>JARWLC010000016.1:81486809-82756809 GCA_033318265.1 Phyllotis vaccarum
ATACTGAGGACCTAGGTCTTACTATGAGAGCTGCTCTCTATGGGGAGCCAAGATTATCTATTAGTAGATTTGATTGTCTTAGGAATGACTGTAGAGCAAAAGAAAGCATGATATGTCATGAATAATAGACTCTTCATGTTGAGCTGTTTATAATGCCATGATTGATAGAGTATTTACGGAGACATGTACGTAATTCTCATCAAATTCTGGGATTATATTTGCATCCATTAGTCAAATGTCATTGGTCTGTCTATGGGCAGGACCCCTGAGGAAATTGGTTTAGTACTAGATACTTCTTTCCTGCTACATTAGAAGCCTCTGATTTATAACCTCATATACAAGCAAAATATACATCAATATCCTGAATTTATGTTGTAGGTATTTGTTTTAAAAATGTAGCTTTACTTAGATATTTAAACATATATGCACACATATCCATAATACTGCTATTAGATTGTCTCAATTCTGCGAGCACATTCCAAGTCCATCCTTTCCTGAAGATATTCAACTTTTGAAAATCTTAACTGACACAAGCCCTGTCCAAAACTAAGAGAACTCTGAACTTGGAAATGTAGACAAGGAGAACTAAAGTTATTTAAGTACACACATCCTCCAACCATGAGGATTCCTGTCAAACAGATATTCCCTCTCTTTATTCCTTTAAAGTGCATGCAAATGAAGAGGTGAAATGGATTGAATCACAGTGTGTATGTGCTTCATTTATACTTCCTTCTTAATGCCAGTATCTTTTTCTGGAATTGTTAACTTTTCTGTAAGTATCACAGTGGATTTTTGTCTCCTGTTGACTTCTTTATTGTCACCTCTCTCTATGTCTGCCTGAGCCGCCCTCACTGTGTCTGTCTGCCTCTTTTCTTTTTTCTCTTTCTGTCATTAACAAAGGTATTTGCTTTGTATTTATTGAACAACATGGAATACATCACTTATGAAAAATTGGAAATATTAGACAGAAATCTTTAGCAATGTTGTACTAGGGATACATTAATTTTTCCAGCAGACAGAAATGATAAAGAGTACTATAAACATTTTTTTATTCAAATAATGTCTATTTATTATTTTTATCATTTTACATTTTTATGAATTTCAAATGTTTTATTTACTCTTGTTGTATGATCTGGCTATTTATTCTGCCTGTGTATTCCAACATAAGTACCAGTCTCTTGGAATGTAAAATATACTTTCAGTCAAAATATACTGTCACAAAGTATAATTTGCATAATCAAGTTAAAATTATTATTAAAATGTTCTTCATAGAACATATTTACTCACACAATAAGTAAATATTAATTGTTAACATTTCTGAAGTTATCCATAAATTGTTAATATTTCTGAAGTTATCCTTATCATCTCTCTATCTATCTATCATCTTTCTGTCTGTCTATCTATCATCTATCTATCTATCTATCATCTATCTATCAATCACCTATCTATCTATCTATCTATCTATCTATCTATCTATATCTATATATCTACCTACCTATCTTCATCTATCATCTGTCTATATATATGTATATCTGGTTCCACTTACTCCTTTGAGCTTGTTGTCAATCATGCAGTTTCACAACTTGTATTCACTAAACTTATAGCGGGTACATTCAGGTCTATAAAAGCAATAGCCATGGCGTTCCATGAATAAAAGTATGGTGAGCTTGCAAAAGATAAATCCAGAGAGTGACAATGGAGATATGCCTGAGAACACAGCCTGTAATTCTACCCAGAAAGAACCATAAAAAGGGGATGAAACTTCCCTTTTAAGTCTTTATATCCATATCTATTGCGCATCTATGATAAAAATGTTGACCTAATGAACAGAGTGAACCACATTCTAAATTTTGCTCAATTCTCATCACTTCCTCAGTGTGAAAATATTTTCCGTAGGTGGAGAAAAGTCTTCATGTAAATATTTGTTTGTAATCTAGCTGTAATCATGTACAGCCACAGGATTTGGGTAATTGCATCATGAAGCAATAGCATATTGTGGCTCTCAAATATTCTCTCTCTGTTTACTGACTTCATCACCTGTGGTCATTGCTAAAGCTATGAACTTAAACAATCAGTTCTCAGAACCAGCAGGGGGCACTGTGGATCCATCAAGTCTCTCAGAAGCAGGTAAGGATGTTGTGCATTGAGAAGATTTCAACTGCCTCATCTCATTGTCAGTCTCATTACATTCAGAGACCATGGTGTAGTTGACATGTGAGATATTCCTGCTACAACACACTGGAGAGATTATTAGTTATATAAAATCCCTGGTGATGTTACTAAGGTCCAGACTGTATTCTTGTTGCTTATGGAAATGATACTAGTCCATGAAAGATTTAATAAAGACTAAGAGCATTTGAGATCCATGACACCGAGCAACATTTTGGGAAAAGTTGTTTTAGAAGTTGTCAGCTAAGATCAGAGGTGTGCATATTTCTGTTGAACAATGATGTAAAATAGACATCAGGCTCCAAAGCTCTGTGCAAGTATCTGATAGGGTCAGCATGGTCAATGCAACTTCAAAACATCACAAATAGGGTTGACACTAATGAAATTCATCTGACTTTTGAAACATTAAAGTGTGGTTCATTTTACTGAACGCAGATGTGCTGACCAGAATTTTACCAGGATGGTGGGACATTGTCTGCACAGGTGCCAGGATAAAACAGGGAATACATTTCATCAGACAAGTTTATACTTAAACCTCACCATCCAACTGATGAACACAGAAGAACCTTACATGCTCTGTCTCAAAAAGAAGCAGAACTTCATCTAAGGAATATTATTCCTCATGATGGTACAAATTACAGACTTTGTGCTTTTAAATTCGAGGAATTCACAGAAGGACCTGGTGGCGCAGCTATAGATAAATGTATTGCTAGGATCAGGGCTGATGTGGAGTCAGATACTGAAGTAATAATGGCATCTTTTCTGCAAGTTGTGTTCATTCCAGTGTTTAGATAAAAGTGTCTGGAGTTGGATAAAAGTTCTTGAGATTCAATAAAAATTTTCTAGAAAACTTTGCTTCAGATCTCATTTCCATTTTGAATTTTTTGAGGCAGAACATAACTTGAGCCAGAAAGGACAGGATGGGTTCTCCCAAGAACTGGCCAACAATCTACAGAGAGAAGATCCAAGACAGAACATAACAACATATAAACACTATATCCGACACAGTCTCTATGGCGCTTATCAGGCTGACATCTGAAGACTCTGCCATCTATTACTGTGCAAAGAACACTGTCACAGCACACATCAGAAACACAGAAGGAGTAGAAAATTTCTGTGGCATTGAGAGAAAGGATAAAATTACCCTTAAAACTTCCTAAAATTTGTAATTATGAAGGAAAGAAACAAGAGATTAAAGATAAATTCTATCACATAATGAATTTTCATACTAATGCTGTATTCAAGATACAGAAGATAGAAGTTTTAAATTATACAGTTGAACCACTTCTCACTTTGGTGATATCAATGTGAGCATGTGTCTCCCGTGGTCAATATTTTGGATTAGATATGTTTGATCACATTTTACATCAATATCAAATTCTATATTAAAAGCATTGAGGTTGAATATAAACAAAATTTATTTATTAAACTAGTTTACATTTATAAATTTTAGAGCATGGGCTCTGATATTGAGCCCTGCCCACAGATGAGACAATCCTAGTCTATTCCACTCTGAATACCCTGCTCCGTAATCATGGCATGTGTCAGAACAGTAAACACAGTGACATAACACCTTCCTCTCCAGTCTTTGGGAGGCATGGACTATACACATCACAGTGATCCTTGGTGCTTTTCTGGGTCCTGATTAGTAATTAGTGTACCTGATTCTTGCCATTTTCCCAGAGGAAACTGTGGGGATGTGTCTGTAACTTCCTTCAGAAGTAAGTTATTGAGTGTACACTCCAGGAAAATTCAGAAATAACTCTAAATTGATCTTCCTGCATTTTGTAACTCTGCCTACTGAGAAATTTGTTATATATCAATCTATGACAGAGTAAGAGTGGAGATGTGTGCCAATAATCAGAAAATGTATTTCATAATAGATAACCTCAGAAAATCTATTCATAATGTTTAGATCCATACTTAAGTACTATTTAGAAAAGTAAAATATAGCACAGTTACGAAGGGAACTTCTGGGGATTTGTGATGAATGAAAACAGGGCTGTGAGTGGAGAATGAAGAATAATCCACAAAGTAAATGGAGATTAGGAAAAAAGCTAGAAATCTATGTGTGATGTATTCACTGAAAACTCCTGCTCACTTTCACTTTTATGGAATCAGATCTGCACACATTATAATCCTAATATTACCTCAATTCAGTAAAATAAGATTATAGTATCTATTTATATTGTCACAGAGCCTTAGAATTTTGTAAACTGAGATTTTCTACATACCATGTAAGCATGCAGTCCTTTCTGTTGAACCCATTAACATTCCATTTACTTAAGTATAAAGTAAATCCTTATGGATATTACTCAGCCCAACCGAGACTCCAAAATGAATTTTTATTTTTTCCTATTTCTATCCCTTTAATTTCCTCTCTTACTTTCTTACTTCTAGCCAGTGTTTACAGCAGAATATTTCTTCTTTTTTTATTTAATTTTTTTTATTTCTACCTCTGCTCCCCCCCCTTCCTTCTTTCCAGTCCCTCCCAATCCTAGCTCAGCCTCCCCCATCTCATGCTCCCCTCTATTCCCCAGGGAGGGCAAGGAGTCCCCAGGTGGGTCAGCTCAGCCTGGAGTATCCTGTTGATTTAGGTCTGAATTCCTCATCAAGTATTAAGGCTGGGTTACAGGTTCCTGTGTGCGAAATGGGTTCTGAGATGTACATGACTAAAATTTTTAAATGATTAAAACAATTATGGTTAACAAAAATAGTTTCACATATGTGTATAATTTTTATTTATGAGTCTATTGTACTTATACATTTTGCATATTTTGTTGTTAACCTCCACACTTCATTTTCTCTCCCTTCTTATGTTTACATTATTCTAATAGAACATTTAACTTATCAGTCACTACATATTTACATACATAGTATGGAATATGTAAGAACCACTAATGAGAGAGTCATATAATGTCTGTCAGAAACAGTTTTAATTAATATAGATATCTGCAGTTACATCTATTTTCATAAGAGAGGTGTAAGTTTCTTATTTCTTTCAGATGAAAAGCTTCTGTTGTGCTGTGTACATACCTATGACTTCTTGGTGCAATCCTGTTGATGGACATGTCATTTATTTCCATATGTTAGTTATAAAATAGTGCTGCAATACCCCTTGGTGAGCAAATATTTCTAAAGCATGTATTTATTTACTTTGATTATTTTTGTCAGTTTTTATTATAAAATCTGCCTTAAATGAAAATATTGTATGTATCTGAAAGAAGGCTGTAAAGTTTCATAACTTAGGTTTTGAAATTTTCAGTTACCATAATTCAATTACCACCATAATCACCACCTGTTAATGACTCTGACATTCTCATCACAAAGTGGAGCAGCTGCCTCAGGGCTGAAATCTCTGGAGAGCTTAGCCCTTGATGTTACACTCACAGGGTCTGCACAGGCTTATGGAAGAGGTATGGGTACATTTCTTCAGAGGGGATTAGGACTTGGATCTCAGTGCCCTCCTATCTTACCCAGGTATCCTCTGTCTCCTTCTCTAGCTGAACTAGATCCTTATCTAAGAAGTTCCCTGCCTCATTAACATGCAAATTTCATGAGTCTACTGAGGTAAATACAGGGAAGCCTCCACCCAACAACAACATTTGGTCAGTGATTTCTCCTAAGTCACTGAGCACAGAGGTCTTCATCATGGGATGGGGCTGGATCATTCTCTCCCTTCTGTCAGTCACTACAGGTAAAGTGCTTACCTGTCTGAAACCTGAGAGGGGGCAGGGACTAAGGTGACAATGGAATTAAATTTGTCATGGTCTTTGTCTCCCTGCAGGTGTCCACTCCCAGGTCAAGCTAGAGCAGTCTGGGCCTGAGTTGGTGAGGCCTGGGGCCTCCCCTGTGAAGTTGTCCTGCAAGGCTTCTGGCTACACCTTCACTAGCTACAATATTCAATGGGTGAAGCAGAGGCCTGGGCAGGGCCTGGAGTGGATTGGAGCTATTAATCCTAATAATGGTGGTACTGATTATGCTCAGAAGTTCCAAAACAAGGCCAAACTGACTGCAGACAAATCCTCAAGCACAGCCTACATGGAGCTCAGCAGCCTGACATCTGAGGACTCTGCAGTCTATTACTGTGCAAGAGACACAGTGTTGCAACCACATCCTGAGTGTGTCAGAAACCCTGGAGGAGCAGGAAGCTTCCCTGAGAGTTAGATGACAGAGAAGATTTGCCTGGAGAATTACTCAGAAAAAATCATCCTGAGTGTCTTTTTTCCTGATTTTTCCCCACAAACTTATAGTGATTTTTCTTTTTGCAAAAAGATATCTAAGAATCAAATTTCATCTGACTCACATGCTCATAGAGTATACCATTCATCGTCAGTCTTTTCACCAGAGACCATCTCCATTGACATGTTTCTTCACTAATAAAACAATTAGAACAGGCAGAGGAACACCTAAAGCTAAGGTCCAATTGAGGGGTTGTACAGAATCCTAGTATAATAGAAGGTTCTTAATATATAAGCACATATGAAATAAATTTAGACAAAATTACCCAATAATGGGGGAAACAAAGTCTCAACAAGACACCTCTCTATTCCAAACAAACCCTCTAGTTCTTTGGGTTATATCTAATCAATTTGTTGTCCAGTGATCTCCCATGAAAACTCCCAAACAACCCTTGCTATTGTTAAGGCTACTGGTTGCTTTACATATGCTGATGGCAAGGACATCTCTGAAGATCATAGCTTCAAAACTCATTGAATGTGGAGATGAGCTGGAGCCTGCCTAGAGCTTTCACTCTACTGAATAGTGCTCACGATACTGGAGTATACTCTGTATGCTGTCAACAGAGAAAAATAAACACCAAAATGTGGTACAGTCCAGCTACAAACCCTTAGGTCTATAATCATAACCTCCCTGAACCATACAGAGATGCAACAATGGCCAAAGGCATGAGGGATGAACCAACCACTATCACATCATATCTAAGGCCAACTTCTTGAGATGGATCCATTCCAAGACAGGGCTTTGGTGGCCAAGAGCCTATGTCTAGACAGGTGAGACATAGAGAAAACCAAATATTCCTGTTCTGCTAATGATACAGCAATAAACTAACACCTAATGACATTATTTTATACCTGTTAATTAGTGTCTTGCTCGGCCATCATCAGAGAAGCTCCTTACAGCATTGGGTGAGGACAAGAAAGAGATCCACAAACGTGCAAACAGTGAGACCTCTGAACAGCCTAAATGGGAAGTCTCCATCAAGTGCTTCCCCTCAGGGCTCAGGGAACCCTGCAGAAGGAGAGGCTTAAGATTCTAAGCTTCCAAAAGGAATGCAGGACACTAAGAAAACAAGGCCTTTCAGATGCAAAGGACTGATATAGATATAACATGCATGTACTGGGCCTTGACAGATCTAAGACAGATGGGGTAGCAACACTGAGGGGACATTGTGGACACAAGCCTATAGTTGGTAATAATCATCTCAGGGAACCGATTTTAAAAGGTTAATATTCATAAAGGGGTTCATAGTAAACACTCCCTGATGTAAGGGCATGAACCTGAGGAGCAGATGCATGGAGCAGATAGCAAGGTAGATTCCAGGATCCATCATGGTTTCCTGTTCTCACTTAACTACATGTAACCAAGCCAAACACATGAAACACCCAGAATATCATTGCTCACTGACCTGTACTGTTTCCATGAGCTGTAGTGTTTTCATAGAGAAAGCAATGCTTAAGTAACTATGAGTAAATGCAGTTATTTTCTTGACCATATGCCCCTCTATGAGGAATGTCAGAAAAGTGGAGATGAAACAATCCCAGGACCTTTTAGTCACAATGAAGACAGTCTTTTCCACAATGAAATCAATTATTTAGTTGAAAAAGTAGAAAGCAATACTTTTTTTCTCATGGAGGGAGGTATTTTAACCATCATAATCTTTAATTTTAGTTCATAATCACTATGGATATATCATGTCATCAGGTAGACATGAGAATGTCGGAACATTAGAACATGGATGCCCTAGAGTCCATCTGACAGACTCCTCTTCATCTTCTGATGATTGCAAACACAGGATCTATTTTTATATTGAAGACAATAGTGACTTGATTCCTAAGGATGTTTACACAAACATACCCCTACACGGAAACATTCAAAAGCACATGCAAGCAGATATTTCTAATAGTTTATGTTACTAATCAAGCTATATTTACTTAATTGATTTTCTCCAATTTTGTGAATGAACAGCAAAACTCAGTGTATGCTAGCCTCCCAAGCTACATCTCCATATCAAATTACCAATTTGGATATATGGATTCAACATTCACTAAATATTCTCTTTTCCTTTTTTTCTCATATAAATAGTTTATTTTTGTGAATCTGAGAAGAATGAAGAGATGTGTTATGGTAAAATGTAAAAGTACATGACAATTTAAAACAACTGTTGCCACCAGCTCCTTTATCTTATGTCTGTGATGTGTGCTGGCAAGCGTCCCTTTAAGCTCCCACTCCAGATTTCCCTAAATAGAAACAGGACATGAAAATAGTTTTTCATCAGCTCATGAAAACTGGTTCATCCCTGACTCTGCAGCTCTTGCAGGGGATCCAACCCTTGAATTCTCAGATTTTCCCATCCAGTGATCAGTACTGCACACAGACCAGTCACCATGGAGTTTTGGTCAGCTGCGCTCTCATCCTTTATTTTTTAAGGGTTAATTTATGGAGAATGAGAGATGTTGATTATGTGAGTGGATGGATGGACATGAGTGAGCAAATGTGACATGTGTGACAGTTTTCTGACCATCTTTGTATGTGTTTGACATGTCTATCAAGTATGATATGCTGTGAATGGAATCTTAGGTGGACTTGGTGTATCCTGGGCTTTCCTGTAGTCTCCTGTTCAGTCTCTGCATTCACCTTTAGTAGCTACTGGATGATCTGTTTCTGTTAGCCTCAAGGGAAGTAGTTATAGTGGGTCTTATTGGTTACTGATGGTAATAGTGAGAACTACCCAGTCTCTGTGAGGGACTGCTCTCACTGGATCCAGAGACAATTTCAACAGCACTGTCTATCCACAATGAACATTTGAGATCTGAGGCCACTGCTATAGTTTACTTTGCTGGAGACACAGTGAGGAAAGTTCCATGTGAGCCCTATAAACCACTATACTGATTTGCTCTCATCTTTGTGTTTGCGTTTGAAGATGTGAGCTCACAGCTTCCTGCTCCTGCCAAGAATATCAATTAACACACCCCAAATCCAAATATACAATATATATGCAAACACAAACTTGTTAATTTTTTGTTACTTCTCACAGAATAATCTCTGATTGTACCAATGCTTTCTTTAATATTTATTTTATTTTTTCAATATTGAGGATAAATCTTGGGACCTTGTTAATGCTACCCTCACTGTGCTATCCTTAGTTTAGTTTTGTTACATTAATTTATTCTATACTTTCATTATTTATTAAACTTTATATTAATTCCATTGTAAATTATAAAATTGTAATTTTCATTTCAAAACTTCCTATGAGTTTATTGTGTAATATGTGGAAAGATAGGCTGTAGAAAGTGCATATGGAAAGAAAGCACTACGAAATAAATTATAGCTGTTCGAGTTTTATAAAAAATACAATAGGTATAATATTTTAATGATCATATGCTCACTTTGCTACTCCATTTTCTCTCAGAAATTTGCACCTATAACTTCTCTTCCAAAGTGTCATACATAAGAGCAGAAGTTATGCAAATATTGCCTTCCATGGCTTATGATAACCAGCCCTGCCTTGGCCCCGCAGGTCAGACCAAGGACTCTAGCCCTGTCTTCCCATTCAGTGATCAGAACTGAAAACAGATTGATCAACATGGGATTGCGGCTGAACTGGGTTTTCTTTGTTGTGTATTAAAAGGTAGATAACAAAGAATACTGAATAGGTGTGAGTAGGTGTGAGTGAGACAGACAGTAGGTATGTGTGACCGTTTCTAGATCACGATCCTCTATGTTTGCAGGTGTCCAATGTGAGGTGCAGCTGATTGAGTCTGGTGGAGATTTGGTGCAGCCTAAGGGGTCATTGAAACTCTCCTGTGCAGCCTCTGGATTCACCTTCAGTGACTATGCCATGTTCTGGCTCCGCCAGGCACCAGGAAAGGATCTGGAATGGATTGCTGCCATAGGCGGTAAAAGTAATAATTATGTAACCTTTTATGCTGATTCGGTGAAAGGCCGATTCACCATTTCCAGAGATGATTCCCAAAACATGGCCTACCTGCAATGAACAACCTAAGAACTGAGGACACAGCCATCTATTACTGTACACGGATCACAGTGAGGATTCTTCAGGATGAGTCTAGACAAAAACCTTCTGGTCAGGTACACATGACAGGCAGGGGGCGCTCAGCACAGGCAGAGCCCACGTGCAGGCATAATTGATATTTTTTCTATGCTATGTGCATACCCTCTTAATAGGATGCTTATCTGGGGATCCTCTTTACAATCTTATACACTGTATGAATTGATCATTTCTCTAAAAATAGAAAAGTCTTGTCTTATTTGACTTTCTTAAAACAAATATACCACCTTGTCTCACTTGAACAAAATGTAGCAAGAACTTAGGAGGGCAAGAGTGACTCTTTACAGTCACCAGGATCAGCTGCTGGGGAAGCTCAGGAACCTCAGACTGACTTTTCCCTCATAGTGAAGTTTGGACAGACCCTGAATTAGTACAGTGTTAGTAATTCAGAGGGAACCATGTGTAAGGGGGGATCAGGCTCAGCCCCAGGTAAACACCCCCTCTTCTCTTTTTTTAGGTTCTACATAAAAAGATAAAATGTGATAAAATTGATCTTTAATCAAATTTCTTCCATCATTTCATGTCATCATTGTGTCTTCTGTTTATCTGTTGACTTAGATGATTCTAGTTCTGACCACTGTGCACTAAACTCAGAGCTCAGCCCCTCATCTGAAGGTAAGGAATGAATGGCTTACTGTGTAGTCTGGCCAGTGTCTTTCCTGTGTACTCGTATTCTTAGCTCCGAATATGACTCATTAGGTTATGAATTTATTCTCACTCTATTCAGAAATTTTCTGGTAAATCAGCCTTTAAGACTCAGAGAGTGAGCAGTTTTCAATAGACAACTAAGAAGCAAATGTCTCCACGTTGGCGATAAAGTGAGAATATGCTTCTACTGTTGTAGTGGGGTTCTCGGTCCCGGGCGGCCAGAGGTCCAGAGACCCACAGACCTGCCGCCCGAAACCGCTTAGCCACCCAGCCGCCCGGGTCCCCAGAAACGACTCAGACGCTTACATTAACTTCATGCTGTTTGGCCTATGGCTCAGGCACATTGCCAGCTAGCTCTTATATCTTAAATCAACCCATTTTTATTAATCTGTTGGCCATGTGGCCCGTGTGGCTCACCCGTGTTCCTTACATGTTTCTTCTTGGGCTGCTGGCTGGATCTGCCTCTAACTCCGCCCTGCTTCTCCTACCTAAACTCTGATTTCTCCTCCTACTTTTTCTATGGTGCCTGCCATGGCTCAAAACAGCTCCTTTATTTAAAGATTGAGATTCACAGCATACATAAACGCATTCCCACATCACTTCCCCCTTTCTCTCTAATCAAAAAGGAAGGTTTTAATTTTAACATAGCAAAATTATATATAACAAAATAGCTATCAAGCAAGAATTACAGTTATAATATCTAGTCTATTTGTATTTAGCAAAATTAAAGAAAATATTCTATCATCTACCTTATCTTTATGAATCTAAAGTTTTATATCTAATATATCTTTCAAATGACTAAGAAAAACTATACCTATAACTATCTAATCTTCAACTACATCAAAGACCACAGAAGGATATATTTACCCAAGTAAGCCAGAAGTGCAAGCAACTTCTAAAATCTAGAAAGGACAGAGATGACACCTATCTGCCTGGACAGTCACCCAAACTTCCTTTTTAAAGTTGGGGCATCCATCTTCAGCCTATAGGCCCAAAGTCTCTTTTCATTTCAGTGAAGCAGGAAATCTGCTCTGTCCATTCTGACACAGTTCATCCGTTGCTTCTCCTTGAGTCCTGAAGAATGTCTGACAGTTTTCTCTGTAAAGCAGGAACCTGAATGACTATCTTGGCTTGTTCTGCCAAAGTTCAGAGGTCATCTTCTTATGGAACCTGCATGTCCAGTTTAAACAGCATACTGTCAAGCAGTCAATATAAGAACAGGTTCTTTTCTAGTGGCTTACCATTACCACAAATAGAGTAGATTCCATATGGAGTTTCTTCGATGCCCATTTTTCTCTTGACGATTGGTGCTGCCAGGAACAGTCCTGTCTCACTGTCCAGAAAAGTCTAAGCTCTTAAAACATTTTAAATGCCATATTCTGTAGGTCTTAGAAGTATTTGAAGATTACCTACCTAATTAAAATATATCTTTGTATACTTAAAAATCCTAACTAACCTAACTATAAGTTTGATTATCAAAAGTGACTATTAACCTTTATTTCTTAATTATACACTACAATTTTAAAACAGTTACATGAACATCATACCTTAAAGAAGAATAGAAAGAAACATGCAGCATAACAAAATTGACCTTAAATTTGTATCAATAAACCAAAATCTATACCAATGTAAAGCATTTTGAGATTAACAGCTGATTTCCTGATCTAAGTAAATTCAGTAATCTAATTTTTTAAAAAAGCATTCACATACCATATCCCCCTTTTCTTCTTAGAAAGAGATTGACTATGACCATTAACCATTTATAATGAAAACAAACATTTAGAAACAATATTTGGGGAATTTGGGCTAAGTTATCCATTACTACTTCCTGCTGATTAAGGGGCATTGAAAATCTCATGGATTGTTGAGACTGGATCATAATCTGCAGCCATGAAGCTGATCTGGCCATCTCTTCTCATCAGAGGTTTTTTCAGAGGGTCTTGGTTGATGAAACCATATTTGCCTTGAAGCAATCCACAGGTTCTCATCTTCTGTGGAAACAAAAGCAGAACTCTTCCGAAGCAATAAATCCTTAGACACAAATTTTGAAATCAAAATACCTTTAAAATATACATTCTTGTTTAACTTAGTAGCCTTTGTAATCCATTGTCTTTCTGCAGTTAGCTCATTAACAGTTAAAAAATTAAAAGAAAACACAATAACAACCAAAATCCAGATTTTGTGTCTATTTTCCATCTTTACGTGGCTTATTATATTTTTATTACTCTATTTCTCGCTTTAAAAACTTTTTCTAACCTCTTTCTTTTCTCTCTGAAGCCCATGTACCTTTTACAAACATTGTAACCCGTTTACAGGTTTTTCTTTTTATCTGAATCTGTTTTATTGTGAATCCTTAATCATCTTCTAACCTTAAGAGCTTTTAAAATACATTCTCTAAAAAGAGGCACAGTTTTTTAAAATTAGGCTGAATCACTAAGTTCTCTCAATCGGACCGTGTATCTATTCATGGCCAGTAAACAGAGCACACCCAAGAAAAATGCTGCTACGAAGAAAATTTGTTTCTTTTTTGTTCAAAATAAACAGAAATCTAAAATCAACCACATGCTACTGAGTCTTCTGTGAGATATCAGGAACCCGCCTGATTCCAGCTGCAGCTTACACTGCCTGCCGCCAGTCCGCTGGCGCCATTTTGAATGTGACCAGGATCCATGCTTTCTTTGTACAATGTATACACAATTTGGAAGCTGCCTTTGCTCAGTTTCTGCGATCTAGAACTCTTTTTAATCTCTCTCAGGCTTTAAGTGGATAATCGACCCATGTTGGATGCGCCATCTGTTGTAGCGGGGTTCTCGGTCCCGGGCGGCCAGAGGTCCAGAGACCCACAGACCTGCCGCCCGAAACCGCTTAGCCACCCAGCCGCCCGGGTCCCCAGAAACGACTCAGACGCTTACATTAACTTCATGCTGTTTGGCCTATGGCTCAGGCACATTGCCAGCTAGCTCTTATATCTTAAATCAACCCATTTTTATTAATCTGTTGGCCATGTGGCCCATGTGGCTCACCCGTGTTCCTTACATGTTTCTTCTTGGGCTGCTGGCTGGATCTGCCTCTAACTCTGCCCTGCTTCTCCTACCTAAACTCTGATTTCTCCTCCTACTTTTTCTATGGTGCCTGCCATGGCTCAAAACAGCTCCTTTATTTAAAGATTGAGATTCACAGCATACATAAACGCATTCCCACATCATTCTACAAACACTGAATCAATATTTCAGAGAAGATATTTTGATCACGTGAAAAATTCTGATAGGCATTCTCAAATAAAATATTAAATTTTTTCAAGGGAGTCTCGCTGGAGAAACGGACCTCTCTTAAGTATATCCCCATGAGAAGCAGTAGATTGTCAATATAAAAACAACTCATTGACATATTTGGTTGTTCTCTGTCTTGTAATGTTAAAGCAGAGCATTGTTTATGATGTTTATTTGTTTTATTATACAGGATCTTTGCATATATATTTTGGGTTTTTATGGGATTCCCGAGTGTGTGGGTGTGTTTGTCTCTGCATCTATATGCATTTCTTGTGCTTTTTTTGTTCGATCATTTGCTGTTTTATTCCATTCCAGTTTGTTCATTTTTATTTATAGTATGCTCTTATGTTGTTAATAGTTACCGGGTTATTTGTTTCCTAATGAGATTTCACAGAAATTCTGTGGTTCTGGGTGAGAGGGGAGGTGGGGAGGAGCTGTGAGGAGTAGGGGAAGGAGAATGGGAACTTATAGTCAGATATACTGTATAAGAATCTATTTTTAACATTATAATTCTGTTCAGGTATCAGACAGACACCAGTAAAATACAAGCTCCACTTCTTACTGGTGGTTAGGTAAGCTTTGTAATGTGTATGAGCTGGATCTCTTTACCTCTAAATTATAGGTATTCATAGTCAATTTCGACTTTAGAATGCCATTACACATAGAACACGTACATATTCAATACTTGGCCGTGATTATACGTAGAAAACTAATAAGCAGAATTATTATGTTAATGTCTTCATGCTCTCATGGGGAAGAGGCATTATAAAGTATAAAGTATTTGTACAAGAACATACCTACAGTAGCGCTAAGTGGATGATGAATAGGTAAGAAAAATGTGGTCCATTTATTCACTGGAATAGATTTGCTATAATATAGATAAACTTCACAGGCATTATCATAGGTGAAAGAAACTAGTCAGAAAATCCTACACGTTATACAATCCCATTAATAGGAAACGTTCACAACAGGGAGATCTCTAAAAACAGATGTGTTTGCTCCGAAGAATGAGAAGACAGGCATTGATAGCTAAAGAATATAGAGATTGTTGGGAGGTGATAAAAAAGTTTTGAAATTGTGGAGATTGTTGCGTGTATCTGTGGCTGCATAGATACCATTGAGTTAACCTGTGTGTATAATTTAAATGAAATTTCATATCACTAAAGCTGTGAAAATCAGTGTTTCATAGCAAGTCAGATTTGGATTGACATTTTAATACTTGAAATAGGATTTTTTATTTTATTTATATATGTATATATATATATATATATATATATATATATTTACATACCTACAACTATTCCCTCACATTCCCATTTCTTGAACAACCTCCCCCCAGTATCAAGGCTGAGCAAGTGTCCCTCCCTAGGGAATGGGCTCCAAAAATCCAGGTCATGCATTAAGGTTAAATTTGGTCCCATTGCCATAGGCCCCACAAACTGCCCATGCTACACATCTTTCATTCACATTCAGAGGGCTTAGTTCAGTCTCATAAATGTTCCCCAGCTGTCAGTGTCAATCCAGGGTCATTGAACTTCCTATAGCTCGGGCCGGCTGTCTCTGTGTGTTTTCTCAACACGACTTTCACTCCCTTGCTCAATAATCTCTCCTTCCTCTCTTCCACTGGACTGACAGCTTGACTCAGTGCTTAGCTGTGGATCTCTGCATCTGCTTCCAACAGTTATCGGATGGAAGTTTTATGATGACAATTAGGGCCGTTATCAATTTGATAACAGGGAATCCCAGTGCAGGCTCCTCACCTGCTGCCTAGAATCCTAGCCAGGGTCCCGGGTGCAGATTCTTGGATATTTTCCTAGAACTTGGTTTCTCACTAACCCTACACTGTCTATCTATTTTTCTGTTCCCCTTCTCCCTGTCTCTCCTCCATCTCAACCATCCCATTCCCTCATGATCTTTTCCCAGCTCCCCTTCTTCCCTTACCCTTTCCTGCTATGATCCCAATATCCTCAGGAGATCTTACTTCCCAGGGGGATCCATGAATATACCCCGGAGGGTCTCTCCTGTTACCTAGCTACTCAGGGGTTGTGGATTGTAGCCTGGTTGTCCTTTGCTTTACGAATAAAATCCACTTGTGAGTGAGTACATACCACGATTGCCTTAGTGGGTCTGTGGTAATTCACTCTGATTTTTTTTCTAGTGTTATCAATTTGCTTGCAAATTTCAGGTATCTTGAAAAATCTATCTTCAATAAAAGAAAAAAAATGTGAAGAAAAACCTGAAAAAATAATTTCTAAGTATAATACCTGTAGGACGCCTGATTTGCTTAACCATTTTCTTTTCACATAATTTATTTAGATCCAGATCATGTGAATCGCAGAACTGAGAATTTGGAATTTTACACTTAGTCCTTGGCTCCATATTCATAGCCTTCCCCATTCCTGATACTCTGTCTGCAGTACAAGCCTGTCACAGAGCACAGACCTGCACTAACATGCCATCACCTCCCACAGGCCATCTCCATAGGGTTCAGCCTGTTGCTGTAGATACATTGTTGAACCATAACCATGATTGTATATGGTACTAGGGAATCCCAATAGATTAATACCTGTGAAACATTTCATTACTGAACAGAGATTACTCAAGCTCCTGTATCATTAAATTCTTCCAACAACAAATATGGTGTTGTATTACTAATATGGATGGCATTATATATGAATTCTTTACAATAATGGTGACTCCATTGGAAAATCACACATCAGAACCTTTGCTAGAAATGAGTTCTAGACATGACTGTTTCTTTTTTAAGTATACATGCTCATTTTTATGCAGTCAGTTTGTCATTTATAGGAGGGAGAAAACCTCTGCCATTGTCACCAGTATTAGGAATTGCAAGGGACGGGAAGAAAGTTTTCTGATAAGTGACAGCCCATCTGTGGGATTCTCTGTTTTAGTCTTTGTGATCCCGAAAGGTGTTGCATGAACTCTGGTTGTATTAAATGAAACTCAGATCCAAAAATCAGGGAAAAGCTGGAATATGAGAGAGAGAAAACAGACCACAGTCAAATCTCACCCAGCTGTCTTCCAGATTCCTCAGCCTCCTTCCTTGTTGCTTCTAAGGAATGAATCTGTCTTTCTATGTCTGCCTTAAATGCCTTCTTCACCCAGTTGTTTTACATCCAGGTTAAGATTAGAGGTTCGAGTTACTACTATTTGATAGCTAGCCTTGAACTCACAGAAACACAGAAAGATCTCTGTCTCTGGAGTTAGAGGATTAAAGATGTCGGTCACTACTCCCAGCCCATAGGTCACCATTCACTGTCTTTCCTGGTGCTGGGATTCAAGACAAGAGCACTCTCTGACCCTCCTCAACTGACTGTGCATGCTTCTGTTCTCTGATATTCCAGACTGGTTTTATTGAATATATAACATATCACCACAGAACGGAACCTTCAGACAATCTAGGCAAGTGAACAAAAATCCAAAATCATTTCACATCTGATCTGGCTCTCTCTACATAGTTCTGTATCTCAAACCCTGAGATGATCTGGACTGTTTATTTGCTAATAAATTTCCTTTTCTTCTTCAAAAATTTTTCTTCAATTTTTAAAAAATTTTTATATGACAGTTTTATCAACTCATGTAATTACATTTAGTTATGCTCAGACTCTTTTCTCATCCTGCACCTCTTTTGTGAACAATCTTTGCTCAGCGGGTCCCACTTCTGGCTCTGTGACTCTATTTGTGACCCATTGAATCTAATTAGAATCTTAGGAGTCAGTATACATGAGAGTGGTGTTAATATACCACTTAGATATTCCAAGCTATGCCTGTTTTTAGCTATACCACTGAGCAAAATGGTGCCCCATATCCCAAGGTCGTTATTTGCCAAAGATCTTCAAAGATGAGTGAAGTATCATGACTCAGCCTCTGTTCATTCTGAAGGAATATTTCTAGGTATCTGTTAAAGTAAGTTTAAAATATTAATTGCAGTAAGAGTTAATATATTGAAATAAAACTGAAGTTTGTAGACACATATATACAGCTATTACATTTATAACAGGTCATTTACACCACCAATCATAGAACTGCAGGACAATATGTACAGAAAGAGAAAAGCCCCATTTCATTATTATTTACTGGGAAGCAAACACAGTAAACACATGAGGGAGATACAGAGGCATGGACTGTGGTAAGGGCAGAGATGGACAGTTGACTCCCACACAGGTAAAATGAGGTACTAGATGTAGTGCTTTATAGTAGTGAAGACAACTAGAATCTAAATGAAATAATCGTTCATTGTGAAAGAATCAATGGAAAGGGACGGAAATTATACTTAACAGCAATGTTGACTAAATATGAAAATCAAACTATACTCATAGCTCATAAATGTGGACACATGCTGCATAGTCATTACTGAGAAGAAAACATTTCTCAGGAAATACATATTCCTGGTTAATACATGAGAAATCTTTTGGATCTCACTCTGGACCATCTAAACAAGGAACTATTACTATAGACTGTGACATTTGACTCCTGTGCATCTGTATGTCAAGTCAGCAGAAAACATTCTGGATAGACAGGATCCAGCCTCTCTGAGAGGTGTATGTTTCTCATTGAATTCAATACTATGTTATAAAGATTTTTATCTATGAGAGCCAAAATGACACAGCAATTGGGTGATTTCATGAATATCTTATTAGGAAACCAGCACAGAATAAATGGCTCCCAATGTAGAAGTAAAGAATAATAGAGAATCTAGACTAGGGTTCAGTAGGGATACTAATGGTACTCAGTAATAATCAGGAGACAGCTGAATGAATTCCGGTAGTATGGTCCTGACCATTATGTAATTTACAGGAAGAATCATGTATACTCTGAAGCTAAGAGTGTAGGCTTATCACAACATCACCAAACTTTAGAGGAGACTGCTGAATGTGCCTATCTGGGAACCAACTACAAAAGCAGGAGATATAAGAACAATGCCTAGAGGATGCCTCACTGTCTTTGTTGACCTCCAAGAAACACAAAACAGTCTTCATTCAAAACAGTGAATTTAATGCTCTGTGTATCTTTTCATAAAGTTAACTGAACACAGGTACCTTATAAAAATACTAATCTTCTTCTATTGCTGCAAGGCCATGTTTTTGCAGAGTGTATTAAACCTAAATACAAAAGAAACACATTCTGATTGTGAAAAAATAGTATCACAAGCTTGTGGAAGTAACCAACCAATGTCTGATTTGACTTTAAGCCCACTGTATGACAAGCAACCTATATTTGATGCTACTCGGTTACTAGGAGCCTGAGCCTAGGTACCCAGGTAACTTAGGGTAAAACCGAATACTGCTGTTCTACAAAAGAGATGTAGCAGTAAAATGGCTCGTAATGACATTCTGCTACACTCACATGTCAATGTTTTGTTAAGTAATCATTATATGATCTGTCTTCTACATCAGAGAAGAAGAGATACAGAGACCCACAATCAGATAATACACAAATTTAGGAACTTTGGAATATTCAGCTTTATAAAGGGTTTCTCCATTCAAACCACCCCTTAAATGTTCAGGAAATCCCGCAGAATCAGAGATTGATAGAGTATAAAATTAAGAGGGGATAGAAGACACCAAGGAAAGAGGTCTTCTAAACACAAGAGGACAGATACAACATGTTTACATTAAAACCCTGAGGCAACATAAGGCTGAACCTATGGGTCCTTCAAAGTGAAAATAGAAGTAGATGTATGACCCATTCCTAACGTACATGTTATATCCTGTAAGACCCCCCCTCGCTTTTCCTCCCTTTGCTTGCAGCCCCCTTGTTTTAGCAATTCCCTCCTGCCCAGGAAGTAACGAAACTTGTCTAAGACATGTCAGCACCAGGTGCCTTGGCCCAGGGACGGGGGGAGTTGCAGTCAGAAGCCTGCCAACCAAGGACAGGCTGACTCCCCTGTGACCTGTACATCTGCTCTTAAAGAAACCCTGAGACATGCATTCTGATACTGGAAACACCAACATCTCTGCAAAACTTAATAATAAGAGCTTTCACAGTGTCAGCAGGGCAGAGGGGGAAGAAAGATAAGAGTTACATGGCTATGTGATCTGGCCCCAGTCAAGGACCCGGGGAAGTTCCAGAGAAAGATAGAAAACAGAGTTCCCAGAAAGATAAACAGCAGGCCAGGTGGTGGCCTGGCCCTCACCCCCTCAACAGAATAGCTTCATTCAAACCAGCCAATAGAAACCTTGTAACTACGCTTCTGCTTCTGTACATGTGCTTATGCTCCCCTTACCCTATAAAAAGACCCTGAACAAAGGCCTGGGTGCTGAAGTCCATCCGAGAGTGGCTTTATCCCACAGGCCCTGTGCTCAATAAAAACCTCATGCTATTTGCATCTGACCGGTGGTTCTGGCTCAGTCCTTGGGTCCTGGGGTCTCATCCTGAGGGAAGGTCAGTTTCGGGGGTCCTCACACCCCCGGGAGGGTCTTTCAGTGTAAATTCAGGATTTGGGCAATTGCATTATGAAACAATTGTATATTGTGTCTCTCACATGTGCTGTCTCAGGTAACTGACTTCATCACCAGTGGTCATTGGTAAAGCTAGAACTCACACCCACAGAGAAAGCAGTGAGATTCATAGAGTCAAATGTGAAGCAAGGCTCATCATTAATCCTTAAAATATGTACGTATATGCCAGGTACATTACATGACGACAAACAAGGTTTTATAGTTATAGTGAGAGGTCCATGTATGTGAGAACTTAAACAATCAGTTCTTAGAACCAGCAGGGGGCACTGTGGATCCATCAAGTCACTCAGAAGCAGGTAAGGATGTTGTGCATGAAGAAGACTTCAATTTCCTCATCCCACTGTCAGTCTCATTACAATCTGAGACCACTGTGTAGTTGACATGTGAGATCTCCCTGCTACAACACACTGGAGAGAATATTTGTTAAATGAAATCCATGGTGATGTTACTAAGGCCCAGATTGTATTCCTGCTGCTTCTGAAAAGGATATTCATCCATGAAAGACTTAATAAAGTCTAAGAGCATTTGAGATACAGGGCACTAAGCAACATTTTGGGAAAAGTTGTTTCAGGAGTTTTCAACTAAGGTCAAAAGTGTTCATTCCAGTGTTTAGATAAAAGTGTCTGGAGTTGGATAAATGTCCTTGAGATTCAATAAAAATTTACATGCATGGACTTTGCTTCAGATCTCATTTCTATTTCCAATTTCAAGTCTGTGAGACAGAACATAATTTGAGCCAGAAAGATCAGGATGTATACTACCAAGAACTGGCTAACCAAACTTCATAGAGAAGATCTAAGCCAGAACCTAACCACATATAAACAAATCCAACACAGTCTGTATGATACTCATCAGGCTGACATCGGAGGACTCTGACTTCTATTACTGTGCAAAGAATATTGTCACAGCACACATCTGAGATATGTCAGAAACAGAGAAGGAGTAGAAAGTTGCTGTGGGGTTGAAAAAAAGAGAAGTTTAACCTGAAGATTTTCTAACAACCTGTGTTTATGTATGAAGGATAGGAACAACAGACTAAAGATATATTTTATTATATTAAGAATTTTCATACTAATGCTGTATCCAAGGTTCAGAGGATAGAAGTTTTCAGTTCATAAACTTGAACCACTTCTTACTTGGGTGATATCAATGTGAGCATGTGTCTACCATGAGTTCATATTTTGGATTAGAAATATTTGATCACATTTTACATCAGTATCAAATCCTAGACTAAAAATTTGAGGTTGAATTTCAACCAAGTATTTTTATTTTATCAAACAGGTTTACATTTATAAAATTTTAAAGCATAGGCTCCATTATTAAGCAAAGCTCACTGATGAGATAATCCTTGTTTATTCCACTCTAAGTATCCTGCACTTTAATCACAGGATGTGACAAAATAGTGAACACAGTAACTTAATACCTTCCTCTCCAGTCTTTGTGAGGCATGGCCTGATACACACAACAGTGACCCTTAATGACTCTCTGGGTGCAGTTTAGTAGTTAATGTTGCTGATTCTTGCTGGTAACCCAGAGGAATATGTGGCAGATGTGTCTGTAACTTCATTCAGTGGTAAGTTACTGAGGGGAGACTCCAGGGCAGTTCAGAAATATATCTAAACTGATCTTCCTACATTTCAGACCTCTGCCCACTGAGGAAACTGTCATGTGTCAGTCCGTGATAGAATAAGTGTGGAGATGTGATTCAGTATCCAGAAACTATTTTCCCCATTGAGAACCTCAGGAAATGTGTTCATAATGCTTAGGTCCTTACTTAGGTGCTATTTAGAAGAGTAAAATATAGCACAGATACAAAAGGAACTTCTGGGGATTTGTGATGAATGAAAACAGGGCTGAGAGAAGAATGAAGAATATGCACAAAGTAAATGGAGATTAGGAAAACACCTAGAAATCAATGTGTGTGTTCACTGAAAACTCCTGCTCACTTTCACATTTATGGAATCAGATGAGCCCAATTATAATCCTAATATTACCTCAATTCAGTAGAATAAGATTATAGTATCTATATTGTCACAGAGCCCAGAATTCTGTGAATGAATTACTTTGTAAAATGAGGTTTTCTACATATGACTCAAGCATGCAGTCCTTTCCCTCGAAACCTATGACAGCCACTAGTATCCCATGTGCTGAAGTATGACATAAATCCTTATAGATATTACTCAGCCCACAGATTCCCAAATGTCAATATATATATATAGTTTATATTAATTATTAGCAATGATTCTATAAAATTATTAATAGTTATTAAGTGATTATATAAAACACTCTTTAAAACAATATATTAAACAATTAGGCATATGAGGGAAAAGTGGGTCTGGAGCAGACTGTAATTGATATTGACCTGGTCTTGAACTGGTCATGGCCAAGTCCCATATATGTGTCTTCAAGGCTCTAAGTCCACACCTCTAGGTCACGGTGATAATGCCTGATTCCCAATACAAACATAATCCACCCATCACCTTGAAGTGTAAGGAACAATGTTCTTCAATAATGTGAAGAGGTTATTTCCCTGTGAACTGATAGTCCACAGGAAATCATATCAATTCTGACCAGTGGTGGAAGAGAAGACCTACATCTGTCACTTTCTAGATGCTTCTCTCCTGCCACATTAGATGACTCTGATTTATAACCTCATGTACAAGCAAAATATACTTCAATATCCTGCATGTATGTTGTATGTATCTTGTAGCTATACTTAGATATTTAAACATATATGCACACATATCCATAATATTGCTATTAATATGTCTCATTTCTAGGAGCACATTCCAAGTCCATCCTTCTTTCGTGAAGATATTCACCTTTTGAAAATCTTAACTAACACAAGCCCTGTCCAGAACTAAGAGAACTCTGTACTTGGAAATGTAGACATGGAGAAATAAAGTTATGTAAGTACACACATCCTCCACCCCTGAGGATTCCTGTCAAGCAGATCTTCCCTCTCTTTATTCCTTTAAGTGCATGCCAATGAAGAGCTGAAATGGATTGAATCTCAGTGTGTATGTGCTTCATTTATACTTCCTTCTTAATGCCAGTATCTTTTTCTGGAATTGTTAAATTTTCTGTAAGTATCACCCTGGATTTTTCTCTTTCTATTGACCTCTTTATTGGCACATTTCGGCAATGAACACATTTACATATGGGGGCTGCACCCGAGCTTAAAACTAATGTTCTCTGTCATCAGGTTCTCTTTTCCAGGTATAGTCTGAAGAAGGAAGATAAGATTGTTCTCTCCTGTTGTCACCTTACTACAGTGGGACCTGATGAAGCTGTATCCAAATGTCACCATGGAAGAGCCTAGAACTAAGGGGGTCATTGATGATAGTAAAGATATAGCCTAAGGTCATGCTCTGAAACATTCAGTCACTATTTCCAGGCTAATAGCCATTTTCTCTGCAGGAGAGCCCTGAGAGCAAAGAAGTTTTAGGGATGTTTAGTGCTCAGGAAAAAACAATTAATTGGAGACAAT
This sequence comes from Phyllotis vaccarum, assembly GCA_033318265.1. Lineage (NCBI taxonomy): Eukaryota > Metazoa > Chordata > Mammalia > Rodentia > Cricetidae > Phyllotis > Phyllotis vaccarum. The sequence continues at coordinate 81,511,179 of JARWLC010000016.1, forward strand.
GACAAATCATCTTTAAGGGTGTTCAGAGACCACAGAAGACACAGTGGAGCCAGGTTTCCTTATGTGAGTGATGAGCTGTGGTGGGCACTGAATAATTCTGCATTCTGTGATTTTCTCTCATGAGTTTATGAGCTAATCGGCAATACAGTGATTGACCTGTGATCTTTCCATGCTAAAGAATACTATTTAAAATTCATTGTTAAACTCTTTATAGGGCTGTAGCTCCTTGTTTATTATTCATATTTATTTTCTTTTTTATACTTTGATTACAAATACAAACAATGAAGTATGATCATTGCTTCTCATCCCGATTCCGCTGAGATCATTCTTATGTCCTCTTGTACCAAACACCATACCCCGTCTTTCTCTGTGTAGGATAAAAACGAATAGACAAAAAACAAAAAAAGATTTTAAGAAAGGTTCAAAACCAAATAAAGATAAAACAATAAATATTCTCAACCCATGATACAAAATCCTAAATTCCCTGCAGATGAATAACTTCTGCTGTGTTAAAACAAGAAACCATGTTTTCTTGATGAAATATTCTATTGAAAGATACATAGTTTATTTCCATAATTTATTTATTGTGATGTTGTTGCAATAATAATCTCTGAGAAAATGTTAATGAAGTATATTAAGTTTTTGTGATGTGGGTGACTTTCTAAGTATATAATCTGTTAGAAAGGCAAATATTAATTGCATGCATCTGAACTGTCTTACATTTCTCATCAATATCATCATCATCATGATCATCATCATCATCATCATCATCACAGTCAGTCTGATAACCTTGTCACAAGTAGAACACCTGTCTTAATCCTGAGAACTACTAAGAGCTTAGGTCCTGATAGTACATTCTTAACATCTGCAGTGATCAGGGAAGGATTATGTTCTGCATTTCCTCACAGAGGGTAAGGATTTCGGCCTCAGCATCCTGCTGCCTGACCCATGTGTCTTCTACCTTCTTCTCCATCTGCACTGGGTCCTTTTCTAAGAATAAGCTGCTCATGAATATGCAAATTACTCGAGTCTATGGTGGTAAATATAGGAATGTCCACATTCAGAACAACATATGATCGGTGTTCTCTTCACAGTTAAAAATTAAACAAGTCCTCATGATGACATGGAGTTGGATTATTGTCTTCTTCATGTTAGTAACCACAGGTAAGGGACTTTCCAGTTACAAACCTGATGAAGGAGAACGGACTATGGTGCCATGACACACATTTTGCCTTTTTCTCCATAGGTGTCTACTCCGAGGTCCAACTGCAGCAGACTGGTCCTGAGCTGGGGAAACCTGATGCCTCAGTGAAGTTGTCCTGCAAGGCTTCTGGGTTCAGCATCGAAAGTACCTATATTCACTGGGTGAAGCAAAAGACTGGACAGGGCCTGGAGTGGATTGGAAGGATTGACCCTGCAGATGATAATACTATTTATGCTCAGAAGTTCCAGAACAAGGCCAAACTGACAGCAGACACCTCCTCCAACACAGTGTACATGGAGATCAGCAGCCTCACATCTGAGGACTCTGCAGTCTATTACTGTACCAGGCAGGCACAGTGTTGCAGCCACATCCTGAGTGTGTCAGAAACCCTGTGGGAGCAGGAAGCTGTCTTATACTGAGATGACTGAGAAGATTAGCTTGGAGATCTCTTTAAAAATCATTCTGAATGTCCTATTGTCAGCCCCTCCACAGGCTTATATGATCTTTGTTAGCTTGTCCAAAGGACTACTCTGATGTTAGTTCAGGATGCCCTTAGAGTACACTATAAGACTACCAGTGGTTTACCAGTGACCCTCTCCTTTCACATGACTTCTCCTTAATGGTCTAAAATTGGATTATTATTATGTAGCACCACATAATGACACAAATATCTCTTCAATACAAGAGGCTGGAAATGTTGCTGCAGTAGCTAGAAATAAGCTGTAGGAAACAGACCAGTGAGGGACGAATCAACAGCCTGTGAACAAGCAGTTACCCTTTCATTGTCCAACTTGATTTGCCTACAACAAGTAAAACTACTTTGTTGGAAAGGGTCCCCAGAGAATTGGGGGTAGGGTCCTAACCCTCTCCTGTCATATCAAGTTTTATTCCTTTCATTATTGATGCTTCTGATCATGAATTTCTTTTGGTTGTAGTCATACAATTTCTTACTATTTTAAATTTTTGATGAAGCTGAGTGTCAGATATTGGAGTCCTCAGGATTTAGAATTTGTTATTTTCCCAACAAGATGGGCTCCTGCAAATTAAGAACTGCAGCCTGAGAAGTGGGACTCTGTGCTTAGAATTGAAGGGGCCTGATACTGTCAGCATCAGGCATAGGTGCTCATTCCTCTGTTTCCCCATATTGTATTGTGTTTGTTACCTATTCAGTACCAATTGGTCTCTATTGAGTGGACCAGTTAAAAAACATTTTATATTTTGCAGTTATTTTAGAGGGTGGATTAGTGTATTGAGAATGATTGGAAAGTTTGCATCTCTCTAAATTTTTTAAATGCCTTTACTCTCGTCAATTGAAACATATAGGAAGTTACAAAATTGACCTTTATGCACAGCTTTGCCTTCATTTTGGCATGCTTTTACTAAATTATCAGTAGTATGAGTGGTATTAGCAACCTCAGAGCTTCTTGGATTTGCATTTTGCATTTTAATATAGAGGTAAAAGAGATAATTGTGAACTGTACCTTTATTATCTGTCTGTTGCTCTATAGCTTGTTGTAGCTGACCAGCAAGTTATAAAAGGGCTTTGTGCATTTCTGTCTATAGGGGGAAAAAGGTGCACGAGGTAGTGATAATATCAGGAACTTTAGTTCAAGTCCTCATAACAACTTGAAGGCTTGGTCTGTGAACCACTTTAGGGCTGACAAGCCCTTGGACTACTGTTTGGATGTATCCTTGTCTGATAAATTGATGATAAGTAATTTTTGTAGGGATTCCTGTCTAAGGAAATGAGCAGCAGTGGGGAGGCATTCATCCATCTATGACTGAAGACACAGACTAAACTGAGTGATAGTGAGCTTTATTTCCACAAGAGCCTGTCAGGACAAGGATATTATTTTACACATATTTGCTATAACATTCATTATTCCTATATGAAAATACCTCTCAACTCTACTTTGTGAAACATTATTTTTGATATCTTGTAAAATAATGAAAGGAGAGTAGAGAATTTTTTCATTCGTATTCGTTTAATAGAATGCTCATTGGTCAGTATCTAGGTAGGAAATAGAGGTGGGGCAAAGAGACTAGGAAAATTCTGGGAAGAGGAAAAGCAGAGCAGGAGACACAGGGCAGATGCAGATGAAACAGGATGAAAAGACTGTACTCACGAAAATTTACCAAGACTGTGGCTAAACATAGGAAAGATAATGGGTCAATTTGAGAATTAGGAGCTAGTGAATAATAAACCTGACCTACTTGTTCAGTAGTAGCTATAAAATAAGCCTCTTGCTTAATTATTTTTAAGTGGCTGTAGGACTGGTGGGGCAGGACAGAGAAACTTCTGACCACATCAACAAATACATCTACACCCTGATAGGCAGTATATATTTAGGGGTTAACATGAGAGTGTACAAGCTGCAAATGTGCATTAAGTTGGACAAACACACTGATGTCATCTATCTACCTACGTACCTACCTACGTACCTACCTACCTACCTACCTACTTACCTACCTACCTACCTATCTATCTATCTATCTATCTATCTATCTATCTATCTATCTATCTATCTACCTACCTACCTACCTACCTACCTACCTACCTACCTACCTACCTACCTACCTATCTATCTATCTATCTATCTATCTATCTATCTATCTATCTATCTATCTATCTATCTATCTACCTACCTACCTACCTACCTACCTACCTACCTATCTATCTATCTATCTATCTATCTATCTATCTATCTATCTATCTATCTATCTATCTATCTGTATATCTGGTTCCACTACCTCCTTGGAGCTCAATGTCAATTACGCAGTTTCACAACTGTTATTCACTAAACTTATAGCAGGTACATTCAGGTTTTTAAAACCAATAGCCATGGTGTTCCATGAATAAGAATATGGTAAGCTTCAAAAAGCTAGATCCAGAGAGTGACAATGGAGATATGCCTGAGAACACAGCCAGCATTTTACCAGAAAGATCTTTAAAAAGGAGGATGAAAAATACCTTTTAAATCTTTATATCCATATCTATAGCACAACCATGATACAAATGTTGACTTAATGAACAGATAGAACCCCATTCTAAATTTCCCACAATTCTTATCACTTCATAAGTGTGAAAATATTTTCCATAGGTGGAAACAAGTCTGCATGTACAATATTTGTTTGTAATATAGGTTTTTGAGTTTCTGTCTCATGTGTAAATGGAGGTTTTTGGTAATTACATTATGGAACAATTGTATATTGTGTCTCTCACATGTGCTGTCTCAGGTAACTGACTTCATCACCAGTGGTCATTGGTAAAGCTAGAACTCACACCCACAGAGAAAGCAGTGAGATTCATAGAGTCAAATGTGAAGCACAGCTCATCATTTATCCTTAAAATATGTACTTAGATATGCCAGGTACATTACAAAGACGACAAACAAGGTTTTATAGTTATAGTGAGAGGTCCATGTATGTGAGAACTTAAACAATCAGTTCTCAGAACCAGCAAGGGGCACTGTGGATCCATCAAGTCACTCAGAAGCAGGTAAGGATATTGTGCATTGAGATTTCAATTCCCTCATCCCATTGTCAGTCTCATTACAATCAGAGACCATGGTGTAGTTTACATGTGAGATCTCCCTTCTACAACACACTGGAGAGAATACTTGTTAAATGAAATCCATGGTGATGTTACTAAGGCCCAGATTGTATTCCTGCTGCTTCTGAAAAGGATATTCAGCCTTGAAAGACTTAATAAAGTCTAAGAGCATTTGAGATACAGGGCACTGAGCAACATTTTGGGAAAAGTTGTTTCAGGAGTTTTTAGCTAAGATCAGAAGTGTTCATTCCAGTGTTTAGATAAAAGTGTCTGGAGTTGGATAAAAGTCCTTGAGATTCAATAAAAATTTACATGCATGGACTTTGTTTCAGATCCCATTTCCATTTCCAATTTGAATTCTGTGAGGTAGAACATAACTTGAGCCAGATAGGTCAGGATGGATACTACCAAGAACTGCCCAAACAAACTTCAGAGAGAAGTTCCAAGACAGGTCATATACACATATAAACCATATCCAACACAGTCTGTATGGTACTCATCAGGTTGACATGTGCGGACACTACCATCTATTACTGTGCAAATAACATTGTCACAACACACATCTGAGGTATTTCAGAATCAAAGAAGGAGTAGACAATTGCTATGGGTTTGAAAGAGAAGAGAAGATTAACCTGAAAATTTTCTAAAAACCTGTGTTTATGTTTTATGGAAAGGAAAAACAGACTAAAGATAAATTGTATTACATTAAGAATTTTCATACAAATGCTGTATCCAAGATTCAGAGATAGAAGTTTTCAGTTCATACACTTGAACCACTTCTTACTTGGGTGATATCAATGTGAGCATGTGTCTACCATGAGTTCATATTTTGGATTAGAAATGTTAGATCACATTTTACATCAGTATCAAATCCTAGACTAAAAATGTGAGGTTGAATTTTAACCAAGATTTTTTTTTTTATCAAACAGGTTTACATGTATAAATTTTTAAAACATAGGCTCCAATATTAAGCAATGCTCACTGATGAGACAATCCTAGTTTATTCCACTCTAAGTATCCTGCACTTTAATCACAGGATGTGACAAAATAGTGAACACAGTAACTTAATACCTTCCTCTCCAGTCTTTGTGAGGCATGGCCTGATACACACAACAGTGACCCTTAATGACTCTCTGGGTGCAGTTTAGTAGTTAATGTTGCTGATTCTTGCTGTTATCCCAGAGGAATATGCAGCAGATGTGTCTGTAACTTCATTCAGTGGTAAGTTACTGAGGGGAGACTCCAGGGCAGTTCAGAAATATATCTAAACTTATCTTCCTACATTTCAGACCTCTGCCCACTGAGGAAACTGTCATGTATCAGTCCGTGATAGAATAAGTGTGGAGATGTGATTCAGTATCCCGAAACTATTTTCCCCATTGAGAACCTCAGGAAATCTGTTCATAATGCTTAGGTCCTTACTTAGGTGCTATTTAGAAGAGTAAAATATAGCACAGTTACAAAAGGAACTTCTGGGGATTTGTGATGAATGAAAACAGGGCTGTGAGAGGAGAATGTAGAACATTGCACAAAGTAAATGGGGATTAGTGAAAAAGCTAGAAATCAGTGAGTGATGTTTTCACTGAAAACTCCTGCTAACTTTCAAATGAGCTCAATTATAATCCCAATATTACCTTAATTCAGTAGAATAAGATTATAGTATCTATATTGTCACAGAGCCCAGAATTTTGTGAATGAATTACTTTGTAAAATGAGGTTTTCTACATATGACTTAAGCATGCAGTCCTTTCCCTTGAAACCTATGACAGCCACTAGCATCCCATGTGCTGAAGTATGACATAAATCCTTATAGATATTACTCAGCCCACCAGATTCCCAAATGTCAACAGATATAGTTTATATTAACTATTAGCAATGATTTTATAAAAAGATTAATAGTTATTAAGTGATTATATAAAGCACTCTGATACAAAATAGTGAACAGCTGGGCAACTTCTGGAAAGCTGGACTGGTCTATATAGAGGCAGGGGTCTGGAGCAGACTGTAATTGATATTGACCTGGTCTTGAACTGGTCATGGCCAAGTCCCATATATGTGTCTTCAAGGCGCTAAGTCCACACCTCAAGTTCAAGTTGATAATGCCTGATTCCCAATACAAACATAATCCACCCATCACCTTGAACAGTAAGGAACAATGTTCTTCAATAATGTGAAGAGACTGTTTCCCTGTGAACTGATAGTCCACAGGAAATCATATCAATTCTGACCAGTGGTGGAAGAGAAGACCTACGTCAGTCACTTTCTAGATGCTTCTCTCCTGCCATTAGATGCCTCTGATTTATAACCTCATGTACAAGCACAATATACTTCAATATCCTGCATGTATGCTGTATGTATTTTGTAGCTATACTTAGATATTTAAACATATATGCACACATATCCATAATACTGCAATTAGATTGTCTCATTTCTGGGAGCACATTCTAGATCCATCCTTCTTTCATGAAGATATTCACCTTTTGAAAATCTTAACTAACACAAGCCCTGTCCAGAACTAAGAGAACTCTGTACTTGGACATGTAGACATGGAGAAATTAAGTTATTTAAGTAACACATCCTCTACCCATGAGGATTCCTGTCAAGCAGATCTTCCCTCTCTTTATTCCTTTAAGTGCATGCGAATGAAGAGCTGGGAACAGATTGAATCCCAGTGTGTATGTGCTTCCTTTATAATTCCTTCTTAATGTGTATCTTTTTCTGGAATGGTTAAACTTTCTGTAAGTATCACACTGGATATTCCCCTTTCTATTTATCTCTTTATAGGCATGTTTCAGTAATTAACATATTTACATATGGGGGCTGCATCCAAGCTTAAAACTAATGTTCTCTGACATCAGGTTCTCTGTTCCAGGTGTAGTCTGAAGAAGGAAGATAAGGTTGTTCTCTCCTGTTGTCACCTTACTACAGTGGGATCTGATGAAGCTGTATCCAAATGTCACCATGGAGGAGCTTAGAACTGACGGGTCATTGATGATAGTGTAAATATAACTTAAGGTCATTTCTGAAACATCCAGTCAGTATTTCCAGGCTATTAGACATTACTCCTGCAGGAGATCCCTGAGAGCAAAGTAGTTGCAGGGATGTGTTAGTGGTCAGGGAAACTGTACAATTCAGGGTAAAGCATAACAAACCATCTACCCGGGTGTTCAGAGGCCACAGGAGACAAAGTGGAGCCATGATTCCCCATATGAGGGATGAGTTGGGGTGGGTGCTGAGGAATTCTGCTTTCTGTGATTTTATTTCATGAGTTTATTAGCTAATCTTCAATGGCTGTGATTGACTTGTGTTGCTTCCATGCTAAAGAATACCAAAAATTCTTTCTTAAACTCTTTATAGGGCTGTAGTGTCTTGTTTTTATATTCAGCTTTTGTTTCTTCTTTAAAAGCATTTTTAGAAATTGAAAACAATAAATTCTGATCTTTGATTCTCCTCCAAATTACTCTGAAATTATTCTTATGTCCTCTTGTACCCAACTCTGTACCCTGTCTTTCTCTGTGTAGGATAATTACAAATAGACAAGAAAAGGTTCAAAAGCAAATGAAGATAAAACCATAAATATTCTCAAGCCATGAAACAAAAATCCTAAATTCCCTGCAGATGAATAACTTCTGTTGCATAAGACAAGAAATCATGTCTTCTTGATAAAATAATCTATTATAAGATACATAATTTATTTCCATAATTTATTTATTGTAATGTTCCTGCAGTAATAATCTTTGGGAAAATATTAATGAAGTATATTTACTTTTGGTGATGTGGGTGAGTTTCTAAGTGCATAATCTGTTAGAAAGGCAAATACTAAGTGCATGCATCTGAAAGGTTTAACATTTCTCATCTGCATCATCATCATGATCATCCTGATCATCATCCTCATCATCCTCATCACAGTCAGTCTGATAACCTTGTCACAAAGTGGAGCACCTGTCTCAATCCTGAGACCTACTAAGAGCTTAGGTCCCGACATTATATTCTTAACATCTGCAGTAATCAACATTGTGTTATACATTTCCTCACAGAGGGTAAGGACGTAGGCCTTAGCATCCTGCTGCCTGACCCATGTGTCTTCTACCTTCTTCTCTATCTGTACTAGGTCCTTATCTAAGAATATGCTGCTTGTGAATATGCAAATTACTCAAGTTGATGGTGGTAAATATAGAAGTGTCCACATCCAGAACAACATAGGATCAGTGTTCTCTCCATAGTTAAAAAAGACTCAAGTCCTCGCGATGACATGGAGTTGTATTATTCTCTTCTTCATGTTAGTAACCACAGGTAAGGGACTTTCTAGTTACAAATTTGATGAAGGAGAATGGACTATGGTACCATGACTTGGCATTTTTCACCATTGGTAAATACTCCCAGGTCCAGCTGCAGTAGTCTGGTCCTAAGCTGAGGAAACCTAGGGTCTCAGTCAAGTTGTCCTACAAGGCTTCTGGGTACAACATCAATGAGTACTATATTCACTGGGTGAAGCAGAAGACTGGACAGGGCCTGGAGTGGATTGGAAGGATTGATCCTGAAGATGGTAGTACTGATTCTGCTCAGAAGTTCCAGAACAAGGCCAAACTGACAGCAGACTCCTCTTCCAGCACAGTCTATATGGAGCTCAGCAGCCTCACATCTGAGGACTCTGCAGTCTATTACTGTGCGAGGCACAGTGTTGCAACCACATCCTGAGTGTGTCAGAAACCCTGTGGGAGCAAGAAGCTGTCCTGGGACTGAGATGACAGAGAGATTTTAGCTTGGAGATATGTTCAAACATAATCATTCTGAATGACCCTTTGTCTGTCCCTTAACAGGCTTATAGGGTCTTTGTTAGCTTGTCCAAAGGACTACTGTGTGGCTAGTTAGGAAGCCCATACACTACATCATAACTTTCCCAGTGACCCTCTCCTTAGACATAACTTCTCTTTAATGATCTAAAGTAGGATTATGTTGCAGAGGGGTTTCTTGGTTTCGGGCAGCCAGAGGCTCAGACCCACAGACCTGCCGGGCCAGACACCTTAGCTTCCAGCCCCCAGAAATGACTCAGATGCTTATAGTAACTATATTCTGTTTGGCCTGTGATCGGGCATATTGCTAGCTAGCTCTTACATGTTAAATCAATGCATTTCTATTAATCTGTCTGCACGTGGCCCATGGTTCACCTGTGTTCCTTACCTGTTGCTCCTTGAGTGGCTTGCTTGATCTGCCTGACCCCGCCCTGCTTATCCTACCTATTCTCTGATTTCTCCTCCTACTTCTTCTATGGTGCCTGCCAAGGCCCAAAACAGCTCCTTTATTTAAAGATTGAGATTCACAGCATACAGAAAGCCATTCCCAAATCACTTCCCCTTTCAGTCTAATCAAAAAGGAAGGTTTTAATTTTAACATAGCAAAATTACATATAGCAAAATAGACATCAAGCAAGAATTACAATTATAATATCTAGTCTATTTTTATTTAACAAAATTAAAGAAAATACCCTTAACATCTACCTTACCTTAATGAATCTAAAGTTTTATATCCAATGTAACTTTCAAAAGACTAAGAAAAACTGTACCTATAACTATCTAATCTTCAATTACATAAAAGACCACAGAAGGATATATTTACCCAAGTAAACCAGAAGTGCAGATGACTTCTAAAATCTAGAAAGGCCAGAGATGACACCTATATGCCTGGACAGTCATCTAAAATTCCTTTATAAAGTTGGGGCATCCATCTTCAGCCTACAGGCCCAGAGTCTCTTTTCATTTTAGTGAAGCAGGAAATATGCTCTGCCCATTCTGGCACTGTTCATCAGTTGGTTCTCTTCGAGTCCTGAAGAATGTCTGACAGTTTTCTCTGTAAAGCAGGAACCTGAATGACCATCTCGGCTTGTTCTGCCAAAGTTCAGAGGTCATCTTCCTATGGAACCTGTATGTCCAGTTTAGACAGCATACTGTCAAGCAGTCAATATAAGAACAGGTTCTTGTCCAGTGGCTAACCATTGCCACAAATAGATTCCACATGGAGTTTCTTTGATGCCCATTTTTCTCTTTAAATAAATTAGTGCTGCCAGGGACAGACCTGTCTCACTGTCTCGAAAAGTCTAAGCTCTTAAAACACTTTAAATGCCATATTCTGTAGGTCTTATAAGTGTTTGTAGATTACCTATCTGATTGAATTATATCTTTGTATACCTACAAGTCTAACTAACATGCATTTCTTAATTATAAATTATAATTTTAATTCAGTTACATAAAAATATCTTAAACAAGAGTAGAAAATACATAGAGCATAAGAGAATTGACCTTAAATTTATATCAATAAACCAAAATCCATACCAATGTAAAACATTTTGAGATTAACAGCTTATTTGCTGATCTAAGTAAATTTAATAATCTAACTTTAAATAAAACCATTGATATACCATCTCCCCCTTTTCTTCTTATAGAGAGATTAACTATGACCAATAATCAGGTATAATGAAAAAACATTTATAAACAATATTTTGGGAATTGGGTGTAGAGTTCCATCACTACTTCCTGCTGAGTATGGGTCATTGAAAAATCTCACGAGTTTTTAAGACAGATCATAATCTGTAGCCCTGAAGATGATATGGTCATCTCTTCCCATCAGGTTTTTTTGGGAGGTCTTGTTTGATGAAACCATATTTGCCTGGACGCAATCTACAGGTTCTTATCTTCTGTGAAAACAAAAGCAGAACTCTTCCAAAGCAATAAATACTTAGACACATATTTCAAAATTAAAATACCTTTAAAATATACATTCTTGTTTAACTTGGTAGCCTTTGCATTTGCAATTTATTGTTTATTTGCAATTAGCTCATTAACAGTTAAAAAATTAAAAGAAAACACAATAACAACCAAAATCCAGATTTTGTGTCTGTTTTCTATCTTCACTTGGCTTATTGTATTTTTATTACTCTATTTCTCTTTTTAAAGACTTTCTTTACCTTCTCTATTTTTTCTCTGAAGACTATGTACCTTTTACACACATTGTAACCCATTCATAAGTTTTTTTCCATCTGAACCTGTTTTATTGTGAATCCTTAATCATCTTTTAATCATAACAGCTTTTAAAATGCACTCTCTTAAAGAGCTGCATAGTTTTTGCAGATAAGGCTGAATCAGTAAGTTCTCTTAAAAGGACCTTGTCTGTGTTCGTGGCCATCAATCAGAAAACATCCAAGAATATGCTGCTACTAAGAAACTGTGTTTGTTTTCTTTTTGTTCAAAATAAACAGAAATCTAACATCAATCACATGTTACTGAGTCTTCTGTGAGATTTCAGGAACCTGCCTGATTGCAGTTTACACTGCCTGCCACCAGTCTGCTGGTGCCATTTTGAATATGACCTGGATGCCATGCTTTCTTTGTACAATGACCTGCTACGTATACACAGTTTGGACGCTGTCTTGGCTCAGTTTCTGTGATCTAAAACCCTTTCTAATCTTTCTCAAGCTTTAAGTGGATAATCGCCCCACATTGGGTGTCATTTGTTGCAGAGTGGTTTCTTGGTCCCGGGCAGCCAGAGGCTCAGACCCACAGAACTGCTGCGCCAGAACACATAGCCACCAGCCACTACTGCTCAGGCCCCCAGAAATGACACAGATGCTTATATTAACTTCATGCTGTTTGGCCTTTTGCGTAGGCACATTGCTAGCTAGCTCTTACATCTTAAATCAACCCATTTCTATTAATCTGTCTCCTATGTGGCCCGTAGCTCACCTGTGTTCCTTACATGTTGTTCCTTGGGCGGCTTGCTTGATCTGCCTGTCTCCGCCCTGCTTCTCCTACCTATGCTCTGATTTCTCCTCCTACTCTTTCTATGGTGCCTGTCATGAACCAAAACAGCTCCTTTATTTAAAGATTGATATTCACAGCATATAGAAAGTCATTCCCACATCAAAGAGTGAATGTAAAATGCTAGAAACCAATGTTGGCATGTATTCTAGGACACCTCTTCTTACCTTCTAGACATTGCACCAGCTCAGTCATATTGTAATCTTCATATTAGCTTAACTTAGGAGAAAAAGTTCCGATCATTTCATCATAATTTTATAGAGCCCAGAGATTTGTGAATCAATTCTATGATGACCGGAGTGCATCTATGTAATTTCATACTGCTTCAGCAGGGAAGGACCCTCTCCATAGGCACTATAACAGCTGTCAGCATCCCATCAACTGGAGTGTGAATGGACTCAAGACCCCAGTGAGAACAAGTGACAGAAGAGAACAGGGTTTTTTTTTCCTTCATCAACAGGCTATACCTGAGTCAGAGGTTCTAATGTCAGGACTATGATGCAGCCCCCCATGCATCCTTCCAGCTGCCACCAGAGTGGAACCTGTCACAGTATCTGTCAAGTCTGGAAGGCACTGCTTCTTCGACCCCACCTACCTCTCTGGATATATGTTCAGTTTTGAAATTCATTCTCAGAAATAACACAAAATAATGAGTTACAATAGTCTCCCAACCCCCACTTTGTTTTATCATCCCATATGCATTCTGTGTCCTTTACAATTTTACTCTTTACTTAAAATTTAAGAATCTAGAGTTGGATATAGTTTTTTTAATAACACCTAATTTTGTTTTTCCTTATAGAAAACCACCTTTCTTCATTTCTCAACACCTCTTCATGTTTGAACCATTCTGTTCTGATATTTTACCATCTCCTTTTATTTAATCTGCAGTTTACTAAATCCTTTTCCTCAGTTCCTCAGACCCTAGTGGCTCATTGCTATTTCTTGGCTTCTACAAATCACACTCAGAAAGCATAATATTCAAGTCTGGGAACCACGTATGAGACAGAATGTGAAACATTTGTGGTTTTGGATTGGGTGACCTCACTCAGCATATTTTTTCTAGTCTCATTCACTTACATAGAGATTTGATAATTCATGTTTTAGCACTGGATAATATTCTATTGTCTATACATCCCATATATTCATTATCTAATTATTCCATAGTGGAAATCTAGCATAATTCCATTTCCCAGCTGCTGTAAATAACAACAATAAACATGTATGTACAAGAAGGTGCAGCATCATTGTGTTCAGGCATGGGGGATAAATCTTGGACACAGCATAGTTTTATTTATTAATTTTTAGTGAAAATTACAAACTTATTTTTAAGTTACTACACTAGCTTATCCTTCCCCTCGTGGTTAAATAAGGATTATTGTTTCCCAACATCCACACCTGCATTTGTTGTGACTTGTTTTCTTGTTTAGAATCTTTTTTATTGAGGAAAAAATGTAACATTGACATTTTACTCTACATACCATGGTAAGCTAAGGGCTATGGTTGCAGAACGTAGAGACAGCAGCCTTGAATTGTACTGATAATTCTCACTGCTTTCTTGGTTTCCTAGTGGAGGAAGGAGCTATGCATCCTGAAGTGACAGAAAGGACATCAATGATTTCACACTGCACTAGACCTTGTAGTGTGCAATATCATCCTTCTAGGCAGATAAACCCCCTAGTGGCTGACTGGTGTGCACTGCCATCTGCTTTCTAATGACATTAAGATGCGCTATATAGGAAAGATTGATTTCAGGTAAATATGTTCATATGCCCACGGCTAAGGATGATACAGCCCTAGGAATCTTATTTACCTTTCTAGTGGTCAAAATGTAAAACTGTCTTATAATACCTACATTGATAGCCAATGGAAGTGTGTTGCTCTTAGACTCGATCACAGAAGCTTCTATGAGCAGTGGAATGATCAATACAGACATCCATGACTGCTCAAATGGCTGAGAATGAATGCCTGAGAACTCAACCATAGGCGAGTCATCTATATCAACCTCCATGCTCAGGAATCATCCCAATAGAGTGATTCGAAGGAATGAAATATTCAGAATAGGAGGTAGGCAGGTATAAAAAGATATGATCAGGACCTGAAATGGCCATTGTGTATACAAACTCTCAGCAGGCATGGTTACCATCAAAAGATCTTTAAAGATCAAGGCAGTAATAATTATAGCACTAAGTGCCTGTAAAATATTTGAGCAGGTAATGATGTCTACTGGCAAGCTCAGCAATATCAACTAGATTTATGGGCCCACATGGTAGAATATAAAAATTGAACTTCATGAGTTGTTCTCTGAGGATCAGACATGCAGTTGTATTGTGATTCAGGTGTTAGCTGATAAAGTTGGAAGGCATGTATCTAGAGGCCTGGGTGCCTGAAAGAGTTATGTCCAGCCCTGTTCAAAAAGGAGATGTTGGGATCTTGGGTATCTTACTTTGTTCCTGCTTTCTTAAGAGATTTGATCAGCATCCATCTCCTGGACCATCTGATCATTCAAGTATCTTCCTAAGGTGTAATTTGTGATTGTGAGTGTTAAATTACTTTCCAATAGATACTAATTCTGTATCTGATATATTGCAAGTGAGAGTTTTTATGATATGCACTTTTGGTCATGTATGCTCTGTTATTGCCACTAAAGCTAGTACAATAATAAAAAAAATTACAATAGAGATGGGAAAGGACTATTGAGGACCCACTCTAACCTTTTGGTTCATGACTTTTGAGAAAAATACAATCACTCTTATTTGAAATATTTCTGGATTTTTCTATGTATAACTGAACGACCTATCTATGTGTATATATATTGTGCTAATTGTATTTAGTATGATATTAGTTAAGAAAATAAAAGAAGAAATATTGGAAGATCCCAAAAGGAACCAGAGGGAAGTATGTTGCATGAATATAGTAAACTCAGGGCCAGTTCTCTGGGAAGGTTGGAGGTATTAGAGAGAGTAACCATACAATCAGATCTTATCCAGTTGTCTTCCAGCTTCCTCAGTCTGGCTTCTCCTGGACTCTTCTGACCTTCTGTCTGTCTATGCCTGCCTTAACTATTCTCTTCACTCATATAAATTTGGCACCACCACTGTCTTCCTGGGAGCCTGGAAAACTTCTGTAAACTAAGATGACCTCAAACTCAGTTTGGATTAAGAGTTTAGATCACTATTCTTGGGATACTTCCTGTGCTGGGATTATAGGTGTGAATAACCACTCTCTGATCCTCCTAGACAGACTGTGGTTAGATCCCTCTGATATCTCTGAATGTTTTATTATATCCCCACAGAAGTAGTGGGGGAAGATATGATCATAAAATAATACAGGACTAGAATTTTTATTTTTTCCTATTTCTATCTCTTAAAATTCTTATTTTACATCCTTACTCCTTGCCAGTGCTTACAGCAAAGTATTTCTTCTTTTTTATTTAATTTTTTTTCATTTCTACCTCTGCTCCCCCTCCCTTCTGTCTTTCCAGTCTCTCAAAATCCTAGCTGAGCCTTCCCCATCTCATGCTCCCCTCTACTCCCCAGGGAGGCAAGGAGTCCCCAAGTGGGTGAGCTCAGCCTGGCACATCCTGTTGATTTAGGTCTGAATCTGTTATCTGAGTATTAAGCCTAGGTTAGGTGTTCCTGTGTAAAAAATCTGTTCCGAGATGTACATGACCAAAATTTTTACATGATTACAGCAATTATTGTGAACAAAAATAGTTTCACATGTTTAGAAGTTTTATTTATGTGTCTATTGTACATGTGCACTTTGCATATTTATTCCTTAACCTCCAGACTTCATTTTCTCTCCCATATTATTTTTTCATTATTCTAATAGATCATTTAACTTATCAGTCATTATATATTTACATACATAGTTGTATATACATATGGAATATGTAAGAACCACTTATGATAGACTCATGTAACATCTGTCAGAAAGTTTTAATTAATATAGATAGCTCCATTTACATCAATTTCCTTAAGAGGGTTGTAAATTTCTTATTTCTTCCAGATGAAAAGCTTCTCTTGTGCTGTGTACATACCTATGGCTTCTTGATGCAATCCTGTTGATGGACATGTCATTTATTTCCATGTAAGATATAAAATAGTGTTGCAATACACCTTGATGAGCAAATACTTCTAAAGCACGTATTTATTTACTTTGATCATTTTGTCAGTGGTTAGTATAAAATCTTCTGTAAATGAAAATATTGTATGTATCTGAAAGAAGGCTGTAAATTTTCATTACTTAGCAGGTTTTGAAATTTTCAGTTACCATAATTTAATTACCACCATAATCACCCCCTCTAAATGAGTCTGACATTCTCATCACAAAGTAGAGCAGCTGCCTCAGGGCTGAAATCTCTGGAGAGCTTAGCCCCTGATGTTACACCCGCAGGGTCTGCACAGGCTTATGAAGAGGTATGGGTACATTTCTTCAGAGGGGATTAGGACTTGGATCTCAGTATCCTCCTGTCTTACCCAGGTATACTCTGTCTCCTTCTCTAGCTGAACTAGATCCTTATCTAAGAAGTTCCCTGCCTCATCAATATGCAAATTGCATGAGTCTACTGAGGTAAATACAGGGATGCCTCCACCCAACAACAACATTTGGTCAGTGATTTCTCCTCAGTCACTGAGCACAGAGGTCTTCATCATGGGATGGGGCTGGATTATTCTCTCCCTTCTGTCAGTCACTACAGGTAATGTGCTTACCTGTCTGAAACCTGAGAGGGGGCAGGGACTAAGGTGACAATGGAATTAAATTTGTCATGGTCTCTGTCTCTCTGCAGGTGTCCACTCCCAGGTCAAGCTAGAGCAGTCTGGGCCTGAGTTGGTGAGGCCTGGGGCCTCCCCTGTGAAGTTGTCCTGCAAGGCTTCAGGCTACACCTTCACAAGCTATGATATTAGCTGGGTGAAGCAGAGGCCTGGGCAGAGCCTGGAGTGGATTGGATATATTTATCCTGGAAGTGGTGGTACTAGCTACAATCAGAAGTTCCAGAACAAGGCCAAACTGACTGCAGACAAGTCCTCCAGCACAGCCTACATGGAGCTCAGCAGCCTGACATCTGAGGACTCTGCAGTCTATTACTGTGCAAGAGCCACAGTGTTGCAACCACATCCCGAGTGTGTCAGAAACCCTGGGGGAGCAGGAAGCTGCCCTGGGACTGAGATGACAGAGAAGATTTGCCTGGGGAGTTACTCAGAAATAATCATTCTGAATGTCCCTTTGTCTGTCACATTGCACAACCAATTTTTCAAAATTACAACTTTTAATAAATTAGGAAACTCTAGTGTGAATCATGCTTTGACAATCTCTTCACCAATAACTACCCCTATTAATATGTTTCTTCCTTAATAAAGAGATAAAAAGCGAAAATTCTGACTATGCATTTAGATAAAAATATCTGTGTATTCTGAGACCCTGGGACCCTATTGGAAGATTTTAGTAATCTAAAATATGAACGTGACCAGTCCAGTGGTAATAGTAACATCTGAGCATTCAAAAATACTTTCATAGTCCCAAATGTTACATGATGTCAGGTGCATAGTTTTCTCTTGCTTTGTGGTCCAGCAGAAGTTTTATTCTCTTAGAATGGGAGATATGTATCAAAATTATTAATCACATCATACAACACTCATTAATCAAATCAATATATGCACACGTTAACTGAGGTAGGTTTTGAGATCATACATTATTTCCTGGTCTCATATGTTCTTCCTTCCAAGTCTCAGTAAACTGTCCCACACTCTCAAGCATCTATAGAACATGGACCTCTACTGATAGTGTATAAAATCACAATTCATTAGATACCTGGTGGTATCTTAGAAACAGGGCACTGGCTGTACCCCACGCAGGGTTCTTGAGACCCCAAAGCTATGCCTCTAGGTCTCCCTCAATCATGTCTGAATCCCAATACATCTGTTCTTCAGTGTGTATGGTTTGTCTCTGTGGAGTACTTGTAGACCATCTATCAGTTTCTATCTATTACCTCGTTTTATCCCCAGTGGTCACTGCTAAAACTAGATCTAAGAGCATCTATAAAAAGACTGGATTTCATGGAGATCTGAGGACATTTGAGGCTCAGTTCACCATTCATTCTCCAAATGTTTACTCATCATCACCATGAAGACCTAAGGGAAAGCTTCCTTCTGGCCAACCTTGTGTGACTCTGAAGACACACTTGTAGTAGTGGATTCACTGAACCAGCAGGTGGCACTGTAGATCCACCAATCTCTAATACCTAAATGGTAGACTCTGACAAGAAGTGTGTGGATTTCATATCCAAGAGCATTAAAGGCAGACTGTGATGTAGTTAAAATTTGAGATCTCTATGTTACAAGACTTGATAGAGTCTTATTTTAATAAAATCAATACATGAGGTCAAATTGGAATGTATGAGCTCAAACTGGAATCCTATTGCCAATGGATAGGAAAGTAGGGCATGAACCATCCATTACTACAGGTTAAGGATATTTGGGTCTCAGGACTAGGGAAAACATTTTGAGTAAAATTGTTCCCAGAATACCCAGATGATTCCATAAGGGTGTCCATAGTTCTGCTGATCACAGGTATGAAATGGACAATGGTAGTCTCCAATGGCCCGTGCTATTGTCTGATGGAGGAAGGAGGGTCACTTCTCAGTATCAAGTATTATGATCGATTCTGAAGAGGATCAGATGTTCTATGAGCCATCGAAGTGTGAATTGTATTAACAAACCTGTATGTTGCAATGGCTCTCAGTGGCATAGAGGAGTTCTGTCTGCACAAGTGTCAGGATGGAACTGGGAATGTATTTCCATACACAGGTTTAGGACTTGGAACTCATGGCCCCAGTAACTAACACAGAAAACCTTTACCTGTTCTGACTCAAACAATATCCTGTTTTGATCTAAGAAGTACTCATCCTCATTAATTTGTAATTATAGGAATACTGTTTATATATACACCAATATACACATAAGTCACGGCATCACGCTAATATTCTCTTGTTCACTGTCCCTGAGAACACCAGTTCTTACCTGGACTGGATGGAATTAGATCATCTTCTACCTGGTGGTAGCAACTTCAGGTTAGTGAATTTCTAGACCCAGGCTTACTCCAGATACTGACGCGACAATAGCATCCTTTTTACAATTAGTGTCCACTCCTGAGCTCAGCTACAGCAGTCTAGAGCTCAACTGAGGAGTCCCTGAGGTACAGTAAAGGGTGATGGAAAATATTTTGACTCAGATATCTTCCCCACTGTGTGAAGCAGAAGCCTGGATATGGACTTCAGTGGATTGAATGGGTACTTCCAACCTTTAACAGAACAAAAACTCTGAACAGAAGTGTGAGGAAAGAACCACACTATAAATAGAGGCGATGTCCAACACGTCTTACACAGGCCTCAGCAGCTTATCCTCTGAGGACTCTGACATCTGTTACTATGAAAGATTGAGTGTCACAGTACACATCTGAGGTGTGTCAGAAACTCTAAAGGAACAAGAATCTGCCTTGAGGTTGAGAGGACAGGGAAAAGTAAACTGAAGACTTGCTCAAACTTTGTGTTTCAAGTATTGAGGGGAAAAACACCTGAACTATGATTTAATTATCATTGTGAAAGAAAATTTTCTAGTCACACTACATACCACATTCAGAAAGTAGAAAGTTTTTAATTAATAAAGTTGATTCTCATAGTTCCCTGTTGATGCTAATGTGGACACAATTGTCAACTAAACTTAAGTCAGCATCTTAGGGCAGAAATATTTCATCCCATATATAACTAACATCTAATTAATAGATGACAACTAAAATGCTGTTGTGGTACTATTAACAAAACTCATTCATCAACTCAGTTAATATTTGTGAGATCTGAGGGGTAGGTTAAAAGATTAATCATTAATAATTGACTCCAATTTACAGTCTAACCCACTTCCAATAACGTGCCCCCAAATCATATGCCTCTTATAGAATACTGATCCCCAGTGACACAGGACTATTGCCTACAGTGTTTGGGTTATGTGGGTCTGACACTCACCCTTGGTGCTTTGCTGAGGACTGTTTAGTTTGAATAAATTGCTAAACAATACTGAGGTGTGAGGCAGCTGTGATCTTCAGAGTTTTGTTTTTGAGATGTAAAGTTGGTAACAGTGGCTGATTTTGCATGTTCCTGTATCACAGAGTTCCTCTCCATGAGAAATCTGAATGGTATGAATTGATGAATGATGTCCTACTAAGAAAGCCTCTTGAGAAGACTACTTGTGCCACTGTATACTGAATTAAAAACAGAGTATGAAAGAGTAGTAAATTTCCAAAGTTTACCCCTATGTTCCTACAACTACAGCATGGGATTGATCACCATGTGTAAGAGTTTTGGACTTCATACATTGGAAATGAATTGGTTCTTCAAATATAGGGGGACAGCTGTCAATATTTCTGCAAGGCTGTACCTCAAGGACTATGCAGACGTGTGCTGCTGAAATTCTAAGGGAAGAGCCTTGGCCTTCTCTATTGCCTTCAAGAGGCATTAAGCTTCCTAGCTGATGATGATTCTGGAGTGAATATAACACAATTGGTGAGTATTGGAGAGAATTGTCATTATCACAGAGGACTTCTCATGACACTAGAGATCAAATCTTCTCCATTAATGTATTTCTTTTGTCATGACACTGGTCTCCCCAAGGACACTTATTCTCCATGATTTCATACCTGGGCTCATGAGAAATATTATAATTCACATGCTAAATCTTTCAATTAAAAAAATCATCTTTTGAAACTCTTATGCCTCTCATAGTCAAAGTATATTTTGGTTGAGTTAAGAATGTACAAAAGACAGTGTCTCCATACTCTACTCTGTGTGTGTGATTTGTACCACAAATTTTCATGAGTAATCTGTTGTATTTTTGTAGATACTTTTTCATGAGCTTTCACATGTAATTACTCATTAGTGACTTGAATTTACTTTCTGATGTTTGTCAGTGATTTAATTATGTTTTCACCAAGCATTCCATGCATATGTACTAAATGATATGGCCCCAAGACTAATAAACCGTCACAGACACTCTCCTTGACTTTCAAGTCTGGATGCTCCAACACTAGAAATTCCCGTTGCTAATACATGATATTTTTCCAACGGAAGAGGCTGCAGAGATACTTTGTAAGCTTTCCTGAAGCTAATGTGCTTAGTAAACATCCCAGAGAATCTATAAAACCCAACTAAACTGGTTTATCCTACACTCTAGATATCTGATCACTGGGGAAACCAAGATGTATCAATCTGTGAGCAAATCAGAGTGAGGAGATATAAACCAGGTTCTAGACTTATTCATTACTGCATGGGTGCTCAGAAATAGTTAAAGTGGTGCTCAGGTGCTAATGTGATGTTCAGAAACATCAACTATAGCACAGTTATAAAAAGAATTGATGAACACTTTGTGATTAATAGACAATCCCCAGCCATAGGAGAAAGACAAAATGAACGCCAGAGAAAAGAGTGAATGAAAAATGCTAGAAACCAACGTTGGCATGTATTTCAGGAAACCTCTTCTTACCTTCTCGACATTGCACCAGCTCAGTCATATAGTAATTTTCATATTAGCTTAACTTACGAGAAGTTCAGATCATTTCATCATAATCTTATTGAGCCCAGAGATTTGTGAATAAACTCTATGATGAGAGGAGTGCATCTATGTAATTCCATACTGAGTCAGCAGGGAAGGACCCCTCTTCATTGCCACTATGACAGCTCTCAGCA
Organism: Phyllotis vaccarum; assembly: GCA_033318265.1. Taxonomy (NCBI): domain Eukaryota; kingdom Metazoa; phylum Chordata; class Mammalia; order Rodentia; family Cricetidae; genus Phyllotis; species Phyllotis vaccarum. Next base: position 81,533,480 of record JARWLC010000016.1, read on the forward strand.
TCCCCTCAACTGGAGTGTGCCTGGACTCAGTACCCTACTGGGAAAAGTGACAGAAGAGAACAGGGTTTTTTGGCCTTCATCAACAGGCTACACCTCAGTCAGAGCACCTAAGGTCAGGACTATGATGCAGCACCCCATGCATCCTTCCAGCTGCCACCTGAGAGGAACCTGTCACAGTCTCTGTCACATCTGGAAGGCACTGCTTCCTGGATGCCATCTACCTCTCTGGATCTCTGTTCAGTTTTGAAATTCCTTCGCAGAAATAACACCAAATAACGAGTTACAACAGTCTCCCAACCCCCACTTTGTTTTATCATCTCATGTGCATTCTCTCTCCTTTACAGTTATATTCTTTACTTAAAATTTAAGATTCTAGAGTTGAATATAGTTTTTTAATAACACTTAATTTTCTTTTACCTCATACAAAACCACCTTTGTTCATTTCTCAACACCTCTTCATGTTTGAACTATTCTGTTTCTGATATTTTACCATCTCCTTTTATTTAATCTGTAGTTAATAAATCCTTTTCCTCAGTTCCTCAGACCCTAGTGGCTCATTGCTTATTTCTTGGCTTCTACAAATCACACTCAGAAAGCATAATATTCAAGTCTGGGAACCACGTATGAGAGGGAATGTGAAACATTTGTGGTTTTGAATTGGGTGACCTCACTCAGCATATTTTTTCTACTCTCATTCACTTACATAGAGATTTGATAATTCATGTTTTAGTACTGGTTAATATTCTATTGTCAGTACACTCAATATCTTCATTATCTAATTATTCCATACTGGAAATCTAGCATAATTCCATTTCCCAGCTGCTGTAAATAACAACAATAAGCATGTATGTACAAGAAGATGCAGCGTCATTGTGTTCAGGCATGGGGGATATATCTTGGACACAGCCTAGTTTTATTTATTAATTTTTAGTGAAAAGTCCAAACTTATTTTTAAGTCACTAACTAGTTTATTCTTCCCCTCGTGGTTAAATTATTGTTTCCCCACATCCACACCTGCATTTGTTGTGACTTGTTTAGAATCATTTTTATTGAGGTAAAAAATGTAACATTGACATTTTACTCTACATATCACTGTAAGCCAAGGGCTATTATTGCAGAACGTAGAGACAGCAACCTTGAATTGTACTGAAAATTCTCACTGCTGGTTTGGCTTCCTAGTGCAGGAAGGAGCTATGCATCCTGAAGTGAAAGAATGGACATCAATGATCTCACACCGCACTAGACCTTGTAGTGTGCAATATCATCCTTCTAGGCAGATAAACCCCGTAGTGGCTGACTAGTGTGTACTGCCATATGCTTTCTAATGATATTGTGATGCACTATATAGGAAAGATTGATTTCAGGTAAATATGTTCATATGCCCATGGCTAGGGATGATACAGCTCTAGGAATCTTATTTACCTTTCTAGGGGTCAAAATGTAAAACTGTCTTATAATACCTACATTGATATCCAATAGATGAGCACTGCTTTTAGACTTGATCACAGAAGCTTCTATGCACAGTGGAATGATCAATACAGACATCCATGGCTGCTCAAAGGTCTTAGAGTGAATGCCTGAGAACTCAACCATAGTCGAGTCATCTATATCAACCTCAATGCTCAGGAATCATCCCAAAAGAGTGATTGGAAGGAATTAAATATTCAGAATATGAGGTGGGCAGGCATCAAATGTTATGTTCAGGACCTTAAATGGCCATTGTGCATACAAACTCACAGCAGGTATGGTTACCATCAAAAGATCTTCACAAGATCAAGGCAGTAATAATTATAGCACTAAGTGCCTGCAAAATATCTTAGCAGGTAATGGTGTCTACTGGTAAGCTCAGCAATATCAACTAGATTTATGGGCCCACATGGTAGAATATAAAAATTGAACTTCATGTGTTGTTCTCTGAAGTTCAGACATGCAGTTGTATTGTGATTCAGGTGTTAGCTGATAAAGTTGTAAGGCATGTATCCAGAGCCCTGGGTGCCTGAAAGAGTTGTGGCCAGCCCTATTCAAAAAGGGGATGTTGGGATCTTGGGTAGCTCACTTTGTTCCTGCTTTCTTAAGAGATTGGATCAGCATCCATCTCCTGGACCACCCGATCATTTAAGTATCTTCTTAAGGTGTAATTTGTGATTGTAAGTGTTAAATTACTTTCCAATAAATATTAATTCTGTATCTGATATATTGCAAGTGAGAGTTTTTATGATATGCACTTTTGGTCATGTATGCTCTGTTATTGCCACTAAAGCTAGTACAATAATAAAAAATTTTACAATACAGAAGGAAAAGGACTATTGAGGACCCACTCTTGGTTCATGACTGTTGAGAAAAATGCAATCACTCTTATTTGAAATATTTCTGGAGTTTTCTCTGTATAACTGAATGACATATCTATGTATATATATATATACATATTGTGCTACATACATATATACATATATATATATATATATTGTGTTAATTGTATTTAGTATGATATTAGTTAAGAAAACAAAAGAAGAAATATTGGAAGATCCCAAAAGGAATCAGAGGGAAGTATATTGCATGAATATAGGAAACTCAGGGCCAGTTCTCTGGGAAGGTTGGAGATATCAGAGAGAGTAACCATACAGTCAGACCTCATCCAGTTGTCTTCCAGCTTCCTCTGCCTGGCTTCTCCTGGCCTATTCTGACCTTATGTCTTTCTATGTCTGCCTTAAATACTCACTTCACTCAGTTAAGGTGTGGCACCATCATTGCCTGCCAGGGACCTTGGAATTCTTTCTGTAAACTAAGATGATCTCAAACTCAGTTAGGAGTAAGGTCTTAGGTCACCACTCTGGGGATATTCCCTGTGCTGGACTTAAAGTTGTGAATCACCACTCTCTGATCCTCCTAGACTGACTGTGTGGTTAGATCCCTCTGATATCTCTGAATGTTTTATTATATCCCCACAGAAGTAGTGGAGGAAGACATGATCATGAAATTATACATGAGCAGAATTTTTATTTTTATTTTTTCCTATTTCTATCCCTTTAAATTCTTTTCTGACATCCTTACTTCTTGCCAGTGCTTACAGCACAATATTTCTTCTTTTTTATTTAATTTTTTCCATTTCTACTTCTGCCCCCCCTCCAGTCCCTCTTTCCAGTCCCTCCCAATCCTATCTCAGCCTCCCCCATCTGATATCCCCCTCTACTCCCCAGGGAGGGCAAGGAGTCCCCAGGTGGGTCAGTTCAGCCTGGCATATCCAGTTGACTTAGGTCTGAATCCTTCATCTGAGTATTAAGGCTTGATTATGTGTTCCTGTGTAGGAAATGGGTTCTGAGATGTACATGACTGAAAGTTAAATGCTTAAAACCGTCATGATTAACAAAAATAGTTTCACATAGTTTAGAAGTTTTACTTATGTATCTATTGTACATGTGCACTTTGCATATTTTTTCCATTACTTCCACACTTCATTTTCTCTTTCTTCTTATTTTTTCATTATTATAATAAACCATTTAACTTATCAGTCATTATATATTTACATACATAGTTGTATATACCTATAGAATATGTAAGAACCACTTATGAGAGACTCATATATTGTCTGTCAGAAAGTTTTAATTAATATAGATATCTCCAGTTACATCCATTTTCATAAGAGAGGTGTAAATTTCTTATTTCTTTCAGATGAAAAGCTTCTGTTTTGCTTTGTAATTACCTAAGGATTCTTGATATAATCCTGTTGACGGACATGTCATTTATTAGCATATGTTAGTCATAAAAGAGTGCTGCAATACACCTTGGTGAGCAAATATTTCTAAAGCATGTATTTCTTTACTTTCATCTTTTTTGTCACGGGTTAGTATAGAATCTTCTGTAAATGTAAATACTGTATGTATCTGAAGGAAGGCTGTAAATTTTCATAACTTAGCAGCTTTTGAAATTTTCAGTTACCATAATTCAATTACCACAATAATCACCACCTGTTAATGAGTCTGACATTCTCATCACAAAGTGGAGCAGCTGCCTCAGGGCTGAAATCTCTGGAGAGCTTAGCCCCTGATGTTACACCCTCAGGGTCTGCACAGGCTTATGGAAGAGGTATGGGTACATTTCTTCAGAGGGGATTAGGACTTGGATCTCAGTATTCTGCTGTCTTACCCAGGTATCCTCTATCTCCTTCTACAGCTGAACTAGATACTTATCTAAGAAGTTCCCTGCCTCATTAATATGCAAATTTCATGAGTCTACTGAGGTAAATACAGGGAAGCCTCCACCCAACAACAACATTTGGTCAGTGATTTCTCCTCAGTCACTGAGCACAGAGGTCTTCATCATGGGATGGGGCTGGATCATTCTCTCCCTTCTGTCAGTCACTGCAGGTAATGTGCTTACCTGTCTGAAACCTGAGAGGGGGCAGGGACTAAGGTGACAATGGAATTAAATTTGTCATGGTCTCTGTCTCTCTGCAGGTGTCCACTCCCAGGTCAAGCTAGAGCAGTCTGGGCCTGAGTTGGTGAGGCCTGGGGCCTCCTCTGTGAAGCTGTCCTGCAAGGCTTCTGGCTACACCTTCACTAGCTACTATATTAGCTGGGTGAAGCAGAGGCCTGGGCAGAGCCTGGAGTGGATTGGAAGGATTGATCCTGAATATGGTAGTACTGATTATGCTCAGAAATTCCAGAACAAAGCCACACTGACTGCAGACAAACCCTCCAGCACAGCCTACATGGAGCTCAGCAGCCTGATATCTGAGGACTCTGCAGTCTATTACTGTGCAAGAGACACAGTGTTGCAACCACATCCTGAGTGTGTCAGAAACCTTGGGGGAGCAGGAAGTTGCCCTGGGACTGAGATTTGCCTGGAGAGTTACTCAGAAATAATCATTCTGAATGTCCCTTTGTCTCTCTCATTGCACAACCAAGTTTTCAACATCACAAACTTCAATAAATTAGGAAGCTCTGGTTTAAATCATGCTTTGACAATCCCTTTACCAATGCCTATCCCTATTAATATGTTTCTTCCTTAATAAAGCAATAAAAATGAAAACTCTGACTATGCATTTTGATAAAAATATCTGTGGATTCTGAGACCCTGAGACCCTACTTGGGAAGCTTTTAGTAACCTAAAATATGAATTTGACTAGTACATTCCTAATAGTAACATCTGAGCATTCAAAAATACTTTCATTGTCTCAAATGTTACATGACATCAGGTGTATAATTTTCTCTTGCTTTGTGGTCTAGCAGAAGTTTTATTCTCTTAGAATGTAAGATATATATCAAAATTATTAATTACCTCATACAACAGTCATTAATCAAATCAATATATGCACATGTTAATTGAGGTAGGTTTTGAGATCATACATTATTTCCTGTCCCATCTGTGCTTCCTTCCAAGTCTCAGTAAACTGTCCCACACTCTCAAGCATCTATAGAACACGGACCAATACTGATAGAGCATTACCTCACAATTTATTAGATACCTGGTGGTATCTTAGAATCAGGGAGCTGGCTATACCCCATGCAGGGTTTTTGAGACCCCAAAGCCGTGCCTCTAGGTCTCCCCCAATCATGTCTGAATACCAATACATTTGTTTAGCAGTGTGTTGGGTTTTGCCTTTGTGGAGTACCTGTAGACTGTCTATCAGTTTTCTATCTATTAGCTTGTTTTATAACCAGTGTTCATTGCTAAAGCTAGGTCTAACAACATCTATAAAAAAGGGCTGGATTTCATGGAGATCTGAGAAGATCCGAGGCTTAGTTCACCATTCAGTCTCAAAATGTCCACTCATCATCACCATGAAGACCAAAGGGAAAGCTTCCTTATGGCCAACCTGTGTGACTCTGTAGACACACTTGTAGTAGTGGATACACTGAACCAGCAGGGGGCACTGTAGATCCACCAATCTCTAATACCTTAATGGTAGAATCTGATAACAAATGTGTGGATTTCATATCCAACAGCATTAAATGCAGACTGTGATGTAGTTAAAATTTGAGATCTCTATGGTACAAGACTTGATAGCATCTTAGTTTAATAAAATCAATGCATGATGTCAAATTGGAATGTATGAGCTCAAAGTGGAACCCTATTACCACTGGATAGGAAAGTAGAGCATGAACCATCTATTACTACAGGTTGATATTTGGGCCTCAGGACTAGGGAAAATATTTTGTGGAAAACTTCCCAGAATATCCAGATGATTCCATAAGGGTTTTCATAGTTCAGCTGATCACGGGTATGAAAAGGACAATGGCAGTCTACAATGGCCCATGATAGTTTCTGACGGAGGAAGGTGGATCACTTCTCAATATAAAGTGTTATGGTCGATTCTGAGGAATTTCAGATGGTCCATGAGCCATCGCCGTGTGAATTATATGAACAAACCTGTTGTGGTGCCATGGCTCTCAGTGGACTCGAAGAGTTCTGTCTGCACAAGTGTCAGGATGGAACTGGGAATGTATTTCCCCACACAGGTTTAGGACTTGGAACTCACCACTTCAGTTACTAACACAGAAAACCTTTACCTGTTCTGATTCAAACAGATTCCTGTTTTGATCTAAGGAGTACTCATGCTCATTAACTGGTAATTTTAGAAATACTGTATATAAATAGACCAAAATACACATGCCTCACTGCACCAGAGTAAAACTCTCTTGTTCACTGTCCCTGAGCACACCAGTTCTTACCTGGACTGGATGGAATTAGATTATCTTCTATCTGGTGGTAGCAACTACTGGTACGTGAATTTCTAGACCCAGGCTTACGCCAGATACTGAAGTGACAATAGCATCATTTTCACAAATGTCCACTCCTGAACTCAGCTACAGCAGTCTAGAGCTGAATTAGGAGTCCATGAATTACAGTAAAGGGTTATGGAAAGGATTTTGACTCAGATATCTTCCCCACTGGGTGAAGCAGAAGCCTGGATATGAACTTCAGTGGTTTGAATGGGTACTTCCAGCCTTTAAGAGAACAAAAACTCTGAAAAGAAATGTGAGGACAGATCCACACTAGAAATAGAGGCAATGTTCAACACGTCTTACACAGGGCTCAGCAGCTTGTCCTCTGAGGCCTCTGACATCTATTACTATGAAAGATTGAGTGTCACAGTACACATCTGAGGTGTGTCAGAAACTCTAAAGGAACAGGAATCTGCTTTGAGTTTGAGAGGACAGAAAAAAGTAGCCTGAAGTCTTGCTCAAACTTTGTGTTTCAAGTATTGAGGGAAGAAGAGCCGAACTATGATTTAATTATCATTGTGTAAGAAAATTTTCTAGTCATGCTGCAAAGCACATTCAGAAAGTAGAAAGTTTTTACTTAATAAACTTGATTCACAAGGTTCCCTGTTGATGCTAATGTGGACACAATTGTCAACCATACTTAAGTTAGCAGCTTGGGGCAGAAATATTTTATCACATATAAAATTAACATCTAATTAATAGATGACAACTGAAATGCTGTTGTGGTACTGTTAACAAAACTCGTTCACCAACTCAGTTAATATTTGAGAGATCTGAGGGGTAGGTTATAAGATTAATCATTAATTATTGACTCCAATTTATAGTCTTCCCTACTTCCAATAACCTGCTCCATAATCACAAGCCTGTTTCAGAATAGTGATCCACAGTGACACAGGACTATTACCTACAGTGTTTGGGTTACGTGGGCATCACAGTCACCCTTGATGCTTTGCTGAGGACTATTTAGTTTGAGTACATTTCTAAACAATACTGTGACGTGGGGCAGCTGTGATCTTCAGAGTTTTGTTATTGACATATAAAGTTAATAACAGTGGCTGATTTTGGATGTTCCTGTAGCACAGAGTTCCTATCCATGAGAAATCTGAATGGTATGAATTAATAAATGATGTCATACATGGAAAGCCTTTTGGCAAGTCCAATTTTAAGTTAGAACTTGTGTCACTGTATACTTTTTAAAAACAGTGCATGAAAGAGTAGTAAATTTCCAAAGCGTACCCCTATTTTCCTACAACTACAGTGTGGGATTGATCACAATGTGGAAGAATTTTGGACTTTAAAAATGGAAACTGAATTGCTTCTTCAAGCATAGTGAGGACATATGTTAACATTTCTGCAAGGCTGTACCTCAAAGACTATGCAGATGTGTGCTGCTGAAATTCTATGGGAAGAGCCTTGGCCTTTTCTATTGTCTTCAAGAGGCTTTAAGCTTTGGAGCTGATGATGATTGTGGAGTGAATATAACACAATTGGTGAGTATTGGAGAGAATTGTCATTATCACAGAGGACTTCTCATGACTCAAGAGATAAATCTACTCCATTAATGTCTTTCTTTGTCATGACACTGGTCTCCCCAAGGACACTTATTCTCCATGATTTCATACCTGGGCTCATGAGAAAAATCAGGTTACTTCTTCACATGCTGAATCTTAGAATTAAAATAAATCCTCTATTGAAACTCTTATGCCTCTCATGGGCAAAGCACATCTTATTTGAATTAAGCCTGTACAAAGGACAGTGTCTCTATTCTTTACTCTGTGTGTGTGTTTTTATTTTTTATTTTTTGCACCACAAATCTTCATGAGCAACCGTTGTCTTTTTGTAGATACTTTTTCATAAACTTTCACATGTAATTACACATTGGTGATTGAATTTACCTCCTGATGTTTGTCAGTGATTTAATTTTGTCACCAAGCATTCCATGCATATGTACTAAAGGATATGGGCCCAAGTCTAGTAAAGCATCACAGACATGCTCCTTGACTTTCAAGTCTGGAGGCTCCAACACTAGTAATTCCTGATGCAAATACATGATAATTTTCCAAAGGATGGGGTTGCAGAGATCATTTGTAACCTTTCCTGGTGCTAATGTGCTTAGTAAGAATCCCAGAGAATCTCTAAAACCCAACCAAACTGGTTTATCCTACACTCTAGATATCTGACCACTGTGGAATCCAAGATGTACCAATCTGTGAGCGAATCAGAGTGAGGAGATATAAACCAGGTTCTAGACTTATTCATCACTGCATTGGGGCTTAGAAATAGTTAAAGTGGTGCTCAGGCGCTAGAGTTATGTTCACAAACATCAACTATAGCAAAGTTATAAAAAGAATTGCTGAACACTTTGTGATCAATAAAGAAAATCTCCAGCCATCGGAGAAAGACAAAATGAACGCCAGAGTAAAGAGTGAATGAAAAATGCTAGAAACCATTGTTTGCATCTATTTCAGGAAATCTCTTCTTACCTTCTTGACATTGCACCTGCTCAGTCATATAGTAATCCTCACATTAGCTTAACTTAGAAGTTCAGATCATTTCATCTTAATCTTATAGAGCACAGAGATTTCTGAATAAATTCTATGATGAGAGGAGTGCATCTATGTAATTCCATACTGCTTCAGCAGGGAAGGACCCCTCTCCCTTGGCACTATGACAGCTGTCATCATCCCATCATCTGAAGTGTGACTGGACTCAGTACCCTAGTGAGAGGAAGTGACAGAAGAGAACAGGGTGTATTTGACTTCATCAGGCTACACCTGATCAGAGGTTCTAATGTCAGGACTATGATGCAGCCCCCCATGCATCCATCCAGCTGCCACCAGAGAGGAACCTGTCACAGCCTCTGTCATGTCTGGAAGCCACTGCTTCCTCGATGCCACCTACCTCTCTGGATCTCTGTTCAGTTTTGAAATTCATTCTCTAAAATAACACCAAATAACAAGTTACTATAGTCTCCCAACCCCCACTTTGGTTTATTATCCCATATGCATTCTGTGTCCTTTACAGTTTTACTCTTTACTTAAAATTTAAGAATCTAGAGTTGAATATAGTTTTTTAATAACCCTTAATTATGTTTTACCTCATACAAAACCACCTTTGTTCATTTCTCAACACCTCTTCATGTTTGAACCATTCTGTTCTGATATTTTACCATCTATTTTATTTAATCTGTAGTTTACTAAATCCTTTTCCTCAGTTCCTCAGACCCTAGTGGCTCGTTGCTTATGTCTTGGCTTCTACAAATCACACTCAGAAAGCATAATACTCAAGTCTGGGAACCACTTATGAGAGGGAATGTGAAACATTTGTGGTTTGGGATTGGGTGACCTCACTCAGCATATTTTTTCTAGTCTCATTCACTTACATAGAGATTTGATAATTCATGTTTTAGCACTGGGTAATTCTATTGTCTATACATTCCATATATTCATTATCTAATTATTCCATACTGGAAATCTAGCATAATTCCCCTTCCCAGCTGCTGTAAATAACAACAATAAACATTTATGTACAAGAATAAACAATAAACATGTATGTACATTGTGTTCAGGCACAGGGGGAATATATTTTGGACACAAACTAGTTTTATTTATTAATTTTTAATGAAAATTACAAACTTATTTTTAAGTCATTAATTAGTTTCCTCTTCCCCTCGTGGTTAAATAAGGATTATTATTTCCCCACATCCACACCTGCATTTGCTGTGACTTGTTTTCTTGTTTAGAATCATTTTTATTGAGGTAAAAAATGTAACACTGACATTTTACTCTACATACCACAGTAAGCCAAGGGCTATGGTTGCAGAACCTAGAGACAACAACCTTGACTTGTAGTGAAAATTCTCACTGCTGGCTTGGTTTCCTAGTGGAGGAAGGAGCTATGCATCCTGAAGAGAAAGAATGGACATCAATGATCTCACACTGCACTAGACCTTGTAGTGTGCAATATCATCCTTCTAGGCAGATAAACCCCCTAGTGGCTGACTGGTGTGTACTGCCATCTGCTTTCTAAAGATATTATGATGCGCTATATAGGAAAGATTGATTTCAGGTAAATACGTTCATATGCCCATGGCTAGGGATGATACAGCCCTAGGATTCTTATTTACCTTTCTAGTGGTCAAAATGTACAATTGTCTTATAATACCTACATTGATATCCAACGGATGAACGTTGCTCATATGCTTGATCACAGAAGCTTCTATGCTCAGTGGAATGATCAATACAGACATCCACGGCTGCTCAAATGGCTGAGAGTGAATGTCTGAGAACTCAACCATAGTCAAGTCATCTATATCAACCCCAATGCTCAGGAATCACCCCAATAGAGTGAATGGAAGAAATGAAATATTCAGAATAGGAGGTAGGCAGGTATAAAAAGCTATGTTCAGGACCTGTAATGGCCATTGTGCATACAAATTCACAGCAGCTATGGTTACCATCAAAAGATCTTCACAAGATCAAGGCAGTAATAATTATATCTCTAAGTGCCTGTAAAATATCTGAGCAGGTAATGGTGTCTACTGGTAAGCTCAGCAATATCAACTAGATTTATGGGCCCACATGGTAGAATATAAAAATTGAACTTCATGAGTTGTTCTCTGAGGATCAGATATGCAGTTGTATTGTGATTCAGGTGTTAGCTGATAAAGTTGGAAGGCATGTATCCAGAGCCCTGGGTGCCTGAAAGAGTTGTGTCCAGCCCTATTCAAAAAGGAGATGTTGGGATCTTGGGTAGCTCACTTTGTTCCTGCTTTCTTAAGAGATGAATCATCATCCATCTGCTGGACCATCCGATCATTCAAGTATCTTCTTAAGGTGTAATTTGTGATTGTGAGTGTTAAATTACTTTCCAATAAATACTAATTCTGTATTTGGTATTTTGCAAGTGAGATTTTTTATGATATGCACTTTTGGTCATGTATGCTCTGTTATTGCCACTAAAGCTAGTACAATAATAAAAAAAATTACAATAGAGATGGGAAAGGAATATTGAGGACCCACTCTAAACTTTTGGTTCATGACTGTTGAGAAAAATACAATCACTCTTATTTGAAATATTTCTGGAGTTTTCTATGTATAACTGAATGACATATCTATGTGTATATATATTGTACTAATTGTATTTAGTATGATATTAGTTAAGAAAACAAAAGAAGAAATATTGGAAGATCCCAAAAGGAACCAGAGGGAAGTATATTGCATGAATATAGGAAACTCAGGGCCAGTTCTCTGGGAAGGTTGGAGATATTAGAGAGAGTAACCATACAGTCAGACCTCATCCAGTTGTCTTCAAGCTTCCTCAGGTGGCTTCTCCTGGCCTCTTCTGACCTTATGTCTTTCTATGCCTGCCTTAAGTACACTCTTCACTCAGTTAAGTTTTGGCACCATCACTGCCTGCCTGGGACCTTGGAATTCCTTCTGTAAACTAAGATGGTCTCAAACTCAGTTAGGATTAAGGTCGTAGGTCACCACTCTGGGGATATTCCCTGTGCTGGACTTAAAGTATGAATCACCACTCTCTGATCCTCCTAGACTGACTGTGGTTAGATCCCTCTGATATCTCTGAATATTTTATTATATCCCCACAGAAGTAGTGGGGGAAGATATGATCATAAAATAATACACGAGCAGAATTTTTATTTTTATTTTTTCCTATTTCTATCCCTTTAAATTCTTTTCTTACATTCTTCCTTCTTGCCAGTGCTTACAGCACAATATTTCTTCTTTTTTATTTAATTTTTTCCATTTCTACTTCTGTCCCCCCCTCCGGTCTCTCTTTCCAGTCCCTCCCAATCCTATCTCAGCCTCTCCCATCTGATATCCCCCTCTACTCCCCAGGGAGGGCAAGGAGTCCCCAGGTGGGTCAGCTCAGCCTGGCATATCCAGCTGACTTAGGTCTGAATCCTTCATCTGAGTATTAAGGCTTGGTTATGTGTTCCTGTGTAGGAAATTGGTTCTGAGATGTACATGACTGAAAGTTAAATGCTTAAAACCATTATGATTAACAAAAATAGTTTCACATAGTTTAGAAGTTTTACTTATGTGTCTATTGTACATGTGCACTTTGCATATTTTTTCCATAACGTCCACACTTCATTTTCTCTTTCTTCTTATTTTTTCATTATTATAATAAACCATTTAACTTATCAGTCATTATATATTTACATGCATAGTTGTATATACCTATAGAATATGTAAGAACCACTTATGAGAGACTCATATATTGTCTGTCAGAAAGTTTTAATTAATATGGATATCTCCAGTTGCATCCATTTTCATAAGAGAGGTGTAAATTTCTTATTTCTTCCAGATGAAAAGCTTCTGATTTGCTTTGTAATTACCTATGGACTCTTGATACAATCGTGTTGATGGACATGTCATTTATTAGCATATGTTAGTCATAAAATAGTGCTGCAATACCCCTTGATGAACAAATAATTCTATAGCATACATTTATTTATTGATCATTTTTGTCAGTGGTTAGTATAAAATCTGCTGTAAATGAAAATATTGTATGTATTTGAAAGAAGGCTGTAAATTTTCATAACTTAGCAGATTTTGAAATTTTCAGTTACCATAATTCAATTACCACCATAATCACCACCTGTTAATGAGTCTGACATTCTCATCACAAAGTAGAGCAGCTGCCTCAGGGCTGAAATCTCTGGAGAGCTTAGCCCCTGATGTTACTGCCACAGGGTCTGCACAGGCTTATGGAAGAGGTATGGGTACATTGCTTCAGAGGGGATTAGGACTTGGATCTCAGTGTCCTTCTGTCTTACCCAGGTATCCTCTGTCTCCTTCTCTAGCTGAACTAGATCCTTATCTAAGAAGTTCCCTGCCTCATTAATATGCAAATTTCATGTGTCTACTGAGGTAAATACAGGGATGCCACCACCCAACAACAACATTTGGTCAGTGATTTCTCCTCAGTCACTGAGCACAGAGGTCTTCATCATGGGATGGGGCTGGATCATTCTCTCCCTTCTGTCAGTCACTACAGGTAATGTGCTTACCTGTCTGAAACCTGAAAGGGGGCAGGGACTAAAGTGTCAATGGAATTAAATTCGTCATGGTCTCTGTCTCTCTGCAGGTGTCCACTCCCAGGTCAAGCTGGAGCAGTCTGGGCCTGAGTTGGTGAGGCCTGGGGCCTCCTCTGTGAAGTTGTCCTGCAAGGCTTCTGGCTACACCTTCACTAGCTACTATATTAGCTGGGTGAAGCAGAGGCCTGGACAGGGTCTGGAGTGGATTGGAAATATAAATCCTGGAAGTGGTGGTACTAGCTACAATCAGAAGTTCCAGAACAAGGCCAAACTGACTGCAGACAAATCCTCCAGCACAGCCTACATGGAGCTCAGCAGCCTGACATCTGAGGACTCTGCAGTCTATTACTGTGCAAGACACAGTGTTGCAACCACATCCTGAGTGTGTCAGAAAACCTGGGGGAGCAGGAAGCTGTCCTGGACTGAGATGACAGAGAAGATTTGCCTGGAGAGTTACTCAGAAATAATCATTCTGAATGTCCCTTTGTCTCTCTCATTGCACAACCAAGTTTTCAACATCACAAACTTCAATAAATTAGGAAGTTCTGGTTTAAATCATGCCTTGACAATCCCTTTACCAATGCCTATCCCTATTAATATGTTTCTTCCTTAATATAGCAATAAAAATTAAAACTCTGACTATGCATTTTGATAAAAATATCTGTGGATTCTGAGACCCTGAGACCCTATTTGGGAAGCTTTTAGTAACCTAGAATATGAATTTCACTAGTACAGTCCTAATAGTAACATCTGAGCATTCAAAAATACTTTCATTGTCTCAAATGTTACATGACATCTGGTGTACTGCATCTGGTTTCTTTGGGACTGAGTCTTGTCCAGGCGACGGGCATCAAGGTTAAACAATCTGCACTCAGGAGTCATTTAGGTTCCATCATTCGGGATCACAATGAGAGAGAGCTGAGCTTTATTCAATACATCTTATATCTTAGACCTGTCTGTCCCTTCCATGCTTCTCTCCTTTTGTTCTCTCTCACACCCTGCCCCCTCATCCGGGCACACCCAAGGTCATTGAGGATCCCGAGAGGCTAGCACTCAGCAGGTGGCAGCGTCTATAGTGAAGGAAAGCTTGTTTTAGCTTTTTTCCCCCTGTAAACATAAGGTTTTAGTCCTTAGGGAAGAATGGTGAGCCATAGAGGCCAGAATGGCACTTATTCAGGAGACAACATCTCACTCCCCTTTATTAAAAAAAAATATAGAGAAGGAAACCCCTGTCTTAGGATCGACCCTTAGCCCCTGCTACAGAACCCGTCATTGGATGTGCCAACTCCTGTCTTAGGTAGATATAGCAGGCGGGGAAGTTGCCTGTCTTTGGGAGAGTCCTTCTAGCATTGATATGCATATCTGAGCATCAGTCGGGGGTTATAAGGCCAGAAGCCTGTTTTGTTATTTTCTGCTGATGACCTTGCTGCTTTTGCAGCACACTAGAATGAAAAGACAGCATGCCAACCTTTGAGGCAAAATATTAAAAAGGGATATAGATCCAGACCATTGGGAAGCCACTAGTCAGGGTATTCTATAAGCCACTAGTCTAAAGGGGTGTAAAGGTATATGCTAACTGCAAGGTGTAATTTAAAAAGATTGCATTCTAGGGACCCCCAAAACACTGGTTTAACAATATGCAACTGCTGACTTAACATTTTCTATCTTACTTGAGGTAACACAAATATCAGAATATCCAAAGTTACACAATAGCCATTATTACGTATGCAAAATGTCAATAGGGCAGTTTGTTGGTTGAGGGATAAATCTTAAAATGTATTTGTCCATTTAAAGTCTCTGGAATTTCAAAGGCAGTCACCACCCTGGCTGATAGCTGGTTCACCAGGGATGCAGCTCTGGCTGTCTGGCTCACTGCATTTTCCGAGGCTGTAGCTCCAAAAGCAGCAGGGTGACTGTGTAGTTATTCTGGAGTTTCTCTTTTGCACCTGGGAGATGGATCTTGGTCTGACGAAATGCCACCGGCATCACTGCAGCTGGAACTCGTACCAACAGGGCACTGGAATGTTCTTTACTCCAATCAATTGCTTAAGCTGAAATTTAGAGCTGAACAATTTAAGAGAAACCCTTCCCACCCTCCAGGGTTTGAATCTGGGTGAAGTGACCAAGAGGTATGGGGTAGCTTAAAAATGAGTGCTGGCATTCTACTTAGCAGTGCTATTAAAAGCAACTGCCTCAATCATATGTTATGAAAGCTTTTTGTATGGGCACCGTATTGGCAGCCGTGTCAGTGGCCTAAATTGAAGGGAAAACCAGCAGAAAACAAAGGGCTTTTTTTTTTTAACTTACTTACTAACTTATTGGCCTCATCAGAAGCTTCAGGAACCACAATCTTTTCATGTTGAACAGGACACACACACCTCTCTCCCAAACCATTGACATGAGTGACATCTATTTGCCATATATCATTTGGTCTGAGACCTCTAGGATTTACTCCAAAGGATGGAACATGAATAAAGGGAGCACAAGTGGCACATGTGGAAACTATAGAAAGGGCCTCTGTTTTGGTGCATTGTGTCTGATGTCTTAACGTTTGAGCATTGAGATGAAATTTTTTATGTAATTGTAGAGCCTGATCATATTCTAGAGAGGCAAAGATTATTCAAGTAGCTTCATCTGCTCACTCATTGCCTTTGGCAAGTGGTCCAGGCAAGCCAGAATGTCCTCTAATATGTCCTACAAACACAGATTGCTTTCTGGACCATATCAAAATCTGTAAGCTTTGTAACTGGGTAACAATTTTTGATGATTCCCCCACATGAGGGGCCACTTCTAGTTGGGGCATAATATAGGCCACATACATACTATCAGTATAAATATTAAGGGACTCTTCAGGATATAATTGAAAGGCAAGTATCATAGCAGTAATTTCTATCAACTGAGCAGAAGCCTGAGGCACTACTACACTTTCTATATGATCCCCATCCACAACTACTGCTTTTCCAGTCTTGGAGCCATCAGTGAAAAGTAGACGTGCCCCAGCTATAGGTTGAGTCTTTATTATCTTGGGAAAGAAAAAAGGGCATAATTTAAAACTCTGAATGATTTTATGTTTAGGATAAGCTTGAACTATCTGTCCTTTAAAGGTGCACAAAAACAAACACCAGGAATTATCATTTTGAATCAAATTAGCAACCATTTCTTGGGTATAGGGAAAAACTATTATATCTGCATCTTTGGCAAATAAAGCCCGCCCCAAGCATCTACCCTTCCATAACAATTGAACTATTAATTCAGGATAAGGAATAACTGTGCGCCCAGGTGATGCAGAAAGATGTACCCAATAAATGGGACCCATTTGCCAAAAAACACCAGTAGGTACAAAATTAGAGGCCAAAACTAAAAATTGCAAAGGCTGTTCATAATCTATCTGTTGTACTGACATATCTTGTAATGCCTGTTCTATTTTAGTAAGGGCCTTTTTGGCCTCAGGAATTAAAATCCGGGTAGATGTGGGCTCAGCATCTCCCTTTAGGAGTTCAAAAAGAGGCTTAAGTTCTCCTGTAGAAATTGAGAAAGAGGGCCTTAGCCATTGGATTTCTCCTAGGAATTGTTGCCACTGATGTAAGGTTTTTAACTGGGAGGTGGCCAACTGTATCTTTTGAGGGGCAATACCCACCTTTTGAATAACATAACCCAAATAACTATAAGGAGGTATCAATTGAACCTTTTCAGGAGCTATAACGAGACCCACTGATTTTAATCCTTTTTGTAATCTATCATACAATTCCATCAATGCCTCTTGAGAAGAATGTGCCAGAAGTAAATCATCCATGTAATGAATTATATAGGCTTCAGGAAACGGGCTTCTAATTGGCTCTAAGGATGCAGAAACATATATTTGACACAATGTGGGGCTATTAGCCATGCCTTGAGGTAAAACTATCCAATGATATCTCTTATAAGGTTCCTTATAGTTTGGTGAGGGGACAGAAAAAGCAAAACGCTGGCAATCTTGAGGAGCAAGAGGAATGGTAAAAAAGCAATCTTTTAAATCTAAAACAATCAAATGCCAATCTTTAGGTATAGCAGCAGGATGAGGAAGTCCAGGCTGCAGCGCCCCCATAATTTGCATGGTGGCATTAACTGCTCTAAGATCCTGTAACAACCTCCATTTTCCTGACTTCTTCTTTCTACTCATTTCATTTTCTGCTCTTCCTGCCCTCAATCCTTTGCTAATCGCAGCAGCCATAACCTGTGCCTGCACAAAGCTTGCATCAATATCTCTACAGACTCTTTCCTTTGTGAGGTTTCAGGGCTTCTTTACAATGCTTGTTGGCATTTTCAAATGCCAGCTGTTTAACTACTGGCATAGCAGCCATAACCTGTGCCTGCACAAAGCTTGCATCAATATCTCCAAAGACTCTTTCCTTTGTGAGGTCTCAGGGCTTCTTTACAATGCTTGTTGGCATTTTCAAATGCCAGCTGTTTAACTACTGGCATAGCTGCTTTAACATCTCCAAGTATTTTCTCTGCTAATAGCAACAGTCGAGAAACAAAATCTGCATAGGGCTCTGAAGGACCCTGTAGGACCTTAGTTAATTGTTGACCAGCAGCAGTATTAGGCAGGGCTTTCCATGCTCTGTTTGCTGCAGCAGCAATCTGGGCATAAGTGCCAGCATCATACTGAATCTGTGCTTGTATACTAGCAAACGCTCCAGTGCCAGTCAGCAGCTCTACGTTAACTTCAGGTTTTCCAGCCTGGGCATTTAAGTGGGCAATTTCAATGCATCTCTCCTGAAATTCTCCTTTCCATATTAAATAATCTCCGCCCGATAGAGCAGCCCTAGTCAATTGTTGCCAGTCACTAGGAGTCAAAAACGACCCTTGGTAAGATTCAAAAAGAGATTGGGTGAAAGGGGCATGAGGGCCGTAACTGGAAACAGCCTCTTTGAGCTGCTTCAGGTCTTTAAAGGTGAGCGGCTCATGCTGCCGAATAGTCTGGCCCTGGGCATCTTGTACCTCTGTAACCAGGTAAGCTTGCAATTCTGGGAAAATTACTCCCTTAGGGCTGTTTTCTTCCCTATCTTCTCTCCACCCCATCAGCTGCTTTTCTGGTCTGTCCCAATTATATGGGGGCAGTGGAAGCGCAGAAGGACTAATGGGCCCCTTCACCTCAGTCACTTCTAAATCCCTTAATTTTTGAGTCAATTTATGAGTGTCTTTAACAAGGGAGCGCTCCTCAAAATGTCTCTCCTCTTCACTGTCTGAATCATAACTATTTGCCGCCGTCCATCCTTTTCCATTACTCTTACTGGATGAGGCAGTGGAAGCCCCCTTCTCTGATTCAAGATCGGATAAATCTGAATCTGAGGCTTCTTTAAATGATTCCTGGGTCCCTATTTCCTGCTCCTCTTCAAACGTACGCTCTAGGTCAGCCAGTTGCTGTTTTATTTTAACCTGATTGGAGAGCAGCATGTCTTTTACAAATCTCCAGAGAGAGAAGGTAAATACTGGAAGAGATTTGGGACCCTGATCTCTCAATGTGTTTTGTAAGTCTATCTTAACTTGTTCCCAATCAGAAACATTAAAATTTCCTCCCGTCAAGAACCATGGACTAATCTCCCCTATCGTCATTATAAAAGCGAGTGTGGTCTGACTTTTTATTAAAAGTCCCTGTTGCCTTGATAACTCTTGGAGTTCTGAAGCCAGCCGAACTTGCAAGGTTGAGTTTCCCATATTTCTATTCTTATATTCTTATCTATTAGGCGCCTATGCCTGGGTACTTCCCAGATCCTCCCCCGGTCTCTTTACTGCTGAGCCTCGTCCTCTTATCCCTCTTTCCTGGACGGTGGTGAGACCTCCACTTACCATATCCGGTTTCTTTGGGACCTAGTCTTGTCCAGGCAAGGGGCATCAAGGTTAAACAATCTGCACTCAGGAGTCATTTAGGTTCCATCATTTGGGATCACAATGAGAGAGAGCCGAGCTTTATTCAATACATCTTATATCTTAGACCTGTCTGTCCCTCCCATGCTTCTCTCCTTTTGTTCTCTCTCACACCCTGCCCCCTCATCCGGGCACACCCAAGGTCATTGAGGATCCTGAGAGGCTAGCACTCAGCAGGTGGCAGCGTCTATAATGCAGGAAAGCTTGTTTTAGCTTTTTTCCCCCTGTAAACATAAGGTTTTAGTCCTTAGGGGAGAATGGTGAGCCATGGAGGCCAGAATGGCACTTATTCAGGAGACAACACAGGTGTATAATTTTCTCTTGTTTTGTGGTCTAGCAGAAGTTTTATTCTCTTAGAATGTAAGATATATATCAAAATTATTAATTACCTCATACAACAGTCATTAATCAAATCAATATATGCACATGTTAATTGAGGTAGGTTTTGAGATCATACATTATTTCCTGGTCCCATATGTGCTTCCTTCCAAGTCTCAGTAAACTGTCACACACTCTCAAGCATCTATAGAGTATGGACCAATACTGATAGAATATTAACTCACAATTCATTAGATACCTGGTGGTATCTTAGAATAAGGGAGCTGGCTGTACCCCATGCAGGGTTTTTGAGACCCCAAAGCCGTGCCTCTAGGTCTCCCCCAATCATGTCTGAATCCCAATACATTTGTTTAGCAGTGTGTTGGGTTTTGTCTTTGTGGAGTACCTGTAGACTGTCTATCAGTTTTCTATCTATTAGCTTGTTTTATAACCAGTGTTCATTGCTAAAGCTAGGTCTAACAACATTTATAAAAAAGGGCTGGATTTCATGGAGATCTGAGAAGATCGAAGGCTTAGTTCACCATTCAGTCTCAAAATGTCCACTCATCATCACCATGAAGACCAAAGGGAAAGCTTCTTTATGGCCAACCTGTGTGACTCTGTAGACACACTTGTATAGTGGATTCACTGAACCAGCAGGTGGCACTGTAGATCCACCAATCTCTAATACCTTAATGGTAGAATATGATAACAAATGTGTGGATTTCATATCCAACAGCATTAAATGCAGACTGTGATGTAGTTAAAATTTGAGATCTCTATGTTACAAGATTTGAGAGTGTCTTACTTTAACAAAATCAATGCATGATGTCAAGTTGGAATATATGAGCTCAAACTGGAATCCTATTACCACTGGATAGGAAAGTAGAGCATGAACAATCTATTACTACAGGTTGATATTTGGGTCTCAGGACTAGGGAAAATATTTTGTGGAAAACTTCCCAGAATACCCAGATGATTCCATAAGGGTGTCCATAGTTCAGCTGACCACGGGTATGAAATGGACAATGGCAGTCTCCAATGGCCCATGCTATTTTCGGATGGAGGAAGGCAGATCACTTCTCAGTATAAAGTGTTATTGTTGATTCTGAGGAATTTCAGATGGTCCATGAGCCATCGCCGTGTGAATTATATGAACAAACCTGTTGTGGTGCCATGGCTCTCAGTGGACTCGAAGAGTTCTGTCTGCACAAGTGTCAGGATGGAACTGGGAATGTATTTCCCCACACAGGTTTAGGACTTGGAACTCACCACTTCAGTTACTAACACAGAAAACCTTTACCTGTTCTGATTCAAACAGATTCCTGTTTTGATCTAAGGAGTACTCATGCTCATTAACTGGTAATTTTAGAAATACTGTATATAAATAGACCAAAATACACATGCCTCACTGCACCAGAGTAAAACTCTCTTGTTCACTGTCCCTGAGCACACCAGTTCTTACCTGGACTGGATGGAATTAGATTATCTTCTATCTGGTGGTAGCAACTACAGGTAAGTAAATTTCTAGATCCAGGCTTACGCCAGATACTGAAGTGACAATAGCATCATTTTCACAAATGTCCACTCCTGAGCTCAGCTACAGCAGTCTAGAGCTGAATTAGGAGTCCATGAATTACAGTAAAGGGTTATGGAAAGGATTTTGACTCAGATATCTTCCCCACTGGGTGAAGCAGAAGCCTGGATATGGACGTCAGTGGATTGAATGGGTACTTCCAACCTTTAACAGAACAAAAACTCTGATCAGAAGTGTGAGGACAGATCCACACTAGAAATAGAGGCAATGTTCAACACGTCTTACACAGGGCTCAGCAGCTTGTCCTCTGAGGCCTCTGACATCTATTACTATGAAAGATTGAGTGTCACAGTACACATCTGAGGTGTGTCAGAAACTCTAAAGGAACAGGAATCTGCCTTGAGTTTGAGAGGACAGAAAAAAGTAGCCTGAAGTCTTGCTCAAACTTTGTGTTTCAAGTATTGAGGGAAGAAGAGCCGAACTATGATTTAATTATAATTGTGTAAGAAAATTTTCTAGTCATGCTGCAAAGCACATTCAGAAAGTAGAAAGTTTTTACTTAATAAACTTGATTCACAAGGTTCCCTGTTGATGCTAATGTGGACACAATTGTCAACCATACTTAAGTTAGCAGCTTGGGGCAGAAATATTTTATCACATATAAAATTAACATCTAACTAATAGATGACAACTGAAATGCTGTTGTGGTACTGTTAACAAAACTCGTTCACCAACTCAGTTAATATTTGAGAGATCTGAGGGGTAGGTTATAAGATTAATCATTAATTATTGACTCCAATTTATAGTCTTCCCTACTTCCAATAACCTGCTCCATAATCACAAGCCTGTTTCAGAATAGTGATCCACAGTGACACAGGACTATTACCTACAGTGTTTGGGTTACGTGGGCATCACAGTCACCCTTGATGCTTTGCTGAGGACTATTTAGTTTGAGTACATTTCTAAACAATACTGTGACGTGGGGCAGCTGTGATCTTCAGAGTTTTGTTATTGACATATAAAGTTAATAACAGTGGCTGATTTTGGATGTTCCTGTAGCACAGAGTTCCTGTCCATGAGAAAACTGAATGGTATGAATTAATGAATGATGTCATACATGGAAAGCCTTTTGGCAAGTCCAATTTTAAGTTAGAACTTGTGTCACTGTATACTTAATTAAAAACAGTGCATGAAAGAGTAGTAAATTTCCAAAGCGTACCCCTGTCTTCCTACAACTACAGTGTGGGATTGATCACCATGTGGAAGAATTTTCGACTTTAAAAATGGAAACTGAATTGCTTCTTCAAGCATAGTGAGGACATATGTTAACATTTCTGCAAGGCTGTACCTCAAAGACTATGTAGATGTGTGCTGCTGAAATTCTACGGGAAGAGCCTTGGCCTTTTCTATTGTCTTCAAGAGGCTTTAAGCTTTGGAGCTGATGATGATTGAGGAGTGAATATAACACAATTGGTGAGTATTGGAGAGAATTGTCATTATCACAGAGGACTTCTCATGACTCCAGAGATCAAATCTACTCCATTAATGTCTTTCTTTGTCATGACACTGGTCTTCCCAAGGATACTTATTCTCCATGATTTCATACCTGGGCTCATGAGAAAAATCAGGTTATTTCTTCACACGCTGAATCTTACAATTAAAATAAATCCTCTATTGAAACTCTTATGCCTCTCATGGGCAAAGCATATCTTATTTGAATTAAGCCTGTACAAAGGACAGTGTCTCTATTCTCTGCTCTGTGTGTGTGTTTTTATTTTATTTTTTTTGCACCACAAATCTCCATGAGCAATCATTTTTATTTTTGTAGATAGTTTTTCATGAACTTTCACATGTAATTATGCATTGGTGATTGAATTTACCTCCTGATGTTTGTCAGTGATTTAATTTTGTCACCAAGCCTTCCATGCATATGTACTAAAGGATATGGGCCCAAGTCTAGTCAAGCATCACAGACATGCTCCTTGACTTTCAAGTCTGGAGGCTCCAACACTAGTAATTCCTGATGCTAATACATGATATTTTCCCAAAGGATGGGGCTGCAGAGATCATTTGTAACCTTTCCTGGTGCTAATGTGCTTAGTAAACATCCCAGAGAATCTCTAAAACCCAACTAAACAGGCTTTTCCTACACTCTAGATATCTGACCACTGTGGAATCCAAGATGTACCAATCTGTGAGCGAATCAGAGTGAGGAGATATAAACCAGGTTCTAGACTTATTCATCACTGCATGGGGGCTCAGAAATAGTTAAAGTGGTGCTCAGGTGCTAAAGTGATGTTCAGAAACATCAACTATAGCACAGTTATAAAAAGAATTGATGAACACTTTGTGATCAATAGACAATCCCCAGCCATCAGAGAAAGACAAAAGGAATGCCAGAGTAAAGAGTGAATGAAAAATGCTAGAAACCAATGTTTGCATGTATTCTAGGAAACCTCTTCTTACCTTCTTGACATTGCACCTGCTCAGTCATACAGTAATCCTCATATTAGCTTAATTTAGGAGAAGTTCAGATCATTTTATCATAATCTTATAGAGCCGAGAGTTTTGTGAATAAATTCTTTGATGAGAGGAGTGCATCTATGTAATTCCATACTGCTTCATCAGGGAAGAACCCCTCTCCATTGCCACTATGATGGCTGTCAGCATCCCCACAACTGGAGTTAGGCTGGACTCAGTACGCTATTGGGGCAAGTGACAGAAGAGAACAGGGTTTTTTTGCCTTCATCAACAGGCTACACCTGAGTCAGATCACCTAAGGACAGGACTATGATGCAGCATCCCCATGCATCCTTCTAGCTGCCACCAGAGAGGAACTTGTCACAGTCTCTGTCACATCTGGAAGGCACTGCTTCCTGGACACCATCTACCTCTCTGGATCTCTGTTCAGTTTTGAAATTCATTCTCAGAAATAACACAAAATAACGAGTTACTGTGGTCTCCCAACACCCACTTTGTTTTATCATCTCATGTGCATTCTGTCTCCTTTACAGTTATACTTTTTACTTAAAATTTAAGATTCTAGAGTTGAATATAGTTTTTTAATAACCCTTAATTTTGTTTTACCTTATACAAAACCACCTTTGTTCATTTCTCAACACCTCTTCATGTTTGAACTATTCTGTTTCTGATATTTTACCATCTCCTTTTATTTAATCTGTAGTTAATAAATCCTTTTCCTCAGTTCCTCAGACCCTAGTGGCTCATTGCTTATTTCTTGGCTTTTTCAAATCACACTCAGAAAACATAATATTCAAGTCTGGGAACCATGTATGAGAGGGAATGTGAAACATTTGTGGTTTGGGATTGGGTGACCTCACTCAGCATATTTTTACATTTTCATTCACTTACATACAGATTAGATAATTCATGTTTTAGCCCTGGTTAATAGTCTATTGTCTATACATCCCATATATTCATTATCTAATTATTCCATAGTGGAAATGTAGCATAATTCCATTTCCCAGCTGCTGTAAGTAGAACAACCATAAATGTGTATGTGCAAGAAGATGCAGCGTCATTGTGCTCAGGCATAGGGGGATATATCTTGGAAACAGCCTACTTTTATTTTTTAATTTTTAGTGAAAAATCCAAACTTAATTTTAAGTCACTACACTAGTTTATCCTTCCCCTCGTGGTTAAATAAGGATTATTTTCCCCGCATATCCACACCTGTATTTGTTATGAGTTGTTTTCTTGTTTAGAATCATTTTTATTGAGATAAAAAACGTAACATTGACATTTTACTCTACATATCACTGTCAGCAAAGGGCTTATGTTTAGAATTTTTATTTATGTGTCTATTGTAGATATGCACTTTGCATATTTTGTCCTTAACCTCCAGACTTCATTTTCTCTCCCTTCTAATTTTTTCACCATCTAATAGACCATTTAGCTTATCAGTCATTATATATTTACATACATAGTTGTATATACCTATGGAATACGTATAAGCATTTAAAAGACTCATATAATATCTGTTAGAAACTGGTTTAGTTAATATATATATATCTCCAGTTACATCAATTTCCTTGAGAGAAGTGTAACTTTCTTATTTCTTCTAGATGAAAAGCTTCTGTTGTACTGTGTACATTCCTTTGTCTTCTTTATACAATCCTATTGACACACATGTCATTTATTTCCATATGTTAGTTATAAAACAGTGCTGCAATATACCTTGATCGACAAATATTTCTAAAGCATGTATTTATTTACTTTGATCATTTTTTGTCACTGGTTAGTATAGAATTTCTGTAAATGAAAATATTGTATGTATCTTAAAGAAGGCTGTAAATTGTAATAACTTAGCCAGTTTTGAAATTTTCAGTTACCATAATTCAATTACCACCATAATCACCACCTGTAAATCAGTCTGACATTCTCATCACAAAGTGGAGCAGCTGCCTCAGGGCTGAAATCTCTGGAGAGCTTAGCCCCTGATGTTACACCCACAGGGTCTGCACAGGCTTATGGAAGAGGTATGGGTACATTTCCTCAGAGGGGATTAGGACTTGGATCTCAGTGCCCTCCTGTCTTACCCAGGTATCCTCTGTCTCCTTCTCTAGCTGAACTAGATCCTTATCTAAGAAGTTCCCTGCCTCATTAATATGCAAATCTCATGAGTCTACTGAGGTAAATACAGGGAAGCCTCCACCCAACAACAACATTTGGTCAGTGATTTCTCCTCAGTCACTGAGCACAGAGGTCTTCATCATGGGATGGGGCTGGATCATTCTCTCCCTTCTGTCAGTCACTACAGGTAATGTGCTTACCTGTCTCAAACCTGAGAGGGGGCAAGGACTAAGGTGACAATGGAATTAAATTTGTCATGGTCTCTGTCTCTCTGCAGGTGTCCACTCCCAGGTCAAGCTGGAGCAGTCTGGGCCTGAGCTGGTGAGGCCTGGGGCCTCCACTGTGAAGATCTCCTGCAAGGCTTCTGGCTATACCTTCACTAACTACTATATTAGCTGGGTGAAACAGAGGCCTGGGCAGAGCCTGGAGTGGATTGGATATATTTATCCTGGAAGTGGTGGTACTAGCTACAATCAGAAGTTCCAGAACAAGGCCAAACTGACTGCAGACAAATCCTCCAGCACAGCCTACATGGAGCTCAGCAGCCTGACATCTGAGGACTCTGCAGTCTATTACTGTGCAAGAGACACAGTGTTGCAACCACATCCTGAGTGTGTCAGAAAACCTTGGGGAGCAGGAAGCTACCCTGGGAATGAGATGACAGAGAAGATTTGCCTGGAGAGTTACTCAGAAAAAATCATCCTGAGTGTCTTTTTTTCCCACAAACTTATCGCGATTTTTCAGTTTTGCAAAAATATCTAAGAATCAAATTTAATCTGACTAAGATGCTCCTAGAGTATACCATTTATCGTCAGTCTATTCACCAGAGACCATCTCCATTGACATATTTCTTCACTAATAAAACAATTAGAACAGGCAGAGGAACACCTAAAACTAAGTTCCACGTGATGGGTTGTACAGAATCCTAGTATAGTAGAAGCTTCTTAAAATATAAGCACATATAAAAGAAATTTAGATGAAATTACCTATAATGGGGGAAACAAAGTCCCAATAAGACACCTCTCTATTCCAAACAAACCCTCTAGTTCTTTGTGTTATATCTAATTAATTTGTTGTCCAGTGAGCTGCATGAAATCTCCCAAACCACCCTTGCTATTGTTAAGGCTACTTACTGGTTGCTTTCCATATGCTGATGGCAAGGACATCTCTGAAGATCTCATCTTCAAAACTCTTTGAATGTGGAGAAGACGAGCTGGAGCCTGCATAGAGCTTTCACTCTACTGAATAGTGCTCACGATACTGGAGTATACTTTGTATGCTGCCAACAGAGGAAAATAAACACCAAAATGTGGTACAGTCCAGCTACAAACCCTTAGGTCTACAATCATAACCTCCCTGAACCATACAGGGATGCAACAATGTCCAAAGGCATGAGGGATGTACCAACCACTATCAGACATATCTAAGGCCAACTTCATGAGATTGATCCATTCCAAGACAGGGCTTTGGTAGCCAAGAGCCTATGTCTTGACAGGTGAGACATAGAGAGAAACCATATATTCCTGCTCTTCTAATGATAAAGCAATGAACTAACTCCTGATGACATTATTTTATACCTGTTAATTATTGTCTTGCTCGGCCATCATCAGAGAAGCTCCTTACAGCATCGGGTGATGACAAGAATGAGATCCAGAAACGTGCAAACAGTGAGACCTGGGAACATCCTAAATGGGATGTCTCCATCTAGTGCTTCCCCTCAGGGCTCAGGGAACCCTGCAGAAGGAGAGGCTTAAGAGTCTAAGATTCCAAAAGGAATACAGGACACCAAGAAGACAAGGCCTTTCAGATGCAATAGGACTGCTGTAGATATAACATGCATGTACTGGGCCTTCACAGATCTAAGACAGATGGGATACCAACGCTGAGGAGACATTGTGGACACAAGCCTATAGTTGGTAATAATCATCTCAGGGAAGTGATTTTAAAAGGTTAATATTCATTAAGGGGTTCATAGCAAACACTCACTGATGTAAGGGCATGAACCTGAGGAGCAGATGCATGGAGCATATAGCAAGGTAGATTCCAGGATCCATTGTGGTTTCTTGTTTTCACTTAACTGCATGTAACAACCAAGTCAAACCATGAAACACCCAGAATATCATTGCTCACTGAGCTGTACTGTTTCCATGAGCTGTAGTGTTTTCATAGAGAAAGCAAAGCTTAAGTAACTATGGGAAAATTCAGTTATTTTCTTGACCATTTGCCCCTCTACGAGGAATGTCACAAAAGTGGAGATGCAACAATCCCAGGACCTCTTAGTCACAATGAAGACAGTCTTTACCACAATGAAATGAATTATTCAGTTGAAAAAGTAGAAAGAAATGCTTTTTTCTCAAGGAGGGAGATATTTTAACCATCATAATCTTTAATTTTAGTTCATAACCCTATAGATATATCATGTCATCAGGTAGACATGAAAATGTAGGAACATTAAAACATGGTTGCCCCAGAGTCCATCTAACAGACTCCTCTCCATCTTCTGATGATTGCAAACACAGGATTTTACCGTGTCCAGTTTTGGGGTGTTTGAGTCTTGTCCAGGCGAGGGGCGTCAAGGTTAAATAATCTGAACTCTGGAGTCATTAGGTTCTATCATTCAGGATCACAATGATTTATTTGTACACCTTACATCTTAGTCCTGCTTCTCTCTCTCCTGCTGCTTCTCTCTCTCCTAGTCCCCCACTTCGTTCCTCCTTTCTTGACTCTCTTACACCCCGCCCACTAGTCCGGCCCACCCAATGTCTTGGAAAATCCCCAAAGACTAGCACTCAGCAGGTGGCAGCAGTAAGGAGACTGTAGAGCAGGAAAACATGTTTTTCTTAATCCCCCTATTTAACATAGGGTTTTAGTCCTTTGGGGAGGAGGAGCCATAAGGGCCATAATGGCACTATTCAGGAGACAACATCTCACCCCCCTTTATTAAAAAAAATATATATAGAAGGAAACCCCTGTCTTAGGATCGACCCCTAGCCCCTGCTGCAGAACCCGTCATTGGATGTGCCAACTCCTGTCTTAGGTAGATAAAGCAGGCAGGGAAGTTGCCTGTCTTTGGGAGAATCCTTTTAGCATTGATATGCATATTTGAGCATCAGTTGGGGGTGGAAAGGCCAGAAGCCTGTTTTATTATTTCCTGCTGATGACCTTGCTGCTTTTGCAGCACACTAGAATGAAAAGACAGCATGTCAACCCTTGAGGCAAAATATTAAAAAGGGATACAGATCCAGACCATTGGGTGATCTACCCAGCCACTTAGTCAGGGTATTCTATAAGCCACTATTCTCAAGGGGTGTAAAGGTGTATGCTAACTGCAAGGTGTAAATTAAAAAGGTTGTATTCTAGGGGCCCCAAAAACACTGGTTTAACAATATGCAACTGCTGACTTAACATTTTCTATCTTACTTGAGGTAACACAAATATCAGAATACCCAAGGTCACACAATAGCCATTATTACACATGCAAAATGTCAATAGGGCAGTTTGTTGGTTGAGGGATAAATCTTAAAATGTATTTGTCCATTTAAAGTCTCTGGAATTTCAAAGGCAGTCACCACCCTGGCTGATAGTTGGTTCACCAGGGATGCAGCTCCAGCTGTCTGGCTCAATGCATTTTCTGAGGCTGTAGCTCCAAAAACAGCAGGGTGACTGTGTAGTTATTTTGGAGTCTCTCTTTTGCACCTGGGGGATGGATCTTGGTCTGATGAACTACCACCAGCATCAGTGCAGCTGGGACTCATACCAACAGGGCACTGGAATGTTCTTTACTCCAATCAGTTGCTTAAGCTGAAATTTAGAGCTGAACAGTTTAAAAGACCCTTCCCACCCTCCAGGGTCCACAGACTTTAATCATAAAATCAAGACTCTTTCCTTTGTGAGGTCTCAGGGCTTCTTTACAATGCTTGTTGGCATTTTCAAATGCCAGCTGTTTAACTACTGGCATAGCTGCTTTAACATCTCCAAGTATTTTCTCTGCTAATTGCAACAGTCGAGAATCAAAATCTGCATAAGGCTCTGAAGGACCCTGTAGGACCTTAGTTAATTGTTGACCAGCAGCAGTATTAGGCAGGGCTTTCCATGCTCTGTTTGCTGCAGCAGCAATCTGAGCGTAAGTGCCAGCATCATACTGAATCTGTGCTTGTATATTAGCATACGCTCCACTGCCAGTCAGCAGATCTATGTTAACTTCTGGTTTTCCGGCCTGGGCATTTAAGTGGGCAATTTCAATGCATCTCTCCTGAAATTCTCCTTTCCATATTAAATAATCTCCACCCAATAGAGCAGCCCTAGTCAATTGTTGCCAGTCACTAGAAGTCAAAAACGACCCTTGGTAAGATTCAAAAAGAGATTGGCTGAGAGGGGCATGAGGGCCATAACTGGAAACAGCCTCTTTGAGCTGCTTCAGGTCTTTAAAGGTGAGCGGCTCATGCTGCCGAATAGTCTGGCCCTGGGCATCTTGTACCTTGGTAACCGGGTAAGCTTGCAATTCTGGGAAAATTACTCCCTTAGGGCTGTTTTCTTCCCTATCTTCTCTCCACCGCATCAGCTGCTTTTCTGGTCTATCCCAATTATATGGTGGCGGTGGAGGTGCAGAAGGACTAACTGGCCCCTTCACCTCAGTCACTTCTAAATCCCTTAATTTTTGAGTCAATTTATGAGTGTCTTTAACAAGGGAGCGCTCCTCAAAATGTCTCTCCTCTTCACTGTCTGAATCATAACTATTTGCCACCGTCCATCCTTTTCCTTTACTCTTACTGGATGAGGCAGTGGAAGCCCCCTTCTCCGATTCAAGACCAGATAAATCTGAATCTGAGGCTTCTTTAAATGATTCCTTGGTCTCTATTTCTTGCTCTTCTTCAAACGCACGCTCCAGGTTAGCAAGTTGTTGTTTTACTTTAACCTGATTAGAGAGAAGTGCGTCTTTTACGAATCTCCAGAGAGAGAAGGTAAATACTGGAAGAGATTTGGGACCCTGATCTCTCAATGTCTTTTGTAAGTCTATCTTTAACTTGTACCCAATTAGAAATGTTAAAACTTCCTCCCATGAAGAACCATGGACTAATCTCCCCTATCATTTTTACAAAAGCGAGTGTGGTCTGAGCTTTTATTAAAAGTCCCTGTTGCCTTAATAACTCTCGGAGTTCGGAAGCCAGCTGAACTTGCGAGGTTGAGTTTCCCATATTTCTATTCTTATATTCTTATTCTTATATTTCTATTTTTAT
This sequence comes from Phyllotis vaccarum, assembly GCA_033318265.1. Taxonomy (NCBI): domain Eukaryota; kingdom Metazoa; phylum Chordata; class Mammalia; order Rodentia; family Cricetidae; genus Phyllotis; species Phyllotis vaccarum. The sequence goes on from JARWLC010000016.1 coordinate 81,564,860, forward strand.
CTTTAGGTGCCTATTCCTGGGTATTTCCCAGATCCTCCCCCGGTCTCTTCACTGGTGAGCCTTGTCCACTTATCCCTCTTTTCTGGATCTTGGTGGAACCTCTACTTACCGCGTCCGGTTTTGGGGTGTTTGAGTCTTGTCCAGGCGAGGGGTGTCGAGGTTAAATAATCTGCACTCTGTAGTCGTTAGGTTCTATCATTCAGGATCACAATGATTTATTTTGTACACCTTACATCTTAGTCCTGCTTCTCTCTCTCCTAGTCCCCCACTTAGTTCCTCCTTTCTTGACTCTCGTACACCCTGCCCCCTAGACCTGCCCAGCCAAGGTCTTGGAAAATCCCCAAAGACTAGCACTCAGAAGGTGGCAGCGATAAGGAGACTGTAGAGCAGGAAAACATGTTTTTCTTAATCCCCCTATTTAACATTAGGTTTTAGTCCTTTGGGGAGGACAAGCCATAAGGGGCAGAATGGCAGTATTCAGGAGACAACAGGATCTGTTCGTATATTGAAGACAATAGTGAGTGATTCCTAACGATATTTACACAAACATTCCCCTACACAGAAACATTCAAAAGCACATGCAAGCAGATATTTCTAATAGTTTACATTACTAATCAAGCTTTATTTACTTAATTGATTTTCTCCGGTCTTGTGAATGAACACCAGAACTCAGTGTATGCTAGCCTCCCAAGCTACATCTCCAAATCAAATTATTAATTTGGATATACGGATTTAACATTCACTAAATATTCTCTTTTCCTTTTTTTCTCATATAAATAGTTTATTTTTGTGAATCAGAGAAGGCATGAAGAGATGTGTTATGGTAAAATGTAAAAGTACATGACAATTTAAAACAACTGTTGCCACCAGCTCCTTTATCTTATGTCTGTTATCTGTGCTGGCAAGCGTCCCTTTAAGCTCCCACTCCAGAATTCTCTAAATAGCAACAGGACGTGAAAATAGCTTTTCCTCAGCTCATGAAATCTTGTTCATCCCTGACTCTGCAGCTCTTGCAGGGGCTCAAACCCTTGAATTTCCAGATTTTCCCATCCAGTGATCAGTACTGCTCACAGAACACTCACCATGGAGTTTTGATCAGCTGGGTTCTCATTCTTTGTATTTTAAGGGTTAATTTATGGAGAATGAGAGATGTTGATTATGTGAGTGCATGAATGGACAGGAGTGAAAGAATGTCACATGTGTGACAGTTTTCTGACCAGCTTTGTATGTGTTTGACATGTCTATCAAGTATGATATGCTGTGAGTGGAATCTTAGGTGGACTTGGTGCATCCTGGGGTTTCCTGTAGTCTCCTGTTCAGTCTCTGCATTCACCTTTAGTAGCTACTGGATGATCTGTTTCTGTTAGCCTCCAGGGAAGTAGTTATAGTGGGCATTATTGGTTACTGATGGTAATAGTGAGAACTACCCAGTCTCTGTGAGGGGCTGCTCTCACTGGATCCAGAGACAATTTCAACAGCACTCTCTATCTACAATGAACATTAGAGATCTGAGGCCATTGCTATGTTTTACTGTGGTGGAGACACAGTGAGGAGAGATCCATGTGAACCCTATAAACCACTATACTGATTTTCTCTCTGCTTTGTGTTTGCATTTGAAGATGTGAGCTCACAGCTTCCTGCTCCTGCCACCATGGCTGCCCATGGAGAATCCTCCTTATAGACCCACCCAGAACAAAAGAACAATTAGCAGATATTAATTCTGGAGAGGTTTTTCCTGAGTGCATGAATCACCATCCTCAGAAACCTAGAGTCTACACTGAGATCAGTGACAAGGAATAAGAATAAATAAGACATAACAGGAGGTAGGGAGAGAGGGAAGAAGGGAAACAGAAAGATGGTTGAAGAGAGAGAATATAAAGTTGGGCAATATAGATTGGAAGGATTTGGGGGAATGATCAAATACATTGTATAACAAAATATTTTAATAGTTGAAATAAAATCAAATAAATATTAATCTATGAGGTTGAAAAAATTCTATTTTGCTTTGTTGGGCTTGAGATACAAACGTTGAGAAAAGAAATTTTTAGCCAAATATTTGTCAGCCATTGGTTAGTCAAGATCCTCCTTTGATCATCTTATCACTGGATACAAAACACATACCTGTTTCATCGGGTGTCTAGGATGAGAAGAGTGTTCTTTATATAGAATAGCTATGTCATAAAATTAGGATCATAAAATTAGGCTGGGAAACATCAAATGAAAAATTTCCTCATGCTTTTCTCTTATTACTTGTATGCCAGCTGATGAATTGAAACTGATTATTTTGTTTTGTGTAGTGATTCCTGGGGTATTGAATCAATATGTTTAAATGCTTTCAGTTCCTAAGAAATATAATGAGGCCAATCTAAACATCCGTGTCCATTTTTATGTGCACATGCTTTCATTCCAGTCTGTTACACACCTATCAGAATTATGACTAGAGTATTGTCCAGCTCCTATTGTGAAAAGAAGGCCATTGAGAGGGCAACATGTACATGTGCAAAGGAGCATAGAGCTCAAGAGCAGCCATGCAGCAGAAGTGCATATCCACACTGTAGATCTGGATGAGTCCTACACATCAGCCAGACTCTGGTTCAGGAGCGAATCCAGGGAAGATCAACCTGATGTATGGGGAATGGAGATGAGGAGGTGATGCTGGCACCTCAGCCATCTGGGGCCCAAAGGAACAGGTGCCAAAAGACAGCAATGGAGGTGACCGCATCCATCCATAGTTTTCTCCTTGCATTTACTCAAGTATGACCCCATGAAATAAATTAAACCAGAAGAGAAATGATTTGATCATTTAAGGGCCAAAGTGGAAATAACTTTACATCATCAGCTTAACGTATCTCATTGCTTTTATGAGGTCTCCTTGGGTGGGAACACCACAAAACAACAATGCCACATTTTACAAGCCTTCTTAGCCATAACAAACACAGTTTCTCTAATAGTAGACTTAATTACTCCACTGGACCATTTGGACCCAGCTCTCGTTTCTAATAGGGTTGTGTCTATTCTAAAGGTTCTCCTCTTGAGACTGATCCACAAGCATGAAGGAAGTCATACATTCTCAGTGGAACTGAAGAGATGGGAGTATGTACATGCAACTATGGCACCACAGACCAGATATCAGACTCCTCAGCTTCCCATGGCAACTACAGACAAGGATCATATATTTAGCTTGAGGAAGTTAAAATAATATCTGCATGATTGCCAAGGATATCAATTAACACACCCCGAATCCAAATATACAACATATATGCACACACAATTTTGTCATGTTATTATTACTTCTCACAGAAAAATCTCTGATTGTACCAATGCTTTGTTTAATGTTTATTTTGTTTTTTTTTTCAATAATGAGGATAAATGTTGGGACCTTGTTAGTGCTACCCACACTGTGCTATGTCCTTAGTTTAGTTTTGTTACATTAATTTATTCTATACTTTCATTATTTATTAAACTTTATATTAATTCCATTTTAAACTATAAAATCGCAATTTTCATCTCAAAACTTCCTATGAGTTTATTGTGTAATATGTGGAAAGATAGGCTGTGGAAAGTGCGTATGGAAAGTAAGCACTACGGAATAAATTAAAGTTGTTAAAGTTTTATTACAAATACTATATACTATAGGAGCCTGAGCCTAGGTATCCAGGTAACTTAGGGTAAAACCGAATACTGCTGTTCTACAAAAGAGATGTAGCAGTAAAATGGCTCGTAATGACATTCTGCTACACTCATATATCAATGTTTTGTTAAGTCATCATTATATGATCTGTCTTCTACATCAGAGAAGAAGAGATACAGAGACCCACAATCAGATAATACACAAATTGAGGAACTTTGGAATATTAAGCCTTATAAAGGGTTTCTCCATGCAAACCACCCCCTAAATGTTCAGGAAATCCCGCAGAATCAGAGATTGATAGAGTATAAAATTAAGAGGGGATAGAAGACACCAAGGAAAGAAGTCTTCTCAACACAAGAGGACAGATACGACATGGTTACATTCAAAAACCCCGAGGCAGCATAAGGCTGAACCTATGGGTCCTTCAAAGTGAAAAGAGAAGTAGATGTATGACACATTCCTAACGCACATGCTATATCCAATGCATAGACATACCACCCATTCCTAATGCACATGCTACATCCAATGCATAGATATATTACCCATTCCTAATGCACATGCTATATCCAATGCACAACTACGTATATACAGAAATTTAGCTTTCTAGAAGAGAGTATTACCGAGGAAACAAGTTACTCTTAGGAGCTGGCCTCATGCCTAGCAGTCAAAGGCCAACAGAAAACAAATTAAATTATCTTTGGAAGGTCTTTTTCCCATAATATTATTTAAGGTTTTTTTCTTTTTCAGTTTTATCTTCTTGTAATTTATTATATAAAACAATTAATTAAAATTAATTGCTTTGTTCTATCTCTCTCCCCTTCTCACATTGATCTTCGGCATATATGTATTGCTTCTGAACATGTGTTTTCATGGGATTCTCTAGTGTGCAAATGATCCAGTGCACTTGTAACCACTTGAGACAGTGCCAAATTCAATAGGTCACAAAACAAAATACATGGTTGTCTGGAGATGACTTGAAAGAAAATACCATAAAGTGTGGAGCTGTCACAGAAACGTCTGTCAGTGTTAACTCATTCAGGAGCCAGGCCATCCTGAAGCCGAACTCTGCTATCACTGAAGACACAGTTTGATTACTGTGCTGCAGACACAGTGAGCAGGTTTGCTGTGTGTTCAGAAACAAGCCCCTTTGAGGATTCTCAGGGCCAGCAGGGGGAGCTGCAGATCCAAATTTCACCCGAAAAGGATGTGATGGGTGAGAAAAACATCTGGAGAATAAGAAAGCCCTTTGGGACTCTAAGGTTTCCTGTCTTCGCCTCAAATAACGGCAGAGACCATATGATACCCGCCATGTAACTACTGACAAGACTCCATAGTATAGAAAACATTCCTTGTTAAGCTTTATTTAACACATACGTTTTATTCTTTATACATGAACATTATTGGAGTGACAAACATCAATTGCATATATATGTAAGAAGGCCACAAACGTTCCAACATTTAGTCACTGTTATCACAACCATTATTATCAGCATCTGTAATTATACTTGTGATTTCTTTCCACTGGAAGGAAGTACAGTATAAAATTTTTGACCACTTTGGCTCAAGGTCCAGACACCCCTGCAGCTAAATGGCTCTCAATAATGACTAAGCTGCTTATATTAATTATATGTTGTTTGGCCAAAGTCTCAGGCTTATTCCTAGCTGTTTTAGGTTAAATGTTACATTAGCAACATTTATTGATGTTCAGTCCTATAATTTTTCTTTATACTGCATCTTCCAGTTGATAGTTGAATAGTAATTTCAACATAAGCTGTTTAAGGACTTGGGAAATATGCCAATAGAACTTATTTTTAATTTTTTTATTTATATTTTTATATCATTTTTATATATGTATCCCCCTGCTGTCCCTTTGTTCACTCCTCCCAACTCCTCCCAGTCAGCCTTCAGCCTCACCCCTCCCCAACAATCTTCCCCTCCCAGAAAAGGGCAAGAAGTTCCAAGGTAGGTCACATCCACTCCAGGAAAGTCTGATTTTCTCATCCAAATGTCATAGCTGGGTTAGGTGTTCCTCTACAGGGAATGGGCTCCAAGGTGCCAGCCCAAGCTCAGAAATACAGTCTGATCCCACCCTTTGATGATCCACATACTGCCCATTCCAATCAACAATTACCTACCCTTGGAGGGCCTAGCTCCTTTTCCCTATGGATCTCCAGTGGCTGTTCTTGATTCAGTGAGTGACCCAGAGATCCTAATTCTTCGTTGGTGAACCATCTACAGAGAGAAGGTCCAAGATAGAATCTAACCACACATAAATAAATCCAACACAGTCTGTATGATACTCATCAGGCTGACATCTGAGGACTCTGCCATCTATTACTGTGCAAAGAATATTGTCACAGCACACATCTGAGATATGTTAGAAACAGAGAAGGAGTAGAAAGTTGCTGTGTGGTTGAAGGAAAAGATAAGGTTAACATGAAGATTTTCTAAAAGCCTGTGTTTATGTATGAGGGAAAGGAACAACAGACTAAAGATAAATTGTATTACATTAAGAATTTTCATACTAATGCTGTGTCCAAGGTTCAGAGGATAGAAGTTTTCAATTCATACACTTGAACCACATCTTACTTGGGTGATATCAATGTATGCATGTGTCTGCCATGAGTCAATATTTTAGATTAGAAAGGTTTGATCACATTTTATATCAATATCGAATCCTAGACTAAAAATGTGAGGTTGAATTTTAACCAAGTTGTTTTTCTCAAACAGGTTTACATTTAGAAATTAAAGCATAGGCTCTGATATTGAACAGTGCCCACTGATGAGACAACAGTAGTCTATTCCACTCTAAATACCCTGCTCTGTAATCACAGCATGTGACAAAGCAGTGAACACAGTAACTTAACACCTTCCTCTCCAGTCTTTGGGAGGCATGGGCTGATACACATCACAGTGACCCTCAGTGCTATTTTGGATGCTGTTTAATATTAGTGTTGCTGATTCTTGCCATATTCATAAAGGAATATGCAGCAGATATGTCTGTAACTTCCTTCAGAGGTAAGTTACAGAGTGGAGACTCCAAGCAAGTTCAGAAAAATCTCTAAACAGATCTTTCTGCATTTGAAACCTCTGCTCACTGAGGAAACTATCATGTATCAGTCTGTGAGAGAATAAGTGTGGAGATGTGAGCCAATATCCAGAAACTGTATTCCCCATTGATTACATCAGGAAATCTATTCCTAATGCTTAAATTCTTACTTAGGTGCTATTTAGAAGAGTAAAATATAGCACAGTTACAAAAGGAACTTCTGGGGATTTGTGATGAATGAAAACAGGGCTGTGAGGGGAATGAAGAATATTGCACAAAGTAAATGGGGATTAGTAAAAAAGCTAGAAATCCATGTGTAATGTAGTCACTGAAAACTCCTGCTTACTTTCAAACTTATGGAATCAGATGAGCCCAATTACAATCCTAATATTACCTTAAATCAGTAGTACAAAATTATAGTATCTATTTGTATTGTCATAGAGCCCAGAATATTGAGAATGGATTTCTTTGCAAAAATGTTTTTCTACATATGACTTAAGCATGCAGTCTGTTCACTTGAGATCTATGACAGCCACTAGCATCCCACGTGCTGAAGTATGAAATAAATCCTTATAGATATTACTCAGCCCCACAGATTCCAAAATTTCTCTATATATAGTTTATATTAATTATTAGCAGTAATTCTAAAAAATTAAAAATAGTTATTAAGTGATTACATAAAACACTCTTTGAAACAATATATTAAACAATTAGGTACCTGAGGGAAAGCTGGACTGGTCTATATAGAGACATCGTGTCTGGAGCAAACTGTAATTGATATTGCATGCACCTGATCTTGAACTGGTCATGGCCAAGTCCCATATATGAGTCTTCAAGGCTCTATAACATGAAGATACTGTTTCCCTGTGAACTGATAGTCCACATGAAATCATATCAATTCTGACCAGTGGTGGAAGAGAAGACCTACATCAGTCACTTTCTAGATGCTTCTCTCCTGCCACATTAGATGACTCTAATTTATAACCTCATGTACAAGCACAATATACTTCAATATCCTGCATGTATGTTGTATGTATTTTGTAGCTATGTTTAGATATTTAAACATATATGCACACTTATCCATAATACTGCAATTAGATTGTCTCATTTCTGGGATCACATTCCAAGTCCATCCTTCTTTCATGAAGATATTCACCTATTGAAAACCTTAACTAACCCAAGCCCTGTCCAGAACTAAGAGAACTCTGTACTTGGAAATGTAGACATGGAGAAATAAAGTTATGTAAGTGCCACATCCTCCACCCATGGGGATTCCTGTCAAGCAGATCTTTCCTCTCTTTCTTCCTCTAAGTGCATGCGAATGGAGAGCTGGGAACAGATTGAATCCCAGTGTTTATGTGCTTCATTTATACTTCCTTCTTAATGCCAGTATCTCTTTCTGGAATTGTTAACTTTTCTGTAAGTATCACAGTGGATTTTCCTCTTTCTCTTGATCTCTTTATTGGCATGTTTCAGCAATGAACACATTTACATATGGGGGCTGCATCTGAGCTTAAAACTGATGTTCTCTGTCATCAGGTTCTCTGTTCCAGGTATAGTCTGAAGAAGGAAGATAAGAATGTTCTTACTGTTGTCACCTTACTACAGTGGGACCTGATGAAGCTGTATCCAAATGTCACCATGGAGGAGCCTAGAACTAGGGGGTAATTGATGATAGTAAAGATATAGCTTAAGGTCATTTTTGAAACATCCAGTCATTATTTCCAGGCTATTAGCTGAGATCCCTGAGAGCAATGAAGTTTCAGGGATGTGTTAGTGTTCAGGGAAACTGTACAATTCACGGTAAAGTGTCACAAACCATTTGCATGGTGCTCAGAAGCCACAGCAGACAAAGTGGAGCCATGATTCCCCATGTGAGGGGTGAGTTGGGGTGGGTGCTGAGGAATTCTGCATTCTGTGATTTTCTTTCATGAGTTTATTAGCTAATCTGCAACGGCTGTGATTGACTTGTGATGCTTCCATGCTAAAGAATACCAAAAATTCTTTCTTAAACTCTTTATAGGGCTGTAGTGTCGTGTTTGTATATTCAGCTTTTCTTTCTTCTTTAAAAGCATTTTTAGAAATTGCTAACAATAAATTCTGGTCTTTGATTCTCCTCCCAATTCCTCTGAGAATATTCTTATGTCCTCTTGTACCCAACTCCGTACCCTGTTTTTCTCTGTGTAGGATAATTACAAATAGACAAGAAAGGGTTCAAAAGCAAACGAAGATAAAACCATAAATATTCTCAAGCCATGAAACAAAAAATCCTAAATTCCCTGCCGATGAATAACTTCTGATGCATAAGACAAGAAATCATGTCTCTTGATAAAATAATCTAATATAAGATCCATCATTTATTTCCATAATGTATTCATTGTGATGTTCCTGCAGTAATAATCTTTGGGAAAATATTAATGAAGTATTTTTACTTTTGGTGACGTGGGTGAGTTTCTAAGTATATAATCTGTTAGAAAGGCAAATATTAACTGCATGCATCTGAAAGGTTTAACATTTCTCATCAGCATCATCATCATCACCACAGTCAGTCTGATAACCTTGTCACAAAGTGTAACACCTGTCTCAATCCTGAGATCTACTAAAAGCTTAGGTCCTGGCACTATATTCTTAACATCTGCAGTAATCAACATTGTGTTATGCATTTCCTTACAGAGGGTAAGGATGTTGGCCTCAGCATCCTGCTGCCTGACCCATCTGTCTTCTACCTTCTTCTCTATCTGCACTGGGTCCTTATCTAAGAATATGCTGCTCATGAATATGCAAATTACTCAAGTCTATGGTGGTAAATATAAAAGTGTCTACATCGAGAACAACATAAGATCAGTGTTCTCTCCACAGTTAAAAATTAAACAAGTCCTCATGATGACATGGAGTTGGATTATTCTCGTCTTCATGTTAGTAACCACAGGTAAGGGACTTTCCAATTACAAACCTGATGAAGGAGAATGGACTGTGGTGCCATGACTCACACTTGGCCTTTTTCTCCATAGGTGTCTACTCCCAGGTCCAGCTGCAGCAGTCTGGTCCTGAGCTGAGGAAACCTAGGGCCTCAGTGAAGTTGTCCTGCAAGGCTTCTGGGTACAACATCAATGATTACTATATTGACTGGGTGAAGCAGAAGACTGGACAGGGCCTGGAGTGGATTGGAAGGATTGATCCTGAAGATGGTAATACTGTTTATGCTCAGAAGTTCCAGAACAAGGCCAAACTGACAGCAGACTCCTCCTCCAGCACAGTCTACATGGATCTCAGCAGCCTTACATCTGAGGACTCTGCAGTCTATTACTGTGCGAGAGACACAGTGTTGCAACCACATCCTGAGTGTGTCAGAAACCCTGTGGGAACAGGAAGCTGCCCTGTACTGAGATGACAGAGAGATTTTAGCTTGGAGATATGTTCAAACATAATCATTCTGAATGACCCTTTGTCTGTCCCTTAACAGGCTTATAGGGTCTTTGTTAGCTTGTCCAAAGGACTACTGTGTGGCTAGTTAGGAAGCCCTTACACTACACCATAACTTTCCCAGTGACCCTCTCCTTAGACATAACTTCTCTTTAATGATCTAAAGTAGGATTGTGTTGCAGAGGGGTTTCTTGGTTTCGGGCAGCCAGAGGCTCAGACCCACAGACCTGCTGGGCCAGACACCTTAGCTGCCAGCCCCCATAAATGACTCAGACGCTTATAGTAACTATATTCTGTTTGGCCTGTGATCAGGCACATTGCTAGCTAGCTCTTACATCTTAAATCAACACATTTCTCTTAATCTGTCTGCACGTGGCCCATGGTTCACCTGTGTTCCTTACATGTTGCCCCTTGGGCAGCTTGCTTGATCTGCCTGACTCTGTCCTGCTTCTCCTACCTATTCTCTGATTTCTCCTCCTACTTCTTCTATGGTGCCTACCCTGGCCCAAAACAGCTCCTTTATTTAAAGATTGAGATTCACAGCATACAGAAAGCCATTCCCAAATTACTTCCCCCTTTCAGTCTAATCAAAAAGGAAGGTTTTAATTTTAACATAGCAAAATTACATATAACAAAATTGACATCAAGCAAGAATTACAATTATAATATCTAGTCTATTTGTATTTAGCAAAGTTAAAGAAAATACCCTTATCATCTACTTTATCTTAATGAATCTAAAGTTTTACATCCAATATGTCTTTCAAAAGACTAAGAAAAACTGTATCTATAACTATCTAATCTTCAATTACATGAAAGACCACAGAAGGATATATATATCCAAGTAAACCAGAAGTGCAGATGACTTCTAAAATCTAGAAATGACAGAGATGACACCTATATGCCTGGACAGTCATCCAAAGTTCCTTTATAAAGTTGGGACATCCATCTTCAGCCTACAGGCCCAGAGTCTCTTTCCATTTCAGTGAAGCAGGAAATATGCTCTGCCCATTCTGGCACAGTTCATCAGTTGGTTCTCTTCGAGTCCTGAAGAATGTCTGACAGTTTTCTCTGTAAAGCAGGAACCTGAATGAACATCTCGGCTTGTTCTGCCAAAGTTCAGAGGTCATCTTCCTATGGAACCTGCATGTCCAGTTTAGACAGCATATTGTCAAGCAGTCAATATAAGAACAGGTTCTTGTCCAGTGGCTAACCATTGCCACAAATAGACTCCATATGGAGTTTCTTTGATGCCCATTTTTCTCTTGAAGTAAATTAGTGCTGCCAGGAGCAGACCTGTCTCACTGTCTCGAAAAGTCTAAGCTCTTAAAACACTTTAAATGCCATATTCTATAGGTCTTATAAGTGTTTGTAGATTACCTATGTGATTGAATTATATCTTTGTATACCTACAAATCTAACTAACATGCATTTCTTAATTATACATTACAATTTTAAATCGGTTACATAAACATCATATCTTAAACAAGAGCAGAAAATACATATAGCATAAGAGAATTGACCTTAAATTTATATCAATAAACCAAAATCCATACCAATGTAAAACATTTTGAGATTATCAGCTGATTTTCTGATCTAAGTAAATTTAATAATCTAACTTTAAATAAAACCATTGATATACCATCTCCCCTTTTCTTCTTATAAAGAGATTAACTATGACCAATAATCAGGTATAATGAAGAAACATTTGTAAAAAATATTTTGGGAATTGGGGCATAGAGTTCCATTACTACTTCCTGCTGAGTATGGGGTGCTGAAAAATCTCACGAGTTTTTAAGATGGATCATAATATGCAGCCCTAAAGCTGATATGGTCATGTCTTCCCATCAGATGTTTTTTCAGGAGGTCTTGTTTGATGAAACCATATTTGCCTGGAAGCAATCTACAGGTTCTTATCTTCTGTGGAAACAAAAGCAGAACACTTCCAAAGCAATAAATCCTTAGACACATATTTCAAAATCAAAATACCTTTAAAATATATATTCTTGTTTAACTTGGTAGCCTTTGCATTTGCAATCTATTGTTTATTTGCAATTAGCTCATTAACAGTTAAAAAATTAAAAGAAAACACAATAATAACCAAAATCCAGACTTTGTGTCTGTTTTCTATCTTTACTTGGCTTATTGTATTTTTATTACTCTATTTCTCTTTTTAAAGACTTTCTCTACCTTCTCTTTTTTTCTCTGAAGACTATGTACCTTTTGCACACATTGTAACCCATTTATAAGTTTTTTTCCATTTGAACCTGTTTTATTGTGAATCCTTAATCATCTTTCAACCAGAAGAGCTTTTAAAATACACTCTCTTATAGAGCTGCATAGTTTTTGCAGATAAGGCTGAATCAGTAAGTTCTCTTAAAAGAACCTTGTCTGTGTTCGTGGCCATCAAACAGAAAACATCCAAGAATATGCTGCTACTAAGAAACTGTGGGTTTTTTTGTTCAAAATAAACAGAAATCTAAAATCAATCACATGTTACTGAGTCTTCTGTGAGATTTCAGGAACCCGCCTGATTGCAGTTTACACTGCCTGCAGCCAGTCTGTTGGTGCCATTTTGAATTTGACCCGGATGCCATGCTTTCTTTGTACAATGACCTGCTTCGTATACACAATTTGGATCCTTTCTTGGCTCAGTTTCTGTGATCTAAAACCCTTTCTAATCTTTCTCAAGCTTTAAGTGGATAATCGCCCCACATTGGGTGCCATTTGTTGCAGAGTGGTTTCTTGGTCCAGGGCAGCCAGAGGCCCAGACCCACAGAACTGCCGTGCCAGACCATATAGCAACCAGCCACCACTGCTCAGGCCCCCAGAAATGACACAGACACTTATATTAACTTCATGCTGTTTGGCCTATGGCTTAGGCACATTGCTAGCTAGCTCTTACATCTTAAATCAACCCATTTCTATTAACCTGTCTGCCACATGGCCCGTGGCTCTCCTATGTTACTTACATGTTGCTCCTTGGGCAGCTGGCTTGATCTGCCTGTCTCTGCCCTGCTTCTCCTACCTATGTTCTGATTTCTCCTCCTACTTTTTCTATGGTGCCTGTCATGACCCAAAACAGCTCCTTTATTTAAAGATTGATATTCACAGCATACAGAAAGGCATTCCCATATCAAAGAGTGAATGAAAAATGTTAGAAACCAATGTTGGCATGTATTTCAGGAAACCTCTTCTTACCTTCCAGACATTGCACCAGCTCAGTCATATTGTAATCTTCATATTAGCTTAACTTAGGAGAAAAAGTTCAGATCATTTCATCATAATTTTATATAGCCCAGAGATTGGTGAATAAATTCTATGATGAGCGGAGTGCATCTATGTAATTCCATATTGCTTCAGCAGGAAAGGACCCCTCTCCATAGGCACTATGACAGCTGTCATCATCCCCTCAACTGGAGTTTGACTGGACTCAGTACCCTAGTGAGAGCAAGTGACAGACGAGAACAGGGTGTTTTTGCCTTCATCAGGCTATACCTGAGTCAGAGGTTCTAATGTCAGGACTGTGATGCAGCCCCCCATGCATCCATCCAGAGAGGAACCTGTTAAAGTCTCTGTCAAGTCTGGAAGCCACTACTTACTTGATGCCATCTACCTCTCTGGATCTATGTTCAGTTTTGAAATTCATTCTCAGAAATAACACAAAATAACGAGTTACTGTAGTCTCCCAACCCCCACTTTGTTTTATTATCCCATATGCATTCTTTGTTCTTTACAGTTTTACTCTTTACTTAAAATTTAAGATTCTAGAGTTGAATATAGTTTTTTTAATAACCCTTAATTTTGTTTTACCATATACACAACCACCTTTGTTCATTTCTCAACACCTCTTCATGTTTGAATCATTCTGTTCTGATATTTTACCATCTATTTTATTTAATCTGTAGTTTACTAAATCCTTCTCCTCAGTTCCTCAGACCCTAGTGGCTCATTGCTTATTTCTTGGCTTCTACAAATCACACTCAGAAAGCATAATATTCAAGTCTGGGAACCACGTATGAGAGGGAATGTGAAACATTTGTGGTTTTGAATTGGGTGACCTCACTCAGCATATTTTTTCTAGTCTCATTCACTTACAAAGAGATTTGATAATTCATGTTTTAGCACTGGGTAATATTCTATTTTCTATACATCTCATATATTCATTATCTAATAATTTCATACTGGAAATCTAGCATAATTCCATTTCCCAGCTGCTGTAAATAACAACAATAAACATGTATGTACAAGAAGGTGCAGCATCATTGTGTTCAGGCATAGGGGGGATATATCTTGGACACAGCCTAGTTTTATTTATTGATTTTTAATGAAAATTACAAACTTATTTTTAAGTCACTACACTAGTTTATCCTTCCCCTCGTGGTTAAATAAGGATTATTGTTTCTCCACATCAACACCTGCATTTGCTGTGACTTGTTTTCTTGTTTAGATTAATTTTTATTGAGGTAAAAAATGTAACATTGACATTTTACTATACATATCACTGTAAGTGAAGAGCTATGCTTGCAGAACATAGAGACAGCAACCTTGAATTGTACTGAAATTCTCACTGTTGGCTTGGTTTCCTAGTGGAGGAAGGAGATATGCATCCTGAAGAGAAAGAATGGGCATCAATGATCTCACACTGCACTAGACCTTGTAGTGTGCAATATCATCCTTCTAGGCAGATAAACCCCCTAGTGGCTGATTGGTGTGCAATGCCATCTGCTTTCTAATGATATTGTGATGCATTATAAAGGAAAGATTGACTTCAGGTAAATACGTTCATATGTCCATGTCTAGGGATGATTCAGCCCTAGGAATCTTATTTACCTTTCTAGTGGTAAAAATGTACAACTGTCTTATAATACCTACAATTGATATCCAATGGATGAATGTTGCTCTTAGACTTGATCACAGAAGCTTCTATGCACAGTGGAATTAACAATACAGACATCCATGGCTGCTCAAAGGGCTGAGAGTGAGTGTCTGAGAACTCAACCATAGTTGTCATCTATATCAATGCCAATGCTCAGGAATCATCCCAATTGAATGATTCGAAGGAATGAAATATTCAGAATATGAGGTAGGCAGGCATAAAAAGCTATGTTCAAGACCTGAAATGACCATTGTAAATACAAACTCACAGCAGGTATTGTTACCATCATAAGATCTTCACAAGATTAAGGCAGTAATAATTATAACGCTTAGTGCCTGCAAAATATCTTAGCAGGTAATGGTGCCTACTGCTAAACTCAGAAATATCAACTAGATTTATGGGCCCACATGGTAGAATATAAAAATTGAACTTTATGAGTTGTTCTCTGAAGTTCAGACATGCAGTTGTATTGTGATTCAGGTGTTAGCTGATAAAGTTGGAAGGCATGTATCTAGAGCCCTGGGTGCCTGAAAGAGTTGTGTCCAGCCCTATTCAAAAAGGAGATGTTGGGATCTTGGGTAGCTCACTTTGTTCCTGCTTTCTTAAGAGATGAATCATCATCCATCTGCTGGACCATCTGATCATTCAAGTATCTTTCTAAGGTGTAATTTGTGATTGTGAGTGTTAAATTACTTTCCAATAAATACTAATTCTGTATTTGGTATATTGCAAGTGAAATTTTTTATGATATGCACTTTTGGTCATGTATGCTCTGTTATTGCCACTAAAGCTAGTACAATAATAAAAAAAATTACAATACAGAAGGAAAAGGAATATTGAGGACCCACTCTAACCTTTTGGTTCATGACTGTTGAGAAAAATACAATCACTCTTATTTGAAATATTTCTGGAGTTTTCTCTGTATAACTGAATGATATATCTATGTATATATATATTGTGATAATTGTATTTAGTATGATATTAGTTAAGAAAACAAAAGAAGAAATATTGGAAGAGCCCAATAGGAACCAGAGGGAAGTATATTGTATGCATATAGGAACCTCAGGGCCAGTTCTCTGGGAAGGTTGGAGATATTAGAGAGAGTAACCATACAGTCAGATCTCTTCCAGCTGTCTTCCAGCTTCCTCTGCCTGGCTTCTCCTGGCCTGTTCTGACCACAAGTCTTTCTATGCCTGCCTTAACTACTCTCTTCACTCAGTTAAGGTGTGGCACCATCACTGCCTGCCTGGGACCTTGGAATTCCTTCTGTAAACTAAGATGATCTCAAACTCAGTTAGGATTAAGAGTGTAGGTCACCACTCTGGGGATATTCCCTGTGCTGGACTTAAAGTTGTGAATCACCACTCTCTGATCCTCCTAGACTGACTGTGGTTAGATCCCTCTGATATCTCTGAATATTTTATTATATCCCCACAGAAGTAGTGGGGGAAGATATGATCATAAAATAATACATGAGCAGAATTTTTATTTTTATTTTCTTTCCTATTTCTATCCCTTTAAATTCTTTTCTTACATTCTTCCTTCTTGCCAGTGCTTACAGCACAATATTTCTTCTTTTTTATTTAATTTTTTTCATTTCTACTTCTGCCCCCCTCCCTTCCCTCTTTCCAGTCCCTCCCAATCCTATCTCAGCCTCTCCCATCTGATATCCCCCTCTATTCGCCAGGGAGGGCAAGGAGTCCCCAGGTGGGTCAGTTCAGCCTGGCATATCCAGTTGACTTAGGTCTGAATCCTTCATCTGAGTACTAAGGCTGGGTTAAGTGTTCCTGTGTAGGAAATTGGTTCTGAGATGTACATGACCGAAAGTTTTAAATGCTTAAAACCATTATGATTAACAAAAATAGTTTCACATAGTTTACAAGTTTTATTTATGTGTCTATTGTACATGCACACTTTGCATATTTTTTCCATAACTTCCACACTTCATTTTCTCTTTCTTCTTATTTTTTCATTATTCTAAAAACCATTTAACTTATCAGTCATTATATATTTACAAACATAGCTTTATATACCTATGGAATATGTTATAACCACTTAAGAGAATCATACAATGTCTGTCAGAAAGTTTTAATAAATATAGATATCTCCAGTTACATCAATTTCCTTAAAAGAGGTGTAAGTTTCTTATTTCTTCCAGATGAAATGCTCATGTTGTGCTGTGTACATACCTATGTCTTTTTTATACAATCCTATTGACACACATGTCATTTATTTCCATATGTTAGTTATAAAATAGTGCTGCAATATACCTTGATGGACAAATATTTCTAAAGCATGTATTTATTTACTTTGATCATTTTTGTCACTGGTTAGTATAGAATTTCTGTAAATGAAAATATTGTATGTATCTGAAAGAAGGCTGTAATTTTTATAACTTAGCAGGTTTTGAATTACCATAATTCAATTACCACCATAACCACCACCTGTTAATGAGTCTGATATTCTCATCACAAAGTGGAGCAGCTGCCTCAGGGCTGAAATCTCTGGAGAATTTAGCCCCTGATGTTACACCCACAGGGTCTGCACAGGCTTATGGAAGAGGTATGGGTACATTTCTTCAGAGGGGATTAGGACTTGGATCTCAGTATCCTCCTGTCTTACCCAGGTATCCTCTCTCCTTCTTCAGCTGAACTAGATCCTTATCTAAGAAGTTCCCTGCCTCATTAATATGCAAAATGCATGAGTCTACTGAGGTAAATACAGGGAAGCCTCCACCCAACAACAACATTTGGTCAGTGATTTCTCCTCACTCACTGAGCACAGAGGTCTTCATCATGGGATGGGGCTGGATCATTCTCTCCCTTCTGTCAGTCACTACAGGTAATGTGCTTACCTGTCTGAAACCTGAGATGGGGCATGGTCTCTGTCTCTCTGCAGGTGTCCACTCCCAGGTCAAGCTAGAGCAGTCTGGGCCTGAATTGGTGAGGCCTCAAGCCTCCTCTGTGAAGTTGTCCTGCAAGGCTTCTGGCTACACCTTCACTAGCTACTATATTGACTGGGTGAAGCAGAGGCCTGGACCAAGCCTGAAGTGGATTGGAGCTATTTATCCTCAAAGTGGTAGTACTGCTTATGCTCAGAAGTTCCAGAACAAGGCCACACTGACTGCAGACAAGTCCTCTAGCACAGCCTACATGGAGCTCAGCAGCCTGACATCTGAGGACTCTGCAGTCTATTACTGTGCAAGAGACACAGTGTTGCAACCACATCCTGAGTGTGTCAGAAACCTTGGGGGACCAGGAATCTACCCTGGGACTGAGATGACAGAAATTTGCCTGGAGAGTTACTCAGAAATAATCATTCTGAATGTCTCTTTGTCTGTATCATTGCACAATCAAATTTTCAAAATTATAACTTTCAATAAATTAGGAACCTCTAGTGTAAATCAAGCCTTGACAATCTCTTCACCAATGACTACCCCTATTAATATGTTTCTTCCTTAATAAAGCAATTAAAAACGAAAACTCTGACTATGCATTGTGGTAAAATATCTATGGATTCTGAAACCCTGCGACCCTATTTGGGAAGATTTTCGTAAACTAAAATATGAATGTGACCAGTACAGTCCTAATAGTAACATCTGAGCATACAAAATTACTTTCATAGTCTCAAGTGTTACATGACATCAGGTGTATAGTTTTCTCTTGCTTTGTGGTCCAGCAGAAGTTTCATTGTCTTAGAATGTGAGATATATATCAAATTATTAATTACCTCATACAACAGTCATTATTCAAATCAATATGTGCACATGTTAACTGAGGTAGGTTTGAGATCATACATTATTTCCTGTTCCCATCTGTGCTTCCTTCCAAGTCTCAGTAAACTGTCCCACACTCTCAAGCATCTATAGAACATGGACCTATACTGATAGAGCATAAAATCACAATTTATTAGATACCTGGTCGTATCTTAGAAACAGGGCACTTGCTGTACCCCATGCAGGGTTCTTGAGACCCCAAAGCTATGCCTTTAGGTCTCCCTAAATCATGTCTGAATCCCAATACATCTGTTCTTCAGTGTGTTTGGTTTTGGCTTTGTGGAGTACTTGTAGACCATCTATCAGTTTCTATCTATTACCTCGTTTTATCCCTAGTGATCATTGCTAAAGCTGGGTCTAACAACATCTATAAAAAAGAGTGGATTTCATGAAGATCTGAGAACATCTGAGGCTCAGCTTAGCATGTATTCTCAAAATGTCTACTCATCATCACCAGAGACGATGAAGACAGAAGGAAAGCTTCAGTCTGGTGAACTTCTGTGACTCTGTAAACACACTTGTAGTAGTGGTTCACTGAACCAGCAGGTGGCACTGTAGATCCACCAATCTCTAATACCTAAATGGTAGACTCTGATAAGAAGTATGTGGATTTCTTATCTAACAGCATTAAATGCAGACTGTGATGTAGTTAAAATTTGAGATCCCTATGTTACAAGACTTGATATAGTCTTAGTTTAATAAAATCAATACATGAGGTCAAATTGGAATGTATGAGCTCAAACTGGAATCCTATTGCCAATGGATAGGAAAGTAGAGCATGAACCATCCATTACTACAGGTTGATATTTGGGTCTCAGGAATAGGGAAAACATTTTGTGAAAAATTGTTCCCAGAATACCCAGATGATTCCATAAGGGCGTCCATAGTTCTGCTGATCACAGGTATGAAATGGACAATGGCAGTCTCCAATGGCCCGTGCTATTGTCTGATAGAGGAAGGAGGGTCACTTCTCAGTATCAACTGTTATGGTCGATTCTGAGGAGGATCAGATGGCCCATGAGCCATTGACGTGTGAATTATATTAACAAACCTGGTGTGGTGACATGGCTCTCAGAGGAATAGAAGAGTTCTGTCTGCACAAGTGTCAGGATGGAACTGGGAATGTATTTCCTCACACAGCCCCCCAGTAACTACCACAGAAAACCTTTACTGTCAGAATCCCCTCCACTGGCCTGTGACTGGATTCAGTACCCTAGTGAGAGAAAGTGACAGAGGAGAACAGGGTGTTTTTGCCTTCATCAGGCCACACCTGAGTCAGAGCATCTAATGTCAGGACTGTGATGCAGTCCCCCATGCATCCATCCAGCTGCCACCAGAGAGGAGCCTGTCACAGTATCTGTCACGTCTGGAAGGCACTGCTTCCTCGACACCATCTACCTCTCTGGATCTGTTCAGTTTTGAAATTCATTCCAAGAAATAACACAAAATAACGAGTTACTGTGGTCTCCCAACCCCTACTTTGTTTTATCATTCGTTGTGCATTCTGTCTCCTTTATCATCATACTCTTTACTTAAAATTTGAGATTCTAGAGTTGAATAGAGTTTTTTTTTAATAACCCCTAATTTTGTTTTACCTCATACAAAAACCACCTTTGTTCATTTCTCAACACCTCTTCATGTTTGAACCATTCTGTTTCTGATATTTTACCATCTCCTTTTATTTAATCTGTAGTTTACTAAATCCTTTTCCTCAGTTCTTCAGACCCTAGTGGCTCATTGCTTATTTCTTGTCTTCAACAAATCACACTCAGAAAGCATAATATTCAAGTCTGGGAACCACGTAAGAGAGGGAATGTGAAACATTTGTGGTTTGGGATTGGATGACCTCACTCAGCATATTTTTACATTCTCATTCACTTACGTAGAGATTAGATAATTCATGTTTTAGCACTGGTTAATATTCTATTGTCTATACATCCCATATATTCATTATCTAATCATTCCATATGGAAATCTAGCATAATTCCATTTCCCGCTGCTGTAAATAGAGCACAATAAATATGCATGTGCAAGAAGGTGCAGCATTATTGTGTTCAGGCATGGGGGATATATCTTGGACACAGCCTAGTTTTATTTATTGATTTTTAGTGAAAATTACAAACTTATTTTTAAGTCACTACACTAGTTTCTCCTTCCCCTCGTGGTTAAATAAGGATTATTGTTTCCCCACATCCACACCTGCATTTGTTATGACTTGTTTTCTTGTTTAGAATCATTTTTATTGGGGTAAAAAATGTAATATTGACATTTTATTCTACATACCACTGTAAGCTAAGGGCTTATGTTTAGAATTTTTATTTATGTGTCTATTGTAGATGTGCACTTTGCATATTTTATCCTTAACCTCCAGACTTGATTTTCTCTCCCTTCTTATTTTTTCACCATCTAATAGACCATTTAGCTTACCAGTCATTATATATTTACATACATAGTTGTATATACCTGTGGAATATGTAAGAACCACTTATGATAGACTTATATAACGTCTGTCAGAAAGTTTTAATTAATATAGATATCTCCAGTTACATCAATTTCCTTAAAAGAGGTGTAAGTTTCTTATTTCTTCCAGATGAAAAGCTCATGTTGTGCTGTGTACATACCTATGTCTTCTTTATACAATCCTATTGACACACATGTCATTTATTTCCATATGTTAGTTATAAAATAGTGCTGCAATATACCTTGATGGACAAATATTTCTAAAGCATGTATTTATTTACTTTGATCATTTTTGTCAGTGGTTAGTATAAAATCTGCTGTAAATGAAAATATTGGATATATCTGAAAAAAGGCTGTAAATTTTCATAACTTAGCAGGTTTTGAAAATTTCAATTACCATAATTCAATTACCACCATAACCACCACCTGATAATGAGTCTGACATTCTCATCACAAAGTGGAGCAGCTGCCTCAGGGCTGAAATCTCTGGAGAGCTTAGCCCCTGATGTTACACCCACAGGGTCTGCACAGGCTTATGGAAGAGGTATGGGTACATTTCTTCAGAGGGGATTAGGACTTGGATCTCAGTGTCCTGCTGTCTTACCCAGGTATCCTCTCTCCTTCTTCAGCTGAACTAGATCCTTATCTAAGAAGTTCCCTGCCTCATTAATATGCAAAATGCATGAGTCTACTGAGGTAAATACAGGGAAGCCTCCACCCAACAACAACATTTGATCAGTGATTTCTCCTCAGTCACTGAGCACAGAGGTCTTCATCATGGGATGGGGCTGGATCATTCTCTCCCTTCTGTCAGTCACTACAGGTAAAGTGCTTACCTTTCTGAAACCTGAAAGGGGGCAAGGACTAAGGTGACAATGGAATTAAATTTGTCATGGTCTCTGTCTCTCTGCAGGTGTCCACTCCCAGGTCAAGCTGGAGCAGTCTGGGCCTGAGTTGGTGAGGCCTGGGGCCTCCCCTGTGAAGTTGTCCTGCAAGGCTTCTGGCTACACCTTCACTAGTTACTATATTAGCTGGGTGAAGCAGAGGCCTGGACAGGGTCTGGAGTGGATTGGAAGGATTTATCCTGGAAGTGGTGGTACTGATTATGCTCAGAAATTCCAGAACAAGGCCAAACTGACTGCAGACAAATCCTCCAGCACAGCCTACATGGAACTCAGCAGCCTTACATCTGAGGACTCTGCAGTCTATTACTGTGCAAGAGACACAGTGTTGCAACCACATCCTGAGTCTGTCAGAAACCCTGGGGGAGTAGGAAGCTGCCCTGGGACTGAGATGACAGAGAAGATTTACCTGGAGAGTTACTCAGAAAAAATCATTCTGAGTGTCTTTTTTTCTGATTTGTCCTCACAAACTTATAGTGATTTTTCAGTTTTGCAAAAAGATATCTAACAATCAAATTTAATCTAACTAAGATGCTCCTGGAGTATGCCATTCGTCATCAGTCTATTCACCAGAGGCCATCTCCATTGACATGATTCTTCACTAATAAAACAATTAGAACAGGCAGAGGAACACCTAAAACTAAGGTCCACTTGAGGGGTTGTACAGATTCCTAGTATAGTAGAACCTTCTTAATATATAAGCACATATGAAAGAAATTTAGATGAAATTACCTAATAATGGGGGACACAAGGTCCCAACAAGATACCTCTTTATTCCAAACAAACCCTCTAGTTCTTTGTGTTATATCGAATCAATTTGTTGTCCAGTGAGCTCCCATGAAAACTCCCAAACTCCTCATGCTATTGTTAAGGCTACTGGTTGCTTTCCATATGCTGATGGCAAGGACATCTCCGAAAATCGCATCATCAAAATTCATTGAATGTGGAGAAAATGAGCTGGAGTCTTCCTAGAGCTTTTACTTTACTGAATAGTGCTCACGATACTGGATTATACACTGTATGCTGCCAACAGAGAAAAATAAACACCAAAATGTGTAGGCTGAGTTTTACTTACAAGGCCCCAGTCCAAAATTAATATTTATTAGAATATAAATCATCACTCAAGATACAAGTAGTAGCTTATAGTGGCACCTAAACAGGGACTGGAGTATCCAAGCGATGGACAAGCAATGGAGGGATGATGGATGGACTATGGATTCTGATCCAGTCTCTCCAGCAACCAGGAACCAAGAAGAGACCTCCCTGTGTTCCAGGGTTGACCACATCCCCTCCATGTTGGCCACACCCCCTCCAGGAGCTCGGGACCCTTGATAAACATCTTAGGACCTTATCAGCTGACACCTGAATCCCACTACATCCCCCCCTTTTGTCTAACTAAAAAGGTTCTAAACTAAGACTATGTACAATAGGAATTATTATGAGGTACTAACCTTAAATACCTATTCTTGAATCCCTTCAAGACCTGAGAATGAAGATGTATCACTTGAAAGTCAGAAGTACATGGAAGCAGTGGCTTCCTAAATTTGAGAGAGGACAGCACCACAGCTACCTGGACAATCACCTCTGCTTTTGTGCGCCCTTGGAGCATCTATCATATTGGCTATAGGTCTATGATATCTGACAGATCTTTTCACAAGCAGGGCAATTTTGGAGGGACTATCTTATCCTGTCCAGGCAGGTTTTGTCAGTCTCCATCCATCAACTTGTTTTTCCAGCTTGACACCATGTGTGTACTGTCAGCAATCAAGATAAGGATGGTTCCTTTCTCAACAGGCCATTCTCTGCCAAAAGGACAAACTCCAATGGAGTATCCTCGATGCTCAACACCATCTCGTGAAGGGAGCAGTGACACCAGGAGTCGTCTTGTCTCTTGTGGACGAATTTCAAATGTTAAAAGCCTTTTGCCAAGGTTCACTGCCTGCCCATAATCGTTCAATTTCTCCATTAGTCAAAGGCACTGAGCTGAAAACCTGTGCCTGTGAACTGAGCCGAAAACCCACACCTGCGCACTGGACCAGAGGGCTGGAAACCTTGCCTGGCTAGAGAGAGGGAGCTTTAAGCCGAAGTGAACAGTCTGTATGTCCCCTGCCCTCTTACAGTTTTCAAAACACAAAGGGACCCCGTATACCCAAGGGCACAGGTATATTGACATTGACATATGTTACTACATGTTTAGAGGATTAACATGGGTATTTTATGACAAACATAGGTGACTATAATCTATAATTCTTTTCAGCCCAGATAAGTTAAAGCTAAGGCTTTTTTTTTATAGAGGCAGAGAGTATATAAACATACATATAGTTTAGCAACAAAGACTTAGAGTATGACAAGCATATAAACATCCTAAACAGAAGTAGAAATTGTATAGTGCAAACCACAATATGTTTAATATGCATTAATGTACAAAATATTTTAAGCAGAGGTAGATACATACACACAGTATGACAAATATAGATTTGAATTTGTATCAATATACAAATTATCTTAAAGAGATGTGAAAATAATTTCACATTTGTATTAATATATAAGAACCCACAGCAGTGCAAGTTATCTCTGGCTAATAATTGGCTAAATTTGTTTTCAGGTAGATACAATAATCTACCCCTATCTGTCCTATCTACTCCCCATTTTTCTTTTTCAAAAGGAATTTCTGAGTCTAATTTTATTGTTCCACCTTCAAAACAAATATAAATTATAACCACCCTAACAGAATGATAATTATTCATAACTCTTGGAAGATAAAACTTATTGGGAGAGGGGTGTATTTTTTCTTAGAATTGCTTCCTGCTGACTGTGGGTGATAGTGTCTCTGTGGAGGCTTGCCAAAACCTAAAACTGTAGTTAAATTTCAGAGGACTAGATGTAACATCCATAGCCAGTCTCAGAGTTCAGGGTATGATTATCTGAAGTTTTGGTTAGAGGTGTAATATAATGGATAAACTTAGTAAGCCATCTTGCAACTATTCTGAACTGTTTGAAGTCTAGAACCTATTATTGAGTGGTGTGCGCCAACTAACAAATGTGATATTGAACCAGATAGAATCATTGTGGTAGGGCCTCACCTTCTTTATGTAAGCTTTGGCGATTGCTGTTAGGAAAAATGGCTGTTTACTATGGAAAACTTAAACATTATTGATACCAAATGGAAAATATATTTGTTTGGAAAGAATGGTAATCAAAGAAAGGTTTTAAAAGATCAAGATAAGTACAGAGAAAATGAATTAGAAATAAAATAGCAAAAACAGCAGTCCCTAGATATTGGCTTTCTTTTGTCCTACACCAGGTGGCCTTTCTTATATGAGAAAAAATCTTTTAATTTTTTCTTTTTAGCTACATGCTTGGGTTTAGAGAAGAAAGTTATTTATTCCAACAGCAAAGTCAGTTTAATTTGTATTGAGTCTGGACCACAATTTTCTAAAAGGTAAAGACTTATAGATGTTAAACAGTGAGAATTTACCCTGTAGAGTACATTGGTACTACTGGTACTGGTAGAGCTGATATTTCTTTGCTTATAAACTTTCAGGATTCTTTTCCTCCAGCTTTAGATGCCCACGTATCTAATGGCTTTTTAACTTCTTGAAGATGGTCATTTCTATTTTTCTTAAAGACAAAAACAAAACCCTGCCCTGACCTTTGTTAAGGGCATATGTATAGATTCCCATTTATATTTTATATATCATCCTTGATACTTATCCCTTGCTGGCTTTTTATGAGTAGTAACTGGATAGATCAGAGCAGAATCATCTCTAAAAGTGATGTTGATTCTCTGTTGTCCATGCTTTACCTTTCTTAATTAAATCAGCATAATCCTTCCATTGTTGAAATCAAGAAAGCATCAATTTCTCCAAGGCCTGACACTCTTGAACATCAAATGTTTCTAAGGATCCCATGGAATTAATAAATGTATCATTTCAATCATTAATGAATGATTCTACAAATTTAAGCTTCTCCATCATTAGCTGTACTAGGTTTCTGGCTTTCTTTTCTTTGTTTTCTCCTTAGATGTTTTTCTGTGTGTATTTGTATTTTCATGAGATTCCTCTGTGTGTGAATCAGTGTCTCTCTGTTTCTTGTGGTTTTTTTTGTTGACACTTTTATCTCTCTGTTTTGTCATATTCCATCTTTTGCTTTCTCTTCCATTATTTTCTTATTATTTTCAGGTTCCTCTTGCTTTAATAATGAGGAATAGAGAAAAAAGTGATGTGTAACTGGGTGGAAGAAGAGTTAGGAAAGAATGAAGGGTGAGAGCAAATAGTAATCAATTTATTGCTATAAATATGTTTAGTAAGAATAGATATAAATCTAAAAATAAAGAAATAATGAAGGCAATGTCTTCATTGTGTAACTCTCCTGTCCACCTAAGTAGACTTTGAGTATCCTGTCTCTGTTTAAATGGTAGCTTGAGTCTTGGACATCCAGAAATTTAAAGATGATGCATATGCAAAACGTATAATGCTAAGGTGCAGTGTAATAGATGAGGGTCTTACTGGATCCTAATTGGTTTTATAATAAATACTTAGATTCAGATATTGGGGTAAATGTTTAAAGATCAGAGAAGCAGAGAAACCACCCACAAGAGAAAGTTCTCACCATTACTGACTCCTCAGGCTAAAAGGGGTAGATCTTGTCTCCACAAATCCTCAGACAGAATGCCTCTGATTCTTCAGCTGAAAAGGAAGGAAAGGCTCCCACTCCTGTCTCCTCCTGCCTTATATTCCATTCTGTGCCCAGTGATATTACTTCCTATTTCCACCTTCTTAGTGCTGGGATTAAAAGCTATGTGCTTCCCAAGTCCTGGAAGCAGAGGAATGGGATCCAAGTGCAGAAATTAAAGACATCTTCCACCACTGCCTGGTTATATTTTTTTTAACTGGATTAATCTCATGTAGCCAAGTCTGTCCCTGAAATCACAGATATACAGATGGATCTCTGCCTCTTGAGTGTTAAGATTAAAGGTGTGTGTCACTACTGCCCAACCTCCATGACTAACTTTGTTTCTGGCTCTGCACTCTGATCTTCACACAAGTTTTATTTCTTAGGTTACAAACAATATATGACCACATTAGGCAAATTTGCTTTAGGTTTTATCTTTTTTCTTTTTCTTTCATTAAAGAGCTTCTCGATTGCTTATCTCTAAGTGTGCAGAATAATTTATAGTGGGAAAACACACTATGTCTATGTCAATGATATCAATAACATTGCTAAGTGTTTGTTGCCATGAGTTAGGGTAAGAAAAACTGTATTTCGACTAGAATATTGGATTTACAGCTGCCCAACTGACTGGGACTCATGTTCAGCTCTAATTTTGGGATTCATAAATGAGAAAACTTATTAGTTACTCATTTACTACCTTTTGTAAACTGATATAGAGACCTGTCTAGTCTGGAGGCTCCATATGGTGAGAATACTGACTGGAATCAGAAGTAACAAGCTGGTTAAAATTTACCCAAGTAGATATCCAAATAAATAGAATGGTCCCAAAATCACTTCTCAGGGAAGAAGTCCACTGTTAGAAGTTTGAGTAGAGGGCAAGTCTTTCTGTGATCCACCAGGAAATTCTCATTGCTATCAGTAGTGCCTCTTTCAGGTGAATAAGTACTTCTTCAAAGAAATTCTGAGATGTGCTATGGGTGGGTTGACCAGGGCCAGTCATGTTGTCCAGATACTTCAGTGAAATGTTCTGTTAATAAGACTTCACACCACTGATGGCATGTTGTACAAATTCTAGTTGATATTTAATGAAAACTCAGAGCCAGATATTGGGAGAAGCTGGAATATCAGAGAGAAGAACCTAACCACAGTCATTCTCATCAAGCCAACTTCTCAGGTTGAACAGGGTAAATGCTGTCTTCTAGAGTGCTCCACCTGGCTGATCGCTTCTACAGAATGTCTCAATGTCTGCCTATGCCTGCCTTTAATATCTTCTCCACTCAGTTGTTTTACTTCCGGGTTCAACTCTGTATCATAACCCTAGAGTAAGAATTAAAGGAGTGAGCTACGACTGTTTGATTGTTAGGCTTTGAACTTAGAAATACAGAAAGACCTCTGTATTCTGAGTTATTGGATTAAAGGTGTGGGTCACCACTCTCTAACCCTCATGGCTTGACTGTAGGTGATTCTATTCTCTGATATTCCAGGCTTATTTTATTAAATATAAAATATATCACTGCAATGACATGCTTATTTTTTATGTCCTTTAATGACAGAATTTTTGGGGAGACTTGGCAGTATTTTTAAGATATAGGTTCTCTTATAGATAATAAGAGTTCACCTTAGGTCTCAGTGTACCTTTTGTTCAAACTGAACACTAATTTTGGTCTTTTTTCATTGCCTTTTTCAATGATAAGAGGCTTTGGAATGGAAAAAGTTAATTAATGAGTGTTGAAAAGACATGGTATTAAATATTCCTGTTGCAGTGCAGTTTCTTGGTCTCAGGCTGCCAGAGGCCCAGACCCACAGATCTGCCATGCCAGACACCTTAGCTGCCCAGCTGCCCACCGCTCAGGCCCCCAGAAATGACTCACACACTTATATTAACTTTATGCTGTTTGGCCTATGACTCAGGTACATTGCTAGCTAGCTCTTTCTTCTTAAATCAGCCCATTAGTATTAATCTGTCTGTCATGTGGCCCATGGCTCACCTGTGCTCCTTACATGTTGCTCCTTTTGGCTTCAGCTCCATCTGCCTGACTCTGCCCTACTTCTCCTACCTATGCTTTGATTTCTCCTCCTACTTCTTCTATGGTGAACAATCTACAGAGAGAAGGTCCAATATAGAATCTAACCACATATAAACAAATCCAACACAGTCTGTATGATACTCATCAGGCTGACATCTGATGACTCTGACATCTATTACTGTGCAAAGAATATTGTCACAGCACACATCTGAGACATGTTAGAAACACAGAAGGAGTAGAAAGTTGCTGTGGGGTTAAAGAAAAGAGAAGATTAACCTGAAGATTTTCTAACAACTTGTGTTTATGTATGAAGGATAGGAACAACAGACTAAAGATAAATTGTATTACATTAAGAATTTTCATACTAATGCTGTATCCAAGGTTCAGAGGATAGAAGTTTTCAGTTCATACACTTGAACCACATCTTACTTGAGGGATGTCAGTGTACACATGTGTCTACCATGAGTCATTATCTTAGATTATAAAGATTTGATCACATTTTACATCAATATGGAATCCTAGACTAAAAATGTGAGGTTGAATTTTAACCAAGTTGTTTTTCTCAAACAGGTTTACATTTATAAATTTTTAAAGCATAGGCTCTGATATTAAGCAGTGCCCACTGATGAGATAACAGTAGTCTATTCCACTCTAAATACCCTGCTCTGTAATCACAGCATGTGACAGAGCAGTGAACACAGGAACTTAACACCTTTCTCTCCAGTCTTTGGGAGGCATGGGCTGATACACATCACAGTGACCCTCAGTGCTATTCTGGGTGCTGTTTAATATTAGTGTTGCTGATTCTTGCCATATTCATAGAGGAATACGCGGCAGATGTGTCTGTAACTTCCTTCAGAGGTAAGTTACAGAGTGGAGACTCCAAGTTAGTTCAGAAAAATCACTAACCAGATCTTCCTGCATTTGAAACCTCTGCTCACTGAGGAAACTGTCATGTATCAGTCTGTGAGAGAATAAGTGTGGAGATGTGATCCAATACCCAGAAACTATATTCCCCATTGATTACAGCGTGAAATCTATTCCTAATGCTTAAATTCTTACTTAGGTGCTATTTAGAAGAGTAAAATGTAGCAGGTTACAAAAGGAACTTCTGAGGATTTGTGATGTATGAAAACAGGGCTGTGAAAAGAGAATGAAGAATATTGCACAAAGTAAATGGGGATTAGCAAAAAAGCTAGAAATCAATGTGTGATGTGTTCACTGAAAACTCCTGCTCACTTTCAAACTTAGGGAATCAGATGAGCCCAATTATAATCCTAATATTACCTCAATTCAGTAGTACAAGATTATAGTATCTATTTGTTTTGTCATAGAGCCCAGAGTATTGAGAATTGATTACTTTGCAAAAATATTTTTATACATATGACTTAAGCATGCAGTTGTTCGCTTGAGATCTATGACAGCCACTAGCATCCCATGTGCTGAAGTATGAAATAAATCCTTATAGATATTACTCAGCCCCACAGATTCTAAATTGTCAATATGTATATAGTTTATATTAATTGTTTTCAATGATTCTATAAAATTATTAATAGTTATTAAGTTATTATATTAAACACTCTTTGAAACAATATATTAAACAATTAAGCACCTGAGGGAAAGCTGGACTGGTCTATATAGAGGCAGTGGGTCTGGAGCAGACTGTAATTGATATTGACCTTTTCTTGAACTGGCCATGACCAAGTCCCATGTATGAGTCTTCAAGTCTCTAAGTCCACACCTCTAGTTCAAGTTGATAATGCCTGATTCCCAATACAAACAGAAATCCACCCATCACCTTTTTTTAAGGGAAAATGTTCTGCAATAATGTAAACTGGCTGTTTACACGTCAAATGATAGTCCACAGGAAATCATATCAATTCTGACCAGTGGTGGAAGAGAAGACCTACATCAGTCACTTTCTAGATGCTTCTCTCCTGCCACATTAGATGCCTCTGATTTATAACCTCATGTACAAGCAAAATATACTTCAATATCCTGCATGTATGCTGTATGTATTTTGTAGCTATACTTAGATATTTAAACATATACACACACATATCCGTAATTCAGCTATTAGATTGTCTCATTTCTGGGAGCACATTCCAAGTCCATCCTTCTTTCATGAAGATATTCACCTTTTGAAAATCTTAACTAACACAAGCCCTGTCCAGAACTAAGAGAACTCTGTACTTGGAAATGTAGACATGGAGAAATAAAGTTATTTAAGTACACACATCCTCCACCTATGAGGATTCCTGTCAAGCAGATCTTCTCTCTCTTTCTTCCTTTAAGTGCATGCGAATGGAGAGCTGGAAACAGATTGAATCCCAGTGTGTATGTGCTTCATTTATACTTCCTTCTTAATGCCAGTATGTTTTTCTGGAATGGTTAAACTTTCTGTAAGTATCACAGTGGATTTTCCTCTTTCCATTGACCTCTTATTGGCATGTTTCAGGAATTAACACATTTACACATGGGGGCTGAATCTAGGCTTAAAACTCATTGATGTTCTCTACATAAGGTTCTCTGTTCCAGGTTTAGTCTGAAGAAAGAAGATAAGACTGTTCTCTCCTGTTGTCACCTTACTACAGTGGGACCTGATGAAGCTGTATCCAAATGTCACCATGGAGGAGCCTAGAAGTAGGGGTGTCATTGATGATAGTAATGATATATAGCTTAAGGTCATTCTCTTAAACATCCAGTCAGCATTTCCAGGCTAATAGCCATTTCCCCTGCAGGAGATCCCTGAGAGAAAAGAAGTTTCAGGGATGTGTTAGTGGTCATGGAAACTGTACAATTCAGTGTAAAGCGTGACAAACCATCTGCATGGTGCTCAGAGGTCACAGGAGACAAAGTGGAGCCAGGATTCCCCATGTGAGGGATGAGTTGTGGTTGGTGCTGAGGAATTCTGCATTCTGTGAGTTTATTTCATAAGTTTATTAGCTAATCTGCAACTGCTGTGATTGACCTGTGATGTTTCCATGCTAAAGAATCCCAAAAATTCTTTGTTAAACCCTTTATAGGGCTGTAGTTCCTTGTTTTTATATTCAGCTTTTCTTTCTTTTTTAAAATCATTTTTACAAATTACAAACAATAAATTCTGGTCTTTGATTCTCCTCCCAACTCCTCTGAGATCATTCTTATGTCCTCTTGTACCCAACTCCATACCCTGTGTTTCTCTGTGTAGGATAAAAAAAAGAAAAGATTTTTTTTAAAAGTTTCAAAAGCAAATGAAGATAAAACCATAAATATTCTCAAGCCATAATTCAAAAATGCTAAATTCCCTGCAGATGAATAATTTTTTTTGCATAAGACAAAATATCATGTCTTCTTGATAAAATAATCTATTGAAAGATACATAATTTATAACCATAATTTGTTTATTGTGATGTTCCTGCAATAATAGTCTGTGGTAAAATATTAATGAAGTATATTTACTTTTGGTGATGTGGGTGAGTTTCTAAGTATGTAATCTGTTAGAAAGGCAAATATTAAGTGCATGCCTCTGAAAGGTTTAACATTTCTCATCAGTATCATCATCATGATCATCACCATCATGTTGTATTAAGGTAGTTGTACATGCAGCCAGAGTTGTCATGGTAGTGATGAGGATAACAATGCTCCAAATTAAAGCAACACTAAGTCATTTAGACCTACTAAGAACATTAGTGATTTCTTTTATAGCATATGTTAAATAGGCATCTCAGCAAAATGTTCCAGGTTAGAAAATTAATGTTTCAGCCTTTCTGTTAATAATAAACAAATAAGAGTTAATATAATTATCTGATAACTTTCTGCTAACATTGGGGTGTTAGCGTTGGGGCCCCCAAAATGCTGGAATGTTGATCAAATCCAGAAAGAGCAGACTGCTTCATTTGTTGTCTAGGCTCTGTAGGATCCTCAGATGATAGAGATGTGCAGTCTGTGGGACTGGACCAGGACATCGATTCAGAGAATACAGCTAGGGATGGTGCTGACTTTCTGAATTGTCTGTAGTTGGTTTGAACAATAAATAACAAAGAGGGGAAGATATTTGAAATAATTTTTCATATGCCTTTAATTTTTCCTCATAATTTAAGCTTTTATATTTCAGACCTTACATAAACTTTATACCTTAAATTACTTTCTCAGACCTATAAATCACTTACTCAAACCTTCACAGGTTACTTAATCTTTCATATTATTAAACCTTGACATAAATTAATAACTTTAGACCTATCTTAGCCCTTCTATCTTGTATCGGCAATTTTCCTTGACTTATTCTGAGTGAAATATAAACCCAAGGGAAGTAACTAAAGGAAACCTAGGGAACACTTAGATTACTCTACCTTTATTATCCAGCCTTCAATGACCAAGGGACTGGGGCATCACAAGGGAATTCCTAGCTCTGGTAACAATTATGAGGCTGTCTTTTCTTGGACAATCCCTAGAAGATGCCTTTGTCCTGGAAAGTCTCTGAGAAGAGCTGACTCTCAACTGTCAAGCTGATAACGATCCTTTTGATACCTCTATTCCTGATATGACAGGTTTCTCTGCCTGGAGGGCAGCCTTCAGCAGCATAGGGCTTAAAAGAAATCCACAGAGTCAGCTGGTATTCAACTTTTTTGTCTGATATAGGTAAAACTTCACTATCTGAGTTCATATAAAAAAGGAGCATACATGCATACATACATACATACATACATACATACATACATACATACATGCATACATACATACATACCTATATGCACAGATCTCCAGCATGTCTGAATGTCATGAAGGTTTTTTAATGAATAACAACCATTCATCAGGTTTTTAAAACTGAAGAATTACTGCACAGTAGGCAAGTGTAAAATATTACCTATACAGGTTCCTGTTCTGTTTGTAGAATGCCAGAAGCCATCCCCAGCAGTCACTCAAATTGTTTCATTCTCTCTCTCTCTCTCTCTCTCTCTCTCTCTCTCTCTCTCTCTCTCTCTCTCTCTCTCTCTCTCTCTCTTCCATTGATTCTTGGAATGCATATTATTGTTCTACATATGTTTTCATGAGATTCCCAAGTTGCAAACGTTCCAGGATACTTTTATCCACATGAGACATTGTCAAATTGAATAAGTCACAAAACAAAATACCTGGCTCTCTGGAGAGAGCTCTTGCTCCTCCTGGCTGTTCACCATTAGGAAGAACCAGTATGACTCCAGTAAAAGAGCATAAAGTATGTAGCTATCACTGCAATGTAAGTGTATCAGTGGACACTTTCAAGAGCCAGTTCAGTCTGATGCTGAGCTCTGAAACATCTGAAGACACAGACTTGCATTACTTTGCAGCAGAAACAGTGAGCAGGTTGCATGTGTTCTCAGAAACAAACCCACTTTGAGGATTCTCAGAACCAGCAGAGGGTGATTAGATCCAAATTTTACCAAAATTAAAAATGATGCAGTTGTTCAGAGAAACATCTGGAGACAGCAGAGTCCTCTGAGACTCTGTTTCCTGTCTTAGCCTCCAATAAATGCAAAGACCATACAAGACACACATGATGTGACCCGATTCCAAACTTATTAATGTAAATATTCTTCGTTAAGAAATATTGGTTATATATATATTATTTTTTATATATGGGCGTTACTGGAGTGACAAACATGAATTGCGTGTACATGTAAAAGTCTACAAATATTCAAACATGAGGTGTCTGACATCTAGTCATTGACATCACAACCATCAGCAGCATCTACAATTCTATCTGTAACTTCTTACCACTGGCAGGAGGGGTTGTCTCAGCTGGAATGTATGAGTGTGTGTTGAGATCTCAGTCTTTGATGATCCATCCACAGTGTGGAGCCCATGCTGCTCTGCTGTAGGAATCCTAGTCCAAAGTTGTGATACACTTACCCTTAAAGCCCTCAGCTCATGGGACACAGATGAGGAGAAGCTCAAAATAATCACATAACCTGTCTTTCACTTCATTTTGAATTTTATCTCTCATTTTTTTTGTGCATCTTTTTTTCTAAGATTAAAGGATTCTCTTTTTCTCTCTTTCTTTCTTTCTTTCTCTCTTTCTTTCTCTCTTTCTTTCCTTCTCTCTCTCTTTCTTTCTCTTTCTTTCTTTCTTTCTTTCTTTCTTTCTCTCTCTCTCTCTCTCTCTCTCTCTCTCTCTCTCTCTCTCTTTCTTTCTTTCTTTCTTTCTTTCTTTCTTTCTTTCTTTCTTTCTTTCTTTCTTTCTTTCTTTCTTTCTTTCTTTCTTTCTTTCTGACTCAGATATTAATGTCTGGATAACACTGCACCCCATGACATTAAATCCTTCTTTGGTAGCAGGCTTTATACACCATCTAAAGGATTGTCTGGTTTCTCTTCTACTCAGTGCATATGTTGATCTTGTTACCCACACCACCATCACATAACATGCTCTCTCCACATGAATCACATAGTAATATTATCATATTCAATCGAGGTGCTTGACAATGTCTGAAGGATGCATTGAATTTTTAGGTTTGTGTAACATCTATTTCCTCTCCAGTGCTTTTCTCCCCATATATCACTGTGATGAGCAGGGAGAGCCAGTCATGCCTACAGCACTGACTGCAATTATATGAGAAATAAACTTTCAAATTGAGGATATCTGGGGTTTGTAACTTTGAAATCTATAAAACAGTTCAGTGCCATGATGTGAATGGAGAAGATATGCTATTCTGAATTTAAAGTAATATATTCTAAATTTAGCCCTCATTGTCAGGGTATATAGTATCTACACTTATTAAAAAGGCTGCATTAAATCTATGAATTTTAATTTTCATAGCAAATAGTCCATATCTTTCTTTTAAATTATTAGCCTTGCAAACAGAAGCACTTCTGAAAAAATTAGAAAAAAATATATCTGCATTCTCTGCAGCTCACATCACAGACTTAAGACGAATCATCACACTTTTATGCCTGTGTGGACAAAACATCAGCTGGCAAGGAGCATTGTGTGTTAGTTTTCTTTCCATGGTGTTACTACAACTTTGTGGTAAGAGCAGGTTCATGCTTTTAGAAACATTTTGATGGGCTTATCTTTTTAAACATTGAAATAAGAAGATGTTTCATTCATATAAATGAACTGCTCATTTTAATGTCACTTTATTTAAAGAAATCAGCAGTTTACTCAAGCCTCTTTCCATATTTTCAATTATGTTCATATCACAATTTCAGTGTGAAAGGTCTCCAAAGTTAGGCAAATCATTTTTTCCCTAAGTTCTAAAACATCAGTAGTGAAAAGAAAAAGATTATATTGTTGTAGTATGAGGTTTCTGGCATGGACTTTCCGGCCTAACCTCAAGGTCTAGGCCCACAGACCTGCAGACCTGCAGACCAGCAGTTTTTGGCTGATCAGCTGAGGCTCAGGCATATCACTTGCTAGCTCTGTACCCTTCACCTAACCCATGTCTCTTGTTCAGTTAAGCCATGTGGCTCATTACCTTTCTTTAGAGCAGCATAGTTGTCCTTGGCTTCCTCTGGCTTCTCTCTGGTACTCTTCTGGCACTCTGCTCTCAGAGATTTTGCTTAGTCTGGTAGCCCCGCCTACACTTCCTGCCTGCTTTTGGCCAATCAGCTCTTTTTATTAAACCATCTGGTGGGCCAATTATTTACCATGAAACAACACAATACCCCTACATATTGTGACTTAGCATCACTGAACCTATGAATACAATCCTTTGAACCTGTATGTTATGACTTCCAGCATTCTCTGTCCTTCTGCCCCTCCTCCAGGATGATGGTCATCTCAGAGATTTGAGCTAACTAATCACGGTTTTCCTACAAATTATGTCTTCTACTGCTGTTTATAAATTTATCAGAAATAAAGGGCAGTATAAAGATGAAACTACTAATGCTGAATACATAGAAATTGCAAATATCAGAGCCAGGAAATTGACAGATTTGTAGTCAATGAAACATCACTTTCTTCCATGCCGTTGTAGACTGAATAACTGCAGACTACAAACAATACATATTTTTCCTTGTTGCACTCAGACAATAATCTTCAGATGTGCTGTATACTGAGGACCTAGGTCTTACTATGAGAGCTGCTCTCTATGGGGAGCCAAGATTATCTATTAGTAGATTTGATTGTCTTAGGAATGACTGTAGAGCAAAAGAAAGCATGATATGTCATGAATAATAGACTCTTCATGTTGAGCTGTTTATAATGCCATGATTGATAAAGTATTTACAGAGACATGTACATAATTCTCATCAAATTCTGGGATTATATTTGCATCCATTAGTCAAATGTCATTGGTCTGTCTATGGGCAGGACCCCTGAGGAAATTGGTTTAGTACTAGATACTTCTTTCCTGCTACATTAGAAGCCTCTCATTTATAACCTCATATACAAGCAAAATATACATCAATATCCTGAATTTATGTTGTAGGTATTTGTTTTAAAAATGTAGCTTTACTTAGATATTTAAACATATATGCACACATATCCATAATACTGCTATTAGATTGTCTCAATTCTGCTAGCACATTCCAAGTCCATCCTTTCCTGAAGATATTCACCTTTTGAAAATCTTAACTGACACAAGCCCTGTCCAAAACTAAGAGAACTCTGAACTTGGAAATGTAGACAAGGAGAACTAAAGTTATTTAAGTACACACATCCTCCAACCATGAGGATTCCTGTCAAACAGATATTCCCTCTCTTTATTCCTTTAAAGTGCATGCAAATGAAGAGGTGAAATGGATTGAATCCCAGTGTGTATGTGCTTCATTTATACTTCCTTCTTAATGCCAGTATCTTTTTCTGGAATTGTTAACTTTTCTGTAAGTATCACAGTGGATTTTTGTCTCCTGTTGACTTCTTTATTGTCACCTCTCTCTATGTCTGCCTGAGCCGCCCTCACTGTGTCTGTCTGCCTCTTTTCTTTTTTCTCTTTCTGTCATTAACAAAGGTATTTGCTTTGTATTTATTGAACAACATGGAATACATCACTTATGAAAAATTGGAAATATTAGACAGAAATCTTTAGCAATGTTGTACTAGGGATACATTAATTTTTCCAGCAGACCGAAATGATAAAGAGTACTATAAACATTTTTTTATTCAAATAATGTCTATTTATTATTTTTATCATTTTACATTTTTATGAATTTCAAATGTTTTATTTACTCTTGTTGTATGATCTGGCTATTTATTCTGCCTGTGTATTCCAACATAAGTACCAGTCTCTTGGAATGTAAAATATACTTTCAGTCAAAATATACTGTCACAAAGTATAATTTGCATAATCAAGTTAAAATTATTATTAAAATGTTCTTCACAGAACATATTTACTCACACAATAAGTAAATATTAATTGTTAACATTTCTGAAGTTATCCATAAATTGTTAATATTTCTGAAGTTATCCTTATCATCTCTCTATCTATCTATCATCTTTCTGTCTGTCTGTCTATCTATCATCTATCTATCTATCTATCTATCTATCTATCTATCTATCTATCATCTATCTATCAATCACCTATCTATCTATCTATCTACCTATCTATCTATCTATCTATCTATCTATCTATCTATCTATATCTATATATCTACCTACGTATCTTCATCTATCATCTGTCTATATATATGTATATCTGGTTCCACTTACTCCTTTGAGCTTGTTGTCAATCATGCAGTTTCACAACTGGTATTCACTAAACTTATAGCGGGTACATTCAGGTCTATAAAAGCAATAGCCATGGCGTTCCATGAATAAAAGTATGGTGAGCTTGCAAAAGATAAATCCAGAGAGTGACAATGGAGATATGCCTGAGAACACAGCCTGTAATTCTACCCAGAAAGAACCATAAAAAGGGGATGAAAATTCCCTTTTAAGTCTTTATATCCATATCTATTGCGCATCTATGATAAAAATGTTGACCTAATGAACAGAGTGAACCACATTCTAAATTTTGCTCAATTCTCATCACTTCCTCAGTGTGAAAATATTTTCCGTAGGTGGAGAAAAGTCTTCATGTAAATATTTGTTTGTAATCTAGCTGTAATCATGTACAGCCACAGGATTTGGGTAATTGCATCATGAAGCAATAGCATATTGTGGCTCTCAAATATTCTCTCTCTGTTTACTGACTTCATCACCTGTGGTCATTGCTAAAGCTATGAACTTAAACAATCAGTTCTCAGAACCAGCAGGGGGCACTGTGGATCCATCAAGTCTCTCAGAAGCAGGTAAGGATGTTGTGCATTGAGATGATTTCAACTGCCTCATCTCATTGTCAGTCTCATTACATTCAGAGACCATGGTGTAGTTGACATGTGAGATATTCCTGCTACAACACACTGGAGAGAATATTTGTTAAATAAAATCCATGGTGATGTTACTAAGGTCCAGACTGTATTCTTGCTGCTCATGGAAATGATACTAGACCATGAAAGACTTAATAAAGACTAAGAGCATTTGAGATCCATGGCACTGAGCAACATTTTGGGAAAAGTTGTTTTAGAAGTTGTCAGCTAAGATCAGAGGTGTGCATATTTCTGTTGAACAATGATGTAAAATAGACATCAGGCTCCAAAGCTCTGTGCAAGTATCTGATAGGGTCAGCATGGTCAATGCAACTTCAAAACATCACAAATAGGGTTGACACTAATGAAATTCATCTGACTTTTGAAACATTAAAGTGTGGTTCATTTTACTGAACGCAGATGTGCTGACCAGAATTTTACCAGGATGGTAGGACATTGTCTGCACAGGTGCCAGGATAAAACAGGGAATACATTTCATCAGACAAGTTTATGCGTAAACCTCACCATCCAACTGATGAATACAGAAGAACCTTACATGCTCTGTCTCAAAAAGAAGCAGATCTTCATCTAAGGAATATTATTCCTCATGATGGTACAAATTACAGACTTTGTGCTTTTAAATTCGAGGCTATTCACAGAAGGACCTGAACCATATGTGAACCTCTTTGGCTACAATCCCAGAGCACACAGGATCTCACTGTGGACTGAAGTCATATCATCCTCTACTTGGTGGTGCAGCTATAGATAAATGTATTGCTAGGATCAGGGCTGATGTGGAGTCAGATACTGAAGTAATAATGGCATCTTTTCTGCAAGTTGTGTTCATTCCAGTGTTTAGATAAAAGTGTCTGGAGTTGGATAAAAGTTCTTGAGATTCAATAAAAATGTTGTAGAAAACTTTGCTTCAGATCTCATTTCCATTTTGAATTTTGTGAGGCAGAACATAACTCGAGCCAGAAAAGACAGGATGGGTTCTCCCAAGAACTGGCCAACAATCTACAGAGAGAAGATCCAAGACAAAACATAACAACATATAAACACTATATCCAACACAGTCTCTATGGTGCTTATCAGGCTGACATCTGAAGACTCTGCCATCTATTACTGTGCAAAGAACACTGTCACAGCACACATCAGAAACACAGAAGGAGTAGAAAATTGCTTTGGCATTGAGAGAAAGGATAAACTTAACCTAAAAACTTCCTAAAATTGGTAATTATGAAGGAAAGAAACAAGAGATTAAAGATAAATTCTATCACATAAAGAATTTTCATACTAATGCTGTATTCAAGATACAGAAAATAGAAGTTTTAATTTATACACTTGAACCACTTCTCACTTTGGTGATATCAATGTGAGCATGTGTCTCCCGTGGTCAATATTTTGGATTAGATATGTTTGATCACATTTTACATCAATATCAAATTCTAGATTAAAAACATTGAGGTTAAATATAAACAAAATTTATATATTAAACTAGTTTACATTTATAAATTTTAGAGCATAGGCTCTGATATTGAGCCCTGCCCACAGATGAGACGATCCTAGTCTATTCCACTCTAAATACCCTGCTCCGTAATCATGGCATGTGTCAGAACAGTAAACACAGTGACATAATACCTTCCTCTCCAGTCTTTGGGAGGCATGTACTGATACACATCACAGTGACCCTTGGTGCTTTTCTGGGTCCTGATTAGTAATTAGTGTACCTGATTCTTGCCATTTTCCCAGAGGAAACTGTGGGGATGTGTCTGTAACTTCCTTCAGAAGTAAGTTATTGAGTGTACACTCCAGGAAAATTCAGAAATAACTTTAAATTGATCTTCCTGCATTTTATAACTCTGCCTACTGAGAAATCTGTTATATATCAATCTATGACAGAGTAAGAGTGGAGATGTGTGCCAATAATCAGAAAATATATTTCACAATAGATAACCTCAGAAAATCTATTCATAATGCTTAGATCCATACTTAAGTACTATTTAGAAGAGTAAAATATAGCACAGTTACGAAGGGAACTTCTGGGGATTTGTGATGAATGAAAACAGGGCTGAGTGGAGAATGAAGAATAATCCACAAAGTAAATGGAGATTAGGAAAAAAGCTAGAAATCTATGTGTGATGTATTCACTGAAAACTCCTGCTCACTTTCACATTTATGGAATCAGATCTGCACACATTATAATCCTAATATTACCTCAATTCAGTAGAATAAGATTATAGTATCTATTTATATTGTCACAGAGCCTTAGAATTTTGTAAACTGAGATTTTCTACATACCATGTAAGCATGCAGTCTTTTCTGTTGAACCCATTAACATCCCATTTACTTAAGTATAAAGTAAATCCTTATAGATATTACTCAGCCTAACCGAGACTCCAAAATGAATTTTTATTTTTTCCTCTTTCTATCCCTTTAATTTCTTCTCTTACATTCTTACTTCTTGCCAGTGTTTACAGCAAAATATTTCTTCTTTTTTTATTTAATTTTTTTCATTTCTACCTCTGCTCCCCCTACCTTCCCTCTTTCCAGTCCCTCCCAATCCTAGCTCAGCCTCCCCCATCTCATGCTCCCCTCTATTCCCCAGGGAGGGCAAGGAGTCCCCAGGTGGGTCAGCTCAGCCTGGCATATCCTGTTGATTTAGGTCTGAATCCCTCATCTGAGTATTAAGGCTGGGTTAAAGGTTCCTGTGTAGGAAATGGGTTCTGAGATGTACTTGATTAAATTTTTAAATGATTAAAACAATCATGGTTAACAAAAATAGTTTCACATATGTGTATAAATTTTATTTATGTTTCTATTGTACATGTACACTTTGCATATTTTGTTGTTAACCTCCACACTTCATTTTCTCTCACTCCTTATTTTTACATTATTCTAATAGAACATTTAACTTATCAGTCACTACATATTTATACACATAGTTGTATATACCTATGGAATATGTAAGAACCACTAATGAGAGAGTCATATAATGTCTGTCAGAAACAGTTTTAATTAATATAGATATCTGCAGTTACATCCATTTTCATAAGAGAGTTGTAAGTTTCTTATTTCTTTCAGATGAAAAGCTTCTGTTGTGCTGTGTACATACCTATGACTTCTTGATGCAATCCTGTTGACGGACACGTCATTTATTTCCATATGTTAGTTATAAAATAGTGCTGCAATACCCCTTGATGAGCAAATATTTCTAAAGCACGTATTTATTTACTTTAATCATTTTTTGTCACTGGTTAGTATAAAATCTGCTGTAAATGAAAATATTGAATGTATCTGAAAGAAGGCTGTAAATTTTCATAACTTAGCAGGTTTTGAAATTTTCAGTTACCATAATTCAATTACCACTATAATCACCACCTG
Source organism: Phyllotis vaccarum (assembly GCA_033318265.1). Taxonomy (NCBI): domain Eukaryota; kingdom Metazoa; phylum Chordata; class Mammalia; order Rodentia; family Cricetidae; genus Phyllotis; species Phyllotis vaccarum. Next base: position 81,607,306 of record JARWLC010000016.1, read on the forward strand.
TTAATGAGTCTGGCATTCTCATCACAAAGTGGAGCAGCTTCCTCAGGGCTGAAATCTCTGGAGAGCTTAGCCCCTGATGTTACAGCCTCAGGGTCTGCACAGGCTTATGGAAGAGGTATGGGTACATTTCTTCAGAGGGGATTAGGACTTGGATCTCAGTGCCCTCCTGTCTTACCCAGGTATCCTCTGTCTCCTTCTACAGCTGAACTAGATCCTTATCTAAGAAGTTCCCTGCCTCATTAACATGCAAATTTCATGAGTGTACTGAGGTAAATACAGGGAAGCCTCCACCCAACAACAACATTTGGTCAGTGATTTCTCCTCACTCACTGAGCACAGAGTTCTTCATCATGGGATGGGGCTGGATCATTCTCTCCCTTCTGTCAGTCACTACAGGTAAAGTGCTTACCTGTCTGAAACCTGAGAGGGGGCAGGGACTAAGGTGACAATGGAATTAAATTTGTCATGGTCTCTGTCTCCCTGCAGGTGTCCACTCCCAGGTCAAGCTAGAGCAGTCTGGGCCTGAGTTGGTGAGGCCTGGGGCCTCCCGTGTGAAGTTTTCCTGCAAGGCTTCTGGCTACACCTTCACTAGCTACAATATTCACTGGGTGAAGCAGAGGCCTGGGCAGAGCCTGGAGTGGATTGGAGCTATTAATCCTAATAATGGTGGTACTGATTATGCTCAGAAGTTCCAGAACAAGGCCAAACTGACTACAGACAAATCCTCAAGCACAGCCTACATGGAGCTCAGCAGCCTGACATCTGAGGACTCTGCAGTCTATTACTGTGCAAGAGACACAGTGTTTCAACCACATCCTGAGTGTGTCAGAAACCCTGGAGGAGCAGGAAGCTTCCCTGAGAGTTAGATGACAGAGAAGATTTGCCTGGAGAATTACTCAGAAAAAGTCATCCTGAGTGTCTTTTTTTCCTGATTTTTCCCCACAAACTTATAGTGATTTTTCTTTTTGCAAAAAGATATCTAAGAATCAAATTTAATCTGACTCACATGCTCATAGAGTATACCATTCATCGTCAGTCTATTCACCAGAGACCATCTCCATTGACATGTTTCTTCACTAATAAAACAATTAGAACAGGCAGAGGAACACCTAAAGCTAAGGTCCAATTGAGGGGTTGTACAGAATCCTAGTATAATAGAAGGTTCTTAATATATAAGCACATATGAAATAAATTTAGACAAAATTACCCAATAATGGGGCAAACAAAGTCTCAACAAGACACCTCTCTATTCCAAACAAACCCTCTAGTTCTTTGGGTTATATCTAATCAATTTGTTGTCCAGTGATCTCCAGGAAAACTCCCAAACAACCCTTGCTATTGTTAAGGCTACTGGTTGCTTTACCTATGCTGATGGCAAGGACATCTCTGAAGATCATAGCTTCAAAACTCATTGAATGTGGAGATAAGCCAGAGCCTGCATAAGCTTTCACTCTACTGAATAGTGCTCACGATACTGGAGTATACTCTGTATGCTGCCAACAGAGAAAAATAAACACCAAAATGTGGTACAGTCCAGCTACAAACCCTTAGGTCTACAATCATAACCTCCCAGAACCATACAGAGATGCAACAATGGCCAAAGGCATGAGGGATGAACCAACCACTATCAGATCATATCTAAGGCCAACTTCATGAGAGGGATCCATTCCAAGACACGGCTTTGGTGGCCAAGAGCCTATGTCTAGACAGGTGAGACATAGAGAAAACCAAATATTCCTGCTCTGCTAATGATACAGCAATAAACTAACACCTAATGACATTATTTTATACCTGTTAATTAGTGTCTTGCTCGGCCATCATCAGAGAAGCTCCTTACAGCATTGGGTGAGGACAAGAAAGAGATCCACAAACGTGCAAACAGTGAGACCTCTGAACATCCTAAATGGGATGTCTCCATCAAGTGCTTCCCCTCAGGGCTCAGGGAACCCTGCAGAAGGAGAGGCTTAAGATTCTAAGCTTCCAAAAGGAATGCAGGACACTAAGAAAACAAGGCCTTTCAGATGCAATAGGACTGATATAGATATGACATGCATGTACTGGGCCTTGACAGATCTAAGACAGATGGGGTAGCAACGCTGAGGGGACATTGTGGACACAAGCCTATAGTTGGTAATAATCATCTCAGGGAACTGATTTTAAAAGGTTAATATTCATAAAGGGGTTCATAGTAAGCACTCCCTGATGTAAGGGCATGAACCTGAGGAGCAGATGCATGGAGCAGATAGCAAGGTAGATTCCAGGATCCATCATGGTTTCCTGTTCTCACTTAACTACATGTAACCAAGTCAAACACATGAAACACCCAGAATATCATTGCTCACTGAGCTGTACTGTTTCCATGAGCTGTAGTGTTTTCATAGAGAAAGAAATGCTTAAGTAACTATGGGTAAATGCAGTTATTTTCTTGACCATATGCCCCTCTATGAGGAATGTCAGAAAAGTGGAGATGAAACAATCCCAGGACCTTTTAGTCACAATGAAGACAGTCTTTTCCACAATGAAATCAATTATTTAGTTGAAAAAGTAGAAAGCAATACTTTTTTTCTCATGGAGGGAGGTATTTTAACCATCATAATCTTTAATTTTAGTTCATAATCACTATGGATATATCATGTCATCAGGTAGACATGAGAATGTCGGAACATTAGAACATGGATGCCCCAGAGTCAGTCTGACAGACTCCTCTCCATCCTCTGATGATTGCAAACACAGGATCTGTTCTTATATTGAAGACAATAGTGACTTGACTCCTAAGGATGTTTACACAAACATTCCCCTACACAGAAACATTCAAAAGCACATGCAAGCAGATATTTCTAATAGATTATATTACTAATCAAGCTATATTTACTTAATTGATTTTCTCCAATCTTGTGAATGAACAGCAGAACTCAGTGTATGCTAGCCTCCCAAGCTACATCTCCATATCAAATTACCCATTTGGATATATGGATTCAACATTCACTAAGTATTCTATTTTCCTTTTTTTCTCATATAAATAGTTTATTTTTGTGAATCAGAGAAGAATGAAGAGATGTGTTATGGTAAAATGTAAATGTACATGACAATTTAAAACAACTGTTGCCACCAGCTCCTTTATCTTATGTCTGTGATCTGTGCTGGCAAGCGTCCCTTTTAGCTCCCACTCCAGATTTCTCTAAATAGAAACAGGACGTGAAAATAGTTTTTCATCAGCTCATGAAAACTGGTTCATCCCTGACTCTGCAGCTCTTGCAGGGGATCCAACCCTTGAATTCCCAGATTTTCCCATCCAGTGATCAGTACTGCTCACAGACCACTCACCATGGAGTTTTGGTCAGCTGTGCTCTCATCCTTTATATTTTAAGGGTTAATTTATGGAGAATGAGAGATGTTGATTATGTGAGTGGATGAATGGACATGAGTGAGCAAATGTGACATGTGTGACAGTTTTCTGACCATCTTTGTATGTGTTTGACACGTCTATCAAGTATGATATGCTGTGAGTGGAATCTTAGGTGGACTTGGTGTATCCTGGGATTTCCTGTAGTCTCCTGTTTAATCTTTGCACTCACCTTTAGTAGCTACTGGATGATCTGTTTCTGTTAGCCTCAAGGGAAGTAGTTATAGTGGGTCTTATTGGTTACTGATGGTAATAGTGAGAACTACCCAGTCTCTGTGAGGGGCTGCTCTCACTGTATCCAGAGACAATTTCAACAGCACTCTCTATCTACAATGAACATTAGAGATCTGAGGCCACTGCTATAGTTTACTTTGCTGGAGACACAGTGAGGAAAGTTCCATGTGAGCCCTATAAACCACTATACTGATTTGCTCTCATCTTTGTGTTTGCGTTTGAAGATGTGAGCTCACAGCTTCCTGCTCCTGCCAAGGATATCAATTAACACACCCCGAATCCAAATATACAACATATATGCAAACACAAATTTGTTAATTTTTTGTTACTTCTCACAGAATAATCTCTGATTGTACCAATGCTTTCTTTAGTATTTATTTTATTTTTTTCAATAATGAGGATAGAACTTGGGACCTTGTTAATGCTACCCTCACTGTGTTATCCTTAGTTTAGTTTTGTTACATTAATTTATTTTATACTTTCATTATTTATTAAACTTTATATTAATTCCATTGTAAATTATAAAATTGTAATTTTCATTTCAAAACTTCCTATGAGTTTATTGTGTAATATGTGGAAAGATAGGCTGTAGAAAGTGCATATGGAAAGAAAGCACTACGAAATAAATTATAGCTGTTCAAGTTTTATAACAAATAAAATAGGTATAATATTTTATGATCATATGCTCACTTTGCTACTCCATTTTCTCTCAGAAATTTGCACCTATAACTTCTCTTCCAAAGTGTCATACATAAGAGCAGAAGTTATGCAAATATTGCCTTCCATTGCTCATGATAACCAGCCCTGCCTTGGCCCTGCAGGTCAGACAAAGGACTCTAGCCCTGTCTTCCCAATCAGTGATCAGAACTGAAAACAGATGGATCAACATGGGATCGCGGCTGAACTGGGTTTTCTTGGTTGTGTTTTTAAAAGGTAGATAACAAAGAATACTGAGTGTGTGAGTAGGTGTGAGTGAGACAGACAGCAGCTATGTGTGACAGTTTCTAGATCACAATCCTCTCTGTTTGCATGTGTCCAATGTGAGGTGCAGCTGATTGAGTCTGGTGGAGATTTGGTGCAGCCTAAGGGGTCATTGAAATTCTCCTGTGCAGCATCTAGATTCACTTTCAGTGACTATGCCATGTTCTGGGTCTGCCACGCAACAGGAAAGGATCTGGAATGGATTGCTGCCATAGGTGGTAAAAGTAATAATTATGTAACCTTTTATGCTGATTCGCTGAAAGGCCGATTCACCATTTCCAGAGATGATTCCCAAAACATGGCCTACCTGCAAATGAATAGCCTGAGAACTGAGGACACAGCCATCTATTACTGTACACACAACACAGTGAGGAGTCTTCAGGATGATTATAGACAAAAGCCTTCTGGCCAGGTGCCCATGACAGGCAGGGGTTGCTCAGCACAAACAGAGCCCAGGTGCAGACATAATTGATATTTTTTCTATGTTCTGTGCATACCTTCTCAATCGGATGGTTTTCTGGGGATCCTCTTCACAATTTTATATGCTGTATGAATTGATCATTTCTCTAAGAATAGAAAAGTCTTGTTTAATTTGACTTTCTTAAAACAAATAAGCCACCTTGTCTCACTTGAACAAAATGTAGCAAGAACTTAGGAGAGCAAGAGTGACTCTCTACAGTCACCAGGATCAGCTGCTGGGGAAGCAGGAACCTCAGACTGACTTTTCCCTCATAGTGAAGTTTGGACAGACCCTGAATTAGTACAGTGTTAGTAATTCAGAGGGAACCATGTGTAAGGGGGGGATCAGGCTCAGCCCCAGGTAAACACCCTTCTTTTTTTTGAGGCTGTACATTAAAAGATAAAATGTGATAAAATTGAACTTTAATCAAATTTCTTCCATCATTTCATGTCATCATTATGTCTTCTGTTTATCTGTTGACTTATATGATTCTAGTTCTGACCACTGTGCACTAAACTCAGCGCTCGGCCCCTCATCTGAAGGTAAGGAATGAATGGCTTACTGTGTTGTCTGGCCAGTGTCTTTCCTGTGTACTCGTATTCTCAGCTCCCAATATGACTCATTAGGTTATGAATTTATTCTCACTATACTCAGAAATTTCCTGGTAAATCAGCCTTTAGTACTCAAAGAGTGAGCAGTTTTAAATAGACAACTAAGAAGCAGATGCCTCCATGTTGGCGATAAAGTGAGAATATGCTTCTACAAACACTGAATCAATATTTCGGAGAAGATATTTTGATCACGTGAAAAATTCTGATAGGCATTCTCAAATAAAATATTAAATTTTTTCAAGGGAGTCTCGCTGGAGAAACAGACCACTGTTAAGTATATTCCCATGACAAGCAGTAGATTGTCAACATAAAAACAACTCATTGGCATCTTTGGTGGTTCTCTGTCTTGTAATGTTAAATCAGAGCATTGTTTATGATGTTTCTTTGCTTTATTATACAGGATCTTTGCATATATATTATGACTTCCACTTTTGGGTTTTTGTGGGATTCCCGAGTGTGTGGGTGTGTTTCTCTGCATCTATATGCATTTCTTGTGCTTTTTTTTGTTAGGTTGTTTGCTGTTTTATTCCATTCCAGTTTGTTCATTTTTATTTATAGTATGTTCTTATGTTGTTAATAGTTACCTGGCTATTTGTTTCCTAATGAGATTCTGCAGAAATGCTGTGTCTCTGGTTTAGAGGGGAGGTGGAGAGGAGCTGGGAGGAGTAGGGGAAGGAGAATGGGAACTTATAGTCAGATATATTGTATAAGAATCTATTTTAACACTATAATTCTGTTCAGGTATCAGACAGACAGCATTAAAATACAAGCTCCACTTCTTACTGGTGGTTAGGTAAGCTTTGTAATATGTATGAGCTGGATCTCTTTACCTCTAAATTATACGTATTCATAGTCAACTTCGACTTTAGATTGCCATTACACATAGAACATGTACATATTCCATACTTGGCCATGATTATACATAGAAAACTAATAAGCAGAAGTATTATTTTGATGTCTTCATCCTCTCATGGGGAAGAGGCATTATAAAGTATAAAGTATTTGTATAAGAACATAACTACAGTAGCACTAAGTGGAAGATGAGGGTAGCATTTTATAACACCCATCCAATCATTCATCATGGGTAGCAGTCACATGTAATGTAATTCTATGTAATTAATGTAAATATATAAACTGAACCCAATCATTATGCTAAATTCAATCTAAATATCCAAATCCAATCCATGTAAGAGCTGTAATTCATTGTCCCTGAGACTGATTCAGGTATGATCTTGTGTTATGAATATAAAAGAGAATAGCAAGATTTTTATGTTGGTAAAGGGATTCTATTTTATGTCACAGGACAAGACAGAGAAAATATTAGACCCAGAAGTTTCTGAGACTCACTTTTACATCATTGAAAAAAAAATCAAACAGGGTAAAATTACTATCTTTGGAGGAAGTAATACACATTCATGTATGAATGTATGAAGAAGTTAGAACCCATATGGTACTCTTGTGGGTATACAAAGCATTACAGCCTCTTTGGGAAAGAATATGAAAGTTCACCATAAAGACATATAAAAAAGTTACCTGAAAATTTGATTTTAATGTGTGTGAAAATTAAAATTTTCTAACCAAAGACTTGTAATGTTTTAAGAAACATTATTCATAATAGCTAAGAGGTGGAAACAGCTCAAGAACCTATAAAAATGATGAATAGATAAGAAAAATGTGGTCCGTTTATTCACTGGAATAGATTTGGTATACTATAGATAAACTTCACAGGCCTTATGATAGGTGAAAGAACCTAGTCAGAAAATCCTTCACGTTATACAATCCCATTAATAGGAAATATTCACAATAGGCAGATCTCTAAAGACAGATGTGTGTTTGCTCAGAAGAATGAGAAGACAGGCATTGATGCCTAAAGAATACAGAGCTTGTTGGGAGGTGATGAAAAGCTTTGAAATTGTGGAGATAGTTGCATGTATCTGTGGCTGCATAGATATCATTGAGTTAACCTGTGTGCACAATTTAAATGAAATTTCATATCAATAAAGCTGCGAAAATCAGTGTTTCATAGCAAGTCCTATTTGGTTGACATTTTATTAGTTACAATAGGATTTTTTCTTTTATTTATAATTTTTTTTAACATACCAACAACTGTTCCGTCTCCTTCCCGACTCTCGAACAACCTCCCCCCAGTATCAAGGCTGAGCAAGTGTCCCTCCCTAGGGAATGGGCTCCAAACATCCAGTTCATGAAATAAGGATGAGTTTGGTCCCATTGTCATAGGCCCCACAACTGATCCTGCTACACATCTTTCATTGACATTCAGAGGGCTTAGCTCAGTCTCATAAATGTTCCCCAGCTGTCAGTGTCAATCCAGGGTCATTGAACTTCCAATAGCTCAGGCCTGCTGTCTCTGTGTGTTTTCTCAACACGACTTTCACTCCCTTGCTCAATAATCTCTCCTACCTCTCTTCCACTGGACTGAGAGATTGACTCAGTGCTTAGCTGTGGATCTCTGTATCTGCTTCCCTCAGTTATCGGATGGAAGTTTTATGATGACAATTAGGGCGGTTATCAATTTGATTACAGGAACATCCCAGTTCAGGCTCCCTCTCCTGCTGCTTAGAATCCTAGCCGGGGCCCGTGTGAGGATTCTTGGATATTTTCCTAGAACTTGGCTTCTCACTAACCCTACACTGTTATCTATTTTTCTGTTCCCCTTCTCCCTGTCTCTCCTCCATCTCAACCATCCCATTCCCTCATGATCTTTTCCCAGCTCCCCTTCTTCCCTTACCCCTTCCTGCTATGAACCCAATATACTCAGGAGATCTTACTTCCTAGGGGGATCCATGAATCTACCCTTAGGGTCTTTCCTGTTACCTAGCTGCTCAGGGGTTGTGGATTGTAGCCTGGTTGTCCTTTGCTTTGAATAAAATCCACTTGTGAGTGAGTACATACCACAATTGCCTTAGTGGGTCTGTGTTAATTCACTCTGATTTTTTTTTCTAGTGTTATCCATTTGCTTGCAAATTTCAGGTATCTTGAAAAGTCTATCTTCAATAAGAGAAAAAAAAATGTGAAGAAAAGCCTGAAAAAATAATTTCTAAGTATAATACCTGTAGGACGCCTGATTTGCTTAACCATTTTCTTTTCACATAATTTATTTAGAGCCAGATCATGTGAATCGCAGAACTGAGAATTTACACTTAGTCCTTGGCTCCATATTCACAGCCTTCCCCATTCCTGATACTCTGTCTGCAGTACAAGCCTGTCACAGAGCACAGACCTGCACTAACATGCCATCACCTCCCACAGGCCATCTCCATAGGGTTCAGCCTGTTGCTGTAGATGCATTGTTGAACCATAACCATGATTGTATATGGTACTAGGGAATCCCAATAGATTAATACCTGTGAAACATTTCTTTACTGAACAGAGATTACTCAAGCTCCTGTATCATTAAATTCTTCCAACAACAAATATGGTGTTGTATTACTAATATGGATGGCATTATATAGGAATTCTTTACAATAATGGTGACTCCATTGGAAAATCACACATTAGAACCTTTGCTAGAAATGAGTTCTAGACATGACTGTTTCTTTTTTAAGTATACATGCTCATTTTTATGCAGTCAGTTTGTCATTTACAGGGGGGAGAAAACCTCTGCCATTATCACCAGTGTTAGGAATTGCAAGGGACAGGAAGAAATTTTTCTGATAAGTGACAGCGCATCTGTGGGATTCTCTGATTCAGTCTTTGGGATCCCGAAAGTTGTTGCATGAACTCTGGTTGTATTAAATGAAACTCAGATCCAGAAATCAGGGGAAAGTTGGAATATGAGAGAGAGAAAACAGACCACAGTCAAATCTCACCCAGCTGTCTTCCAGCTTCCTCAGACTCCTTCCTTGTTGCTTCTAAGGAATGAATCTGTCTTCCTATGTCTGACTTAAATGCCTTCTTCACCCAGTTGTTTCATATCCAGGTTAAGATTAGAGGTTCGAGTTACTACTATTTGATAGCTAGCCTTGAACTCACAGAAACACAGAAAGATCCCTGTCTCTGGAGTTAGAGGACTAAAGGTGTGGGTCACTACTCCCAGCCCATAGGTCACCATTCACTGTCTTTCCTGGTGCTGGGATTCAAGATGAGAGCACCTCTGACCCTCCTGGACTGACTGTGCATGGATCTGTTCCCTTATATTCCAGACTGGTTTATTAAATATATAACACATCACCACAGAACGGAACCTTCAGACAATCTAGGCAAGTGAACAAAAATCCAAAGTCATTTCACATCTGATCTGGCTCTGTCTAAATAGTTGTGCACCTCAAACCCTGAGATGATCTGGACTGTTTATTTGCTAATAAATTTCCTTTTCTTCAAAAATTTTTCTTCAATTTTTAAACAATTTTTATATGACAGTTTTATCAACTCATGTAATTACATTTAGTCATGCTCACACTCTTTTCTCATCCTGCATCTCTCTTGTGAACAATCTTTGCTCAGCGGATCCCACTCCTGGCTCTGTGACTCTATTTGTGACCCATTGAATCTAATTAGAATCTTAGGAGTCAGCATGCATGAGAGTATTGTTAATATACCACTTAGATATTCCAAGCTATGCCTGTTTTTAGCTATACCACTGAGCAAAATGGTGCCCCATATCCCAAGGTCGTTATTTGCCAAAGATCTTTCAAATATAGTGAAGTATCATGACTCAGCCTCTGTTCATTCTGAAGGAATATTTCTAGGTATCTGTTAAAGTAAGTTTAAAATATTAATTTACAGTAATAGTTAATATATTGAAATAAAACTGAAGTTTGTAGACACATATATACAGCTACTAAATTTATAACAGGTCATTTACACAACCGTTCATAGAACTGCAGGACAATATGTACAGAAAGAGAAAAGCCCCATTTCATTACTACTTACTGGGAAGCAAACACAGGAAACACATGAGGGAGATACAGAGGCATGGACTGTGGTAAGGACAGAGATAGACAGTTGACTCCCACACAGGTAAAATGAGGTACTTGATGCAGTGCTTTATAGTAGTGAAGACAACTAGAATCTAAATGAAATAATAGTTCATTGTGAAAGAATCAATGGAAAGGGATGGAAATTATACTTAACACCAATGTTGACTAAATATGAAAATCAAACTATACTCATAGCTCATAAATGTGGACACATGCTGCATAGTCATTACTGAGAAGAAAACATTTCTCAGGAACCACATATTCCAGGTTAATACATGAGAAGTCTTTTGGATCTCACTCTGGACCATCTGAACAAGGAACTGTTACTATAGACTATGACATTTGAATCCTGTGTATCTGTATGTCAACACAGCAGAAAACATTCTGGATAGACAGGATCCAGCCTCTCTGAGAGGTGTATGTTTCTCATTGAATTCAATACTATGTTATAAAGATTTTTATCTATGAGAGCCAAAATGACACAGCAATGGGTGATTTCATGATTATCTTATTAGGAAACCAGCACAGAATAAATGGCTCCCAATGTAGAAGTAAAGAATAATAGAGAATCTAGACTAGGGTTCAGTAGGGATACTAATGGTACTCAGTAATAATCAGGAGACAGCTGAATGAACTCCGGTAGTATGGTCCTGACCATTATGTAATTTACAGGAAGAGTCATGTATACTCTGAAGCTAAGAGTGTAGGCTTATCACAACATCACCAAACTTTAGAGGAGACTGCTGAATGTGCCTATCTGGGAACCAACTACAAAAGCAGGGATATAAGAACAATGCCTAGAGGATGCCTCACCATCTTTGTTGACCTCCAAGAAACACAAAACAGTCTTCATTCAAAACAGTGAATTTAATGCTCTGTGTATCTTTTCGTAAAGTTAACTGATCACAGGTACCTTATAAAAATACTCATCTTTTTCTATTGCTGCAAGGCCATGTTTTTGCAGAGTGTATTAAACCTAAATACAAAATAAACACATTCTGATTGTGAAAAAATAGTATCACAAGCTTGTGGAAGTAACCAACCAATGTCTGATTTGACTTTAAGCCCACTGTATGACAAGAAACCTATATTTGATGCTACTCGGTTACTAGGAGCCTGAGCCTAGGTATCCAGGTAACTTAGGGTAAAACCGAATACTGCTGTTCTACAAAAGAGATGTAGCAGTAAAATGGCTCATAATGACATTCTGCTACACTCATATATCAATGTTTTGTTAAGTAATCATTATATGATCTGTCTTCTACATCAGAGAAGAAGAGATACAGAGACCCACAATCAGATAATACACAAATTGAGGAACTTTGGAATATTCAGCTTTATAAAGGGTTTCTCCATTCAAACCACCCCCTAAATGTTCAGGAAATCCCACAGAATCAGAGATTGATAGAGTATAAAATTAAGAGGGGATAGAAGACACCAAGGAAAGAGGTCTTCTAAACACAAGAGGACAGATACAACATGTTTACATTCAAAAACCCCGAGGCAGCATAAGGCTGAACCTATGGGTCCTTCAAAGTGAAAAGAGAAGTAGATATATGACCCATTCCTAACGCACACACTATATTCATTACATAGACACACGAACCATTCCTAACGCACATGCTATATCCAATTCATAACTACGTATATACAGAAATTTAGCTTTCTACAAGAGAGTATTACCGAGGAAACAAGTTACTCTTAGGAACTGGCCTCATGCCTAGCAGTCAAAGGCCAACAGAAAACAAATTAAAGCATCTTTGGAAGGTCTTTGTCCCATAATATTATTTTAGGGTTTTTTCTTTTTCAGTTTTATCTTCTTGTAATTTATTATATAAAACAATTAATTAAAATTAATTGCTTTGTTCTATCTCTCTCCCCTTCTCACATTGATCTTCGGCATATATGTATTGCTTCTGAACATGTGTTTTCATGGGATTCTCTAGTGTGCAAATGATCCAGTGCACCTGTGACCACTTGAGACAGTGCCAAATTCAACAGGTCACAAAACAAAATACATGGTTGTCTGGAGATGACTTGAAAGAAAAGACCATAAAGTGTGGAGCTGTCACACAAACGTCTGTCAGTGTTAACTCATTCAGGAGCCAGGTCATACTGAAGCCGAGCTCTGCTATCACTGAAGACACAGTTTGATTCCTGTGCTGCAGACACAGTGAGCAGGTTTGCTGTGTGCTCAGAAACAAGCCCCTTTGAGGATTCTCAGGGCCAGCAGGGGGTGCTGCAGATCCAAATTTCACCAGAAAAGGATATGATGTGTGAGAAAAACATCTGGAGAGTAAGAAAGCCCTCTGGGACTCTAAGGTTTCCTGTCCTAGCCTCAAATAACAGCAAAGACCATATGATACCCGCCATGTAACTACTGACAAGACTCCAAACTTAGTATAGAAAACATTCCTTGTTAAGCTTTATTTAACACATACATTTTATTCTTTATACATGGACATTATTGGAGTGACAAACATCAATTACATATATATGTAAGAAGGCCACAAACGTTCCAACATTTAGTCAATGTTATCACAACCATTATTATCAGCATCTGTAATTATACTTGTGGTTACTTTCCACTGGAAGCAAGTACAGTACAAAATTTTTGACCACTTAGGCCCAAGGTCCAGACACCCCTGCAGCTAAATGGCTCTCAATAATGACTAAGCTGCTTATATTAATTATATGCTGTTTGGCCAAAGTCTCAGGCTTATTCCTAGGTGCTTTATGCTAAATGTTACATTAGCAACATTTATTGATATTCAGTCCTATAATTTTTCTTTATACTGCATCCTCCAGTTGATAGCTGAATAGTGATTTCAACATAAGCTGTTTAAGGACTTGAGAAATATTCAAATAGAACTTATTTTTATTTTTTTTATTTATATTTTTATTTCATTTTTATTTATGTATCCCCCTGCTGTCCCTCCCTTCACTCCTCCCAACTCATCCCAGTCAGCCTTCAGCTTCACCCCTCCCCAACCATCTCTCCCCTCCCAGAAAAGGGCAAGAAGTCCCAAGGTGGGTCAGCTAAGCCTGGCACATCCACTCCAGGAAAGTTTGATTTCCTCATCTAAAAGTCATAGCTGGGTTAGGTGTTTCTCTTCAGGGAATGGGCTCCAAGGTGCCAGCCCAAGCACAGAAATATAGTCTGATCCCACCCTTTGATGATCCACATACTGCCCATTCCAATCAACAATTGCCTACCCTTGGAGGGCCTAGTTCCTTTTCCAGATAGATCTCCAGTGGCTGTTCTTGATTCAGTGAGTACCCCAGAGATCCAGCCAGCCATCACTGTGGGAATTTTACTCATAATCCCTATCCTCTTGCTCATACAGGCTCTCCTCCCCTGCTCTCAATTGGACCAGGAGCTTCATCCAGTGCTCACCTACAGATCTCTGCTTCCACCTCTATTCTTTGTTGGATGTAGGTTCTGTGATGACACTTGGGGTGATTACTCATTTGATTATAGGGGAAGTCCTGTTTAGGCGCCCACTCCACTATGGGTTGGAGACTTGTCCAGGGACATTCTATGAGTTCTTGGATGTTTCCCTAGCTCCCAGTCTCTATCTAACCCCACATTGACTTCTTCTACTGAGCTATCTATTTCTATCTCCCTCTTTGCTCCTCTCACTCAACTCTCTCCTTCTTTCAAGTTTTGTTCCCAACTCTTCTTGGTTGCAACCCATTAAGACCCTAATGTGCTAAGGAGATCTTCTCTATTTTCTCTTCTTAGGGGAATCTCTAGATGTTTCTCTTAAGTTCTTTCTGATCTCAAGCTGTTCAGGGTTCTTTGTTCTTTCTGTCTAAAGTCCACTAATGAGTGAGTACATCCCATGCCTCTCTTTTTGGGCCTGTGATACCTCGCTCAGGAGGATATTCTCCAAATCCATCCATTTGCCTAAAAATTTTAGAATGTCGTTTTTTTTTTTTTTTCTTTTCGCTGAGTAGTACTCCATTGTGTACTGTTTGCTAATCCATTCATCAGTTGAGGGGCATCTAGGTTGATTCCATGTTCTTGCTATTATGAATAATGCTGCTATGAACACAGCTGAGATAATGCCTTTGGAGTACGAATGTCCACAATCCTGCCTGATTTTATAGTGTATATAAAACTAAAATGCAGAAGAAACATATTCTCATTGAGTATAAATAGTATTACAAGCTTGTGGAAGTAACGGACCAATATCTGATTTGACTTGAAACCCACTATATGAGAGGAACCCATATTTGATCCTACTGGGGTGACCAGGAACCTGAGGCTAAATATCTAAAGGACTTAGGGTAAAATAAAATACTGCTGTTCTACAAAAGAAATGTAGCAGTAAAATAGCCAGTAATGATATTCTTCTATGCTCATATATCAATATCTTGCTAAGTCACCATCATAGAAGCTTCCTTCTATAACAGTTACGAAGAAATACAAAAAAAAAAAAACAAAAAAAAAAAACAAAAACAAAACAGAATTAGATAAAATGCAGAGAGTGAGAAACTTTGGAACATTCAGCATTTAATATGATTTTCCCATAAACTCTTCCCCTAAATGTTCAAGCAATCCTGCAGAAGAGAATGTGGATAGAGTATAAAAGCCGGTGAGTATGGAAGACACCAAGGAAAAAGTCCTTATAAACACAAGAGGACAGACAGACACAAGAAGTATGCGTGCGTCTGAACTTTGTGGGGCCTTAGAACAGAAAAAGTTAACACATGACACATTCCTATCCCAGATGCTATATCCAATTCATGACTACATACAAATGAAATTGTAGCTTTCCTCAAAGGGATCTCACTGGGGAAACAAATTACTTATAAGAACAGGTGCCATGTCCAACATTTGATTGCCAACAGATTTCCAAATCAAAGCAATTTTGGGGTGCTCTTTGTCTCAATGTCATGTCAGGTTTTTCCTCAATTTTATCTTAATTCATGCTTCATTTCTCTCTCTGTCTCTCTCTCTCTCTCTCTCTCTCTCTCTCTCTCTCTCTCTCTCTCTCTCCTCTCCCATCGATCCTTCAAATACATATTATTGTTCTATATATGTTTTCATGGGATTTCCAAGTTGCAAATGTTCCAGGATACTTGTAACCACATAAGACAGTGTCATATTCAATAGGTCACAAAACAAAATACCTGGCTCTCTGGAGAGAGTCCCTCCTCCTGGCTGTTTACCTTTAGGAAAAACCAGTATGACTTGAGGAAAAGAGCATAAAATATGTAGCTATCACTGAAATGTCAGTATATCAGTGGACACTTTCAAGAGCCAGGTCAGTCTGAAGCTGAGCTCTGAAACCTCTGAAGACACAGACTTGCATTACTTTGCAGCAGACACAGTGAGCAGGTGGCTTGTGTTCTCAGCAACAAGCCCACTTTGAGGATTCTTAGAACCAGCAGAGGGTGATGTTGATCCAAATTTTACCAAAATAAAAAGTGATGCAATTGTTGGGAGAATCATCTGGAGACAGCAGAGTCCTCTGAGACTCTGTTTCCTGTCTTAGCCTCCAATAAAGGCAAAGACCATACAAGACACACACACAAGATGTGACCTGATTCTGAACTTATTAAAGTAAATATTCTTTGTTAAGCAGTATTGCCCATATATATTTTTTTAAATATATGGACATTATTGGAGTGACAAACATCAGTTGTGTGTACATGCAAAAGGCTGCAAATGTTCAAACATGAGGTGTCTGACATCTAGTGATTGACATCACAACCATCAGCAGCATCTGCAATTCTATCTGTAACTTCTTAGCACTGGCAGGAGGGGTTGTCTCAGCTGGAATGTATGATTGTGTGTTGAGATTTCAGTCTTTGATGATCCATCCACAGTGTGGAGCCCATGCTGCTCTGCTGTAGGAATCCTAGTCCAAAGGTGTGATACACTTACCCTTAAAGCCCTCAGCTCATGGGACACAGACGAGGAGAAGCTCAAAATAATCACATAATCTGCCTTTCACTTCATTTTGAATTTTATCTCTCATTTTTCTGTGCATCTTTTTTTCTAAGATTAAAGGATTCTCTCTCTTTCTTCCTTTCTTTCCTTCCTTCCTTCTTTCTTTCTTTCTTTCTTTCTTTCCTTCCTTCCTTCCTTCCTTCTTTCTTTCTTTCTTTCTTTCTTTCTTTCCTTTCTCTCTTTCTTTCTTTTCTTTCTTTCTTTGCAGATTCAGATTAATGTCTGGATGACACTGCACCCCATGGCATTAAATTCTTCTTTGGTATCATGCTTTATACACCATCTAAAGGATTGTCTGGTTTCTCTTCTACTCAGTACATATGTTGATCCTGTTACCCACATCACCATCACATAACATGCTCTCTCCACATGAATCACATAGTAATATCATCATATCCAATTGAGGTGCTTGACAATGTCTGAAGGATGCATTGATGTTTGAGGTTTGTGTAACGTCTATTTCCTCTCCAGTGCTTTTCTCCACATGTGTCACTGTGATGAGCAGGGAGAGCCAGTCCTGCCTACAGCATTGATTGCAATTATATGGCAAACTCTCAACTTGAGGATATCTGGGGTTTGTAATTTTAAATCTATAAAAGAGTTCAGTGAGATGATATGAATTGAGGAGTTATGCTGTTCTAAAATTAAACTAATATACTCTAAATTTAGCCCCAAATGTCAGGGTTTATAGTATCTACATTTATTAAAAATGCTGCTTGAAATCTATGAATTTTAATTTTTATACCAATGGTCCAATTATTTCTTAAATTTTTAGCCTTGGAACCAGATGTAATTCTGAAAAAAATCAGAAAAAAATATCTGCATTCTCTGCAGCTCACATCTCAGACTTAAGATGAATCATCACACTTTTATGCCTCTGCGGACAAAACATCTGAAATACAATCACAGTTTGTTAGAAACGACTTTCTTTCTCAGAGGTCCTGGTGCCTGCCTTTCCTAGGAATGAGCAGGCCTTGCATCTCTGGTCCCTTGCGCATTGATCCCAACCTGGCTACGTTGACCTGATATGATCCATTCCAGGATGTTCTTGTGGAACCTTTCTACTGTCTGTCTTTCAGGAGGACATATATGATCCCTTAGAGAACGTCATATATATTCTTATTTCAGGATACACAAGTTGGTCATAGATGAAAAGTCATTGTGACATTGAAATTCCTAGAAAGGAACTGAGTCAGAGCATATCTTCTTGCCCTTCCTACCACAAAAATTCAGTGCCTCAGCCAGCAAGGAGCTTTGTGTGTTAGTTTTCTTTCCATGGTGTTACTACAACTTTGTGGTAAGAGCACATTCATGCTTTTAGAAACATTTCAATAGGCTTATCTTTTTAAACATTGAAATAAGAAGATGTTTCATTCATAAAAATGAACTGCTCATTTTAATGTCACTTTATTTAAAGAAATCAGCAGTTTACTCAAGCCTCTTTCCATATTTTGAATTATGTTCATATTACAAATTCAGTATGAAAGGTCTCCAATGCTGGGCAAATCATTTTTTCCCCTAAGTTCTAAAACATCAGTAGTGACAAGAAAAAGATTATATTGTGCCTTAGCATCACTGAACCTACCCTGGGTTGAAAAGTCAAGGCTGAGTCTGGGTACTCACTGGTGCACAGCCAAGGACAGGCTCATTTACTATTTCCTGCTGCTGAATTTCCCGACATGTGAGTCCCTAGGCTCCATTAGGGACAAATTTTCACATTATCCCCTATTCCAATCTTACTCTCTGATTTTATCTTCACAGATGTCCTGTCCCAGGTTACCCTGAAGGAGTCTGGCCATGGGCTGTTGCCACCATCCCAGACCCTCAGTCTGACCTGCTCTTTAACTGGGTTTTCACTGAGCACTTCTGGTATAGGTGTGGGCTGGATCCGTCAATCCTCAGGATAGGGTTTGGAGTGGCTGGCACATATTTGGTGGGCTGATGCTAAGTATTACCACTCATTCCTGAAGAGCTGGCTGACAATCTCCAAGGATACCTCCAATAACCAGGTATTCTTGAAGATCACCAGTGTGGACTCTGCAGATACTGCCAGATACTACTGTGCTCGGAGAGCACATTGATTTCCTCTCAATGGACAGCTGTACAGTATTTGAAACTATTTCTCAGCTTTTATTCTCCAATTGAGAGGGTTGGGAGTAGGCACGCATTTCCTGATAGCCTTGGGGTTTCCTCTTCACTTTGAGTTTCAGGGCCTTGGCTTCCTGAATTTATAAAAATGAGGCACTTTGAAAATATTGCACAGAACTGAGAGGCTGTCTATCTATCTATCTATCTATCTATCTATCTATCTATCTATCTATCTATCTATCTATCATCTGTCTGTCTGTCTGTCTGTCTATATATCTACCTACCTACCTATCCATTTATCTATTTTTAACCAAATTGGGTTAGGGTGGTGTTTCCACTCAGTCTTTGACTTCAAATCCGCAAAACAACAGATTACAAATTCTGTAACTACATCTGCAAAAGATTGGTATTTCTAAGTAAACATTCATAAGTTAAGTCAGTCACCGAAGTGATCCAAGAAAAAATACACAATATCTCAGGCTATTGCAAAGACTATTGGTTGCTCTCCACAGCCTGATGATAACTCCCTGTTGCTGAAGACAACAATTACATATCTCATTGAGAATCTGATCTAGAGGCTTCACCCCTACTGCCTACTGTTTGTAGTAGTAGAAGGAACTTGGAAGCTCTCAGAAGAGAATAAACCTGCCAACAAATTACCACCTCCAGTCTTGACCCATCTGTGAGCTTTGTTGGTACAGCAGAGGCACAACCACTGTGGAAGGAGCCACTCTTTGATTGGATATAAAGCTCACTCTATGAATGTCAACCACGGCTGAAACTACTAGAAAATTATAGAATCTGGGATGAGGTATATCTGTTTTGTTCGTAATACTTGCAACTGCTGTAAAGATTTGGATTTTATAAAATATGTAGGTAAGACCATTAGTAGATTTGATTTTCTTAGGAATGCATGTAGAGGGAAGCAAGCATGATATATCATGAATAACAGACTCTTCATGTTAAGCTGTTTCCAATGCCATGTTTGATAAGTTATTTGCAGAGACATGTACATAATTCTCACCAAATTCTGGGATTATAGTGGCATCCATTAGTTAAAAGTCATTGGTCTGTGGGGAGAATCCCGGAGGAAAATGATTTAGTCTTCAAATTAGATGTTTCTGATGTTGAAGAGCTTTGAGCATTCCTGATTCTTGTTTAGTTAAAACTTTGTTGCATAAATAAGTCAGGATTGTGAGGTAGAGCATGTCAGTCAGTGGTCTTTGCACAGGCGTAAGTAAAGACAGAAGGAAGACTATAGTTTTTTTCAAAGTCACAAGCCATCCTTAATAAGAATACATGAGGTTGATGATAAATTATGAAAACATAAAATAAATTATTTTATAATCCTGAAAAATAGTATTGCTATTGTTTTTGATAATGTTATCATTTGGGATGTGTAAAATCTTTGACTAATAGAGATAGTAATGGTTGTAAAGATAGAATCAGTGACTATATTATCTAGAATGATGTCTGGATTGTTATGATTATATAAAATTAATTTTGCTTGTTGAAAAAATAATATTAGAAACTGCCTGATTAGGAACTCTATGTGTCATCATTTAATCTTTTGTTCCAACTCTGAATAAACAGAGGCATTAATAATGGAGGAAGGGAGCCAGGTGTTGGGGTCACAAACCTTCAATTGAGTAGTCTAGAAGCAGACAAGAAAGATCTCTGAGTTCATGGTCAGACTGATATTCAGGGCAAGTTTCACAATAATCAGGGCAATACAGAAGAAGACCCGTATCATAAAACCAAAATAAATAAATGAAAAATAAAAGGCAAATCATAAGTAAAACATGTTTTAAAAAATATCAGGTAAATAAAAAGTCTAGAAAAATACTGTTAAGTTCTTCTTAATTTTTCATATTTTTCAGAGAGAAAAGGACAATCAGTTTCCAAGAAAATCTGAAAGTGAAATGTGTCACTAATATGCTTTTCATCAAAGCAATTTTTATTATATATTAATTCTGCAATATAATTTTTGATATTTACCAATATGTAAGTAAAGTATACCTAAGGATATTTTTACAGGCTGTCTTTTTGATGTTTTGCAATTTGCTGGGTATGTGAGTTAACAATTAAGAATATATTATTGTGTTTACTGTCTTTAGGACACACACATAAATATGATCAGAATCATACAAATTAGATGCAACAATCATGCTTCTCTGTCTCTCTGCAGTGCTCCAAAGTTAAGCCTCACTCTACTATCACTTCAGAAGATTTTTATATAGAAACTTGGTATATTTATCTGTTTTCTTTTGGATAAAATATTTGAGATTGTGCTGTCTAAATAAAGTGAGTTATCTATCAACATATTTTTGACCATCGAGAGCCCTTAAATATGTTGAGTTTGATGAAGGCATCATGCTGCGTGGTGGTACACAAGTATCTATATGATGAAGCTGTAAACCCATGTGAATTAAAAGAGGCACTGAGCTTGTTCTGGGAAACATGTCAGTTGTGAGACTTAACCATGATCCTACAAGAAATGCACCAGTTCTTTCTGAGCACTGGAAAGATCTTTCCTTCAAGTCAACAATATTTTCTGGGTATCACAGTCATGTCCACTTTACCACCAAAATGAACAGACTCCAGCACATCCTTCCTTCACAGAAACTTGGAGTTCCAGTCAAACAAACATAACTTTGTATATCTGACATCAGGGTCCTTGCCCAGCTTCTGAAATAGTTTTTATCCTTTTATGATAGCCTCAACATTGCCTGATCATCGCTCTGATGCTAAAATTTCAAGTATTTATTCAGATGCTGGATAAACTTCTTGTTAAAATCTCCTTATATGAATTCAAAAACCCACACTCCCCAATTCATTGACTACCATAGAATTGTCAATAATCAAGGTATTTTCTTATAGACAAGTTTTAAAATGTTGACATAAAACACTCCTTTCTCATATCATATTTATTTTATTTCTACATTGTAATTTTTGGAAATGTTGTTATAAGAAGCACTTCTTCATTATGTGAGACATCATGTCAGGTATCTGAAAGAACATAGTTTTTAAGAGGAAAGAGTGATGTCACCCTTGTGGGAAACATTCAGTATGAAATATGATTGCTAATAAGCGTCAGTTATTTTTAATGTAGTGTCTTTTAAATAAATTTAAAATATACCTATGATGAGTAAGAATTTTAATTGATAATAGTTTGTAGCTGATAATTATTTCTCAGTGCAAGTTGTCCCTGCCTCAAGAGTCTCTAAACAACTACTTTCCCCCAGACACAGGACAATGTTCCATAGGATTCTCCAACAAGAGGAGAATCTACAGACCCAGATTATATTGCAAATGCTCACCTTTGTTTGGGAAGAATCAAGGGGCAGGGCTGATTTCAGCATTGCTATGTAGAAACATCCTTCAAATAAAAGTATCTACAATGTATAATATATATTGTACATATGTGCATAACTTCAGCAACCCCTTTTATAGCAAGCCTTGTACACATAAGGAAGTCAAAGTACTTCACAAACAGATTTGTAAAGCTGGGTACAATGAGGCAATTGCTACTTTTCAATACTAGATCATCTTGTATGTTTCTGAAATGCATTTGACTCATCTCAACATCTGAGATAATGCTCTTGTAACCTGTAAAGATTTTTCATTTGTATTGATTTAATAAAATGCTCGTTGGCCAGTATCTAGGCTGGAAATAGCGGTGGGGCAGAAAGACTAGGAAATTTCTGGGAAGAGAAAATCAGAGCAGAAGACACCTGGCAGACACAGAGGAAGCAGGATGAAAAGACTGTACTCAAGAAAAGTTACCAAGACTGTGGCTAAACATAGATAAGAAAATGGGTCAATTTGAGAATTAGGAGCTAGTGAATAATAAACCTGAATTACTGGCTCAGTAGTAGGTACAAAATTAAGTCTATTGGTTAATTAATTTTAAGTGCCTGTAGGACTGATGAGTCAGGACAGAGAAAATTCTGACTACATCAACAAATCCATCTACACCCTGATAGGCACTATATATTTGGGGGTTAACATGAGAGTGTACAAGCTGCAAATGTCCATTAAGTTGGACAAACACACCGATATCATCTACCTACCTATCTACCTATCTACCTATCTACCTATCTACCTATCTACCTACCTACCTATCTATCTATCTATCTATCTATCTATCTATCTATCTATCTAATCTATCATCTCGCTATCTATCAATCTATCTATCTATGTTTATCTCTATCTATCTATCTATCTATCTATCTATCTATCTATCTATCTATCTATCTATCTATCTATCTATGGGTCTATTTACCATCTATCTACCTATCATCTATCTATCTATATGTATATCTGGTTCCACTAACTCCTTGGAGCTTGTTGTCAATTATGAAGTTACACAACTGATATTCACTGAACTTATAGGAGGTACATTCATGTGTTTAAACCAATAGCCATGGCGTTCCATGAATAAGAGTATGGTGAGCTTGCAAAAGATAGATCCAGAGAGTGACAATGGAGATATGCCTGAGAACACAGCCAGCATTTCTACTAGAAAGATCCATAAGAAGAGGGATTGATAATCCCCTTTAAGGTTTTTTTTAATCCCTATCCATTGCATATCCATGATACAAATGTTGACTTAATGAACAGACTGAACCACATTCTAAATTTCCCACAATTCTCATCACTAACTAAGTGTGAAAGTATTTTCCATAGGTGGAAACAGGTCTGCATTTACAATACTTGTTTGTAATCTAAGTTTTTGAGTTTTCTGTGTCTTGTGTAAATTCAGGATTTGGGCAATTGCATTATGAAAGAATTGTATATTGTGTCTCTCACATGTGCTGTCTCTGGTAACTGACTTCATCACCAGTGGTCATTGCTAAAACTAGAACACACCCCCAGAGAAAGCAGTGAGATTCATAGAGTCAACATGCAAAGCACAGCTCAAAATTCATCCTTAAAATATGTACTTAGAAATGCCAGGTACATTACAAAGAAGACAAACAAAGATTTATAATTATAGTGAGAGGTCCATGTATGTGAGAACTTAAACAATCAGTTCTCAGAACCAGCAGGGGGCACTGTGGATCCATCAAGTTACTCAGAAGCAGATAAGGATGTTGTGCATTGAGAAGATTTCAACTTCCTCATCCCATTGTCAGTCTCATTACATTCAGTGACCATGGTGTAGTTTACATGTGCGATCTCCCTGCTACAACAAACTGGAGAGAAATACTTGTAAAATAAAATCCACGGTGATGTTACTAAGGCCCAGATTGTATTCTTGCTGCTTCTGGAAAGGATGCTAGTCCATGAAAGACTTAATAAAGGCTAAGAGTTTTTGAGATCCAGGGCACTGAGCAACATTTTGAGAAAAGTTGTTTCAGGAGTTTTGAGCTAAGATCAAAAGTGTGCATATATCCTTTAAATAATGATGTGAAATGTGTCTGATTGGGTTAGTATGGTAAATGCAACTACTAAACATTACAAATATGGTTGACCATAATTAGAGTCAGGTGACTTTTGAACCATTGAAGTGTGGTTCACGTTATTGAACATGGATGTGATGACTAGATTCCTACTGGGATGGAACGCCTTTGTCTGCACAGGTGCCAGGATGAAACAGGGAATCCATTTCATCAGACAAGTTTATACTTAAATGTCACCATCCAACTGACTAACACAGAAGAGTATCATATTTCTCTGTCTCCAAAAGAAGCAGATCCTGATTTAAGGAATTCCTCATGATTATACAAATTACAGACTCTGTGGTTGTAAATATGAGGATTTTCATAAAAGAACCTGTACGACATTAGAGCTCTTTTTCTACAGTCCCAGAGCACACAGGGTCTCACTGTGAACTGAAATCAGATCATCCTCTACCTGGTGGTGCAGCTATAGATAGATGTCTTGCTAGAATCAGGGCTGTTGGGGTGTCTGAAACTGAAGTAATAATGGCATTATTTCTGCAACTTGTGTTCATTCCAGTATTTAGATGAAAGTGCCTGGAGTTGGATCAAAATCCTTGAGATTCAATAAAAATTTGCCAGAAAGGACTTTGCTTTATATCTTATTTCCATTTCCAATGTGAATTGTGTGAGGCAGAACATAACTTGATCCAGAAAGTACAGGATGGATTCTCCCAAGAACTGGCCAAACAAACTTCAGAGAGAAGTTCCAAGACAGATCATATACACATATAAACAATATCCAACAGAGTCTCTATGATACTCATCAGGTTGTCATCTGAGGACTCTGCCATCTACTACTGTGCAAAGAACATTGTCACAGCACACATCTGAGGTATGTCAGAAACACAGAAGGAGTAGAAAACTGGTGTGAGGTTAAAGGAAAAGAGATTAACCTGAAAGTTTTCTAAAAACCTGTGTTTATGTTTGATGGAAAGGTAAAAGAGACTGAAGATAAATTATATTATATTAATAATTTTCATACTAATTCTGTATCCAAGATTCAGAGATAGAAGTTTTCAGTTCATACACTTGAACCACATCTTACTTGGGTGATGTCAGTGTGAGCATGTGTCTACCATGAGTCAATATTTTGGATTAGAAATGTTTGATCACATTTTACATCAGTATCAAATCCTAGACTAAAAATGTGAGGTTGAATTTTAATCACATTTTTTTATCAAACAGGTTTACATTTATAAATTTGTTAATCATAGGCTCTGATATTAAGCAGTGCCCACTATGAGACAATCCTAGTCTATTCCACTCTAAGTACCTTGCTCTGTAATCACAACATGTGACAGAACACTGAACACAGTAACTTAATACCATCCTCTCCATTCTTTGGGAGGCCTGGGCTGATACAAATCACAGTGACCCTTGATGACTCTCTGGGTTCTGTTTAGTAATTAGTGTTGCTGATTCTTGCCGTTTTCCCAGAGGAATATGCGGCAGATGTGTCTGTAACTTCATTCAGTGGTAAGTTACTGAGTGGAGACTCCAGGGAAGCTCAGAAATAAATATCTCTAAACAGATCTTCCTGCATTTGAAACCTCTGCTCACTGAGGACCTGTCATGTATCAGTCTGTGATAGAATAAGTATGGAGATGTGATCCAGTATCCAGAAACAATTTTCCCCATTGATACCTCAGGTAATCTATTTATAATGCTTAGGTCCTTACTTAGGTAGTATTTAGAAGAACAAAATATAGCACAGTTACAAAAGGAAATTCTGAGGATTTGTGATGAATGAAAACAGGGCTATGAGAGGAGAACAAAGAATAATCCACAATTTAAAGGGAGATTAGGAAAAAAGCTAGAAATCAATGGGTGATGTATTCACTGAAAACACGTACTCACTTTCACATTTATGGAATCAGATGAGCCCAGTTATAATCCTAATATTACCTTAACTCAGTAGAATAAGATTATAGTATCTATATTGTCACAGAGCCCAGAATTTTGTGAATGGATTACTTTGTAACATGAGATTTTCTACATAAGACTTAAGCATGCAGTACTTTCCCTTTAGGCCTATGACAGCCACAAGCATCCCATGTGCTGAAGTATGACATAAATCCTTATAGATATTACTCATCCCAAAAGATTCCAAAATGTCATCAGATATAGTTTATATTAATTATTAGCAATGACTTTATACAAAGATTAATAGGTAAGTGATTATATAAAGCACTCTGATACAAAATATTGAACAATTAAGCACCTGCTGGAAAGCTGTACTGGTCTATATAGAGGCAGTGGGTATGGAGCAAACCGTAATTGATATTGCATGCACCTGGTCATGAACTGGTCATGGCCAAGTCCCATATATGAGTCTTCAAGGCTCTAAGTCCACACCTCTAGTTCAAGTTGATAATGCCTGATTCCCAATACAAACAGAAATCCACCCATCACCTTGAACTGTAAGGAACAATGTTCTTCAATAATGTGAAGAGGCTGTTTCCCTGTGAACTGATAGTCCACAGGAAATCATATCAATTCTGACCAGTGGTGGAAGAGAAGACCTACATCTGTCACTTTCTAGATGCTTCTCTCCTGCCACATTAGATGACTCTGATTTATAATCTCATATTCAAGCAAAATATACTTCAATATCCTGCATGTATGTTGTATATATCTTGTAACTATACTTAGATATTTAAACATATATGCACATATATCCATAATATAGCTATTAGATTGACTCATTTCGGGGAGCACATTCCAGGTCCATCCTTCTTTCATGAAGATACTCACCTTTTGAAAATCTTAACTAACACAAGCCCTGTCCAGAACTGAGAGAACTCTGTACTTGTAAATGTAGACATGGAGAAATAAACTTAAGTACACATATCCTCCACTCATGAGGATTCCTGTCAAGTAGATCTTCCCTCTGTTTATTCCTTCAAGTGCATGTGAATGAAGAGCTGGGAACCGATTGAATCCCAGTGTGTATGTGCTTCATTTATACTTCCTTCTTAATGTCAGTATCTTTTTCTATAATTGTTAAATTTTCTGTAAGTATCACAGTGGATTTTCCTCTTTCTATTGACCTCTTTATTGGCATGTTCCAGCAATGAACACATTTACATATGGGGGCTGCACCCGAGCTTAAAACTGATGTTCTTTGTCATCAGGTTCTCTGTTCCAGGTATAGTCTGAAGAAGGAAGATAGGACTGTTCTCTCTGTTGTCACCTTACTACAGTGGGACCTGATGAAGCTGTATCCAAATGTCAGCATGGAAGAGCCTAGCAATAGGAGGGTCATTGATCATAGTAAAGATATAGTTTAAGATCATTCTCTGAAACATTCAGTCACTATTTCCAGGCTAATAGCCATTTCCCCTGCAGGTGATCCCTTAGAGCAAAGAAGTTTTAGGGATGTTTAGTGCTCAGGGAAAACGTACAATTAATTGGAGACCATGACAAATCACCTTTAAAGGTGCTCAGAGACCACAGAAGACACAGTGGAGCCAGGTTTCCTTACATGAGGGATGAGCTGTGGTGAGTGCTGAGGAATTCTGCATTCTCTGATTTTCTCTTATGAGTTTATGAGCTAATCTGTAACTGCTGTGATTGACCTGTGATGTTTCCATGCTAAAAAATACTATTTAAAATTCATTGTTAAACTCTTTATAGAGGTGTAGTTCCTTGTTTTTCTATTCAGATTTATTTTCTTTTTACAATATGTTTACAAATACAAACAATAAAGTATGATCTTTGATTCTCCTCCCAATTCCACCGAGATCATTCTTATGTCCTCTTGTACCAAACTCCATACCCCATCTTTCTCTGTGTAGAATAAAAACAAATAGACAAAAAACAAAAAGATTTTAAAAGTGGTTCAAAACCAAACAAAGATAAAACAATAAATATTCTCAACCCATGATACAAAATCCTAAATTCCCTGCAGATGAATAACTTCTGTTGTTTTAAGACAAGAAACCATGTTTTCTTGATGAAATAATCTATTGAAAGATAAATACTTATTTTCATAATTTATTTATTGTGATGTTGTAATAATAATCTCTGGGAAAATATTAATGAAGTATATAAACTTTTTGTGACGTGGGTGAGTTTCTAAGTATATAATCTGTTAGAAAGGCAAATATTAATTGCATGCATCTGAACTGTCTTACATTTCTTATCAGTATCATCATCATCATCATCATCATCATCATCATCATCATCATCACCACAGTCAGTCTGATAACCTTGTCACAAAGTGGAACACCTGTCTCAATCCTGAGATCTATTAAGAGCTTAGGTCCTGATATTACATTTTTAACATCTGCAGTGATAAGGGAAGGACTGTGTTATGCATTTCCTCACAGAGGGTAAGGATGTCGGCTTCAGCATCCTGCTGCCTGACCCATGTGTCTTCTACCTTCTTCTCTAGCTGCACTGGGTACTTATCTAAGAATAAGCTGCTCATGAATATGCAAATTACTCGAGTCTACGGTGGTAAATATAGGAATGTCCACATCCAGAACAACATATGATCAGTGTTCTCTCCACAGTTAAAAATTAAACAAGTCCTCATGATGACATGGAGTTGGATTATTCTCGTCTTCATGTTAGTAACCACAGGTAAGGGACTTTCTAGTTACAAACCTGATGAAGGAGAATGGACTATGGTGCCATGACTCACACTTGGCCTTTTTCTCCATAGGTGTCTACTCCCAGGTCCAGCTGCAGCAGTCTGGTCCTGAGCTGGGGAAACCTGGGGCCTCAGTCAAGTTGTCCTGCAAGGCTTCTGGGTACAACATCAATGAGTACTATATTCACTGGGTGAAGCAGAAAACTGGACAGGGCCTGGAGTGGATTGGATGGATTGATCCTGAATATGGCAGTACTGATTATGCTCAGAAGTTCCAGAACAAGGCCAAACTGACAGCAGACTCCTCCTCCAGCACACTCTACATGGAGCTCAGCAGCCTCACATCTGAAGACTCTGCAGTCTATTACTGTGCGAGGCACAGTGTTGCAACCACATCCTGAGTGTGTCAGAAACCCTGGGGGAGCAGGAAGCTGTCCTGTACTGAGATGACAGAGAAGATTAGCTTGGAGATCTGTTTAAAAATCATTCTGAATGTCCTATTGTCGGCCCCTCCACAGGCTTATATTATCTTTGTTAGCTTGTCCAATGGACTACTCTGATGTTAGTTCAGGATGCCCTTAGAGTACACTCTACGTTTACCAGTGGTTTACCAGTGACCCTCTCCTTTCACATGACTTCTCCTTAATGGTCTAAAATTGGATTATTATTATTTAGCACCACATAATGACACAAATATTTCTTCAATACAAGAGGCTGGAACTGTTGCTGCAGTAGCTAGAAATAAGCTGTAGGAAACAGACCAGTGAGGGACGAATCAACAGCCTGTGAACAGCAAATACCTTTTCATTGTCCAACTTGATTTGCCTACAACAAGTAAAACTACTTTGTTGGAAAGGGTCCCCAGAGAATTGGGGGTAGGCTCCTGACCCTCTCCTGTCATATCAAGTTTTATTCCTTTCATTATTGATGCTTCTGATCATGAATTTCTTTTGCCTGTAGTCATGCAATTTCTTACTATTTCGAATTTTTTGATGAAGCTGAGTGTCAGATATTGGAGACCCCAGGATTAAAGTTTGTCATTTTACCAACAAGATGGGCTCCTGAAAATAAAGGACTGGAGCTGAGAAGTGGGACTCCATGCTGAGAATTTAAAAAGCCTGATACTGTCAGCAGCAGGCATAGGTGCTCATTCCTCTGTGTTCTGATATTGTATTGTGTTTTTACCAATTCTGTATCAATTTGTCTATATTGAGTGGACCAGTTAAAAAACATTTCATATTTTACAGGCATTTTAGAGGGTGGATTTGTGTATTGAGAATGATTAGAAAGTTCACATCTCTCTAAATTTTTAAAATGGCCATTTCTTTCTTCATTTGAAACATATAGGAAGCTACAGGACACAGCCAGAAATTGACCTTTATACTCCTCTGTGCCTTCACTGTGGCATGCTTTCATTAAATTATCAGTAGTATGAGAGGAATTATCAACCTCATACTGGAGCTTCTTGAATTTTCAGTTTGCATTTTAATGCAGAGGTAAAAGAGAAATTTGGAAACTTCACCTTTATTATCTGTCTGCTGCTCTATGGCTTGTTGTAGCTGATCAGGAAGTTATCAAAGGGCTTTAGATTTCTATCTATTGGGGGAAAATTGCCCAAGGGAGTGATAATATCAGGAACTTCATTTCAAGTTCTCATAACAACTTGAAGGCTTTGGCTGTGAACCAATTGATGGTTGACAAGCACCTGACCAACTGTTTGGATGTATCCTTGTCTAATAACTTGACGATAAGTAATTTTTGTAGGGGTTCTTGTCTATGGATATGAGCAGCAGTGGAGCATTCATCCATCCATGACTGAAGACATAGACTAAACTGAGTGATAGTGAGCTTTATTTTCACAAGAGCCTGTCAGGCTAAGGATATTATTTTACACATATTTGCTATAACATTTATTAGTCCTATATGAAAATGCCTCTCAACTCTAATTTGTAAAACATTTTTTTAGATTTTTTTAAAGTGGGGAAGGGAGAGCTTCATTGACAGGATTTGTCATATTCTCTACTGAATGGAAACACAGCCAGTATCTGTACATCCTGAGAAAGTTCTTTAAGGTCTTTTCCTGGTAAGAATCATTACTGAATTAACACACAGAAGAAAATTATGGAGAGAATATGTAAGCAGTTCAGTAGGAAGACATTTTTTGAATACTGGAACTTTCTTTTCTTCTGGTGAGACTGCTGCTAGCCTAAGCTTGTTCCACAGGATTAAACATTTAATATAACTGTTCCCATAGAGCAGCAACAGTTGTTACAGTTTGACCTCAAGATTATGAATGAATCTCATGATCATCACACCATGAATTTTAATTTTTAGTTACATTAATAGTTGATTAGCTTATTACTTATGCTTTGGCTCTTATGTCTTTATGTAAGTTTTGCAGTTGGTTTGAACACATTAATAGTAAACTCAGATTTATAAATATTGTTTCCAAATCACATTGTAATGAAATCAAGCACTGCTCCTTCTTGTCATTTAACCAAGACCAGGTCCAGATTTAAATTCCCTACATGGCTCTTCCTGTGCTGTCTTCTGTTGTTCATCCTGTAGGATTATAATTGTACTTATCTCCATCTCTTCCTCTGCACCTCTCTCTATGTCTGCCTGAGCTGCCCTCACTGTGTCTGTCTGTCTCTTCTTATTTCTCTCTCTGTCATTAAGAAATATATTTGTTTTGTTTTTACTGAACAACATGGAATCCATCACTTTGGAAAAATTGGAAATATTAGGCAGAAATCTTTAGCAGCATTGTACTAGGGATTAATTAATTTTTTCCAGCAGACACAAATGATAAATAATACTATAAACATCTTTTATATTCAAACAATATCTATTTATAATATTTATCACTTTATAGTCTTATGAATTTCAAATATTTTATTTACTCTTGTTGTATGATCTGGCTATATATTCTGGCTGTGTGATCAACAAGTTTTAATTACTTAGAATGCAAAATATATTTTCAATCAAAATATATTTCCAGAAAAGTGTAATTTCTATAACCTAGTTAAAATTACTATTAAAACTATCCTCACAGAATATATTTGCTGACACAATAAGTAAATATTATTGTTAATACTTCTGAAGTTCTGAGTTATGTCACCTTATCTGGTCTCCTATCTATCTCCTTCTCAGTCTCAGCACCCAACCTCCACTCTAAAGTCTTTACAGAACATGAACCTACACTGACTAACACAGCATTGTCTCTTACAGTCTGAGGGCAGCTGGTGATCACACTTCTATATCTCATGGGGTTGGATAAAATATGTGAATAACAACCAGCATGAAGACCTTGAGGACTTGGTAATCTCAAGGGTTTGATTCAATGAGAAGACTCTAGCTTAGAACAGTAACATTTCATGCTTATCAGCAGATTGTCACATGCTTGATATGGATGCTGCCATGTGGGGAATGCTTTGTGGCTGGTACAAGGTCTCTAGTGGATTACTATGTTAAATATTGTGTAAACCTATGTTGAGTTTAACATACTGTTTGAAATACCTGGGATTTAATAAAAGCATCCCTTTGTCTTCCACAACCAGAAATCAGGGATTGCCCAGCAGGCAGGGAAATCTTCTTCATGCCTCTGTATTGGATGAGACCCTCCAATGTACTGGAAATGCATCTATCAAGTGGCTGTAAGACCTCAATTCAAGAAATTCTCTGATACCTGTTGGATAAATCATTTTAAAGTACTCAGGTCCCTCATACTGCATGTGGTAGAGATCTCCAGACAGGGATGTGAGTGTCAGAATGACTGAAAGGTGAATTTCTCAGCCTTATCTATGCTGTGGAAATTATTCTTTCAAATCACAGCTTATACTTCGCATTCTGCCCAGAAGCAGAAAATGACTCATTTCAATCTGATAACGTGTCAATGAGACTTAATTTGTCATAGTCACCACCCAGAGATGTTGTGTAAACTACAGTATTTCCTAAAGATATACTAAATATCTGTGTTGGGGAATCAAACAAGGAACCTAAGTTTTATTCAATACCCATTGTGGTCATCTGACTCAGGTGCTCTGACCCAGGTGTAGCCCGATGGAGCTACAAATGACCTTGCCTTCTCTAGTTACTAAAATACTGGTGGGTATTGCTAGGAATGGATCCAAGTGCATCTAGGGAAAACTTTGGCATTCAAAGGGATGTTAGTAACAATACAGGCACAACTGAAAACCATTCTCTGACACATCCACTCACTAGCTACAGACAAACAAGAGTCATCTATCTCTTCACCTGAGCTCTGTGAAGTTTCAGGGATAGTGAAACTTCAGTACAAGTCAAGACAGATCTACCTGCAGGGGAGCTCAGTTCCTGCAGGTGCACATGGAGCCAGTAATCCACAGGACTGAAATCAGATAAGGAGTGGAAGGGACTCTCTGGCCTTTATAGTCTTTTTAATAAAAGCTTATTACGTCAGCTGTAGATGCTGCTGTTTATAAGTGAAGCTCCATGCTCAAATACAGAAAATTGTATTAAATATTTCAGAAATTTATGTTATTATTTATTTTATCTAGTTCTATTTATTCTTAATTTTGAAAAACATGTATTTTATTCAGTATATTATGACTATTATTTCCCCTAACCTATCTCCTTCCTGATTCTTCCCACATCCCGAAACACTCAACTTCATACCCTTTCCCTATATAGAAAGCTGATAGGCAATAGAGAGGTTTTTATTAACATCACAAGAAATACACACACATAACAAAAGGAACATAACATGAAAGTACAAAATCAGAAAACATGGTTTATAAGAAAAAGAACATTAAGACCAAGACTTTAACCTGTGTAGGTTATGTACATCATGCCACAGAGCCTGAATTCTTATGTGCACCATTCCTATTATGTCTGAAAGACTGTTTCTGTGAATCATTTACTCCTCTGGCTGCCACAGTCCACTCAGTTATAAATTCTTTCCCCAAATAAGGCCTCATTATACAGCTGTTTTCTGCAACCAGGATCTATGGCAATACCACATACTGTTTTCAGCATCCCTGGAGCCTCTCTCAACATTAATTCATAAAGAGATATGATGTAGTCAGCAATGAGATCTTCAATAACTTCTGTCTTAGGGGAACAAAATTTTGTATTCAAGTACCACTGTTCAAGTATTTAAAAATTAAAATAAAATGCTAAGGTCACCCAAGTCCTTTCTGCTCAGCTTTCTCCAAGCATATATGTCACATAACCATAGAAAATAATCAGCACCAGACCTCTGTGACAATACCCAACTAAACTACAACTAAAGTACAAGTCTTATCTCGACATCTGTATTTTTGCATACAGTTTTTTTTATCAGTTTATTGTTTTGATGATAATACTGTAACAGCATATCAATAAAACCAACACATGATCTGAGCATAGAATTAAATCATTAACATAAAGAATATCTCAAGTGTAAAACTAGGCAACAGTGAACTATTCATTATTTTCATCCGTTTGATTATTGAAATAACATCCCAGTATATGTGTCATTCCATTTGATACACCATTATCCTTTGCTCCACGTATTCTGACCCTTCATTTTGGTCATGCCACAGGTATGCTACATCATGCATAATTACACTTTTTTCTTACATTGAAAGATCCTAATATCACTTTCTTATAACTGGCAATGTTTTAACCCTACCCTAAACCATCATTTATTTATTTTTCCAACACCAAATTTTGTTTTAGTCTTTGTGTCTCCAATAGCTGACCCTGTCACTTTCATTTTATCTGTAATTCATCATACCCAATACCAGAATAACGCAAAACCTAAAACTCTTTCTAATTTCTCTGCTCTTAGAAATTAAAGGCAGAGAAGAAATATTCTACTCTTGAAACCATGTATGAGATAGAACACAAAACATTTTCCTTTTGTATTTGGGTGACTTCAGACAGCATATTTTTTCCCAATTTCATATTTTTTCCAATAAATCTACTAACCTGTAGATTCCATGATCAACATTATGACATTGAGTACCATTTGTTTTCTATGTTCCATATTTTCATTACCATTGTCTACTGGTGGACATCTATGTTGCTTGCATTTCTTTAGTGTTGTGAATATTGCAATGGTGAACATGGATGTATGGGTCTTTCTGTAATAATATGTATAGTGATTTGAGTTAAGCTTGGGAGGAAAAAACCTTGGAAATATCACAGCCTTAGTTTACACTGCCATCAAAGATGGATAAGGATCACCCTCCTCCCTTAATATTCATGCCTGCATTTGTTTTCTTGATTATGGTTCTACTAATTGGGGTAAAATCAAAGCTTAACATTGTTTTAATCTGAGTTTCTCTTATAGATAAGGAAGTTGGTTGTAGGATGTATATGAAGAAACCAACCTTGAACTGAACAATAAATATTCTTTACTGGGTAGATTTACTAGTATAGGAGGTGCTATGCAGCTTGACAAAGGGTATCAATGATGCTGCACAGTACCAGGCCTTTCCATCTACAATATCAGTTTTTCAGGTAGAATGTATCCATTGGTTCCTGTCTGTCACTTGGTGACCAACTGCTTTCTAATTGTATTTGTGGTCTGCTCCATAGGAAAAATGTCATTCCATGTAAGCATATACAAAAGCCCATGGTTAGGGATGATATAGCCCTAGCAGACTCTAGTTGTATTGCTGATGTTCGTATTGTAAAAACGCCTTATAAAATCTTTATCTTTATACCCATTAGCTTTGTGCTGCTCTCAATCTTGACCATAGGATCTTATGTGACTGGTCAAAGTGCTGAGAATGAGTTATCTATATCAACATTTCACCCAAAGCCCAAGGCCATCATGAAATGAGAAAAGAAGGAATGTAAAGTTCAGAGAATGAGCTTGAAAGACATGGAATTCTATCAAATGAACTCTTAGCAGCTGTAGTTACCTGTACAAAATCAAACCAGTCAAAATTACAGCATGAAATCCTGTGAAAAGGCTAAGCAGTTAAACTGCCTCTTGGCAAACCTGATAGTATTAGCTTGGTTTCTGAGAGCCACATCGTAGAAGAGAACTGAACTCTATAAATTGTGTGTTATGTTTTGCACACAGGCCTTGGATCTATCTTCTCTACCCTCACTACTATTAAAGTGTATTTAAAAAGATGACAACACAGGAGAGGGTGTGGATCCCCATATGTCATTCCAAGATGAGATTTTGGATCTGGAAGAATTCTTAGGATCTTTGAATCACTGTTTTAAAGAATGTTTCTACTTGGAGGTTACTTATGAGCTAGTAGGTGAACCCCAGCATGTCCATATGGATTTCATTTATTAGACATAGTGAGTTATTCAGTTTTAAACAAAGGATTTCAGTATGTTAGAAAGGAGTCCTGTTGTTTTGGGAGACCATAGGGGGCACAAGAGAGACATGTGTGTGGACATGACCAAAATATATTGCATTCATAAATAGAAATTAAAAGGAACAAACAAAACATTATTCCGAAATAATAATATTCCATATGTTTAGAATTTTCAAAAGGTTTATAGTGTAGACTGAATATATTTACCCCATAATCTCAACCTATCGTTATTTTGTTTCTGATGTTCCCATTTGGTACTTAATTTAATTAGACACTTTCAGTTCTACATCATTACATATGTGCATACAAAATTGTTTCTAACTGTGCAATATCTAAGGACTACAAATGAGACTCATACAACATCTGTTTCTGAGACTGTCTTAATTTACTTAATAATAGTATCACCAATTGCATTCCTTTCCCAAAAGTGATGTAAGTTCCTTGTACTTTACTGGTGTATAACCTTATTGTTACAAAAGAAGACTGTAAATCCTCATAGTTTACTACTTTTGAAATCCTTATCACAACTACCATCTGTAAATCAATTTTGATACCAAGAGGAGCAACCGTCTCCAGCTGAAGTCTGTTTGTGAATTGAGTACTTGGGTCTTAATGTTTCATCCATGAGGCATGCACAGGGCTTGAGGAATTAGTATGGGATGCGTTTCCTCACACAGGGTTAGAACTGGAACTTTAATACACTGCAGCCTGACCCCAGGTTCTCTACATCTTTCTTCTCAAGCTACTCTAAGTCTTTACACAAGTTCTCTGCTCATGAATATGCAAACTACTTGAGTCTATGGTGGTAAATACAGTGATGTCCAGAACCCAGAACAACATATGATCAGTGTCTTGTGCACAGTCACTGAGCACTTGAGGTTCTCACCATGGAATGGAGTTGGGTCATTCCCTTCCTCTTGTCAGTAACTACAGGTAAAAGGCAGTCCATTTCCAAACCTGAAGAAGGAACAAGGACTGAGGTGACAGTAGCACCCTACTCTTCCTTTTCCTCTACAGGTGTCCACTCCGAGGTTCAGCTGCAGCGGTCTGGGCCTGTGACAAGGAGCCCTGGGACTTCAATGAAGCTTTCCTATAGGGCTTCTGGTTACACCTTCACTGATTATCATATTACCTGGGTGAAGCAGAGACTGGGGTAGAGCCTGGAGTGGATTGGACAGATTTATCCTGGAAATGGTGCTACTAACTACAATCAGAAGTTTCAGGGCAAGGCCAAACTGACTGCAGACAAGTCCTCCAGCACAGTGAACATGGAGCTCAGCAGCCTGACATCTGAGGACTCTGCAGTCTATTACTGTGCTAGAGACACAGTGTTGCAACCACATCCTAAGTGTGTCAGAAAACTTTCTGGAGGTGCGTGAAGCTGCCCTGAGACTGAGATGACAGAGATTATCCTAGAGACTTGCTCAGAAATAATCACTCTGAGTGTCCATTTTTCTGCCATTTCCTTTGTAAATAAGATGATGCTGATTTGGGTCCAGTGACCAGCTCCATTTACATATTTCTTCTGTAATAAAGCATTAAAGAGGGAAGACTGTGATAATGTATAGTGACAAAAATGTCTATGGATTTCAAGAGACTGGAGCTTTTTTGGAGTAGCTTTCTTTAAAATATAAATATATTACCAGTAATATTAACATAATCAACATCTGAAGTAATCAAAACTCATCTCATAGTCTTAAATTTTAAGTTTGCATATTGTTCTTTCTGTCTTTCCCAGCAGAACTTCCTTAGAAGATGAGATACTCATGTCATCATGTCATTATTCACTGTCACTTATGTGTTACTCTTGTAATTTGGACAAAAGTATTATTAAATTTCTTATCATAAAAATTATGTGTTGACTAGTTTGTATACCTGTTAATTAAGAATAGTTTTTAGATTATTCATAATTATTTGGTATCAAGTTTACAGACTTTCCAGTCCTAGTACCCTGACCTACAGTCTCATGCATTTACAGGACACTGACCTACTCTTATGCACCATCATTCTTCACGGTTCTCCAGACATTTTGATGTTACCCTTGTTCTATTACTGTGTTTGGCTTTGGATATCTGGGCTAATAATAAACAGCATGTGTTACTTAATAATCTCAGGGGTTTGATTTGGTAAAAAGTCTCTATGGAGCAGAACACCAATTTTACATGTTCCTGTCACAGACATTCTTTCTTCTTAAATATAAATGTCATGTGCTGGGTAGGGGTGAAATATCATATGCTGTATATTTTGGGGCAGGCATGAATCCCCTTTGCCAATGATATGTTAGAGATCATTTCAAGCTATATTGAATTTAAAATACTGTTTTAAATACTCGTGTCTTCATAAAACACCCACATTTCTCCTTCAACAGGAGAGCAGAGAAATATCAGAAGTCAAGGGAATTTTCAGGTTCTGGTCTGTATTGAATAAGACTTAACATTGTACTGGTAAAGTGTTGATTATAAGATGCAAGAAGTTCTGGTGCATGTTATTTCGACGTGCCCAAACACCTTATACAGCAAAGTTACCCACTGAGTACAGCCAATATGGAAATGAGTGTGGCTGTTCTACAGGATGCTGGGGATAGGTCTACTCCAGTATCCAGCTATATTACTCTTGGACATATACACAAAGGATGCTACATCCTTCTAAACACACTTGTTCAGTCATATTCCTTGCTGCTTAATTGATAATAGCCAGAAATTGGAAAAAGCCTAGATATCCATTATGAAAAAAGGGATGAAGAAAATGTGGCAATAAACGGAAAGCTCTATTATACAAGGAGAGCTCCTGGTGCAGACTTATGTCTGCACTGTTCTTTCTTCTTCAGTCTCTCTGAGTTGATATGAAATTTGGTCAAGTGATTTTGAGGGTCTTGTTTCCCAGGATCCTCCATCTCCTATGGCTGCTCTTTCAGCCACATCTTCAGTGGAGTCTCCTGAGCTCTGATGTGTGGAGTCATACCATTTTTTACAATTGCGTATCCATTTTATCTCTGCAGTTTCCAGCTTGGATCTCTGTATTTGTTAGCATTTATTTTTATGGGACTCCCGTGTGTGTGATGCGCAGCCGTCTCTGATTCTTATACCTCCTAGGGGTTTTTTCATTTGATTTGTCCAATCTCAATTTATTTTGTTGTTGTTGTTTTGACAAATTAAGTTTTATTTTATTATAATGTCCTATAAGCCTCCTCTTTTCAAGTCAGAGTAGAAGGGTGGATTGTGAGTTGTAGAGAAGGGAAATTATAATCTAGATATATCATATGAGAAAAAGATCTGTTTTAATAAAAGGGAGAAATGTAGTATATTTACAAAACAGAATGACACACAGCTGTTAAATACATGAAATCATGATATGTGTAGGTAAGTGGATGGAACTACAAAAAATAAGGTAAGGTGAAGTAAACCAGACCCTGAAAGACAAATATGTATGTATATGTTTAAATGTGGATGTTAGCTCTTAAGTCTTCCATAGGCAGGCTACAGTCTTGGTAAGCACAGGAGGAGATATGTCTATCATACGGAACTATTGGGGAGGGATGGATGCCTGTAGGAAGAATTAATGGAATGTTTATGGATGCATGAAGGAGGACTGTAAAATGAGGATCAAGCTGGGAGCATAAGCTATCTAAGGGTAAGGGAAGGAATATTCAGAGGGGCATCTAAAGCTAATGTCCATTTGAGGAATTGTATGGAATCCTAATTCAGTAGAAGCATCTTAAAATATATACATGTAAAGAAATTTGGACAAAATCACTCTAATGGGTGGGGGAGTCCAATTACACATCTTTATTCACCAAATAAACCTCCAGTTCTGAGAATAGGTTACAACTAATTATTTTGTTGGCCAATAGGCCCCATGGAAACTCCCAAACCACCCATTTTATTGCCAAGTCTATTGATTGCTTTCTACAAAGTAGTGGTAAGAATATTTCTGAAGACA
This sequence comes from Phyllotis vaccarum, assembly GCA_033318265.1. NCBI lineage: Eukaryota > Metazoa > Chordata > Mammalia > Rodentia > Cricetidae > Phyllotis > Phyllotis vaccarum. Next base: position 81,647,275 of record JARWLC010000016.1, read on the forward strand.
CTATCTTCAATGCTCATTGCCTATGAAAAAGATGATCTGGAGGCTACTTAGAGCTTTCATTCCTATTGACTAGTGTTCATGATAGTGGAGTGTACTTTGCATATTGCTAAAGGAAAAATATAAGCACCAAGATGTGGTACAATCCAGTTAAAAGGCTTAGATGTACAATGGTGACCTCCATGCAAGATATTCTGATGTAACAGTCATTAAAATCATGTGAAGTGAACCAACCAATGTCAGATCAGATAATGCCAACTCCATAAGATAGATCCAGTTATAGACACTGATCTGGTGGCTAAAAACCTAAAACTAGACAGGCGGGATCCAGGGGGAAAGCCAAATACTACTGTTCTGCTAAAGAAACACTAATAAAATCCCTCGTAATCACATTATTCTATTTGTATTAATTAGTTATTTGCTCCATCATCATTAGAGAAGCTCCTTCCAACTGTAAGTTAATGAGGACAAACAAAGAGATCCATAATTGGAAACCTGCAGAGTGTGAGACCTCAGAACACTCACAATTGTACACCTTCGTCAAATGCTTCCCTGCATCGCTCAGAGAAACCTGCAGAAGTTGAGGCTGAGATTGTAAATCCTCTCCCCCACAATGTGGAACAATGAGGAGCAAGACGTTTTAGACACAGTAGAATGATAGATGTGAATGTGGTGATAAATATTGAATGAAATTAATCTGAAATATCAGGAGAGTCAACAACTGAGCCATCTGTGAGGTTCAGGGAGTGGTGACCCACATCTTTAGTCCAAGCTTTAGGAATGTTGAAGAGGAATGTGATAGCTAGGCACATAGAGGAAAGCCTTCAGCTTTTCTGGACACTTGCTTGGTGGGCTGAAAATAGAATATTGGAGTAGGAGATTTTGTGGTGACAGCCTGATGAGTTTGCAGGTGAGAAGTGCTGTTATGGTATGAGGGAATCCCCATAGATTAATACCTGTGAGATGTCTCTTTACTGAACAGTGATTATTCAAGTTTCTCTAGCAGACAATCCCTCCAACAACAAATATGTGTGTGACTAATAATGGTAGCATCATACTCAGAATGCCTTATGTTGAGTGTGATTTCCAATTGGCCAATGTTATGGAAGAAGCTTTGCAATCCTATGCTGAATTAACGATGCTGCTTGGAATATCCTGTGTAAGACCAAGAAAAGTCAGCTAACATCATGAAATCATGAAGAGAAACATTCCAACCTGTAATTACTGGGCTCCCAACATGTGAATATGCTCCTAATCTCCAGAGGAAATCAAAACTCATTACATGGAACATCACATCAGTCTACTCATGTAGCCTTAAAGTCTTTGCGGGGGAGGCTGAAGTGTGGATAGAAGATAAGATTGTTGGGTGAATTCATGAGTCTGGTGACAACTTATCTGTGTCACTGCCTGTTTGTCAGTTATGAGTTGCTCATGGGTATGTTAAAAAACACTAGACATATGTGTCTCCAGTTACTGCAGGGGCTCCTCTTAGTTGGCTCTTAGTTGGCTATAGGCTAAGGAGATGTGTGTCTCCAGTTGTTGCAGAGGTGTTCTTAGTTAGCTTTCAGTTGGTTCTTAGCTGTAGACCAGGAGTCTTCTGGGTCTCCAGTTGTCACCTCTGAATTTTTTACGTATCACAATCTCTAAACTATAAGCAAAACCTTCAAGTACATAAAGATATCTCCCTAAAAGTGGTAGGGTAGTAACTTCAGGAATTTTCCATAGTAGCTTAGAGCAGTAGCTTTGGGAGAAGACCTACATGATTCATAAGAAAATTATTTATCAATCCAATATCTCCAAATTGTACAAATATTAAAGGCCCCCAAAATATGCCACAGGAGGAGATAAAACCCAAAGCTGGCAACAGTGGCCATTATGTGGCTCAGCTTTGCTTGATCCTTGTCAAACAGTTGAGGTTTGCCATTTCCATCAGATATGGCTGCTCCATTTCCCTCTTTTTGTTTGTTAAAAAGATGACCCGAAAGACAAAAATCAAAATAAGCACAACCCCCAAGAATATACACAAATTAACAATTGTAGACAAAAGTTCTGTCCTGAAACAAAAGAAGTGAGAAATTGTAAAACTCTTTTTGTAACCTCAGAACTCCAGGTGGATTCCAATTGACCTCAATTAATGGTTCTAATGTTTTCATGCAAAGACTGAATGTTTAGAATGTTTATAGCTAGTTTAAAATTATTCCATAGGCCATGGAAGTGCGACCTAACCTGAGCCTAAGTTATTTCAGAAGCACTGGATGGAAGTAGATTGACAGAAATCAATTTACGTTGTGATTGAGAAAAGATTGTTAATTTGACCTTAATATTTTGATTACCCTTAAATAAAAGTACTGTTGAAATGTTTTTCCTTATACTCTAAGTTTTTACCATTTTTTTGTGATAACATTTTTGGAGAGCAGAACACGGTCTATAGTATGAACCTGTTGTCCTAAGGGAGTTGTACATACAGCCAGAGTTGTCATGGTAGTGATTAGGATAACAATGCTCAACATTAAAGCAGCAGTAAGTCATTTAGACCTACTAAGAACATCAGTAAATTCTTTCATAGCATATGTTAAATAGGCATCTATGCAAAATGTTCCAGGTTAGAAAATTAATGTTTCAGCCTTTCTGTTAGTAATAAATGAATAATAAGAGTTGATATAATTATCTGATGACTTCCTGTTAACATTGAGGTGGAATGTTGATCAAATCCAGGAAGAGCAGACTGCTTCATTTGTTGTCTAGACTCTGTAGGATCCTCTGATGCTAGAGATGTGTAGTTTGTGAGAATGAACCAGGATGTTGATTCTGAGAACACAGCTAGGGATGGTGCTAATTTTCTAAATTGTCTGTAGTTGGTTTGAACAATAACATAGAGAGGGATGCAGTTTGAAATAATTTTTCATGTACTTTTAATTTTTCCTCATAATTCAAACTTTTATATTTAAGACCTTCCATAAACTTTATACCTTAAGTTACTTTCTGAGACCCATAAATAACTTACTTAAACCTTCACAGGGTACTTAACCTTTCATATGTTTAGACTTTGACATAAATTGTAATAACTTTAGACCTATCTTAGACTTTTCTATCTTGTATTGGCAATTTTCACACTTCTGAGTGAAAGACAAACCCAAAGGAAGTAACTAAAGGAAACCTAGGGAACTCTTAGAGTACTCTCCCTTTATTATCCAGCCTTCAATGACCAAGGTACTGGGGCATCACAAGGGAATTCCTAGCTGTGGTAATAAATATGAGGCTGCTTTTTCTTTGATAATCCCTAGAAGATACCTTTGACCTGGACAGTCTCTGAGAAGAACTGAATCTCAACTGTCAAGTTGATAATTATCCTTTCGATACCTCAATTCCTGACATGCCAGTTTTCTCTGCCTGGAGGGCCAGCATTTAGCAGCACAGGGCTTAAAAGAAATCCACAGAGTCAGCAGGTATTCAACTTTTTTTTTTGTCTGATAGAGGTAAAAGTTCATTATCTTATTTTATATAAAAAAACGAACATACATGCATACATACATACTTATATACACACATCTCCAGCATGTCTGAATGTCTGAATGACACCCATTCAGCAGGTTCGAGAAACTGAAGAATTCCTGCACAGTAGGCGAATGCAGAAGATTACCTATACAGGTTCCTGTTCTGTCTGTAGAATCCCAGAGGCCATCAGCAGTCACTCAAATTGAAATAAATGCAAGATCAATTTTAATAAGAAAAACTTAATGTTCTAAAGAAGGCTATTCTTTTATAATAACTCAGACTCAAAATATTGACAACAGCGTTTCATAGTAACTATTATAGATTTTTATGTTACTCTTCTGTCCTTTTATGGATCAGAGATGTTCTGAGGTCATATAAAACTAGATACAAGGTATTTATACTACTTCAAAGCTTTCCATCAATATATATTATTGATTTATAATCAATTGTAAATGTAGATCATTAATTATCTATGTAGATTATGATACAAATAGGGATGAAATAACAGTATTGATTATTGATGCTTAATAATTTCAGAATCATTACTATATTCTTTGTCTTTTTCCAGTAATCTTCAGACTCTTAATTATTCACATTTCTTGCAGCCCTAAGAGAGATTACATGCCTTAAAAAAGGAAAAGTTGCTGCCGTCCATGAGGATGTACAGCAGATGGCAATTGATGGTTCAAGTGTTGACCCACCAGACAAACAAGTCTCTGATGGTGGTATTTCATCAATCAAGACTTATGGGACCACAGACTCAGGGCTGGTTTCTTTTGTCTGTAGTTTTTCTCATGTGCCACTACATTTTTCCCCCTAAAAATTTATGGGTATTCCTCATTACTTATATGTTTATTTCAGGTATATATTCTATATTTTGGGCACACATATAGCTGTGGATGGTAAGAATGAAGATTTCTGCTTAGTCTGTATAATAATTTTACTGAATACAAATAGTATTAGAATATTTTTTTATAAACTCATACTAACATAGGAAAATGACAATATTTTCATCTACAATGACAGTATTCTCAGCTACAAAGACAACTTTTTAAACACTTAGCTGGCTTTAGAGTTTATAGAAAATCCAAAATAGACTAATTGCCTCTGAAATTGAATTTGTTAAGAACAAGTTCCCAGGTGTCTGTTTGCTGAACAATTGTCAAGCTAATAACATTAAGACATAAACTCACACAGTCATTGACTTTCTGCATATACTTCTATCTAAATGTTAAGGAAACTGCTTATTGTTTAAATTCTGAATCTAGTGTCATGTACCCTGATGTCTCTCAGACTAAATGTATGTCCAAGCATTAGTCACTGGTTGGTCAGTGTGACATTCCGAGCCTGAGAAAAGCTGTGTGAGTAGAGAGGCTCTGTTTCTTCTTGTTTGCTCAAGAAGTGTTTTGTGATTCTGAAAATATGATTCGTATGTTTTTGCTGTAGGGAAGTGGTATCTGAGTGTGTATCTCTCTCTCTCTCTCTCTCTCTCTCTCTCTCTCTCTCTCTCTGTGTGTGTGTGTGTGTGTGTGTGTGTGTGTGTGTGTGTGTGTGAGAGAGAGAGAGAGAGAGAGAGAGAGAGAGAGAGAGAGAGAGAGAGAGAGACCTAAATATTAAAAAGGATCTATAAGGACATTGTCTAGTGGATGCCTTCCTGTCTTTGTTGATCTCCCAAAACCACAAAACAGGCTTTACAACAGTGAATTTGATGTTCTGTGTATCTTTTGGTAAAGTTGGCTGAACACAGGCACCTCATAGGAAATACTCATCTTCTCCTATTGCAGCAAAGCCATGAGGTCCATAATCCCGACTGATTTTATAGTGTATATAAAACTAAAATGCAGAATAAACATATTCACATTGTGTTTAAATAGGATTGGAAGCGTGTGGAAGTAACCAACCAATATCTGATTTGACTTGAAGCCCACTGTATGAGATGGAACCCACATTTGATCCTACTGGGGTGACCAGGATTCTGAGACTAGATATCTAAAGGATTTAGGGTAAAATAAAATACTGCTGTTCTACATAGAAATGTAGCAGTAAAATACCCCATAATGACATTCTTCTAAACTAATATGTCAATATCTTGCTAAGTCACCATCACAGAAGCTTCCGTCTATAATAGTTAAGAAGAAATACAAAGAAACACAATTAGATAAAATGCATAGAGTTAGGAAGTTTGGAACATTCAGCCTTAAATATGATTCAGGCAACTCTGCAGAAGAGAATGTGGGTAGTGTATAAAAGCCAATGAGTATGGAAGACACCAAGGAAAAGTCCTTTTAAATGCAGAAGGACAGACAGACACAAGAAGACACAAGAAGTATGAACTCAAAGAGACCAAGGCAGCATGCGTCTGAAACTGATGGGGCCTTAGAACTGAGAAAAGTTAACACATGACACATTCCTATCCCAGATGCTATATCCAATTCATGACTACATACAAATGAAATTGTAGCTTTCCTCAAATGGATCTCACTGGGGAAAACAAACTACATGTAAGAACAGGCGCCATGCCCAACCGATGATTACCAACAGAATTCAAAATCGAAGCATTTTGGGTGGCTCTTTGTGTCAATGTCAAGTTTTTTCCCCCAATTTTATCTTTATTTGTTTTCTTCTCTCTGTCTCATTCTCTCTCTCTCTCTCTCTCTCTCTCTCTCTCTCTCTCTCTCTCTCTCTCTCTCATTTTTGCTTTCTCTCTTTCCTCTCTCATTGATCCTTGGAATGCATATTATTGTTCTATATATGTTTTCATGGGATTCCCAAGTTGCAAAGGTTTCAGGATACTTGTAACCACATGAGACAGTGTTAAACTCAGTAAGACACAAAACAAAATACCTGGCTCTCTGGAGAGAGTTCCTCCTTCTGGCTGTTCACATTTAGGAAGAACCAGTATGACTTGAGGAGAAGAGCATAAAGTATGTAGCTGCCACTGAAATGTCAGTATATCAGTGGACACTTTCAAGAGACATTTCAGTCTGAAGCTGAGCTCTGAAACCTCTAAAGACACAGACTTGCATTACTTTGCAGGAGACACAGTGAGAATGTTGCATATGTTCTCAGAAACAAGCCCACTTTGAGGATTCTCAGAACCAGCAGAGGGTGATGTTGATTCAAATTTTACCAAAATTAAAAATGATGTAGTTGTTGAGAGAAACATCTGGAGACTGCAGAGTCCTCTGAGACTCTGTTTCCTGTCTTAGCCTCCAGTAAATGTAAAGACTATACAACACACACACACAAGATGTGACCTGATTCCAAACTTATTAAAGTAAATATTCTTTTTTAAGCAGTATTGCCCATATGTGTTTTATTTTTTATATATGGACATTATTGGAGTGACAAACATGAATTGCGTGTACATATAAAAGGCTGCAAATGTTCAAACATGAGGTGTCTGACATCTAGTCATTGACATCACAGCCATCAGCAGCATCTGCAATTCTATCTGTAACTTCTTAGCACTGTCAGGAGGGGTTGTCTCAGCTGAAATGTATGACTGTGTGTTAAGATTTCAGTCCTTGATGATCCATCCATGGTGTGGAGCCCATGCTGCTCTGCTGTAGGAATCCTAGTCCAAAGCTGTGATACACTTACCCTTAAAGCCCTCAGCCCATGGGACACAGACGAGGAGAAGCTCAAAATAATCATGTAACCTGTCTTTCACTTCATTTTGAATTTTATCTCTCATTTTTCTGTGCATCTTTTTTTCTAAGATTAAAGGATTCACTCTCCTTTTTTATTTCCAGACTCAGATATTAATGTCTGGATGACACTGCACCCCATGACATTAAATCCTTCTCTGGTATCAGGCTTTATACACCATCTAAAGATTGTCTGGTTTCTCTTCTACTCAGTGCATGTGTTGATCCTGTTACCCACACCACCATCACATAACATGCTCTCTCCACATGAATCACATAGTAATATCATCATATCCAATCGAGGTGCTTGACAATGTCTGAAGGATGCATCCGTGTGTGATTTTTATGTAACATCTATTTCCTCTTCAGTGCTTTTCTCCACATATATCACTGTGGTGAGCAGGGAGAACCAGTCATGCCTACAGCACTGAGTATGATTATATGACAGATAAACTCTCAACTTGAGGAATTTTGGGGTTTGTAACTTTGAAATCTATAAAACAGTTTAGTGCAATGATGTGAATGTAGGAGCTATGCTATTCTGAATTTAATGTAATATATTCTAAATTTAGCCCTCATTGTCAGGGTGAATAGTATCTACATTTAATAAAAATGCTGCATCAAATCTATGAATTTTAATTTTTATACCAAATAGTCCATATCTTTTTCTTAAATTATTATCTTTGAAACAGAGGTACTTCTGAAAATTTTAGAAGAAATTATCTGCATTCTCTGCAGCTCACATCACAGACTTAAGATGAATCATCACACTTTTATGCCTCTGTGGACCAATCATCTGAAATACAATCAGAGTTTCTTGTTAGAAATGACTTTCTTTCTCAGAGGAGGCTGGTGCCTGCCTTTCCTAGAAATGAGCAGGCCTTGTATCTCTGGTCCCTTGCACATTCATCCCAACCTGGAAACTTTGACCCCATATGATCCATTCCAGGATGTTTTTGTGGAACCTTTCTGTTGTCTGTCTTTCAGGGGGACATATATGATCCCTTAGAGAACGTCATATATATTCTTATTTCAGGATACACAAGTTGGTCATAAATGAAGAGTAACTGTGAGGTTGAAATGCGTAGAAAAGAACTATGAGTCAGAGCATATCTTCTTGCCCTTCCTACCATAAAGATTCAGTGCCTCAGCTGGCAAGGAGCTGTGTGTGTTAGTTCTCTTTCCATGGTGTTACTACAACTTTGTGGTAAGAGCATCTTCATGCTTTTAGAAACATATCGATAGGCTTATCTTTTTAAATGCTTATATAAGAAGATGTTTCATTCATAAAAATGAATTGCTCACTTTAATGTCACTTTCTTTAAAGAAATCAGCAGTTTACTCAAGCCTCTTTCCATATTTTCAGTTATGTTCATATCACAAATTCAGTGTGAAAGGTCTCCAAAGTTAGGCAAATCATTTTTTTCATAAGTTCAAAAACATCAGTAGTGTCAAGAAAAAGATTATTTTGTGACTTAGCATCACTGAACCTATGAATACAATCCTTTGAACCTGTGTGTTATGACTTCCAGCATCCTCTGCCCTTCTGCCCCTTCTCCAGGATGATGGTCATCTCAGAGATTTGAGCTAACTAATCACGGTTTTCCTAAAGATCATGTCTTCTACTGCTGTTTATAAATTTGTCAGAAATAAAGGGCAGTATAAAGATGAAACTGCTAATGCTGAATATATAGAAATCTCAAATATGAGAGCCAAGAAATTGACAGATGAGTAGTCTATGAAACATCCCTTCCTTTCATGCCATTGTAGGCTGAATAATGGGCACCTGCAAACAGCACGTACTTTTTCTTGTTGCACTCAGACAATAATCTTCAGATGTGTTGTATACTGAGGACCTAGGTCCTACCAGGAGAGCTGCTCTCTATGGGGAACAGAGATGAACTCCCCTGAGGCTCCTGTGTCCTCCATAACAGACAGGACCTTCTTGAGCCTTAAAATTTAAATCCACCCTAAAAGTAAGCATCTGGGGGTAAGCGGAATGCAAATCTCTCCTGGCTCCACCCAACCTTAGGTTGAAAAGCCAAGGCTGAGTCTGGGTACTCACTGATGCACAGCCATGGACAGGCTCATTCACTATTTCCTGCTGCTGAATTTCCCGACATGTGAGTGCCATGGCTCCATAAAGGACAAATTTTTACATTATCCCCTATTCCAATCTTACTCTCTGCTTTTGTCTCCACAGATGTCTTGTCCCAGGTTACCCTGAAGGAGTCTGGCCCTGACCTGTTGCCACCCTCCCAGACCCTCAGTCTGACCTGCTCTTTTTCTGGGTTTTCACTGAGCACTTCTGTTATAGGTGTGGGCTGGATCCGTCAGCCCTCAGGAAAGGGTTTGGAGTGGCTGGCACATATTTGGTGCAATGATAAGAAGTATTACCACTCATCCCTGAATAGCCAGATGACAATCTCCAAAGATACCTCCAATAACCAGGTATTCCTCACGATCACCAATGTGGACTCTGCAGATACTGCGACATACTACTGTGTTCGTGCTCAAAAGAACATTGATTTCTTCTCAATGGCCTTAAGTGCACATTGATTTCCTCTCAATGAACAGCTGTACAACAATTCAAGCTATTTCTCAGCTCTATTCTCCAATTCAGAGGGTTGGGAGTTGGCACACATTTCCTGCTAGCCTCTGGGGTTTCCTCTTCACTCTGAGTTTCATGGCTCTGGCTTCATGAATTTATAAAAATGAGGCACTTTTAAAATACTGTACAGAACTGAGAGGCTGTCTTTATCTCTGTCTATCTATCTAATCTATCTGTCTGTCTTTCTTTCTTTCTATCTATCTATCTATCTATCTATCTATCTATCTATCTATCTATTTTTAAGCAAATTGGGTTAGTGTGGTTGTTCCACTAGTCTTTGTCTTCAAAGCCCCAAAACAACAGATTACAAATTCTGTAACTACACCTGCAAAAGATTGGAATTTCTAAATAAGCATTCATAAATTAAGTCAGTGACCAAAGTTACCAAAGAAAACCACAAAATATCTCAGGCTATTGCCAAGGCTATTGGTTGCTCTTCACAGCCTGATGATAACACTCTGTTGCTGGAGACAATTACATATCTCATTGAACACAGAGATTCTGATCTAGAGGCCTCAACCCTACTGCCTACAGTTTGTAGTAGCAGTAGAGACTTGGCTTGCTTTCAGGAGAGAATAAACCTGCCAACATACTGCCACCTCCACTTTTGACCCACCCGTGAAATTTGTTATACAGTAGAGGCACAGCCTCTGTGGGGCGAAGCCATTCCTTGATTGGATATAAAGCTTACTCTATGAATGTCAACCATGGCTGAAATTACTAGAAAATCTAGAACCTGAGATTAGGTATCTCTGTTTTGTTTGTCATACTTGCAAGTGTTGTAAAGATTTGATTTTTATAAAATATGTAGGTAAGACCATTAGTAGATTTGATTGTTTTAGGAATGCTTGTAGAGGGAAAGCAACCATGATATGTCATGAATAACAGACTCTTCATGTTGAGGTGTTTCCAATGTCATGATTGATAAAGTATTCACAGAGACAGTACATAATTCTCACCAAATTCTGGGTGTATAGTTGCATCTATTAGTCAAATATCATTGGTCTGTCTGTGGGGAGAATCCCTGAGGAAAATGGTTTAATTCTCAAATTAGAAAATTGTTACATTGAAGAGCTTTGAGTTTTTCTGATTCTTGTTTAGTTAAAATTTTGGTGCATAAATCAAGCAGGATTGAGAGGCAGAGCACGTCAGTCAGTGGCCTTTGTACAGGCATAAGTAAAGACAGAAGAAAGACTAAACTTACTTCAAAATCACAAACAATCCTTAAGAATACGTGTGGTTGATGATAAATTATGAAAAATTGAAATAAATTATTTTATAATTATGAAAAACAATATTGCTGTTGTTTTTTATAATGTTATCATTTGGAATGTGTAAAATCTTAGAATAATGGAGATGGTAATGGTTGTAATTATAGAATCAGTGACTATATTATCTAGAATGATGATCTGGATTGTTATGATTATATAAAATTAATTTTGTTTGTTGAAAAATTAATATTACAAACTGCCTGATTAGGAACTCTGGGTGTCATCATTAATCTTTTGTTCCAACTCTGAATAAACAGAAACAGTAATAATGGAGGAAGGGAGCCAGGCGTTGGGATCACAAGCCTTCAATTGAGTAGTCTGGTAGCACAAGAAAGATCTCTGAGTTCACGGTCAGACTGGTACACCTAGCAAGTTTCAGAATAATCAGGACAACACAGAAAAGCCCTGTATCATAAAACCAAAATAAATAAATAAAAAGAAAAAGAAAATAATAAGTAAAACATATTTTAAAAAATATCATGTAAATACAAAGTTTAGAAAAAAAACCTCTTAATTTCTATTTAATTTTTTTCATATTTTTTCAGAGAGAAAAGGACAGTTTCCAAGGAAAACTGAAAGTGAAATGTGTCACTAAATATACTATTCATCAAAGCAATTTTTCATTATATATTAATTCTGCAACATAATTTTTCATATTTATAAATATTTAAATAAACTATACCTAAGGATATTTTTGCAGGCTGTCTTCTTGATGTTTTACAATTTGCTGTGGATGTGTGTTAACAATTAAGAATATATTATTGTGTTTACTGTCTTTAGGACACACACATAAATATGATCAGAATCATACAAAGTAGATGCAAGCATCATGCTTATCTGTCTCTCTGCAGTGCTCCAAAGTTAAGCCTCACTCTACTATCTCTTGAGAAGATTTCTATATAGAAACTTGGTATATTTATCTGTTTTCTTTTGGATAAAATATTTGAGATTTTGCTGTCTAAACAAAAGTGAGTTTTCTATCAACAATTTTTTTGGTCATCAAGAGCACTTGAATATATTGTGTTTGATGAAGACATCATGATGCATGGTTTTACAGATGTATCTATAGGATGTGCTGTAACCCCATGTGGATAAAAGGAGGCACTGAGCTTGTTCTGGGAAACATGTCAGTTGTGAGACTTAACCAGGATCACACAAGAAGTGCACCAGTTCTTTCTGAGCACTGGAAAGATCTTTCCTTCAATTCAACAATATCTTCTGGGCATCACAGCCATGTCCACTTTACCACCAGAATGAACAGACTCCAGCACAGCGTTCCTTTACAGAAACTTGGAGTTCCAGTCAAACAAACATAACTTTGTGTATCTGACATCAAGGTCCTTGCCCAGCTTCTGAAACGGTTTTTATCCTTTTATGATAGCCTCAACATATTGCCAGAGCATCATACTGATTTCAAATTTTCAAGTTTTTACTCAGGTACCAGATAAACTTGTTAAGATCTCCTTATATGAATTCCCAAACCCACACTCCCCAATTCAGTGATTACAATAGAAATGTCTCAAAATCAAGGATTTTCTTATAGACAAGTTCTAAAATGTTGACATATATCATTCCTTTCTAATATCATATTTATTTTATTTCTACATTGTAATTTTTGTAAATGTTGTTATAAGCAGCACTTCTTCATTATGTGAGACATCATGTCAGGTATCTGAAAGAACATAGTTTTTAAGAGGAAAGAGTGATGTCACCCTTGTGGGAAACATTCAGTATGAAATATGATTGCTTATAAGCATCAGTTCTTTTTAATGTAATGTCTTTTAAATAAATTTAAAATATACCTATGATGAGCAAGATTTTAATTGATAATAGTTTGTAGCTGATAATTATTTCTCAGTGCAAGTTGTCCCCGCCTCAAGAGCCTCTAAACAACTACTTTCTCCCAGACACAGGACAATGTTCCATAGGATTCTGCAACAAGAGGAGAATCTACAGGCACAGATTGTATTGCAAATGCTCTCCTTTGCTTGGGAAGAATCAAGGGGCAGGGCTGATTTCAGCATTGCTATGTAGAAACATCATTCAAATAAAAGTATCTACAATGTATAATATATATTGTCCATATGAGCATAACTTCAACAATTCCTCTTTATAGCAAGCTTTGCACACATAAGGTAGTCAAAGCACTTCACAAACAGATTTGCAAATCTGAGTACAATGAGGCACTTGCTGCTTTTCAGTATTAGATCATCTTGTATGTTTCTGAAATGCATTTGACTCATCTCAACATGTGAGATAATGTCTTGTAACTTGTCAAGAATTTTTCATTTGTATTGATTTAATAAAATTCTCGTTGGCCAGTATCTAGATAGGAAATAGAGGTGGGGCAAATAGACTAGGAAATTTCTGAGAAGAGAAAATCAGAGCAGGATATACCAGGGAGATGAAGCAGAAGCAGGATTAAAAGGCTGTACTCAAGAAAAGTTACCAAGACTGTGGCTAAAGATAGATAAGATAATGGGTCAATTTGAGAATGAGGAGCTAGTGAATAATAAACCTGAATTACTGGCTCAGCAGTAGCTATAAAATTAAGCCTCTTGGTTAATTAATTTTAAATGCCTGTAGGACTGATGGATCAGGACAGAGAAACTTCTGACCACATCAACAAATCCATCAACACCCTGATAGGCACTATATATTTAGGGTTTAACATGAGAGTGGACAAAGCTGCAAATGTGCATTAACTTGGACAAACACACTGATATCTATCTATCTATCTATCTATCTATCTATCTATCCATCTATCTACCTATCATCTATCTGTCTATCTATCTATCTATCTGTCTGTCTGTCTATCTGCCTCTCTAATCTATCATCTCACTATTAATCTATCTATGTTTATCTCTCTCTATTTATATATATATATGCATATATATATGTATCTATCTACCATCTATCTACCTATCATCTATCTATCTATCTATATGTATATCTGGTTCCACTAACTCCTTGGAGCTTGTTGTCTATTATGCAGTTTCACAACATTCAGGTTTTTAAACCAATAGCCATGGCGTTCCATAAATAGGAGTATGGTGAGCTTGGAAAAGATAGGTCCAGAGAGTGACAATGGAGATATGACTGAGAACACAGCCAGCATTTCTACTAGAAAAATCCACAAAAGAGGGATTGATAATCCCCTTTAAGGTTTTTTTTCATCCCTATCCATTGCATATCCATGATATAAATGTTGATTTAATGAACAGACTGAATCACATTCTAAATTGCCCATAATTCTCATCACTACCTAAGTGTGAAAATATTTTCCATATGTGGAAACAGGTCTGCATTTACAATATTTGTTTGTAATCTAGGTTTTTAAGTTTTCTGTCTCCTGTAAATTCAGGATTTGGGCAATTTGCATTATGAAACATTTGTATACTGTGTCTCTCACATGTGCTGTCTCTGGTAACTGACTTCATCACCAGTGGCCATTGGTAAAACTAGAACACATCCCCAGAGAAAGCAGTGAGATTCATAGAGTCAACATGCGAAGCACAACTCAACATTCATCCTTAAACTATGTACTTAGAAATGCCAGGTACATTACACAGAAGACAAACAAGGATTTGTAATTATAGTGAGAGGTCCATGTAGGTGAGAAATAAAACAATCAGTTCTCAGAACCAGTAGGGGGCACTGTGGATCCATCAAGTCACTCTGAAGTAACAAAGGATGTTGTGCATTGAGAAGATTTCAACTGCCTCATCCCATTATCCGTCTCATTACATTCAGACATGGTGTAGTTGACATGTGAGATCTCCCTGCTACAACACACTTGAGAGAAATATTTGTAAAATAAAATCTATGGTGATGTTACTAAGGCCCAGATTGTATTCTTGTTGCTTCTGGAAAAGATACTAGTCCATAAAAGACTTGATAAAGGCTAAGAGTTTTTGAGATCCAGGGCACTGAGCAACATTTTGGGAAAAGTTGTTTCAAGAGTTTTGAGCTAAGATCAGAAGTGTGCATATATCCTTTGAATAATAATGTGAAATGAACATCAGCCTCCAAAGCTCTGTTCATGTGTCTGATAGGGTTAGTACCTTCCTCTCCATTCTTTGGGAGGCGTGGGCTGATACAAATCACAGTGACCCTTGACGACTCTCCGGATGCTATTTAGTAATTAGTGTTGCAACTTCAAAACATCACAAATATGGTAGACCCTATTTAGAGTCAGGAGACTTTTGAACCATTGAAGTGTCCTTCACTTTATTGAACACGGATGCGATGACTAGAATCCTACTGGAATGGAACGCCTTTGTCTGCACAGGTCCCAGGATGAAACAGGGAATCCATTTCATCAGACAAGTTTATACTTAAATCTCACCATCCAACTGACTAACACAGAAGAGTCTCATATTTCTCTGTCTCCAAAAGAAGCAGATCCTGATTAAAAAATTCCTCATGATTACACAAATTACAGACTCTGTGGTTGTAAATATGAGGATTTTCATAAAATAACCTGTACCACATTAGAGCTCTTTTTCTACAATCCCAGAGCACACAGGATCTCACTGTGAACTGAAATCAGATCGTCCTCTATCTGGTGGTGCAGCTATAGATAGATGTCTTGCTAGAATCAGGGCTGTTGGGGTGTCTGATACTGAAGTAATAATGGCATCTTTTCTGCAACTTGTGTTCATTCCAGTATTTAGATAAAAGTGCCTGGAGTTGGATCAAAGTCCTTGAGATTCAATAAAAATTCGCCAGCAAGGACTTTGCTTTAGATTTCATTTCCATTTCCAACATCAATTGTGTGAGGCAGAACATAACTTGAGCCAGAAAGTACAGGATGGATTCTCCCAAGAACTGGCCAAACAAACTTCAGAGAGAAGTTCCAAGACAGATCATATACACATAGAAACAATATCCAGCACAGTCTCTATGATACTCATCAGGTTGACATCTGAGGACTCTGCCATCTACTACTGTGCAAAGAACATTGTCACAACACACATCTGAGGTATGTTAGAAACACAGGAGTAGATAATTGCTGTGAGGTTGAAGGAAAAGAGATTAACCTGAAAATTTTTGAAAACCTGTGTTTATGTTTGATGGAAAGGAAAAAGAGACTAAAGATAAATTATATTACATTAAGAATTTTTCATATTAATGCTGTATCCAAGATTCAGAGATAGAAATTTTCAGTTCATACACTTGAACCACTTCTCACTTGGGTGATATCAATGTGAGCATATGTCTACCATGAGTCCATATTTTGGATTAGAAATGTTTGATCACATTTTACATCAGTATGAAATCCTAGACTAAAATGTGAGGTTGAATTTTAATCACATTTTTTTTTATCAAACAGGTTTACATTTATATATTTGTAAAGCATAGGCTCTGATATTAAGCAGTGCCTACTGATGAGACAATCCTAGTCTATTCAACTCTAAGTACCTTGCTCTGTAATCACAACATGTGACAGAACACTGAACACAGTAACTTAACACCTTCCTCTCCATTCTTTGGGAGACGTGGGCTGATACAAATCACAGTGACCCTTGACGACTCTTGGGGAGCTGTTTAGTAATTAGTGTTGCTGATTCTTGCTGTTTTCCCAGAGGAATATGTGGCAGATGTGTCTGTAACTTCTTTCAGTGGTAAGTTACTGAGTGGAGACTCCAGGGAAGCTCAGAAATAAATATCTCTAAACAGATCTTCCTGCATTTGAAACCTCTGCTCACTGAGGACCTGTCATGTATCAGTCCGTGATAGAATAAGTATGGAGATGTGATCCAGTATCCAGAAATATTTTCCCCATTGATAGCCTCAGGTAATCTATTTATAATGCTTAGATCCTTACTTAGGTAGTATTTAGAAGAACAAAATATAGCACAGTTACAAAAGGAAATTCTGGGGATTTGTGATGAATGAAAACAGGGCTATGAGAGGAGAATGAAGAATAATCCACAAATTAAAGGGAGATTAGGAAAAAAAGCTAGAAATCAATGGGTGATGTATTCACTGAAAACACGTACTCACTTTCACACTTATGGAATCAGATGAGCCCAATTATAATCCTAATATTACCTTAATTCAGTAGAATAATATTATAGTATCTATATTGTCACAGAGCCCAGAATTTTGTGATTGGATTACTTTGTAACATGAGATTCTCTACATATGACTTAAGCATGCAGTCCTTTCCCTTAATACCTATGACAGCCGCTAGCATCCCATGTGCTGAAGTATGACATAAATCCTTATATATATTACTCAGCCCAACAGATTCCAAAATGTCATCGGATATGGTTTATATTAATTATTAGCAATGACTTATAAAAAGATTAATAGTTATTAAGTAATTATATAAAGCACTCTTTGATACAAAATATTGAACAATTAGGCACCTGCTGGAAAGCTGGACTGGTCTATATAGAGACATCGGGTCTGGAGCAAACTGTAATTGATATTGCATGCACCTGGTCTTGAACTGGTCATGGCCAGTGTATATGTGTCTTCAAGGCTCTAAGTCCACACCTATAGTTCAAGTTGATAATGCCTGATTCGTAATACAAACATAAATCCACCCATCACCTTGAAGTGTAAGGAAAAATGTTCTTCAATAATGTGAAGTGGCTGTTTCCCTGTGAACTGATTGTTCACAGAAAATCGTATCAGTTCTGACCAGTGGTAGAAGAGAAGACCTACCTACATCAGTCACTTTCTAGATGCTACTCTCCTGGCACATTAGATGCCTCTGATTTATAACCTCATGTACCTGCAAAATATACTTCAATATCCTGCATGTATGTTTTATGTATTTTGTAGCTATACTTAGATATTTAAACATATACGCACACATATCCATAATACTGTTATTAGATTGTCTCATTTCTGGGAGCACATTCCAGATCCATCCTTCTTTCATGAAGATATTCACCTTTTGAAAATCTTAACTAACACAAGCCCTGTCCAAAACTAAGAGAACTCTGTACTTGGAAATGTAGACATGGAGAAATAAAGTTATGTAAGTAACACATCCTCCACCCATGAGGATTCCTGTCAAGTAGATCTTCCCTCTCTTTCTCCCTCTAAGTGCATGCGAATGGAGATCTGGAAACAGATTGAATCCCAGTGTGTATGTGCTTCATTTATACTTCCTTCTTAATGCCAGTATTTTTTTCTGGAATTGTTAAATTTTCTGTAAGTATCACAGTGAATTTTCCTCTTTCTATTGACCTCTTTATTGGCATGTTTCAGTAATTAACACATTTACATATGGGGGCTGCATCTGAGCTTAAAACTGATGTTCTCTGTCATCAGGTTCTCTGTTCCAGGTATAGTCTGAAGAAGGAAGATAAGACTGTTCTCTCTGTTGTCACCTTACAACAGTGGGATCTGATGAAGCTGTACCCAAATGTCACCATGGATGAGCCTAGAACTAGGGGTCATTGATGATAGTAAAGATAAAGCTTAAGGTCATTCTCTGAAACATCCAGTCAGCATTTCCAGACTAATAGCCATTTCCCCTGCAGGAGATCCCTGAGAGCAGAGAAGTTTTAGGGATGTTTAGTGCTCAGGGGAAACCTACAATCAATTGGAGACCATGACAAATCATCTTTAAGGGTGGTCAGAGACCACAGAAGACACAGTGGAGCCAGGTTTCCCTATGTCAGGGATGAGCTGTGGTGGGCGTTTAGGAATTCTGCATTCTATGATTTTCTTTTATGAGTTTATTATCTAATCTGCAATATTGTGATTGACCTGTGATGTTTCCATGCTAAAGAATACTATTTAAAATTCGTTGTTAAACTCTTTATAGAGATGTAGTTCCTTGTTTTTCTATTCAGATTTATTTTCTTTTTTACAATATGTTTACAAATACAAAAAATAAGGTATGATCTTTGATTCTCCTCCCAATTTCTGTGAGATCATTCTTATGTCCTCTTGTACCCAACTCCACACCCTGTCTTTCTCTGTATAGGATAAATACAAATAGATGAAAAACAAAAAAGATTTTAAAAAAGGTTCAAAACCAAACAAAGATAAAACAATAAATATTCTCAACCCATGATGCAAAATCCTAAATTCTCTGTACTTGAATAACTTCTGTTGTGTTAAGACAAGAAACCATGTTTTCTTGATGAAATATTCTATTGAAAGATACATACTTATTTCCATAGTTTATTTATTGTGATGTTGTTGCAATAATAATCTCTGGGAAAACATTAATGAAGTATACTAACTTTTTGTGATGTGGGTGAGTTTCTAAGTATATAATCTGATAGAAAGGCAAATATTAATTGCATGCATCTGAACTGTCTTACCTTTCTCATCAGAATCATCATCATCATCATCATCACCACCACTACAATCAGTCTGATACCTTGTCACAAGTGGAACACCTGTCTCGATCCTGAGAAATACTAAGAGCTTAGGTCCTGATATTACATTCTTAACATCTGCAGTTATCAGGGAAGAACTGTGTAATGCATTTCCTCACAGAGGGCAAGGATGTCGGCCTCAGCATCCTGCTGCCTGGCCCATGTGTTTTCTATCTTCTCTATCTGCACTAGGTCCTTATCTAAGAATATGCTGCTCATGAATATGCAAATTACTCGAGTCTATGGTGGCAAATATAGGAATGTCCACATCCAGAACAACATATGATCAGTGTTCTCTCCACAGTTAAAAATTAAACAAGTCCTCATGATGACATGGAGTTGGATTATTCTTGTCTTCATGTTAGAAACCACAGGTAAGGGACTCTCCAATTACAAACCTGATGAAGGAGAATGGACTATGGTGCCATGACCCACACTTTGCCTTTTTCTCCATAGGTGTTTACTCCCAGGTCAAGCTGCAGCAGTCTGGTCCTGTACTGGGGAAACCTGACGCCTCAGTGAAGTTGTCCTGCAAGGCTTCTGGGTTCAACATCAAAAGTACCTATATTCACTGGGTGAAGCAGAAGCCTGGACAGGGCCTGGAGTGGATTGGAAGGATTGATCCTGCAGATGGTGGTACTCGTTATGCTCAGAAGTTCCAGAACAAGGCCAAACTGACAGCAGACACCTCCTCCAGCACACTCTATATGGAGCTCAGGAGCCTCACATCTGAGGACTCTGCAGTCTATTACTGTGCAAGAGACACAGTGTTGCAACCACATCCTGAGTGTGTCAGAAAACCTGAGGGAGCAGGAAGCTGTCCTGTACTGAGATGACAGAGAAGATTAGCTTGGAGATCTGTTTCAAAATCATTCTGAATGTCCTATTGTCGGCTCCTTCACAGGCTTATATGATCTTTGTTAGCTTGTCCAATGGACTACTTTGATGTTAGTTCAGGATGCCCTTACAGTACACTCTAAGACTACCAGTGGTTTACCAGTGACCCTCTCCTTTCACATGACTTCTCCTTAATGGTCTAAAATTGGATTATTATTATTTAGCACCACATAATGACACAAATATCTCTTCAATACAAGAGGCTGGAACTGTTGCTGCAGTAGCTAGAAATAAGCTGTAGGAAACAGACCAGTGAGTGAGGGATGAATCAGTAGCCTGTGAACAGCAAATACCTTTTCATTGTCCAACTTGATTTGCCTACAACAAGTAAAACTACTTTGTTGAAAAGGGTCCCCACAGATTTTGGCTTAGGGTCCTGACCCTCTCCTGTAAGATCAAGTTTTATTCCTTTCATTATCGATGCTTCCGATCTTGAATTTCTTTTGGCTGTAGTCATACAATTTCTTACTATTTTAAATTATGTGGGAAGCTGACTGCCAGATATTGGAGGCCTAGGATTTAGAGTTTGCTATTTTGCCAACAAGATGGGCTCCTGCAAATAAAGGACTGCAGCCTGAGAAGTGGGACTGCATGCTGAGAATTGTAGGGCCTGATACTGTCAGCAGCAGGCATAGGTGCTCATTCTTCCCTTTCCCCATATTGTATTGTGTTTGTTACCAATTCTGTACCAATTGGTCTATCTTGAGTGGACCAGTTAAAAAGGCTTTTATATTTTGCAGGTATTTTAGAGGGTGATTAGTGTATTGAAAATGATTAGAAAGTTTGTATCTCTATAAATTTGTATAATGGCCTTTACTCTCTTCAGTTGAAACATATAGGAAGCACAGGACACAGCCAGAAATTGACCTTTATACTTTTCTGTGCCTTCATTTTGGCATGCTTTTATTAAATTATCAATAGTATGAGAGATATTAGCAACTACAGACTGAAGCTTCTTGAATTTGCAGTTTGCATTTTAATATAGAGGTAAAAGAGATAATTGGAAACTGCACCTTTATTATCTGTCTGCTGCTCTATAGCTTGTTGTAGCTGATCAGCAAGTTATAAAAGGGCTTTGTAGATTTCTATCTATAGAGGAAAATTGCCCAAGGGAGTGATAATATCAGGAACTTTATTTCAAGTCCTCATAATAACTTGGAGGCTTTGGCTGTGAACCAATTGAGAGCTGACAAGCCCTTGGACTACTGCTTGGATGTATCTTTGTCTAATAAATTGATGATAGGTAATTTTTGTAGAGGTTCCTGTCTATGGATATGAGCAGCAGTGGAGAGGCATTCATCCATCCATGACTGAAGACGTAGACTAAACAGAGTGATAGTGAGCTTTATATTCACAAGAGCCTGTCAGCCTAAGGATATTATTTTACACATATTTGCTATAACATTTATTAGTCTTATTTGAAAATATCGCTCAACTTCATTTGTGAAACATTATTTTTTTTGATATCTTTTAAAGTAGTGAAAGGAGAGCTTCATTGACAGGATTTATCATATTCTCCACTGACTGGAAACAGCCAGTATCTGTTCATGCTTAGAAAGCTCTTTAAGGTCTTTTGTTGGGAAGGATCATTATTGCTATATTAACACACAGAATAAAAGTATGGAGAGTAGATGCAACCGGTTCAGTAGGAAGACCTTTTTTAAATTTTTTTATTTTTTATTTATTTATTTTTAATACTGGAACTTCCTTTTCTTCTGGTGAGACTGGTGCTAGCCTAAGCTGGTTCCTCACGATTAAATGTTTTAATATAACTGCTCCCATAGAGCAGAGCAAGTTTTAAAAATTTTGTCTGAAGATTATGAATGAATAAAACGATCATAACAACATGAATTTTAATTTTTAGTTACAGTTAATAGCTGACGAGTTTATTACTTATGCTTTGGCTCTATTTTCTTTATGTAGGTTTTGTAGTTCATTTGAACACATTAATAATAAACTCAGATTTATAAATATTGTTTCCAAATCACATTAAGAAATGAAATCAGACCACTGCCCTTTCCTGTCATTTAACCAATAGCAGGTCCAGATTTAAATTGCCTACTTGACTCTTACTGTGATGTCTTCTGTTTTTCGTCTTGTAGGATTCTGTTTCTATTTATGTCCATGTCTTGCTCTGCATCTCTCTATGTCTGTCTGAGCCACCCTCACTGTGTCTGCCTGTCCCTTTTTATTTCTCCCTCTGTCATCACAAATGTATTTTCTTTGTATTTATTGAACAACATGGAATACATCACTTTGGAAAAATATTGAAATATTAGTCAGAAATATTTAGCAGCGCTGTACTAGGGATTAATTAATTTTTTCCAGCAGACACAAATGATATATAGTACTGTAAACATCTTTTTATTCAAACAATATCTATTTCTTAAGAATTTCAAATGTTTTATTTACTCTTGTTTTATGGTCTGGCTATTTATTCTGGCTGTGTGATACAACATAAGTTCCAATACCTTAGAATGCAAAACATATTTTTAGACAAAATATATTGCCACAGAAGTATATGTTTTATAATTAATTAAAATTGCTATTAAAACTATCCTCACAGAATATATTTGCTGACACAATAAGTAAATATTATTGTTAATATTTCTGAAGTTATGCGTTATGTCACATTATCTGGTCTCCTATCTATCTCCTTCTCAGTCTCAGCACCCCAACCTCCACTCTAAAGTCTTTACAGAACATGAACCTACACTGACTGACACAGCATTGTCTCTTACAGTCTGAGGGCAGCTAGTGATCACACTTCTATAGCTCATGGGGTTGGATAAAATATGTGAATAACAACCAGCATGAAGACCTTTAGGACTTGTTAATCTCAAGAGTGCGATTCAATGGGAAGACTCTAGCTTAGAACAGTAACATTTCATGCTTCTCAGCAGATTGTCATGTGCTTGATATGGATGCTGCCATGTGGGTAATACTTTGTGGCTGGTATGAGGGCTCTAATGGATTACTATGCTAAATATTGTGTAAACCTATGTTGAGTTTAACGTTCTGCTTGAAATACCAGGGATTTTGTAAAAACATCCTTTTGTCTTCTGCCAATTAGAAATAAGGGATTGAGCAGCGGGCAGGAGAATCTTCTTCATGCCTTTGTATTGGATGAGACCCTCCAATGTACTGGAAATGCACCTGTCAAGGAGCTGTGAGAGATCAGTTCAAGAAATTCTCGGACACATGTCGGATAAATCACTTTAAAGTACTAAGGCCCCTCATACTGCATATTGTAGAGATCTCCAAACAGGGATGTGAGTCTCAGAGAGCCTGAAAGGTGAATTTCTGAACCAGAATGATGCTGTAGAAATTATTCTTTAAATCACTGCTTATACTTCACATTCTTCCCAGAAGCAGGAAATGACTCATTTCAATCTGATATCCTTCGAAGAGACCTAATTCGTCATAGTCACCACCCAGACATTTTGTTTAAACTACAGTATTTCCTAAAGATATATTAAATATCTGTGTTGGGGATGCAAAGAAGAAACCTACATTTTTTTTTCTTGATTTTAAACAATAGCATATTATTGTGTACTATAAAAATTTCTCAATCTTTTTAAATTTTCCTGTTATTACAGCATTATTTCTTTTTATACAAGGCAATGTATATAGTAGGGCTATTTACATCCTTTTACACACTAAGGTTAAGGACAAATTTCTAGGAGTCCTCATCGAAGACCTAGGAGAATGTGAGCACAGTCATCTCTCCCTGTTATCACCAAGTTCTCAAAGCTCAAATATTCTTCTAATTTCCAGGGAAAAATTGCATCCTCAGTGGAGAGCAGTGCATAAGGCTTTGATCATACAGGGCTGAGGCACTTAGAGAAGGAAAGGATTGGTTTAAAAAGTAATTGTGGTCACTTTATAATGGCCCTCAAAGGAAGTGTCACTTTTAGAAGTGAGGTTGTTCCATGTGTAAGTATCACATCCTTCCTAGTGTTGATATTACTCTCAGAACATTTTATTATGTTGTTAAGAACCAGCTCTCATATTGGATTCATAGAATATCTGCTTACTATTGAGATTCTTGAGATTAATTTTGATTTTGCATAGAGGATATACTTTCCTTTTTTCAAACTCAGATATTAATGTTTGAAGATACTGCACCCTATGACATTAAATCCTTCTCTGGTAGTAGGCTTTATACACCATCTAAAGGATTGTCTGGTTTCTCTTCTACTCAGTGCATGTGTTGATCCTGTTACTCACACCACCAACATATAACATGCTCTCTCCACATGAATCACATTAATGTCATCATATTCAATTGAGGTGCTTGACAATGTCTGAAGGATGCATCAATGTTTGAGGTTTGTGTAACGTCTATTTCCTCTCCAGTGCTTTTCTCCACATGTATCACTGTGATGAGCAGGGAGAGCCAGTCATGCCTACTGCACTGATTGCAATTATATGACACTCTCAACTTGAAGATATCTGGGGTTTGTAATTTTAACTCTATAAAACAGTTCAGTGAGATGATATGAATTGAGGAGTTATGCTGTTCTAAAATTAAAGTAATATACTCTAAATTTAGCCCTCATTGTCAGGGTGTAAAGTATTTGCATTTATTAAAAATGCTTCATTAAAACTATGAATTTTAATTTTATACCAATAGTCCAATATTTTTTCTTAAATTTTTAGCTTTGGAACCAGAATTAGTTCTGAAAATTTTAGAAGAAATTATCTGCATTCTCTACAGCTCACATCACAGACTTAGGACAAATCATCACACTTTTATGCCTCTGTGGACAAAACATCTGAAATACAATCAGAGTTTCTGTTACAAACGACTTCTTTCTCAGAGGAGGCTGGTGCCTGCCTTTCCTAGGAATGAACAGGCCTTGTATCTCTGTCCCTTGCACATTCATCCCAACCTGGCAACTTTGACCTGATATGATCCATTCCAGGATGTTTTTCTGGAACCTTTCTACTGTCTGTCTTTCAGGAGGACATATATGATCCCTTAGAGAACGTCATATATATTCTTATTTCAGGATACACAACTTGGTCATAGATGAAAAGTCATTGTGACACTGAAATGACTGGAAAAGAACTATGAGTCAGAGCATATCTTCTTGCCCTTCCTACCATAAAAATTCAGTGTCTCAGCTGGCAAGGAGCTCTGTGTGTTAGTTTTCTTTCCATGGTGTTACTACAACTTTGTGGTAAGAGCACATTCATGCTTTCAGAAACATTTAGATAGGTTTATCTTTTTAAACATTGAAATAAGAAGATGTTTCATTCATAAAAATGAACTGCTCATTTAAATGTCACTTTATTTAAAGAAATCAGCAGTTTACTCAAGCCTCTTTCCATATTTTCAATTATGTTCATGTCACAAATTCAGTGTGAAAGGTCTCCAAAGTTAGGCAAATCATAGTTTTTACTAAGTTCTAAATGATCCGTAGTGACAAAAAAAAAGATTATATTGAGCCTTAACATAATAAATACAATACTTAGAACCTGAATATTATGACTTCCAGCATCCTGTGACCTTCTGCCCCTCCTCCAGGATGATGGTCATCTCAGAGATTTGAGCTAACTAATCACGGTTTTCCTACAGATCATGTCTTCTACTGCTGTTTATAAATTTGTCAGAAATAAAGGGCAGTATAAAGATGAAACTACTAATGCTGAATACATAGAAATCTCAAATATGAGAGCCAGGAAATTGACAGATTAGTAGTCAATGAAACATCGCTTTCTTCCATGCCATTGTAGACTGAATAAATGCCCATTACAAACATCATGGTATTCTTCCTTGTTGCACTCAGACAATAATCTTCAGATGTGCTGTATACTGAGGACCTAGGTCTTACTATGAGAGCTGCTCTCTATGAGGAGCAGAGGCGAACTTCCCTGAGCCTCCTGTGTCCTCCATAATGGACTGGTTCTTCCTGAGCCTTAAAATTTAAATCCACCCTTAGTGTTAGCACCTGGGGAGGGAATGCAAATCTCTCCTGGCTCCACCCAACCCTGGGTTGAAAAGTCAAGGCTGAGTCTGGGTACTCACTGGTGCACAGCCATGGACAGGCTCATTAACTATTTCCTGCTGCTGAATTTCCCAACATGTGAGTGCCAAGGCTCCATAAGGAACAAATTTTCACATTATCCCCTATTCCAATCTTACTCTCTGATTTTGTCTCCACAGATGTCCTGTCCCAGATTACCCTGAAGGAGTCTGACCCTGGTCTGTTGTTGCCCTCCCAAACCCTCAGTCTGACCTGCTCTTTTTCTGGGTTTTCACTGAACACTTATGGTATAGGTGTGGGCTGGATCCGACAGCCCTCAGGAAAGGGTTTGGAGTGGCTGGCAGATATTTGGTGGGATGATGGTAAGAGGTACAACCCATCTCTGAAGAGCCGGCTGACAATCTCCAAAGACAACTCCAACAACCGGGTATTCCTCAGGATCACCAATGTGGACCCTGCAGATACTGCCACATACTACTGTGTTCGGGGAGCACATTCATTTCTTCTCCATGGACAGCTGTACAGTATTTGAAGCTATTTCTCAGCTCTTATTCTCCGATTGAGAGGGTTGGGAGTTGGCACACATTTCCTGCTAGCCTCTGGGGTTTCCTCTTCACTCTGAGTTTCAGGTCCCTGGCTTCCTGAATTTATAAACATGAGGAACTTTTAATATATTGTACAGAACTGAGAGGCAATGTCTGATAGGTTCAGCATGGTCAATGCTACTTCAAAAAGTCACAAATATGATTGACCCTAATGAGATTCAGGTGACTTTCGAACCATAAAAGTGTGGTTCACTTTATTGAACATGGATCTTGACCAGAATCCTACTAGGATGGTAGGGCTTTGTCTGCACAGGTGCCAGGATGAAACAGGGAATGCATTTCATCAGACAACTTTAGTATTTAAACCTCGCCATCCAACTGCATAACACAGAAGAATCTTATATACTCTGTCTCAAAAACAAGCAGATCTTGATCTAAGGAGTTCCTCATAATTATCTAAATTACAGACTCTTTGTTTGTAAACATGAGGATATTCATAAAAGAACCTGTACCGCATTAGAGCTCTCTTTTTCTACAGTCCCAGAGCACACAAGAGCTCACTGTGAACTGAAGTCAGATCAACCTCTACCTGGTGGCGCAACTATAGATAAATGTATTGCTAGAATCAGGGCTGATGTGGAGTCAGATACTGAAGTGATAATGGCATCTTTTCTGCAAGTGGTGTTCATTCCAATGTTTAGATAAGGAGTTTGATAAAAGTTCTTGAGATTCAATAAAAATTTTCAACCATGGATTTTGATTCAGATATCTTTACCATTTCCTATTTGAATTATGTGAGGTAGAACATGACTCGATCCAGCAAAGACAGAATGGATTCTCCTAAGAACTAGTGAACAATCTATAGAGAGAAGGTCCAAGATAGAATCTAACCACACATAAACAAATCCAACACAGTGTGTATGATACTCATCAGGCTGACATCTGATGACTCTGACATCTATTAATGTGCAAAGAATATTGTCACAGCACACGTCTGATGTATGTCAGAAACAGAGAAGGAGTAGAAAGTTGCTGTGGGGTTGAAAGAAAACAGAAGATTAACCTGAAGATTTTCTAACAACCTGTGTTTATGTATGAAGGATAGGAACAACAGACTAAAGATAAATTGTATTACATTAAGAATTTTCATACTAATGCTGTATCCAAGGTTCAGAAGATAGAAGTTTTCAGTTCATACACTTGAACCACATCTTACTTGGGTGATATCAGTGTATGCATGTGTCTACCATGAGTCATTATCTTAGATTAGAAAGGTTTGATCACATTTTTCATTAATATCAAATCATAGACTAAAAATGTGAGGTTGAATTTTAACCAAGTTGCTTTTCTCAAGCGGGTTTACATTTAGAAATTTTTAAAGCATAGGCTCTGATATTAAGCAGTGCCCACTGATGAGACAATAGTAGTCTATTCCACTCTAAATACCCTGCTCTGTAATCACAGCATGTGACAGAGCAGTGAACATAGTAACTTAACACCTTTCTCTCCAGTCATTGGGAGGTATGGGCTGATACACATCACAGTGACCCTCAGTGCTATTCTGTGTGCTGTTTAATATTAGTGTTGCTGATTCTTGCCATTTTCATAGAGGAATATGCGGCAGATGTGTCTGTAACTTCCTTCAGAAGTAAGTTACTGACTGGAGACTCCAAGTTAGTTCAGAAAAATCTTTAACCAGATCTTCCTGCATTTGCAACCTCTGCTCACTGAGAAAACTGTCATGTATCATTCTGTGAGGGAATAAGTGTGGAGATATGAGCCAATATCCAGAAACTATATTCCCCATTGATTACATCAGGAAATCTATTCCTAAGGCTTAAATTCTTACTTAGATGCTCTTTAGAAGAGTAAAATATAGCACAGTTACAAAAGGAACTTCTGGGGATTTGTGATGAATGAAAACAGGGCTGTGAGATATTGCACAAAGTAAATGGGGATTAGGAAAAGAAGCTAGAAATCAATGTATGATGTAGTCACTGAAAACTCCTGCTCACATTCAAACTTATGGAATCAGATGAGCCCAATTATAATCCTAATATTATCTCAATTCAGTAGTAGAAGATTATAGTAAGAATTTGTATTGTCATAGAGCCCAGAATATTGAGAATGGATTATTTTGTAAAATGAGGTTTTCTACATATGACTTAAGCATGCAGTCCTTTCCCTATGACAGCCGATGTGCTGAAGTATGAATTAATCCTTATAAATATTACTCAGCCCCACAGACTCCAAAATGTCAATATATATAGTTTATATTAATTGTTAGCAATAATTATAAAAATTATAAATAGTTATTAAATGATTATATAAAACACTCTTTGAAACAATATATTAAACAATTAGGCACCTGAGGGAAAGCTGGACTGGTCTAAATAAAGGCAGGGGGTCTGGAGCAAACAATAATTGATAATGCACGCACCTGGTCTTGAACTGGCCATGACCAAGTCCCATATATGAGTCTTCAAGTCTCTAAGTCCACATCTCTAGTTCAAGTTGATGATGCCTGATTCCCAATACAAATATAAATCCACCCAGCACCTCAAATTGTAAGGGAAAATGTTCTTCAATAATGTGAAGAGGCTGTTTCCCTGTGAACTGACAGTTCACAGGAAATCATATCAATTCTGACCAGTGGTAGAAGAGAAGACCTACATCAGTCACTTTCTAGATGCTACTATCCTGCCACATTAGATGCCTCTGATTTATAACCTCATGTACCTGCAAAATATACTTCAATATCCTGCGTGTATGTTGTATGTATTTTGTAGCTATATTTAGATATTTAAACATATATGCACACATATCCATAATACTGCAATTAGATTGTCTCATTTCTGGGAGCACATTCCAAGTCCATCCTTCTTTCATGAAGATATTCACCTTTTGAAAACCTTAACTAATACAAACCCTGTCCAGAACTAAGAGAACGCTGTACTTGGAAATGTAGACATGGAGAAATAAAGTTATTTAAGTACACACATCCTCCACCCATGAGGATTCCTGTCAGGCAGATCTTCCCTCTCTTTATTCCTTTAAGTGCATGCCAATGAAGAGTTGGAAACAGATTGAATCCCAGTGTGTATGTGCTTCATTTATACTTCCTTCTTAATGCCAGTATCTCTTTCTGGAATTGTTAACTTTTCTATAAGTATCACAGTGGATTTTCCTCTTTCTCTTGATCTCTTTATTGGCATGTTTCAGCAATGAACACATTTACATATGGGGGCTATATCTAGGCTTAAAACTGATGTTCTCTGTCATCAGGTTCTCTGTTCCAGGTATAGTCTGAAGAAGGAAGATAAGACTGTTCTCTCTGTTGTCACCTTACAACAGTGGGATCTGATGAAGCTGTACCCAAATGTCACCATGGAGGAGCCTAGAACTAGGGGGTCATTGATGATAGTAAAGATATAGCTTAAGGTCATTTTTGAAACATCCAGTCATTATTTCCAGGCTATTAGCTGAGATCCCTGAGAGCAATGAAGTTTCAGGGATGTGTTAGTGTTCAGGGAAACTGTACAATTCACAGTAAAGCGTGACAAACCATCTGCACGGGTGCTCAGAGGCCACAGCAGACAAAGTGGAGCCATGATTCCCCATGTGAGGGGTGAGTTGGGGTGGGTGCTGAGGAATTCTGCATTCTGTGATTTTCTTTCATGAGTTTATTAGCTAATCTGCAACTGCTGTGATTGACCTCTGATGTTTCCATGCTAAAGAATCCCAAAAATTCTTTGTTAAACCCTTTATAGGGCTGTAGTTCCTTGTTTTTATATTCAGTTTTCTTTCTTCTTTAAAAGCATTTTTAGAAATTGCAAACAATAAATTCTGGTCTTTGATTCTCCTCCCAATTCCTCTGAGAATATTCTTATGTCCTCTTGTATCCAACTCCGTACCCTGTGTTTCTCTGTGTAGGATAATTACAAATAGACAAGAAAGGGTTCAAAAGCAAACAAAGATAAAACCATAAATATTCTCAAGCCATGATACAAAAATCCTAAATTCCCTGCAGATGAATAACTTCTGACGCATAAGACAAGAAATCATGTTTCTTGATAAAATAATCTAATATAAGATACATCATTTATTTCCATAATTTATTTATTGTGATGTTCCTGCAGTAATAATCTTTGGGAAAATATTAATGAAGTATATTTACTTTTGGTGATGTGGGTGAGTTTCTAAGTATATAATCTGTTAGAAAGGCAAATATTAACTGCATGCATCTGAACTGTCTTACATTTCTCATCAGTATCATCGTCATCATCATCATCATCATCATCATCATCATCATCATCATCATCACCACAGTCAGTCTGATAACCTTGTCACAAGTGGAGCACCTGTCTCAATCCTGAGATGTACTAAAAGCTTAGGTCCTGACATTATATTCTTAACATCTGCAGTAATCAACATTGTGTTATACATTTCCTCACAGAGGGTAAGGACGTCGGCCTCAGCATCCTGCTGCCTGACCCATGTGTCTTCTACCTTCTTCTCTATCTGCACTGGGTCCTTATCTAAGAATATGCTGCTCATGAATATGCAAATTACTCGAGTCTATGGTGGTAAATATAGGAATGTCCACCTCCAGAACAACATATGATCAGTGTTCTGTCCATAGTTAAAAAAGACACAAGTCCTCATGATGACATGGAGTTGGATTATTCCCTTCTTCATGTTAGTAACCACAGGTAAGGGTCTTTCTAGTTACAAACCTGATGAAGGAGAATGGACTATGTTGCCATGACTCACATTTGGCCTTTTTCTCCATAGGTGTCTACTCCCAGGTCCAGCTGCAACAGTCTGGTCCTGAGCTGAGGAAACCTAGGGCCTCAGTGAAGTTGTCCTGCAAGGCTTCTGGGTTCAACATCAACTAGTACTATATTCACTGGGTGAAGCAGAAGACTGGACAGGGCCTGGAGTGGATTGGAATGATTGATCCTGAAGATGGTAGTACTATTTATGCTCAGAAGTTCCAGAACAAGGCCAAACTGACAGCAGACTCCTCCTCCAGCACAGTCTACATGGATCTCAGCAGCCTTACATCTGAGGACTCTGCAGTCTATTACTGTGAGAGGCACAGTGTTGCAACCACATCCTGAGTGTGTCAGAAACCCTGTGGGAGCAGGAAGCTGTTCTGGACTGAGATGACAGAGAAGATTTTAGCTTGGAGATATGTTCAAACATAATCATTCTGAATGACCCTTTGTCTGTCCCTTAACAGGCTTATAGGGTCTTTGTTAGCTTGTCCAAAGGACTTGTGTGGCTAGTTAGGAAGCCCATACACTACACCGTAACTTTCCCAGTGACCCTCTCCTTAGACATAACTTCTCTTTAATGATCTAAAGTAGGATTATCTTGCAGAGGGGTTTCTTGGTCCTGGGCAGCCAAAGGCTCAGACCCACAGACCTGCAGGGCCAGACACCTTAGCTGCCAGCCCCCAGAAATGACTCAGATGTTTATAGTAACTTTATTCTGTTTGACCTATGGCCAGGCACATTGCTAGCTAGCTCTTACATCTTAAATCAACCCATTTCTATTAAGCTGTCTGCCACGTGGCCCATGGCTCACCCTTGTTCCTTACATGTTGCCCCTTGGGCGGCTTGCTTGATCTGCCTGACTCTGCCTTGCTTCTCCTACCTATTCTCTGATTTCTCCTCCTACTTCTTCTATGGTGCCTGCCATGGCCCAAAACAGCTCCTTTATTTAAAGATTGAGATTCACAGCATACAGAAAAGCCATTCCCAAATCACTTCCCCCATTCAGTCTGATTAAAAAGAAAGGTTTTAATTTTAACATAGAAAAATTACATATAACAAAATAGACATCAAGCAAGAATTACAATTATATCTAGTCTATTTGTATTTAGCAAAATTAAAGAAAATACCCTTATCATCTACCTTATCTTAATGAATCTAAAGTTTTACATCCAATATATCTTTCAAAAGACTAAGAAAAACTGTACCTATAACTATCTAATCTTCAATTACATGAAAGACCACAGAAGGATATATTTACCCGAGTAAACCAGAAGTGCAGATGACTTCTAAAATCTAGAAAGGACAGAGATGACACCTATATGCCTGGACAGTCATCCAAAGTTCCTTTATAAAGTTGGGGCATCCGTCTTCAGCCTACAGGCCCAGAGTCTCTTTTCATTTCAGTGAAGCAGGAAATCTGCTCTGCCCATTCTGGCACAGTTCATCAGTTGCTTCTCCCTGAGTCCTGAAGAATGTCTGACAGTTTTCTCTCTAAAGCAGGAACCTGAATGACCATCTCGGCTTGTTCTGCAAAGTTCAGAGGTCATCTTCCTATGGAACCTGCATGTCCAGTTTAAACAGCATCCTGTCAAGCAGTCAATATAAGAACAGGTTCTTGTCCAGTGGCTAACTATTGCCACAAATAGACTCCATATGGAGTTTCTTTGATGCCCATTTTTCTCTTGAAGTAAATTAGTGCTGCCTGGAGCAGATCTGTCTTACTGTCTAGAAAAGTCTAAGATCTTAAAACACTTTAAATGCCATATTCTGTAGGTCTTATAAGTGTTTGTAGATTACCTATCTGATTGAATTATATCTTTGTATACCTACAAATCTAACTAACATGCGTTTCTTAATTATATATTACAATTTTAAATCAGTTACATAAACATCATATCTTAAACAAGAGTAGAAAATGCATATAGCATAAGAGAAGTGACCTTAAATATATATCAATAAACCAAAATCCATACCAATGTAAAATATTTTGAGATTAACAGCTGATTTCCTGATCTAAGTAAATTTAATAATCTAACTTTAAATAAAACCATTGATATACCATATCCCCCTTTTCTTCTTATAAAGAGATTTACTATGACCAATAAGCAGTTATAATGAAAATACATTTATAAACAATATTTTGAGAATTGGGGCATAGAGTTCCATTACTACTTCCTGCTGAGTATGGAGTGTTGAAAAATCTCACGAGTTTTTAAGATGGATCATAATCTACAGCCCTCAGGCTGATATTGTCAACTGTTCCCATCAGAGGTTTTTTCAGGAGGTCTTGTTTGATGAAACCATATTTGCCTGGAAACAATCTGCAGGTTCTTATCTTCTGTGGAAACAAAAGCAAAACTCTTCCAAAGCAATAAATCCTTAGACACAAATTTCAAAATCAATATACCTTTAAAATATATATTATTGTTTAACTTAGCAGCCTTTGCATTTGCAATCCATTGTCTTTCAGCAGTTAGCTCATTAAGAGTTAAAAAATTAAAAGAAAAAACAATAACAACCAAAATCCAGATTTTGTGTCTGTTTTCTATCTTTACTTGGCTTATTGTATTTTTATTACTCTATTTCTCTTTTTAAAGACTTTCTCTACCTTCTCTATTTTTTCTCTGAAGACTGTGTACCTTTTACACACATTGTAACCCATTTATAAGTTTTTTTCCATCTGAACCTGTTTTATTGTGAATCCTTAATCATCTTTCAACCATAACAGCTTTTAAAATACACTCTCTTAAAGAGCTGCATAGTTTTTTCAGATAAGGCTGAATCAGTAAGTTCTCTGAAAAGGGACCGCGTCTCTGTTTGTGGCCATCAAACAGAAAACATCCAAGAATATGCTGCTACTAAGAAACTATCTTTGTTTTCTTTTTGTTCAAAATAAACAGAAATCTAAAATCAATCACATGTTACTGAGTCTTCTGTGAGATTTCAGGAACCTGCCTGATTGCAGTTTACACAGCCTGCCGCCAGTCTGTTGGTGCCATTTTGAATATGACCCAGACGCCATGCTTTCTTTGTATAATGACCTGTTTTGTATACACAATTTGGAAGCTGTTTTGGCTCAGTTTCTGTGATCTAAAACCCTTTCTAATCTTTCTCAAACTTTAAGTGGATAATTGCTCCACATTGGGTGTCATTTGTTGCAGAGTGGTTTCTTGTTCCTGGGCAGCCAGAGGCCCAGACCCACAGAACTGCCGCGCCAGACCATATAGCTATAGCCACCACTGCTCAGGCCCCCAGAAATGACACAGACTCTTATGTTAACTTCATGCTGTTTGGCCTATGGCTTAGGCACATTGCTAGCTAGCTCTTATATCTTAAATCAACCCATTTCTATTAATTTGTCTCCCACATGGCCTGTGACTCACCTGTGTTCCTTACTTGTTGCTCCTTGGCCGGCTTGCTTGATCTGCCTGACTCCTTCCTGCTTCTCCTACCTATGCTCTGATTTCTCCTCCTACTTTTTCTATGGTGCCTGTCACCATAGAAAAAGCATATAGAAATTCATTCCTACATCAAAGAATGAATGAAAAATGCTAGAAACCAATGTTTGCATGTATTCTAGGAAACCTCTTGCTTACATTCACTGACATTACACCAGCTCACTCATATAGTAATCCTCATATTAGCTTAACTTAGGAGAAGTTCATATCACTTCATCATAATCTTATAGAACCCAGAGATTTGTGAAAAAATTCTATGTTGAGAGGAGTGCATCTAATTCCATACTGCTTCAGCAGGGAATGACTCCTCTCCATAAGCACTATGACAGCTGTCAGCATCCCATCAACTGGAGTGTGACTGGACTCTGTACCCTAGTGAGAGCACGTGACAGAAGAGAACAGGGTGTTTTTGCCTTCATTAGGCCACACCTGAGTCAGAGCACCTAAGGTCAGGACTATGATGCAGCACCCCATGCATCCATCCAGCTGCCACCAGAGAGGAGCCTGTCACAGTCTCTGTCACCTCTGGAAGGCACTGCTTCCTGGATGCCATCTACCTCTCTGGATCTCTGTTCAGTTTTGAAATTCATTCGCAAAAATAACACCAAATAACGAGTTACTGTGGTCTCCCAACCCCCAGTTTGTTTTATCATGCCTTGTGCATTCTGTGTCCCTTATAGTTATATTCTTTACTTAAAATTTAAGATTCTAGAGTTGAATATAGTTTTTTAATAACACCTAATTTGGTTTTACCGTATACAAAACCACCTTTGTTAATTTCTAAATACCTCTTCTGTTTGAACCATTCTTTTTCTGATATTTTACCATCTCCTTTTATTTAATCTGTAGTTAATAAATCCTTCTCCTCAATTGCTCAGACCCAAGTGGCTCATTGCTTATTTCTTGGCTTCTACAAATCACAGTCAGAAAGCATAATATTCAAGTCTGGGAACCACGTATGATAGGGAATGTGAAACATTTTTGGTTTTGGATTGGGTGACCTCACTCAGCATATTTTTACATTCTCATTCACTTACATACAGATTTGATAATTCATGTTTTAGCACTGGTTCATATTCTATTGTCTATACATTCCATACATTCATTATGTAATTATTCCAAACTGGAAATCTAGCATAATTCCATTACCCAGCTGCTGTAAATAACAACAATAAACATGCATGTACAAGAAGGTACAGCATCATTGTGTTCAGGCATAGGGGGGATATATATTGGACACAGCCTAGTTTTATTTATTGATTTTTAATGAAAATTACAAACTTATTTTTAAGTCACTACACTAGTTTCTCCTTCCCCTCGTGGTTAAATAAGGATTTTGTTTCCCCACATCCACACCTGCATTTGCTGTGACTTGTTTTCTTGTTTAGAATCATTTCTATTGAGGTAAATAATTTAACACTGACATTTTACTCTACATATCACTGTAAGCCAAGGGCTATGGTTGCAGAACATAGAGACAGCATCCTTGAATTGTACTGATAATTCTCACTGTTGGCTTGGCTTCCTAGTGGAGGAAGGAGCTATGCATCCCGAAGGGAAAGAATGGACATCAATGATCTCACACTGCACTAGACCTTGTAGTGTGCAATATCATCCTTCTAGGCAGATAAACCCCCTAGTGGCTGACTGGTGTGCACTGCCATCTGCTTTCTAATGATACTGTGATGAGCTATATAGGAAACATTGATTTCAGGTAAATATGTCCATATGCCCATGGCTAGGGATGATACAGCCCTAGGATTCTTATTTACCTTTCTAGTGGTCAAAATGTACAACTGTCTTATAATACCTACATTGGTAGCCAATGGATGTGTGTTGCTCTTAGACTTGATCACAGAAGCTTCTGTGCGCAGTGGAATGATCAATACAGACATCCATGGATGCTCAAAGGGCTGAAAGTGAATGCCTGAGAACTCAATAATAGTCCAGTCATCTATATCAACACCAATGCTCAGGAATCATCCCAATAGAGTGATTCGAAGGAATGAAATATTCAGAATATGAGGTAGGCAGGTATAAAAAGCTATGTTCACGACCTGAAATGGCCATTGTGCATACAAACTCACAGCAGCTATGGTTACCAGCAAAAGATCTTCACAAAGATCTTTACAAACCTTCTGTTGTGCTTTGTAAATACCTATGGATTCTTGATGCAATCCTATTGACAGACATGCCATTTATTACCATATGTTAGTTATAAAATGTGCAATTCACATTGATGAGCAAATATTTCTAAAGCGTGTATTAAGTTATTGATCATTTTTGTCACTGGTTAGTATAAAATCTGCTGTAAATGAAAATATTGTATATATCTGAAAGAAGGCTGTAAATTTTCATAACTTAGCAGGTTTTGAAACATTCAGTTACCATAATTCAATTACCACCATTATCACCACCTATTAATGAGTCTGACATTCTCATCACAAAGTGGAGCAGCTGCCTCAGGGCTGAAATCTCTGGAGAGCTTAGCCCCTGATATTACACCCAC
Organism: Phyllotis vaccarum; assembly: GCA_033318265.1. Classification (NCBI taxonomy): domain Eukaryota; kingdom Metazoa; phylum Chordata; class Mammalia; order Rodentia; family Cricetidae; genus Phyllotis; species Phyllotis vaccarum. The sequence continues at coordinate 81,684,836 of JARWLC010000016.1, forward strand.
AGGGTCTGCACAGGCTTATGAAGAGGTATGGGTACATTTCTTCAGAGGGGATTAGGACTTGGATCTCAGTGTCCTGCTGTCTTACCCAGGTATCCTCTCTCATTCTACAGCTGAACTAGGTCCTTATCTAAGAAGTTCCCTGCCTCATTAATATGCAAATCTCATGAGTCTACTGAGGTAAATACAGGGAAGCCTCCACCCAACAACAACATTTGGTCAGTGATTTCTCCTCAGTCACTGAGCACAAAGGTCTTCATCATGGGATGGGGCTGGATCATTCTCTCCCTTCTATCAGTCACTACAGGTAAAGTGCTTACCTGTCTGAAACCTGAAAGGGGGCAGGGACTAAGGTGACAATGGAATTAAATTTGTCATGGTCTCTGTCTCTCTGCAGGTGTCCACTCCCAGGTGAAGCTAGAGCAGTCTGAGCCTGAACTGGTGAGGCCTGGGGCCTCCTCTGTGAAGTTGTCCTGCAAGGCTTCTGGCTACACCTTCACTAGCTACTTTATTAGCTGGGTGAAGCAGAGGCCTGGGCAGGGCCTGGAGTGGATTGGATTGATTAATCCTGTAAATGGTGGTACTAACGACAATCAGAAGTTCCAGGGCAAGGCCAAACTGACTGTAGACAAGTCCTCCAGCACAGCCTACATGGAGCTCAGCAGCCTGACATCTGAGGACTCTGCAGTCTATTACTGTGCAAGAGACACAGTGTTGCAACCACATCCTGAGTGTGTCAGAAACCCTGGGGGAGCAGGAAGCTGCCCTGGGACTGAGATGACAGAGAAGATTTGCCTGGAGAGTTACTCAGAAAAAATAATCCTGAGTGTCTTTTTTTCCTGATTTTTCCCCATTAACTTATAGTGATTTTTCTTTTTGCAAAAAGATATCTAAGAATCAAATTTAATCTGACTAAGATGCTCATACAGTATACCATACATTGTCAGTATATTCACAAGAGACCATCTCCATTGACATGTTTCTTCACTAATGAAGCAATTAAAACAGGCAGAGGAATACCTAAAACTAAGGTCCAGTTGAGGGGTTATATGGAATCCTAGAATAGTAGAAGCTTCTTAATATATAAGCACATATGAAAGAAATTTAGATGAAATTACTCAATAATGGGGCAAACAAAGTCTCAACAAGACACCTCTCTATTCCAATCAAACCCTCTAGTTCTTTGGGTTATATCTAATTAATTTGTTGTCCAGTGAGCTCCCATGAAAACTCCCAAACCATCCATGCTATTGTTAATGCTATTGGTTGCTTTCCATATGGTGATGGCAAGGACATCTCTGAAGATCTCATCTTCAAAACTCATTGAATATGGAGAAGATGAGCCCAAGCCTGCATAGAGCTTTCACTCTACTGAATATTGCTCAAGATACTGGAGTATACTCTGTATGCTGCCAACAGAGGAAAATAAACACCTAAATGTGGTACAGTCCAGCTACAAACCCTTAGGTCTACAATCATAACCTCCCTGAACCATACAGGGATGCAACAATGGCCAAAGGCATGAGGGATGAACCAACCACTATCACATCATATCTAAGGCCAACTTCATGAGATGGATCCATTCCAAGACAGGGCTATGGTGGCCAAGAGCCTATGTCTAGACAGGTGAGACATAGAGGAAAACCAAATATTCCTATTCTGCTAATGATACAGCAATGAACTAACTCCTCATGACATTATTAGTGTCTTGCCTGGCCATCATCATAGAAGCTCCTTACAGTATTGGGTGAGCACAAGAAAGAGACCCTCAAACCTGCAGTGAGAACTTGGAACATCCTAATGGGATTTCTCCATCAAGTCCTTCCCTCAGGGCTCAGGGAACTCTGCAGAAGGAGAGGCTTAAGATTCTAAGCTTCCAAAAGGAATGTAGGACACCAAGGAGACATGGCCTTCCAGATGCAATAGGACTGCTGTAGATATGAAATGCATGTGCTGGGCCTTCACAGATCTAAGACAGATGGGGTAGCAATGCTGAGGGGACATTGTGGACACAAGCCTATAGTTGGTAATTATCATCTCAGGGAACTGATTTTGAAAGGTTAATATTTATTAAAAGTTTCATTACAAACACTCACTGATGTAAGGGATTAAAAAACATGCCGTTTCTGGAAAGCTGGACTGGTCCATGCAGGTGAAGTGAGTCACATCCTTCCTCCATGAGCATGAGAGAGCAAACAGGAAAAAAAAAACAAAAAAACCCCCAGCTTGTACCTGTTCTTAAACTGGCTTTCTGCCATGCCTCACAATGTAGCCTCAAGGCCCAAAGGCCATATTTCTAGGTCAAGGTGATAATGTCTACTTTCCATAACATCTCCCCCTTTTGTCTAAAAGAGTTCCAAACCTAAATATAAAACTATACACTATAGAAACAGTTATAAGGTGATGTCCAGGAGGAGGAAAAAGCAAAGAACATAAACAAGGTCAAACTACAACTAACAAAAACAGCAAACTCGAAACATAGATTAAATGTTCAGAATATTGGTAAGTGGCAAGATACAGAGATTACTCCAAAGCTGTCTATCTGGAATGTGAATCTAGTACTTAAATTTTTGATTCCTGAATAGTGCTATTCTGGCCCTTATGGCCCCTCCTCCCCCCCAAAGGACTAAAACCTTATGTTAAATAGGGGGATTAAGAAAAACATGTTTTCCTGATCTACAGTTTCCTTATAGCTGCCACCTGTTGAGTGCTAGTCTTTTGGGGTTTTCCAAGACCTTGGGTGGGCTGAACGAGGGGGCGGGGTGTGAGAGAGTCAAGAAAGGAGAAGCTAAGTGGGGGACCAGGAGGGAGAGAAACAGGACTAAGATGTAAGGTGTACTAAATAAAGCTCAGGTCTCTCATTGTGATCCTGAATGATAAACCCTAATGACTCCAGAGTGCAGATTATTTAACCTCGACGTCCCTTGCCTGGACAAGACTTGAACACTCCAAAACCGGATGCGATAAGTGGAGGTCTCACCGAGATCCAGGAAAGAGGGATAAGCGGACGAGGCTCACTGGTGAAGAGACCGGGGGAGGATCTGGGAAATACCCAGGAATAGGCACCAAATATAAAAATAGCAATATAAGAATAAGAATAGAAGAATAGAAACATGGGAAACTCAACCTCGCAAGTTCGGCTGGCTTCCGAACTCCGAGAGTTATTAAGGCAACAGGGACTTTTAATAAAAGCTCAGACCGCACTCGCTTTTGTAAAAATGATAGGGGAGATTAGTCCATGGTTCTTGATGGGAAGAAGTTTTAATGTTTCTGATTGGGTACAAGTTAAGATAGACTTACAAAAGACATTGAGAGATCAGGGTCCCAAATCTCTTTCAGTATTTACCTTCTCTCTCTGGAGATTCATAAAAGACGCACTGCTCTCTAATCAGGTTAAAGTAAAACAACAACTCATTGACCTGGAGCGTGCTTTTGAAGAAGAGCAAGAAATAGAGACCCAGGAATCATTTAAAGAAGCCTCAGATTCAGATTTATCTGATCTTGAATCGGAGAAGGGGGCTTCCACTGCCTCATCCAGTAAGAGTAAAGGAAAAGGATGGATGGTGGCAAATAGTTATGATTCAGACAGTGAAGAGGAGAGACATTTTGAGGAGCGCTCCCTTGTTAAAGACACTCATAAATTGACTCAAAAATTAAGGGATTTAGAAGTGACTGAGGTGAAGGGGCCAGTTAGTCCTTCCGCACCTCCGCCACCCCCATATAATTGGGATAGACCGGAAAAGTAGCTGATGCGGTAGAGAGAAGATAGGGAAGAAAACAGCCCTAAGGGAGTAATTTTCCCAGAATTGCAAGCTTACCTGGTGTTGGGCCCTCTGGTGAGACCCTCTGTCTTTTCCCTCCCCTCCTCATAAATAATCAATACTAGCAAGGCATGTTAAGTCAGGCTGGAGTTAAGAATAGCACCAAATTCAGGTCCAAAAATACTTATGGTCTGGGGCTGGATGGCAAAAATTCCTCACACAAGGGCACACTGACAGTATATGACCGGTTCAAGCTAATAAAAGCCTTAATGCTAAAACAGCAGTAACGCCATTTTGCAAGGCTTACACTAAAAACTATAAAAATGCAGGATGGCAGTAAAAATAGTTTTGGGTAGGCCCCAACCCAAGACCAAGAAAAACAAGCTAAGGCCTTGAGATAACCAACATACAGGGTGACCTCGACCGAGGCCAGCAAATCCAGGAAAACAACTTACAAGACAAAATATTTTGGGAAAAATAACCGGTGGTCTTGGCTTGTGGTTTGGCCCCGGCCCTGGGCCAAGAACAACAACAGCCACCTGGACTCTGACTGCCCCTCAGAGGTGGTCTCATTGAATTGACCAATCAGAACCCTGTAACCAGGCATCTGCTTTTGTACACACGCTTCTGCTTCCCATACACTATAAAAAGGCCCTGAACAAAGGTCTGGGTGCTCAAGTCTTCTTGAGTGACTTGGCCCACAGGATCATGTGCTTCCTCAATAAACCTTGTGCTGATTGCATCTGAACTGTGGATTCGGCTCGGTCTTTGGGTCCTGGGGTCTCTTCCTGAGGGAAGATCCATTCTGGGAGTCCTGTACCCTCGGGGGTCTTTCACTGGTTACCAAGGTACAAGATGCCCAGGGCCAGACTATTCGGCAGCATGAGCTGCTCACCTTTAAAGACCTGAAGCAGCTCAAAGAGGCTGTTTCCAGTTACGGCCCTCATGCCCCTTTCACCCAATCTCTTTTTGAATCTTACCAAGGGTCATTTTTGACTCCTAGTGACTGGCAACAATTGAGTAGGACTGCTCTATTGGGCGGAGATTATTTAATATGGAAAGGAGAATTTCAGGGAAAATGCATTGAAATTGCCCACTTAAACGCCCAGGCCAGAAAACCTGAAGTTAACATAGAGCTGCTGACTGGCACTGGAGCGTAGGCTAGTAAACAAGCACAGATTCAGTATGATGCCGGCACTTATGCTCAGATTGCTGCTGCAGCAAACAGAGCATGGAAAGCCCTGCCTAATACTGTGGCTGGTCAACAATTAGCTAAGGTCTTAAAGGGTCCTTCAGAGCCCTATGCAGATTTTGTTTTTGACTGTTGCAATTAGCAGAGAAAATACTTGGAGATGTTAAAGCAGCTATGCCAGTAGTTAAACAACTGGCATTTGAAAATGCCAACAAGCATTGTAAAGAAGCCCTGTGACCTCACAAAGGAAAGAGTCTTGATTTTATGATTAAAGTCTGTAGAGATATTGATGCAAGCTTTGTGCAGGCACAGGTTATGGCTGTTGCAATTAGCAAAGGATTGAGGGCAGGAAAAACAGAAAATGAAATGAGGAGAAGAGTTTATTTTCAGTGTGGACAGCCTGGGCATTTAAAATATGATTGTCCAAATGGTTCACCTGCTAAGGCAAGGCATGCCCCTAGAATTTGTCCTCGTTGTAAAAAGGGACAGCACTGGAGTAGTGAATGTCGCTCGAAGTGGGACAATCAGGGAAACCCCATCCAGCCGGAAAACAGGGTGAGGGGGCCACTCCAGCCCCGAAAGCCAATGCATATGGAGTTTTGAGAACTACAGCACCCCTTCCAGACAGTGGCAGACTGCATCACATTCCAATAAACAATCGGGCCAACAACCCTTTTCTGTGAGAGACCTCTACCGAGCAACCCTAGGTAGCGCAGGATTGGACCTCAGTGCCTCCGCCAGAATGATATTAACCCCCTCCATGGGGCCTCAGGCAGTACCCACAGGGGTTTCTGGCCCACTTCCCACGGAGTCAGTAGGACTGTTGTTAGGAAGAGGCAGCATCACTATTCAGGGCATAATCGTACATCCTGGAGTGATTGACTCTGATTTTACTGGGGAGATAAAAATCATGATGGAATCCAAAGGGGGAGTAGCAGTGATTGAGCAAGGACAAAGAGTGGCACAGCTGTTACTTGTTCCTTATCTAAATACTAATGCCTCTAGCACAGCACCTATGCGAGGTGATAGGGGCTTCGGCTCCTCAGGAGGGGCCCAAGTTTATTGGGTTGCTCAGATGTCCTCATGACCTCAGCTCACCCTTAAAGTGAATGGTAAAGAATTCTTAGAAATTCTGGATTCTGGGGCTGACGTTTCGGTTATTTCCACCCTCTACTGGCCCAAGAAATGGCCAAAGGATGAAGCTACTGCTATACTCCAAGGTTTGGGACAAGTAAGGGCAGCCCGCAGCTCCCAAATTCTTGATTGGAATGATGGAGAGCATTCAGGAAAATTTCAACCTTATATAGTTCCCAATTTGCCCACTAATTTATGGGGACGGGATGCACTAGCTGCTATGGGGGCAGTGCTTACTACTCAGGCTCTTGGGAACAGTAACCCTTTTGTGACCAATAGGATGTTGGACAAGGGATGGACACCAGGCAAAGGGCTTGGCCATTTACAACAGGGGCGCCCTAAAGCGTTACAACCTTGGGATGAAGTTACTAGGAAACCTGGAGATAGAAGAGGGCTCGGTGAAGAACCTTTTTTCTAGGGGCCACTGTGATTAGGCCTGAACCCACACCTATAATATGGAAATCAGATTCCCCAGTGTGGGTAGAATAGTGGCCCTTGACTAGAGAAAAATTACAGGCCACACAGAATCTTGTCAAGGAATAACTGTCGGTGGGACATATAGTTCCTTTCACGTCACCTTGGAATACTCCTATATTTGTTATAAAAAAGAAGTCAGGAAAATGGAGGCTGTTACAGGATCTTAGAGCAGTTAATGCCACCATGCAAATTATGGGAGCGCTGCAGCCTGGACTTCCTCATCCTGCTGCTATACTTAAAGATTGGCATTTGATCATTTTAGATTTAAAGGATTGCCTTTTTACCATTCCTCTTGCTCCTCAAGATTGCCAGCGTTTTGCTTTTTCTGTCCCCTCACCAAACTATAAAGAACCCTATAAGAGATATCATTGGATAGTTTTACCCCAAGGCATGGCTAATAGCCCCACATTGTGTCAAATGTATGTTTCTGCAGCCTTAGAGCCAATTAGAAGCCAGTTTCCCAAAGCCTATATAATTCATTACATGGATGATTTACTTCTGGCACATTCTTCTCAAGAGGCATTGATGGAATTGTATGATAAATTACAAAAAAGATTAAAATCAGTGGGTCTCGTTATAGCTCCTGAAAAGGTTCAATTGATACCTCCTTATAGTTATTTGGGTTATGTTATTCAAAAGGTGGGTATTGCCCCTCAAAAGATACAGTTGGCCACCTCCCAGTTAAAAACCTTGCATCAGTGGCAACAATTCCTAGGAGAAATTCAATGGTTAAGGCCCTCTTTTTCAATTTCTACAGGAGAACTTAAGCCTCTTTTTGAACTCCTAAAGGGAGATGCTGAGCCCACATCTACCCGGATTTTGACTCCTGAGGCCAAAAAGGCCCTTACTAAAATAGAACAGTCATTACAAGATATGTCAGTACAACAGATAGATTATGATCAGCCTTTGCAATTTTTAGTTTTGGCCTCTAATTTTGCACCTACTGGTGTTTTTTGGCAACAAGGTCCCATTTATTGGGTACATCTTTCTGCGTCACCTAGGCGCACAGTTATTCCTTACCCTGAATTAATAGTTCAATTGTTATGGAAGGGTAGATGCTTGGGGCAGGCTTTATTTGCCAAAGATGCAGATATAATGGTTTTTCCCTATACGCAAGAAATGGTTGCTAATTTGATTCAAAATGATGATTCTTGGTGTTTGTTTTTGTGCACCTTTAAAGGACAGATAGTTCAAGCTTATCCTAAACATAAAATCATTCAAAGTTTTAAATTATGCCCTTTTATCTTTCCCAAGATAATAAAGACCCAACCTATAGCTGGGGCATGTCTACTTTTCATTGATAGCTCCAAGACTGGAAAAGCAGTAGTTGTGGATGGGGATCATATAGAAAGCATAATAGTGCCCCAGGCCTCTGCTCAGTTGATAGAAATTACTGCTATGATACTTGCCTTTCAATTATATCCTGAAGAGTCCCTTAATATTTATATTGATAGTGTGTATGTGGCCAATATTATGCCCCAACTAGAAGTGGCCCCTCATGTGGGAGAATCATCAAAGATTGTTAGCCAATTACAAAGCTTCCAGATTTTGATATGGTCCAGAAAACAATCTATGTTTGTAGGACATATTAGAGGACATTCTGGCTTGCCTGGACCACTTGCCAAAGGCAATACGTGAGCAGATAAAGCTACCCGAATAATTTTTGCCTCTCTAGAATATGATTGGGCTCTACAATTACATAAAAAGTTTCATCTCAATGCTCAAACATTAAGACATCAGACACAATGCACCAAAACAGAGGCCCTTTCTATAGTTTCCACATGTGCCACTTGTGCTCCCTTTATTCATGTTCCATCCTTTGGAGTAAATCCTAGAGGTCTCAGACCAAATGATATATGGCAGATGGATGTCACTCATGTCAATGGTTTGAGAACCAAACATTTTTTGCACGTGGCTGTGGATACTTATTTTAAAATGATCATGGCTATCTTACATTCAGGAGAGAAAACTAAACAAGTAATTGAACATTTGCTAGCTTCTTTTGCTTTTATGGGAGTGCCTAAACAGATTAAAACTGACAATGGTCCAACATATACTAGCAAAAAATTTTCCTGGTTTTGTGAACTCTGAGATATTAAACACAATACTGGTATCCCTTATAATCCACAAGGACAAGCTATTGTTGAGAAGACCCACCAGCACATCAAAACTTATTTAAAAAAATTAAAGGAGGGTAACATATACAAAAACTGTCAGGGCCCACAGACCCTTCTTTCTCTTACCTTATTTACTTTAATTTTTTTGCTGCTGGATTATGAAGGATATAGTGCTACCCAGTGACACTATTCTGTCGTCCCCCCCCTACAAAGCTATGGTTCAATAGAAAAAAATATCCTCCGGACAATGGCAACCACCAGCACCTGTGCTGGCCAGAGTTAGGGGAGCTGTCTGTGTTTATCCACCAGGTGGTGAGAAGCCAATCTGGATACCTGAAAGGTGTGTACCTCCTGTTCAACATGAAAAGATTATGGTTCCTGAAGCTTCTGACGAGGCCAATAAGTAAAAAAAAAAAAAAAAAAAAAAAAATCTATCTCTTCTAACCCATGCCTCTTGGTCCCTTTACCCAGATTCGGACCCTGGAGGGTGGGAAGGGTGTTTTAAACTGTTCAGCTCTAAATTTCAGCTTAAGCAACTGATTGGAGCAAAGAACATTCCAGTGCCCTGTTGGTACAAGTCCCAGCTGCAGTGATGCTGGTGGTGGTTCGTCAGACCAAGATACATCTCCCAGGTGCAAAAGAGAGACTCCAAAATAACTACACAGTCACCCTGCTGCTTTTGGAGCTACAGCCTCAGAAAATGCATTGAGCCAGACAGCCGGAGCTGCATCCCTGGTGAACCAACTATCAGCCAGGGTGGTGACTGCCTTTGAAATTCCAGAGACTTTAAATGGACAAGAACATTTTAAGATTTATCCCTCAACCAACAAACTGTCCTATTGACATTTTGCATATGTAATAATGGCTATTGTGTGACCTTGGATATTCTGATATTTGTGTTACCTCAAGTAAGATAGAAAATGTTAAGTCAGCAGTTGCATATTGTTAAACCAGTGTTTTCGGGGCCCATAGAATACAACCTTTTTAATTTACACCTTGCAGTTAGCTTACACCTTTACACCCCTTGAGACTAGTGGCTTAGAATACCCTGACTAAGTGGCTGGGTAGATCACCCAATGGTCTGGATCTATATCCCTTTTTAATATTTTGCCTCAAGGGTTGGCATGCTGTCTTTTCATTCTAGTATGCTGGAAAAGCAGCAAGGTCATCAGCAGGAAATAATAAAACGGGCTTCTGGCCTTGCAACCCCCAACTGATGCTCAAATATGCATATCAATGCTAGAAGGATTCTCCCAATGATGGGCAACTTCCCTGCCTGCTATATCTACCTAAGACAGGAGTTGGCACATCCAATGACGGGTTCTGTAGCAGGGGCTAGGGGTCGATCCTAAGACAGGGGTTTCCTTCTATTTTTTTTTAATAAAGGGGGGGTGAGATGTTGATTCCTGAATAGTGCCATTCTGGCCCTTATGGCCCCTCCTCCCCCCCAAAGGACTAAAACCTTATGTTAAATAGGGGGATTAAGAAAAACATGTTTTCCTGCTCTACAGTCTCCTTATTGCTGACACCTGCTGAGTGCTAGTCTTTTGGGGTTTTCCAAGACCTTGGGTGGGCAGGACGAGGGGGCAGGGTGTGAGAGAGTCAAGAAAGGAGGAGCTAAGTGGAGGACGAAGAGAGAGAGAAGCAGGACTAAGAAGTAAGGTGTACTAAATAAAGCTCTGGTCTCTTATTGTGATCCTGAATGATAGAACCTAATGACTCCAGAGTGCAGATTATTTAACCTTGACGCCCCTCTCCTGGACAAGACTCGAACACCCCAAAACCAGATGTGGTAAATTAGGAAAGGCCTAGATGTCCATTATGGACAAATGGATGAAGAAAATGTGGCAGTAAACAGAAAGCTCTATTATGCACGGAGAGCTCCTGGTGCAGACTTATGTCTGCACTGTTCTTTCTTCTTCAGTATCTCTGAGTTGATATAAAATTTGGTCAGCTGATTTTGAGGGTCCTGTTTTCCAGGATCCTCCATCCCCTATGGCTGCTCTTTCAGCCACATCTTCAGTGGAGTCTCCTGAGCTCTGATGGGTGGTTTCATACATTTTTTACAATTGTGTATCCATTGTCTCTCTGTAGTTTCCAGCTTGGATCTCTGTATTTGTTAGCATTTATTTTTATGGGACTCTTGTGTGCGTGTGAATGCTCAACCCTCTCTGATTCTTATACCTCCTAGGGAATTTTTTTCATTTGCCTTGTCCAGTTTTAGTGTTATTTTGTTGTCGTTGTTTTGGCAAGTTAAGTTTTATTTTATTATAATGTCCTATAAGCCTTTTCTTTTTGAGTGGTAGTAGAAGTGTGGATTGGGAGTTGTAGAGAAGGGAAACTGTAATCTAGATATATCATTTGAGAAAATAATCTGTTTTGGTAAAAGGGGTAAATGTAGTATATTTATACAACAGAATAACACACAACTGTTAAATATATGAAATCATGGCATGTGCAGGTAAATGGATGGAGCTACAAAAAATCAGCCACAGTGAAGTAAACCAGACCCTGAAAGAGATATATGTATGCATTTGCTTAAATGTAGATATTAGCTCTTAATTCTTCCATAGGTAGGCTACAGTCTTCACAAGGACAGGAGACATGTATAGTGTACAGAACTATTGGGGAGTGATAGATGCCTGTAGGAAGAGTTAACGGAATGTTTATGGATGGTTGAGGGAGGACTGGAAAATAAGGATCAAGCTGGGAGTACAAGGTAGCTAGGGGTAAGGGAAGGAATATGCAGAGGGGCATCTAAGACTAATGTCCATTTGAGGGATTGTATGGAATCCCAATACAGTAGAAGCATCTTAAAATATATACATATAAAAGAAATCTGGACAAAATCACCTGATAATGGGTAGGGGAGTCCAATTAGACATCTTTGTTCACCAAGTAAACCTCCAGTTCTGAGAATGGGTTACAGCTAATCATTTTGTTGGCCAAAAGGCCCCATGGAAACTTCCAAACCACCCATTTTATTGCCAAGTCTATTTGCTTCCTACAAGCTACTGGTAAGACTATTTCTGAAGACACTATCTTCAACCCGCATTGACTATGGAGATGATCTGGAGTTTATTTAGAGCTTTCACTTCTATTGACTAGTGTTCCTGATAATGGAAGGTACTTTGCATATTGCCAAAGGAAAAATATAAGCACCAAGATGTGGTACAATCCATTTACAAAGCCTTAGATGTACAATTGTGACCTCCATGAAAGATACTCTGATGCAACAGTCATCAAAAGCTTGTGGAGTGAACCAACCAATGTCAGATCAGTTAATGCCTACTCCATAAGATAGATTCAGTTCTAGACACTTCTCTGGTGGCCAAAAACCTAAAACTAGACAGGTGTGACCCAGGGGGAAAGCCAAATACTACTGTTCTGCTAAAGAAACAGTAATAAAATTTCGTAATCACTTTATTCTATTTGCATTAATTAGTGATTATCTCCATCATCATTAGAGAAGCTCCTTCCAACTGTAAGAAAATGAGGACAGACAAAGAGATCCAGAAGTGGAAACCTGCAGAGTGTGAGACCTCAGAACACTCACAATCGGACACCTTCATCAACTGCTTCCCTGTAATGCTAAAAGAACCCTGAAGAAGTTGAGGGGAAATTGTAAATCCTCTCCCCACAATGGAACAATGAGGAGACCCGGCCTGTTAGACATAATTGAATGATATAGATGTTAATGTGGTGATAAAAATTGAATGAAATTAGGCTGAAACATGAGGAGAGTCAACAACTGAGCCAAGCTGTGAGGGTCAGGGAGTGGTGACCCACACCTTTAGTCCAAGCTTTAGGAATGTTGAACAGGAAGGTGAGATAGCTGGGCCCATGGAGAAAAGCCTTCAGCTTTCCTGGACACCTGCTTGGTGGGCTGAGAAAAGAAAAGTTGGAGTCGGAGATTTTGTGGAGACAGCCTGAGGAGTTGGCAGGTGAGAAGTGGCTGTGGTTTGTCTCTCTACCTCCAGTATTTGACTCTGAGTTTTTATTAATACTAAACAGAACTTGGGTAATATATGAACTGGCAGAGACTGGCATGCATTGAGCCTTCATAGTGCTAAGCCAGATGGAGGTCCCAGTGCTAAGATGACATTGTGGACAGAGAGCCGCCTTTCCTGTCACAGAAGCTAGCTCAAATTAATAATCTCTCAAAAAGGAAAAGAATGTTTTTCTCTCATGAAGTCTCCCTAAATATACAAACCTCTCATGAGAAAATTCTCATGCCTTGTAGTATGTGGACAACATAAGATGAACTCAAGTCATTTATGGATGTTCCTTGTCTCACAATGCTTTCTCAGGGCTTTTCTTTTTCCTTCCTTACATGTCTGTTGTGTATACTGTGGTTTCCACTTTGTGTTTTAATTATCTCTCTGTGTAAACAAGTGTCTCTCTGTTTCTTGGGGGTATTTTTTGGTCTCTTTCTTTATTTGTTTCATCATTTTCCATTTTTAACTTTAGCTTTTTATTCTATTATTATTTTTAGGTGCCTGTTTTCTAATGAGAGAGAGGGGGAGGGAGGAAGGGAGAGAGAGAGAGAGAGAGAGAGAGAGAGAGAGAGAGAGAGAGAGAGAGAGAGAGAGCTATTGAAGAAGATGAGAGATAAGATAATCTTAGTGTAATGAGATAAGATAATCTTTGGATTTTAGCTGTGTACTTTTTTCTCTCAGTAAAGAACATTTTCATTATTTTCTTTAAGTGTGCAGAGTAACTTATCCTGAAAAAAACACATTATTTCTATGTCAATATCCTCAGTTACATTACTTAATACTTGTTGCCATGAGTCAGGCACGAGAAACATCTAAATGAATTTGTTGTGCAAAACTGAGGAGCAGGAGCTTCCACTTTGTGGTTTTCCAGAGATTCCTCAGTGTGTGATTGTGTCTGTCTCTGCATCAGTGTGCATGTCACAAGCCTTTTCTTTAGCTTGTTTTGTTGTTTTATCCTCTTCCAATTTGGTTGTTTTAAAATTTATATGATATATCATATTATGTTATGTTATGTTATGTTATGTTATATTATATTATATATTATTAACCCTTGGTTTATTAAAAAGAAACAGAAAGGTTGTGGCTTTGGGTGGGAGGGAGGTGAGGGGGAACTAGGAGGAATAGGGGAGGAAACCTGTAATTGGAATATTACTGTATGAAAAAAATGTATTTTCAAGGAGAAAAATACTAAGAAAAATCTGAAAGAAATATTTGTAATATAATTCCCATAGGACAGCTTATTTGCTTTGCCATTTTCTTGCACATTATTTGAAGAGCCTGTTCATGTTAATGGCAGAATTGAAAGAGAATTTGGAATTTTACAGTTAATCCTTGACCCAATTTTCACAGCCTTCCCCATTCCTGACAGTCTGTCTGCAGTAAAAGCCTTTCACAGAGAACAGACCTGCACTCACACAGTCACCTTCCACAGCCCATGGTCTCCACAAGGTTCAGCATGATGTTGTAGAGCACTTGGCTTTGGATAAACTGTTGAATCATAACCAGGATGAGTTATGGTATGAGGGAATCCCCATAGATTAATACCTGTGAGATGTCTCTTTACTGAACAGTGATTATTCAAGTTTCTCTAGCAGACAATCCCTCCAACAACAAATATGTGTGTGACTAATATGGATAGCATCATGCTCAGAATGCCTTATGTTGAGTGTGATTTCCCTTGGGCAATGGTACGAAAAATGTTTTGCAATCTTATGCTGAATTAAAGATGCTGCTTGGAATATCCTGTGTAAGCTCAAGAAAAGTCAGCTAACATCATGGAATCATGAAGAGAAACATTCCCATCTGTAATTATAGTGCCCCCAACATGTGAATATGCTCCAAATATCCAGGGGAAATCAAAACTCATTACATGGAACATCACATCAATCTACTCATGTAGCCTTAAAGTCTTTCGGGGGAGGGAGGCAGAGGTGTGGAGAGAAGATATGATAGTTGGGTAAATTCATGAGTCTGGTGACATCTTATCTGTATCACTTTCTGTCATTTATCTGTTGCTCATGGGCATGTTAAAAAACATTAGACATGTGTGTCTCCAGTAACTGCAGGGTCTGCTCTTAGTTGGCTTTTAGTTGGCTGCAGGCTAAGGAGCTGTGTGTCTCCAGTTGTTGCAGAGGTGTTCTTAGTTAGCTTTTATTTGATTCTTAGTCAGCTGTAGACCAGGAGTCTTCTTAGTCTCTATTTGTCACCTCTGGATTTTTTACATGTCACAGTCTCAAAACTATAAACAAAACCTTCAAGTAAATAAAGATATCTCCCTAAGAGTGTTAGGGGTAGTAACTTCAGGAATTTTCCATATTAGCTCAGAGCTATACTCCTGGGAGAAGCCCTACATGATTCATAAGAAAAATATTATCAATCCAATATCTCCAAATTGTACAAATATTAAAGCCCCCCTAAGTATGCGACAGGTGGATATAAAACCCAAAGTTGGCAACAGTGGTCATTATGTGGCTCAGCTTTGCTTGATCCTTGTCAAACAGCTGAGGTTTGCCATTTCCATCAGATATGGCTGCTCCATTTCCCTCTTTTTGTTTGTTAAAAAGATGACCCGAAAGACAAGAATCAAAATAAGCACAACTCCCAAGAATATACACAAATTAACAATTGTAGACAAAAGTTCTGTCCTGAAACAAAAAAAGTAAGAAATCGTAAAAATCTTTTTGTAACCTCAGAAATCCAGGTGGATTCCAATTGACCTGAATTAATGGTCCTAATTTGTTGATGCAAAGACAGAGTGTTAATTATGTTTATAGCTAGTTTAAAATTATTCCATTGGCCATGGAAGTGCGATCTATCCTGTGCCTAGGTTATTTCAGAAGCACTGAAGAGAAGTAGATTGACAGAAATCACTTTAAATTGTGATTGAGAAATGATGGTTAATTTGACCTTAATATTTTGATTACCCATAAATAAAAGTACTGTTCAAATGTTTTCCCTTATCCTTTAAATTTTTAATATTTTTTGTGATAACATTTTTTGAGAGCAGAACATGGTCTATTGTATGAACCTGTTGTACTAAGGGAGGTGTACATGCAGCCAGAGTTGTCATAGTAGTGATGAGGATAACAATGCTCAAAATTAAAGCCGCAGTAAGTCATTTAGACCTACTAAGAACATTAGTGATTTCTTTTATAGCATATGTTAAATAGTCATCTCAGCAAAATGTTCCAGGTTAGAAAACTAAGGTTTCAGCCTTTCTTTTAATAATAAATGAATGATAAGAGTTTATATAATTATCTGATGACTTTCTGCTAACATTGGAATGTAAGCGTTGGGGACCCCCCCCCCCCCGGCAAAAAAAAAAAAAAAAAAAAAACTGGAATGTTGATCAAATCCGGAAAGAGCAGACTGCTTTATTTGTTGTCTAGGCTCTGTAGAGTCCTCTGATGCTAGAGATGTGCAGTCTGTGAGACTGGACCAGGATTTCGATTCTGAGAACACAGCTAGGGATGGTGCTGATTTTCTGAATTGTCTGTAGTTTTTTTGAACAATAACATAGAGAGGGGAAGAGATTGGAAATAATTTTTCATATACCTTAAATTTTCCTCATAATTTCAGCTTTTATATTTCAGACCTTACAGAAACTTCATACCTTAAATTACTTTCTCAGACCCATAAATCACTTACTCAAACCTTCACAAGTTTCTTAAACTTTCATATTTTTAGACCTTGACTTAAATTGTAATAACTTTAGACCTATCTTAGACCTTTAAATCTTGTATTGGTACGAGAGAGATGTATCTATGTAAAGAGAGATATATAACTGTATTTAGAGAGATATAACTGTGCGGAGACAGAGATTTTTAGAAAGAGATATTTAAAGATAAAGTAAAACAGAAAGTTACCACCAAAAATAATTCTTTATTTACCCCTCAGATAAGAAAAATCTAGCCTTCACTGCATTTGTGGACTGTTTTCTTCATACCTTGGATGTAGTCTTGGAGTGGGCTCTTCCAAAGGGTACCAATAAGAGAATGGGGCTGTTATGAAGTCACAGAAAGCAGCTGAGTCTTCTTCAGCTTGATCTTCACATTCAGGAACACACCTAAGGAAGAGTTGTTCTCAAGGCTGACTTCTGTGTTAGTAGAAGTGAAATCCAGGTATTACTGTGATGAACATATAGACGGACAGCAGGATCAGGACCCAAATATAAAAACAGGATCTATAAAGACATTGTCTAGTGGATGCCTTCCTGTCTTTGTTGATCTCCCAAAACCACAAAACAGGCTTCACAACAGTGAATTTGATGTTCTGTGTATCTATTGGTAAAGTTAGCTGAACAACAGCACGTCATAGGAACTACTCATCTTCTCCTACTGCAGCAAAGCCATGAGGTCCATAATCCTGCCTGATTTTATAGTGTATATAAAACTAAAATGCAGAATAAACATATTCACATTGTGTATAAATAGGATTACAAGCTTGTGGAAGTAACCAACCAATATCTGATTTGACTGGAAGCCCACTATATGAGATGGAACCCATATTTTATCCTACTGGGGTGACCAGGAACCTGAGACTAAAAATCTAAAGAATAATAGGGTAAAATAAAATACTGCTGTTCTACAATAGAAATGTAGCAGTAAAATACCCCATAATGACATTCTTCAATATTCATATATAAATATCTTGCTAAGTCATCATCACCAAAGCTTCCTTCTATGATAGTTAAGAAGAAATACAAAAAACCACAATTAGATAAAATTCAGAGTGAAAAACTTTAGAACATGCACACTTAAACATGATTTTTCCCTTTCCTAAATGTTCAAGAAACCCTGCAGAAGAGAATGTGGATAGAGTATCAAAGCCAGTGGGTGTGGAAGACACCAAGGAAAAAGTCCTTTGTAGTACGAGGTTTCTAGCCCGACTTTTCAGGCCTAACCTCAAGATTTAGGATCCACTGACCTACAGACCCACAGAGACACACAGATGCTTTCAATAGTTTTGGGCCGATCAACCTCAGGCCCAGGCATATCACTTGCTAGCTCTCTATCCTTCATCTAACCCATGAATTCTATCCTGTTCAGCCATGGGGCTCAGTATCTTTTCTTTAGAGCAGCATAGTTGTCCTCTGCTTCTTTCATCTTCTCTCTGGCATTCTGCTCTGTTCTTCCTGTTCTCAGAGTTTTCTTAGTCTGGTAGCCCCACCCATACTTCCTGCCTGCCTTTGGCCCATCAGTGCTTTTTATTAAACCAGTGGGTGGGACAATTATTTACCATGAAACAACACAATACCCCTACAGTCCTTCTAAACACAAGAGGACGGACAGACACAAGAAGTATGCCTGCATCTGAACTTTATGGGGCCTTAGAACTGAAAAAAGTTAACACATGACACATTCCTATCCCAGATGCTATATCCAATTCATGACTACATACAAAGGAAATTGTAGGTTTCCTCAAATGGATCTCACTGGGGAAACAAACTACTTATAAGAACAGGTGCCATGCCCAACAGTTGATTGACAACAGACTTCCAAAACAAAGTATTTTGGGGGCTCTTTGTCTCAATGTCATGTCAAGTTTTTTCCCGCAATTTTATCTTAATTCATGTTTCATTTCTCTCTCTCTCTCTCTCTCTCTCTCTCTCTCTCTCTCTCTCTCTCTCTCTCTCTCTCTCTCTCTCTCTCTCTCTCTCTCTCTCTCTCTCCTTCTCTCACTGTCTCTCACTTTCCCATTGATCCTTGGAATGCATATTATTGTTTTATACATGTTTTCATGGGATTCCCAAGTTACTAATGTTCCAGGATACTTGTAACCACATGAGACGTTGTCAAATTCAATAGGTCACAAGACAAAATACCTGGCTCTTTGGAGAGTTCCTCCTCCTGGCTGTACATCCTTAGGAAGAACCAGTGTGACTTGAGGAGAAGAGCATAAAGTATGAGCTGTCACTGAAATATCAGTTATCAGTGAACACTTTCAAGAGCCACTTCATTCTGAAGCTGAGCTCTGAAACCTCTGAAGACACAGACTTGCATTTCTTTGCAGCAGACACTGTGAGCAGGTTGCTTGTGTTCTCAGAAACAAGCCCACATTGAGGATTCTCAGAACCAGCAGAGGGTGATGTTGATCCAAATTTTACCTGAAAAAAACAATGCAATTGTTGAGAGAAACATCTGGAGACTGCAGAGTCCTCTGAGACCCTGTTTCCTGTCTGAGCCTCAAATAAATGTAAAAACCATACAACACACACACGATGTGACCTGATTCCAAACTTATTACAGTAAATATTCTTTGTTGAGCAGTATTGCCCATATATGTTTTATTTCTTATATATGGACATTATTGGAGTGACAAACATGAATTGCGTGTACATGCAAAAGGCTACAAATGTTCAAACATGAGGTGTCTGACATCTAGTGATTGGCATCACAACCATCAGCAGCATCTGCAATTCTATCTGTAACTTCTTACCACTGGCAGGAGGGGTTGTCTGAGCTGGAATGTATGATTGTGTGTTGAGATTTCAGTCTTTGATGATCCATCCATGGTGTGGAGCCCATGCTGCTCTGCTGTAGGAATCCTATTCCAAAGGTGTGATACACTTACCCTTAAAGCCCTCAGCTCATGGGACACAGATGAGGAGAAACTCAAAATAATCATGTAACCTGTCTTTCACTTCCTTTTGAATTTTATCTCTCATTTTTTTCTGTGCATCTTTTTTTCTATGATTAAAGGATTCAGTTTCCTTTTTTCTTTCCAGACTCAGATCAATGTCTGGATGACACTGCACCCCATGACATTAAATCCTTCTTTGGTATCAGGCTTTAAACACCATCTAAAGGATTGTCTGGTTTCTCTTCTACTCAGTGCATGTGTGGATCCTGTTACCCACACCACCATCACATAACATGCTCTCTCCACATGAATCACATAGTAATGTCATCATATCCAATCGAGGTGCTTGACGATGTCTGAAGGATGCATCAATGTTTGAGGTTTCTGTAACGTCTATTTCCTCTCCAGTGCTTTTCTCCACATGTATCACTGTGATGAGCAGGGAGAGCCAGTCATGCCTACAGCACTGATTGCAATTATATGACAAACTCTCAACTTGAGAATATCTGGGGTTTATAATTTTAAATCTATAAAACAGTTCAGTGAGAGGATATGAATTGAGGAGTTATACTGCTCTAAAATTAAAGTAATATACTCTAAATTTAGCCCCCATTGTCAGGGTTTATAGTATCTACATTTATTAAAAATGCTGCTTTAAATCTATGAATTTTAATTTTTATACCAATGGTCCAATTTTTTCTTAAATTTTTCGCCTTGGAACCAGATGTAATTCTGAAAAAAATGAGAAAAAAATATCTGAATTCTCTGCAGCTCACATCACAGACTTAGGACAAATCATCACACTTTTATGCCTCTGTGGACAAAACATCTGAAATACAATCAGAGTTTCTGTTAGAAATGACTTTCTTTCTCAGAGGAGGCTGGTGCCTGCCTTTCCTAGAAATGAGCAGTCTTTGTAGCTCTGGTCCCTTGCACATACATCCCAACCTGGCAATGTTGACCTGATATGATTCCTTCCAGGATGTTTTTGTGGAACCTTTATACTGTCTGTCTTTCAGGAGGACATATATTATCCCTTAGAGAACGTCATATATATTCTTATTTCAGGATACACAATTTGGTCATAGGTGAAAAGTCATTGTGACATTGAAACTCCTAGAAAAGAACCATGAGTCAGAGCATATCTTCTTGCCCTTCCTACCACAAAAATTCAGTGTCTCAGCTGGCAAGGAGCTCTGTGTGTTAGTTTTCTTTCCATGGTGTTACTACAACTTTGTGGTAAGAGCACATTCATGCCTTTAGAAACATTTCAATTGGTTTATCTTTTTAAACATTTATATAAGAAGATGTTTCATTCATAAAAATGAACTGCTCATTTAAATGTCACTTTATTTAAAGGAATTAGCAGTTCACTCAAGCCTCTTTCCATATTTTCAATTATAGTCACATTACAAATTCAGTATAAAAGGTCTCCAAAGTTATGCAAATCATTTTTCCCCTTAGTTCTAAAACATCAGTAGTGACAAGAAAAATTATACAGTGACTTAGCATCACTGAACCTATGAATACAATCCTTAGAACCTGTATGTTATGACTTCCAGCATCCTCTGTCCTTCTGCCCCTCCTCCAGGATGATGGTCATCTCAGAGATTTGAGCTAACTAATCACAGTTTTCCTACAGATCATGTCTTCTACTGCTGTTTATAAATTTGTCAGAAATAAAGGGCAGTATAAAGATGAAACTGTTAATGCTGAATATATAGAAATCTCAAATATGAGAGCCAGGAAATTGACAGATTCGTAGTCAATGAAACATCACTTTCTTCCGTGCCATTGTAGACTGAATAACTGCCAACTGCAAACAGCACGTATTTTTTCTTGTTGCACTCAGACAATAATCTTCAGATGTGCTGTATACTGAGGACCTGGGTCTTACTATGAGAGCTGCTCTCTATGGGGAGTCGAGATGAACTCCCCTGAGGCTCCTGTGTCCTCCATAACAGACAGTTCTTCCTGAGCCCTAAAATTTAAATCCACCCTTAGAGTAATCATCTCAGGGAGGGAATGCAAATCTCTCCTGGCTCCACCCAACTTTAGGTTGAAAAGCCAAGGCTGAGTCTGGGTACTCACTGGTGCACAGCCATGGACAGGCTCATTTACTATTTCCTGCTCCTGAATTTCCCGACATGTGAGTGCCTAGGCTCCATAAGGGCAAATTTTCGCATTATCCCCTATTCCAATCTTACCCTCTGCTTTTGTCTCCACAGATGTCCTGTCCCAGATTACCCTGAAGGAGTCTGGCCCTGAGTTGTTGCAGCCCTTCCAGACCCTCAGTCTGACCTGCTCTTTTTCTGGGTTTTCACTGAGCTCTCCAGTTCGGAGGGTTGGGAGTTGGCACACATTTCCTGCTAGCCTCAGGGGGTTCCTCTTCACTCTGAGTTTCAGGGTCCTGGCTTCCTGAATTCATAAAAATGAGGTACTTTTAAAGTATTGTACAGAACTGAGAAGCTGTCCTTATCTATCTATCTATCTATCTATCTATCTGTCTGTCTGTCTGTCTGTCTGTCTGTCTGTCTATATATCTATCTATTTTTAACCAAATTGAGTTAGGGTGGTGGTTCCACTCTGTCTTTTCTTCAAATACCCAAAACAACAGAGTACACATTCTGTAACTACACCTCCAAAAGTTTGGAATTTCTAAATAAGCATTCATAACTTAAGCCACTGCCCAAAGTGACCAAAGAAATCCACAAAATATCTCAGGCTATTGCCAAGGCTTTTGGTTATTCTCCACAGCCTGATGATAACATCCTGTTGCTGAAGACAACTATTACATATCTCATTGAACACGGAGAATCTGATCTAGAGGACTCACCCCTACTGCCTACTGTTTGTTTTAGTAGAAGGGACTCAGATGCTCTCAGAAGAGAATGAGCCTGACAAAAAACTGCCACCTCCTGTCTTGACTTCTGACTACATCAACAAATACATCTACACCCTGATAGGCAATATATATTTAGGGGTTAACATGAGAGTGTACAAGCTGCAAATGTGCATTAACTTGGACAAACAAGCAGATATAATCTATCTATCTATCTATCTATCTATCTATCTATCTATCTATCTATCTATCTATCTATCTATCTAACTACCTACCTATCTATCTTTCTACCTACCTATCGATCATGTATCTCCTATATCATGTATCATCTATCTATATACCAATGTTTATCCATCTATCTACCTACCTATGTTTATCTATCTATCTATCTATCTATCTATCTATCTATCTATCTATCTATCATCTATCTATCTATCTATCTATCTATCTATCTATCTATCTATCTTTCTATTTATCTATCATCTATCTGTCTGTCTATCATCTATCTATCTATCATCTATCTATCTATCTATCATTTATCTATATATCTATATCTATATATCTACCTCCATATCTATCATCTATCATCTTTCTATCTATATGTATATCTGGTTCCACTTACTCCTTTGAGCTTGTTGTCAATCATGCAGTTTCACAACTGTTATTCATTAAACTTATAGCGGGTACATTCAGGTCTATAAAAGCAATAGCCATGGTGTTCCATGAATAAAAGTATGGTGAGCTTGCAAAAGATAAATCCAGAGAGTGACAATGGAGATATGCCTGAGAACACAGCCTGTATTTCTACCCAGAAAGAACCATAAAAAGGGGATGAAAATTCCCTTTTAAGTCTTTATATCCATATCTATTGTACATGTATGATAAAAATGTTGACTTAATGAACAGAGTGAACCACATTCTAAATTTCGCTCAATTCTCATCACTTCCTCAGTGTGAAAATATTTTCTGTAGGTGGAGAAAAGTCTTCATGTAAATATTTGTTTATAATCTAGCTGTAATCGTGTACAGCCGCAGGATTTGGGTAATTGCATCATGAAGCAATAGCATATTGTGGCTCTCAAATATTCTCTCTCTGTTAACTGACTTCATCACCTGTGGTCATTGCTAAAGCTAGAACTCACACCCCCAGAGAAAGCAGTGAGATTCATAGAGTCAACACGTGGAGCACAGCTCATGATTCATCCTTAAAATATGTACTTAGAAATGCCATGTACATTACAAAGAAGACAAATTAGGTTTTACAGTTATAGTGAGAGGTCCATGTGTGTGAGAACTTAAACAATCAGTTCTCAGAACCAGTAGGGGGCACTGTGGATCCATCAACTCTCTCAGAAGCAGGTAAGGATGTTGTGCATTGAGAAGATTTCAACTGCCTCATCTCATTGTCAGTCTCATTACATTCAGAGACCATGGTGTAGTTGACATGTGAGATATTCCTGCTACAACACACTGGAGAGAATATTTGTTAAATAAAATCCATGGTGATGTTACTAAGGTCCAGATTGTATTCTTGTTGCTTATGGAAATGATACTAGTCCATGAAAGATTTAATAAAGACTAAGAGCATTTGAGATCCATGGCACTGAGCAACATTTTGGGAAAAGTTGTTTTAGAAGTTGTCAGCTAAGATCAGAGGTGTGCATATTTCTGTTGAACAATGATGTAAAATAGACATCAGGCTCCAAAGCTCTGTGCAAGTATCTGTTAGGGTCAGCATGGTCAATGCAACTTCAAAACATCACAAATAGGGTTGACACTAATGAGATTCATCTGACTTTTGAAACATTAAAGTGTGGTTCATTTTATTGAACGCAGATGTGCTGACCAGAATTTTACCGGGATGGTGGGACATTGTCTGCACAGGTGCCAGGATAAAACAGGAAATACATTTCATCAGACAAGTTTATACTTAAACCTCACCATCCAACTGATGAACACAGAAGAACCTTACATGCTCTATCTCAAAAAAGAAGTAGATCTTCATCTAAGGAATATTATTCCTCATGATGGTACAAATTACAGACTTTGTGCTTTTACAAATTCGAGGATATTCACAGAAGGACCTGAAGCATATGTGAGCCTCTTTTTCTATAATCCCAGAGAGCACACAGGATCTCACTGTGGACTGAAGTCATATCATCCTCTACCTGGTGGCGCAGCTATAGATAAATGTATTGCTAGGATCAGGGCTGATGTGGAGTCAGATACTGAAGTAATAATGGCATCTTTTCTGCAAGTTGTGTTAATTCCAGTGTTTAGATAAAAGTGTCTGGAGTTGGATAAAAGTTTTTGAGATTCAATAAAAATTTTCTAGAAAACTTTGCTTCAGATCTCATTTCCATTTTGAATTTTTTGAGGCAGAACATAACTTGAGCCAGAAAGGACAGGATGGGTTCTCCCAAGAACTGGCCAACAATCTACAGAGAGAATATCCAAGACAAAACATAACAACATATAACACTATATCCGACACAGTCTCTATGGTGCTTATCAGGCTGACATCTGAAGACTCTGCCATCTATTACTGTGCAAAGAACACTGTCACAGCACACATCAGAAACACAGAAGGAGTAGAAAATTTCTGTGGCATTGAGAGAAAGGATAAAATTACCCTTAAAACTTCCTAAAATTTGTAATTATGAAGGAAAGAAACAAGATATTAAAGATAAATTCTATCACATAAAGAATTTTCATACTAATGCTTAATGCTGTATTCAAGATACAGAAGATAGAAGTTTTAAATTATACAGTTGAACCACTTCTCACCTTGGTGATATCAATGTGAGCATGTGTCTCCCGTGGTCAATATTTTGGATTAGATATGTTTGATCACATTTTACATCAATATCAAATTCTAGATTAAAAACATTGAGGTTGAATATAAACTAAATTTATTTATTAAACTAGTTTACATTTATAAATTTTAGAGCATAGGCTCTGATATTGAGCCCTGCCCACAGATGAGACAATCCTAGTCTATTCCACTCTAAATACCCTGCTCCATAATCATGGCATGTGTCAGAACAGTAAACAAAGTGACATAATACCTTCCTCTCCAGTCTTTGGGAGGCGTGGACTGATACACATCACAGTGACCCTTGGTGCTTTTCTGGGTCCTGATTAGTAGTTAGTGTACCTGATTCTTGCCATTTTCCCAGAGGAAACTGTGGCAGATGTGTCTGTAACTTCCTTCAGAAGTAAGTTATTGAGTGTACACTCCAGGAAAATTCAGAAATAACTCTAAATTGATCTTCCTGCATTTTGTAACTCTGCATACTGAGAAATCTGTTATATATCAATCTATGACAGAGTAAGAGTGGAGATGTGTGCCAATAATCAGAAAATATATTTCACAATAGATAACCTCAGAAAATCTATTCATAATGCTTAGATCCATACTTAAATACTATTTAGAAGAGTAAAATATAGCACAGTTACGAAGGGAACTTCTGGAGATTTGTGATGAATGAAAACAGGGCTGTGAGAGGAGAATGAAGAATAATCCACAAAGTAAATGGAGATTAGGAAAAAAGCTAGAAATCTATGTGTGATGTATTCACTGAAAACTCCTGCTCACTTTCACATTTATGGAATCAGATCTGCACACATTATAATCCTAATATTACCTCAATTCAGTAGAATAAGATTATAGTATTTATTTATATTGTCACAGAGCCTTAGAATTTTGTAAACTGAGATTTTCTACATACCATGTAAGCATGCAGTCCTTTCTGTTGAACCCATTAACATCCCATTTACTTAAGTATAAAGTAAATCCTTATAGATATTACTCAGCCCAACAGAGACTCCAAAATGAATTTTTATTTTTTCCTATTTCTATCCCTTTAATTTCCTCTCTTACTTTCTTACTTCTAGCCAGTGTTTACAGCAGAATATTTCTTCTTTTTTTATTTAATTTTTTTTATTTCTACCTCTGCTCCCCCTACCTTCCCTCTTTCCAGTCCCTCCCAATCCTAGCTCAGCCTCCCCCATCACATGCTCCCCTCTATTCCCCAGGGAGGGCAAGGAGTCCCCAGGTGGGTCAGCTCAGCCTGGAGTATCTTGTTGATTTAGGTCTGAATCCCTCATCCGATTATTAAGGCTGGGTTACAGGTTCCTGTGTGGGAAATGGATATAATTTTTATTTATGAGTCTATTGTACATATACATTTTGCATATTTTGTTGTTAACCTCCACACTTCATTTTTTCTCCCTTCTTATTTCTTTCAGATGAAAAGCTTCTCTTGTGCTGTGTACATACCTATGACTTCTTGATGCAATCCTGTTGACGGACATGTCATTTATTTCCATATGTTAGTTATAAAATAGTGCTGCAATACCCCTTGGTGAGCAAATATTTCTAAAGCATGTATTTATTTACTTTGATCATTTTTGTCAGTTGTTATTATAAAATCTGCCGTAAGTGAAAATATTGTATGTATCTAAAAGAAGGCTGTAAATTTTCATAACTTAGCAGGTTTTGAAATTTTCAGTTACCATAATTCAATTACCACCATAATCACCACCTGTAAATCAGTCTGGCATTCTCATCACAAAGTGGAGCAGCTGCCTCAGGGCTGAAATCTCTGGAGAGCTTAGCCCCTGATGTTACACCCACAGGGTCTGCACAGGCTTATGGAAGAGGTATGAGTACATTGCTTCAGAGGGGATTAGGACTTGGATATCAATATCCTCCTGTCTTACCCAGGTCTCCTCTGTCTCCTTCTACAGCTGAACTTGATCCTTATCTAAGAGTTCCCTGCCTCATTAACATGCAAATTTCATGAGTCTACTGAGGTAAATACAGGGAAGCCTCCACCCAACAACAACATTTGGTCAGTGATTTCTCCTCAGTCACTGAGCACAGAGGTCTTCATCATGGGATGGGGCTGGATCATTCTCTCCCTTCTATCAGTCACTACAGGTAAAGTGCTTACCTGTCTGAAACCTGAGAGGGGGCAGGGACTAAGGTGACAATGGAATTAAATTTGTCATGGTCTCTGTCTCTCTGCAGGTGTCCACTCCCAGGTCAAGCTAGAGCAGTCTGGGCCTGAGCTGGTGAGGCCTGGGGCCTCCCCTGTGAAGATCTCCTGCAAGGCTTCTGGCTACACCTTCACTAGCTACTATATTAGCTGGGTGAAGCAGAGGCCTGGACAGGGTCTGGAGTGGATTGGATATATTAATCCTAATAGTGGTGGTACTGATTATGCTCAGAAGTTCCAGAACAAGGCCAAACTGACTGCAGACAAATCCTCCAGCACAGCCTACATGGAGCTCAGCAGCTTGACATCTGAGGACTCTGCAGTCTATTACTGTGCAAGAGACACAGTGTTGCAACCACATCCTGAGTGTGTCAGAAACCCTGGGGGAGCAGGAAGCTGCCCTGGGACTGAGATGACAGAGAAGATTTGCCTGGAGAGTTACTCAGAAATAATCATTGTGAATGTCCCTGTGTCTGTCACATTGCACAATCAATTTTTCAAAATTACAACTTACAATAAATTAGGAAGCTCTAGTGTAAATCATGCCTTGACAATCTGTTCACCAATAACTACCCATATTAATATGTTTCTTCCTTAATAAAGCAATAAAAAGCAAAAACTCTGACTATGCACTTTTATTAAAAATATCTCTTGATTCTGAGACCTTGGGACCCTATTTGGGTAGTTTTGAGTAAGCTAAAATATGAATGTGACCAGTATAATGCTAATAGTAACATCTGAGCATTCAAAAATACTTTCATAGTCTCAAATGTTGCATGATATCAGGTGTTTTATTCTCCTAGAATGTGAGATATATATCAAAATAATTAATCACCGCATACAACAATCATTAATCAAATCAATATATGCACATGTTACCTGAGGTAGGTTTTGAGATCATACGTTATTTTCTGGTCCCATATGTGCTTCCTTCCAAGTCTCAGTAAACTGTCCCACACTCTCAAGCATCTATAGAACATGGACCAATACTGATAGAGCACTAAGTCACAATTCATTAGATACCTGGTGGTATCTTAGAAACAGGGGGCTGGCTGTACCCCATGCAGGGTTTTTGAGACTCCAAAGCTATGTCTCTAGGTCTCCCTCAATCATGTCTGCATCCCAATACATTTGTTTAGCAGTGTGTTTGATTTTGGCTTTGTGGAGTACTTGTAGACCATATATCAGTTTTGTATCTATTACCTCGTTTTATCACCAGTGGTCATTGCTAAAGCTAGGTCTAACAACATCTATAAAAAAGACTGGATTTCATGGAAATCTGAGAACATCTGAGCCTCAGCTCACCATTCATTCTCAAAATGTCTACTCATCATCACTATAGACCATGAAGACTAAAGGGAAAGCTTCAGTATGGCCAACCTTCTGTGACTCTGAAGACACACTTGTAGTAGTGGATTCACTGAACCAGCAGGTGGCACTGTAGATCCACCAATCTCTAATACCTTTATGGTTGAATCTGATAAGAAATGTGTGGATTTCAGATCCAAATGTAGACTGTGGTGTAGTTAAAATTTGAGATCTCTATGTTACAAGATGTGAGAGTGTCTTAGTTTAACAAAATCAATACATGAGGTCAAATTGGAATTTATGAGCTCGAACTGGAATCCTATTACCACTGGATAGGAAAGTAGAGCATGAACCATCCATTACTACAGGTTAAGGATATTTGGGTCTCAGGACTAGGGAAAACATTTTGTGAAAAATTGTTCCCAGAATACCCAGATGATTCCATAAGGGAATCCATAGTTCTGCTGATCATGGGCATGAAAAGGACAATGGCAGTCTCCAATGGCCCATGCTAGTGTCTGATAGAGGAAGGAGGGTCACTTCTCAGTATCAACTGTTATGGTCGATTCTGAGGAGGATCAGATGGCCCATGAGGCATTGACGTGTGAGTTATATTAACAAACCTGGTGTTTGAAGATTACCTATGTAATTGAATTGCATCTTTGTATACCTAAAAACCTAACTAACATGCATTTCTTAATTATACATTACAATTTTAAATCAGTTACATAAAATCATATCTTAATCAAGAGTAGAAAAATACATATAGCATAAGAGAATTGACCTTAAATTTGGATCAATAAACCAAAATTTATATCAATGTAAAACATTTCAAGATTAGCAGCTGATTTCTTGATCTAAGTAAATTTAATAACCTAATTTTTAAAAAATCATTCATATACCATATCCCTTTTTTCTTCTTAGAAAGAGATTAACTATGACCATTAACCATTTATAATGAAAACAAACATTTATAAGCAATATTTTAGGAATTTGGGCATAGTTTTCCATTACTACTTCCTGCTGATTAAGGGGCATTAAAAATTTCATGAGTGAGACAGGATCATACTCTGCAGTCTTGAAGTTGATGTGGTCATCAACTCTTATCAGAGATTTTTTTCAGGGGGTCTTGGTTGATGAAACCATATTTGCCTGGAAGCAATCCACAGGTTCTCACCTTCTGTGGAAACAAAAGCAGAACTCTTCCAAAGCAATAAATCCTTAGACACAAATATCAAAATCAAAATACCTTTAAAATATATATTCTTGTTTCACTTAGTAGCCTTTGCATTTGCAATCCATTGTCTTTCTGCAGTTAGCTCATTAAGAGTTAAAAAAATTAAAAGAAAACAAAATAACAACCAAAATCCAGATTTTGTGTCTATTTTCCATCTTTACTTGGCTTATTATATCTTTATTACTCTATTTCTCCTTTTAAAGACTTTCTCTACCTTTTTTTCCTGAAGCCTATGTACCTTTTGCACACATTGTAACCCATTTACAGGTTTATTTTCCATCTGAATCTGTTTTATTGTGAATCCTTAATCATCTTCTAAGTAGAAGAGTTTTTAAAAATACTCCCATTGTCTTAGTTTTTTGCACATTCAGCTGAATCAGTAAAGGGATCAAGTATCTGTTCATGGCCAGCAAACAGAGCACACCCAAGAAAAAATTGCTACTAAGAAACCATCTTTGTTTCCTTTCATTGTCAAAATAAACAGAAATCTAAAATCAATCACACGCTACTGAGTCTTCTGTGAGATTTCAGAACCAGCCTGATTGTAGCTTACACTGGCTGCCACCAGTCCGCTGGCACCATTTTGAATGTGACCCGGATGCCATGCTTTCTTTGTACAATGACCTGCTTTGTATTCACAATTTGGAAGCTGCCTTGGCTCAGTTTCTGTGATCTAGAACCCTTTCTAATCTTTCTCAGGCTTTAAGTGGATAATCAACCCACATTGGACGCCATCTGTTGTAGTGGGGTTTCTTGGTCTCGGGCAGCCAGAGGCCCAGACCCACAGACTTGCCTTGCAAGACTGCTTAGCTGCCAGCCCCTGCAGCTCAAGCCCCCAGCAATGATCCAGAAGCTTATATTAATGTCATGCTGTTTGGCCTATGGCTCAGGCACATTGCTAGCTAGCTCTTACATCTTAAATCAACCCATTTCTATTAATCTGTCTGCCATGTGCTCTGTGGCTCACCTGTGTTCCTTACATGTTGCTCCTTGGGAGGCTTGCTCAACCTGCCTTACTCTGCCCTGCTTCTCCTACCTATGCTCTGATTTCTTCTACTACTTCATCTATGGTGCCTGTCATGGCCCAAAACATCTGCTTTATTTAAAAGTTGATATTCACAGCATACAGAAAGGCATTCCCACATCACTGCATAGCATATTCAGAAAGCAGAATGTTTTTAATTGATAAAGCTGATTCACATAGTACCCTGTCGATGCTAATGTAGTGTCAACCAAACTTAAGTCAGCATCTTGGGGCAGAAATATTTTATCACATATAAAATTAACATCTAATTAATAGATGACAACTAAAATGCTGTTGTGGTACTATTAGCAAAACTCATTCATCAACTCAGTTAATATTTATGAGATCTGAGGGGTAGGTTAAAAGATTAATCATTAATCATTGACTCCAATTTATAGTCTTCCCCACTTCCAATAACCTGCTTCATAATCACAAGCCTGTTACAGAATACTGATCCACAGTGACACAGGACTATTGCCTACAGTGTTTGGGTTACTTGGGTGTCACAGTCACCCTTGGTGCTTTGCTGAAAATGTTTAGTTTGAATAAATTGCTAAACAGTACTGAGACTTGGGGCAGCTGTGATCTTCAGAGTTTTGTAGTTGAGATGTAACTCGATAACAGTGGCTGATTTTGCATGTTCCTGTAGCACAGAGTTTCTCTCCATGAGAAATCTGAGTGCTATGAATTGATGAAATATGTTCTATTAGGAAAGCCTTTTGACAAGACTAATTCTAAGTTACAACTTGTGCCACCATATACTGAATTAAAAACAGGGCATGAAATAGTAGTAAATTTCCAAAGTGTACCCCTATCTTCCTACAACTACAGTGTGGGATTGATCACTATATGGAAGAGTTTTGGACTTCCTACACTCTCACTAAATTGATTCTTCAAGTATAGTGAGGACAGCTGTTAATATTTCTGCAAGGCTGCTGCTGAAATTCTACAGGAAGAGCTTAGGCCTTTTCTGTTGCCTGCAAGAGGCTTTAAACTTCCTACCTAATGATGATAGTGGAGTGAATATAACACAGTTGGTGAGTATTATCACAGAGGACTTCACATGACACCAGAGATCAAATCTACTCCATTAAAGTCTTTCTTTTGTCATGACACTGGTCTTCCCAAGGACACTTATTCTCCATGATTTCATAACTCGGCTCTGAGAAATATCAGGTTCCTTGTTCACATGATGAATCTTAGAATTAAAACAAATCATCTTTTGAAACTCTTATGCGTCTCATAGGCAAAGCATATCTTGATTGAGTTAAGACTGTACAAAGGATAGTGTCTCTATACTCTACTCTGTGTGTGTTTTTGCACCACAAATCTTCATGGGCAATCCGTTTGCTTTTTGTAGATAGTTTTTTCATGAATTTTCACATGTAATTACATATTAGTGACTTGAATTTACTTTCTGATGTTTGTCAGTGATTTAATTTTCTCACCAAGCATTCCAAGCATATGTACTAAAGGATATGGGCCCAACTCTACTAAACCATCACAGATACTCTCCTTGACGTTCAAGTCTGGATGCTCCAACACTAGTAATTCCCGATGCTAATACATGATATTTTTCCAAAGGAAGGGGAGCTTTAGAGATAATTCGTAACCTTTCCTGGAGCTAATGTGCTTATTAAGAATCCCAGAGAATTTCTAAAACCCAACTAAACTGTTTTATCCTACACTCTAGATATCTGACCACTGGGGAAACCAAGATGTACCAATCTGTGAGCAAATCAGAGTGAGGAGATATAAACCAGGTTCTAGACTTATTCATCACTGCATGGGGCTCAGAAATAGTTAAAGTGGTGCTCAGGTGCTTATGTGATGTTCAGAAACATCAAGTATAGCACAGTTATAAAAAGAATTGCTGAACACTTTGTGATCAATAGACAATCCCCAGCCATAGGAGAAAGACAAAATGAATGCCAGAGTAAAGAGTGAACGAAAAATGCTAGAAACCAATGTTGGCATGCATTCTAGGAAACCTCTTCTTACCTTCTCGACATTGCACCAGCTCAGTCATATAGTAATCGTCATATTAGCTTAACTTAGGAGAAAAAGTTCAGATCATTTCATCATAATCTTATAGAGCCCAGAGATTTGTGAATAAATTCTATGATGAGAGGAGTGCATCTATGTAATTCCATACTGCTTCAGCAGGGAAGGACCCCTCTCCATTGGCACTATGATGGCTGTCAGCCTCCCCTTAACTGGAGTTTGACTGGACTCAGTACCATATTGGGACAAGTGACAGAAGAGAACAGGGTGTTTTTGCCTTCATCAACAGGCTACACCTGTGTCAGAGGTTCTAATGTCAGGACTGTGATGCAGCCCCCCATGCATGCCACCAGAGAGTTTTTGTTTCCCCACATCCACACCTGCATTTGTTATGACTTGTTTTCTTGTTTAGAATCATTTTTATTGAGGTAAAAATGTAACATTGACATTTTACTCTACATACCACGGTAAGCTAAGGGCTATGATTGCAGAAGGTAGAGACAGCAACCTTGAATTGTACAGAAAATTCTCACTGTTGGCTTGGTTTCCTAGTGGAGGAAGGAGCTATGTATCCTGAAGGGAAAGAATGGACATCAATGATCTCACACTGCACTAGACCTTGTAGTGTGCAATATCATCCTTCTAGGCAGATATACCCCCTAGTGGCTGACTGGTGTGTACTGCCATCTGCTTTCTCATGATATTATGATGCACTATGTAGGAAAGATTGATTTCAGGTAAATATGTTCGTATGCCCATGGGTAGGTATGATACAGCCCTAGAAATCTTCTTTACCTTTCTAGTGGTCAAAAGGTAAAACTGTCTTATAATTCCTACATTGATATCCAATAGATGAATGCTGCTCTTATACTTGATCACAGAAGCTTCTATGTGCAGTGGAATAATCAGTACAGACATCCACACTGCTCAAAGGGCTGAGAGTGAATGGCTGAGGACTCAACCATAGTCGAGTCATCTATATCAACCCCAATCCTCAAGAATCATCCCACAAGAGTGATTGGAAAGAATGAAATATTCAGAAAATGAGGTAGGCAGGCATCAAATGTTATCTTCAGGACCTGTAATGGCCATTGTGCATACAAACTCACAGCAGCTATGATTACCAGCAGAAGATCTTCACAAGATCAAGGCAGTAATAATTATAGCACTAAGTGCCTGTAAAATATCTGAGCAGGTAACGGTGTCTACTGGGAAGCCCAGCAATATCAGCTTGATCCATGGGTTCACATGATAGAATATAAAAATTGAACTTCATGAGTTTTCCTCTGAGGATTAGACATGTACTTTTGGTCATGTATGCCCTGTTATTGTCACTAAAGATAGTACAAAAATAAAAAAAATTACATCAGTGATGGGAAAGGACTATTGAGGACCCACACTAACCTTTCAGTTCATGACTGGTGAGAAAAATACAATCACTTTTATTTGAAGTATTTCTGGAGTTTTCTAGGTATAACTGAATGACACATTTATGTGTACATAGATTGTGCTAATTGTGTTTAGTATGATACTAGTTTCCAAAACTAAAGAAGACTTATTGGAAGATCCCAAAAGGAACCAGAGGGAAGTATGTGGCATGAAAAAAGGAAACTCATGGCCAGATCTGGGAAAGTTGGAGATATTAGAGAGAGTAAACACCACAGTAAGATCTCACCCAGCTGACTTCCAGCTTCCTCAGATGGCTTCTCCTGGCCTCTTCTGATCTTCTGTCTTTCTATGCCTGCCTTAAATACTCTCTTCACTCAGTTAAGGTATGACCCATCACTGCCTGCCTGGGAGGTTGGAATTCCTTCTGTAAACTAAGATGACCTCAAACTCAGTTTGGATTAAGGGTGTAGGTCAACACTCTGGGGATACTCCCTGTGCTGGGCTTAAAGTTGTGAATCACCACTTTGATCCTCCTAGACTGACTGTGGTTACATCCTCTGATATCTCCGAATGTTTTATTATAGCCCCAAAGAAGTAGTGGGGGAAGATATGATCATAAAATAATATATGACTAGAATTTTTATTTTTATTTTTTCCTATTTCTATCCCTTTAATTTCTTCTCTTACATTCTTACTTCTTGCCAGTGCTTACAGCACAATATTTCTTCTTTTTTTATTTAATTTTTTTCATTTCTACTTCTGCTCCCCCTCCATTCCCTTTTTCCAGTCCCTCCCAATCCTATCTCAGCCTCCCCCATCTCATGTCCCCCTCTATTCCCCAAGGAGCACTAGGAGTCCCCAGGTGGGTCAGTTCAGCCTGGCATATCCTGTTGATTTAGGTCTGAATCAGTCATCCAAGTATTAAGGCTGGGTTAGACGTTCCTGTGTAGGAAATGGGTTCTGACCTGTACATGACCAAAATTTTTAAATGATTAAAACAATTATGGTTAACAGAAATAATTTAACATTATCTTTAGAATTTTTACTTATGTGTCTATTGTACATGTACACTTTGCATATTTTGTCCTCAACCTGCAGACTTCATTTTCTCTCCCTTCTTATTTTTTCATTATTCTAATAGAACATTTAACTAATCAGTCATTATATATTTACATACATAGTTGTATATGCCTATGGAATATGTAATAACCACTTATGAGAGACTCATATATTGTCTGTCAGAAACAGTTTTAATTAATACAGATATCTCCAGTTACATCCATTTTCATAAGAGAGGTGTAAAATTTATTTCTTCCAGATGAAAAGCTTTTGTTGTGCTTTGTAATTACCTATGGATTCTTGATACAATCCTGTTGATGGACATGTCATTTATTACCATATGTTAGTTATAAAATAGTGCTGCAATATACCTTGATGAGCAAATATTTCTAAAGCATGTATTTATTTACTTTAATCATTTTTGTCAGTGGTTAGTATAAAATCTGCTGTAAATGAAAATATTGTATACATCTGAAAGAAGGCTGTAAATTGTCATAACTTAGAAGGTTTTGAAATTTTCAGTTTCCATAATTCAATTACCACCATAATCTCCACCTGTTAATGAGTCTGGCATTCTCATCACATAGTGGAGCAGCTGCCTCAGGGCTGAAATCTCTGGAGAGCTTAGCCCCTGATGTTACACCCACAGGGTCTGCACAGGCTTATGGAAGAGGTATGGGCACATTTCTTCAGAGGGGATTAGGACTTGGATCTCAGTGTCCTGCTGTCTTACCCAGGTATCCTCTCTCCTTCTACAGCTGAACTAGATCCTTATCTAAGAAGTTCCCTGCCTCATTAACATGCAAATCTCATGAGTCTACTGAGGTAAATACAGGGATGCCTCCACCCAACAACAACATTTGGTCAGTGATTTCTCCTCAGTCACTGAGCACAGAGGTCTTCATCATGGGATGGGGATGGATCATTCTCTCCCTTCTGTCAGTCACTACAGGTAAAGTGCTTACCTGTCTGTAACCTGAAAAGGGGCAGGGACAAAGGTGACAATGGAATTAAATTTGTCATGGTCTCTGTCTCTCTGCAGGTGTCCACTCCCAGGTCAAGCTGGAACAGTCTGGGCCTGAGCTAGTAAGGCCTGGGGCCTCCCCTGTGAAGTTGTCCTGCAAGGCTTCTGGCTACACCTTCTCTAGCTACTATATTCACTGGGTGAAGCAGAGGCCTGGGCAGGGCTTGGAGTGGATTGGAAGGATATATCCTGGAAGTGGTGGTACTAGCTACAATCAGAAGTTCCAGAACAAGGCCAAACTGACTGCAGACAAATCCTCCAGCACAGCCTACATGGAGCTCAGCAGCCTGACATCTGAGGACTCTGCAGTCTATTACTGTGCAAAAGACACAGTGTTGCAACCACATCCTGAGTGTGTCAGAAAACTTTGATGAGCAGGAAGCTGCCCTGGGATTGAGATGACAGAGAAGATTTGCTTGGAGAGTTACTCAGAAAAAATCATCCTGAGTGTCTTTTTTTCCAGATTTTTCCTCACAAATTTATAGTGATTTTTCTTTTTGCAAAAAGCTATCTAAGAACCAAATTTAATCTGACTAAGATGCTCATAGAGTATACCATACATTGTCAGTCTATTCACCTGAGACCATCTCCATTGACATGTTTCTTCAATAATGAAGCAATTAGAACAGGCAGAGGAACACCTAAAACTAAGGTCCAGTTGAGGGGTTATATGGAATCCTAGTATAGTAGAAGTTTCTTAATATATAAGCACATATGAAAGAAATTTGGATGAAATTACCCAATAATGAGGCAAACAAAGTCTCAACAAGACACCTCTCTATTCCAAACAAACCCTCTAGTTCTTTGTGTTATATCTAATCAATTTGTTGTCCAGTGAACTCCCATGAAAACCCCCAAACCACCCTTGCTATTGTTAAGGCTACTTACTGGTTGCTTTCCATATGCTGATGGCAAGGACATCTCTGAAGATCTCATCTTCAAAACTCTTTGAATGTGGAGAAGATGAGCCCGAGCCTGCATAGAGCTTTCACTCTACTGAATAGTGCTCACGATACTGGAGTATACTCTGTATGCTGCCAACAGAGAAAAATAAACACGTAAATGTGGTACAGTCCAGCTACAAATCCTTAGGTCTACAATCATAACCTCCCTGAACCATACAGGGATGCAACAATGGCCAAAGGCATGAGGGATGAACCAACCACTATCACATCATATCTAAGGCCAACTTCATGAGATGGATCCATTCCAAGACAGGGCTTTGGTGGCCAAGAGCCTATGTCTAGACAGGTGAGACATAGAGAAAAAGCAAATATTCCTGTTCTGCTAATGATACAGCAATGAACTAACTCCTAATGACATTATTTTATACCTGTTAATTAGTGTCTTGCCTGGCCATCATCAGAGAAGCTCCTTACAGCATCGGGTGAGGATAAGAAAGAGATCCACAAACTTGCAAACAGTGAGACCTCAGAACATCCTAAATGGGATGTCTCCATCTAGTGTTTCCCCTCAGGGCTCAGGGAACCCTGCAGGAGGAGAGGCTTAAGATTCTAAGCTTCCAAAAGGAATGCAGGACACCAAGAAGACATGGCCTTTCATATGCAATAGGACAGATGTAGATATGACAGGCATGTACTGTGCCTTCACAGATCTAAGACAGATGGGGTACCAATGCTGAGGGGACATTGTGGACACAAGCCTATAGTTGGTAATAATTATCTCAGGGAATTGATTTTTAAAAGGTTAATAATTATTAAGGGGTTCATTACAAACACTCACTGATGTAAGGGATTAAAAAACATGCCATTTCTGGAAAGCTAGACTGGTCCATGCAGCTGAAGTGAGTCACATCCTTCCTCCATGAGCATGAGAGAGCAAACAGGAAAAAAAAAAAACAGCTTGCACCTGTTCTTAAACTGGCTTTCTGCCATGCCTCACAATGCAGCCTCAAGGCCCAAAGGCCATGCTTCTAGGTCAAGGTG
The DNA here is from genome assembly GCA_033318265.1 of Phyllotis vaccarum. Lineage (NCBI taxonomy): Eukaryota > Metazoa > Chordata > Mammalia > Rodentia > Cricetidae > Phyllotis > Phyllotis vaccarum. The sequence goes on from JARWLC010000016.1 coordinate 81,722,930, forward strand.
ATAATGTCTACTTTCCATGACATCTCCCCCTTTTGTCTAAAAAAGTCCCAAACCTAAATATGAAACTATACACTATAGAAACAGTTATAAGGTGATGTCCAGGATGAGGAAAAAGCAAAGAACATAAACAAGGTCAAACTACAACTAACAAAAACAGCAAACTCGAAACATAGATTAAATGTTCAGAATATTGGTGAGTGGGAAGATACAGAGATTCCTCCAAAGCTGTCTATCTGGAATGTGAATCTAGAACTTAAATCCTCTTAGCTGAGATATGAGATGGTCATAACTGTAAATATCTAATCTTCAACCCCATCAAAGATCTGAGAAGGAAAATATATTACCTGAATAAGATGGAAGTGCAAGTGATATTTTATAAAATTTAGCAAGAAAAGACAGCTGCTGCCTGGATAGTCACCCTCAGCTTTTCTGCAATGTTGGAGCATCCAATTCTTTGGCTATAGGACTAGAATATCTGACAGGTCTTCTCAGAGAAGGCTATTTTGAGGAACTGTCTTATCCTGTCTTGGCAGGATTGAGTGGTCTTTTATCTTTCACACTGCTTATCTGGATTGTTCAGTATGTGTATTGTCAGCAGCTGAGACAAAGGCAGGTATTTGCCCAACAGGTCATTATCTACTAAGGAAGACAAATTCCATGTGGAGTGTCTTTGATGTAAACATCATCTTGGGAAAGGAACAGTCATGTGTCACATCAGCCAAATTCTGAATAACAGAACATTTGAATTCCACATTCTCAAGGTCTATGAAGCATTTGAAAACTGTCTGCATTCATTTGACACTGACATATGTTACTATATGTCTAGAGGATTAACAGGAGTATTTTATGACAAACATAGGTGACTATATTCTATAATTCTTTTCAACCTAGATAAGTTAAAGTTAAGGCTTTTATTATAAAGGCAGACCATATATAAACATACATAGAGCTTAGCGACAAGCTTGTTAAAATTTACCCAAGTTGGTATCCAAATAAATAGAATGGTCACAAAATCACTTCTCAGGGAAGAAATCCACTGTTAGAAGTTTGAGTAGAGGGCAAGTCTTTCTGTGATTCATCAGAAAATCCTCATTGCCATCAGTATTGCCTCTTTCAGGTGAATAAGTACTTCTTCAAAGAAGTGCTGAGATGTGCGATGGGTGGGTTGACCAGGGCCAGTCATGCTGTCCAGATACTTCAGTGAAATGTTCTGTTAATAAGACTTCACACCACTGATGGCATGTTGTACAAATTCTAGTTGATATTTAATGAAAATTCAGAACCAGATATTGGGAAAATCTGGAATATCAGAGAGAAGAACCTAACCACAGTCATTCTCATCAAGCCAACTTCTCAGGCTGAAGAGGGTAAATGCTGTTTTCTAGAGTGCTCCACCTGGCTGATCGCTTCTACAGAATGTCTCAATGTCTGCCTACACCTGCCTTTAATATCTTCTCTGCTCAGTTGTTTTACATCTGGGTTATTAGATCCAAATTTTACCAAAATAAAAAATGATGCAGTAATTGAGAAAAACATCTGGAGACTGCAGAGTCCTCTGAGACTCTGTTTCCTGTCTTAGCCTCCAATAAATGCAAATACCATACAAGACACACACGATGTGACCATTTCCAAACTTATTAAAGTAAATATTCTTTGTTAAGCAGTATTGCCCATATATGTTTTATTTCTTATATATGGACATTATTGGAGTGACAAACATGAATTGCGTGTACATGCAAAAGGCTACAAATGTTCAAACATGAGGTGTCTGACATGTAGTGATTGACATCACAACCATCAGCAGCATCTGCAATTCTATCTGTACCTTCTTAGCACTGTCAGGAGGGGTTGTCTCAGCTGGAATGTATGACTGCGTGTTGAGATTTCAGTCCTTGATGATCCATCCATGGTGTGGAGCCCATGCTGCTCTGCTGTAGGAATCCTAGTCCAAAGCTGTGATACACTTACCCTTAAAACCCTCAGCTCATGGGACACAGACGAGGAGAAGCTCAAAATAATCATGTAAGTTGTCTTTCACTTCATTTTGAATTTTATCTCTCATTTTTCTGTGCATCTTTTTTTCTATGATTAAAGGATTCACTTTCCTTTTTTCTTTCCAGACTTAGATATTAATGTTTGGATAATACAGCAGCCCATGACACTAAATCCTTCTTTGGTAGCAGGCTTTATATGACACCTAAAGGATTGTCTGGTTCCTCTTCTACTCAGTGCATGTGTTGATCACGTTATCCACACCACCATCACATAACATGTTCTCTCCACATGAATCACATAGTAATGTCATCATATTCAATCGAGGTCCTTGACAATATCTGAAGGATGCATCAATGTTTGAGGTTTGTGTAACATCTATTTCTTCTCTAGAGCTTTTCTCCACATGTATCACTGTGATGAGCAGGGAGAGCCAGTCATGCCTACTGCACTGATTGCAATCATATGACAAACTCTCAACTTGAGAATATCTGGGGTTTGTAATTTTAAATCTATAAAACAGTTCAGTGAGATGATATGAATTGAGGAGTTATACTGTTCTAAAATTAAAGTAATATACTCTAAATTTAGCCCCCATTATCATGGTTTATAGTATGTACATTTATTAAAAATGCTGCTTTAAATCTATGAATTTTAATTTTTATACCAATGGTCCAATTTTTTCTTAAACCAGTTGTAATTCTGAAAAAAATCAGAAAAAAATATCTGAATTCTCTGCAGCTCACATCACAGACTTAGGACAAATCATCACACTTTTATGCCTCTGTGGACAAAACATCTGAAATACAATCAGAGTTTCTGTTAGAAATGACTTTCTTTCTCAGAGGAGGCTGGTGCCTGCCTTTCCTAGGAATGTGCAGGCTTTGTATCTCTGGTCCCTTGCGCATGCATCCCAACCTGGCAATGTTGACCTGATATGATCCATTCCATGATGTTTTTGTAGAACCTTTCTACTCTCTGTCTTTTAGGAGGACATATATTATCCCTTAGAGAACGTCATATATATTCTTATTTCAGGATACACAAGTTGGACATAGATGAAAAGTCATTGTGACATTGAAAAGAACTATGAGTCAGAGCATATCTTCTTGCCCTTCCTACCACAAAAATTCAGTGTCTCAGCTGGCAAGGAGCTCTGTGTGTTAGTTTTCTTTCCATGGTGTTACTACAACTTTGTGGTAAGAGCACATTCATGCTTTCAGAAACATTTCAATTGGTTTATCTTTTTAAACATTTATATAAGAAGATGTTTCATTCATAAAAATGAACTGCTCATTTAAATGTCACTTTATTTAAAGGAATTAGCAGTTCACTCAAGCCTCTTTCCATATTTTCAATTATGTTCATATTACAAATTCAGTATAAAAAGTCTCCAAAGTTATGCAAATCATTTTTCCCCTAAGTTCTAAAACATCAGTAGTGACAAGGAAAAGATTATATTGTGCCTTAGCATCACTGAACCTATGAATACAATCCTTAGAACCTGTATGTTATGACTTCCAGCATTCTGTGTCCTTCTGCCCCTTCTCCAGGATGATGGTCATCTCAGAGATTTGAGCTAACTAATCACGGTTTTCCTACAAATTATGTCTTCTACTGCTGTTTATAAATTTGTCAGAAATAAAGGGCAGTATAAAGATGAAACTACTAATGCTGAATATATAGAAATCTCAAATATGAGAGCCAGGAAATTGACAGATTCGTAGACAATGAAACATCACTTTCTTCCGTGCGATTGTAGACTGAATAACTGCCAACTGTAAACAGCATTTATTATTCCTTGTTGCACTCAGACAATAATCTTCAGATGTGCTGTATACTGAGGGCCTAGGTCTTACTATGAGAACTGTTCCCTATGGGGAGCAGAGATGAACTCCCCTGAGGCTCCTGTGTCCTTCATAACAGACAGGTTCTTCCTGAGCCTTAAAATTTAAATCCACACTTAGAGTAAGCATCTAGGGGAGGGAATGCAAATCTCTCCTGACTCCACCCAAGGCTGGATTGAAAAGTCAAGGCTGAGTCTGGGTACTCACTGGTGCACAGCCATGGACAGGCTCACTTACTATGTCCTGCTGGTGAATGTGACATGTGAGTGCCTAGGCTCCGTAAGGGACAAATTTTCACATTATCCCCCTTTCCTATCTTACTCTCTGCTTTTGTCTCCACAGATGTCCTGTCCCAGATTACCCTGAAGGAATCTGGCCCTGAGTTGTTGCCACCCTCCCAAACCCTCAGTCTGACCTGCTCTTTTTCTGGGTTTTCACTGAGCACTTTTGGTATAGGTGTTGGCTGGATCCGTCAGCCCCCAGGAAAGGGTTTGGAGTGGCTGGCAGATATTTGGTGGGATGATGATAAGTATTACCATTCATCCCTAGAGAGCTGGCTGACAATCTCCAAGGATACCTCCAATAACCAGGTATTCCTTAGGATCACCAATGTGGACTCTGCAGATACTGCTACATACTACTGTGCTTGGAGAGCACATTGATTTCCTCTCAATGGACAGCTGTACAGTATTTGAAGCTATTTCTCAGCTTTTATTCTCCAATTCAGAGGGTTGGGAGTTGGCACACATTTCCTGCTAGCCCCTGGGGTTTCCTCTTCACTCTGAGTTTCAGGGCCCTGGCTTCCTGAATTTATAAACATGAGACACTTTTAAAATATTGTACAGAACTGAAAGGCTGTCTTTATCATCTATCTATCTATCTATCTATCTATCTATCTATCTATCTATCTATCTATCCATCCATTATCATCTATCTATCTATCTATATGTATATCTGGTTCCACTACCTGCAAGGGGCTGGTTGTCAATTATGCAGTTTCACAACTGATATTCACTAAACTTGTAGCAGGTACATTCAGGTCTTTAAAACCAATAGCCATGGCGTTCCATGAATAGGAGTATGGTGAGCTTAGAAAAGCTAGATCCAGAGAGGGACAATTGTGTATGCCTGAGAATAAAGCCAGCATTTCTACCCAGAAAGATCCATAAAAGAGGGATTAATCATCCCCTTTAATTCTTTTTATCCCTATCTATATAAATCCATAATACAAATGTTGAATTAATAAACAGATTATCCACAATATAAATTCCCTCAATCCTCATCACTTCCTAAGTGTGAAAATATTTTCCATATGTGGAAACAGAATTGTAAGTACAGTATTTTTTTGTAGTTTAGGTTTGTGAGTTATCTGCCTCATGTGTAAATGCAGCATTTGGGTAATTGTATTATGAAGCTGTAGTGTATATTTGTTTCTCACATGTGCTCTCTCTGGAAACCGACTTCATCACCAGTGGCCATTGCTAAAACTAGAACTCACACACCCAGAAATAGCAGTGAGATTCATAGAGTCAACATGTGAAGCACAGCTCATCATTCATAGTTAAAATATATACATATAAACGCCAAGTGCATTACAAAGAAGACAAACAAGTTTTTATAATTATAGTGAGAGGTTCATGTATGTGAGAACTTAAACAAGTCAGTGCTCAGAACCAGCAGGGGGCACTGTGGATCCATCAAGTCTCTAAGAAGAAGGTAAGGATTTTGTGCATTGAGAAGATTTCAACTGCTTCATCTCATTGCCAGTCTCATGATTATACAAATTACAGACTCTCTGGTTGTAAACATGAGGATATTCATAAAAGAACCTGTACCGCATTAGAGCTCTTTTTCTACAGTCCCAGAGCACACAGGAGCTCACTGTGAACTGAAGTCAGATCAACCTCTACCTGGTGGTGCAGCTATGGATAAATGTATTGATAGAATCAGGGCTGATGTGGAGTCAGATACTGAAGTGATAATGGCATCTTTTCTGCAAGTGGTGTTCATTCCAGTGTTTAGATGAGGAGTTTGATAAAAGTCCTTGAGATTCAATAAAAATTTTCCTGCATTGATTTTTTTCAGATATCTTTACCATTTCCTATTTGAATTATGTGAGGCAGAACATGACTCGATCCAGCAAAGACAGAATGGATTCTCCCAAGAACTAGAGAACAGTCTACAGAGATAAGGTCCAAGATAGAATCTAACCACACATAAACAAATTCGACACAGTCTGTATGATACTCATCAGGCTGACATCTGAGGACTCTGACATCTATTACTGTACAAAGAATATTGTCACAGCACACATCTGATGTATGTCAGAAACACAGAAGGAGTAGAGAGTTGCTGTGGGGTTGAAAGAAAAGAGAAGGTTAACCTGAAGATTTTTTAAAAACCTGTGTTTACGTATGAAGGAAAGGAACAAAAGACTAAAGATAAACTGTATTACATTAAGAATTTTCATACTAATACTGTATCCAAGGTTCAGAGGATAGAAGTTTTCAGTTCATACAGTTGAACCATTTCTTACTTGAGTGATATCAATGTACGCATGTGTCTACCATGAGTCAATATTTTAGATTAGAAAGGTTTGATCACATTTTACATCAATATCGAATCATAGACTAAAAATGTGAGGTTGAATTTTAACCAAGTTGTTTTTCTCAAACATGTTTACATTTAGAAATTTTTAAAGCATACGCTCTGATATTAAGCAGTGCCCACTGATGAGACAACAGTAGTCTATTCCACTCTAAATACCCTGCTCTGTAATCACAGCATGTGACAGAGCAGTGAACACAGGAACTTAACACCTTTCTCTCCAGTCTTTGGGAGGCATGGGCTGATACACATCACAGTGACCCTCGGTACTATTTTGGGTGCTGTTTAATATTAGTGTTGGTGATTCTTGCGATATTCATAGAGGAATATGCGGCAGATGTGTCTGTAACTTCCTTAAGAGGTTAGTTACTCACTGGAGACTCCAAGGAAGTTCAGAAAAATCTCTAAACAGATCTTCCTGCATTTGAAACCTCTGCGCACTGAGGAAACTGTCATGTATCAGTCTGTGATAGAATAAGTTTGGAGATTTGAGCCAATATCCAGAAACTATATTCCTCATTGATTACAGCAGGAAATCTATTCCTAATGCTTAAATTCTTACTTAGGTGCTATTTAGAAGAGTTAAATATAGCACAGTTACAAAAGGAACTTCTGGGGATTTGTGATGAATGACAACAGTGCTGTGAGGAGAATGAAGAATATTGCACAAAGTAAATGGAGATTAATGAAAAAGCCAGAAATCAATGTGTATTGTAGTCACTGAAAACTCCTGCTCACTTTCAAACTTACGGAATCAGATGAGCCCAATTATAATCCTAATATTACCTTAGTTCAGTAGTACAAAATTATAGTATCTTTCTGTATTGTCATAGAGCCCAGAATATTGAGAGTGGATTACTTTGCAAAAATGGTTTTCTACATATGACTTAAGCGTGCAGTCCTTTCTCTTGAGACCTATGACAGCCACTAGCAGTCCATGTGCTGAATTGTGATATAAATCCTTATAGATATTACTCAGCCCTACAGATTCCAAAATGTCAATATTTGTATAGTTTATATTATTAGCAATGATTCTATAAAATTATTAATAGTCATTAAGTGATTATATAAAGCACTCTTTGATACAATATATTAAACAATTAAGCACCTGCTGGAAAGCTGGACTGGTCTATATTTAGACATCGGGTCTGGAGCAAACTGTAATTGATATTGCATGCACCTGGTCTTGAACTGGCCATGGCCAAGTCCCATATATGAGTCTTCAAGTCTCTAAGTCCACACCTATAGTTCAAGTTGATAATGCCTGATTCCCAATACAAACAGAAATCCACCCATCACCCTGAACTGTAAGGAACAATGTTCTTCAATAATGTGAAGAGGCTGTTTCCCTGTGAACCGATAGTCCACAGGAAATCCTATCAATTCTGACCAGTGGTGGAAGAGAAGAACTACATCAGTCACTTTCTAGACGCTTCTCTCCTGCCACATTAGATGCCTCTGATTTATAACCTCATGTACAAGCAAAATGTACTTCAATATCCTGCATGTATGCTGTATGTATTTTGTAGCTATATTTAGATATTTAAACATATATGCACACATATCCATAATACTGTAATTAGATTGCCTCATTTCTGGGAGCACATTCCAGGTCCATCCTTCTTTCATGAAGATATTCCCCTTTTGAAAATCTTAACTAACACAAGCCCTGTCCAGAACTAAGAGAACTCTGTACTTGGAAATGTAGACATGGAGAAATAAAGTTATTTAAGTAACACATCCTCCACCCATGAGGATTCCTGTCAAGCAGATCTTCTCTCTCTTTCTTCCTTTAAGTGCATGCGAATGGAGATCTGGAAACAGATTGAATCCCAGTGTGTATGTGCTTCCTTTATAATTCCTTCTTAATGCCAATATCTTTTTCTGGATTGGCTAAACTTTCTGTAAGTATCACAGTGGATTTTCCTCTTTCCATTGACCTCTTATTGGTATGTTTCAGGAATTAACACATTTACATATGGGGGCTGCATCTAGGCTTAAAAGTCATTGATGTTCTCTGACATCAGCTTCTCTGTTCCAGGTATAGTCTGAAGAAGGAAGATAAGACTGTTCTCACCTGTTGTCAACTTACTACAGTGGGACCTGATGAAGCTGTATCCAAATGTCACCATGGAGGAGCCTAGAAGTAGGGGTGTCATTGATGATAGTAATGATATATAGCTTAAGGTCATTCTCTTAAACATCCAGTCAGTATTTCCAGGCTAGTAGCCATTTCCCCTGCAGGAGATCCTGAGAGCAAGGAAGTTTCAGGATGTGTTAGTGCTCAGGGAAACTGTAAAATTCATTGTAAAGCATGACAAACCATCTGCATGGTGTTCAGAGGCCACAGGAGACAAAGTGGAGCCAGGATTCCCCATGTGAGGGATGAGTTGGGGTGGGTGCTGAGGAATTCTGCATTCTGTGATTTTCTTTCAGGAGTTTATGAGCTAATCTGCAACTGCTGTGATTGACCTCTGATGTTTCCATGCTAAAGAATACCAAAAATTCTTTGTTAAACTCTTTATAGGGCTGTAGTTCCTTGTTTTTATATTCAGCTTTTCTTTTCTCTTTAAAAGCATTTTTACAAATTACAAACAATAAATTCTGGTCTTTGATTCTCCTCCCAACTCCTCTGAGATCATTCTCATGTCCTCTTGTATCCAACTCCATACCCTGTCTTTCTCTGTGTAGGATAAAAATAAATAGACAAGAAAAGATTTTGAAAAAAGGTTCAAAAGCAAATGAAGATAAAACAATAAATAATCTCAACTCATGATACAAAAATCCTAAATTCCCTGTAGATTAATAACTTCTGTTGCCTAAGACAAGATATTATGTCTTCTTGATAAAATAATCTATGGAAAAATACATAATTTATAACCATAATTTGTTTATTGTGATGTTCCTGCAATAATAGTCTGTGGGAAAATATTAATGAAGTATATTTACTTTTGGTTATGTGGGTGAGTCTCTAACTATGTAATCAGTTAGAAAGGCAAATATTAACTGCATACATCTGAAAGGTTTAACATTTCTCATCAGTATCATCATCATGATCATCATCATCATGTTGTACTAAGGTAGTTGTACATGCAGCCAGAGTTGTCATGGTAGTGATGAGGATAACAATGCTCCAAATTAAAGCAACAGTAAGTCATTTAGACCTACTAAGAACATTAGTGATTTCTTTTATAGCATATGTTAAATAGGCATCCCAGCAAACTGTTCCAGGTTAGAAAATTAATGTTTCAGCCTTTCTGTTAATAATAAACAAATAAGAGTTAATATAATTATTTGATAACTTTCTGCTAACATTGGGTTGTTAGCGTTGGGAACCCAAAAATGCTGGAATATTTATCAAATCCAGAAAGAGTAGAGTGCTTCACTTGTTGTCTAGGTTCTGTAGGATCCTCAGATGATAGAGATGTGCAGTCTGTGGGACTGGACCAGGACATCGATTCAGAGAATACAACTAGGGATGGTGCTGATTTTCTGAATTGTCTGTAGTTGATTTGAACAATAAATAACAAAGAGAGGGGAAGATATTTGAAATAATTTTTCATATGCCTTTAATTTTTCCTCATAATTTAAGCTGTTATATTTCAGACCTTATGTAGTATGAGGTTTCTGGCCCAGACTTTCGGGCCTAACCTCAAGGTCTAGGCCCATAAACCCACAGACTCACTGACCCGCAGACCCACAGAGACACACAGACACTTTCAGTTGTTTTGGCTGATCAGACTCAGGCCCAGACATATCACTTGCTAGCTCTCTACCCTTCATCTAACCCATGTCTCTTGTTCAGCCATGGAGCTCGGTACCTTTCTTTAGAGCAGCATAGTTGTCCTCTGCTTCCTCTGGCTTCTCTCTGGCCTTCCCTCTCTGGCATTCTGTTCTCAAGAGTTTTCTTAGTCTGGTAGCCCTGCCCACATTTCCTGCCTGCCTTTGGCCAATCAGCGCTTTTTATTAAACTAGTGAGTGGGACAATTATTTACCATGAAACAACACAATACCCCTACAACCTTACATAAACTTTATACCTTAAATTACTTTCTCAGTAATATAAATCACATACTCAAACCTTCACAGTTTACTTAATCTTTCATATTTTTAAACCTTGACATAAATTAATAACTTTAGACCTATCTTAGACCTTTCTATCTTGTATCGGTAATTTTCCTTGACTTATTCTGAGTGAAATACAAACCCAAGGGAAGTAACTAAAGGAAACCTAGGGAACACTTAGATTACTCTCCCTTTATTATCCAGCCTTCAGTGACCAAGGGACTGGGGCATCACAAGGGAATTCCTAGCTGTGGTAACAATTATGAGGCTGCGTTTTCTTGGAAAATCCCTAGAAGATTCCTTTGTCCTGGACAGTCTCTGAGAAGAGCTGACTCTCAACTGTCAGACTGATAATGATCCTTTTGATACCTCTATTCCTGATATGCCAGGTTTCTCTGCCTGGAGGGCAGCCTTCAGCAGCATAGGGTTTAAAAGAAATCCAGAGTCAGCAGGTATTCAACTTTTTTGTCTGATAGAGGTAAAACTTCACTATCTGAGTTTATATAAAAAGGAACATACATGCATACATACATGCATACATACCTATATGCACAGATCTCCAGCATGTCTGAATGCCATGAAGGTTTTTAATGAATAACAACCATTCATCAGATTTTTGAAACTGAAGAATTACTGCACAGTAGGCAAGTGCAAAATATTACCTATACAGTTTCCTGTTCTGTTTGTAGAATGCCAGAAGCCATCCCCAGCAGTCACTCAAATTGTTTCATCCTCTCTCTCTCTCTCTCTCTCTCTCTCTCTCTCTCTCTCTCTCTCTCTCTCTCTCTCTCTCTCCCATTGATTCTTGGAATGCATATTATTGTTCTATATATGTTTTCATGAGATTCCCAAGTTGCAAATGTTCCAGGATACTTGTAAGCACATGAGACATTGTCACATTGAATAAGTCACAAAACTAAATACCTGGCTCTCTGGAGAGAGTTCCTGCTCCTGGCTGTTCACCATTAGGAAGAACCAGTATGACTCCAGTAAAAGAGCATAAAGTATAATTGTCACTGCAATGTAAGTGCATCAGTGGACACTTTCAAGAGACATTTCAGTCTGAAGCTGAGCTCTGAAACCTCTGAAGACACAGACTTGCATTACTTTGCAGGAGACACAGTGAGAAGGTTGCATATGTTCTCAGAAACAAGCCCACTTTGAGGATTCTCAGAACCAGCAGAGGGTGATGTTGATTCAAATTTTACCAAAATTAAAAATGATGTAGTTGTTGAGAGAAACATCTGGAGACTGCAGAGTCCTCTGAGACTCTGTTTTCTGTCTTAGCCTCAAATAAATGTAAAAACCATACAACACACACAAGATGTGACCTGATTCCAAACTCATTAAAGTAAGTATTCTTTTTTAAGCAGTATTGCCCATATGTGTTTTATTTTTTATTTATGGACATTATTGGAGTGACAAACATGAATTGCATGTACGCGTGAAAAACTGCAAATGTTCAAACATGAGGTGTCTGACATCTAGTGTTTGACATCACAACCATCAGCAGCATCTGCAATACTATCTGTAACTTCTTAGCACTGTCAGGAGGGGTTGTCTCTGCTGGAATGTATGACTGTGTGTTGAGATTTCAGTCCTTGATGTTTAATCCATGGTGTGGAGCCCATGCTGCTCTGCTGTAGGAATCCTAGTCCAAAGGTGTGATACACTTACCCGTAAAGCCTTCAGCTCATGGGACCCAGACGAGGAGAAGCTCAAAATAATCACATAATCTGCGTTTCACCTCATTTTGAATTTTATCTGTTATTTTTTGTGCATCTATTTTTCTAAGATTAAAGGATTCTCTTTCTTTCTTTCTTTCTTTCTTTCTTTCTTTCTTTCTTTCTTTCTTTCTTTCTTTCTTTCTTTCTTTTCTTTCTTTGCAGATTCAGATTAATGTCTGGATGACACTGCACCCCATGACATTAAATCCTTCTCTGGTAGCAGGCTTTATACACCATCTAAAGGATTGTCTGGTTCCTCTTCTACTCAGTACATATGTTGATCCTGTTACCCACACCACCATCACATAACATGTTCTCTCCACATGAATCACATAGTAATGTCATCATATTCAATCGAGGTGCTTGACAATGTCTGAAGGATGCATCAATGTTTGAGTTTTGTGTAACATCTATTTCCTCTCCAGTGCTTTTCTCCACATGTATCACTGTGATGAGCAGGGAGAGCCAGTCATGCCTACAGCACTGATTGCAATTATAGAGAAATAAACTTTCAAATTGAGGATATCTGGGGTTTGTAACTTTGAAATGTATAAAACAGTTCAGTGCAATGATGTGAATGGAGAAGATATGCTACTCTGAATTTAAAGTAAAATATTCTAAATTTAGCCCTCATTATCAGTGTGTATAGTATCTACACTTATTAAAAAGGCTGCATTAAATCTATGAATTTTAATTTTTATACCAATTAGTCCATATCTTTTTCTTAAATTATTAGCCTTGGAAACAGAAGCACTTCTGAAAAAATTAGAAAAAAATATCTGCATTCTCTGCAGCTCACATCATAGACTTAAGATGAATCATCACACTTTTATGCCTCTGTGGACAAAACATCTGAAATACAATCACAGTTTCTTGTTAGAAATGACTTTCTTTCTCAGAGGAGGCTGGTGCCTGCCTTTCCTAGAAATGAGCAGGCCTTGCATTTGTGGTCCCTTGCGCATTCATCCAATCCTGGAAACTTTGACCCGATATGATCCATTCCATGATGTTTTTGTGGAACCTTTCTACTGTCTGTCTTTCAGGAGGACATATATGATCCCTTAGAGAACGTCATATATATTCTTATTTCAGGATACACAAGTTGGTCATAGATGAAATGTCATTGTGACATTGAAACTCCTGGATCTTCTTGCCCTTCCTACCATATAAATTCAGTGTCTCAGCCGGCAAGGAGCTCTGTGTGTTAGTTTTCTTTCTATGGTGTTACTACAGCTTTGTGGTAAGAGCACATTCATGCTTTTAGAAAAATTTCAATAGGTTTATCTTTTTAAACATTGAAATAAGAAGGTGTTTCATTCATATAAACGAATTGCTCATTTTAAGGTCACTTTCTTTAAAGAAATCAGCAGTTTACTCAAGCCTCTTTCCATATTTTGAATTATGTTCATATCACAAATTCAGTATAAAAGGTCTCCAAAGTTAGGCAAATCATTTTTTCCTTAAGTCCTAAAACATAAGCTGTTGTAGTGGGGGTTTTTAGGTCTTGGGCAGCCAGAGGTCTGAGACTCACAGACCTGCTGCCCGAGATTGCTTAGGAATCCACCACCCACTGCTGCTCAGGCCCCAAGAAATGACTCAGATGCTTATATTAAGTTTATGCTGTTTGTCCTATGGCTTAGGCACATTGTTAGCTAGCTCTTACATCTTAAATCATCCCATTTCTATTAATCTGTCTGCCACGTGGCCCGTGGCTCACCTGTGCTCCTACATGTTGCTCCTTGGGCGGCTTCAGCTCGATCTGCCTGACTCCACCCTGCTTCTCCTACCTATGCTCTGATTTCTCCTCCTACTTCTTCTATGGTGCCTGTCATGGCCCAAAACAGCTCCTTTATTTAAAGATTGCTATTCACAACATACATAAACAAATTCCCATATCACTTCCCCCTTTCTGTCTAATCAAAAAGGAAGGTTTCAATTTTAACAATGCAAAATTACATATAACATAATAGCTATCAAGCAAGAATTACAGTTATAGTATCTAGTCTATTTGTATTTAGCAAAATTAAAGAAAATACTTTTACCATCTACCTTATCTTTATGAATCTAAAGTTTCATAGCCAATATACCTTTCAAATGACTAAGAAAAACTGTACCTGTAAATATCTAATCTTCAACTACATCAAAGACCACAGAAGGATATATTTACCCAAGCAAACCAGAAGTACAAGCGACTTCTAAAATCTAGAAAGGACAGAGATGACACCTATCTGCTTGGACAGTCACCCAAAATTCCTTTATAAACTTGGGGCATCCATCTTCAGCCTACAGGCCCAGAGTCTCTTTTCATTTCAGTGAAGCAGGAAATCTGCTCTGCCCATTCTGGCACAGTTCATCAGTTGCTTCTCCTTGAGTCATGAAGAATGTCTTACAGTTTTCTCTGCAAAGCAGGAAACTTAAGGACCATCTTGGCTTGTTCTGCCAAAGTTCAGAGGTCACCTTCTATGGAACCTGGATGTCCACTTCTAACAGCATACTGTCAAGCAGTTAATATAAGAACAGGTTTATTTCCATTGGCTAACCAATGTCACAAATAGACTCCATACGGAGTTTCTTCGATGCCCATTTTTCTCTTGAAGTAAATTGGTGCTGCCAGGAGCAAATATGTTTCACTGTCCAGAAAAGTCTAAGTTCTGAACAGAGCCGACTAAAGAAAATGCTGCTACTAAGAAACTGTCTTTGTTTCTTTTTTGTTCAAAATAAGCCAAAATCTAAAATCAAATAGAGAAAAAACAAAAAAGATTTTAAAAAAGGTTCAAAACCAAAGATAAAGCAATAAATATTCTCAACCAATGATAAAAATACTAAACTCCTTGCAGATGAATAACTTCTGTTGTGTTAAGACAAGAAATCCTGTTTCCTTGATGAAATATTCAATTGAAAGATACATACTTATTTCCATAATTTATTTATTGTGATGTTGTAATAATAATCTCTGGAAAATATTAATGAAGTATATTAACTTTTTGTGATGTGGGTGAGTTTCTGAGTATATAATCTGTTAGAAAGGCAAATATTAATTGCTTGCATCTGAACTGTCTTAACTTTCTCATCAGTATCATCATCATCATCATCACCACAATCAGTCTGATAAACTGGTCACAAAGTGGAACACCTGTATCAATCCTGAGACCTACTAAGAGCTTAGGTCCTGATATTACATCCTTAACATCTGCAGTGATCAGGGAAGGATTGTGTTATGCATTTCCTCACAGAGGGTAAGGATGTCGGCTTCAGCATCCTGCTGCCTGACCCATGTGTCTTCTACCTTCTTCTCTAGCTGCACTAGGTCCTTATCTAAGAATAAGCTGCTCATGAATATGCAAATTATTCGAGTCTATGGTGGTAAATATAGGAATGTCCACATCCAGAACTACATATGATCAGCGTTCTCTCCACAGTTAAAAATTAAACAAGTCCTCATGATGACATGGAGTTGGATTATTGTCGACCTCTTGTTAGTAACCACAGGTAAGGGACTTTCCAATTACAAACCTGATGAAGGAGAATGGACTATGGTGCCATGACCCACACTTTGCCTTTTTCTCCATAGGTGTCTACTCCCAGGTCCAACTGCAGCAGTCTGGTCCTGAGCTGCGGAAACTTGGGGCCTCAGTGAAATTGTCCTGCAAAGCTTCTGGGTTCAACATCAATGAGTACTATATTGACTGGGTGAAGCAGAAAACTGGACAGGGCCTGGAGTGGATTGGAAGTATTGATCCTGAAGATGGTAGTACTAATTATGCTCAGAAGTTCCAGAACAAGGCCAAACTAACAGCAGACACCTCCTCCAGCACACTCTATATGGAGCTCAGGAGCCTCACATCTGAGGACTCTGCAGTCTATTACTGTGCAAGAGACACAGTGTTGCAACCACATCCTGAGTGTGTCAAAAACCGTGGAGGAGCAGGAAGCTGTCCTGTACTGAGATGACAGAGAAGTTTAGCTTGGAGATCTGTTTAAAAATCATTCTGAATGTCCTATTGTCGGCCCCTTCACAGGCTTATATTATCTTCCTTAGCTTGTCCAATGGACTACTGTGATGTTAGTTCAGGATGCCCTTAGAGTACACTCTAAGACTACCAGTGGTTTACCAGTGACCCTCTCCTTTCACATGACTTCTCCTTAATGGTCTAAAATTGGATTATTATTATTTAGCACCACATAATGACACAAATATTTCTTCAATACAAGAGGCTGGAACTGTTGCTGCAGTAGCTAGAAATAAGCTGTAGGAAACAGACCAGTGAGGGACAAATCAGCAGCCTGTGAACAGCAAATACCTTTTCATTGTCCAACTTGTCATATCAAGTTTTATTCCTTTCATTATTGATGCTTCTGATCATGAATTTCTTTTGGCTGTAGTCATACAATTTCTTACTATTTTGAATTTTTGATGAAGCTGAGTGTCAGATATTGGAGACCCCAGGATTAAAGTTTGTTATTTTGCCAACAAGATGGGCTCCTGAAAATAAAGGACTGGAGCTGAGAAGTGGGACTCCATGCTGAGAATTTAAAAGGCCTGATACTGTCAGCAGCAGGCATAGGTGCTCATTCCTCTGTGTCCTGATATTGTATTGTGTTTGTAACCAATTCTGTACCAATTGGTCTATATTGAGTGGACCAGTTAAAAACATTTTATATTTTGCAGGTATTTTAGTGGTTGGTTTAGTGTATTGAGAATAGATTAAAAGTTTGCATCTCTCTAAATTTTTAGAATGGCCATTTCTTTCTTCATTTGAAACATATAGGAAGCACAGGACACAGCCAGAAATTGACCTTTATACTCCTCTGTGTCTTCATTTTGGCATGCTTTAATTAAATTATCAATAGTATGAGAGGTATTAGCAACTACAGACTGAAGCTTCTTGAATTTGCAGTTTGCATTTTAGTATAGAGGTAAAAGAGTTAATTGGAAACTGCACCTTTATTATCTGTCTGCTGCTGTATAGCTTGTTGTAGCTGACCAGCAAGTTATAAAAGGGCTTTGTGCATTTCTGTCTATAGAGGAAAATTGCCCAAGGGAGTCATAATATCAGGAACTTTAGTTCAAGTCCTCATAACAACTTGAAGGCTTTGGCTGTGAACCAATTGGGAGCTGACAAGCCCTTGGACTACTGCTTGGATGTATCTTTATCTAATAAATTCATGATAAGTAATTTTTTAGAGGTTCCTGTCTATGGATACTAGCAGCAGTGGGGAGGCATTCATCCATCCATGACTGAAGACACAGACTAAACTGAGTGATAGTGAGCTTTATTTTCACAAGAGCCTGTCAGCCGAAGGATATTATTTTACACATATTTGCTATAACATTTATTAGTCCTATATGGAAATTCTTCTAAACTCTATGCTTTGAAACATTATTTTTGATATCTTTTAAAGTAGTGAAGGAAGAGCTTCATTGACAGGATTTGTCCTATTCTCTACTGACTGGAAACACAACCAGTATCTGTACATCCTGAGAAAGTTCTTTAAGGTCTTTTCTTGGTAAGAATCATTACTGTATTAACACAGAGAAGAAAATTATGGAGAGAATATGTGAGCAGTTCTGTAGGAAGCCTTTTTTTTAAATACTGGAACTTGCTTTTCTTCTGGTGAGACTGCTGCTAGCCTAAGCTGGTTCCACAGTATTAAACGTTTAATATAACTGTTCCCATAGAGCAGCAACAGTTGTCACAGTTTGACCTCAAGATTATGAATGAATCTCATGATCATCACAACATGAATTTTAATTTTTAGTTACATTAATAGTTGATGAGTTTATTACTTATGCTTTGGTTCTTATGTCTTTATGTAAGTTTTGCAGTTGGTTTGAACACATTAATAGTAAACTCAGATTTATAAATATTGTTTCCAAATCACATTAAGAAATGAAATCAAAGCACTGCCCCTTGGTGTCATTTAACCAAGAGCAGGTCCAGATTTAAATTCTCTACTTGGCTCTTCCTGTGCTGTCTTCTGTTGTTCGTCTTGTAGGTTTCTGATTCTACTTATCTCCATCTCTTCCTCTGCACCTTTCTCTATGTCTGCCTAAGCCGCCCTCACTGTGTCTGCTTGTCCCTTTTTATTTCTCTCTCTGTCATTAACAAATGTTTTTGGAATGGAATACATCACTTTGGAAAAATTGGAAATATTAGACAGAAATCTTTAGCAGCGCTGTACTGGGGATTAATTAATTTTTCTAGCAGACACAAATGATAAATAGTATTATAAACATCTTTTATATTCAAACAATATCTATTTATTATTTTTAACATTTTACAGTCTTAAGAGTTTCAAGTGCTTTATTTACTCTTGTTGTGTCCCATCCCATTAGTATGTAAATTATATTATTAGTCAAAATTTATTGCCACAAAAATATAATTTCTGTAACGTAGTTAAAATTAATATTAATATTTTCTTCACAGAGTGTATTTGCTGACACAATAAGTAAATATTAATTGTTAATACTTCTGAAGTTCTGTGTTATGTCACCTTATCTGGTCTCCTATCTATTTCCTTCTCAGTACCCGACCTCCACTCTAAAGCCTTTACAGAACATGAACCTACACTGACTGACACAGCATTGTCTCTTACAGTCTCAGGGCAGCTGGTGATCACACTTCTATAGCATGGCATGGGGTTGGATAAAAAAGTTGAATAACAACCAGCATGAAGACCTTAAGGACGTGGTAATCTCAAGGGTTTGATTCAATGAGAAGACTCTAGCTCAGAACAGTAACATTTCATGCTTCTCAGCAGATTGTCATGTGCTTGATATGTCTGCTGCCATGTGGGTAATGCTTTGTGGCTGGTACGAGGGTTCTAGTGGATTACTATGTTAAATATTGTGTAAACCTATGTTGAGTTTAACATACTTTTTGAAATACCAGCGATTTTATAAAAATATCCTTTTGGCTTCTGCCAACTGGAAATCAGGGATTGCCCAGCAGGCAGGGAAATCTTCATGCCTCTGTATTGGATGAGACCCTCCAATGTACTAAAAATGCATCTGTCATGTTGGATCTGGATCCAAGCCCATCCAGGGAAACCTTTGGCATTCAAAGGGATGTTAATAGTAATACAGGCACAACTGAAAATCATTCTCTGGCACATCAAATCACTAGTTACAGCCAAACAATAGTCATTTATCTCTTCACCTGAGCTCTGTGAAGTTTCAAAGATACATGGAGCCAGTAATCAACAGAACAGAAATCATATAAGGAGTGGAAGGGACTCTCTGGCCTTTATAGTCTTTTAATTAAAGCTTATTAGGTCATCTGTTGATGCGTTGTTTGTATGTTAAGTTCCATGCTCAAATACAAAAAAGTGTGTTAAATATTTCAGAAATTTATATGTTAATATTTATGTTATCTAGTTCTATTTATTCCTAATTTTGAAAAACGTATATTTTATTCAGTATATTATGACTACAATTTTCCCTAACACACTCCTTCTTGATTCTTCCCACATCCCCACACACCCAACTTCATACCCTTTCTCTATATAGAAAGCAAATAGTCAAAAAGAGAGGTTTTTATTAACATCAAAAGATATACACACACACAACAAAAGGAACATAACATGAAAGTACAAATTCCGAAAACATCGTTTATAAGCAAAATAACATTAAGACCAAGATTTTAACCTGTGTAGTTTATGTACATCATGCCACAGAGACTGAATTCTTATATGCACCATTCCTATTATGGCTGAAAGACTGTTTCTGTGAGTCTTTTACCCCTCTGGCTGCCACAGTCCACTCAGTTATAAATTCTTTCCCCCAAATAAGGCCTCACTATGCAGTTGTGTTCTGCAACCAAGAACTATGGCAATACCACATACTGTTTTCAGCATCCCTGGAGCCTCTCTCAATATTAACTCATAAGGAGATATGAGGTAGTCAGCAATGAGATCTTCAATAACTGTGTCTTAGGGGAACAAAATTTTTCATTCAATAACACTGTTTAAGGATTTAAAAATTACAATAAAATGCTAAGGTCACTCATGTCCTTTCTGCTCAGCTTCCTCCAAGCATATATGTCAAATAACTATAGAAAATAATCAGCACCAGACCACTGTGACAATACCCAACTAAACTACAACTAAACTACAAGTCTTATCTTGACATCTCTAGTTTTGCATATAGTTTTTCTATCAGTTTATTGTTTTTGATAAAAATACTGTAACAGCATATCAATAAAACCAACACATAATCTGAGCATAGAATTAAATCATCAACATAAAGAATATCTCAAGTGTAAAACCAGGCAGTTATGAACTGTTCTTTATTTTCATCCTTTCGATTACAGATATAAAATCCCAGTGTATGTGTCATTCCATTGGATACACCCCTATCCTTTGCTCCAAGTATCCTGACCCTTCATTTTGGTCATGCCACAGGTATTCTACATTGTATATAATTACATTTTTACTTCCATTGAAAGATCCTAGGGTTTTATATCACTTGTTTATAACTGTCAATTTTTACTCCTTCCCCAAACCATCATTCATTTATTTTCCAACACCAGGTTTTGTTTTCATCTTTGTGTCTCCAATAGCTGATCCTGTCACTTTCATTTTATCTGTAATTCATCATATCCAAAACCACAATACCTCAAAACATAACAAACCCTTTCTAATTTCTCTGCTCTTAGAAATTAAAGACAGAAAATAAAATATTCTACTCTTGGAACCATGTATGAGATAGAACACAAAACAATTTCTTTTTGTATTTGGGTGACTTCATTCAGCATATTTTTTTCCAATTTCATATTTTTTTTCTAATCAATCTACTAACCTGTTGATTCCATGATCAACATTTTGCTATTGAGTAGCATTTGTTTTCTATGTTCCATATTTTCATTATCATTGTCTACTGGTGGACATCTATGTTGATTGCATTTCCTTAGTGTTGTGAATATAGTGATGGTGAAGATGGATGTACGAGTGTTTCTGTAATAATATGTACAGTGATTTGAGTGATTTGAGTATAAGTCTGGGAGGAAAAAACCTGGGAAATACCACAGCCTTAGTTTACACTGCCATCAATGATGGATAAGAATCACCCTCTCTTAATATTCATGCCTGCATTTGTTTTCTTGTTTATGGTTCTACTAATTGGGGTAAATCAAAGCTTAAAGTTGTTTTAATCTGCATTTCTCTTATAGATAAGGACGTTGGTTGTAGGATACGGTGAAACCAACCTTGAACTGGACAAGAAATGTTCTTTCCTGGGTAGATTTACTAGTACAAGAAGGTGCTATGCAGCTTGAGAAACGGTATCAATGATGCTACACAGTATCAGGCCATCTACAATATCAGTTTTTCAGGTAGAATGTATCTATTGGTACCTTTCTGTCTCTTGGTGACCAACTACTTTCTAATTGTATTTGTGGTCTGCTCCACAGGAAAGATGTCATTCCATGTAAGCATATATGAAAGCCCATGGCTAGGGATGTTAATAGCCCTAGTAGACTGTAGTTGTATTGCTGATGTTAGTATTGTAATAATGCCTTATAAAATCTTTATCTTTATACTAGCTTACTGCTGCTCTGGACCTTGACCATAGGATCTTATGTGACTGGTCAAAGTGCTGAGAATGAGTCATCTATATCAACCTTTCACCCAAAGCCCAAGGCCATCATGAAATGGGAAAAGTAGGAATGTAAAGTTCAGAGAATGAGCTTGAAAGACATGGAATTCTATGAAATGAACTCTTAGCAGATGTAGTTATCTGCACAGAATCAAACCAGTCAAAATTACAGCATGAAATCCTGTGAAAAGGCTAAGCAGTTAAAGTGCCTCTTGGCAAACCTGATAGTATTAGCTTGGTTTCTGAGAGCCACATCTTAGAAGAGAACTGAACTCTGTAAATGGTGTGTTATATTTTGCACACAGGCCTTGGCTCTGTCTTCTCTACCCTCACTACTAAATAAAGTGTATTTAAAAAGATGACAACACAGGAGAGGGTGTGGATCCCCATATATCAATCATTCCAAGATGAGGAGATTTTGGAACTGGAAGACTGCTTAGGACTTTTGAATCACTTTTTTTTTTAAAAAAAGAATGTGGCCACTTGGAGTTTACTTATGAGCTATTAGGTAAACCCTAGCATGTCCATATGGATTTCATTTATTAGACATAGTGAGACATTCATTTTTAAAACAAAGGAGATCAGCATGTTAGAAAGGAGTCCTGTTGTTTTTGGTGACCATAGGGGGCACAAGAGGGACATGTGGGTGTACATGACCAAAATATATTGCATTCATAAATAGAAATAAAAAGGAACAAACAAAACATTATTCTGAAATAATAATATTCCATGTGTTTAGACTTTTCAAAAGGTGTATAGTGTAGACTGAATATATTTACCCCATAATCTCAACCTATCGTTATTTTGTTTCTGTTGTTCCCAATTGGTACTTTAATTTTATTCAACACTTTCAGTTCTACATCATTACATATGTGCATACATAATTGTTTCTAATACGCAATATCTAAGGACTACAAATGAGACTCATACAACATCTGTTTCTGAGACTGTCTTAATTTACTTAATAATAGTATCACCAATTGCATTCATTCCCAAAAGTGATGTAAGTTCCTTGTACTTTACTGGTGTACAACCTTATTTTACAAAAGAAGACTGTAAATCCTCATAATTTACTACTTTTGAAATCCTTATCACAACCACCATCTGTAAATCAATTTTGATACCAAGAGGAGCAACCGTCTCCAGCTGAAGTATGTTTGTGAATTGAGAACTTAGGTCTTAATGTTACATCCATGAGTCATGCACACGGCTTGAGAAGTTAGTATGGGATGTGTTTCCTCACACAGGGTTAGGACTGGAACTTCAATACACTGCAGCCTGTCTCCATGTTCTCTACATCTTCTCAAGCTACTCTAGGTCTTTACATGAGTTCTCTGCTCATGAATATGCAAACTTATTGAGTCTATGGTGGTAAATACAGTGATGTCCACAACCCAGAACAACATATGATCAGTGTCCTGTGCACAGTCACTGAGCACACAAGGTCTTCACCATGGAATGGAGCTGGATCATTCTCTTCCTCGTGTCAGCAACTACAGGTAAAAGGCTTTCCATTTCCAAACCTGAAGAGGAAACAGGGACTGAGATGACAGTAGCACCCTACTCTGCCTTTTCCTATACAGGTGTCTTCTCTGAGGTCCAGCTGCAGCAGTCTTGGCCTGTGACAGGGAGCCCTGGGACTTCAGTGAAGCTGTCCTGCAAGGCTTCTGGTTACACCTTTACTGACTATCATATTACCTGGGTGAAGCAGAGACCGGGGCAGAGCCTGGAGTAGATTGGAAATATTTATCCTAGAAGTGGTGGTACTAACTACAATCAGAAGTTCCAGGGCAAGGCCAAACTGACTGCAGCAAATCCTCCAGCACAGTGAACATGGAGCTCAGCAGCCTGACATTTGAGGACTCTGCAGTCTATTACTGTGCGAGAGACACAGTGTTGCAACCACATCCTGAGTGTGTCAGAAAACCTGGGGGAGCAGGAAGCTGCCCTGAGACTGAGATGACAGGGATTATCTTCGAGACTTGCTCAGAAATAATCACTCTGAGTGTCCATCTTTCTGCCTTTTCCTTTGTAAATATAATGATGCTGACTGGATCCAGTGACCAGCTCCATTTACATATTTCTTCTGTAATAAAGCATTAAAGAGGGAAGACTGTGATAATGTATAGTGACAAAAATATCTATGGATTTCAAGAGACTGGAACTTTTTTGGAGTAGCTTTCTTTAAAATATAAATATATTACCAGTAATATTAACATAATCAACATCTGAAGTAATCAAAACTTATCTCATAGTCTTAAATTTTAAGTTTGCATATTGTTCTTTCTGTCTTTCCCAGCAGAACTTCCTTAGAAGATGAGATACTCATGTCATCATGTCATTATTCACTGTCACTTATGTGTTACTCTTGTAATTTGGACAAAAGTATTATTAAATTTCTTATCATAAAAATTATGTGTTGACTAGTTTGTATACCTGTTAATTAAGAATAGTTTTTAGATTATTCATAATTATTTGGTATCAAGTTTACAGACTTTCCAGTCCTAGTACCCTGACCTACAGTCTCATGCATTTACAGGACACTGACCTACTCTTATGCACCATCATTCTTCACGGTTCTCCAGACATTTTGATGTTACCCTTGTTCTATTAGTGTGTTTGGCTTTGGATATCTGGGCTAATAATAAACAGCATGTGTTACTTAATAATCTCAGGGGTTTGATTTGGTAAAAAGTCTCTATGGAGCAGAACACCAATTTTACATGTTCCTGTCACAGACATTCTTTCTTCTTAAATATAAATGTCATGTGCTGGGTAGGGGTGAAATATCATATGCTGTATATTTTGGGGCAGGCATGAATCCCCTTTGCCAATGATATGTTAGAGATCATTTCAAGCTATATTGAATTTAAAATACTGTTTTAAATACTCGTGTCTTCATAAAACACCCACATTTCTCCTTCAACAGGAGAGCAGAGAAATATCAGAAGTCAAGGGAATTTTCAGGTTCTGGTCTGTATTGAATAAGACTTAACATTGTACTGGTAAAGTGCTGATTATAAGATGCAAGAAGTTCTGGTGCATGTTATTTCGACGTGCCCAAACACCTTATACAGCAAAGTTACCCACTGAGTACAGCCAATATGGAAATGAGTGTGGCTGTTCTACAGGAAGCTGAGATAGGTCTACTCCAGTATCCAGCTATATCACTCTTGGACATATAGACAAAGGATGCTACATCCATCTAAACACACTTGCTCAGTCATATTCCTTGCTGCTTAATTGATAATAGCCAGAAATTGGAAAAAGCCTAGATGTCCATTATGAAAAAATGGATGAAGAAAATGTGGCAGTAAACAGAAAGCTCTATTATACACGGAGAGCTCGTGGTGCAGACTTATGTCTGCACTGTTCTTTCTTCTTCAGTCTCTCTGAGTTGATATGAAATTTGGTCAGCTGATTTTGAGGGTCTTGTTTCCCAGGATCCTCCATCCCCTATGGCTCCTCTTTCAGCCACATCTTCAGTGGAGTCTCCTGAGCTCTGAGGTGTGGAGTCATACCATTTTTTACAATTGTGTATCCATCGTCTCTCTGTAGTTTCCAGCTTGGATCTCTGTATTTGTTAGCATTTTTTTTTATGGGACTCTTGTGTGCGTGTGAATGCTCAACCCTCTCTGATTCTTATACCTCCTAGGGAATTTTTTTCATTTGCCTTGTCCAGTTTTAGTGTTATTTTGTTGTCATTGTTTTGGCAAATTAAGTTTTATTTTATTATAATGTCATATAAGCCTTTTCTTTTTGAGTGGTAGTAGAAGTGTGGATTGGGAGTTGTAGAGAAGGGAAACTGTAATCTAGATATATCATATGAGAAAATAATCTGTTTTAATAAAAGGGGTTAATGTAGTATATTTATACAACAGAATAACACACAACTGTTAAATATATGAAATCATGGCATGTGCAGGTAAATGGATGGAGCTACAAAAAATCAGCCACAGTGAAGTAAACCAGACCCTGAAAGAGATATATGTATGCATTTGCTTAAATGTAGATATTAGCTCTTAATTCTTCCATAGGCAGGCTACAGTCTTGGTAAGCACAGAAGATATGTATAGTGTACAGAACTATTGGGGAGTGATGGATGCCTGTAGGAGGAGTTAACGGAATGTTTATGGATGGATGAGGGAGGACTGGAAAATAAGGATCAAGCTGGGAGTACAAGGTAGCTAGGGGTAAGGGAAGGAATATGCAAAGGGGTGTCTAAGACTAATGTCCATTTGAGGGATTGTATGGAATCCTAATACAGTAGAAGCATCTTAAAATATATACATATAAAAGAAATCTGGACAAAATCACCTGATAATGGGTGAAGGAGTCCAATTAGACATCTTTGTTCACCAAGTAAACCTCCAGTTCTGAGAATGGGTTACAGCTAATCATTTTGTTGGCCAAAAGGCCCCAATGGAAACTTCCAAACCACCCATTTTATTGCCAAGTCTATTGATTGCTTCCTACAAGCTACTGGTAAGACTATTTCTGAAGACACTATCTTCAACCCTCATTGACTATGAAAAAGATGATCTGGAGTTTATATAGAGCTTTCACTTCTATTGACTAGTGTTCATGATAGTGGAATGTACTTTGCATATTGCCAAAGGAAAAATATAAGCACCAAGATGTGGTACAATCCAATTACAAAGCCTTAGATGTACAATTGTGACCTCCATGAAAGATACTCTGATGCAACAGTCATCAAAAGCTTGTGGAGTGAACCAACCAATGTCAGATCAGTTAATGCCCACTCCATAAGATAGATTCAGTTCTAGACACTTCTCTGGTGGCAAAAAACCTAAAACTAGACAGGTGTGACCCTCGGGGAAAGCCAAATACTACTGTTCTGCTAAAGAAACAGTAATAAAATCCCTCGTAATCACATTATTCTATTTGCATTAATTAGTGATTTGCTCCATCATCATTAGAGAAGCTCCTTCCAACTGTAAATAAAGGAGGACAAACAAAGATATCCAGAAGTGGAAACCTGCAGAGTGTGAGACCTCAGAACACTCACAATTGGACACCTTCATCAAATGCTTCCCTGCATTGCTCAGAGAACCCTGAAGAGTTGAGGCTGAGATTGTAAATCCTCTCCCCACAATGTGGAACACTGAGGAGACCCAGCCTTTTAGACATAATTGAATGATATAGATGTTAATGTGGTGATAAAAATTGAATGACATTAGTCTGTAACATCAGGAGAGTCAACAACTGAGCTAAGCTGTGAGGGTCAGGGAGTGGTGACCCACATCTTTAGTCCAAGCTTTAGGAATGTTGAAGAGGAAGGTGAGATAGCTGGGCACACTGTGAAAAGCCTTCAGCTTTCCTGGACACTTGCGTGGTGGGCTGAGAAGAGAAAAGTTGGAGTCGGAGATTTTGTGGAGACAGCCTGAGGAGTTGGCAGGTGAGAAGTGGCTGTGGTTTGTCTCTCTATCTCCAGTATTTGGTCCTGAGTTTTTATTAATACTGAAGAGAACTTGGGTAATATATGAACTGGCAGAGACTGTCATGCATTGAGCCTTCATAGTGCTAAGCCAGATGGATGTCCCAGTGCTAAGAGGACATTGTGGACAGAGGCTCGCCTTTCCTCTCCCAGAAGCTAGCTCAAGTTAATAATCTCTCAAAAAGGAAAAGAATGGTTTTCTCTCATGAAGTCTCCCTAAATATACAAACCTCTCATGAGAAACCTCCCATGCCTTGTAGTAGGTGAATAACATAAGATGAACTCAAGGCATTTATGGATGTTCCTTGTCTCATAATGCTTTCTCAGGGCTTTCCTTTTTCCTTCCTTACATGTCTGTTGTGTATGTTGTGGTTTCCACTTTGTGTTTTAATTATATCTCTCTGTGTAAACAAGTGTCTCTCTGTTTCTTGTGGGTTTTTGTTTGTCCTTTTGTATGTTTCATAATTTTCTATTTTTAACTTTATCTGACTTTATTCTATTATTTTTAGGGGCCTGTTTTCTAATGAGAGAAAGGGAGAGAGAAAGAGAGAGAAAGAGAAAGAGAGAGAGAGAGAGAGAGAGAGAGAGAGAGAGAGAGAGAGAGAGAGAGAGAGAGAGAGAGAGAGAGACCTTGTGAAGAAGAGAAAAATAGAGGAAAATAAAAGTAATCAGAATATGGTGCATTAAAATATTTTCAATAGACATAGAAAAATCAGAAAAAAGAAGAAACAAAGAAGACAGTATTTTTGCTGCATAAACCTCATCTGCCCACCTCATGAGACTGTCAGTGTCCTGTCTCTGTTTAAAGTGTTCAAAGTGTAAACTTAGACAAAGAGATTTAAGCACGATGCACATGTGAAATGCATAAGGGGCCGTGTAATGAGTTAAGATAATCTTTGGATTGTGTGCTTTTTTCTTTCAGTAAAGAGCATTTTCATTATTTGCCTTTAAGTGTGCA
The DNA here is from genome assembly GCA_033318265.1 of Phyllotis vaccarum. NCBI lineage: Eukaryota > Metazoa > Chordata > Mammalia > Rodentia > Cricetidae > Phyllotis > Phyllotis vaccarum. The sequence goes on from JARWLC010000016.1 coordinate 81,751,179, forward strand.
GAGTAATGTATCCTGGAAAAACACATTATTTCCATGTCAATATCCTCAGTAACATTACCAAATATGTGTTTCCATGAGTCTGGGCAAGAGAAACATCTAAATGAATTAGTTGTGCAGAACTGAGGAGCAGGATCTTCCACTTTTTGGTTTTCCGGAGATTCCTCAGTGTGCGATCGTGTTTGTCTCTGCATCTGTGTGCATTTCACAAGCCTTTCCTTTAGCTTGTTTTGTTGTTTATCCTATTCCAATTTGGTTGTTTTAAAATTTATATTATATTATATGTTATAAACCCTTTGTTTACTAATGAGAGACAGAAAGGTTGTGACTTTGGGTGTGAGAGAGGTGAGGGGGAACTAGGAGGAATCTGGGAAGGGAACCTGTAATCAGAATATTACTGCATGAAAAAATATATTTTCAAGGAGAAAAATTTAAAGAAAAATCTGAAAGAAATTTTCTGTAAATGTAATTCCTGTAGGACAGATTATTTACTCTGCCATTTTCTTGCACATTATTTGAAGAGCCTGTTCATGTTAATGGCAGAATTGAAAGAGAATTTGGAATTTTACAGTTAATCCTTGACCCAATATTCACAGCCTTCCCCATTCCTGACAGTGTGTCTGCAGCAAAAGCCTTTCACAGAGCACAGACCTGCACTCACACAGTCACCTCCCACAGCCCATGGTCTCCACAGGGTTCAGCATGATGTTGTAGAGCACTTGGCTTTGGAGAAAGTGTTGAATTATAACCAGGATGGATTATGGTATGAGGGAATCCACAAAGATTAATACCTGTGAGATGTCTCTTTACTGAACAGTGATTATTCAAGTTTCTCTAGCTGACAATCCCTCCAACAACAAATATGTATGTGACTAATATGGATAGCATCATGCTCAGAATGCCTTATGTTGAGTGTGATTTGCCTTGGCCAATGGTATGAAAAAAGTTTTGCAATCCTGTGCTGAATTAAAGATCCTGCTTGGAATATCCTGTGTAAGCTCAAGAAAAGTCGCCTCACATCATGGAATCATAAAGAGAACATTCCTACCTGTAATTACAGAGCTTCCAACATGTGAATATGCTGCTAATCTCCAGGGAAAATCAAAACTCATTGCATGGAACATCATATCAATCTACTCATGTAGCCTTAAAGTCTTTGGGGCAAGGCAGAGGTGTGGATAGAAGACAAGATTGTTGGATAAATTCATGAGTCTCGTGACAGCTTATCTGTATTACTGTCTGTCATTTATGGGTATGTTAAAAAAAAAAACATTAAACATGTGTGTCTCCAGTAACTACATGGGCTGCTCTTAGTTGGTTTTTAGTCAGCTGTAGACCAGGAGTCTTCTGGGTCTTTCGTCACTTCTGGATTTTTTTACGTGTCACAAACTATAAGAAAACCCTTCAAGAAGATAAAGATATCTCCCTAAAAGTGGTAAGGGTAATAACTTCAGAAATTTTCCATAGTACCTTAGAGGAATACTTCTGGGAGAAGCCCTACAAATTCGTAAGAAAATTATTTAACAATCTAATAACTCCAAACTGTACAAAGATTAAAGGCCCCAAAGTATGTGGCAGGTGGATATAAAACCCAAAGCTGGCAACAGTAGCCATTATGTGGCTCAGCTTTGCTTGATCCTTGTCAAACAGCTGAGGTTTGCCATTTCCATCAGATATGGCTGCTCCATTTCCCTCTTTTTGTTTGTTAAAAAGATGACTGGAAAGACAAGAATCAAAATAAGCACAACTCCGAAGAATATACACAAATTAACAATTGTAGACAAAATTCTGTCCTGAAACAAAAGATGTGAGAAATTGTAAAAGTCTTTCTGTAACCTCAGTACTCCAGACGGATTCCAGTTCACCAGAATTAATGGTTCTAATTTGTTGATGCAAAGATTGAATGTTTATAATAAAGCTACTTTAAAATTATTCCATAGGTCATGAAAGTGCGACCTAATCTGTACCTGGTTTATTTCAGAAGCACTAGATGGAAGTAGATTGACAGAAATTGATTTAAACTGTGATTGAGAAATGATGGTTAATTTGACCTTAATATTTTGATTACCGATAAATAAAAGTATTGTTCAAATGATTTCCCTTATCCTTTAAATTTTTACCATTTTTTTGTGATAACATTTTCTGAGAGCAGAACATGATCTATAGCATGAACCTGTGGTACTAAGGGAGCTGTACATGCAGCCAGAGTTTCATGGTAGTGATGAGGATAACAATGCTCAAAATTAAAGCAAGAGTTAGTCATTTAGACCTACTAAGAACATTAGAAACTTCTGTTCTAGTGTATGTTAAATAAGCATCTCAGCAAAATGTTCCATGTTAGAAAACTAATATTTCAGCCTTTCTGTTAATAATAAATGAATGATAAGAGTTGATATAATTATCTGATGACTTTCTGCTAACATTGGGCACCCAAAAAATCTGGAATGTTGATCAAATCCAGGAAGAGCAGGCTGCTTCATATGTTGTCTAGGCTCTGTAGGATCCTCTGATGCTAGAGATGTGCAGTCTGTGAGACTGGACCAGGATGTCAGTTCTGAGAACACAGCTAGGGATGGTGTTGAGTTTCTAAATTGTCTCTAGTTGGTTTGAACAATAACATAGAGAGGGGAAGAGATTTGAAATAATTTTTCATATACCTTTAATATTTCCTTATAATTTCAGCTTTTATATTTCAGACCTTACATAAACTTTATACCTTAAATTACTTTCTCAGACCCATAAATCACTTACTCAAACCTTCACAGGTTACTTATAATTTCATATTTTTAGACCTTGGCATAAAATGTAATAACTTTAGACCTATCTTAGACCTTTCTATCTTGTATCAGTGATTTTCCTTGACTTATTCTGAGTGAAATACAAACCCAAGGGAAGTAACTAAAGGAAACCTAGGGAACACTTAGATTACTCTCCCTTTATTTTCCAGCCTTCGGTGACAAAGGGACTGGGGTATCACAAGGGAATTCCTAGCTCTGGTAACAATTATGAGGCTGCCTTTTCTTGGACAATCCCTACCTAGTAGATGCCTTTGACCTAGCCAGTCTCTGAGAAGAGCTGCCAAGCTGATAATTATCCTTTCGATACCTCTATTCCTGACATTCCAGTTTTCTCTGCCTGGAGGGCCAGCCTTCAGCAGCACAGGGCTTAAAAGAAATCCCACAGAGTCAGCAGGAATTCAACTTTTTTGTCTGATAGAGGTAAAACTTCATTATCTGAGTTTATACAAAAAAGGAACATACATGCATACATACATTCATACCTATATGCACACATCTCCAGCATGTCTGAATGTGATCTAGGTTTTTAATGAATAACAACCATTCAGCAGGTTATTGAATCCTAAGTATAACTGCACAGAAGGCAAATGCAAAAAATTACCTATACAGGTTCCTGTTCTGTCTGTAGAATGCCAAAAGCCATCCTCAGCAGTCACTTAGATTGAAATAAATTCAAGATTAATTTTAATAAAAAAGTTAATGTTCTAAAGAAGGCTATTCTTTAATGATAACTCAGACTCAAAATATTAACAACAGTGCAACATAGTAACTATTATAGATTTTTATGTTACTCTTCTCTCCTTTTACGGATCAGAGATGTTCTGAGGTCATATACAACTACATGTACAAGGCATTTAGACTAGTTCATAGCTTTCCATTAATATATATATTATTGATTTATAATCAATTTTAAGTGTAGATTATTGATTATTAATTATCAATATAGATTATGATACAAATAGTGATTAAATAACAGTATAGATTGTTGATTTTTAATAATTTCAGAATCATTACAATATTCTTTGTCCTTTTCCAGTAATCTTGAGACTTTTAATTATTCACATTCCTGGCTGCCCTAAGAGACATTACATGCCTTAAAAAAGTAAATGTTGCTGCAGACCATGAGTATATACAGCAGATGACAATTGATGGTTCAGGTGTTGACCCACGAGACAAACAACACTCTGATGGTGGGATTTCATCAAGCAAGACTTATGGGACCACAGACTCAGGGCTGGTTTCTTTTGTCTGTAGTTTTTCTCATGTGCCACTACATTTCTCCCCTTAAAAATCTATGGGTATTCCTCACTGTCTTGTATGTTTATTTCAGGTATATATTCTATGCTTTGGGCACACATATAGCTGTGGTTGGTAAGAATGAAGATTTCTGTTTAGTTTGTAATAATTTTACTGAATACAAATAGTACTAGAATATTTTTCATAAACTCATACTCATAAATGACATTATTTTCAGCTACAATGACACTATTCTCAGCTACAAAGACAACTTTTGAAATATTTAGCTGGCTTTAGAGCTTACAGAAAATTGAAAATAGACTAGTTGCCTCTGAAGATGAATTTTTTAAAAACAAGTTTCCAGATGTCTGTTTGCTGAACAACTGTCAAGCTGAAAATTTAAGACATAACCTCACACAGTAAAGGGTATGGAAGTCATTTCCTCAGACAGGATTAGGACTTGAAACTAATTATCCTGTTGCCTGAGCCAAGTGTCCTCTACCATCTTCTGCAGCTGGGCTAGATTCTTATCTAAGAAGTTCCCTACTCATGAATATGCAAATTACAAGAGAATATGATGATAAACACAGGGATGTCTACACCACACAACATATTTTTAGGGTCCTCTTCACAATCACTGAGCATACAGGTCCTCACTATGAAACAGAAGTGGATCGTTTTGTTCCTCATATCAGTAACTACAAATAAGGAGCTTCCCACTTCCAAACATGAAGAGGAGACAGGTACTAAGGTGACAATGACACATGCTCTGACTTTTCTCCACAGGTGTCCACTCCCAGGTCAAGCTGCAGCAGTCTGGGGCTGAGCTAGGAAGACCTGAGCCTTCATTGAAGATGTCCTGCAAAGCTTCCGGCTACACTTTCACTGACTATGGAATACACTGGGTGAAGCAGAGGACTGCACAGCCTGGAGTGGATTGGAGCTACTGGTACTCAAAATGGTAATACTGCTTCTGCTCAGAAGTTCCAGAACAAGGCCAAACTGACTGCAGACAAATCCTCCAGCACAGCCTACGTGGAACTCAGCAGCCTGACATCTGAGGACTCTGCAGTCTATTACTGTGCAAGAGACACAGTGTTGCAACCACATCCTGAGTGTGTCAGAAACCCTGGGGGAGCAGGAAGCTGCCCTGGGACTGAGATGACAGAGAAGATTTGCCTGGGGAGTTACTCAGAAATAATCATCCTGAGTGTCCTTTGGTCTGTCACATTGCACAACCAATTTTTCAAAATTACAACTTTCAATAAATTAGGAAGCTCTAGTATAAATCAAGCCTTGACAATTTCTTCACCAATGACTACCCCTATTAATGTGTTTCTTCCTTAATAAAGCAATAAAAAGTGAAAATTCTGACTATGCATTTTGATAAAAAATATCTGTGTATTCTGAGACCCTGGGACCCTATTTGGAAAGTTTTTAGTAAACTAAAATATGAATGTGACCAGTACAGTGCTCTAGTAACATCTGAGCATTCAAAAATACTTTCATAGTCTCAAGTGTTACATGACATCAGGTGTATAGTTTTCTCTCGGTTTGTGGTCCAGCAGAAGTTTTATTCTCTTAGAATGTGAGATATATATCAAATTATTAATTACCTCATACAATAATCATTAATCAAATCAATATATGCACATGTTAACTGAGGTAGGTTTTGAGATCATACATTATTTCCTGGTCCCTTATGTGCTTCCTTCTAAGTCTCAGTAAACTGTCCTGCACTCTGAAGCATCTATAGAACATGGACCTATACTGATAGAGCATTAAATCACAATTCATTAGATACCTGGTGTATCTTAGAAACAGGGCACTGGCTGTACCCCATGCAGGGTTCTTGAGACCCCAAAGCCATGCCTCTAGGTCTCCCTCAATCATGTCTGAATCTCAATACATCTGTTATGCAGTGTGTTTGGTTTTGTCTCTGTGGAGTACTTGTAGACCATCTATCAGTTTTCTATCTATTACCTCGTTTTATCCCCAGTGGTCATTGCTAAAGCTAGGTCAAACAACATGTATAAAAAATACTGGATTTCATGGAGACCTGAGGATATCTGAGGGTCATCTCACCATTCATTCTCCAAATGTCTACTCATCGTCACCATGAAGACCTAAGGAAAGCTTCAGTATGGCCAACCTTGTGTGACTCTGAAGACACACTTGTAGTAGTGGATTCACTGAACCAGCAGGTGGCACTGTAGATCCATCAATCTCTAATACCTAAATGGTAGACTCTGATAAGAAGTGTGTGGATTTCATATCCAACAGCATTAAATGCAGACTGTGATGTAGTTAAAATTTGAGATCTCTATGTTATAATATATGAGAGCATCTTAGTTTAATAAAATCAATACATGAGGTCAAATTGGAATGTATGGGCTCAAACTGGAATCCTATTGCCAATGGATAGGAAAGTAGAGCATGAACCATCCATTACTACAGGTTGATATTTGGGTCTCAGGACTAGGGAAAACATTTTGAGAAAAATTGTTCCCAGAATACCCAGATAATTCCATAAGGGAGTCCATAGTTCTGCTGATCACAGGTATGAAAAGGACAATGGTAGTCTCCAATGGCCCGTGCTATTGTCTGATGGAGGAAGGAGGGTCACTTCTCAGTATCAACTGTTATGGTCGATTCTGAGGAGGATCAGATGGCCCATGAGCCATTGACATGTGAATTATATTAACAAACCTGGTGTGGTGACATGGTTCTCAGAGGAATAGAAGAGTTCTGTCTGCACAAGTATCAGGATGGAACTGGGAATGTATTTCCCCACACAGATTTAGGACTTGGAACTCACCGCCCCAGGAACTAACACAGAAAACCTCTACTGTCAGCATCCCCTCCAGAATGTGACTGGACTCAGTACCCTATTGAAACAAGTGACAGAAGAGAACAGGGTGTTTTTGCCTTCACCAGGCTACACTTGAGTCAGAGCATCTAAGGTCAGGACTTTAATGCAGTCCCCCATGCATCCATCCAGATGCCACCAGAGAGGAGCCTGTCACAGTCTCTGTCACATCTGAAAGGCACTGTTTCCTCGACACCATCTACCTCTCTGGATCTGTTCAGTTTTGAAATTCATTCGCAGAAATAACACCAAATAATGAGTTACTATGGTCTCCCAACCCTCATTTTGTTTTATTCTTTCATATGCATTGTCTCCTTTACAGTTATACTTTTTACTTAAAATTTAAGATTCTAGAGTTGAATATAGTTTTTTAATAACACCTAATTTTGTTCTACCTTATACAAAACCACCTTTGTTTATTTCTCATCACCACTTCATGTTTGAACCATTCTGTTTCTGATATTTTACCATCTCCTTTTATTTAATCTGTAGTTCACTATATCCTTTTCCTCAATTGCTCAGACCCTAGTGGCTCATTGCTTATTTCTTGGCTTCTACAAATCACACTCAGAAAGCATAATATTCAAGTCTTGAAACTACTTATGAGAGGGAATGTGAAACATTTGTGGTTTTGGATTGGGTGACCTCACTCAGCATATTTTTACATTCTCATTCTCTTACATACAGATTTGATAATTCATGTTTTAGCACTGGTTAATATTCTATTGTCTATACATCCCATATATTCATTATCTAATAATTCCATACTGGAAATCTAGCATAATTCCATTTCTCAGATGCTGTAAATAGAACAACCATAAATATGCATGTGCAAGAAGATGCAGTGTCGTTTTGTTCAGGCATAAGGGGGATATATCTTGGACCATACTAGTTTTATTTATTAATTTTTAGTGAAAAATCCAAACTTATTTTTAAGTCACTACACTAGTTTATCCTTCCCCTCGTGGTTAAATAAGGATTATTGTTTCCCCACATCCACACCTGCATTTGTTGTGACTTGTTTTCTTGTTTAGAAATATTTTTATTGAGGAAAAAATATAACATTGACATTTTATTCTACATACCACGGTAAGCTAAGGGCCATGGTTGCACAACATAGAGACAGCAACCTTGAATTGTACTGATAATTCTCACTACTGGCTTGGTTTCCTAGTGGAGGAAGGAGCTATGCATCCTGAAGAGAAAGAATGGACATCAATGATCTCACACTGCGCTAGACCTTGTAGTGTGCAATATCATCCTTCTAGGCAGATAAACCCCCTAGTGGCTGACTGGTGTGTACTGCCATCTGCTTTCTAATGATATTATGATGCGCTATATAGGAAAGATTGATTTCAGGTAAATACGTCCATACACCCATGGCTAGGGATGATACAGCCCTAGGAATCATATTTACCTTTCTAGTGGTCAAAATGTACAACTGTCTTATAATACCTACATTGATATCCAATAGATGAGCGTTGCTCTTAGACTTGATCACAGAAGCTTCTATGTGCAGCTGAATGATCAATACAGACATCCACACTGCTCAAAGGGCTGAAAGTGAATGATTGAGGTCAACCATAGTCGAGTCATCTATATCAACCCCAATGCTCAAGAATTGCCCTAAAAGGGTGATAGGAAGTATTGAAATATTCAGAATATGAGGTAGGCAGTCATAAAATGTTATGTTCAGGACCTGAAATGGCCATTGTGCATACAAACTCACAGCAGCTATGGTTACCATCAAAAGATCTTCACAAGATCAAGGCAGTAATAATTATAGCACTAAGTGCCTGTCTAATATCTGAGCAGGTCATGGTGTCTACTGGGAAGCTCAGCAATATCAGCTTGATCCATGGGCCCACATTGTAGAATATAAAAATTGAACTTCAAGAGTTGTCCTCTCAGGACCAGACATACACTTTTGGTCATGTATTCTCTGTTATTGCCACTAAAGATAGCACAATAATTAAAAAATATTACAACAGGGTTGGGGAAGTACTATTGAGGACCCACACTAATATTTTGGTCTGTTTGCATTTCATGACTGGTGAGAAAAATACAATCACTCTTTTTTGAAGTATTTCTGGAGTTTTATCTATGTGTATATATATTGTGTACTAATTGTGTTTAGTGTGTTAGTGAACAAAACTAATGAAGACTTATTGTAAGATCACAAAAGCTACCAGATGGAAGTAGTGGTGGATGATATGATCATAAAATAATACATAACTAGAATTTTTATTTTTCTATTTTTATATTTTTATATTTTTATCCCTTTAATTTCTTCTCTTACATCCTTACTACTTGCTAGTGCTTAGAGGAAAATCTTTCTTCTTTCTTTTTTTATTTATATTTTTTCCATATCTACCTCTGCTCCCTCTCCCTTTCCTCCTCTCAGTCCTGCCCAATCTTTCCTCAGCACCTCCATCTCATGCCCCCTACACCCCCCTGGGAGGGCAAGAGGGTCAGTTCAGCCTGGCCTATCTGTTGAGTTAGGTCTGAATCACTCATCTGAGTATGAAGGCTAGGTTAGGTGTTCCTGAGTAGGGAATTGGCTCCAAAATGTACACGAGTAAAATTTTTAAATGATTACAACAATTATGGTTAACAAAAATAGTTTCACATATGTGTAGAATTTTTACTTATATGTCTATTGTACATGTACACTTTGCATATTTTTTCCATAGCTTCCACACTTCATTTTTTCTTCTTATTTTTTCATTATTCTAATAAACCATTTAACTTATCAGTCATTATATATTGACATACATAGTTGTATATACCTATGGAATATGTAAGAACCACTTATGAGTGACTCATATATTTTCTGACAGAAACAGTTTTAATTAATATAGATATCTCCAGTTACATCAATTTTCATAAGAGAGGTGTAAATTTCTTATTTCTTCCAGATGAAAAGCTTCTGTTGTGCTTTGTAATTACCTATGGATTCTTGATACAATCCTGTTGATGGACATGTCATTTATTACCATATGTTAGTTATAAAATAGTGCTTCAATACACCTTGATGAGCAAATATTTCTAAAGCATGTATTTATTTACTTTGATCATTTTTGTCACTGGTTAGTATAAAATCTTCCGTAAATGAAAATATTGTATGTATCTGAAAGAAGGCTATAAATTTTCATAACTTAGCAGGTTTTGAATTTTTCAGTTACCATAATTCAATTACCACCATAATCTCCACCTGTTAATGAGTCTGACATTCTCATCACAAAGTGGAGCAGCTGCCTCAGGGCTGAAATCTCTGGAGAGCTTAGCCCCTGATGTTACACCCACAGGGTCTGCACAGGCTTATGGAAGAGGTATGGGTACATTTCCTCAGAGGGGATTAGGACTTGGATCTCAGTATCCTCCTGTCTTACCCAGGTATCCTCTGTCTCCTTGTCTAGCTGAACTAGATCCTTATCTAAGAAGTTCCCTGCCTCATTAATATGCAAATTTCATGAGTCTACTGAGGTAAATACAGGGAAGCCTCCACCCAACAACAACATTTGGTCAGTGATTTCTCCTCAGTTACTGAGCACAGAGGTTTCATCATGGGATGGGGCTGGATCATTCTCTCCCTTCTGTCAGTCACTACAGGTAAAGTGCTTACCTGTCTGAAACCTGAAAGGGGGCAGAGACTAAGGTGACAATGGAATTAAATTTGTCATGGTCTCTGTCTCTCTGCAGGTGCCCACTCCCAGGTCAAGCTGGAGCAGTCTGGGCCTGAGCTAGTGAGGCCTGGGGCCTCCTCTGTGAAGTTGTCCTGCAAGGCTTCTGGCTACACCTTCACTAGCTACAATATTCACTGGGTGAAGCAGAGGCCTGGGCAGAGCCTGGAGTGGATTGGAGCTATTTATCCTTATAATGGTGGTACTAGCTACAATCAGAAATTCCAGGGCAAGGCCACACTGACTGCAGACAAGTCCTCCAGCACAGCCTACATGGAGCTCAGCAGCCTGACATCTGAGGACTCTGCAGTCTATTACTGTGCAAGAGACACAGTGTTGCAACCACATCCTGAGTGTGTCAGAAACCTTGGGGGAGCAGGAAGCTGCCCTGGGACTGAGATGACAGAGAAGATTTGCCTGGGGAGTTACTCAGAAATAATCATTCTGAATGTCCCTTTGTCTGTCACATTGCACATTCAATTTTTCAAAATTACAACTTTTAATAAATTAGGAAACTCTAGTGTAAATCAAGCCTTGACAATCTGTTCAACAATAACTACCCCTATTAATATGTTTCTTCCTTAATAAAGCAATAAAAAGTGAAAATTCTGACTATGCATTTTGATAAAAATATCTGTATTCTGATACCCTGGGATCCTATTTGGGAAGCTTTTAGTAAACTAAAATATGAACGTGACCAGTCCAGTGGTAATAGTAATATCTGAGCATTCAAAAATACTTTCATAGTCCAAATGTTACATGATGTCAGGTGCATAGTTTTCTCTTGCTTTGTGGTCCAGCAGAAGTTTTATTCTCTTAGAATGTGAGATATATATCAAAATTATTAATCACCTCATACAACAATCATTAATCAAATCAATATATGCACATGTTAACTGAGGTAGGTTTTGAGATCATACATTATTTCCTGGTCCCATATGTGCTTCCTTCCAAGGCTCAGTAAACTGTCCCACACTCTCAAACATCTATAAAACATGGACCTCTACTGATAGAGCATAAAATCACAATTCATTAGATACCTGGTGGTATCTTAGAAACAGGGGTCTGGCTGTACCCCACGCAGGATTCTTGAGACCCCAAAGCTATGCCTCTAGGTCTCCCTCAATTATGTCTGAATCCCAATACATCTGTTCTTCAGTGTGTATAGTTTTGTCTCTGTGGAGTACTTGTAGACCATCTATTAGTTTCTATCTATTACCTCGTTTTATCCCCAGTAGTCACTGCTAAAGCTAGATCTAAGAACATCTATAAAAAGACTGGATTTCATGGAGATCTGAGGACATTTGAGGCTCAGTTCACCATTCATTCTCAAAATGTTTACTCATCATCACCATGAAGACCTAAGGGAAAGCTTCCTTCTGGCCAACCTTGTGTGACTCTGAAGACACACTTGTAGTAGTGGATTCACTGAACCAGCAGGTGGCACTGTAGATCCACCAATCTCTAATACCTAAATGGTGGACTCTTGACAAGAAGTGTGTGGATTTCATATCCAACAGCATTAAATGCAGACTGTGATGTAGTTAAAATTTGAGATCTCTATGTTACAAGACTTGATAGAGTCTTAGTTTAATAAAATCAATACATGAGGTCAAGTTGGAATGTATGAGCTGAAACTAGAATCCTATTGCCAGTGGATAGGAAAGTAGGGCATGAACCATCCATTACTACAGGTTGATATTTGGATCTCAGGACTAGGGAAAACATTTTGTGGAAAATTGTACCCAGAATACTCAGATGATTCCGTAAGGGTGTCCATAGTTCTGCTCATCACAGGTATGAAATGGACAATGGCAGTCTCAAACGGCCCTTGCTAGTGTGTCTGATGGAGGAAGGGGGGTCACCTCTCAGTATCAACTGTTATGGTCGATTCTGCGGAGGATCAGATGGCCCATGAGCCATTGACATGTGAATTATATGAACAAACCTGATGTGGTGCCATTGCTCTCAGTGGCATAGAAGAGTTCTGTCTGTACAAGTGTCAGGATGGAACTGGGAATGTATTTCCCCACACAGGTTTAGGACTTGGAATTCACCACCCCAGTAACTAACACAGAAAACCTTTACCTGTTCTGACTCAAACAATATCCTGTTTTGATCTAAGAAGTACTTATCCTCATTAATTGGTAATTATAGGAATACTGTTTATATATACACCAATATACACATAAGTCACGGCATCACGATAATATTTCTTGTTCACTGTCCCTGAGCACATCAGTTCTCACCTGGACTGGATGGAATTAGATCATCTTCTACCTGGTGGTAGCAACTTCAGGTAAGTGAATTTCTAGACCCAGGCTTACTCCAGATACTGAAGCGACAATAGCATCCTTTTTACAATTAGTGTCCACTCCTGAGCTCAGCTACAGCAGTCTAGAGCTCAACTGAGGAGTCCCTGAGGTACAGTAAAGGGTGATGGAAAATATTTTGACTCAGATATCTTCCCCACTGTGTGAAGCAGAAGCCTGGATATGGACTTCAGTGGATTGAATGGGTACTTCCAACCTTTAACAGAACAAAAACTCTGAACAGAAGTGTGAGGACAGATCCACACTATAAATAGAGGCAATGTCCAACACGTCTTACATAGGGCTCAGCAGCTTTTCCTCTGAGGACTCTGACATCTATTACTATGAAAGATTGAGTGTCACAGTACACATCTGAGGTGTGTCAGAAACTCTAAAGGAACAGGAATCTGCCTTGAGGTTGAGAGTATAGGAAAAAGTAACCTGAAGACTTGCTCAAACTTTGTGTTTCAAGTATTGAGGGGAAAAACAGCTGAACTATGATTTAATTATCATTGTGAAAGAAAATTTTCTAGTCACACTACATACCACATTCAGAAAGTAGAAAGTTTTTAATTAATAAAGTTGATTCACATCGTTCCCTGTTCTTGCTAATGTGGACACAATTGTCAACCAAACTTAAGTCAGCATCTTAGGGCAGAAATATTTCATCCCATATAAAATTAACATCTAATTAATAGATGACAACTAAAATGCTGTTGTGGTACTATTAACAAAACTCATTCATCAACTCAGTTAATATTTGTGAGATCTGAGGGGTAGGTTAAAAGATTAATCATTAATAATTGACTCCAATTTACAGTCTAACCCACTTCCAATAACGTGCCCCCAAATCATAAGCCTGTTACAGAATACTGATCCCCAGTGACACAGGACTATTGCCTACAGTGTTTGGGTTATGTGGGTCTGACACTCACCCTTGGTGCTTTGCTGAGGACTGTTTAGTTTGAATAAATTGCTAAACAATACTGAGATGTGAGGCAGTTGTGATCTTCAGAGTTTTGTTGTTGAGATGTAAAGTTGGTAACAGTGGCTGATTTTGCATGTTCCTGTAGCACAGAGTTCCTCTCCATGAGAAATCTGAATGGTATGAATTGATGAATGATGTCATACTAAGAAAGCCTCTTTAGAAGACTACTTGTGCCACTGTATACTGAATTAAAAACAGTGTATGAAAGAGTAGTAAATTTCCAAAGCTTACCCCTATGTTCCTACAACTACAGCATGGGATTGATCACCATGTGTAAGAGTTTTGGACTTCATACATTGGAACTGAATTGGTTCTTCAAATATAGGGGGACAGCTGTCAATATATCTGCAAGGCTGTACCTCAAGGACTATGCAGATGTGTGCTGCTGAAATTCTAAGGGAAGAGCCTTGGCCTTCTCTATTGCCTTCAAGAGGCATTAAGCTTCCTAGCTGATGATGATTCTGGAGTGAATATAACACAATTGGTGAGTATTGGAGAGAATTGTCATTATCACAGAGGACTTCTCATGACACTAGAGATCAAATCTTCTCCATTATTGTATTTCTTTTGTCATGACACTGGTCTCCCCAAGGACACTTATTCTCCATGATTTCATACCTGGGCTCATGAAAAATATTCAAATTCACATGCTGAATCTTTCAATTAAAAAAAAATCATCTTTTGAAACTCTTAAGCCTCTCATAGTCAAAGTATATCTTGTTTGAGTTAAGAATGTACAATGGACAGTGTCTCCATACTCTACTCTGTGTGTGTGATTTGTACCACAAATCTTCATAAGTAATCTGTTGTATTTTTGTAGATACTTTTTTTATGAGCTTTCACATGTAATTACTCATTAGTGACTTGAATTTACTTTCTGATGTTTGTCAGTGATTTAATTATATTTTCACCAAGCATTCCATGCATATGTACTAAATGATATGGCCCCAAGACTAATAAACCGTCACAGACACTCTCCTTGACTTTCAAGTCTGGATGCTCCAACACTAGAAATTCCCGATGCTAATACATGATATTTTTCCAATGGATGAGGTTGCAGAGATACTTTGTAAGCTTTCCTGAAGCTAATGTGCTTAGTAAACATCCCAGAGAATCTCTAACACCCAACTAAACTGTTTTATCCTACACTCTTGATATCTGATCACTGGGGAAACCAAGATGTATCAATCTGTGAGCAAATCAGAGTGAGGAGATATAAACCAGGTTCTAGCCTTATTCATTACTGCATGGGGCTCAGAAATAGTTAAAGTGGTGCTCAGGCGCTAAAGTGATGTTCAGAAACATCAAGTATAGCACAGTTATAAAAAGAATTGATGAACACTTTGTGATCAATAGACAATCCCCAGCCATAGGAGAAAAACAAAATGAACACCAGAGTAAAGAGTGAATAAAAAATGCTAGAAACCAATGTTGGCATGTATTCTAGGAAACCTCTTCTTACCTTCTCGACATTGCACCAGCTCAGTCATATAGTAATTTTCATATTAGCTTAACTTAGGAGAAGTTCAGATCATTTCATCATAATCTTATTGAGCCCAGAGATTTGTGAATAAATTCTATGATGAGAGGTGTGCATCTATGTAATTCCATACTGAGTCAGCAGGGAAGGACCCCTCTCCATTGCCACTATGACAGCTGTCAGCATCCCCTCAACTGGAGTGTGCCTGGACTCAGTATGCTATTGGGACAAGTGACAGAAGAGAATAGGGTTTTTTGGCCTTCATCAACAGGCTACACCTCAGTCAGAGCACCTAAGGTCAGGACTATGATGCAGCACCCCATGCATCCTTCCAGCTGCCACCAGAGAGGAACCTGTCACAGTCTCTGTCACATCTGGAAGGCACTGCTTCCTGGATGCCATCTACCTCTCTGGATCTATGTTCAGTTTTGAAATTCATTCGCAGAAATAACACCAAATAACGAGTTACTGTGGTCTCCCAACCCCCACTTTATTTTATCATGCCTTGTGCATTCTGTGTCCCTTATAGTTATACTCTTTACTTAAAATTTAAGATTCTAGAGTTGAATATAGTTTTTTAATAACCCTTAATTTTGTTTTACCTCATACAAAACCACCTTTGTTCATTTCTCAACACCTCTTCATGTTTGAACTATTCTGTTTCTGATATTTTACCATCTCCTTTTATTTAATCTGTAGTTTACTAAATCCTTTTCCTCAGTTCCTCAGACCCTAGTGGCTCATTGCTTATTTCTTGGCTTCTACAAATCACACTCAGAAAGCATAATATTCAAGTCTGGGAACTACTTATGAGTGGGAATGTGAAATATTTGTGGTTTGGGATTGGGTGACCTCACTCAGCATATTTTTACATTCTCATTCCCTTACATACAGATTTGATAATTCATGTTTTAGCACTGGTTAATATTTTATTGTCTATACATCCAATATATTCATTATCTAATCATTCCATATGGAAATCTAACATAATTCCATTTCCCAGATGTTGTAAATACAACAACCATAAATGTGTATGTGCAAGAAGATGCAGCGTCATTGTGTTCAGGCATAGGGGGGATATAATTGGGCACAGCCTAGTTTTATTTATTACATTTTAATGAAAATTTCAAACTTATTTTTAAGTCACAACTCTAGTTTATCCTTCCCCTTGAGGTTAAATAAGGATTATTGTTTCCCCACATCCACACCTGCATTTGTTGTAACTTGTTTAGAATCATTTTTGAGGTAAAAAATATAACATTGACATTTTACTCTACATATCACTGTAAGCCAAGGCCTATGGTTGCAGAACGTAGAGACAGCAACCTTGAATTGTACTGAAAATTCTCACTGCTGGCTTGGCTTCCTAGTGGAGGAAGGAGCTATGCATCCTGAAGTGACAGAAAGGACATCAATGATCTCAAACTGCTCTAGACCTTGTAGTGCGCAATATCATTCTCGTAGGCACATATACCCCCTGGTGGCTGACTAGCGGGTACTGCCATCTGCTTTCTTATGTTATTTGAGATTTCACATATGTTTAGAGTTTATATTTATGTGTCTATTGTACATGTATACTTTGCTTATTTTGTCCTTAACCTCCACACTTCATTTTCTCACTTCTTATTTTTACATTATACTAATAGATCATTTAACTTATCAGTCACTACATATTTATATACATAGCTGTATATAACTATGGAATATGTAAGAACCACTTATGAGAGACTCATATAATCTATGTCATAAACAGTTTTAATTAATATAGTTATCTGCAGTTACATCCATTTTCATAACAGAGGTGTAAGTTTCTTATTTCTTCCAGATGAAAAGCTTCTGTTGTGCTCTGTACATACCTATGGATTCTTGATGCAACCGTGTTGATGGACATCAAATTTATTTCCATGTTAGTTATAAAATAGTGTTGCAATACACCTTGATGAGCAATTATTTTTAAAGTATATATTTCTTAATTTTGATCATTTTTGTTAGTGGTTAGTATCCGTACATGAAAATATTGTATGTATCTGAAAGAAGGCTGTAAAGTTTCATAACTTAGGTTTTGAAATTTTCAGTTACCATAATTCAATTACCACCATAATCACCACCTGTTAATGAGTCTGACATTCTCATCCCAAAGTGGAGCAGCTGCCTCAGGGCTGAAATCTCTGGAGAGCTTAGCCCCTGATGTTACACCCACAGGGTCTGCACAGGCTTATGGAAGAGGTATGGGTACATTTCTTCAGAGGGGATTAGGACTTGGATCTCAGTGTCCTGTTGTCTTACCCAGGTATCCTCTATCTCCTTCTCTAGCAGAACTAGATCCTTAGCTAAGAAGTTCCCTGCCTCATTAATATGCAAATTTCATGAGTCTACTGAGGTAAATATAGGGAAGCCTCCACACAACAACAACATTGGTCAGTGATTTCTCCTCAGTCACTGAGCACAGAGGTCTTCATCATGGGATGGGGCTGGATCATTCTCTCCCTTCTGTCAGTCACTACAGGTAATGTGCTTACCTGTCTGAAACCTGAAAGGGGGCAGGGACTAAAATGACAATGGAATTAATTTTGTCATGGTCTCTGTCTCTCTGCAGGTGTCCACTCCCAGGTCAAGCTAGAGCAGTCTGGGCCTGAGCTGGTGAGGCCTGGTGCCTCCTCTGTGACCTTGTCCTGCAAGGCTTCTGGCTACACCTTCACTAGCTACACTATTGAGTGGGTGAAGCAGAGGCCTGGGCAGAGCCTGGAGTGGATTGGATATTTTTATCCTGGAAATGGTAATACTAAGTACAATCAGAAGTTCCAGGGCAAGGCCACACTGACAGCAGATAAAACCTCCAGCACAGCCTACATGGAGCTCAGCAGCCTGACACCTGAGGACTCTGCAGTTTATTACTGTGCAAGAGACACAGTGTTGCAACCACATCCTGAGTGTGTCAGAAAACCTCAGGGAGCAGGAAGCTGCCCTGGGACTGAGATGACAGAGGAGATTTGCCTGGAGAGTTACTCAGAAAAAATCATCCTGAGTGTCCTTTTTTCCTGATTTTTCCCCACAAACTTACAGTGATTTTTCCTTTTGCAAAAAGATATCTAAGAATCAAATTTAATCTGACTAAGATGCTCATAGAGTATACCATACATTGTCAGTATATTCACAAGAGACCATCTCCATTGACATGTTTCTTCACTAATGAAGCAATTAGAACAGCCAGAGGAACACCTAAAACTAAGGTCCACTTGAGGGGTTATATGGAATCCTAGAATAGTAGAATCTTCTTAATATATAAGCACATATGAAAGAAATTTAGATGCAATTACCCAATAATGGGGCAAACAAAGTCTCAACAAGACAGCTCTCTATTCCAAACAAACCCTCTAGTTCTTTGTGTTATATCTAATCAATTTGTTGTCCAGTGATGTCTCATGAAAACCCACAAACCACCCTTGCTATTGTTAAGGCTACTGGTTGCTTTCCATATGCTGATGGCAAGGACATCTCTGAAGATCTCATCTTCAAAACTCATTGGATGTGGAGAAGATGAGCTGGAGCCTGCATAGAGCTTTCACTCTACTGAATAGTGCTCAAGATACTGGAGTATACTCTGTATGCTGCCAACAGAGGAAAATAAACACCAAAATGTGGTACAGTCCAGCTACAAACCCTTAGGTCTACAATCATAACCTCCCTGAACCATACAGCGATGCAACAATGGCCAAAGGCATGAGGGATGAACCAACCACTATCAGATCATATCTAAGGCCAACTTCATGAGATGGATCCATTCCAAGACACAGCTTTGGTGGCCAAGAGCCTATGTCTAGACAGGTGAGACATAGAGAAAACCAAATATTCCTGTTCTACTAATGATACAGCAATAAACTAACTCCTAATGACATTATTTTATACCTGTTAATTAGTGTCTTGCTCGGCCATCATCAGAGAAGCTCCTTACAGCATCGGGTGAGGACAAGAAAGATATCCACAAACGTACAAACAGTGAGAGCTCAGAACATCCTAAATAGGGTGTCTCCATCAAGTGCTTCCCCTCAGGGCTCAGGGAACCCTCCAGAAGGAGAGGCTTAAGATTCTAAGCTTCCAAAAGGAATGCAGGACACCAAGAAGACAAGGCCTTTCAGATGCAATAGGACTGATGTAGATATGACATGCATGTACTGGGACTTCACAGATCTAAGACAGATGGGGTACCAACGCTGAGGGGACATTGTGGACACAAGCCTACAGTTGGTTATAATCATCTCATTGAAGTGATTTTAAAAGGTTAATATTTATTATGGGGTTCATAGCAAACACTCACTGATGTAAGGGATTGAAAAACATGCAGTTTCTGGAAAGTTAGACTGGTCCATGCAGCTGAAGTGAGTCACATCCTTCCTCCATGAGTATGAGAGAGCAAACAGGAAAAAAAAAAAAAAAAACAACCCAGTTTGCACCTGTTCTTAAACTGGCTTTCTGCCATGCCTTACAATGTAGCCTCAAGACCCAAAGGCCTTGGGTCAAGGTTATAATGTCTACTTTCCATGACATCTCCCCCTTTTGTCTAAAAAAGTTCCAAACCTAAATATAAAACTATACACTGTAGAAACAGTTATAAGGTGATATCCAGAAGGAAGAAAAAGCAAAGAACATAAACAAGATCAAACTACAACTAACAAAAACAGCAAACTCGAAACATAGATTAAATGTTCAGAATATTGGTAAGTGGAAAGATACAGAGATTACTCCAAAGCTGTCTATCTGGAATGTGAATCTAGTACTTAAATGCTCTTAGCTGAGATATGAGATGGTCATAACTGTTAATATCTAATCTTCAACCCCATCAAAGATCTGAGATGGAAAATATATTACCTGAGTAAGATGGAAGGGCAAGCGGTAGTCTCCAAAATTTAGCAAGAAAAGACAGCTGCTGCCTGGATAGTCACCCTCAGCTTTTCTGCAATGTTGGAGCATCCAATTCTTTGGCTATAGGCCTAGAATGTCTGACAGGTCTTTTCAGAGAAGGCTATTTTGAGAAACTGTCTTATCCTATCTAGGCAGGTTTGAGATGTCTCTTATCTTTCACACTGCTTATCTGGATTGTACAGTATGCATATTGTCAGCAGCTGAGGCAAAGGCAGATATTTGCCCAACAGGTCATTATCTACTAAGGAAGATAAATTCCATGTGGAGTGTCTTTGATGTTCAACATCATCTTGGGAAAGGAACAGTCATGACTCACATGAGTCAAATTCTGAATAACAGAACATTTGAATTCCACATTCCCAAGGTCTGTGAAGCATTTCAAAACTATTTATACTCATTTGACATTGACATATGTTACTATATGTCCAGAGGATTAACATGAGTATTTTATGACAAACATAGTCATCTATAATCTATATTTCTTTTCAACCTAGATAACTTAAAGCTAAGGCTTATATTATAAAGGCAGACAATATATAAACATACATATAGTTTAGTGACAAAGACTTAGAGTATAACAAACATAAACATATTAAACAGAAGTAGAAATTGTATAGTGCAAACCACAATATGTTTAATATGAATTAATGTACAAAATATTTTAAACAGAGGTAGATGTGTACACACAGTATGACAAATACAGATTTGAATTTGTATCAATATACATATTATCTTAAATAGATGTAAAAATAATTTCATATTTGTATTAATATATAAGAACCCACAGCAATACCAATTGTCTCTGGCTAATAATTGACTAAATTTGTTTTCAGGTAGATACAATAATCTACCCCATTTGTCCTATCTACTCCCCATTTTTCTTATTCAAAAGGAATTTCTGAGTCTAATTTTATTGTTCCAGCCTCAAACCAGTTAAAACTTATAACCACCCTAACAGAATGATAATTATTCATAACTCTTTGAAGACAAAACTTATTGGGAGAGGGGTGTATTTTTTCTTAGAATTGCTTCTTGCTGACTGTGGGTGACAGTGTCTCTGTGGAGGCTTGCCAAAACCTAAAACTGTAGTTAAGCTTCAAAGGACTAGATGTAACTTCTATAGCCAGTCTCAGAGTTCAGGTTATGATTATCTGAAGTTTTGGTTAGAGGTGTAATATAATGGATAAATTTAGTAAGCCATCTTGCAACTATTCTAAACTGTTTGAAGTCTAGAACCAATCATTGAGTGGTGTGTGCCAACTAACAAATGTGATATTGAACCAGATAGAATCATTGTGGTAGGGCCTCATCTTCTTTATGGAAGCTTTGGAGATTGATGTTAGGAAAAATGGCTGTTTATTATGGAAAACTTAAATATTATTGGTACCAAATGGAAAATATATTTGTTTGGAAAGAATGGTTATCAAAGAAAGGTTTGAAAAGATCAAGATAAGTATAGAGAAAATGGAATTAAAAATAAAATCGCAGAACAGCAGTCCCTAGATATTGGTTTTCTCCTGTTTCATACCAGGTGGCATTTCTGATATGAGAATAAATTATTTTAATTTTGTCTTTTTAGCAACATGCTATGATTAGAGGAGAATGTCACTTATTCCAACCACAAAGCCAGTTTAATTTGTATTGACTCTGGACCACAATTTTCTAAAAGGTAAAGAGATATAGATGTTAAACAGTGAGAATTTACCATGTAGAGTACATTGGTTCTACTGGCACTGATAGAACTGATATTTCTTTGCTTATAAACTTTCAGGATTGCTTTTCCACCAGCTTTAGATGTCCAAGTATCTAATGTCTTTTTAACTTCTTGAAGATGGTCATTTCTATTTTTCTGTAAAGAAAACAGAAAACCCTGCCCTGCCCTTTGTTAAGGGCATATGTATAGATTCCCATTTATATTCTATAATCCCAACGTGTGGCATATACAGAATATATACCCACATAAAGCCACAGAATGCTTAAAAAATGGTCTAGAGCCCAAAGCAGCTTCTGAGTTGTGTGTCCCACATGAACCTGTGTACAGAGATGCCCTGCTGAAGCACATAGGCTTGAGTTATAATCACTGCCTTTTGGAGTGCAGCTTAAGGTATAAAATGGCTTGTTCCTGAAGTCTCACAGGAGCCTCAATTTAAGCAAAAAGTTATAAATGACGTATTTAAGGTTTCTTTTGATAAGGACAAAAAGAGAATAGAATCAAAGGCGGCTTTCTAGTGACAGTGTTTTCTTGGATCAGCTCTGTTCGCCAGAGACAAACTGTGGCTTTTTAAGAGAAACTTCCTGATTCAGCCTTAGAGGCGAAACACTTGTGAGTCTTTTAAGAGGCCCTGCTGCCTAATACTTAAATAGAGTTAATGAGCAGCAGATGGCAAAGCTTGACTTGGTGATTAGATGGACCCTAACAATCCCAGAGTACCTGGGCTAAAAATTAAATTCTATGAAATTAAACTAGGAGCTGGGTGGAGCCATCCACCCACCCTACCAACCTTGAATTCTGGCAGATTAAAGGTATTCTCAGAAATTGAAAGAAATAGAAGAATCCTCTGCAGATTAAAGGTGTGTTCAGAAATTGAAAGAAATAGAGGAATCCCAGCAGATTAAAGGCAGATTAAAGGTGTGTTCAGAAACAGAAAGAAATAGAAGAATCTGGGTGGAGTCAATCACCCTAGCCAAGAAAAGGTGTGGTCAGAGACAGAAAAAGTTAAGAAATAAATATACAGTAAAGACAGTTTCTTGTAAAAAGTCTAAGTGGTTTAGAGTGTGTTGAAAATATAGATAAATAGGCTTAGAGAAGAGAAAAAAAAGTATAGAAAGCTCTTAAAATAAGAAATAGAGTAAAATAAATAAATAAATAAAAAATAAGCCATGTAAAGATGCAAAATACAAAGAATGTCTGGATACTGTCTATTATTGTCTTATCTTTAAGCTTCTTGACTGAAAATGACTTAGTAAAAGCTGCTAAAAGACAGTTGATTATAAATTCTGTTAGAATAATTCAACCCATATATTTTGTAGATGAGTTTATGTTTAAATTGAAATGCAAAGATACGCTACTTTGGAGAAGAGGTTTTCCTTTTATTTTCACAGAAAATGAGAAGCTGCGGATTTATTTCTGGATAAAGAACATAAAGTTTGATAGAGGAAGACCCCCTGAAAGATCTCCAATGGAAATGGATAGACCAGATGATTCAGTATTTTAGAACACCTCTGTGAAGTTTCCAGAGCTCTGAATCCAGAACAATTTCAAGGAGACTGGCTGAGATGATCCAGCCTTACAGACTGCTCCACTAAAGACTTGTGCATAATCCTACATTTTTCTTTGGATTCCTATGGGATTGCCCCATTCAGCAGGAAGTAGCCTAGAGAACAACGCCCACATTCTCAAAACATGGATTATGGATGTTTGTGTTTATCTACAGTGTTGTTTATAAATTGTTATACATTAGGGGGGAAAATATTATATTTGGAGTTATTTTTGTTTTAAAAAGAGAAAAGGGGATATATAGAGATATTGTCTTGCTTCATTGTAAATAATTGTCCCACCCACTGGTTTAATAAAAAGCGCTGATTGGCTAAAGGCAGGCAGGAAGTGTGGGCGGGGCTATCAGAGTAAGAAAAACTCTGAGAACAGGAAGCACAGAGCAGAATGCCAGAGAGAATGCTGGAGAGAAGCTGATAGAAGCAGAAGACAATGATGCTGCTCTAAGAAAAGGTACCAATGGCTGAACAGGAAGAATCATGGCTTAGATGAAGGGTAGAGAGCTAGCAAGTGATATGCCTGGGCCTGAGGCCGATCAGCCTAAAATTATAGTAAGCCTCTGTGTGTCTCTGTGGGACTGTGGGACTGTGGGTCTGTGTGTCTGTGTGGGCCTGTGAGGTTAGGCCTGAAAATCTGGGCCAGAAACCTTGTACTACAATCATCCTCGATACTTATCCCTTGCTGGCTTTTCATGAGGAGAAACTGGATAGATCAGAGCAGAAGAAAAGGAAGAGCTCTGCAAGCTTACAACTTTTTGTAAATCATTTCTAAAAGTGGCAGTCATATTAAGTGGCATAACAATGGCAGTGGGAACACGAACCACAAGCGCATGTGTTGTCCATGGGTCCCAGCAATTACTCAGGCTACAATTAGAAACTGAACAGTTTAACTTCACCTCCCCTCCCCAGTTCCATTCCATAAAAGGAAGAAAAAAGGTCTGAGCACACATGGTTGGCATACAACACTGAAGTTTTTGGTTTCATTAATATGTAGGGAAGTTTCAAAAGCATCAGTAGCATTCCAAGAGGCAGTCCCATTAAAAAATGTAACATTGGTAATCATCAATGGTACCATATCCAAACAGGCTCTGGGCCCGCAAGCTCTATAAAAAACTTGACCAATGCCTGCCTGTGTTGAATTTCTATAATGGTAAGGATAACTTCCTGGCGCTGGTGCCAGAGGTCTAAAGAGTCATAGAGAGCTAGTGCTATTAGCATCTTTTTGTAAATTTCTCGGCTCCCCTCGAATGCAGGTTCTCGCTGTAAGGCAGGCTGTAAGGAGGTATTAGGAGAATCTGCCCAGCAAAATCCCACAGGACGAGGTCCATAGTATGCTTCATTCTTTGTATTAAGGTTAAGGGGATACCAGATATCCTTTACCCCAATAACCTGAGCACCAGAATTATTGCCCACAAAATCTCCAGTGGTTAAATTAGACAAAACCACACATCCTTCATTTCCATAACTGGTATCATTATTATTAAATGTACTATTTCTGCTAAAACATAACACTTGACCAAGAGTAAAGCTGGAATTTATGGGAGCCTTTTGTTGATGCACATTACTAGTGGCAACATCCGTGGTCCAATTAGTGGGGAAAAAAAAAGCAGGGAAGACAGGGCTCTCAACGCTAACTGGCAAAAAAATTGGAGGACTCCTTACCAGGGTCCAGATGACATGGCCCAGACTCTTTTTCTTGACCTGGTCCATTGGGACAATTCTTTTTCATGTGACCTAACTGTCTGCACTGGAAGCAGTCCTTAGGCCTTGCCCCATTTCTTCCTTGAGTACTCTGCAATCCTTGCCTTAACGCTGCTGCCATAACTTGTGCCTGAATGTGGTTCCCACCAATTTCTCTACAAACTTTCAGCATATTATTTAGACTCTTATTCTTGTTTTCTCTCAAGGCTTCTTTGCAATATTTATTGGCATTTTCAAATGCTAATTGCTTGACTATAGGCATAGCTTGCTCAGCATCTCCAAAAATTCTCCCTGCTAATTGTAATAGCTGGGAAAAAAGTCAGCATAAGGCTCAGAGCATCCTTGTAAAACTTGTAAAGTCCTCTGTAATTCAGCCTTAACCTGTTCCTAATCAGGAATATTAAATCCTCCCCCTGTCAAGAACTAAGGACAAATGTCTCCAACTGTAGTAACAAAAGCGAGTGCAGTAGAAGACTTAATTGCAGTTCTTTGTATGTGTAACAGTTTCTTAAGTTCAGAAGCCAGCCGAACCTTTGAATTCGAATTTCCTATGGTACGTACCCTTTTATGTCACAATTCTCCCCCTGTCTAATATACAGGTGAGCCCTGTCCAATTACCCCTCATACCTGGATCTCGGTGGGACCTCCACTTGTTGCGTCTGGCCTAGTGTAGCCAAGCCTGGAGAGGGTCGTCAGGGTTAAATCAGCACTCAAGAGACAGTCAGTTCCATCATCCAGGGAGATCAGCTGTTTATGCTCCTTCAGCCTTTATTTAGCAAGCTTACATACCCCTTAAGTTCCCCTACCCTGGGTTCCTGTCCCTGTCAGTGTTCTCTGGCAATGGGTGCAAGACTCCTCATCATGATAGGAAAACCACTGAATGTAGAACAGTGTATGGATGCACACAAGGTGCATCAACAAAGATCAGGGAAGTAAACAAAAGGGCACTGACCTTGACCAGGCTTTTTTAGCCTGACATAGAATATATGGGATCTTGGTATGCCAGCACCCAACATGGGATAATCATTTACAATGAAACAACACAATCCTCAACAGGTTTTATAATAAAAACTCATATTCAGATATTGGGGTAAATGCTTAAAGATCAGAGAAGCAGAGAAACCAGCCACCAGAGAAAATTCTCACCATTACTGAATCCTCAGGCTAAAAGGGGTAGATCTTGTCTCCACAAATCCTCAGACAGAATGCCTCTGACTCCTCAGCTGAAAGGGAAGGAGAGGCTCCCACTCCTGTCTCCTCCTGCCTTATATTCCATTCTGTGCCCAGTCATATTACTTCCTGTTTCAACCTTCTTAGTGCTGGGATTAAAAGCTATGTGCTTCCCAAGTCCTGGAAGCAGAGGAATGGGATCCAAGTGCAGAAATTAAAGATATCTTCCACCACTGCCTGGCTATCTTTCTTTTTTGAACTAGGTTAATCTCATATAGTCAAGTCTGGCCCTGAACTTGAAGAGATGCAGATGTATCTCTGCCTCTTGAGTGGTAAGATTAAAGGTGTGTGTCACTACTGCCCAACCTCCATGACTAACTCTGTGTCTGGCTCTGCACTCTGATCTTCACACAAGTTTTATTTCTTAGGTTACAAACAATACATCACCACATTAGGCAAATTTGCTTTGGGTTTTATCTTTGTTCTATTTTCTTTCATTAGAGAGCTTCTCCATTGCTCATCTATAAGTGTGCAGAATAATTTATAGTGGGAAAACACACTATGTCTATGTCAATGACATCAGTAACATTGCTACGTGTTTGTTGCCATGAGTTAGGGTAAGAGAAACTGTCATTCGACTAGAATATTGGATTTACAACTGCCCCACTGACTGGGACAGATGTTAAGCTCTAATACTGGGATTCATAAATAAGAAAATTATTAGTTACTCATTTCCTACCTTTTGTAAACTGATATAGAGACCTGTCCAGTCTGGAGGCTCCAGATGGTGAGAATATTCACTAGAATCAGAAGTAACAAGCTTGTTAAAATTTACCCAAGTAGGTATCCAAATAAATAGAATGGTCCCAAAATCACTTCTCAGGGAAGAAGTCCACTGTTAGAAGTTTGAGTAGAGGGCAAGTGTTTCTGTGATCCATCAGAAAATTCTCATTGCCTTCAGTATTGCCTCTTTCAGGTGAATAAGTACTTCTTCAAAGAAGTGCTGAGATGTGCAATGGGTGGGTTGACCTGGGCCAGTCATGCTGTCCAGATACTTCAGTGGGAGGTTCTGTTAATAAGACTTCACACCACTGATGGCATATTGTACAAATTCTAGTTGGTATTTATTGAAAATTCAGAGCCAGATATTGGGAAAAACTGGAATATCAGAGAGAAGAACCTAAGCACAGTCATTCTCATCAAGCCAGCTTCTCAGGTTGAACAGGGTAAATGCTGTCTTCTAGAGTGCTCCACCTGGCTGATCCCTTCTACAGAATGTCTCAATGTCTGCCTACGCCTGCCTTTAATATCTTCTCCACTCAGTTGTTTTACTTCCGGGTTCAATTCTGTGTCATAATCCTAGAGTAAGAATTAAAGTAATGTTGTAGTGGGATTCAGGTGTCAGCTGATAAGGTCCTAAGATGCTTAACCAGGGTCCCAACATCCTGGAGGGGGTGTGGCCAACCTGGAGGGGGTGTGGCCAACCCCATTGATAAGCGGCTGCTGGAATACAGGGAGTTCTCTTCCTGGTTCCTGGCTGCTTGAGAGACTGGATCGGAATCCATTGTCTGTCAATTGCTCGTCCATTGCTCAGATACTCCAGTCCCTGTTTAGGTGCCACTATAAGCTATTACTTGTATTGTGAGTGTTGATTTATATTCTAATAAATATTAATTTTGGACTGGTGCCTTGTAAGTAAAACTCCACCTACATCTGGTGTCCAATGTCCTCGGCCCTGTGCCCTTGGGTGGGTATAGTTGTCCCTTTGTGTTTTGAAAACTGTAAGAGGGCAGGAGACATACAGACTGTTCACTTGGGCTTAAAGCTCTGTCTTGCTAGCCGGGCGTGATTTCCAGCTCGCTGGTCCAGTATGAGGGTTTTTGGCTCAGTGCACGAGGGCGCGGGTTTTCAGCTCAATGTGCAAACATGTGTTTTCAGCTCAGTGCGCTAGCATGAGTTTTCAGCCCTTACAGTACACCATAACTTAACCAGTGACCCTCTCCTTTGACATGACTTCTCTTTAATGATCTAAAGTAGGATTATGTTTCATAGTGGTTTCTTGGTCCTGGGCAGTCGAAGGCTTAGACCCACGGACCTTAAATTGACCTTAAATTAAAATTTAAATCAAAAAATCAAACTCCATACCAAAGTAAAATATTTTGAGATTAACAGCTGATTTCCTGATCTAAGTAAATTCAATAATCTAACTTAAAAAAAAAAACCATTGATATACCATATCCCTCTTTTATTCTTAGAAAGAGATTAACTATGACTAATAACCAATTATATTGCCTGGAAGCAATCTACAGGTTCTTATCTTCTGTGGAAACAAAAGCAGAACTCTTACAAAGCAATAAATTCTTAGACATAAATTTCAAAATCAAAATACCTTTAAAATATATATTCTTGTTTAATAACTTAGTAGCCTTTGCATTTGCAATCCATTATCTTTCTGCAGTTAGCTCATTAACAGTTAAAAAATTAAAAGAAAACACAATAACAACCAAAATCCAGATTTGTGTCTATTTTCTATCTTTACTTTCTTATTGTATTTTTATTACTCTATTTCTCTTTTTAAAGACTTTCTCTACCATCTCTATTGTTTTCTCTGAAGACTGTGTACCTTTTACACACATTGTAACCCATTTATAGGTTTTTTTTCCAACTGAACCTGTTTTATTGTGAATCCTTAATCATCTTTCAACCAGAGGAGCTTTTAAAATAACTCTCTTAAAGAGTTGCATAGTTTTTGCAGATAAGGTCCCTTCTCTTAAAGGGACCGTGTCTCTGTTCATGGCCATCAAACAGAGAACACCCAAGAATATGCTGCTACTAAGAAACTGTCTTTGTTTTATTTTTGTTCAAAATAAACAGAAATCTAAAATCAATCACATGTTACTGAGTCTTCTCTGTGATTTTAGGAACCCGCCTGATTGCAGCTTACACTGTCTGCCACCAGTCCGCTGGTACCATTTTGAAAGTGACCCGGACCCCATGCTTTCTTTGTACAATGACCTGCTTCATATACACAATTTGGAAACTGTCTTGGCTGAGTTTCTATGATCTAAAACTCTTTCTAATCTTTCTCAGGCTTTAAGTGGATAATCGCCCCATGTTGGCTGCTATCTGTTGCAGAGGGGTTTCTTGGCAGCCAGAGGCCCGGACCCACAGAACTGCCAGCCACCAGTGCTCAGGCCCCCAGAAATGACACAGATGCTTATATTAACTTCATGCTGTTTGGCCTATGGCTTAGGCACATTGATAGCTAGTTCTTACATCTTAAATCAACCCATTTATATTAATCCGTCTGCCACATGGCCTGTGGCTCACCTGTGTTCCTTACATGTTGATCCTTGGGCGGCTTGATTGATCTACCTGTCTCCACCCTGCTTCTGGTACCTATGCTCTGATTTCTCCTCCTACTTTTTCTATGGTGCCTGTCATGGCCCAAAACAGCTCCTTTATTTAAAAAGTTTGACTGGACTCAGTACCCTGTTGAGACAAGTGACAGAAGAAAACAGGGTGTTTTTGCCTTCATCAGGCCACACCTGAGTCAGAGCATCTAAGGTCAGGACTGTGATGCAGCCCCCCATGCATCCTTCCAGCTGCCACCAGAGAGGAGCCTGTCACAGTATCTGTCACCTCTGGAAGCCACTGCTTCCTTGACACCATCTACCTCTCTGGATCTCTGTTCAGTTTTGAAATTCATTCCAAGAAATAACACCAAATAACGAGTTACTGTGTTCTCCCAACCCCCACTGTGTTTTATCATGCCATGTGCATTCTGTCTCCTTTATCATCATACATTTACTTAAAATATAAGATTCTAGAGTTGAATATAATTTTTAATAACCCTTCATTTTGTTTTACCATATACAAAACCACCTTTGTTCATTTCTCAACACCCCTTCATGTTTGAACCATTCTGTTTCTGATATTTTACCATCTCCTTTTATTTAATCTGTAGTTAATAAATCCTTTTCCTCAGTTCCTCAGACCCTAGTGGCTCATTGCTTATTTCTTGTCTTCTACAAATCACACTCAGAAAGCATAATATTCAAGTCTTGGATTCACTTATAAGATGGATTGTGAAACATTTGTGGTTTGGGATTGGGTGACATCACTCAGCGTATTTTTCCAGTCTCATTCACTTACATATGGATTTGATAATTCATGTTGTAGCACTGGGTAATATTCTATTGTCTATACATTCCATATATTCATTATGTAATTATTCCATACTGGAAATCTAGCATAATTCCATCTCCCAGCTGCTGTAAATAGAGCAACAATAAACATGTATATACAAGAAGGTGGAGCATCATTGTGTTCAGGCATAGGGGGGATATATCTTGGACACAGCATAGTTTTATTTATTAAATTTAATGAAAATTACAAACTTCTTTTTTATTCACTAACTAGTTTCTCTTTCCCCTCATGGTTAAATAAGGATTATTGTTTCCCCACATCCACACCTGCATTTGTTGTGACTTGTTTTCTTGTTTAGAATCATTTTTATTGAGGAAAAAATGTAACATTGACATTTTACTCTACATATCACAGTAAGCCAAGGACTATGGTTGCAGAACGTAGAGACAGCAACCTTTACTTGTAGTGAAAATTCTCACTGCTGGCTTGGTTTCCTAGTGTAGTAAGGAGCTATGTATCCTGAAGGGAAAGAATGGACATCAATGATCTCACACTGCACTAGACCTTGTAGTGTGCAATATCATCCTTCTAGGCAGATAAACCCCCTAGTGGCTGACTGGTGTGTACTGCCATCTGCTTTCTCATGATATTGTGATGCGTTATAAAGGAAAGATTGACTTCAGGTAAATACGTCCATATGCCCATGGCTATGGATGATATAGCCCTAGGAATCTTATTTACCTTTCTAGCAGTCAAAATGTAAAACTGTCTTATAATACCTACATTGATAGCCAACAGATGTGTGTTGCTCTTAGACTTGATCACAGAAGCTTCTATGCGCAGTGGAATGATCAATACAGACATCCATGGCTGCTCAAAGGGCTGAGAGTGAATGCCTGAGAACTCAACCATAGTCGTCATCTATATCAACCTCAATGCTCAGGAATCATCCCAATAGAGTGATTCGAAGGAATGAAATATTCAGAATATGAGGTAGGCAGGTATAAAAAGCTATGTTCAGGACCTGAAATGGCCATTGTGCATACAAACTCACAGCAGGTATGGTTACCATCAAAAGATCTTTAAAGATCAAGGCAATAATAATTATAGCACTAAGTGCCTGTAAAATATCTTAGCAGGTAATGGTGTCTACTGGCAAGCTCAGCAATATCAACTGGATTTATGGGCTCACATGGTAGAATATAAAAATTGAACTTCATGAGTTGTTCTCTGAGGATCAGACATGCAGTTGTATTGTGATTCAGGTGTTAGCTGATAAAGTTGGAAGGCATATATCTATAGCCCTGGGTGCCTGAAAGAGTTGTGGCCAGCTGTGTTCAAAAAGGAGATGTTGGGATCTTGGGTAGCTCACTTTGTTCCTGCTTTCTTAAGAGAATGGATCAGCATCCATCTCCTGGACCATCTGATCGTTTAAGTATCTTCCTAAGGTGTAATTTGTGATTGTGAGTGTTAAATTACTTTCCAATAGATACTAATTCTGTATCTGATATATTGCAAGTGAGATTTTTTATGATATGCACTTTTGGTCATGTATGCTCTGTTACTGCCACTAAAGCTAGTACAATAATAAAAAAAATTACAATAGAGATGGGAAAGGACTATTGAGGACCCACTCTAACCTTTTGGTTCATGACTGTTGAGAAAAATACAATCACTCTTATTTGAAATATTTCTGGAGTTTTCTCTATATAACTGAATGACATATATATGTGTATATATATATTGTGCTAATTGTATTTAGTATGATATTAGTTAAGAAAACAAAAGAAGAAATATTGGAAGAGCCCAAAAGGAACCAGAGGGAAGTATATTGCATGAATATAGGAAACTCAGGGCCAGTTCTCTGGGAAGGTTGGAGATATTAGAGAGAGTAATCAGATCTTATCCAGTTGTCTTCCAGCTTCCTCAGTCTGGCTTCTCCTGGCCTCTTCTGACCTTCTGTCTGTCTATGCCTGCCTTAACCTCTTCACTCAGATAAGGTTGGCACCACCACTGTCTTCCTGGGAGTCTAGAAAACTTCTGTAAACTAAGATGACCTCAAACTCAGTTTGGATTAAGAGTTTAGATCACTATTCTTGGGATACTTCTTGTGCTGGGATTATAGGTGTGAATAACCACTCTCTGATCCTCCTAGATAGACTGTGATTAGATCCCTCTGATATCTCCGAATGTTTTATTATATCCCCACATAAGTAGTGGGGGAAGATATGATCATAAAATAATACTGGACTAGAATTTTTATTTTTGTTTTTTCCTATTTCTATCTCTTAAAATTCTTATTTTACATCCTTACTCCTTGCCAGTGCTTACAGCACAGTATTTCTTCTTTTTTATTTAATTTTTTTTCATTTCTACCTCTGCTCCCCCTCCCTTCCCTCTTTCCAGTCTCTCCCTATCCTAGCTGAGCCTCCCCCATCTCATGCTCCCCTCTACTCCCAGGGAGGCAAGGAGTCCCCAAGTGGGTCAGCTCAGCCTGGCACATCCTGTTGATTTAGGTCTGAATCTGTTATCTGAGTATTAAGCCTGGGGTAGTTGTTCCTGTGTAAAAAATCTGTTTCGAGATGTACATGACCAAAATTTTTACATGATTACAGCAATTATTGTGAACAAAAATAGTTTCACATATGTTTAGAAGTTTTATTTATGTGTCTATTGTACATGAGCACTTTGCATATTTAGTCCTTTAACTCCAGATTTCGTTTTCTCTCCCTTCTTATTTTTTCATTATTCTAATAGACCATTTAACTTATCAGTCATTATATATTTACATACATAGTTGTATATACCTATGGAATATGTAAGAACCACTTATGATAGACTCATATAATGTCTGTCAGAAAGTTTTAATTAATATAGATATCTCCAGTTACATCAATTTCCTTAAGAGAGGTGTAAGTTTCTTATTTCTTCCAGATGAAAAGCTTCTCTTGTGCTGTGTACATGCCTATGGCTTCTTGAAGCAATCCTGTTGACAGACATATCATTTATTTCCATATGTTAGTTATAAAATAGTGTTGCAATACACCTTGATGAGCAAATATTTTAAAAGCACGTATTTATTTACTATGATCATTTTTGTCAGTGGTTAGTATAAAATCTTCTGTAAATGAAAATATTGAATGTATCTGAAAGAAGGCTGTAAATTTTCATAACTTAGCAGGTTTTGAAATTTTCAGTTACCATAATTTAATTACCACCATAATCACCACCTGTTAATGAGTCTGACAATCTCATCACAAAGTAGAGCAGCTGCCTCAGGGATGAAATCTCTGGAGATCTTGGCCCCTGATGTTACACCCTCAGGGTCTGCTCAGGCTTGTGGAAGAGGTATGGGCACATTTCTTCAGAGGGGATTAGGACTTGGATCAGTGTCCTGCTGTCTTACCCAGGTATCCTCTGTCTCCTTCTACAGCTGAACTAGATCCTTATCTAAGAAGTTCCCTGCCTCATTAATATGCAAATTTCATGAGTCTACTGAGGTAAATACAGGGAAGCCTCCACCCAACAACAACATTTGGTCAGTGATTTCTCCTCAGTCACTGAGCACAGAGGTCTTCATCATGGGATGGGGCTGGATCATTCTCTCCCTTCTGTCAGTCACTACAGGTAATGTGCTTACCTGTCTGTAACCTGAAAGGGGGCAGGGACTAAGGTGACAATGGAATTAAATTTGTCATGGTCTCTGTCTCTCTGCAGGTGTCCACTCCCAGGTCAAGCTGGAGCAGTCTGGGCCTGAGCTGGTGAGGCCTGGGGCCTCCCCTGTGAAGTTGTCCTGCAAGGCTTCTGGCTACACCTTCACTAGCTACTATATTGACTGGGTGAAGTAGAGGCCTGGGCAGGGTCTGGAGTGGATTGGACATATTTATCCTGGAAATGGTAATACTAAATACAATCAGAAATTCCAGAACAAGGCCAAACTGACTGCAGACAAGTCCTCCAGCACAGCCTACATGGAGCTCAGCAGCCTGACATCTGAGGACTCTGCAGTCTATTACTGTGCAAGAGACACAGTGTTGCAACCACATCCTGAGTGTGTCAGAAAACCTGGGGGAGCAGGAAACTGCCCTGGGTTTGAGATGACAGAGAAGATTTGCCTGGGGAATTACTCAGAAAAAGTCATCCTGAGTGTCTTTTTTTCTGATTTTTCCTCACAAACTTATAGTGATTTTTCAGTTTTGCAAAAAGATATCTAAGAACCAAATTTAATCTAACTAAGATGCTCCTGGAGTATACCATTCATCATCAGTCTATTCACCAGAGACCATCTCCATTGACATGATTCTTCACTAATAAAACAATTAGAACAGGCAGACGAACACCTAAAACTAAGGTCCACTTGAGGGGTTGTACAGATTCCTAGTATAGTAGAAGCTTCTTAATATGTAAGCACATATGAAATAAATTTAGATGAAATTACCTAATAATGGGGGAAACAAAGTCCCAACAAGACACCTCTCTATTCCAAACAAACCCTCTAGTTCTTTGGGTTATATCTAATCAATTTGTTGTCCAATGAGCTTCCATGAAAACTCCCAAACTACTCATGCTATTGTTAAGGCTACTGGTTGCTTTCCATATGCTGATGGCAAGGACATCTCTGAAAATCGCATCTTCAAAACTCATTGAATGTGGAGAAAATGAGCTGGAGTCTTCCTAGAGCTTTTACTTTACTGAATAGTGTTCACGATACTGGAGTATACACTGTATGCTGCCAACAGAGAAAAATAAACACCAAAATGTGTAGGCGGAGTTTACTTACAAGGCACCACTCCAAAATTAATATTTATTAGAATATAAATCAACACTCACGATACAAGTAGTAGCTTATAGTGGCACCTAAACAGGGACTGGAGTATCTAAGCGATGGACGAGCGATGGACTGACCATGGATGGATGATGGATTCTGATCCAGTCTCTCCAGCAGCCAGGAACCAGGAAGAGACCTCCCAGTGTTCCAGCAGCCCAGTATCAATGGGGTTGGCCACATCCCCTCCATGTTGGCCACACCCCCTCCAGGAGCTCGGGACCCTTGATAAACGTCTTAGGACCTTATCAGCTGACACCTGAATCCCACTACATCTCCCCCTTTTGTCTAACTAAGAAGGTTCTAAACTAAGTCTATGTACAATAGGAATTATTATGAGGTACTAACCTCAAATACCTATTCTTCATCCCCTTCAAGACCTGAGAAGGAAGAAGTATCACTTGAAAGTCAGAAGTACATGGAAGTAGTGGCTTCCTAAATTTGGGAGAGGACAGCAACACAGCTACCTGGACAATCACCTCTGGTTTTGTGTGCCGTTGGAGCATCTATCATATTGGCTATAGGCCTATGGTATCTGACAGATCTTTTCACAAGCAGGGAAATTTTGGAGGGACTGTCTTATCCTGTCCAGGCAGGTTTCATCAGTCTCCATCCATCAACTTGTTCATCCAGCTTGGACACCATGTGTGTACTGTCAGCAATCAAGGTAAGGACAGTTCCTTACTCAACTGGCCATTCTCTGCCAAAAGGACAAACTCCAATGAAGTATCCTGGATGCTCAACACCGTCTTGTGAAGGGAGCAGTGACACCAGGAGTCATCGTGTCTCTCGTGGACGAACTTCAAATGTTAAAGCCTTTTGCCAAGGTTCACTCCCTGCCCATAATCGTTCAATTTCTTCATTAGTCAAAGGCACTGAGCTGAAAACCTGTGCCTGTGAACTGAGCCGAAAACCCACACCTGAGCACTGAGCTGAAAACCCTCACCCACACACTGGACCAGGGGGATGGAAACCTTGCCTGGCTAGAGAGAGGGAGCTTTAAGCCCAAATGAACAGTCTGTATGTCCCCTGCCCTCTTACAGTTTTCAAAACACAAAGGGACCCCATATACCCAAGGGCACAGGTATATTGACATTGACATAGGTTACTACATGTCTAGAGGATTAACATGGGTATTTTATGACAAACATAGGTGACTATAATCTATAATTCTTTTCAGCCTAGATAGGTTAAAGCTAAGGCTTTTATTATAAAGGCAGACAATATATAAACATACATATAGTTTAGCAACAAAGACTTAGAGTATGACAAACATATAAACATCCTAAACAGAAGTAGAAATTGTATAGTGCAAACCACAATATGTTCAATATGAATTAATGTACAAAATATTTAAAACACAGGTAGATACGTACACACAGTATGACAATTATAGATTTGAATTTGTATCAATATACAAATTATCTTAAATAGATGTGAAATTAATTTCATATTTATATAAATATATAAGAACTCACAGCAGTGCAAATTGTCTCTGGCTAATAATTGGCTAAATTTGTTTTCAGGTAGATACAATCATCTACCCATATCTGTCTTCTTTACTCCCCATTTTTCTTCTTCAAAAGGAATCTCTGAGTCTAATTTTATTGTTCCAGCCTGTAACCAATTAAAACTCATATCCACCCTAACAGAATGATAATTATTTATAACTCTTTGAAGACAAAACTTATTGGGTGAGGGGTGTATTTTTTCTTAGAATTGCTTCCTGCTGACTGTGGGTGATAGTATCTCTGTGGAGGCTTGCCAAAACCTAAAACTGTAGTAAAGTTTCAAAGGACTAGACGTAACATCCATAGCCAGTCTCAGAGATCTGGGTAGGATTATCTGAAGTTTTGGTTAGAAGTGTAATATAATGGATAAACTTAGTAAGCCATCTTGCAACTATTCTGAACTGTTTGAAGTCTAGAACCAACCATTGAGTGGTGTGTGCCAACTAACAAATGTGATATTGAACCAGATAGAATCATTGTGGTAGGGCCTCATCTTCTTTATAGAAGCTTTGGAGATTGCTGTTAGGAAAAATGGCTGTTTACTATGAAAAACTTAAACATTATTGATACCAAATGGAAAATATATTTGTTTGGAAAGAATGGTTATCAAAGAAAGGTTTGAAAAGATCAAGACAAGTATAGAGAAAATGGAATTAGAAATAAAATTGGAAAAACAACAGTCCCTAGATATTGGCTTTCTTCTGTCCTATACCAGGTGACATTTCTGATGAGAAAAAAATCATTTAATTTTTTCTTTTTAGCAACATGCTTGGGTTTAGAGGAGAAAGTCATTTATTCCGATAGCAAAGCCTGTTTAATTTGTATTGAGTCTGGACCACAATTTTCTAAAAGGTAAAGAGATATAGATGTTAAACAGTGAGAATTTACCCTGTAGAGTACATTGGTTCTACTGGCACTGATAGAGCTGATATTTCTTTGCATATAAACTTTCAGGATTGCTTTTCCTCCAGCTT
This sequence comes from Phyllotis vaccarum, assembly GCA_033318265.1. NCBI lineage: Eukaryota > Metazoa > Chordata > Mammalia > Rodentia > Cricetidae > Phyllotis > Phyllotis vaccarum. The sequence goes on from JARWLC010000016.1 coordinate 81,789,065, forward strand.
TAGAGGTCCAAGTACGTAACATCTTTTTAACTTCTTGAAAATGGTCATTTCTATTTTTCTGTAAACACAAAAACCAAACTCTGCCTTGACCTTTGTTAAGGGCATATTTATAGATTTCCATTTATATTTTATATATCATCCTGGATACTTATCCCTTGCTGGCTTTTCATGAGTAGTAACCGGATAGATCAGAGCAGAAGAAAAGGAAGAGCCCTGCAAGTTTACAACTTTTTGTAAATCATCTCTAAAAGTGATGTTGATTCTTTACTGAACATGCTTTACCTTTCTTAATTAAGTCAGCATAATCCTTCCATTGTTGAAATCAGGAAAGCATCAATTTCTCCAAGACATGACACTCTTGAACACCAAATGTTTCTAATGATTCCATGGAATTAATAAATGTATGATTTCAATCATTAATGAATGATTCTACAAATTTAAGCTTCTCCATCATTTGATATACTAGGTTTCTGGCTTTCTTTTCTTTGTTTTCCTTTTAGATGTGTTTCTGTATGTATTTGTACTTTCATGAGATTCCTCTGTGTGTGAATCAGTGTCTCTCTGTTTCTTGTGGTTTTTTTGTTGACACTTTTATCTCTCTGTTTTGTCATATTCCATCTTTTGCTTTCTCTTCTTTATTTTCTTATTAATTTTAGGTTCTTCTTTGTTTTATAATGAGGAATAGAGAAAGAAGTGATGTGTAACTGGGTGGAAGAAGAGTTAGAGACGAATGAATGGTGAGAGCAAACAGTAGTCAATATATTGCTATAAATATGTTTAATAAGAATAGATAAAAATCTAAAAGGTAAAGAAATAATGAAGGCAAAGTCTTCACTGTGTAAGTCTCTCCTGCCCACCTGAGCAGACTTTGAGTATCCTGTCTCTGTTTAAATTGCTTACATGGTAGCTTGAGCCTTGGACATCCAGAAATTTAAAGATGATGCATATGCAAAACGTATAATCCTAAGGTGCAGTGTAATAGATGAGGCTGTTGCTGGAATCCTAATTGGTTTTGTAACAAAAACTTTTATTCAGATATTAGGGTAAATTTTTAAAGAGCAGAGAAGCAGAGAAACCAGCCACCTGAGAAAATTCTCACCATTACGGAATCCTCAGGCTGAAAGGGGTAGATCTTGTCTCCACAAATCCTCAGACAGAATGCCTCTGACTCCTCAGCTGAAAGGGAAGGAGAGGCTCCAACTCCTGTCTCCTCCTGCCTTATATTCCATTCTGTGCCCAGTCATATTACTTCCTTTTTCAACCTTCTTAGTGCTGGGATTAAAACTCTGTGCTTCTCAAGTCCTGGAAGCAGAGGAATGGGATCCAATTGCAGAAATTAACGATGTCTTCCACCACTGCCTGGCTATCTTTCTTTTTTGAATTGGATTAATCTCATGTAGTCAAGTCTGGCCCTGAACTACAGAGATCCAGATTGATCTCTGCCTCTTGAGTGTTAAGATTAAAGGTGTGTGTCACTACTGCCCAACCTCCATGACTAACTCTGTGTCTGGCTCTGCACTCTGATCTTCACACAAGTTTTATTTCTTAGGTTACAAACAATATATTACCACATTAGGCAAATTTGCTTTGGGTTTTATCTTTGTTCTTTTTTTCTTTCATTAAACAGCTTCTCCATTGCTTATCTCTAAGTGTGCAGAATAATTTATAGTGGGAATATACACTATTTCTATGTCAATGACATCAGTAACATTGCTAAGTGTTTGTTGCCATGAGTTAGGGTAAGAAAAACTGTATTTCGCCTAGAATATTGGATTTACAGCTGCCCCACTCACTGGGACTCATGTTCAGCTCTAATACTGGGATTCATAAGTGAGAAACTTATTAGTTACTCATTTCCTACCTTTTGTAAACTGATATAGAGACCTGTTATGTCTGGAGGCTCCATATGGTGAGAATACTCACTGGAATCAGAAGTAACAAGCTTGTTAAAATTTACCCAAGTAGGTATCCAAATAAATAGAATGGTCACAAAATCACTTCTCAGGGAAGGAGTCCACTGTTAGAAGTTTGAGTAGAGGGCAAGTCTTTTGTGTGATCCACCAGAAAATTCTCATTGCCATCAGTATTGCCTCTTTTAGGTCAATAAGTACTTCTTCAAAGAAATGCTGAGATGTGCGATGGGTGGGTTGGCCAGGGCCAGTCATGCTGTCCAGATACTTCAGTGGAATGTTCTGTTAATAAGACTTCACACCACTGATGGCATATTGTACAAATTCTAGTTGATATTTAATGAAAACTCAGAGCCAGATATTGGGGAGAAGCTGGAATATCAGAAAGATGAACCTAAGCACAGTCATTCTCATCAAGCCAGCTTCTCAGGCTGAGCAGGGTAAATGCTGTCTTCTAGAGTGCTTTACCTGGCTGATCGCTTCTACAGAATGTCTCAATGTCTGCCTACGCCTGCCATTAATGTCTTCTCTGCTCAGTTGTTTAACTTCCGGGTTCAACTCTGTATCATAACCCTAGAGTAAGAATTAAAGGAGTGAGCTACTACTGTTTGATTGTTAGGCTTTGAACTTAGAAATACAGAAAGACCTCTGTATTCTGAGTTTTGGGATTAAAGGTGTGGGTCACCACTCTCTAACCCCCATGGCTTGACTGTAGGTGATTCTATTCTCTGATATTCCAGGCTTATTTTATTAAATATAAAATATATCACTGAAATGACATGCTTATTTTTTATGTCCTTTAATGATAGAATTTTTGGGGAGACTTGGCAGTATTTTTAAGATATAGTTTCTCTTATAGATAATAAGCGTTCACCTTAGGTCTCAGTACACCTTTTGTTCAAACTGAACACTAATTTTGGTCTTTTTTCATTGCCTTGTTCAATGATAAGAGGCTTTGGAATGGAAAAAGATAATAAATGTTGAAAAGACATGGTATTAAATATTCCTTTTTCAGTGCAGTTTCTTGGTCTCAGGCTGCCAGAGGCCCAGATCCACAGACCTGCCGGGCCAGACCCCTTAGCTGCCCAGCTGCCCACCACTCAGACCCCCAGAAATGATTCAGACACATATATTAACTTTACGCTGTTTGGCCTATGACTCAGGCACATTGCTAGATAGCTCTTTCTTTTTAAACTAACCCATTTCTATTACTGTCTGTCACGTGGCCTAAGGCTCACCTGTGCTCATTACATGTTGCTCCTTTGCACTTCAGCTTTGTCTGCCTGACTCTGCCCTACTTCTCCTACCTATGCTTTGATTTCTCCTCCTACTTCTTCTATGGTGAACAATCTACAGAGAGAAGGTCCAAGATACAATCTAACCACATATAAACAAATCTAACACAGTCTGTATGATACTGATCAGGCTGACATCTGAGGACTCTGCCATCTATTACTGTGCAAAGAATATTGTCACAGCACACATCTGATGTATGTCAGAAACACAGAAGGAGTAGAAAGTTGCTGTGGGGTTGAAAGAAAAGAGAAGGTTAACCTGAAGATTTTATAAAAACCTGTGTTTATGTATGAAGGATAGGAACAACAGACTAAAGATAAATTGTATTACATTAAGAATTTTCATACTAATGCTGTTTCCAAGGTTCAGAGGATAGAAGTTTTCAGTTCATACACTTGAACCATTTCTTACTTGAGTGATATCAATGTACCCATGTGTCTACCATGAGTCAATATTTTAGATTAGAAAGGTTTGATCACATTTTACATCAATATCAAATCATAGACTAAAGATGAGAGGTTGAATTTTAACCAAGTTGCTTTTCTCAAACAGGTTTACATTTATACATTTTTAAAGCATAGGCTCTGATATTAAGCAGTGCCCACTAATGAGACAATAGTAGTCTATTCCTCTCTAAATACCCTGCTCTGTAATCACAGCATGTGACCGAACAGTGAACACAGTAACTTAAAACCTTTCTTTCCGGTCTTTGGGAGGCATGGGCTGATACACATCACAGTGACCCTTGGTGCTATTCTGGGTGCTGTTTAATATTAGTGTTGCTGATTCTTGCCGTATTCATAGAGGAATATGTGGCAGATGTATCTGTAACTTTCTTCAGAAATAAGTTACTGAGTGGAGACTCCAAGTTAGTTCAGAAAAATCTCTAACCAGATCTTTGTGCATTTGAAACCTCTGCTCACTGAGGAAACTGTCATGTATCATTCTGTGAGGGAATAAGTGTGGAGATGTGAGCCAATATCCAGAAACTATATTCCCCATTGATTACATCAGGAAATCTATTCCTAATACTTAAATTCTTACTTAGGTGCTATTTAGAAGAGTAAAATATAGCACAGTTACAAAAGGAACTTCTGGGGATTTGTGATGAATGAAAACAAGGCTGTGAGAGGAGAATGAAGAATATTTCACAAAGTAAATGGGGATTAGTGAAAAAGCTAGAAATCAGTGAGTGATGTTTTCACTGAAAACTCCTGCTAACTTTCAAACTTATGGAATCAGATGAGCCCAATTATAATCCTAATATTACCTTAATTCAGTAGTAGAAGATTATAGTATCTATTTGTATTGTCATAGAGTCCAGAATATTGAGAATGGATTACTTTGCAAATATGGTTTTCTACATATGACTTAAGCATGCAGTCCTTTCCCTATGACAGCCACTAGCATCCCATGTGCTGAAGTATGAAATAAATCCTTATAGATATTACTCAGCCCCACAAACTCCAAAATGTCAATATATATAGTTTATATTAATTACTAGCAATAATTCTAAAACATTATAAATAGTTATTAAGTGATTATATAAAACACTCTTTGAAACAATATATTAAACAATTAAGCACCCGAGGGAAAGCTGGACTGCTCCATATAGAGGCAGTAGGTCTAGAGAAGACTGTAATTGATATTGCATGTACCAGGTCTTGAACTGGTCATGGCCAAGTCCCATATATGAGTCTTCAAGGCTCTAAGTTCACACCTCTAGTTCAAGTTGATAATGCCTTAACCTAATACAAACGTAAATCCACTAATCACCCTGAATTGTAAGGAACAATGTTCTTCAATAATGTGAAGAGGCTGTTTCTCTGAGAACTGATAGTCCACAGGAAATCATATCAATTCTGACCAGTGGTGGAAGAGAAGACCTACATCAGTCACTTTCTAGATGCTTCTCTCCTGCCACTTTAGATGCCTCTGATTTATAACCTCATGTACAAGCCAAATGTACTTCAATATCCTGCATGTATGTTGTTTGTATTTTGTAGCTATACTTAGATATTTAAACATATACACACATATATCCATAATACTGCTATTAGATTGTCTCATTTCTGGGAGCACATTCTCGATCCATCCTTCTTTCATGAAGATGTTCACCTTTTGAAAATCTTACCTAACACAAGCCCTGTCCAGAACTGAGAGAACTCTGTACTTGGAAATGTAGACATGGAGAAATAAAGTTATTTAAGTAACACATCCTCTACCCATGAGGATTCTTGTCAAGCAGATCTTCCCTCTGTTTATTCCTTCAAGTGCATGCGAATGGAGAGCTGGGAACTGATTGAATCCCAGTGTGTATGTGCTTCATTTATACTTCCTTCTTATTGCCGGTATGTTTTTCTGGAATTGTTAAATTTTCTGTAAGTATCACAGAGGATTTTCCTCTTTCTATTGACCTCTTTATTGACATGTTTCATCAATGAACACGTTTACATATGGGGGCTGCATCTGAGCTTAAAACTAATGTTCTCTGACATCAGGTTCTCTGTTCCAGGTATAGTCTGAAAAAGGAAGATAAGATTGTTCTCTCCTGTTGTCACCTACTACAGTGTGACCTGATGAAGCTGTATCCAAATGTCACCATGGAGGAGCCTAGCACTGGGGCGTCATTGATGATAGTATAAATATAGCTTAAGGTATTCTCTGAAACATTCTGTCACTATTTCCAGGCTAATAGCCATTTCCTCTGCAGGTGATCCCTGAGAGCAAAGAAGTTTTAGGGATGTTTAGTCCTCAGGGAAAATGGATAAATAATTGGAGACCATGACAAATCATCTTTAAGGGTGGTCAGAGACCACAGAAGACACAGTGGAGCCAGGTTTCCTTATGTGAGGGATAAGCTGTGTTGGGCACTGAGGAATTCTGCATTCTCTGATTTTCTTTTATGAGTTTATTAGCTAATCTGCAACTGCTGTGATTGACCTGTGATGTTTCCATGCTAAAGAATATTATTTGAAATTCATTGTTAAACTCTTTATAGAGGTGTAGTTCCTTGTTTATCTATTCAGATTTATTTTCTTTTTTATAATTTGATTACAAATACAAACAATAAAGTATGATCTTTGATTCTCCTCCCAATTCCTCTGAGATCATTCTTATGTCCTCTTGTACCAAACTCCATACCCCATCTTCCTCTGTGTAGGATAAATACAAATAGACAAAAACAAAAAGTTTTTAAAAAATGTTCAAAACCAAAGAAAGATAAAACAATAAATATTGTCAACCTATGATGCAAAATCCTAAATTCCCTGCCGATGAATAACTTCTGTTGTGTTAAGACAAGAAACCATGTTTTCTTGATGAAATAATCTATTGAAAGATACATACTTATTTCCATAATTTATTTATTGTGATGTTGTAATAATAATCTCTGAGAAAATATTAATGAAGTATATTAACTTTCTGTGATGTGGGTGAGTTTCTAAGTATATAATCTGTTAGAAAGGGAAATATTAATTGCATGCATCTGAACTGTCTTAACTTTCTCATCAGTATCATCATCATCATCATCACCACAATCATCTGATAACCTTGTCACAAAGTGGAACACCTGTCTCAGTCCTGAGATCTACTAAGTGCTTAGGTCCTGATATTACATCCTTAACATCTGCAGCGATCAGGGAAGGATTGTGTTCTGCATTTCCTCACAGAGGGTAAGGCTGTCGGCCTCAGCATCCTGCTGCCTGACCCATGTGTCTTCTACCTTCTTCTCTATCTGCACTGGGTCCTTTTCTAAGAATAAGCTGCTCATGAATATGCAAATTACTCAAGTCTATGGAGGTAAATATAGGAATGTCCACATCCAGAACAACATATGATCGGTGTTCTCTTCACAGTTAAAAATTAAACAAGTCCTCATGATGACATGGAGTTGGATTATTCTCTTCTTCATGTTAGTATCCACAGGTAAGGGTCTTTCCAGGTACAAACCTGATGAAGTAGAATGGACTATGGTGCCATGACACACAATTCACCTTTTGCTCCGTAGGTGTTTACTCCCAAGTCCAACTGCAGCAGTCTGGTCCTGAGCTGGGAAAACCTGACGCCTCAGTTAAATTGTCCTGCAAAGCTTCTGGGTTCAACATCGAAAGTACCTATATTCACTGGGTGAAGCAGAAGACTGGACAGGGCATGGGGTGGATTGGATTGATTGATCCCTCAGATGGTAGTACTGGTTATGCTCAGAAGTTCCAGAATAAGGCCAAACTGACAGCAGACACCTCCTCCAGCACACTCTATATGGAGCTCAGCTGTCTCACATCTGAGGACTCTGCAGTCTATTACTGTGCGAAGCACAGTGTTGCAACCACATCCTGAATGTGTTAGAAACCCTGGAGGAACAGGAAGCTGTCCTGTACTGAGATGACAGAGAAGATTAGCTTGGAGATCTGTTCAAAATCATTCTCAATGTCCCTTTTATGGCTCCTTCACAGGCTTATATGATCTTTGTTAGCTTGTCCAAAGGACTACTGTGATGCTAGTTGAGGATGCCCTTACAGTACATCATAAGTTTACCAGTGACCTTCTCCATTCACATGACTCCTCCTTAATGATCTAAAATAGGATTATTATTTTGTAGCACCACATAATGACACAAATATCTCTTCAATACAAGAAGCTGGAACTGTTGCTGCAGTAGCTAGAAATAAGCTGTAGAAAACAGACCAGTGAGGGATGAATCAGCAGTCTGTGCACAAGCAGTTACCCTTCCATTGTCCAACTTGATTTGCCTACAACAAGTAAAACTTCTTTGTTTGAAAGGGTCCCCACAGATTTGGTGGTAGAGTCCTAACCCTCTACTGTACAATCATGTTTTATGTCTTTCATTATTGTGCTTCTGATCATGAATTTCTTACTATTTTAAATTATGGATGGAGGTGAATACCAGATATTGGAGGCCTAGGATTTAGAGTTTGCTATTTTGCCAACAAGATGGGCTCCTGCAAATAAAGGACTGGAACCTGAGAAGTGGGACTGCATGCTGAGAATTGTAGGGCCTGATACTCTCAGCAGCAGGCATAGGTGCTCATTCTTCCGTTTCCCCATATTGTATTGTGTTTGTTACCAATTCTGTACCAATTGGTTTATATTGCGTGGACCAGTTAAAAAGCCTTTACTATTTTGCAGGTATTTTAGAAGATGGTTTAGTGTATTAAGGATGATTAGAAAGTTTGCACCTCTATAAATTTTTAAAATGGCCATTTCTTTCTTCATTTGAAATATATAGGAAGCCATAGGACACAGCCAGAAATTGACCTTTATACTTCTCTGTGCCTTCATTTTGGCATGCTTTTATTAAATTATCAATAGTATTTGAGGAATTAACAACTATAGACTGGAGCTTCTTGAATTTGCTGTTTGCATTTTAATTCAGAGGTAAAAGAGAAAATTTGAAACTGCACCTTTATTATCTGTCTGCTCCTCTATAGCTTGTTGTAGCTGACCAGCAAGTTATAAAAGGGCTTTGTAGATTTCTGTCTATAGGGGGAAAGTTGCCTGAGGGAGTGTTAATATCAGGAACTTTATTTCATGTCCTCATAACATCTTGGAGGCTTTGGCTGTGAACCACTTGATGGTTGACAAGCACTTGGGCCACTGTTTGGAAGTATCCTTGTCTGATAACTTGATGATAGTTACTTTTTGTAGAGGTTCCTGTCTATGGATATGAGCCACAGTGGAGAGGCATTCATCCATCCATGACTGAAGACACAGACTAAACTGAGTGATAGTGAGGTTTATTTTCACAAGAGCCTGTCAGGCTAAGGATATTATTTTACACATATTTTCTATAACATTTATTAGTCCTATATGAAAATGCCTCTCAACTCTACTTTGTAAAACATTTTTTTTAGATTTTTTTAAAGTGGGGAAGGGAGAGCTTCATTGACAGGATTTGTCCTATTCTCTACTGACTGGAAACACAACCAATATCTGTACATCCTGAGAAAGTTCTTTAAGGTCTTTTCTTGGTAAGAATCATTACTGAATTAACACACAGAAGAAAATTATGGAGAGAATATGTAAGCAGTTCTGTAGGAAGCCTTTTTTTAAATACTGGAACTTGCTTTTCTTCTGGTGAGATTGGTGCTAGCCTAAGCTGGTTCCACAGTATTAAACATTTAATATAACTGTTCCCATAGAGCAGCAACAGTTGTCACAGTTTGGCCTCAAGATTATGAATGAATCTCATGATCATCACACCATGAATTTTAATTTTTAGTTACATTAATAGTTGATGAGTTTATTACTTATGCTTTGGCTCTTATGTCTTTATGTAAGTTTTGCAGTTGGTTTGAACACATTAATAGTAAACTCAGATTTATAAATATTGTTTCCAAATCACAGTAAGAAATGAAATCAAAGCACTGCCCCTTGGTGTCATTTAACCAAGAGCAGGTCCAGATTTAAATTCCCTACTTGGCTCTTCCTGTGCTGTCTTCTGTTGTTCGTTTTGTAGGTTTCTGATTCTACTTATCTCCATCTCTTCCTCTGCACCTCTCTCTATGTCTGCCTGAGCCACCCTCACTGTGTCTGCCTGTCCTTTCTTATTTCTCCCTCTGTCACCAACAAATGTATTTGCTTTGTTTTTATTGAACAACTTGGAATCCATCAATTTGGAGAAAATTGGAAATATTAGACAGAAATCTTTAGCAGTGCTGTACTAGGGATTAATTAATTTTTCTAGCAGACACAAATGATAAATAGTATTATAAACATCTTTTATATTCAAACAATATCTATTTATTATTTTTAACATTTTACAGTCTTAAGAGTTTCAAGTGCTTTATTTACTCTTGTTGTGTTCCCTCCCCTTAGTATGTAAAATATATTATTAGTCAAAATATATTGTCACAAAAGTATAATTTCTATAATGTAGTTAACATTACTATTGATATTTTCTTCACAGAGTGTATTTGCTGACACAATAAGTAAATATTAATAGTTAATATTTCTGAAGTTCTGCATTATGCCATGTTATCTGGTCTCCTATCTATTTCCTTCTCAGTACCCAACCTCCACTCTAAAGTCTTTACAGAACATGAACCTACACTGACTGACACAGCATTGTCTCTTACAGTCTGAGGGCAGCTTGTGATCACACTTCTATAGCGCATGGGGTTGGATAAAATATTTGAATAATAACCAGCATGAAGACCTTGAGGACATGGTAATCTCAAGAGTGTGATTCAATGAGAAGACTCTAGCTCAGAACAGTAACATTTCATGCTTCTCAGCAGATTGTCATGTGCTTGATATGTCTGCTGCCATGAGGGGAATGCTTTGTGGCTGGTATGAGGGTTCTAGTGGATTACTATGTTAAATATTGTGTAAACCTATGTTGAGTTTAACATAGTGTTTGAAATACCAGCGATTTTATAAAAACATCCTTTTGGCTTCTACCAACTGGAAATCAGGGATTGCCCAGCTGGCAGGGAAATCTTCTTCATGCCTCTGTATCGGATGAGACCCTCCAATGTACTAAAAATGCATCTGTCAAGTGGTTGTAAGACCTCAGTTCAGGAATCTCTGGTACCTGTTGGATAAGTCTTTTTAAAGTACTCAGTCACCCTATACTACATGTTGTAGAGATCTTCAAACAGGGTTGTGTGTGTAAGAAAGACTGAAATATGAATTTCTGAGCCAGAACTATGCTGTGGAAATTATTCTTTCAAATCACAGCTTATACTTTACATTCTGCCCAGAAGCAAGAAATGACTCATTTCAATCTGATACCATGTCAATGAGACCTAATTTGTCATAGTCACCACCCAGAGATGTTTTGTAAACTATAGTATTTCCTAAAGATATCCTATATATCTGTGTTGGGGATTCAAGTAAGAAACCTAAATTTTATTCAAGACCCATTGTGGTCGTCTAACTTAGGTGCTCTTACCCAGCTATAGGCCAATGGAGCTACAAATGACCTTATCTTCTCTAGTTACAAAAATACTGGTGGGTATTGCTAGGACTGGATCCAAGTGCATCCAGGGAAACCTTTGGCATTCAAGGGGATGTTAATAGTAACACAGGCACAACCTAAAATCATTCTCTGACACATCCACTCACTATCTACAGACAAACAATAGTCATTAATCTCTTCACCTGAGCACTGTGAAGTTTCAAGGATACATGGAGCCAGTAATCAACAGAACAGAAATCAGATAAGGAGTAGAAGGGACTCTCTGGCCTTTATAGTCTTTTAATTAAAGCTTACTAGGTCATCTGTTGATGCGTTGTTTGTATGTGAAGTTCCATGCTCAAATACAAAAAAGTATGTTAAATATTCAGAAATTTATATGTTAATATTTATTTTATCTAGTTCTATTTATTCTTAAATTTGAAAAACATATATTTTATTCAGTATATTATGACTACAATGTCCAGGGATGTTTCCCTAGCACCCAGTCTCTATCTAACCCCACTTTGACTTCTTCTATTGAGGTATCTATTTCTATCTCCCTCTTTGCTCTCTCATCAACTCTCTCCTTTTTTCAAGATTTGTTCCCAAGTCTTCTTGGTTGCAACCCATTAAGACCCCAATTTGCTGAGGTGATCTTCTCTATTTTCTCTTCTTAGGGGAATCTCTAGATGTTTCTCTCAAGTTCTTTCTGATCTCAAGCTGTTCGGGGTTCTTTGTTCTTTTTGTCTAAAGTCCACTAATGAGTGAGTACATCCCATGCCTCTCTTTCTGGGCTTGTGATACCTTGCTCAGGAGGATATTCTCCAAATCCATCCATTTGCCTAAAAATTTTAGAATGTCGTTTTTTTTTTTTTTCTTTTCGCTGAGTATTACTCCATTGTGTACTGTTTGTTAATCCATTCATCAGTTGAGGGGCATCTAGGTTGTTTCCAGGTTCTTGCTATTATGAATAATGCTGCTATGAACACAGCTGAGATAATGCCTTTGGGGTACGAATGTCCACAATCCTGCCTAATTTTATAGTGTATATAAAACTAAAATGCAGAAGAAACATATTCTCATTGTGTATAAATAGAATTACAAGCTTGTGGAAGTAACAGACCAATATCTAATTTGACTTGAAATCCACTATATGAGATGGAACCCATATTTGATCCTACTGGGGTGACCAGGAACCTGAGGCTAGATATCTAAAGGATTAAGGGTAAAATAAAATACTATTGTTCTACAAAAGAAATGTAGCAGTAAAATACCCAATAATGACATTCTTCTATACTCATATATCAATATCTTGCTAAGTCACCATCATAGAAGCTTCCTTCTATAACAGTTACGAAGAAATACAAGAAACCAGAATTAGATAAAATGCAGAGAGTGAGAAACTTCGAACATTCAGCATTTAATATGATTTTTCCATAAACTCTTCCCCTAAATGTTCAAGCAATCCTGCAGAAGAGAATGTGGATAGAGAATCAAAGCCAGTGGGTATGGAAGACACCAAGGAAAAAGTCCTTATAAACACAAGAGGAAAGACAGACACAAGAAGTATTCGTGCATCTGAACTTTATGGGGCCTTAGAACTGAGAAAACTTAACACATGACACATTCCTATCCCAGATGCTATATCCAATTCATGACTACATACAAATTTAATTGTAGCTTTCCTCAAACGGATCTCACTGGGGAAACAAATTACTTATGAGAAACAGGCACCATGTCCAACATTTGATTGCCAACAGATTTCCAAATTTAAGCAATTTTGGGGTGCTCTTTGTCTCAATGTCATGTCAGGTTTTTCCTCAATTTTATCTTAATTTATGTTTCCTCTCTCTCCCTCTCCCTCTCCCTCTCCCTCTCCCTCTCCCTCTCCCTTTCCCTCTCCCTCTCCCTTTCCCTCTCCGTCTCCTCTCCCATCGATCCTTGGAACACATATTATTGTTCTATATATGTTTTCATGGGATTTCCAAGTTGCAAATGTTCCAGGATACTTGTAACCACATAAGACAGTGTAAAATTGAATAGGTCACAAAGCAAAATACCTGACTTTCTGGAGAGAGTCCCTCCTCCTGGCTGTTCACCTTTAGGAAAAACCAGTGTGACTTGAGGAGAAGAGCATAAAATATGCACTGTCACTGAAATGTCAGTTATCAGTGAACACTTTCAAGAGCCAGTTCAGTCTGAAGCTGAGCTCTGAAACCTCTGAAGACACAGACTTGCATTACTTTGCAGCAGACACAGTGAGCAGGTGGCTTGTGTTCTCAGCAACAAGCCCACTTTGAGGATTCTCAGAACCAGCAGAGGGTGATGTTGATCCAAATTTTACCAAAATAAAAAATGATGCAATTGTTGGGAGAAACATCTGGAGACTGCAGAGTCCTCTGAGACTCTGTTTCCTGTCTTAGCCTCCAATAAATGCAAACACCATACAAGACACACACACAAGATGTGACCTGATTCCAAATTTATTAAAGTAAGTATTCTTTGTTAAGCAATATTGCCCATATATATTTTATTTTTTATATATGGACATTATTGGAGTGACAAACATCAATTGCGTGTACATGCAAAAGGCTGCAAATGTTCAAACATGAGGTGTCTGACATCAAGTGATTGACATCACAGCCATCAGCAGCATCTGTAACTCTATCTGCAACTTCTTACCATGGGCAGGAGGGGTTGTCTCAGCTGGAATGTATGATTGTGTGTTAAGATTTCAGTCCTTGATGTTCAATCCATGGTGTGGAGCCCATGCTGCTCTGCTGTAGGAATCCTAGTCCAAAGGTGTGATACACTTACCCTTAAAACCCTCAGCCCATGGGACACAGACGAGAAGCTCAAAATAATCATGTAACCTGTCTTTCACTTCATTTTGAATTTTATCTCTCATTTTTCTGTGCATGTTTTTTTCTAAGATTAAAGGATTCTCTTTCTTTCTTTCTTTCTTTCTTTCTTTCTTTCTTTCTTTCTTTCTTTCTTTCTTTCTTTCTTTCTTTCTTTCTTTCTTTCTTTCTCTCTCCCTCTCTCCCTCCCTCCCTCTCTCTGTCTTTCTTTCTTTCTTTCCTTTCTCTCTTTCCTTTCTTTCTTTCCTTTCTTTCTCTTCTTTCTCTTCTTTCTTTCTTTCTTTCTTTCTTTCTTTCTTTCTTTCTTTCTTTCTCTCTCCCTCTCTCCCTCCCTCCCTCTCTCTGTCTTTCTTTCTTTCTTTCCTTTCTCTCTTTCCTTTCTTTCTTTCCTTTCTTTCTCTTCTTTCTTTCTTTCTTTCTTTCTTTCTTTCTTTCTTTCTTTCTTTCTTTCTTCCTTCCTTCCTTCCTTCCTTCCTTCCTTCCTTCCTTTCTTTCTTTCTTTCTTTTCTTTCTTTCCAGACTCAGATTAATGTCTGGATGACACTGCACCCCATGACATTAAATCCTTCTTTGGTAGCAGTCCTTATACACCATCTAAAGGAATGTCTGGTTCCTCTTCTACTCGGTGCATGTGTTGATCCTGTTACCCACACCACCATCATATAACATGTTCTCTCCACATGAATCACATGGTAATATCATCATATCCAATCAAGGTGATTGACAACGTCTGAAGGATGCATTGATGTTTGAGGTTTGTGTAACGTCTATTTCCTCTCCAGTGCTTTTCTCCACATGTATCACTGTGATGAGCAGGGAGAGCCAGTCATGCCTACAGCACTGACTGCAATTATAGAGAAATAAACTTTCAAATTGAGGATATCTGGGGTTTGTAAGTTTGAAATCTATAAAACAGTTCAGTGCCATGATGTGAATGGAGAAGATATGCTATTCTGAATTTAAAGTAATATATTCTAAATTTAGCCCTCATTGTCAGGGTATATAGTATCTACACTTATTAAAAAGGCTGCATTAAATCTATGAATTTTAATTATCATAGCAAATAGTCCATATCTTTCTTTTAAATTATTAGCCTTGGAAACAGAAGCACTTCTGAAAAATTTAGAAAAAAATATCTGCATTCTCTGCAGCTCACATCACAGACTTAAGATGAATCATCACACTTTTATGCCTGTATGGACAAAACATCAGCTGGCAAGGAGCATTGTGTGTTAGTTTTCTTTCCATGGTGTTACTACAACTTTGTGGTAAGAGCAGGTTCATGCTTTTAGAAACATTTTGATGGGCTTATCTTTTTAAACATTGAAATAAGAAGATGTTTCATTCATATAAATGAACTGCTCATTTTAATGTCACTTTATTTAAAGAAACCAGCAGTTTACTCAAGCCTCTTTCCATATTTTCAATTATGTTCATATCACAATTTCAGTGTGAAAGGTCTCCAAAGTTAGGCAAATCATTTTTTCCCCAAGTTCTAAAACACCAGTAGTGACAAGAAAAAGATTATATTGTTGTAGTATGAGGTTTCTGGCATGGACTTTCCGGCCTAACCTCAAGGTCTAGGCCTACAGACCCGCAGACCCACAGTCTTAGAGAGACATACAGGCGCTTTCATTAGTTTTTGGCTGATCAGCTCGGGCCCAGGCATATCACTAGCTAGCTCTCTACTGTTCAGCTAACCCATGTCTCTTTGCAGCCATGCAGCTCAGTACCTTCCTTTAGAGCAGCATAGTTGTCCTTAGCTTCCTCTGGCTCCTCTCTGGTACTCTTCTGGCACTCTGCTCTCAGAGATTTTGCTTAGTCTGGTAGCCCTGCCTACACTTCCTGCCTGCTTTTGGCCAATCAGCTCTTTTTATTAAACCATCTGGTGGGCCAATTATTTACCATGAAACAACACAATACCCTACATATTGTGACTTAGCATCACTGAACCTATGAATACAATCCTTTGAACCTGTATGTTATGACTTCCAGCATTCTCTGTCCTTCTGCCCCTCCTCCAGGATGATGGTCATCTCAGAGATTTGAGCTAACTAATCATGGTTTTCCTACAAATTATGTCTTCTACTGCTGTTTATAAATTTATCAGAAATAAAGGGCAGTATAAAGATGAAACTACTAATGCTGAATACATAGAAATTTCAAATATCAGAGCCAGGAAACTGACAGATTCGTAGTCAATGAAACATCACTTTTTTCTGTGCCATTGTAGACTGAATAACTGCAGACTGCAAACAACACATATTTTTCCTTGTTGCACTCAGACAATAATCTTCAGATGTGCTGTATACTGAGGACCTAGGTCTTACTATGAGAGCTGCTCTCTATGGGGAGCAGAGATGAACTCCCCTGAGCCTCCTGTGTCCTCCATAACAGATAGTTCTTCCTGAGCCCTAAAATTTAAATCCACCCTTAGAGTAATCATCTCAGGGAGGGAATGCAAATCTCTCCTGGCTCCACCCAACCTTAGGTTGAAAAGCCAAGGCTGAGTCTGGGTACTCACTGGTGCACAGCCATGGACAGGCTCATTTCCTATTTCCTGCTCCTGAATTTCCCGACATGTGAGGCTCCATAAGGGCAAATTTTCACATTATCCCCTATTCCAGTCTTACCCTCTGCTTTTGTCTCCACAGATGTCCTGTCCCAGATTACCCTGAAGGAGTCTGGCCCTGAGTTGTTGCAGCCCTCCCAGATCCTCAGTCTGACCTACTCTTTTTCTGGGTTTTCACTCACCACTTCTGGTATAGGTGTGGGCTGGATCCGTCAGTCCTCAGGAAAGGGTTTGGAGTGGCTGTCACATATTTGGTGGGATGCTGATAAGAGGTACAACCCATCTCTGAAGAGTCGGCTGACAATCTCCAAAGACACCTCCAACAACCAGGTATTCCTCAAGATGACCAATGTGGACTCTGCAGATACTGCCACATACTACTGTGCTCGGAGAGCACATTGATTTCTTCTCCATGGACAGCTGTACAGTATTTGAAGCTATTTCTCAGCTCTTATTCTCCAATTCAGAAGGTTGGGAGTTGGCACACATATCCTGCTAGCCTCTGGGGTTTCCTCTTTACTCTGAGTTTCAGGGTCCTGGATTCCTGAATTTATAAAAATAAGGTACTTTTAAAATATTGTACAGAACTGAGAAGCTGTCCTTATCTATCTATCTATCTATCTATCTATCTGTCTGTCTGTCTGTCTGTCTGTCTGTCTGTCTGTCTATATATCTATCTATTTTTAACCAAATTGAGTTAGAGTGGTGGTTCCACTCTGTCTTTTCTTCAAATACCCAAAACAACAGAGTACACATTCCGTAACTACACCTCCAAAAGTCTGGAATTTCTAAATAAGCATTCATAACTTAAGTCACTGCCCAAAGTGACCAAAGAAATCCAAAAAATATCTCAGGCTATTGCCAAGGCTTTTGGTTATTCTCCACAGCCTGATGATAACATCCTGTTGCTGAAGACAACTATTACATATCTCATTGAACATGGAGAATCTGATCTAGAGGACTCACCCCTACTGCCTACTGTTCATAGTAGTAGAAGGGACTCAGATGCTCTCAGAAGAGAATAAGCCTGACAAAAAACTGCCACCTCCTGTCTTGACTTCTGACTACATGAACAAATACATCTACACCCTGATAGGCAATATATATTTAGGGGTTAACATGAGAGTATACAATCTGCAAATGTGCATTAACTTGGACAAACAAGCAGATATAATCTATCTATCTATCTATCTATCTATCTATCTATCTATCTATCTATCTCTCTACCTATCTATCGAGCATGTATCTCCTATATCATCTATCTATATACCAATGTTTATCTATCGGTCTGTCTATCTATCTATTTATCTACCTATGTTTATCTATCTCTTTATCTATCTATCTATCTGTCTATCTATCTATCTATCTATCTATCTATCTATTTATCTATCTATCTATCTACCCATCTATCATTTATCTATCTATATGTATATCTAGTTCCAATTACTCCTTGAAACTTATTGTCAATTATGCTGTTTTGTTAGTAATACTTACAAATGCTATAAAATTTGGATTTTATAAAATATGTAAGTAAGACCATTAGTAGATTTGATTGTCTTAGGAATGACTGTAGAGCAAAAGAAAGCATGATATGTCATGAATAATAGACTCTTCATGTTGAGCTGTTTATAATGTCATGATTGATAAAGTATTTACGGAGACATGTACGTAATTCTCATCAAATTCTGGGATTATATTTGCATCCATTAGTCAAATGTCATTGGTCTGTCTATGGGCAGGACCCCTGAGGAAGTTGGTTTAGTACTAGATACTTCTTTCCTGCTACATTAGAAGCCTCTCATTTATAACCTCATATACAAGCAAAATATACATCAATATCCTGAATTTATGTTGTAGGTATTTGTTTTAAAAATGTAGCTTTACTTAGATATTTAAACATATATGCACACATATCCATAATACTGCTATTAGATTGTCTCAATTCTGCGAGCACATTCCAAGTCCATCCTTTCCTGAAGATATTCACCTTTTGAAAATCTTAACTGACACAAGCCCTGTCCAAAACTAAGAGAACTCTGAACTTGGAAATGTAGACAAGGAGAACTAAAGTTATTTAAGTACACACATCCTCCACCCATGAGGATTCTTGTCAAACAGATATTCCCGCTCTTTATTCCTTTAAAGTGCATGCAAATGAAGAGGTGAAATGGATTGAATCACAGTGTGTATGTGCTTCATTTATACTTCCTTCTTAATGCCAGTATCTTTTTCTGGAATTGTTAACTTTTCTGTAAGTATCACAGTGGATTTTTGTCTCCTGTTGACTTCTTTATTGTCACCTCTCTCTATGTCTGCCTGAGCCGCCCTCACTGTGTCTGTCTGCCTCTTTTCTTTTTTCTCTTTCTGTCATTAACAAAAGTATTTGCTTTGTATTTATTGAACAACATGGAATACATCACTTATGAAAAATTGGAAATATTAGACAGAAATCTTTAGCAATGTTGTACTAGGGATACATTAATTTTTCCAGCAGACCGAAATGATAAAGAGTACTATAAACATTTTTTTATTCAAATAATGTCTATTTATTATTTTTATCATTTTACATTTTTATGAATTTCAAATGTTTTATTTACTCTTGTTGTATGATCTGGCTATTTATTCTGCCTGTGTATTCCAATATAAGTACCAGTCTCTTGGAATGTAAAATATACTTTTAGTCAAAATATACTGTCACAAAGTATAATTTGCATAATCAAGTTAAAATTATTATTAAAATGTTCTTCACAGAACATATTTACTCACACAATAAGTAAATATTAATTGTTAATATTTCTGAAGTTATCCATAAATTGTTAATATTTCTGAAGTTATCCTTATCATCTCTCTATCTATCTATCATCTTTCTGTCTGTCTGTCTATCTATCATCTATCTATCTATCTATCTATCTATCTATCTATCATCTATCTATCAATCACCTATCTATCTATCTATCTATCTATCTATCTATCTATCTATCTATCTATCTATCTATATCTATATATCTACCTACCTATCTTCATCTATCATCTGTCTATATATATGTATATCTGGTTCCACTTACTCCTTTGAGCTTGTTGTCAATCATGCAGTTTCACAACTGGTATTCACTAAACTTATAGCGGGTACATTCAGGTCTATAAAAGCAATAGCCATGGTGTTCCATGAATAAAAGTATGGTGAGCTTGCAAAAGATAAATCCAGAGAGTGACAATGGAGATATGCCTGAGAACACAGCCTGTAATTCTACCCAGAAAGAACCATAAAAAGGGGATGAAAATTCCCTTTTAAGTCTTTATATCCATATCTATTGCGCATCTATGATAAAAATGTTGACCTAATGAACAGAGTGATCCACATTCTAAATTTTGCTCATTCTCATCACTTCCTCAGTGTGAAAATATTTTCCGTAGGTGGAGAAAAGTCTTCATGTAAATATTTGTTTGTAATCTAGCTGTAATCATGTACAGCCACAGGATTTGGGTAATTGCATCATGAAGCAATAGCATATTGTGGCTCTCAAATATTCTCTCTCTGTTTACTGACTTCATCACCTGTGGTCATTGCTAAAGCTATGAACTTAAACAATCAGTTCTCAGAACCAGCAGGGGGCACTGTGGATCCATCAAGTCTCTCAGAAGCAGGTAAGGATGTTGTGCATTGAGAAGATTTCAACTGCCTCATCTCATTGTCAGTCTCATTACATTCAGAGACCATGGTGTAGTTGACATGTGAGATATTCCTGCTACAACACACTGGAGAGAATATTTGTTAAATAAAATCCATGGTGATGTTACTAAGGTCCAGATTGTATTCTTGCTGCTCATGGAAATGATACTAGACCATGAAAGACTTAATAAAGACTAAGAGCATTTGAGATCCATGGCACTGAGCAACATTTTGGGAAAAGTTGTTTTTAGAAGTTGTCAGCTAAGATCAGAGGTGTGCATATTTCTGTTGAACAATGATGTAAAATTGACATCAGGCTCCAAAGCTCTGTGCAAGTATCTGATAGGGTCAGCATGGTCAATGCAACTTCAAAACATCACAAATAGGGTTGACACTAATGAAATTCATCTGACTTTTGAAACATTAAAGTGTGGTTCATTTTACTGAACGCAGATGTGCTGACCAGAATTTTACCAGGATGGTGGGACATTGTCTGCACAGGTGCCAGGATAAAACGTGGAATACATTTCATCAGACAAGTTTATACTTAAACCTCACCATCCAACTGATGAACACAGAAGAACCTTACATGCTCTGTCTCAAAAAGAAGCAGATCTTCATCTAAGGAATATTATTCCTCATGATGGTACAAATTACAGACTTTGTGCTTTTAAATTCGAGGCTATTCACAGAAGGACCTGAACCATATGTGAGCCTCTTTGGCTACAATCCCAGAGCACACAGGAGCTCACTGTACACTGAAGTCAGATCATCCTCTACCTGGTGGCGCAGCTATAGATAAATGTATTGCTAGGATCAGGGCTGATGTGGAGTCAGATACTGAAGTAATAATGGCATCTTTCCTGCAAGTTGTGTTCATTCCAGTGTTTAGATAAAAGTGTCTGGAGTTGGATAAAAGTTCTTGATATTCAATAAAAATTTTCTAGAAAACTTTGCTTCAGATCTCATTTCCATTTTGAATTTTGTGAGGCAGAACATAACTTGAGCCAGAAAGGACAGGATGGGTTCTCCCAAGAACTTGCCAACAATCTACAGAGAGAAGATCCAAGACAGAACATAACAACATATAACACTATATCCGACACAGTCTCTATGGCGCTTATCAGGCTGACATCTGAAGACTCTGCCATCTATTACTGTGCAAAGAACACTGTCACAGCACACATCAGAAACACAGAAGGAGTAGAAAATTTCTGTGGCATTGAGAGAAAGGATAAAATTACCCTTAAAACTTCCTAAAATTTGTAATTATGAAGGTAAGAAACAAGAGATTAAAGATAAATTCTATCACATAAAGAATTTTTATACTAATGCTGTAATCAAGATACAGAAGATAGAAGTTTTAAATTATACACTTGAACCACTTCTCACTTTGGTGATATCAGTGTGAGCATGTGTCTCCTGTGGTCAATATTTTGGATTAGATATGTTTGATCACATTTTACATCAATATCAAATTCTAGATTAAAAACATTGAGGTTAAATATAAACAAAATTTATTTATTAAACTAGTTTACATTTATAAATTTTAGAGCATAGGCTCTGATATTGAGCCCTGCCCACAGATGAGACGATCCTAGTCTATTCCACTCTAAATACCCTGCTCCATAATCATGGCATGTGTCAGAGCAGTAAACGCAGTGACATAATACCTTCCTCTCCAGTCTTTGGGAGGAATGGACTGATACACATCACAGTGCCCCTTGGTGCTTTTCTGGGTCCTGAGTAGAAATTAGTGTACCTGATTCTTGCCGTTTCCCAGGGGAAACTGTGGGGATGTGTCTGTAACTTCCTTCAGAAGTAAGTTATTGAGTGTACACTCCAGGAAAATTCAGAAATAACTCTAAATTGATCTTCCTGCATTTTATAACTCTGCCTACTGAGAAATCTGTTATATATCAATCTATGACAGAGTAAGAGTGGAGATGTGTGCCAATAATCAGAAAATATATTGCACAATAGATAACCTCAGAAAATCTATTCATAATGCTTAGATCCATACTTAAGTACTATTTAGAAGAGTAAAATATAGCACAGTTACAAAGGGAACTTCTGGGGATTTGTGGTGAATGAAAACAGGGCTGTGAGTGGAGAATGAAGAATAATCCACAAAGTAAATGGAGATTAGTAAAAAAGCTAGAAATCAATGTATGATGTATTCACTGAAAACTCCTGCTCACTTTCACATTTATGGAATCAGATGTGCACACATTATAATCCTAATATTACCTCAATTCAGTAGAATAAGATTATAGTATCTATTTATATTGTCACAGAGCCTTAGAATTTTGTAAACTGAGATTTTCTACATACCATGTAAGCATACAGTCCTTTCTGTTGAACCCATTAACATCCCATTTACTTAAGTATAAAGTAAATCCTTATAGATATTACTCAGCCCAACCGAGACTCCAAAATGAAATTTTATTTTTTCCTATTTCTATCCCTTTAATTTCTTCTCTTACATTCTTACTTCTTGCCAGTGTTTACAGCACAGTATTTCTTCTTTTTTTATTTAATTTTTTTTCATTTCTACCTCTTCTCTCCCTACCTTCCCTCTTTCCAGTCCCTCCCAATCCTAGCTCAACCTCCCCCATCTCATGTTCCCCCTTATTCCCCAGCGAGGGCAAGGAGACCCCAGGTGGGTCAGCTCAGCCTGACATATCCTGTTGATTTAGGTCTGAATCCCTCATCCTAGTATTAAGGCTGGGTTACAGGTTCCTGTGTGGGAAATGGGTTCTGAGATGTACACGACTAAAATTTTTAAAGATTAAAACAATTATGGTTAACAAAAATAGTTTCACATATGTGTATAAATTTTATTTATGAGTCTATTGTTCATGTGCACTTTGAATATTTTGTTTTTAACCTCCACACTTCATTTTCTCTCCCTTCTTATTTTTATAATATTCTAATAGAACATTTAACTTATCAGTCATTATATACTTACATACATAGTTGTATATACCTATGGAATATGTAAGAACCACTAATGAGAGAGTCATATAATGTCTGTCAGAAACAGTTTTAATTAATATAGATATCTGCAGTTACATCCATTTTCATAAGAGAGATGTATGTTTCTTATCTCTTTCAGATGAAAAGCTTCTGTTGTGCTGTGTATACACCTATGATTTCTTGATGCAATCCTGTTGACAGACATGTCATTTATTTCCATATGTTAGTCATAAAATAGTGCTGCAATACACATTGATGAACAAATATTTCTAAAGCATGTATTTATTTACTTTGATCATTTTTTGTCAGTTGCTATTTTAAAATCTGCCGTAAGCGAAAATATTGTATGTATCTGAAAGAAGGCTGTAATTGTCATAACTTAGCAGGTTTTGAAATTTTCAGTTACCAGAGTTCAATTACCACCATAATCTCCACCTGTAAATCAGTCTGGCATTCTCAACAAAGTGGAGCAGCTGCCTCAGGGCTGAAATCTCTGGAGAGCTTAGCCCCTGATGTTACACCCACAGGGTCTGCACAGGCTTATGGAAGAGGTATGGGTACATTTCTTCAGAGGGGATTAGGACTTGGATCTCAGTATCCTCCTGTCTTACCCAGGTATCCTCTGTCTCCTTCTCTAGCTGAACTAGATCCTTATCTAAGAAGTTCCCTGCCTCATTAATACGCAAATTGCATCAGTCTACTGAGGTAAATACAGGGATGCCTCCACCCAACAACAACATTTGGTCAGTGATTTCTCCTAAGTCACTGAGCACAGAGGTCTTCATCATGGGATGGGGCTGGATCATTCTCTCCCTTCTGTCAGTCACTACAGGTAAAGTGCTTACCTGTCTGAAACCTGAAAGGGGGCAGGGACTAAAGGTGACAATGGAATTAAATTTGTCATTGTCTCTGTCTTTCTGCAGGTGTCCACTCCCAGGTCAAGCTGGAGCAGTCTGGGCCTGAGCTGGTGAGGCCTGAGGCCTCCTCTGTGAAGTTGTCCTGCAAGGCTTCTGGCTACACCTTCACTAACAGCTTTATTCACTGGGTGAAGCAGAGGCCTGGGCAGAGCCTGGAGTGGATTGGATATATTTATCCTGGAAGTGGTGGTACTAAATACAGTCAGAAATTCCAGGGCAAGGCCACACTGACTGCAGACAAATCCTCCAGCACAGCCTTCTTGGAGCTCAGCAGCCTGACATCTGAGGACTCTGCAGTCTATTACTGTGCAAGAGACACAATGTTGCAACCACATCCTGAGTGTGTCAGAAAACCTTGGGGGAGCAGGAAGTTGCCCTGGGACTGAGATGACAGAGAAGATTTTCCTGGAGAGTTACTAAAAAAAAATCATCATGAGTGTCTTTTTTTCCTGATTTTTCCTCACACATTTATAGTGATTTTTCTTTTTGTAAAAAGATATCTAAGAATCAAATTTAATCTGACTAAGATGCTCATATAGTATACCATACATTGTCAGTGTATTCACAAGAGACCATCTCCATTGACATGTTTCTTCACTAATGAAGCAATTAGAATAGGCAGAGGAACACCTAAAACTAAGGTCTACTTGAGGGTTATATGGAATCCTGGAATAGTAGAATCTTCTTAATATAAAAGCACACATGAAAGAAATTTAGATGATATTACCCAATAATGGGGCAAACAAAGTCCCAATAAGACACCTCTCTATTCCAAACACACCCTCTAGTTCTTTGGGTCATACCTAATCAATCTGTTGTCCATTGAGCTCCCATGAAAACTCCCAAACCACCATTGCTATTGTTAAGGCTACTGGTTGCTTTACATATACTGATGGCAAGGACATCTCTGAAGATCTTATCTTCAAAACTCATTGAATGTGGAGATTAGCCAGAGCCTGCATAGAGCTTTCACTCTACTGAATAGTGCTCATGATACTGGAGTATACTCTGTATGGTGTCAACAGAGAAAAATAAACACCAAAATGTGGTACAGTCCAGCTACAAACCCTTAGGTCTACAATCATAACCTCCCAGAACCATACAGCGATGCAACAATGACCAAAGGCATGAGGGATGAACCAACCACTATCAGATCACATCTAAGGCCAACTTCATGAGATGGATCCATTCAACACACAGCTTTGGTGGCCAAGAGCCTATGTCTAGACAGGTGAGACATAGAGGAAAACCAAATATTCCTGTTCTGCTAATGATACAGCAATAAACTAACACCTAATGACATTATTTTATACCTGTTAATTAGTATCTTGCCTGGCCATCATCAGAGAAGCTCCTTACAGCATCGGATGAGGACAAGAAAGAGATCCACAAACGTGCAAACAGTGAGACCTCAGAACATCCTAAATGGGATGTCTCTATCTAGTGCTTCCCCTCAGGGCTCAGGGAACCCTCCAGAAGGAGAGGCTTAAGATTCTAAGCTTCCAAAAGGAATGTAGGACACCAAGAAGACATGGCCTTTCAGATGCAATAGGACTGCTGTAGATATGACATGCATGTACTGGGCCTTCACAGATCTAAGACAGATGGGGTACCAAGGCTGAGGGGACATTGTGGACACAAGCCTATAGTTGGTAATAATTATCTCAGGGAATTGATTTTTAAAAGGTTAATAATTATTAAGGGGTTCATTACAAACACTCACTGATGTAAGGGATTAAAAAACATGCCATTTCTGGAAAGCTAGACTGGTCCATGCAGCTGAAGTGAGTCACATCTTCCTACGTGAGCATGAGAGAGCAAACAGGAAAAAAAAAACAGCTTGCACCTGTTCTTAAACTGGCTTTCTGCCATGCCTCACAATGTAGCCTCAAGGCCCAAAGACCATGCTTCTAGGTCAAGGTGATAATGTCTACTTTCCATAACATCTCCCGCTTTTGTCTAAAAAAGTTCCAAACCTAAATATAAAACTATACACTATAGAAACAGTTATAAGGTGATGTCCAGGAGGAGGAAAAATCAAAGAACATAAACAAGGTCAAACTTCAACTAACAAAAACAGCAAACTCGAAACATAGATTAAATGTTGATAATATTGGTAAGTTTCAAGATACAGAGATTACTCCAAAGCTGTCTATCTGGAATGTGAATATAGTACTTAAATCCTCTTATGTGAGATATGAGATGGTCATAACTGTAAATATCTAATCTTCAACCCCATCAAAGATCTGAGAAGGAAAATATATTACCTGAATAAGATGGAAGTGCAAGCGATATTTTATAAAATTTAGCAAGAAAAGACAGCTACTGCCTGGATAGTCACCCTCAGCTTTTCTGCAGTGTTGGAGCATCCAATTCTTTGGCTATAGGCCTAGAATGTCTGACAGGTCTTCTCAGAGAAGGCTATTTTGAGGAACTGTCTTATCCTGTCTTGGCAGGATTGAGTGATTTCTTATCTTTCATACTGCTTATCTGGATTGTTCAGTATGCATATTGTCAGCAGGTGAGACAAAGGCAGATATTTGCCCAACAGGTCATTATCTACTAAGGAAGAGAAATTCTATGTGGAGTGTCTTTGTTGTAAACATCATCTTGGGAAAGGAACAGTCATGACTCACATCAGCCAAATTCTGAATAACAGAACATTTGAATTCCACATTCTCAAGGTCTATGAAGCATTTGAAAACTGTCTGCATTCATTTGACACTGACATATGTTACTATATGTCTAGAGGATTAACATGAGTATTTTATGACAAACATAGGTGACTATATTCTATAATTCTTTTCAACCTAGATAAGTTAAAGTTAAGGCTTTTATTATAAAGGCAGACCATATATAAACATACATAGAGCTTAGCGACAAGCTTGTTAAAATTTACCCAAGTTGGTATCCAAATAAATAGAATACTCACAAAATCACTTCTCAGGGAAGAAATCCACTGTTAGAAGTTTGAGTAGAGGGCAAGTCTTTCTGTGATTCATCAGAAAATTCTCATTGCCATCAGTATTGCCTCTTTCAGGTGAATAAGTACTTCTTCAAAGAAGTGCTGAGATGTGCGATGGGTGGGTTGACCAGGGCCAGTCATGCTGTCCAGATACTTCAGTGGGATGTTCTGTTAATAAGACTTCACACCACTGATGGCATATTGTACAAATTCTAGTTGGTATTTAATGAAAACTCAGAGCCAGATATTGGGGGAAAGCTGGAATATCAGAGAGAAGAACCTAAGCACAGTCACTCTCATCAAGCCAGCTTCTCAGGCTGAACAGGGTAAATGCTGTCTTCTAGAGTGCTCCAGCTGGCTGATCGCTTCTACAGAACGTCTCAATGTCTGCCTACGCCTGCCTTTAATATCTTCTCTGCTCAGTTGTTTTACTTCCGGGTTATTAGATCCAAATTTTACCAAAATAAAAAATGATGCAGTAATTGAGAGAAACATCAGAGTCCTCTGAGACTCTGTTTCCTGTCTTAGCCTCCAATAAATGCAAAGACCATACAAGACACACACGATGTGACCATTTCCAAACTTATTAAAGTAAATATTCTTTGTTAAGCAGTATTGCCCATATATGTTTTATTTCTTATATATGGACATTATTGAAGTGACAAACATGAATTGCGTGTACATGCAAAAGTCTACAATGTTCAAACATGAGGTGTCTGACATCTAGTGATTGACATCACAACCATCAGCAGCATCTGCAATTCTATCTGCAACTTCTTACCATGGGCAGGAGGGGTTGTCTGAGCTGGAATGTATGACTGTGTGTTGAGATCTCAGTCCTTGATGTTCCATCCACAGTGTGGAGCCCATGCTGCTCTGCTGTAGGAATCCTAGTCCAAAGGTGGGATACACTTACCCTTAAAGCCCTCAGCTCATGGGACACAGACGAGGAGAAGCTCAAAATAATCACATAATCTGCCTTTCACTTCCTTTTGAATTTTGTCTCTCATTTTTTCTGTGCATCTTTTTTTCTAAGATTAAAGGATTCTCTTTCTTTTCTTCCTTCCTTGCTTCCTTCCTTGCTTCCTTCCTTCCTTCCTTCCTTTCTTCCTTTCTCCCTTTCTTCCTTTCTTTCTTTGCAGATTCAGATTAATGTCTGGATGACACTGCACCCCATGACATTAAATCCTTCTTTGGTATCAGGCTTTATACACCATCTAAAGGATTGTCTGGTTCCTCTTCTACTCAGTGCATGTGTGGATCCTGTTACCCACACCACCATCATATAACATGCTCTCTCCACATGACTCACATAGTAATATCATCATATTCAATCGAGGTGCTTGACGATGTCTGAAGGATGCATTGATGTTTGAGGTTTGTGTAACGTCTATTTCCTCTCCAGTGCTTTTCTCCACATATATCACTGTGATGAGCAGGGAGAGCCAGTCATGCCTACAGCACTGATTGCAATTATAGAGAAATAAACTTTCAAATTGAGGATATCTGGGGTTTGTAACTTTGAAATCTATAAAACAGTTCAGTGCGATGATGTGAATGGAGAAGATATGCTATTCTGAATTTAAAATAAAATATTCTAAATTTAGCCCTCATTATCAGGGTATATAGTATCTACACTTATTAAAAAGGCTGCATTAAATCTATGAATTTTAATTTTCATAGCAAATAGTCCATATCTTTTTCTTAAATTATTAGACTTGCAAACAGAAGCATTTCTGAAAAATTTAGAAAAAATATATAGGCATTCTCTGCAGCTCACATCACAGTCTTAAGACGAACCATCACAATTTTATGCCTCTGTGGACAAAACACATGAAATACAATCACATTTTCTTGTTAGAAATGATTTTCTTTCTCAGAAGAGGCTAGTGCCTGCCTTTCCTAGAAATGAGCAGGTCTTGCATCTGTGGTCCCTTGCGCATTCTTCCCAACCTGGCAACGTTGACCCGATATGATCCATTCCATGATGTTTTTGTGGAACCTTTCTATTGTCTGTCTTTCAGGAGGATATATATATTCCCTTAGAGAACGTCATATATATTCTTATTTCAGGATACACAAGTTGGTCATAGGTGAAAAGTCATTGTGACATTGAAACGCCTAGAAAAGAACTATGAGTCAGAGCATATCTTCTTGCCCTTCCTACCACAAAAATTCAGTGCCTCAGCCGGCAAGGTGCTTTGTGTGTTAGTTTTCTTTCCATGGTGTTACTACAACTTTGTCGTAAGAGCACATTCATGCCTTTAGAATCATTTCAACAGGTTTATCTTTTTCAACATTGAAATAAGAAGATGTTTCATTTATAAAACTGAACTGCTCATTTTATTGTCATTTTCTTTAAAGAAATCAGCAGTTTACTCAAGCCTCTTTCCATATTTTGAATTATGTTCATATCACAAATTCAGTGTGAAAGGTCTCCAAATTTAGGCAAATCATTTTTTCCCTAAGTTCTAAAACATACGTAGTGACAAGAAAAAGATTATATTGTGCCTTGACATCACTGAACCTATGAATACAATCCTTAGAATCTGTATGTTATGATTTCCAGCATCCTGTGGCCTTATGCACCTCCTCTAGGACGATGATCCTCTCAGAGATTTTCCTACAGATCATGTCTTCTACTGCTGTTTATAAATTTGTCAGAAATAAAGGGCAGTATAAAGATGAAACTGCTAATGCTGAATACATAGAAATCTCAAATATGAGGCAGGAAATAGACAGATTAGTAATCAATGAAACATTATTTTCTTCCGTGTCATTGTAGACTAAATAACTGCCAACCTGCAAACAGCACGTATTTCTCCTTGTTGTACTCAGACAACAATCTTCAGATGTATTGTATACTGAGGACCTAGGTCTTACTATGAGAGCTGCTCTCTATGAGGAGCAGAGATGAACTCCCCTGAGGCTCCTGTGTCCTGCATAACAGACTGGTTCTTCCTGAGCCTTAAAAAGAGTCTTAAATCCACACTTAGTGTGAGCATCTAGGGAGGGAATGCAAATCTCTCCTGGCTCCACCCAACCCTGGGTTGAAAAGTCAAGGCTGAGTTGGGTACTCACTGGTGCACAGCCATGGACAGGCTCATTTACTATTTCCTCCTGGTGAATTTCCCGACATGTGAGTGCCTAGGCTCCATAAGGAACAAATTTTCACATTATCCCCTTTTCCAATCTTACCCTCTGCTTTTGTCTCCACAGATGTCCTGTCTCAGATTACCCTGAAGGAGTCTTGCCCTGGTCTGTTGCCGCCCTCCCAAACCCTCAGTCTGACCTGCTCTTTTTCTGGGTTTTCATTGAGCACTTATGGTATAGGTGTGGGCTGGATCCGACAGCCCTCAGGGAAGGGTTTGGAGTGGCTAGCAACTGTTTATTTGGATGATGGTAAGAATTACCACTCAACCCTGAAGAGCCGGCTGACAATCTCCAAAGGCACCTCCACCAACCAGGTATTCCTCAAGATCACCAATGTGGACTCTGCAGATACTGCGACATACTACTGTGCTCGTGCTCGATAGCTCTCAGTGGACAGCTATACAGTATTTGAAACTATTTCTCAGCTCTTATTCTCCAATTGAGAGGGTTGGGAGTTTGCACACATTTCCTGCTAGCCTCTGGGGTTTCCTCTTCACTCTGAGAGCAAGTTTCAGAATGATCAGTGCAACACAGAAAAACCCTGTATCATAAAACCAAAATAAATAAAAACTAAAATACAAATAATAAGTAAAACATATCTTAAAAATATAAGGCAAATACAAATTTTAGAAAAAAAAACTATTGAGTTCTTCTTAAATTTTTTCATATTTTTTCAGAGGAAAAAGGACAATCAGTTTCTAAGAAAATCTGAAAGTGAAATTTGTCACTAAATATACTTTTCATCAAAGCAATTTTTCATAACATATTAATTCTACAACATAAGTTTTGATATTTACAATTATGTAAATAAAGTATACCTAAGGATATTTTTACAGGCTAGCTTCTTGATGTTTATCAATTTGCTGGGGATGTGTGTTAGTAATTAAGAATATATTATTGTGTTTACTGTCTTTAGCACACACACATGAATATGATCAGAATCATACAAAGTAGATGCAAGCAAGCATCATGCTTATCTGTCTCTCTGCAGTGCTCCAAAGTTAAGCCTCACTCTACTATCTCTTGAGAAGATTTCTATATAGAAACTTGGTATACGATATGTTTTCTTTTGAATAAAATATTTGAGATTGCGCTGTATAAACCAAAGTGATTTGTCTATCAACAAGTTTTTTGACGTTCAAGAAAGTGTTGCATATGTTGAAGGCATCATGCTGCATGGTGGTACACAAGAATCTATATGATGAAGGTACTACCCTATGTGAATAAAAGGAGGCACTGAGCTTGCTCTGGGAAACATGTCAGTTGTGAGACTTAATCAGGATTCCACATGAAAGCACCAGTTCTGTGTGAGAACTGCAAAGAACTTTCCCTCAGCTCCCCACTTTCTTCTGGGCATCACAGTCACATCACTTTACCAACAGGATGAACACACTCCAGCACAGCTTTCCTTCACAGAAACTTGGAGCTCCTGTCAAACAAACAATGACTTTGCATATCTGACATCAGGGTCCTTGCTCAGCTTCTGAAATAGTTTTTATCCTTTTATGATAGCCTCAGCATATTGCCTGAGTATCATTCTGATGCCAAATTTTCAAGTTTTACTCAGGTTCCAGATAAACTTGTTAAAATCTCTTTATATGAATTCCCAAACCCACGCTCCCAAATTCATTGATTACCACAGAATTGTCTCAAAATTAGGGATTTTCTTATAGGCAAGTTCTAAAATGTTGACATATATCATTCCTTTCTAATATCATATTTATTTTATTTCTACATTGTAAATTTAGAAAATGTTCTTAACAAGCAGCGCTTCTTCATTATGTGAGACATCAGGGTAGTTATCTGAAAGAACATAGTTTTTAATAGGAGACAGTGATGTCATCCTTGTGGAAAACATTCAGTATGAAAAATGATTGCAAATAAGCATTCAGTTCTTTTTAATGTAATGTCTTTTAAATAAATTGAAAATATACCAATGAAGAGAAAGCATTTTAATTGATAAAAGTTTGTAGCTGATAACTATTTCTCAGTGCAAGTTGTCCCTTCCTTAGAGTCTCTAAACAACTACTTTCCCAGAAACAGGACAATGTTCCATAGGATTCTGCAACAAGAGGAGAACCTACAGACCCATATTGTCTTGCAAATGCTCACCTTTCTTTGGGAAGAATCAAGAGGCAGGGCTGATTTCAGCATTGCTATGTAGAAACATCATTCAAATAAAAATATCTACAATGTATAATATACATTATGCATATGAGCATAACTTCAACAATCCCTCTTTATAGCAAGCTTTGCACATATAAGGTAGTCAAAGCACTTCACAAACAGATTTGTAAAGCTAGGTACAATGAGGCAATTGCTACTTTTCAATACTAGATCATCTTGTATGTTTCTGAAATGCATTTGACACATCTCAACATGTGAGAAAATGCTCCTGTAACCTGTAAAGTCGTTTTTCATTTGTATTCATTTAATAGAATGCTGGTTGGTCAGTATCTAGGTAGGAAATAGAGGTGGGGCAAAGAGACTAGGAAAATTCTGGGAAGAGGAAAAGCAGAGCAGGAGACACAGGGCAGATGCAGATGAAACAGGATGAAAAGACTGTACTCAAGAAAAGTTACCAAGACTGTGGCTAAACATAGGTAAGATAATGGGTCAATTTGAGAATTAGGAGCTAGTGAATAATAAACCTGACCTACTTGTTCAGTAGTAGCTATAAAATTAAGCCTCTTGCTTAATTATTTTTAAGTGGCTGTAGGACTGGTGGGGCAAGACAGAGAAACTTCTGACCACATCAACAAATACATCTACACCCTGATAGGCAATATATATTTAGGGGTTAACATGAGAGTGTACAAGCTGCAAATGTGCATTAAGTTGGACAAACACACTGATGTCATCTACCTACCTACCTACCTACCTACCTACCTACCTACCTACCTACCTACCTATCTATCTATCTATCTATCTATCTATCTATCTATCTATCTATCTATCTATCTATCTATCTATCTGTATATCTGGTTCCACTAACTCCTTGGAGCTCATTGACAATTACGCAGTTTCACAACTGTTATTCACTAAACTTATAGCAGGTACATTCAGGTTTTTAAAACCAATAGCCATGATGTTCCATGAATCAGAATATGGTAAGCTTCAAAAAGCTAGATCCAGAGAGTGACAATGGAGGTATGCCTGAGAACACAGCCAGCATTTTACCAAAAAGATCTTTAAAAAGGGGGATGAAAAATACCTTTTAAATCTTTGTATCCATATCTATAGCACAACCATGATACAAATGTTGACTTAATGAACAGATTGAACCCCATTCTAAATTTCCCACAATTCTTATCACTTCCTAAGTGTGAAAATATTTTCCATAGGTGGAAACAAGTCTGTATGTACAATATTTGTTTTTAATATAGGTTTTTGAGTTTTCTGTCTCTTGTGTAAATTCAGGATTTGGGCAATTGCATTATGAAACAATTGTATATTGTGTCTCTCACATGTGCTGTCTCAGGTAACTGACTTCATCACCAGTGGTCATTGGTAAAGCTAGAACTCACACCCACAGAGAAAGCAGTGAGATTCATAGAGTCAACATGCAAAGCACAGCTCAAAATTCATCCTTAAAATATGTACTTATATGCCAGGTACATTACATGACGACAAACAAGGTTTTATAGTTATAGTGAGAGGTCCATGTATGTGAGAACTTAAACAATCAGTTCTTAGAACCAGCAGGGGGCACTGTGGATCCATCAAGTCACTCAGAAGCAGGTAAGGATGTTGTGCATTAAGAAGACTTCAATTCCCTCATCCCACTGTCAGTCTCATTACACTCTGAGACCACTGTGTAGTTGACATATGAGATCTCCCTGCTACAACACACTGGAGGGAATACTTGTTAAATGAAATCCATGGTGATGTTACTAAGGCCCAGATTGTATTCCTGCTGCTTCTGAACAGGATATTCATCCATGAAAGACTTAATAAAGGCTAAGAGCATTTGAGATACAGGGCACTGAGCAACATTTTGGGAAAAGTTGTTTCAGGAGTTTTCAGCTAAGATCAGAAGTGTTCCTTCCAGTGTTTAGATAAAAGTGTCTGGAGTTGGATGAAAGTCCTTGAGATTCAATAAAAATTTACATGCATGGACTTTGCTTCAGATCTCATTTCCATTTCCAATTTCAAGTCTGTGAGACAGAACATAATTTGAGCCAGAAAGATCAGGATGTGTACTACCAAGAACTGGCTAACCAAACTTCATAGAGAAGATCTAAGCCAGAACCTAACCACATATAAACAAATCCAACACAGTCTGTATGATACTCATCAGGCTGACATCTGAGGACTCTGCCATCTATTACTGTGCAAAGAATATTGTCACAGCACACATCTGATATATGTCAGAAACACAGAAGGAGTAGAAAGTTGCTGTGGGGTTGAAAGAAAAGAGAAGGTTAACCTGAAGATTTTCTAACAACCTGTGTTTATGTATGAAGGATAGGAACAACAGACTAAAGATAAATTGTATTACATTAAGAATTTTCATACTAATGCTGTATCCAAGGTTCAGAGGATAGAAGTTTTCAATTCATACACTTGAACCACATCTTACTTGGGTGATATCAATGTACGCATGTGTCTACCATGAGTCAATATTTTAGATTAGAAAGGTTTGATCACATTTTACATCAATATCAAATCATAGACTAAAAATGTGAGGTTGAATTTTAACCAAGTTGTTTTTCTCAAACAGGTTTACATTTAGAAATTTTTAAAGCCTAGGTTCTGATATTGAACAGTGCCCACTGATGAGACAACAATAGTCTATTCCACTCTAAATACCCTGCTCTGTAATCACAGCATGTGACAGAGCGGTGAATACAGGAACTTAACACCTTTCTCTCCAGTCTTTGGGAGGCATGGGCTGATACACATCACAGTGACCCTTGGTGCTATTCTGGGTGCTGTTTAATATTAGTGTTGCTGATTCTTGCCATATTCATAGAGGAATATGCGGCAGATGTATCTGTAACTTTCTTCAGAAGTAAGTTACTGAGTGGAGACTCCAAGTTAGTTCAGAAAAATCTCTAACCAGATCTTTGTGCATTTGAAACCTCTGCTCACTGAGGAAACTGTCATGTATCATTCTGTGAGGGAATAAGTGTGGAGATGTGAGCCAATATCCAGAAACTATATTCCCCATTGATTACAGCGTGAAATCTATTCCTAATGCTTAAATTCTTACTTAGGTGCTATTTAGAAGAGTAAAATATAGCACAGTTATAAAAGGAACTTCTGGGGATTTGTGATAAATGAAAACAGGGCTGTGAGAGGAGAATGAAGAATATTGCACAAAGTAAATGGGGATTAGTGAAAAAGCTAGAAATCAGTGAGTGATGTTTTCACTGAAAACTCCTGCTAACTTTCTAAATTATGGAATCAGATGAGCCCAATTATAATCCTAATATTATCTTAATTCAGTAGTAGAAGATTATAGTATCTATTTGTATTGTCATAGAGTCCAGAATATTGAG
This sequence comes from Phyllotis vaccarum, assembly GCA_033318265.1. Classification (NCBI taxonomy): domain Eukaryota; kingdom Metazoa; phylum Chordata; class Mammalia; order Rodentia; family Cricetidae; genus Phyllotis; species Phyllotis vaccarum. The sequence goes on from JARWLC010000016.1 coordinate 81,824,813, forward strand.
AATGGATTACTTTGCAAATATGGTTTTCTACATATGACTTAAGCATGCAGTCCTTTCCCTATGACAGCCACTAGCATCCCATGTGCTGAAGTATGACATAAATCCTTATAGATATTACTCAGCCCCACAGACTCCAAAATGTCAATATATAGTTTATATTAATTACTAGCAATAATTAAATTATAAATAGTTATTAAGTGATTATATAAAACAATCTTTGAAACAATATATTAAACAATTAAGCACCCGAGGGAAAGCTGGACTGCTCCATATAGAGGCAGTAGGTCTGGAGTAGACTGTAATTGATATTGCAATGCACCTGGTCTTGAACTGGTCATGGCCAAGTCCCATATATGAATCTTCAAGGCTCTAAGTCCACACCTCTAGCTCAAGTTGATAATGCCTTATTCCTAATACAAACGTAAATCCACTCATCACCCTGAATTGTAAGGAACAATGTTCTTCAATAATGTGAAGAGGCTGTTTCCCTGTGAACTGATAGTCCACAGGAAATCATATCAATTCTGACCAGTGGTGGAAGAGAAGACCTACATCAGTCACTTTCTAGATGCTTCTCTCCTGCCACATTAGATGACTCTGATTTATAACCTCATGTACAAGCACAATATACTTCAATATCCTGCATGTATGTTGTATGTATTTTGTAGCTATACTTAGATATTTAAACATATACGCACATATATCCATAATACTGCTATTAGATTGTCTCATTTCTGGGAGCACATTCCAAGTCCATCCTTCTTTCATGAACATATTCACCTTTTGAAAATCTTAACTAACACAAGCCCTGTCGAGAACTAAGAGAACTCTGTACTTGGAAATGTAGACATGGAGAAATAAAGTTATTTAAGTAACACATCCTCCACCCATGGGGATTCCTGTCAAGCAGATCTTCTCTCTCTTTCTTCCTCTAGTGCATGCGAATGGAGAGCTGGGAACATATTGAATCCCAGTGTGTATGTGCTTCCTTTATACTTCCTTCTTAATGCCAGTATCTCTTTCTGGAATTGTTAACTTTTCTGTAAGTATCACAGTGGATTTTCCTCTTTCTATTGACCTCTTTATTGGCATGTTTCAGGAATTAACACATTTACATATGGGGGCTGCATCTAGGCTTAAAACTGATGTTCTCTGTCATCAGGTTCTCTGTTCCAGGTATAGTCTGAAGAAGGAAGATAAGATTGTTCTCTCCTGTTGTCACCTTACTAAGTGGGACCTTATGAAGTTGTATCCAAATGTCACCATGGAGGAGCCTAGAACTAGGGGGTCATTGATGATAGTATAAATATAGCTTAAGGTCATTCTCTTAAACATCCAGTCAGCATTTCCAGGCTAATAGCCATTTCCTCTGCAGGAGATCCCTGAGAGCAAAGAAGTTTTAGGGATGTTTAGTCCTCAGGGAAAAAATATAAATAATTGGAGACCATGACAAATCATCTTTAACGGTGGTCAGAGACCACAGAAAACACAGTGGAGCCAGGTTTTCTTATGTCAGGGATAAGCTGTATTGGGCGCTGATGAATTCTGCATTCTCTGATTTTCTTTTATGAGTTTATTAGCTAATCTGCAACTGCTGTGATTGACCTGTGATGTTTCCATGCTAAAGAATATTATTTAAAATTCATTGTTAAACTCTTTATAGAGGTGTAGTTCCTTGTTTATCTATTCAGACTTATTTTCTTTTTTATAATTTGATTACAAATACAAACAATAAAGTATGATCTTTGATTCTCCTCCCAATTCCTCTGAGATCATTCTTATGTCCTCTTGTACCAAACTCCATACCCTGTCTTTCTCTGTGTAGGATAAAAACAAATAGACAAAAAACTAAAAAGATTTAAAAAAAAGGTTCAAAACCAAACAAAGATAAAACAATAAATATTCTCAACCCATGATATAAAATCCTAAATTCCCTGCAGATGAATAACTTCTGTTGTGTTAAAACAAGAAGCCATTTTTTCTTGATGAAATATTCTATTGAAAGATACATAGTTTGTTTCCATAATTTATTGTAATGTTGTAATAATAATCTCTGAGAAAATATTAATGAAGTATATTAACTTTAGTGATGTGGGTGAGTTTCTAAGTATATAATCTGTTAGAAAGGCAATATTAATTGCATGCATCTGAACTGTCTTAACTTTCTCATCAGTATCATCATCATCATCATCATCATCATCATCACCACTATCATCTGATAACCTTGTCACAAAGTGGAACACCTATCTCAATCCTGAGATCTACTAAGAGCTTAGGTCCTGATAGTACATTCTTAACATCTGCAGTGATCAGGGAAGGATTGTGTTCTGCATTTCCTCACAGAGGGTAAGGACTTTGGCCTCAGCATCCTGCTGCCTGACCCATGTGTCTTCTACCTTCTTCTCTATCTGCACTGGGTCCTTTTCTAAGAATATGCTGCTCATGAATATGCAAATTACTCAAGTCTATATTGGTAAATATATGAATGTCCACATCCAGAACAACATATGATCGGTGTTCTCTTCACAGTTAAAAATTAAACAAGTCCTCATGATGACATGGAATTGGATTATTGTCTTCTTCATGTTAGTAACCACAGGTAAGGGTCTTTCCAGTTACAAACCTGATGAAGGAGAATGGACTATGGTGCAATGACACACATTTTGCCTTTTTCTCCATAGGTGTCTACTCCGAGGTCCAACTGCAGCAGACTGGTCCTGAACTGGGGAAACCTGATGCCTCAGTGAAGTTGTCCTGCAAGGCTTCTGGGTTCAGCATCGAAAGTACCTATATTCACTGGGTGAAGCAGAAGACTGGACAGGGCCTGGAGTGGATTGGAAGGATTGACCCTGCAGATGATAATACTATTTATGCTCAGAAGTTCCAGAACAAGGCCAAACTGACAGCAGACATCTCCTCCAGCACAGTGTACATGGAGATCAGGAGCCTCATATCTGAGGACTCTGCAGTCTATTACTTTACGAGGCACAGTGTTGCAGCCACATCCTGAGTGTGTCAGAAACCCTGTGTGAGCAGGAAGCTGTCTTATACTGAGATGACTGAGAAGATTAGCTTGGAGATCTCTTTAAAAATCATTCTGAATGTCCTATTGTCAGCCCCTCCACAGGCTTATATGATCTTTGTTAGCTTGTCCAAAGGACTACTGTGATGTTAGTTCAGGATGCCCTTAGAGTACACTCTAAGACTACCAGTGGTTTACCAGTGACCCTCTCCTTTCACATGACTTCTCCTTAATGGTCTAAAATTGGATTATTATTATGTAGCACCACATAATGACACAAATATCTCTTCAATACAAGAGGCTGGAAATGTTGCTGCAGTAGCTAGAAATAAGCTGTAGGAAACAGACCAGTGAGGGACAAATCAACAGCCTGTGAACAAGCAGTTACCCTTTCACTGTCCAACTTGATTTGCCTACAACAAGTAAAACTACTTTGTTGGAAAGGGTCCCCAGAGAATTGGGGGTAGGCTCCTAACCCTCTCCTGTCATATCAAGTTTTATTCCTTTCATTATTGATGCTTCTGATCATGAATTTCTTTTGGTTGTAGTCATACAATTTCTTACTATTTTAAATTTTTGATGAAGCTGAGTGTCAGATATTGGAGTCCTCAGGATTTAGAATTTGTTATTTTCCCAACAAGATGGGCTCCTGCAAATTAAGAACTGCAGCCTGAGAAGTGGGACTCTGTGCTTAGAATTGAAGGGGCCTGATACTGTCAGCATCAGGCATAGGTGCTCATTCCTCTGTTTCCCCATATTGTATTGTGTTTGTTACCTATTCAGTACCAATTGGTCTCTATTGAGTGGACCAGTTAAAAAACATTTTATATTTTGCAGTTATTTTAGAGGGTGGATTAGTGTATTGAGAATGATTGGAAAGTTTGCATCTCTCTAAATTCTCTAAATGGCCTTTACTCTCTTCAATTGAAACATATAGGAAATTACAAAATTGACCTTTATGCACAGCTTTGCCTTCATTTTGGCATGCTTTTACTAAATTATCAGTAGTATGAGTGGTATTAGCAACCTCAGAGCTTCTTGGATTTGCATTTTGCATTTTAATATAGAGGTAAAAGAGATAATTGTGAACTGTACCTTTATTATCTGTCTGTTGCTCTATAGCTTGTTGTAGCTGACCAGCAAGTTATAAAAGGGCTTTGTGCATTTCTGGCTGTAGGGGGAAAAAGGTGCATGAGGTAGTGATAAAATCAGGAACTTTAGTTCAAGTCCTCACAACAACTTGAAGGCTTGGGCTGTGAACCACTTGAGGGCTGACAAGCCCTTGGACTACTGTTTGGATGTATCCTTGTCTGATAATTTGATGATAAGTAATTTTTGTAGGGATTCCTGTCTAAGGAAATGAGCAGCAGTGGGGAGGCATTCATCCATCCATGACTGAAGACACAGACTAAACTGAGTGATAGTGAGCTTTATTTCCACAAGAGCCTGTCAGGCCAAGGATATTATTTTACACATATTTGCTATAACATTCATTATTCCTATATGAAAATACCTCTCAACTCTACATTGTGAAACATTATTTTTGATATCTTGTAAAATAGTGAAAGGAGAGTAGAGAATTTTTTCATTCGTATTCGTTTAATAGAATGCTCATTGGCCAGTATCTAGGTAGAAAATAGAGGTGGGGCAAAGAGACTAGGAAAATTATGGGAAGAGGAAAAGCAGAGCAGGAGACACTGGGCAGATGTAGATGAAACAGGATGAAAAGACTGTACTCAAGAAAATTTACCAAGACTGTGGCTAAACATAGGAAAGATAATGGGTCAATTTGAGAATTAGGAGCTAGTGAATAATAAACCTGACCTACTTGTTCAGTAGTAGCTATAAAATTAAGCCTCTTGCTTAATTATTTTTAAGTGGCTGTAGGACCGGTGGGGCAGGACAGAGAAACTTCTGACCACATCAACAAATACATCTACACCCTGATAGGCAATATATATTTAGGGGTTAACATGAGAGTGTACAAGCTGCAAATGTGCATTAACTTGGACAAACACACCGATGTCAACTTTCTATCTATCTATCTATCTATCTATCTATCTATCTATCTATCTATCTGTCTGTCTGTCTGTCTGTCTGTCTGTCTGTCTGTCTGTCTGTCTGTCTGTCTATCTATCTATCTATCTATCTATCTATCTATCTATCTATCTATCTACCTATCTGTATATCTGGTTCCACTAACTCCTTGGAGCTCATTGACAATTACGCAGTTTCACAACTGTTATTCACTAAACTTATAGCAGGTACATTCAGGTTTTTAAAACCAATAGCCATGGTGTTCCATGAGTAAGAATATGGTAAGCTTCAAAAAGCTAGATCCAGAGAGTGACAATGGAGATATGCCTGAGAACACAGCCAGCATTTTACCAAAAAGATCTTTAAAAAGGGGGATGAAAAATACGTTTTAAATCTTTATATCCATATCTATAGCACAACCATGATACAAATGTTGACTTAATGAACAGATTGAACCCCATTCTAAATTTCCCACAATTCTTATCACTTCCTAAGTGTGAAAATATTTTCCATAGGTGGAAACAAGTCTGTATGTACAATATTTGTTTTTAATATAGGTTTTTGAGTTTTCTGTCTCTTGTGTAAATTCAGGATTTGGGCAATTGCATTATGGAACAATTGTATATTGTGTCTCTCACATGTGCTGTCTCAGGTAACTGACTTCATCACCAGTGGTCATTGGTAAAGCTAGAACACACACCCACAGAGAAAGCAGTGAGATTCATAGAGTCAAATGTGAAGCACAGCTCATCATTAATCTTTAAAATATGTACTTATATGCCAGGTACATTACATGACGACAAACAAGGTTTTATAGTTATAGTGAGAGGTCCATGTATGTGAGAACTTAAACAATCAGTTCTTAGAACCAGCAGGGGGCACTGTGGATCCATCAAGTCACTCAGAAGCAGGTAAGGATGTTGTGCATTAAGAAGACTTCAATTCCATCATCCCACTGTCAGTCTCATTACACTCTGAGACCACTGTGTAGTTGACATGTGAGATCTCCCTGCTACAACACACTGGAGAGAATACTTGTTAAATGAAATCCATGGTGATGTTACTAAGGCCCAGATTGTATTCCTGCTGCTTCTGAAAAGGATATTCATCCATGAAAGACTTAATAAAGGCTAAGAGCATTTGAGATACAGGGCACTGAGCAACATTTTGGGAAAAGTTGTTTCAGGAGTTTTCAACTAAGGACAAAAGTGTTCATTCCAGTGTTTAGATAAAAGTGTCTGGAGTTGGATAAAAGTCCTTGAGATTCAATAAAAATTTACATGCATGGACTTTGCTTCAGATCTCATTTCCATTTCCAATTTGAAGTCTGTGAGACAGAACATAATTTGAGCCAGAAAGATCAGGATGTATACTACCAAGAACTGGCTAAACAAACTTCAGAGAGAAGATCTAAGCCAGAACCTAACCACATATAAACAAATCCAACATAGTCTGTATGATACTGATCAGGCTGACATCTGAGGACTCTGACATCTATTACTGTGCAAAGAATATTGTCACAGCACACATCTGAGATATGTCAGAAACACAGAAGGAGTAGAGAGTTGCTGTGGGTTTGAAAGAAAAGAGAAGTTTAACCTGAAGATTTTCTAACAACCTGTGTTTATGTATGAAGGATAGGAACAACAGACTAAAGATAAATTGTATTACATTAAGAATTTTCATGCTAATGCTGTATCCAAGGTTCAGAGGATAGAAGTTTTCAGTTCATACACTTGAACCACTTCTTACTTGGGTGATATCAATGTGAGCATGTGTCTACCATGAGTTCATATTTTGGATTAGAAATATTTGATCACATTTTACATCAGTATCAAATCCTAGACTAAAAATTTGAGGTTGAATTTCAACCAAGTATTTTTATTTTATCAAACAGGTTTACATTTATAAAATTTTAAAGCATAGGCTCCATTATTAAGCAATGCTCACTGATGAGACACTGCTAGTCTATTCCACTCTAAGTATCCTGCTCTTTAATCACAGGATGTGACAAAATAGTGAACACAGTAACAATAACTTTCTCTCCAGTCTTTGTGAGGCATGGCCTGATACACATAACAGTGACCCTTGACGACTCTCTGGGTGCAGTTTAGTAGTTAGTGTTGCTGATTCTTGCTGTTATCCCAGAGGAATATGCAGCAGATGTGTCTGTAACTTCATTCAGTAGTAAGTTACTGAGGGGAGACTCCAGGGCAGTTCAGAAACATATCTAAACTGATCTTCCTACATTTCAGACCTCTGCCCACTGAGGAAACTGTCATGTATTAGTCTGTGATAGAATAAGTGTGGAGATGTGATTCAGTATCCAGAAACTATTTTCCCCATTGAGAACCTCAGGAAATCTGTTCATAATGCTTAGGTCCTTACTTAGGTGCTATTTAGAAGAGTAAAATATAGCACAGTTACAAAAGGAACTTCTGGGGATTTGGGATGAATGAAAACAGGGCTGAGAGGAGAATGAAGAATAATCCACAAAGTAAATGGGGATTAGGAAAACACCAAGAAAACAATGTGTGATGTATTCACTGAAAACTCCTGCTCACTTTCACATTTATGGAATCAGATGAGCCCAATTATAATCCTAATATCACATCAATTCAGTAGTGCAAGATTATAGTATGTATTTGTATTGTCATAGAGTCCAGAATATTGTGAATGGATTACTTTGCAAAAATGGTTTTCTACATATGACTTAAGCATGCAGTCCTTCCCCTTGAGACTTATGACAACCACTAGCATCCCATGTGCTAAAGTATGAAATAAATTCTTATAGATATTATTGAGCACCACAGATTCCAAAATGCCAATATATATATAGTTTATATTAATTATTAGCAATGATTCTATAAAATTATTAATAGTTATTAAGTGATTATATAAAACACTCTTTGAAACAATATATTAAACTGTTAGGCATATGAGGGAAAGCTAGACTGGTCTATATAGAGGCATTGGGTCTGGAATAGACTACAATTGATATTGCACACACCTGGTCTTGAACTGGTCATGGCCAAGTCCCATATATTAGTCTTCAAGGCTCTAAGTCCACACCTATAGTTCAAGTTGATAATGCCTGATTCCCAATACAAACAGAAATCCACCCAGCACCTTGAATTGTAAGGAACAATGTTCTTCAATAATGTGAAGAGGCTGTTTACCTGTGAACTGATTGTTCACAGGAAATCATATCAATTCTGATCAGTAGTGGAAGAGAAGACCTACATCAGTCACTTTCTAGATGCTTCTCTCCTGCCACATTAGATGCTTCTGATTTATAACCTCATGTAAAAGCAAAATATACTTCAAAATCCTGCATGTATGTTTTATGTATTTTGTAGCTATACTTAGATATTTAAACATATATGCACCATATCCGTAATACTGTTATTAGATTGTCTCATTTCTGGGAGCACATTCAAAGTCCATCCTTCTTTCATGAAGATATTCACCTTTTGAAAATCTTAACTAACACAAGCCCTGTCTAGAACTAAGAGAACTCTGTACTTGGAAATGTAGACACGGAGAAATAAAGTTATGTAAGTACACACATCCTCCACCCATGGGGATTCATGTCAAGCAGATCTTTCCTCTCTTTATTCCTTTAAGTGCATGCCAATGAAGAGCTGGAAACAGACTGAATCCCAGTGTGTATGTGCTTCCTTTATACTTCCTTCTTAATGCCAGTATGTTTTTCTGGAATTGTTAACTTTTCTGTAAGTATCACAGTGGATTTTCCTCTTTCTATTGACCTCTTTATTGGCATGTTTCAGCAATGAACACATTTACATATGGGGGCTGAATCTGAGCTTAAAACTAATGTTCTCTGTCATCAGGTTCTCTGTTCCAGGTATAGTCTGAATAAGGAAGATAAGACTGTTCTCACCTGTTGTCACCTTACTACAGTGGGACTTGATGAAGCTGTATCCAAATGTCACCATGGACGAGCCTAGAACTAGGGGGTCATTGATGACAGTAAAGATATAGCTTAAGGTCATTCTCTTAAACATCCAGTGAGTATTTCCAGGCTAATGGCCATTTCCTCTGCAGGAGATCCCTGAGAGCAAAGATGTTTCAGGGATGTGTTAGTGGTCAGGGAAACTGTACAATTCAGTGTATTGCGTGACAAACCATCTGCACGGTGCTCAGAGGTCACAGGAGACAAAGTGGAGCCAGGATTCCCCATGTGAGGGATGAGTTGTGGTGGGTGCTGAGAAATTCTGCATTCTGTGATTTTCTTTCATGAGTTTATTAGCTAATCTGCAGCTGCTGTGATTGACCTGTGATGTTTCCATCCTAAAGAATACCAAAAATTCTTTCTTAAACCCTTTATAGGGCTGTAGTTCCTTGTTTTTATATTAAACTTTTCTTTCTTCTTTAAAAGCATTTTTACAAATTACAAACAATAACTTCTGGTCTTTGATTCTCCTCCCAACTACTCTGAGAATATTCTTATGTCCTCTTCTACCCAACTCCTTACCCTGTCTTTCTCTGTGTAGGATAAAAACAAATAGACAAGAAAAGGTTCAAAAGCAAACGAAGATAAAACCATAAATATACTCAAGCCATGATACAAAAATCCTAAATTCCCTGCAGATGAATAACTTCTGTTGCATAAGACAAGAAATCATGTCTTCTTGATAAAATAATTTATTGAAAGATACATCATTAATTTCCATAATTTATTTATTGTAATGTTCCTGCTGTAATAATCTTTGGGAAAATATTAATGAAGTATATTTACTTTTGGTGATGTGGGTGAGTTTCTAAGTATATAATCTGTTAGAAAGGCAAATATTAACTGCATACATCTGAAAGGTTTAACATTTCTTATCAGTATCATCATCATCATCATCATCATCATCATCATCATCATCATCATCACCACAATCAGTCTGGTTACCTTGTCACGAAGTGGAGCACCTGTCTCAATCCTGAGACCTACTAAGAGCTTAGGTCCTGACATTATATTCTTAACATCTGCAGTAATCAACATTGTATTATACATTTCCTCACAGAGGGTAAGGACATAGGCCTTAGCATCCTGCTGCCTGACCCATGTGTCTTCTACCTTCTTCTCTATCTGTACTAGGTCCTTATCTAAGAATATGCTGCTCATGAATATGCAAATTACCCAAGTCAATGGTGGTAAATATAGAAGTGTCCACATCCAGAACAACATAGGATCAGTGTTCTCTTCGTAGTTAAAAAAGACACAAGTCCTCATGATGACATGGAGTTGGATTATTCCCTTCTTCATGTTAGTAACCACAGGTAAGGGACTTTCCAGTTACAAACCTGAGGAAGGAGAATGGACTGTGGTGCCATGACTCACACTTGGCCTTTTTTTTCCATAGGTGTCTACTCCCAGGTCCAGCTGCAGCAGTCTGGTCCTGAGCTGGGGAAACCTGACGCCTCGGTGAAATTGTCCTGCAAGGCTTCTGGGTTCAACATCAAAAATACCTATATTCACTGGGTGAAGCAGAAGACTGGAGAAGGCCTGGAGTGGATTGGAAGGATTGATCCTGCAAATGGTAATACTGTTTATGATCAGAAGTTCCAGAACAAGGCCAAACTGACAGCAGACACCTCCTCCAGCACACTCTATATGGAGCTCAGGAGCCTCACATCTGAGGACTCTGCAGTCTATTACTGTGCGAGGCACAGTGTTGCAACTACATCCTGAGTGTGTCAGAAACCCTGTGGGAGCAGGAAGCTGTTCTGGACTGAGATGACAGAGAAGATTTTAGCTTGGAGATATGTTCAAACATAATCATTCTGAATGACCCTTTGCCTGTCCCTTAACAGGCTTATAGGGTCTTTGTTAGCTTGTCCAAAGGACTACTGTGTGGCTAGTTAGGAAGCCCTTACACTACACCATAACTTTCCCAGTGACCCTCTCCTTAGACATAACTTCTCTTTAATGATCTAAAGTAGGATTGTGTTGCAGAGGGGTTTCTTGGTTTCGGGCAGCCAGAGGCTCAGACCCACAGACCTGCCATGCCAGACACCTTAGCTGCCAGCCCCCAGAAATGACTCAGATTCTTATAATAACTTTCTTCTGTTTGACCTGTGATCAGACACATTGCTAGCTAGCTCTTACATCTTAAATCAACCCATTTCTATTAAGCTGTCTGCCACGTGGCCCACAGCTCACCCTTGTTCCTTACATGTTGCCCCTTGGGCAACTTGCTTGATCTGCCTGACTCTGCCCTGCTTCTCCTACCTATTCTCTGATTTCTCCTCCTACTTCTTCTATGGTGCCTGCCAAGGCCCAAAACAGCTCCTTTATTTAAAGATTGAGATTCACAGCATACAGAAAGCCATTCCCAAATCACTTCCCCTTTCAGTCTAATCAAAAAGGAAGGTTTTAATTTTAACATAGCAAAATTACATATAACAAAATAGACATCAAGCAAGAATTACAATTATAATATCTAGTCTATTTTTATTTAGCAAAATTAAAGAAAATACCCTTATAATCTACCTTACCTTAATGAATCTAAAGTTTTATATCCAATATATCTTTCAAAAGACTAAGAAAAACTGTACCTATAACTATCTAATCTTCAATTACATAAAAGACCACAGAAGGATATATTTACCCAAGTAAACCAGAAGTGCAGATGACTTCTAAAATCTAGAAAGGACAGAGATGACACCTATATGCCTGGACAGTCATCCAAAATTCCTTTATAAAGTTGGAACATCCATCTTCAGCCTACAGGCCCAGAGTCTCTTTTCATTTCAATGAAGCAGGAAATATTCTCTGCCCATTCTGGCAGAGTTCATCAGTTGCTTCTCCTCAAGTCCTGAAGAATGTCTGACAGTTTTCTCTGTCAAGCAGGAACCTGAATTAACATCTTGGCTTGTTCTGCCAAAGTTCAGAGGTCATCTTTCTATGGAACCTGCATGTCCAGTTTAAACAGCATACTGTCAAGCAGTCAATATAAGAACAGGTTCTTGTCCAGTGGCTAACCATTGCCACAAATAGACTCCTTATGGAGTTTCTTTGATGCCCATTTTTCTCTTGAAATAAATTAGTGCTGCCAGGGGCAGACCTGTCTCACTGTCTCGAAAAGTCTAAGCTCTTAAAACACTTTAAATGCCATATTCTGTAAGTCTTATAAGTGTTTGTAGATTACCTATCTGATTGAATTATATCTTTGTATACCTACAAGTCTAACTAACATGCATTTCTTAATTATACATTATAATTTTAAATCAGTTACATAAAAATATCTTAAATAAGAATAGAAAATACATATAGCATAAGAGAATTGACGTTAAATTTATATCAATAAACCAAAATCCATACCAATGTAAAACATTTTGAGATTAACAGCTGATTTTCTTATCTAAGTAAATTGAATAATCTAACTTTAAATAAAACCATTGATATACCGTATCCCCCTTTTCTTCTTATAAAGAGATTGACTATGACCAATAATCAGGTATAATGAAAAAACATTTATAAACAATATTTTGGGAATTGGGGTGTAGAGTTCCATTACTACTTCCTGCTGAGTATGGAGTGTTGAAAATCTCACGAGTTTTTAAGACAGATCATAATCTGTAGCCCTGAAGATGATATGGTCATCTCTTCCAATCAGAGGTTTTTTTTGGGAGATCTTGTTTGATGAAACCATATTTGCCTGGAAGCAATCTACAGGTTCTTATCTTCTGTGGAAACAAAAGCAGAACTCTTCCAAAGCAATAAATACTTAGACACATATTTCAATATTAAAATACCTTTAAAATATATATTCTTGTTTAACTTAGTAGCCTTTCCATTTGCAATTTATTGTTTATTTGCAATTAGCTCATTAACAGTTAAAAAATTAAAAGAAAACACAATAACAACCAAAATCCAGATTTTGTGTCTGTTTTCAATCTATACTTGGCTTATTGTATTTTTATTACTCTATTTCTCTTTTTAAAGACTTTCTCTACCTTCTCTATTTTTTCTCTGAAGACTATGTACCTTTTACACACATTGTAACCCGTTTATAATTTATTTCCATCTGATCCTGTTTTATTGTGAATCCTTAATCATCTTTCAACCAGAAGAGCTTTTAAAATACACTCTCTTAAAGAGCTGCATAGTTTTTGCAGATAAGGCTGAATCAGTAAGTTCTCTTAAAAGGACCATGTCTGTGTTCGTGACCATCAAACAGAAAACATCCAAGAATATGCTGCTACTAAGAAACTGTCTTTGTTTTCATTTTGTTCAAAATAAACAGAAATCTAAAATCAATCACGTTACTGAGTCTTCTGGGAGATTTCAGGAACCTGCCTGATTGCAGTTTACACTGCCTGCCGCCAGTCTGCTGGTGCCATTTTGAATATGACCCGGATGCCATGCTTTCTTTGTACAATGACCTGCTTCGTATACACAATTTGGATGCATTCTTGGCTCAGTTTCTGTGATCTAAAACCCTTTCTAATCTTTCTCAAGCTTTAAGTGGATAATCGCCCCACATTGGGTGACATTTGAGGCAGAGTGGTTTCTTGGTCCCTGGCAGCCAGAGGCTAAGACCCACAGAACTGCTGCGCCAGACCATATAGCCACCAGCCACCACTGCTCAGGCCCCCAGAAATGACACAGAGGCTTATATTAACTTCATGCTGTTTGGCCTTTGGCGTAGGCACATTGCTAGCTAGCTCTTACATCTTAAATCAACACATTTCTATTAATCTGTCTCCCATGTGGCCCGTGGCTCACCTGTGTTCCTTACATGTTGCTCCTTGGGCGGCTTGCTTGATCTGCCTGTCTCCGCCCTGCTTCTCCTACCTATGCTCTGATTTCTCCTTCTACTTTTTCTATGGTGCCTGTCATGACCCAAAACAGCTCCTTTATTTAAAGATTGATATTCACAGCATATAGAAAGTCATTCCCACATCAAAGAGTGAATGAAAAATGCTAGAAACCAATGTTGGCATGTATTCTAGGAAACCTCTTCTTACCTTCTAGACATTGCACCAGCTCAGTCATATTGTAATCTTCATATTAGCTTAACTTAGGAGAAAAAGTTCAGATCATTTCATCATAATTTTATAGGGCTCAGAGATTTGTGTTAAATTCTATGATGAGCGGAGTGCATCTATGTAATTCCATACTGCTTCAGCAGGGAAGGACCCCTCTCCATAGGCACTATGACAGCTGTCATCATCCCATCAACTGGAGTTTGGCTGGACTCAGTACCCTAGTGAGAGCAAGTGACAGAAGAGAACAGGGTGTTTTTGCCTTCATCAGGCTATGCCTGAGTCAGAGGTTCTACTGTCAGGACTGTGATGCAGCCCCCCATGCATCCATCCAGAGAGGAACCTGTCAAAGTCTCTGTCAAGTCTGGAAGCCACTGCTTCCTCGATGGCATCTACCTCTCTGGATCTCTGTTCAGTTTTGAAATTCATTCTCAGAAATAACACCAAATAATGAGTTACAATAGTCTCCCAACCCCCACTTTGTTTTATCATCCCTTATGTATTCTGTGTCCTTTACAGTTTTACTCTTTACTTAAAATTTAAGAATGTAGAGTTGAATATAGTTTTTTTAATAACCCTTAATTTTTTTACCGTATACAAAAACCACCTATGTTCATTTCTCAATGCCCCTTCATGTTTGAACCATTCTGTTCTGATATTTTACCATCTCCTTTTATTTAATCTGTAGTTTACTAAATCCTTCTCCTCAGTTCCTCAGACCCTAGTGGCTCATTGCTTATTTCTTGTCTTCTACAAATCACACTCAGAAAGCATAATATTCAAGACTGGGAACTTCTTATGAGAGGGAATGTGAAACATTTGTGGTTTGGGATTGGGTGACCTCACTCAGCATATTTTTATATTCTCATTCACTTACATACAGATTTGATAATTCATGTTTTAGCACTGGTTAATATTTTATTGTCTATACATCCCATATATTCATTATCTAGTTCTTCCATACTGGAAATCTAACATAATTCCATTTCCCAGATGCTGTCAATAGAACAACCATAAATGTGTATGTGCAAGAAGATGCAGCGTCATTGTGTTCAGGCATAGGGGGGTATAATTGGGCACAGCCTAGTTTTATTTATTAAATTTTAATGAAAATTCCAAACTTATTTTTAAGTCACAACTCTAGCTTATCCTTCCCCTCGAGGTTAAATAAGGATTATTATTTCCCCACATCCACACCTGCATTTGTTGTGACTTGTTTAGAATCATGTTTGAGGTAAAAAACATAACATTGACATTTTACTCTACATATCACTGTAAGCCAAGGCCTATGGTTGCAGAACATAGAGACAGCAACCTTGAACTGTACTGAAAATTCTCCTGCTGGCTTGGCTTCCTAGTGGAGGAAGGAGCTATGCATCCTGAAGTGACATAAAGGACATCAATGATCTGACACTGCTCTAGACCTTGTAGTGTGCAATATCATTCTTGTAGGCAGATATACCCCCTAGTGGCTTACTAGTGTGTACTGCCATCTGCTTTCTTATGATATTTGAGATTTCACATATGTTTACAGTTTATATTTATGTGTCTATTGTACATGTACAGTTTGCTTATTTTGTCCTTAACCTCCACACTTCATTTTCTCTCACTTCTTATTTTTACATTATACTAATAGATCATTTAACTTATCAGTCACTACATATTTATATACATAGTTGAACATACCTATGGAATATGTAAGAACCACTTATGAGAGACTCATATAGTGTTTGCCAGAAACAGTTTTAATTAATATAGATATCTGCAGTTACATCCATTTTCATAATAGAGGTGTAAGTTTCTTATTTCTTCCAGATGAAAAGCTTCTGTTGTGCTCTGTACATACCTATGGCTTCTTGATGCGATCGTGTTGATGGACATGAAATTTATTACAATATGTTAGTTATAAAATAGTGTTGCAATACACCTTGATGAGTAATTATTTCTAAAGTATATATTTCTTAATTTTGATCATTTTTGTCAGTGGTTAGTATCCGTACATGAAAATATTGTATGTATCTGAAAGAAGGCTGTAAAGTTTCATAACTTAGGTTTTGAAATTTTCAGTTACCATAATTCAATTACCACCATAATCACCACCTGCTAATGAGTCTGACATTCTCATCACAAAGTGGAGCAGCTGCCTCAGGGCTGAAATCTCTGGAGATCTTAGCTCCTGATGTTACATCCTCAGGGTCTGCACAGGCTTATGGAATAGGTATGGGTACATTTCTTCAGAGGGGATTAGGACTTGGATCTCAGTGTCCTCCTGTCTTACCCAGGTATCCTCTGTCTCCTTCTACAGCTGAACTAGATCCTTATCTAAGAAGTTCCCTGCCTCATTAATATGCAAATCTCATGAGTCTACTGAGGTAAATACAGGGAAGCCTCCACCCAACAACAACATTTGGTCAGTGATTTCTCCTCAGTCACTGAGCACAGAGGTCTTCATCATGGGATGGGGCTGGATCATTCTCTCCCTTCTGTCAGTCACTACAGGTAATGTGCTTACCTGTCTCAAACCTGATACAGGGCAGGGAATAAGGTGACAATGGAATTAAATTTGTCATTGTCTCTGTCTCTCTGCAGGTGTCCACTCCCAGGTCAAGCTGGAGCAGTCTGGGCCTGAGCTGGTGAAGCCTGGGGCCTCCTCTGTGAAGTTGTCCTGCAAGGCTTCTGGTTATACCTTCACTAGCTACACTATTCACTGGGTGAAGCAGAGGCCTGGGCAGGGCCTGGAGTGGATTGGATGGATTTATCCTGGAGATGGTGACACTAAATACAACCAGAAATTCCAGAACAAGGCCAAACTGACAGCAGATAAAACCTCCAACACAGCCTACATGGAGCTCAGCAGCCTGACATCTGAGGACTCTGCAGTCTATTACTGTACAAGAGACACAGTGTTGCAACCACATCCTGAGTGTGTCAGAAAACCTTGGGGAGCAGGAAGCTGCCCTGAGAGTTAGATGACAGAGAAGATTTGCCTGGAGAGTTATTCAGAAAAAATCATCCTGAGTGTCTTTTTTTCGTGATTTTTCCTCACAAATTTATAGTGATTATTCTTTTTGCAAAAAGATATCTAAGAATCAAATTTAATCTAAGATGCTCATAGATTATACCATACATTGTCAGTATATTCACAAGAGACCATCTCCATTGACATGTTTCTTCACTAATGAAGCTATTAGAACAGGCAGAGGAACACCTCAAACTAAGGTCCAATTGAGGGGTTATATGGAATCCTAGTATAGTAGAAGCTTCTTAATATATAAGCACATATGAAATAAATTTAGATAAAATTACCCAAAAAGGGGCAAACAAAGTCTCAACAAGACTCCTCTCTATTCTAAACAAACCTTCTAGGTCTTTCTGTTATATCTAATCAATTTGTTGTCCAGTGAGCCTCCATAAAAACTTCCAAACTACCCATGCCATTGTTAAGGCTACTGGTTGCTTTGCATATGCTGATGGCAAGGACATCTCTGAAGATCATAGCTTCAAAACTCATTGAATGTGGAGAAGATGAGCCAGAGCCTGCATAGAGATTTCACTCTACTGAATAGTGCTCACGATACTGGAGTATATTCTGTATGCTGTCAACAGAGAAATATAAACACCAAAATGTGGTACAGTCCAACTATAAACCCTTAGGTCTACAATCATAACCTCCCTGAACCATACAGGGATGCAACAATGACCAAAGGCATGAGGGATGAACCAACCAGTATCAGATCATATCTAAGGCCAACTTCATGAGAAGAATCCATTCCAAGACATGGCTTTGGTGGCCAAGAGCCTATGTCTAGACAGGTGAGACATAGAGAAAATCAAATATTCCTGTTTTGCTAATGATACAGCAATAAACTAACTCCTAATGACATTATTTTATACCTGTTAATTAGTGTCTTGCTCTGCCATCATCAGAGAAGCTCCTTACAGCATCTGTTGAGGACAAGAAAGAGATCCACAAACATGCAAACAGTGAGACCTCGGAACATCCTAAATGGAATGTCTCCATCAAGTGCTTCCCCTCAGGGCTCAGGGAACCCTGCAGAAGGAGAGGCTTAAGATTCTAAGCTTCCAAAAGGAATGCAGGACACCAAGGAGACAAGGCCTTTCAGATGCAATAGGACTGATGTAGATATGACATGCATGTACTGGGCTTTCACAGATCTACCAACACTGAGGGGATATTGTGGACACAAGCCTATAGTTGGTAATAATCATCTCAGGGAACTTATTTTAAAAGGTTAATAATTATTAAGGGGTTCATTACAAACAGTCACTGATGTAAGGGATTGAAAAACATGCCATTTCTGGAAAGCTGGACTGGTCCATGCAGCTGAAGTGAGTCACATCCTTCCTCCATGAGCATGAGAGAGCAAACAGGAAAAAAAACCCAGCTTGAACCTGTTCTTAAACTGGCTTTCTGCCATGCTTCACAATGTAGCCTCAAGGCCCAAAGACCATGCTTCTAGGTCAAGGTGATAATGTCTACTTTCCATGACATCTCCCCCTTTTGTCTAAAAAAGTTCTAAACCTAAATATAAAACTATACACTATAGAAACAGTTATAAGGTGATGTCCAGGAGGAGGAAAAAGCAAAGAACATAAACAAGGTCAAACTACAACTAACAAAAACAGCAAACTCGAAACATAGATTAAATGTTCAGAATATTGGTAAGTGGGAAGATACAGAGATTACTCCAAAGGTGTCTTACCGAGTGGGTGTCGATTATGACCTCCACTTACCGTGTCCGGGTTCTTTGTGGTCCGAGTTTTGTCCCAGGCGAGGAGCGTCAAGAATAATTAAGTCTACACTCAGGAGTCGTTTAGGTTCCATCATTCAGGCTCTCCATACACTGAGAGACCTGAGCTTTATTCAGTACATGTTATCTCTTAGACCTGTCTGTCCCTTAGCCATGCTTCTCTCCTGCCACTGCATCTTGCCTAGCTTTTTCCCCTCTAGCTTCCCGCCATGCTGGATTCCCTCTGCCCCTTCCACTCACACACACTCTAATCCATGCTTGTCCCCAGCTTCTGCTCTTCTGCCGCTTCTGCCTGTGTGTCTCCTCGTGTCTCTTTTGTCTCAGCTCTCTGTCACCTTAACTCTCTTACACACCCTGCCTCCTCATCCGGGCACGCCCAAGGTCATAGAGGATCCCAAGAGACTAGCACTCAGCAGGTGGCAGCGATAAGGAGATTTGTAGTTCCTTTTTCCCCCTGTAAACAAGGTTTTAGTCCTTAGGGGAAGAGGATGGGCCATAAGGCCCAGAATGGCACTTATTCGGGAGACAACATCTCACTCCCCTTTATTAAACAAAAAATATAGAGAAGGAAACCCCTGTCTTAGGTTCGACCCCTAGCCCCTGCTATAGAACCCGTCATTGGATGTGCCAACTCCTGTCTTAGGTAGATATAGCAGGCGGGGAAGTTGCCCATCTTTGGGTGAGTCCTTCTAACATTGATATGCATATCTGAGCATCAGTCAGGAGTTACAAGGCCAGAAGCCTGTTTTGTTATTTTCTGCTGATGACTTTGTTGCTTTTGCAGCATATTAGAATGAAAAGACAGCATGCCAACCTTTGAGGCAAAATATTAAGAAGGGATATAAATCTAGACCATTGGGAAGCCACTAGTCAGGGTATTCTATAAGCCACTAGTCTAAAGGTATATGCTAACTGCAAGGTTTAATTTAAAGATTGCATTCTAGGGACCCCAAAAACACTGGTTTAACAATATGTAACTGCTGACTTAACATTTTCTATCTTACTTGAGGTAACACAAATATCAGAATATCCAAAGTTACACAATAGCCATTATTACATATGCAAAATGTCAATAGGGCAGTTTGTTGGTTGAGAGATAAATTTTAAAATGTATTTGTCCATAAAAGTCTCTGGAATTTCAAAGGCAGTCACCACTCTGGCTGATAGCTGGTTCATCAAGAATGCAGCTCTGGCTGTCTGGCTCAATGCATTTTCCGAGGCTGTAGCTCCAAAAGCAGCAGGGTGACTGTGTAGTTATTCTGAAGTTTCTCTTTTGCACCTGGGAGATGGATCTTGGTCTGAAGAAACGCCACTAGCATCACTGCAGCTGGAACTCGTACCAACAGGGCACTGGGATGTTCTTTACTCCAATCATTTGCTTAAGCTGAAATTTAGAGCTGAACAGTTTAAAGAGAAACCCTCCCCACCCTCCAGGGTTTGAATCTGTGTGAAGTGACCAAGAGGTATGGGGTAGCTTAAAAATGAGTGCTGGCATTCTACTTAGCAGTGCTATTAAAAGCAACTGCCTCAATCATATGTTATGAAAGCTTTTTGTATGGGCACCGTATTGGCAGCCGTGTCAGTGGCCTAAATTGAAGGCAAAAACAGTAGAAAACAAAGGGCCTTTTTTTTTTTTTTTTTTAAACTTACTTACTTATTTACTGGCCTTACCAGAAGCTTCAGGAACCACAATCTTTTCATGTTGAACAGGACGCACACACCTCTCAGGTATCCAGATTGGCTTTTCAGCACCTGGTGGATAAACACAGACAACCCACCCCCAACTCTGGCCAGCACATGCTGGCGGTTGCCATTGTCCAGAGGATGCATTGTGGCTGATGCCTTAACGTTTGAGCATTGAGATGAAACTTTTTGTGTAATTGTAGAGCCAAAATTATTTGGGTAGCTTTATCTGCCCACGTATTGTCTTTGGTCAGTGGTCTAGGCAAGTCAGAATGTCATACCATATCAAAATCTGTAAGCTTTGTAACTGGGTAACAATTTTTGATGATTCTCCCACATGAGGGGCCACTTCTAGTTGGGGCATAATATTGGCCACATATACACTCAGTATAAATAGTAAAGGTCTCTGCAGGATATAATTGAAAGGCAAGTATCATAGCAGTAATTTCTATCAACTGAGCAGAGGCCTGAGGCACTACTACGCTTTTTATATGATCTCCTTTTACAACTATTGCTTTTTTAGTCTTGGAGCCATCAGTGAAAAGTAGACGTGCCCCAGCTATAGGTTGAGTCTTTATTATCTTGGGAAAGATAAAAGGGCATAATTTAAAACTCTGAATGATTTTATGTTTAGGATAAGCTTGAACTATCTGTCCTTTAAAGGTGCACAAAAACAAACACCAGGAATCATCATTTTGAATCAAATTAGCAACCATTTCTTGGGTATAGGGCAAAACTATTATATCTACATCTTTGGCAAATAAAGCCCGCCCCAAGCATCTACCCTTCTATAACAATTGAACTATTAATTCAGGATAAGGAATAACTGTGCGCCCAGGTGATGCAGAAAGATGTACCCAATAAATGGGACCCTTTTGCCAAAAAACACCAGTAGGTGCAAAATTAGAAGCCAAGACTAAAAATTGCAAAGGCTGTTCATGTATTGACATATCTTGTAATGCCTGTTCTATTTTAGTAAGGGCTTTTTTGGCCTCAGGAGTTAAAATCCGGGTAGATGTGGGTTCAGCATCTCCCTTTAGAAGTTTAAAAAGAGGCTTAAGTTCTCTTAAAGGGACCGCGCCTTTATTCCCGGCCAGTGACTTGCTGAAATCTCTTAAAGGGACCGCATACGCAGCTATTGACTTGCTCAATTCGCGGCTAAGTTCTTAAAGGGACCGCGTTTTTATTCGCGGCCAGCAAACAGAGCAGACCAAAGAAAATAACTGTTACTAAGAACTGTCTTTGTTTCTTTTTTGTTCAAAACAAACAGAAACCTTCAATCAATCACAATGTTATTGACTAGGCCCTCAGTGGACACTTGGTCCACACTGGAAAGCCATCTGCTATAAAGAGGTTTTTCAGTCTCAGCGGCCAGAAGCCTGAGACCCACAGACCTGCGGTTTGAGACTGCTTAGGCGCTTGAGACTGCTTAGGCGCTCGAGACTGCTTAGGCGCTTGCCGCCCAGAAAATGACTAACTTTACGCTGTTTGGCCTGTGTCTCAGGCACATTGCTTGCTAGGTCTTACATCTTAAATCAACCCATCTCTATTAATCTGTCTGCCACGTGGCTGGTGGCTTATCTGCGCTTTTTATAAGTTTTTTTTTTTCTCTTTTTTTTTTTTTAACTTACTTCAGCTGGATCTCTCAATGTCTTTTATAAACTTTAAGGCTCCCCCCGTCAAGAACCATGTACTAAACTCCCTTATCCGAGTGCGGTCCGTCCTTTATTTTAAATTCCCTGTTACCTTAGTAACTCTGGAAGTTCAGAACCAACCGAACTTGCGCCTACTCCTGGGTTTATCCCAGACACTCCCCGGTCTCTGTACCGGTGACCTCGTCCACTTGTCCCTCTTTATCCGAGTGCGGTTCGAGCTTTTATTTAAATTCCCTGTTTCCTTAGTAACTCTCCAAGTTCGGAACCAGCCGGAACTTGCTAGGCTGAGTTTCTCATATTTCTATATATATTTCTATTTATATTTCTTATCTATTAGGCGCCTAATCCTGGGTACTTCCCAGATTCCCTCCCCCGGTCTCTGTACCGGTGAGTCTTGTACGCTTGATCCTACTTTCCTGGACCTCGGTGGAACCTCCATTTACCGAGTGGGTCTCGGTTATGACCTCCACTTACCGTGTCCGGGTTCTTTGTGGTCCGAGTTTTGTCCCAGGCGAGGAGCGTCAAGAATAATTAAGTCTACACTCAGGAGTCGTTTAGGTTCCATCATTCAGGCTCTCCATACACTGAGAGACCTGAGCTTTATTCAGTACATGTTATCTCTTAGACCTGTCTGTCCCTTAGCCATGCTTCTCTCCTGCCACTGCATCTCGCCTAGCTTTTTCCCCTCTAGCTTCCCGCCATGCTGGATTCCCTCTGCCCCTTCCACTCACACACACTCTAATCCATGCTTGTCCCCAGCTTCTGCTCTTCTGCCGCTTCTGCCTGTGTGTCTCCTCGTGTCTCTTTTGTCTCAGCTCTCTGTCACCTTAACTCTCTTACACACCCTGCCTCCTCATCCGGGCACGCCCAAGGTCATAGAGGATCCCAAGAGACTAGCACTCAGCAGGTGGCAGCGATAAGGAGATTTGTAGTTCCTTTTTCCCCCTGTAAACAAGGTTTTAGTCCTTAGGGGAAGAGGATGGGCCATAAGGCCCAGAATGGCACTTATTCGGGAGACAACAGTGTCTATCTGGAATGTGAACACAGTCCTTAAATGCTCTTATCAGAGATATGAGATGGTCATAACTGTAAATATCTAATCTTCAACCCCATCAAAGATCTGAGAAGGAAAATATATTAACTGAATAAGATGGAAGTGCAAGTGATATTTTACAAAATTTAGCAAGAAAAGACAGCTGCTGCCTGGATAGTCACCCTCAGCTTTTCTGCAATGTTGGAACATCCAATTCTTTGGCTATAGGCCTAGAATGTCTGACAGGTCTTTTCAGAGAAGGCTATTTTGAGAAACTATCCTAGCCTCTCTTGGCAGGTTTGAGTTGTCTCTTATCTTTTACACTACTTATCTGGATTGTACAGCATGCTTATTGTCAGCAGCTGAGGCAAAGGCAGATATTTGCTCAACAGGTCATTATCTGCTAAGGAAGATAAAATCCATGTGGAGTGTCTTTGAAGTTCAACATCATCTTGGGAAAGGAACAGTCATGACTAACATGAGTCAAATTCTGAATAACAGAACATTTGAATTCCACATTCTCAAGCTCTACAAAGCATTTGAAAACTGTCTATATTCATTTGATATTGACATATGTTACTATATATCCAGAGGATTAACATGAGTATTTTATGACAAACATAGGTGACTATAATCTATATTTCTTTTCAACCTAGATAAGTTAAAGCTAAGGCTTTTATTATAAAGGCAGAAATATATAAACATACATATAGGTTAGCGACAAAGGCTTAGAGTATGACAAACACATAAACATCTTAAACATAAGTAGAAATTGTATAGTTCGAACCACAATATGTTTAATATGAATTAATGTACAAAATATTTTAAACAGAGGTAGATACATACACACAGTATGACAAATATAGATTTGAATTTGTATCAATATACAAATTATCTTAAATAGATATAAAAATAATTTCACATTTGTATTAATATAAGGACCCACAGCAGTGCAAATTGTCTGTGGCTAATTGGCTAAATTTGTTTTCAGGTAGATACAATAATCTACCCATATCTGTCCTATCTACTCCCCATTTTTCTTTTTCAAAAGGAATTTCTGAGTCTAATTTTATTGTTCCACCTTCAAACCAAATAAAACTTATAACCACCTTAACAGAATGACAATTATCTATAACTGTTTGAAGACAAAACTTATTGGGAGAGGGGTGTAGTTTTTCTTAGAATTGCTTCCAGCTGATTGTGGGTGACAGTAACTCTGTGGAGGCTTGCCAAAACCTAAAACTGTAGTTAAGTTTCAAAGGACTAGATGTAACATCTATAGCCAGTCTCAGAGTTCAGGGTATGATTATTGAAGTTTTGGTTAGAGGTGTAATATAATGGATAAACTTAGTAAGCCATCTTGCAACTATTCTGAACAGTTTGAAGTCTAGAACCAATCATTGAGTGGTGTGTGCCAACTAACAAATGTGATATTGAACCAGATAGAATCATTGTGGTAGGGCCTCACCTTCTTTATGGAAGCTTAGGAGATTGCTGTTAGGATAAATGGCTGTTTACTATGGAAAACTTAAACATTATTGATAACAAACATAAAATATATTTTTTGGAAAGAATGGTTATCAAAGAAAGGTTTTAAAAGATCAAGATAAGTATACAGAAAATGGAATTAGAAATAAAATCGCAAAAACAGCAGTCCCTAGATATTGGCTTTCTTTTGTCCTACACCAGGTGGCTTTTCTTATATGAGAAAAAAATCTTTTAATTTTTTTCTTTTTAGCAACATGCTTGGGTTTAGAGAAGAAAGTCATTTATTCCAACCGCAAAGCTAGTTTAATTTGTATTGAGTCTGGACCACAATTTTCTAAAAGGTAAAGAGTTATAGATGTTAAACAGTGAGAATTTACCCTGTAGAGTACATTGGTACTACTGGTACTGGTGAGCTGATATTTCTTTGCTTATAAACTTTCAGGATTGCTTTTCCTCCAGCTTTAGATGCCCAGGTATCTAATGTCTTTTTAACTTCTTGAAGATGGTCATTTCTATTTTTCTGTAAAGACAAAAACAAAACCCTGCCCTGACCTTTGTTAAGGGCATATGTATAGATTCCCATTTATATTCTATATATCATCCTCGATACTTATTCCTTGCTGGCTTTTTATGAGTAGTAACTGAATAGATCAGAGCAGAATCATCTCTAAAAGTGATGTTGATTCTCTGTTGTCCATGCTTTACCTTTCTTAATTAAATCAGCACAATCCTTCCATTGTTGAAATCAGGAAAGCATCAATTTCTCAAAGGCCTGACACTCTTGAACATCAAATGTTTCTAAGGATCCCATGGAATTAATAAATGTATCATTTCAATCATTAATGAATGATTCTACAAACTGAAGCTTCTCCATCATTTGATGTACTAGGTTTCTGGCTTTCTTTTCTTTGTTTTCCCCTTACATGTTTTTCTGTGTGTATTTGTATTTTCATGAGATTCCTCTCTGTGTGAATCAGTGTCTCTCTGTGACACTGTGGTTTTTTTTGTTGACACTTTTATCTCTCTGTTTTGTCATATTCCATCTTTTGCTTTCTCTTCCATTATTTTCTTATTATTTTTAGGTTCCTCTTGCTTTAATAATGAGGAATAGAGAAAGAAGTGATGTGTAACTGGGTGGAAGAAGAGTTAGGAAAGAATGAAGAGTGAGAGCAAACAGTAATCAATTTATTGCTATAAATATGTTTAATAAGAATAGATATAAATCTAAAAATAAAGAAATAATGAAGGCAATGTCTTCATTGTGTAACTCTCCTGTCCACCTGAGTAGACTTTGAGTATCATGTCTCTGTTTAAATTGCTTACATGGTAGCTTGAGCCTTGGACATCCAGAAATTTAAAGATGATGCATATGCAAAACGTATAATGCTAAGGTGCAGTGTAATAGATGAGGCTCTTACTGGATCCTAATTGGTTTTATAATAAATACTTAGATTCAGATATTGGGGTAAATGCTTAAAGATCAGAGAAGCAGAGAAACGAGCCACAAGAGAAAATTCTCACCATTACTGAATCCTCAGGCTAAAAGGGGTAAATCTTGTCTCCACAAATCCTCAGACAGAATGCCTCTGACTCCTCAGCTGAAAGGGAAGGAAAGGCTCCCACTCCTGTCTCCTCCTGCCTTATATTCCATTCTGTTCCCAGTCATATTACTTCCTGTTTCAACCTTCTTAGTGCTGGGATTAAAAGCTATGTGCTTCCCAAGTCCTGGAAGCAGAGAAATGGGATCCAAGTGCAGAAATTAAAAATATCTTCCACCACTGCCTGGCTCTATTTTTTTTTGAACTGGATTAATCTCATGTAGCCAAGTCTGTCCCTGAAATCACAGATATCTAGATGGATCTCTGCCTCTTGAGTGTTAAGATTAAAAGTGTGTGTCACTACTGCCCAACCTCCATGACTAACTTTGTTTCTGGCTCTGCACTCTGATCTTCACACAAGTTTTATTTCTTAGGTTACAAACAATATATCACCACATTAGGCAAATTTGCTTTAGGTTTTATCTTTCTTCTTTTTCTTTCATTTAAGAGCTTCTCGATTGCTTATCTCTAAGTGTGCAGAATAATTTATAGCAGGAAAACACACTATGTCTATGTCAATGACATCAATAACATTGCTAAGTGTTTGTTGCCATGAGTTAGGGTAAGAAAAACTGTATTTCGACTAGAATATTGGATTTACAGCTGCCCAACTGACTGGGACTCATGTTCAGCTCTAATTCTGGGATTCATAAATGAGAAACTTATTAGTTACTCATTTCCTACCTTTTGTAAACTGATATAGAGACTTGTCTAGTCTGGAGGCTCCATATGGTGAGAATACTCACTGGAATCAGAAGTAACAAGCTTGTTAAAATTTACCCAAGTAGGTATCCAAATAAATAGAATGGTCCCAAAATCACTTCTCAGGGAAGAAGTCCACTGTTAGAAGTTTGAGTAGAGGGCAAGTCTTTCTGTGATCCATCAGAAAATTCTCATTGCATCAGTAGTGACTCTTTCAGGTGAATAAGTACTTCTTCAAAGAAATGCTGAGATGTGCGATGGGTGGGTTGACCAGGGCCAGTCATGTTGTCCAGATACTTCAGTGGGAGGTTCTGTTAATAAGACTTCACACCACTGATGGCATGTTGTACAAATTCTAGTTGATATTTAATGAAAACTCAGAGCCAGATATTGGGAAAAGCTGGAATATCAGAGAGAAGAACCTAAGCACAGTCATTCTCATCAAGCCAGCTTCTCAGGCTGAACAGGGTAAATGCTCCCCCTGGCTGATCGCTTCTACAGAATGTCTCAATGTCTGCCTATGCCTGCCTTTAATATCTTCTCAGCTCAGTTGTTTTATTTCCGGGTTCAACTCTGTATCATAACCCTAGAGTAAGAATTAAAGGAGTGAGTTAAGACTGTTTTATTGTTAGGCTTTGAACTTAGAAATACAGAAAGACCTCTGTGTTCTGAGTTATGGGATTAAAGGTGTGGGTCACCACTCTCTAAACCTCATGGCTTGACTGTAGGTGATTCTATTCTCTGATATTCCAGGCTTATTTTATTAAATATAAAATATATCACTGAAATGGCATGCTTATTTTTTATGTCCTTTAATGACAGAATTTTTGGGGAGACTTGGCAGTATTTTTAAGATATAGGTTCTCTTATAGATAATAAGAGTTCACCTTAGGTCTCAGTATACCTTTTGTTCAAACTGAACACTAATTTTGGTCTTTTTTCATTGCCTTGTTCAATGATAAGAGGCTTTGGAATGGAAAAAGATTATAAATGTTGAAAAGACATGGTATTAAATATTCCTTTTTCAGTGCAGTTTCTTGGTCTCAGGCTGCCAGAGGCCCAGACCCACAGACCTGCAGCACCAGACCCCTTAGCTGCCCAGCTGCCCACCGCTCAGACCCCCAGAAATGACTCAGACACATATATTAACTTTATGTTGTTTGGCCTATGACTCAGGCACATTGCTAGGTAGCTCTTTCTTCTTAAATCAACCCATTTCTATTACTGTCTGTCACATGGCCCATGGCTCACCTGTGCTCATTACATGTTGCTCCTTTGCACTTCAGCTTCATCTGCCTGACTCTGCTCTACTCCTCCTACCTATGCTTTGATTTCTCCTCCTACTTCTTCTATGGTGAGCAGTCTACAGAGAGAAGGTACAAGATAGAATCTAACCACACATAAACAAATCCAACACAGTCTGTATGGTACTCATCAGGCTGACATCTGAGGACTCTGCCATCTATTACTGTGCAAAGAATATTGTCACAGCACACGTCTGATGTATGTCAGAAACACAGAAGGAGTAGAAAGTTGCTGTGGGGGTGAAAGAAAAGAGAAGGTTAACCTGAAGATTTTCTAACAACCTGTGTTTATGTATGAAGGAAAGGAACAACAGACTAAAGATAAATTGTATTACATTAAGAATTTTCATACTAATGCTGTATCCAAGGTTCAGAGATAGAAGTTTTCAGTTCATAAACTTGAACCACTTCTTACTTGAGGGATATCAATGTACACATGTGTCTACCATGAGTCATTATCTTAGATTAGAAAGGCTTGATCACATTTTTCATTAATATCAAATCATAGACTAAAGATGTGAGGTTGAATTTTAACCAAGTTGCTTTTCTCAAACAGGTTTACATTTATACATTTTTAAAGCATAGGCTCTGATATTAAGCAGTGCCCACTAATGAGACAATAGTAGTCTATTCCTCTCTAAGTACCCTGCTCTGTAATCACAGCATGTGACAGAGCGGTGAATACAGGAACTTAACACCTTTCTCTCCAGTCTTGGGGAGGTATGGGCTGATACACATCATAGTGACCCTCAGTGCTATTCTGTGTGCTGTTTAATATTAGTGTTGCTGATTCTTGCCATATTCATAGAGGAATGTGTGGCAGATATATCTGTAACTTTCTTCAGAAGTAAGTTACTGAGTGGAGACTCCAAGTTAGTTCAGAAAAATCTCTAACCAGATCTTTGTGCATTTGAAACCTCTGCTCACTGAGGAAACTGTCATGTATCATTCTGTGAGGGAATAAGTGTGGAGATGTGAGCCAATACCCAGAAACTATATTCCCCATTGATTACATCAGGAAATCTATTCCTAATGCTTAACTTCTTACTTAGGTGCTATTTAGAAGAGTAAAATATAGCACAGTTACAAAAGGAACTTCTGGGGATTTGTGATGAATGAAAACAGGGCTGTGAGAGGAGAATGAAGAATATTTCACAAAGTAAATGGGGATTAGTGAAAAAGCTAGAAATCAGTGAGTGATGTTTTCACTGAAAACTCCTGCTAACTTTCAAACTTATGGAATCAGATGAGCCCAATTATAATCCTAATATTACCTTAATTCAGTAGTAGAAGATTATAGTATCTATTTGTATTGTCATAGAGTCCAGAATATTGAGAATGGATTACTTTGCAAATATGGTTTTCTACATATGACTTAAGCATGCAGTCCTTTCCCTATGACAGCCACTAGCATCCCATGTGCTGAAGTATGTAATAAATCCTTATAGATATTACTCAGCCCCACAAACTCCAAAATGTCAATATATATAGTTTATATTAATTACTAGCAATAATTCTAAAACATTATAAATAGTTATTAAGTGATTATATAAAACACTCTTTGAAACAATATATTAAACAATTAAGCACCCGAGGGAAAGTTGGACTGGTCCATATAGAGGCAGTAGGTCTAGAGCAGACTGTAATTGATATTGCATGTACCAGGTCTTGAACTGGTCATGGCCAAGTCCCATATATGAGTCTTCAAGGCTCTAAGTCCACACCTCTAGTTCAAGTTGATAATGCCTTATTCCTAATACAAACGCAAATCCACTCATCACCCTGAATTGTAAGGAACAATGTTCTTCAATAATGTGAAGAGGCTGTTTCCCTGTGAACTGACAGCCCACAGGAAATCATATCAATTCTGACCAGTGGTGGAAGAGAAGACCTACGTCTGTCACTTTCTAGATGCTTCTCTCCTGCCACATTAGATGCCTCTGATTTATAACCTCATGTACAAGCACAATATACTTCAATATCCTGCATGTATGTTGTATGTATTTTGTAGCTATACTTAGATATTTAAACATATACGCACATATATCCATAAAACTGCTATTAGATTGTCTCATTTCTGGGAGCACATTCTAGATCCATCCTTCTTTCATGAAGATGTTCACCTTTTGAAAATCTTAACTAACACAAGCCCTGTCCAGAACTAAGAGAACTCTGTACTTGGAAATGTAGACATGGAGAAATAAAGTTATTTAAGTAACACATCCTCCACCCCTGAGGATTCCTGTCAAGCAGATCTTCCCTCTGTTTATTCCTTTAAGTGCATGCCAATGAAGAGCTGGGAGCATATTGAATTCCAGTGTGTATGTGCTTCCTTTATACTTCCTTCTTATTGCCGGTATGTTTTTATGGAATTGTTAAATTTTCTGTAAGTATCACAGTGGATTTTCCCCTTTCTATTGACCTCTTTATTGGCATGTTTCACCAATGAACGCGTTTACATATGGGGGCTGCATCTGAGCTTAAAACTAATGTTCTCTGACATCAGGTTCTCTGTTCCAGGTATAGTCTGAAGAAGGAAGATAAGATTGTTCTCTCCTGTTGTCACCTTACTACAGTGGGACCTGATGAAGCTGTATCCAAATGTCACCATGGAGGAGCCTAGAACTAGGGGGTCATTGATGATAGTAAAGATATAGCTTAAGGTCATTCTCTGAAACATTCTGTCACTATTTCCAGGCTAATAGCCATTTCCTCTGCAGGTGATCCCTGAGAGCAAAGAAGTTTTAGGGATGTTTAGTCCTCAGGGAAAATGGATAAATAATTTGAGACCATGACAAATCATCTTTAAGGGTGGTCAGAGACCACAGAAGACACAGTGGAGCCAGGTTTCCTTATGTGAGGGATAAGCTGTGTTGGGCGCTGATGAATTCTGCATTCTCTGATTTTCTTTTATGAGTTTATTAGCTAATCTGCAACTGCTGTGATTGACCTGTGATGTTTCCATGCTAAAGAATATTATTTGAAATTCATTGTTGAACTCTTTATAGAGGTGTAGTTCCTTGTTTATCTATTCAGATTTATTTTCTTTTTTATAATTTGATTACAAATACAAACAATAAAGTATGATCTTTGATTCTCCTCCCAATTCCTCTGAGATCATTCTTATGTCCTCTTGTACCAAACTCCATATCCTGTCTTTCTCTGTGTAGGATAAAAACAAATAAAAAACTAAAAAGATTTAAAAAAGGTTCAAAACCAAACAAAGATAAAACAATAAATATTCTCAACCGATGCTACAAAATCCTAATTCCCTGCAGATGAATAACTTCTGTTGTGTTAAAACAAGAAACCATGTTTTCTTGATGAAATATTCTATTGAAAGATACATAGATTGTTTCCATAATTTATTGTAATGTTGTTGTAATATTAATCTCTGAGAAAATATTAATGAAGTATATTAACTTTCTGTGATGTGGGTGAGTTTCTAAGTATATAATCTGTTAGAAAGGCAATATTAATTGCATGCATCTGAACTGTCTTAACTTTCTCATCAGTATCATCATCATCATCATCACCACAATCAGTCTGATAACCTTGCCACAAACTGGAACACCTGTCTCAGTCCTGAGATCTACTAAGTGCTTAGGTCCTGATATTACATCCTTAACATCTGCAGTGATCAGGGAAGGATTGTGTTATGCATTTCCTCACAGAGGATAAGGATGTCGGCCTCAGCATCCTGCTGCCTGACCCATGTGTCTTCTACCTTCTTCTCTATCTGCACTGGGTCCTTATCTAAGAATAAGCTGCTCATGAATATGCAAATTACTCGAGTCTATGGTGGTAAATATAGGAATGTCCACATCCAGAACAACATGATCAGTGTTCTCTCCACAGTTAAAAATTAAACAAGTCCTCATGATGACATGGAGTTGGATTATTCTCTTCTTCATGTTAGTAACCACAGGTAAGGGTCTTTCCAGGTACAAACCTGATGAAGGAGAATGGACTATGGTGCCATGACACACACTTCACCTTTTTCTCCGTAGATGTTTACTCCCAAGTCCAACTGCAGCAGTCTGGTCCTGAGCTGGGAAAACTTGACGCCTCAGTTAAATTGTCCTGCAAAGCTTCTGGGTTCAACATCGAAAGTACCTATATTCACTGGGTGAAGCAGAAGACTGGACAGGGCATGGAGTGGATTGGATTGATTGATCCCTCAGATGGTAGTACTGGTTATGCTCAGAAGTTCCAGAACAAGGCCAAACTGACAGCAGCCACCTCCTCCAGCACACTCTATGTGGAGCTCAGCTGTCTCACATCTGAGGACTCTGCAGTCTATTACTGTGCGAGGCACAGTGTTGCAACCACATCCTGAGTGTGTTAGAAACCCTGGAGGAACAGGAAGCTGTCCTGTACTGAGATGACAGAGAAGATTAGCTTGGAGATCTGTTCAAAAATCATTCTCATGTCCCTTTTATGGCTCCTTCACAGGCTTATATGTTCTTTGTTAGCTTGTCCAAAGGACTACTGTGATGCTAGTTGAGGATGCCCTTACAGTACATCATAAGTTTACCAGTGACCTTCTCCATTCACATGACTCCTCCTTAATGATCTAAAATAGGATTATTATTTTGTAGCACCACATAATGACACAAATATCTCTTCAATACAAGAGGCTGGAACTGTTGCTGCAGTAGCTAGAAATAAGCTGTAGAAAACAGACCAGTGAGGGACGAATCAGCAGTCTGTGCACAAGCAGTTACCCTTCCATTGTCCAATTTGATTTGCCTACGACAAGTAAAACTTCTTTGTTTGAAAGGGTCCCCACAGATTTGGTGGTAGAGTCCTAACCCTCTACTGTACAATCATGTTTTATGTCTTTCATTATTGTGCTTCTGATCATGAATTTCTTACTATTTTAAATTATGGATGGAGGTGAATACCAGGTATTGGAGGCCTAGGATTTAGAGTTTGCTATTTTGCCAACAAGATGGGCTCCTGCAAATAAAGGACTGGAACCTGAGAAGTGGGACTCCATGCTGAGAATTGTAGGGCCTGATACTGTCAGCAGCAGGCATAGGTGCTCATTCTTCCGTTTCCCCATATTGTATTGTGTTTGTTACCAATTCTGTACCAATTGGTTTATATTGCGTGGACCAGTTAAAAAGCCTTTACTATTTTGCAGGTATTTTAGAAGATGGTTTAGTGTATTAAGGATGATTAGAAAGTTTGCATCTCTATAAATTTTTAAATGGCCATTTCTTTCTTCATTTGAAATATATAGGAAGCCATAGGACACAGCCAGAAATTGACCTTTATACTTCTCTGTGCCTTCACTTTGGCATGCTTTTATTAAATATTATTTGTTAAATATTTATTAAATAGTATTTGAGGATTTAACAACTATAGACTGGAGCTTCTTGAATTTGCTGTTTGCATTTTAATACAGAGGTAAAAGAGAAAATTTGAAACTGCACCTTTATTATCTGTCTGCTCCTCTATAGCTTGTTGTAGCTGACCAGCAAGTTATAAAAGGGCTTTGTAGATTTCTGTCTATAGGGGGAAAGTTGCCTGAGGGAGTGTTAGTATCAGGAACTTTATTTCATGTCCTCATAACATCTTGGAGGCTTTGGCTGTGAACCACTTGATGGTTGACAAGCACTTGGGCCACTGTTTGGAAGTATCCTTGTCTGATAACTTGATGATAGGTAATTTTTGTAGAGGTTCCTGTCTATGGATATGAGCAGCAGTGGAGAGGCATTCATCCATCCATGACTGAAGACACAGACTAAACTGAGTGATAGTGAGCTTTATTTTCACAAGAGCCTGCCAGGCTAAGGATATTATTTTACACATATTTGCTATAATATTTATTAGTCCTATATGAAAATGCCTCTCAACTCTACTTTGTAAAACATTTTTTTTTTAGATTTTTTTTAAAGTGGGGAAGGGAGAGCTTCATTGACAGGATTTGTCCTACTCTCTACTGACTGGAAACACAACCAATATCTGTACATCCTGAGAAAGTTCTTTAAGGTATTTTCTTGGTAAGAATCATTACTGTATTAACACACAGAAGAAAATTATGGAGAGAATATGTAAGCAGTTCTGTAGGAAGCCTTTTTTTAAATACTGGAACTTGCTTTTCTTCTGGTGAGATTGATGCTAGCCTAAGCTGGTTCCGCAGGATTAAACGTTTAATATAACTGTTCCCATAGAGCAGCAACAGTTGTCACAGTTTGGCCTCAAGATTATGAATGAATCTCATGATCATCACACCATGAATTTTAATTTTTAGTTACATTAATAGTTGATGAGTTTATTATTTATGCTTTGGCTCTTATGTCTTTATGTAAGTTTTGCAGTTGGTTTGAACACATTAATAGTAAACTCAGATTTATAAATATTGTTTCCAAATCACATTAAGAAATGAAATCAAATCACTGCCCCTTGGTGTCATTTAACCAAGAGCAGGTCCAGATTTAAATTCCCTACTTGGCTCTTCCTGTGCTGTCTTCTGTTGTTCGTTTTGTAGGTTTCTGATTCTACTTATCTCCATCTCTTCCTCTGCACCTCTCTCTATGTCTGCCTGAGCCGCCCTCACTGTGTCTGCCTGTCCCTTCTTATTTCTCCCTCTTTCACCAACAAATGTATTTGCTTTGTTTTTATTGAACAACATGAAATCCATCAATTTGGAGAAAATGGTAATATTAGACAGAAATCTTTAGCAGCGCTGTACTAGGGATTAATTAATTTTTCTAGCAGACACAAATGATAAATAGTATTATAAGCATCTTTTATATTCAAACAATATCTATTTATTATTTTTAACATTTTACAGTCTTAAGAGTTTCAAGTGCTTTATTTACTCTTGATGTGTTCCCTCCCCTTAGTATGTAAAATATATTATTAGTCAAAATATATTGTCACAAAAGTATAATTTCTATAATGTAGTTAAAATTACTATTAATATTTTCTTCACAGAGTGTATTTGCTGACACAATAAGTAAATATTAATAGTTAATATTTCTGAAGTTCTGCATTATGCCATGTTATCTGGTCTCCTATCTATTTCCTTCTCAGTACCCGACCTCCACTCTAAAGTCTTTACAGAACATGAACCTACACTGACACAGCACTGTCTCTTACAGTCTGAGGGCAGCTGGTGATCACACTTCTATAGCGCATGGGGTTGGATAAAATATGTGAATAATAACCAGCATGAAGACCTTGAGGACATGGTAATCTCAAGGGTTTGATTCAATGAGAAGACTCTCGCTCAGAACAGTAACATTTCATGCTTCCCAGCAGATTGTCATGTGCTTGATATGTCTGCTGCCATGAGGGGAATACTTTGTGGCTGGTACAAGGGTTCTAGTGGATTACTATGTTAAATATTGTGTAAACCTATGTTGAGTTTAACATACTGTTTGAAATACCAGCGATTTTATAAAAACATCCTTTTGGCTTCTACCAACTGGAAATCAGGGATTGCCCAGCAGGCAGGGAAATCTTCTTCATGCCTCTGTATTGGATGAGACCCTCCAATGTACTAAAAATGCATCTGTCAAGTGGTTGTAAGACCTCAGTTCAGGAATCTCTGGTACCTGTTGGATAAGTCTTTTTAAAGTACTCAGGCACCCTATACTACATGTTGTAGACATCTTCAAACAGCGATGTGTGTGTAAGAAAGACTGAAATGTGAATTTCTGAGCCAGAACTATGCTGTGGAAATTATTCTTTCAAATCACAGCTTATACTTCACATTCTGCCCAGAAGCAAGAAATGACTCATTTCAATCTGATACCATGTCAATGAGACCTAATTTGTCATAGTCACCACCCAGAGATGTTTTGTAAACTACAGTATTTCCTAAAGATATCCTATATATCCGTGTTGGGGATTCAAGTAAGGAACCTAAATTTTATTCAAGACCCATTGTGGTCATCTAACTTAGGTGCTCTTACCCAGCTGTAGGCCAATGGAGCTACAAATGACCTTGTCTTCTCTAGTTACAAAAATACTGGTGGGTATTGCTAGGACTGGATCCAAGTGCATCCAGGGAAACCTTTGGCATTCAAGGGGATGTTAATAGTAATACAGGCACAACCTAAAATCATTCTCTGACACATCCACTCACTATCTACAGACAAACAATAGTCATTAATCTCTTCACCTGAGCACTGTGAAGTTTCAAGGATACATGAAGCCAGTAATCAACAGAACAGAAATCAGATAAGGAGTGGAAGGGACTCTCTGGCCTTTATAGTCTTTTAATTAAAGCTTACTAGGTCATCTGTTGATGCGTTGTTTGTATGTGAAGTTCCATGCTCAAATACAAAAAAGTGTGTTAAATATTCAGAAATTGATATGTTAATATTTATTTTATCTAGTTCTATTTATTCTTAATTTTGAAAAACATATATTTTATTCAGTATATTATGACTACAATGTCCAGGGATGTTTCCCAAGCACCCAGTCTCTATCTAACCCTACTTTGACTTCTTCTATTGAGGTATCTATTTCTATCTCCCTCTTTGCTCCTCTCACTCAACTCTCTCCTTTTTTCAAGATTTGTTCCCAAGTCTTCTTGGTTGCAACCCATTAAGACCCCAATTTGCTAAGGTGATCTTCTCTATTTCCTCTTCTTAGGGGAATGTCTAGATGTTTCTCTTAAGTTCTTTCTGATCTCAAGCTGTTCGGGGTTCTTTGTTCTTTTTGTCTAAAGTCCACTAATGAGTGA
This sequence comes from Phyllotis vaccarum, assembly GCA_033318265.1. Lineage (NCBI taxonomy): Eukaryota > Metazoa > Chordata > Mammalia > Rodentia > Cricetidae > Phyllotis > Phyllotis vaccarum. Next base: position 81,861,817 of record JARWLC010000016.1, read on the forward strand.
GTACATCCCATGCCTCTCTTTCTGGGCTTGTGATACCTCGCTCAGGAGGATATTCTCCAAATCCATCCATTTGCCTAAAAATTTTAGAATGTCGTGTTTTGTTTTTTTTTTTTTTTTTTCGCTGAGTATTACTCCATTGTGTACTGTTTGTTAATCCATTCATCAGTTGAGAGGCATCTAGGTTGTTTCCAGGTTCTTGCTATTATGAATAATGCTGCTATGAACACAGCTGAGATAATGCCTTTGGGGTACGAATGTCCACAATCCTGCCTGATTTTATAGTGTATATAAAACTAAAATGCAGAAGAAACATATTCTCATTGTGTATAAATAGAATTACGAGCTTGTGGAAGTAACGGACCAATATGTGATTTGACTTGAAACCCACTACATGAAAGGAACCCATATTTGATCCTACTGGGGTGACCAGGAACCTGAGGCTAGATATCTAAAGGATTAAGGGTAAAATAAAATACTATTGTTCTACAAAAGAAATGTAGCAGTAAAATGCCCAATAATGACATTCTTCTATACTCATATATCAATATCTTGCTAAGTCACCATCATAGAAGCTTCCTTCTATAACAGTTATGAAGAAATACAAGAAACCAGAATTAGATAAAATGCAGAGAGTGAGAAACTTCGAACATTCAGCGTTTAATATGATTTTTCCATAAACTCTTCCCCTAAATATTCAAGCAATCCTGCAGAAGAGAATGTGGATAGAGTATCAAAGCCAGTGGGTATGGATGACACCAAGGAAAAAGTCCTTATAAACACAAGAGGACAGACAGACACAAGAAGTATGCGTGCGTCTGAACTTTATGGGGCCTTAGGACAGAAAAAGTTAACACATGACACATTCCTATCCCAGATGCTATATCCAATTCATGACTACATACAAATGAAATTGTAGCTTTCCTCAAACGGATCTCACTGGGGAAACAAATAACTTATAAGAACAGGCGCCATGCCCAACAGTTGATTGCCAACAGATTCCAAATCAAAGCAATTTTGGGGTGCTCTTTGTCTCAATGTCATGTCAGGTTTTTCCTCAATTTTATCTTAATTTATGTTTCATTTCTCTCTCTCTCTCTCTCTCTCTCTCTCTCTCTCTCTCTCTCTCTCTCTCTCTCTCTCTCTCTCTGTCTCTCTCTCCCTCTCCTCTCCCATTGATCCTTGGAATGCATATTATTGTTCTATATATGTTTTCATGGGATTTCCAAGTTGCAAATGTTCCAGGATACTTGTAACCACATAAGACAGTGTAAAATTGAATAGGTCACAAAACAAAATACCTGACTTTCTGGAGAGAGTCCCTCCTCCTGGCTGTTCACCTTTAGGAAGAACCAGTATGACTTGAGGAAAAGAGTATAAAGTATGCACTGTCACTGAAATGTCAGTTATCAGTGGACACTTTCAAGAGCCAGTTCAGTCTGAAGCTGAGCTCTGAAACCTCTGAAGACACAGACTTGCATTACTTTGCAGCAGACACAGTGAGCAGGTGGCTTGTGTTCTCAGCAACAAGCCCACTTTGAGGATTCTCAGAACCAGCAGAGGGTGATGTTGATCCAAATTTTACCAAAATAAAAAATGATGCAATTGTTGGGAGAAACATCTGGAGACTGCAGAGTCCTCTGAGACTCTGTTTCCTGTCTTAGCCTCCAATAAATGCAAAGACCATACAAGACACACACACAAGATGTGACCTGATTCCAAATTTATTAAAGTAAGTATTCTTTGTTAAGCAGTATTGCCCATATATATTTTATTTTTTATATATGGACATTATTGGAGTGACAAACATCAGTTGCGTGTACATGCAAAAGGCTGCAAATGTTCAAACATGAGGTGACTGACATCTAGTGATTGACATCACAACCATCAGCAACATCTGCTATTCTATCTGTAACTTCTTACCATGGGCAGGAGGGGTTGTCTCAGCTGGAATGTATGATTGTGTGTTAAGATTTCAGTCCTTGATGTTCAATCCATGGTGTGGAGCCCATGCTGCTCTGCTGTAGGAATCCTAGTCCAAAGGTGTGATACACTTACCCTTAAAGCCCTCAGCCCATGGGACACAGACGAGGAGAAGCTCAAAATAATCATGTAACCTGTCTTTCACTTCATTTTGAATTTTATCTCTCATTTTTCTGTGCCTCTTTTTTTCTAAGATTAAAGGATTCTCTTTCTCTCTTTCTTTCTTTCTCTCTCCCTCCCTCTTTCTTCCTTTCTCTCTCTTTCTTTCTTTCTTTCTTTCTTTCTTTCTTTCTTTCTTTCTTTCTTTCTTTCTTTCTTTCTTTCTTTCTTTCTTTCTTTCTTTCTTTCTTTCTTTCTTTCTTTCTTTCTTTCTTTCTTTCTTTCTTTCTTTCTTTCTTTCTTTCTTTCTTTCTTTCTTTCTTTCTTTCTTTCTTTCTTTCTTTCTTTCTTTCTTTCTTTCTTTCTTTCTTTCTTTCTTTCTTTCTTTCTTTCTTTCTTTCTTTCTTTCTTTCTTTCTTTCCAGACTCAGATTAATGTCTGGATGGCACTGCGCCTCATGACATCAAATCCTTCTTTGGTAGCAGGCTTTATACACCATTTAAAGGAATGTCTGGTTTCTCTTCTACTCAGTGCATATGTTGATCACATTACCCACACCACCATCACATAACATGCTCTCTCCACATGAATCACATAGTAATATCATCATATCCAATCGAGGTGCTTGACAATGTCTGAAGGATGCATTGAATTTTTAGGTTTGTGTAACATCTATTTCCTCTCCAGTGCTTTTCTCCCCATATATCACTGTGATGAGCAGGGAGAGCCAGTCATGCCTACAGCACTGATTGCAATTATATGAGAAATAAACTTTCAAATTGACGATATCTGGGGTTTGTAACTTTGAAATCTATAAAACAGTTCAGTGCGATGATGTGAATGGAGAAGATATGCTATTCTGAATTTAAAGTAAAATATTCTAAATTTATCCCTCATTATCAGGGTATATAGTATCTACACTTATTAAAAAGGCTGCATTAAATCTATGAATTTTAATTTTCATAGCAAATAGTCCATATCTTTCTTTTAAATTATTAGCCTTGGAAACAGAAGCACTTCTGAAAAATTTAGAAAAAAAATACCTGCATTCTCTGCAGCTCACATCACAGACTTAAGACGAATCATCACACTTTTATGCCTGTGTGGACAAAACATCAGCTGGCAAGGAGCATTGTGTGTTAGTTTTCTTTCCATGATGTTACTACAACTTTGTGGTAAGAGCACGTTCATGCTTTTAGAAACATTTTTATAGGCTTATCTTTTTAAACATTGAAATAAGAAGATGTTTCATTCATATAAATGAACTGCTCATTTTAAGGTCACTTTTTAAAAGAAATCAGCAGTTTACTCAAGCCTCTTTCCATATTTTCAATTATGTTCATATCACAATTTCAGTGTGAAAGGTCTCCAAAGTTAGGCAAATCATTTTTTCCCCAAGTTCTAAAACATCAGTAGTGACAAGAAAAAGATTATATTGTTGTAGTATGAGGTTTCTGGCATGGACTTTCCAGCCTAACCTCAAGGTCTAGGCCTACAGACCCGCAGACCCGCAGTCTTACAGAGACACACAGATGCTTTCATTAGTTTTTGGCTGATCAGCTCGGGTCCAGGCATATCACTAGCTAGCTCTCTACCCTTCATCTAACCCATGTCTCTTTGCAGCCATGCTGCTCAGTACCTTCCATTAGAGCAGCATAGTTGTCCTTGGCTTCCTCTGGCTTCTCTCTGGTGCTCTTCTGGCACTCTGCTCTCAGAGATTTTGCTTAGTCTGGTAGCCCCGCCTACACTTCCTGCCTGCTTTTGGCCAATCAGCTCTTTTTATTAAACCATCTGGTGGGCCAATTATTTACCATGAAACAACACAATACCCCTACATATTGTGACTTAGCATCACTGAACCTATGAATACAATCCTTTGAACCTGTATGTTATGACTTCCCGCATTCTCTGTCCTTCTGCCCCTCCTCCAGGATGATGGTCATCTCAGAGATTTGAGCTAACTAATCATGGTTTTCCTACAAATTATGTCTTCTACTGGTGTTTATAAATTTATCAGATATAAAGGCAGTATAAAGATGAAACTACTAATGTTGAATACATAGAAATCTCAAATATGAGAGCCAGGAAATTGACAGATTCATAGTCAATGAAACATCACTTTCTTCTGGGCCGTTGTAGACTAAATAACTGCAGACTGCAAACAGCACATATTCTTCCTTGTTGCACTCAGACAATAATCTTCAGATGTGCTGTATACTGAGGACCTAGGTCTTCCTATGAGAGCTGCTCTCTATGAGGAGCAGAGGTGAACTCCCCTGAGGCTCCTGTGTCCTCCATAACAGATAGTTCTTCCTGAGCCCTAAAATTTAAATCCACCCTTAGAGTAATCATCTCAGGGAGGGAATGCAAATCTCTCCTGGCTCCACCCAACCTTAGGTTGAAAAGCCAAGGCTAAGTCTGGGTACTCACTGGTGCACAGCCATTTAAAGGCTCATTTCCTATTTCCTGCTCCTGAATTTCCCGACATGTGAGGCTCCATAAGGGCAAATTTTCACATTATCCCCTGTTCCAGTCTTACCCTCTGCTTTTGTCTCCACAGACGTCCTGTCCCAGATTACCCTGAAAGAGTCTGGCCCTGAGTTGTTGCAGCCCTCCCAGATCCTCAGTTTGACCTGCTCTTTTTCTGGGTTTTCACTGAGCACTTCTGGTATAGGTGTGGGCTGGATCCGTCAGCCCTCAGGAAAGGGTTTGGAGTAGCTGGCACATATTTGGTGGGATGATGATAAGAGGTACAACCCATCTCTGAAGAGCCGGCTGACAATCTCCAAAGATACCTCCAACAACCAGGTATAACCAATGTGGACTCTGCAGATACTGCCACATACTACTGTGCTCAGAGAGCACATTGATTTCTTCTCCATGGACAGCTGTACAGTATTTGAAGCTATTTCTCAGCTCTTATTCTCCAATTCAGAAGGTTGGGAGTTGGCACACATATCCTGCTAGCCTCTGGGGTTTCCTCTTTACTCTGAGTTTCAGGGTCCTGGCTTCCTTAATTTATAAAAATAAGGTACTTTTAAAATATTGTACAGAACTGAGAAGCTGTCCTTATCTATCTATCTATCTATCTATCTATCTATCTGTCTGTCTGTCTGTCTGTCTGTCTGTCTGTCTATCTATCTATTTTTAACCAAATTGAGTTAGAGTGGTGGTTCCACTCTGTCTTTTCTTCAAATACCCAAAACAACAGAGTACACATTCTGTAACTACACCTCCAAAAGTTTGGAATTTCTAAATAAGCATTCATAACTTAAGTCACTGCCCAAAGTGACCAAAGAAATCCACAAAATATCTCAGGCTATTGCCAAGGCTATTGGTTATTCTCCACAGCCTTATGATAACATCCTGTTGCTGAAGACAACTATTACATATCTCATTGAACACGGAGAATCTGATCTAGAGGCCTCACTCCTACTGTTTGTAGTAGTAGAAGGGACTCAGATGCTCTCAGAAGAGAATAAGCCTGACAAAAAACTGACACCTCCTGTCTTGACTTCTGACTACATCAACAAATACATCTACACCCTGATAGGCAATATATATTTAGGGGTTAACATGAGAGTATACAATCTGCAAATGTGCATTAACTTGGACAAACAAGCAGATATAATCTATCTATCTATCTATCTATCTATCTATCTATCTATCTATCTATCTATCTCTCTACCTACCTATCGATCATGTATCTCCTATATCATCTATCATCTATCTATATACCAATGTTTATCTATCTATCGGTCTGTCTATCTATCTATTTATCCACCTATGTTTATCTATCTATTTATCTATCTATCTATCTACCCATCTATCATTTATCTATCTATATATATATCTAGTTCCAATTACTCCTTGAAACTTATTGTCAATTATGCTGTTTTGTTAGTAATACTTACAAATGCTATAAAATTTGGATTTTATAAAATATGTAAGTAAGACCGTTAGTAGATTTGATTGTCTTAGGAATGACTGTAGAGCAAAAGAAAGCATGATATGTCATGAATAATAGACTCTTCATGTTGAGCTGTTTATAATGCCATGATTGATAATGTATTTACGGAGACATGTACGTAATTCTCATCAAATTCTGGGATTATATTTGCATCCATTAGTCAAATGTCATTGGTCTGTCTATGGGCAGGACCCCTGAGGAAATTGGTTTAGTACTAGATACTTCTTTCCTGCTACATTAGAAGCCTCTGATTTATAACCTCATATACAAGCAAAATATACATCAATATCCTGAATTTATGTTGTAGGTATTTGTTTTAAAAATGTAGCTTTACTTAGATATTTAAACATATATACACACATATCCATAATACTGCTATTAGATTGTCTCAATTCTGCGAGCACATTCCAAGTCCATCCTTCTTTCATGAAGATATTCAGCTTTTGAAAATCTTAACTGACACAAGCCCTGTCCAAAACTAAGAGAACTCTGAACTTGGAAATGTAGACAAGGAGAACTAAAGTTATTTAAGTACACACATCCTCCAACCATGAGGATTCTTGTCAAGCAGATCTTTCCTCTCTTTATTCCTTTAAGTGCATGCAAATGAAGAGGTGAAATGGATTGAATCCCAGTGTGTATGTGCTTCATTTATACTTCCTTCTTAATGCCAGTATCTTTTTCTGGAATTGTTAACTTTTCTGTAAGTATCACAGTGGATTTTTGTCTCCTGTTGACTTCTTTATTGTCACCTCTCTCTATGTCTGCCTGAGCCGCCCTCACTGTGTCTGTCTGCCTCTTTTTTTTTCTCTTTCTGTCATTAACAAAGGTATTTGCTTTGTATTTATTGAACAACATGGAATACATCACTTATAAAAAATTGGAAATATTAGACAGAAATCTTTATCAACGTTGTACTAGGGATACATTAATTTTTCCAGCAGACCGAAATGATAAAGAGTACTATAAAAATCTTTTTTATTCAAATAATGTCTATTTATTATTTTTATCATTTTACATTCTTATGAATTTCAAATGTTTTATTTACTCTTGTTGTATGATCTGGCTATTTATTCTGCCTGTGTATTCCAACATAAGTACCAGTCGCTTGGAATGTAAAATATACTTTCAGTCAAAATATACTGTCACAAAGTATAACTTGCATAATCAAGTTAAAATTATTATTAAAATGTTCTTCACAGAACATATTTACTCACACAATAAGTAAATATTAATTGTTAATATTTCTGAAGTTATGCATAAATTGTTAATATTTTTGAAGTTATCCTTATCATCTCTCTATCTATCTATCTATCATCTATCTGTCTATTTATCATCTATCTATCTATCTATCTATCTATCTATCTATCTATCTATCTATCTATCTATATCTATATATCTACCTCCCTATCTATCATCTATCATCTTTCTATCTATATGTATATCTGGTTCCACTTACTCCTTTGAGCTTGTTGTCAATCATGCAGTTTCACAACTGTTATTCACTAAACTTATAGCGGGTACATTCAGGTCTATAAAAGCAATAGCCATGGTGTTCCATGAATAAAAGTATGGTGAGCTTGGAAAAGATAAATCCAGAGAGTGACAATGGAGATATGCCTGAGAACACAGCCTGTATTTCTACCCAGAAAGAACCACAAAAAGGGCATGAAAATTCCCTTTTAAGTCTTTATATCCATATCTATTGCACATCTATGATAAAAAATGTTGACCTAATGAACAGAGTGATCCACATTCTAAATTTTGCTCAATACTCATCACTTCCTCAGTGTGAAAATATTTTCCGTATGTGGAGAAAAGTCTTCATGTAAATATTTGTTTGTAATCTAGCTGTAATCATGTACAGCCACAGGATTTGGGTAATTGCATTATGAAGCAATAGCATATTGTGGCTCTCAAATATTCTCTCTCTGTTAACTGACTTCATCACCAGTGGTCATTGGTAAAGCTAGAACTCACACCCCCAGAGAAAGCAGTGAGATTCATAGAGTCAACATGTGAAGCACAGCTCATCATTCATCCTTAAAATATGTACTTAGAAATGCCATGTACATTACAAAGAAGACAAATAAGGTTTTATAATTATAGTGAGAGATCCATGTGTGTGAGAACTTAAACAATCAGTTCTCAGAACCAGCAGGGGGCACTGTGGATCCATCAACTCTCTCAGAAGCAGGTAAAGATGTTGTGCATTGAGAAGATTTCAACTGCCTCATCTCATTGTTGGTCTCATTACATTCAGAGACCATGGTGTAGTTGACATGTGAGATATTCCTGCTACAACACACTGGAGAGAATATTTGTTAAATAAAATCCATGGTGATGTTACTAAGGTCCAGATTGTATTCTTGCTGCTTATGGAAATGATACTAGTCCACGAAAGACTTACTAAAGACTAAGAGCATTTGAGATCCAGGGCACTGAGCAACATTTTTGGAAAAGTTGTTACAGGAGTTTTCAGCTAAGATCAGAGGTGTGCATATTTCTGCTGAACAATGATGTGAAATGGACATCAGGCTCCAAATCTCTGTGCAAGTGTCTGATAGGGTCAGCATGGTCAATGCAACTTCAAAACGTCACAAATATGGTTGACACTAATGAGATTCATATGACTTTTGAAACATTAAAGTGTGGTTCATTTTATTGAACACAGATGTGCTGACCAGAATTTTACTGGGATGGTAGGACATTGTCTACACAGGTGCCAGGATAAAACAGGGAATGCATTTCATCAGACAAGTTTATACTTAAACCTCACCATGCAACTGATGAACACAGAAGAATCTTACATGCTTTGTCTTAAAAAGAAACAGAACTTCATCTAAGGAATATTATTCCTCATGATGGTACAAATTACAGACTTTGTGCTCTAAATTCGAGGATAGTCACAGAAGGACCTGAACCATATATGAGCCTCTTTTTCTACAATCCCAGAGCACACAGGATCTCACTGTACACTGAAGTCATATCATCCTCTACCTGGTGGCGCAGCTATAGATAAATGTATTGCTAGGATCAGGGCTGATGTGAAGTCAGATACTGAAGTAATAATGGCATCTTTTCTGCAAGTTGTGTTCATTCCAGTGTTTAGATAAAAGTGTCTGGAGTTGGATAAAAGTTCTTGAGATTCAATAAAAATTTTCTAGAAAACTTTGCTTCAGATCTCATTTCCATTTTGAATTTTGTGAGGCAGAACATAACTTGAGCCAGAAAGGACAGGATGGGTTCTCCCAAGAACTGGCCAACAATCTACAGAGAGAAGATCCAAGACAGAACATAACAACATATAAACACTATATCCAACACAGTCTCTATGGCTCTTATCAGGCTGACATCTGAAGATTCTGCCATCTATTACTGTGCAAAGAACACTGTCACAGCACACATCAGAAACACAGAAGGAGTAGAAAATTGCTTTGGCATTGAGAGAAAGGATAAACTTAACCTAAAAACTTCTTAAAATTTGTAATTATGAAGGAAAGAAACAAGAGATTAAAGATTAATTCTATCACATAAAGAATTTTCATACTAATGCTGTATTCAAGATACAGAAGATAGAAGTTTTAATTTATACACTTGAACCACTTCTCACTTTGGTGATATCAATGTGAGCATGTGTCTCCCGTGGTCAATATTTTGGATTAGATATGTTTGATCACATTTTACATCAATATCAAATTCTAGATTAAAAACATTGAGGTTAAATATAAACAAAATTTATATATTAAACTAGTTTACATTTATAAATTTTAGAGCATGGGCTCTGATATTGAGTCCAGTCCCTCCCAATCCTAGCTCAGCCTCCCCCATCTCATGCTCCCCTCTATTCCCCAGGGAGGGCAAGGAGTCCCCAGGTGGGTCAGCTCAGCCTGGCACATCCTGTTGATTTAGGGCTGAATCACACATGGGAGTATTAAGGCTGGGTTACAGGTTCCTGTGTAGGAAAGGGGTTCTGGGATGTACATGATTAAATTTTTAAATGATTAAAACAATCATGGTTAAAAAAAATAGATTCACATACGTGTATAAATTTTATTTATGATTCTATGGTAAATGTACACTTTGCGTATTTTGTTGTTAACCTCCACACTTCATTTTCTCTCACTCCTTATTTTTACATTATTCTAGTAGAACATTTAACTTATCAGTCACTACATATTTACATACATAGTTGTATATACCTATGGAATATGTAAGAACCACTAATGAGAGAGTCATATAATGTCTGTCAGAAACAGTTTTAATTAATATAGATATCTGCAGTTACATCCATTTTCATAATAGAGGTGTAAGTTTCTAATTTCTTTCAGATGAAAAGCTTCTCTTGTGCTGTGTACATACCTATGACTTCTTGATGCAATCCTGTTGATGGACATGTCATTTATTTCCATATGTTAGTTACAAAATAGTGCTGCAATACCCCTTGGTGAGCAAATATTTCTAAAGCATGTATTTCATTACTTTGATCATTTTTTGTCAGTTGTTATTATAAAATCTGCTGTAAATGAAAATATTGTATGTATCTGAAAGAAGGCTGTAAAGTTTCATAACTTAGGTTTTGAAATTTTCAGTTATGATAATTCAATTACCACCATAATCACCACCTGTTAATGAGTCTGACATTCTCATCACAAAGTGGAGCAGCTGCCTCAAGGCTGAAATCTCTGGAGAGCTTAGCCCCTGATGTTACACCCACAGGGTCTGCACAGGCTTATGGAAGAGGTATGGGTACCTTTCTTCAGAGGGGATTAGGACTTGGATCTCAGTGTCCTGCTGTCTTACCCAGGTATCCTCTGTCTCCTATAGCTGAACTAGATCCTTATCTAAGAAGTTCCCTGCCTCATTAATATGCAAATTTCATGAGTCTACTGAGGTAAATACAGGGAAGCCTCCACCCAACAACAACATTTGGTCAGTGATTTCTCCTCAGTTACTGAGCACAGAGGTTTCATCATGGGATGGGGCTGGATCATTCTCTCCCTTCTGTCAGTCACTACAGGTAATGTGCTTACCTGTCTGTAACCTGAGAAGGGGGCAGGGACTAAGGTGACAATGGAATTAAATTTGTCATGGTCTCTGTCTCTCTGCAGGTGTCCACTCCCAGGTCAAGCTGGAGCAGTCTGGGCCTGAGCTGGTAAGGCCTGGGGCCTCCTCTGTGAAGTTGTCCTGTAAGGCATCTGGCTACACCTTCACTAGCTACAATATTGACTGGGTGAAGCAGAGGCCTGGGCAGAGCCTGGAGTGGATTGGAGTTATTAATCCTGGAAATGGTGGTACTAACTACAATCAGAAGTTCCAGGGCAAGGCCAAACTGACTGCAGACAAGTCCTCCAGCACAGCCTTCATGGAGCTTAGCAGCCTGACATCTGAGGACTCTGCAGTCTATTACTGTGCAAGAGACACAGTGTTGCAACCACATCCTGAGTGTGTCAGAAACCCTGGGGGAGCAGGAAGCTGCCCTGGGACTGAGATGACAGAGAAGATTTGCCTGGAGAGTTACTCAGAGAAAATCATCCTGAGTGTCTTTTTTTCCTGATTTTTCCTCACAAACTTATAGTGATTTTTCAATTTTGCAAAAAGATATCTAAAAATTAAGTTTAATCTGACTAAGATGCTCCTAGAGTATACCATTCATTGTCAGTCTATTCACCAGAGACCATCTCCATTGACATGTTTCTTCACTAATAAAACAATTAGAACAGGCAGAGGAACACCTAAAACTAAGGTCCACATGAGGCATTGTACAGATTACTAGTATAATAGAAGCTTCTTAATATGTAAGCACACATGAAAGAAATTTAGATGAAATTACCTAATAATGGGGAAACAAAGTCCCAACAAGAGACCTCTCTATTCCAAACAAACCCTCTAGTTCTTTGGGTTATATCTAATCAATCTGTTGTCCAGTGAGCTCCATGAAAACTCCCAAACCCCCCTTGCTATTGTTAAGGCTACTGGTTCTTTTACATATGCTGATGGCAAGGACATCTCTGAAGATCTTATCTTCAAAACTCATTGGAGGTGGAGAAGATGAGCTGGAGCCTGCCTATAGCTTTCACTCTACTGAATAGTGTTCACAATACTGGAGTATACTCTGTATGCTGCCAACAGAGGAAAATAAACACCAAAATGTGGTACAGTCCAGCTATAAACCCTTAGGTCTACAATCATAACCTGCCTGAACCATACAGGGATGCAACAATGGCCAAAGGCATGAGGGATGAACCAACCACTATCAGATCATATCTAAGGCCAACTTCATGAGATGGATCCATTCCAAGACACGGCTTTGGTGGCCAAGAGCCTATGTCTAGACAGGTGAGACATAGAGGAAAACCAAATATTCCTGTTCTGCTAATGATACAGCAATGAACTAACTCCTAATGACATTATTTTATATCTGTTAATTAGTGTCTTGCTCGGCCATCATCAGAGAAGCTCCTTACAGCATCGGGTGAGGACAAGAAAGAGATCCACAAATGTCCAAACAGTAAGACATCGGAATATCCTAAATGGGATATCTCTGTCAAGTGCTTCCCCTCAGGGCTCAGGGAACCCTGCAGAAGGAGAGGCTTAAGATTCTAAGCTTCCAAAAGGAATGCAGGACACCAAGAAAACAAGGCCTTTCAGATGTAATAGGACTGCTGTAGATATGATATGCATGTATTGGGCTTTCACAGATCTAAGACGGATGGGGGTACCAACGCTGAGGGGACATTGTGGATACAAGCCTTTAGCTGGTAATAATAATCTCAGGGAACTGCTTTTAAAAGGTTATTATTTTTAAGGGGTTCATAGCAAACACTCACTGATGTAAGGGCATGAACCTGAGGAGCAGATGCATGGAGCAGATAGCAAGGTAGATTCCAGGATCCATCATGGTTTCTTGTTCTCACTTAACTGCATGTAACCAAGTCAAACACCCAGAAAATCATTGCTTACTGAGCCACACTGTTTCCATGAGCTGCAGTGTTTTCATAGAGAAAGCAAAGCTTAAGTAACTATAGGTAAATGCAGTTATTTTCTTGACCATATGCCCCTCTACGAGGAATGTCACAAAAGTGGAGATGCAACAATCCCAGGACCTCTTAGTCACAATGAAGACAGTCTATTCCACAATGAAATGAATTATTCAGTTGAAAACATAGAAAGCAATGCTTTTTTTCATGGAGGGAGATATTTTAATCATCATAATCTGTGGCTGCATAGATATCATTGAGTTAACCTGTGTGCACAATTTAAATGAAATTTCATATCAATAAAGCTGTGAAAATCAGTGTTTCATAGCAAGTCAGATTTGGATTGACATTTTATTACTTGCAATAGGATTTTTTCTTTTATTTATAATTTTTTTAACATACCAACAACTGTTTCCTCTCCTTCCCATTTCTCAATCAACTTCCCCCAGTATCAAGGCTGAACAAGTTTCCCTCCCTAGGGAATGGGCTCCAAACATCCAGTTCATGCATTAAGGATAAGTTTGGTTCCATTGCCATAGGCCCCACAAACTGCCCCTGCTACACATCTTTCATTCACATTCAGAGGGCTTAGTTCAGTCTCATGAATGTTCCCCAGCTGTCAGTGTCAATCCAGGGTCATTGAACTTCCTATAGCTCGGGCCAACTGTCTCTGTGTGTTTTCTCAACACGACTTTCACTCCCTTGCTCAATAATCTCTCCTACCTCTCTTCCACTGGACTGAGAGCTTGACTCAAGGCTTAGCTGTGGATCTCTGCATCTGCTTCCAACAGTTATCGGATGGAAGTTTTATGATGACAATTAGGGCCGTTATCAATTTGATAACAGGGAAATCCAGTGCAGGCTCCTCTCCTGCTGCTTAGAATCCTAGCAGGGGCCCCGTGTGCGGATTCTTGGATATTTTCCTAGAACTTGGTTTCTCACTAACCCTACACTGTTATCTATTTTGCTGTTCTCCTTCTCCCTGTCTCTCCTCCATCTCAACCATCCCATTCCCTCATGATCTTTTCCCAGCTCGCCTTCTTCCCTTACCCCTTCCTGCTATGAACCCAATATCCTCAGGAGATCTTACTTCCCAGGGGGATCCATGAATCTACCTCTTAGGGTCTTTCCTGTTACCTAGCTGCTCAGGGGTTGTGGATTGTAGCCTGGTTGTCCTTTGCTTTGCGAATAAAATCCACTTGTGAGTGAGTACATACCACGATTGCCTGCCTTACTGGGTCTGTGTTAATTCGCTCTGATTTTTTTTCTAGTGATTCCATTTGATTGAACATTTCAGGTATCTTGAAAAATCTATTTTCAATAAGAGAAAAAAATGTAAAGAAAAGCCTGAAAAAATAATTTCTAAGCATAATACCTGTAGGACGCCTGACTTGCTTAACCATTTTCTTTTCACATAATTTATTTGAAGAGCCAGATCATGTGAATGGCAGAACTGAGAATTTGGAATTTTACACTTAGTCCTTGGCTCCATATTCACAGCCTTCCCCATTCCTGATACTCTGTCTGCAGTACAAGCCTGTCACAGAGCACAGACCTGCACTAACATGCCATCACCTCCCACAGGCCATCTCCATAGGGTTCAGCCTGTTGCTGTAGATACAGTGTTGAACCATAACCATGATTGTATATGGTACTAGGGAATCCCAATAGATTAATACCTGTGAAACATTTCTTTACTGAACAGAGATTACTCAAGCTCCTGTATCATTAAATTCTTCCAACAACAAATATGGTGTTGTATTACTAATATGGATTGCATTAATATAGGAATTCTTTACAATAATGGTGACTCCATTGGAAAATCACACATTAGAACCTTTTCTAGAAATCAGTTCTAGGCATGACTGTTTCTTTTTTAAGTATACATGCTCATTTTTATGCAGTCACTTTGTCATTTATAGGGGGGAGAAAACCTCTGCCACTGTCACCAGTGTTAGGAATTGCAAGGGACAGGAAGAAATTTTTCTGATAAGTGACAGCCCATCTTTGGGATTCTCTGTTTCAGTCTTTGGGATCCCAAAAGGTGTTGAATGAATTCTGGTTTCATTAAATGAAACTCAGAGCCAGAAATCAGGGAAAATCTGGAATATGAGAGAGAGAAAACAGCACATCAAATCTCACACAGCTGTCTTCCAGCTTCCTCAGCCTCCTTTGTTGTTGCTTCTAAGGAATGAATCTGTCTTTCTATGTCTGCCTTAAATGCCTTCTTTACCCAGTTGTTTTACATCCAGGTTAAGATTAAAAAGGTTTGAGGTACTACTATTTGATAGCTAGCCTTGAACTCACAGAAACACATAAAGATCTCTGTCTCTGGAGTTAGAGGATTAAAGATGTTGGTCACTATTCCCAGCCCATAGTTCACCATTTACTGTCTTTCCTGGTGCTGGATTCAAGACAAGAGCACTTCTGACCCTCCTTAAGTGACTGTACATGGATCTGTTCTCTGATATTCCAGACTGGTTTTATTAAATATATAACATATCACCACCAAAAGGAGCCTTCAGGCAATCTAGGCAAGTGACCAAAAATCCAAAATCATTTCACATCTGATCTGGCTCTGTCTACATAGTTCTGCACCTCAAACCCTAAGATGATCTGGACTGTTTATTTGCTAATAAATTTCCTTTTTTTCTTCAAAAATTTTTCTTCTATTTTTTAAAAAATTTTATATGACAGTTTTATCAACTCATGTAATTACATTTAGTCATGCTCACACTCCTTTCTCATCCTGCAACTCTCTTGTGAACAATCTTTGCTCAGCTGGTCCCACTCCTGGCTCTGTGACTCTATTTGTGACCCATTGAATCTAATTAGAATCTTAGGAGTCAGCATGCATGAGTGTGTTGTTAATATATGACTTAGATATTCCAAGGTATACCTGTTTTTAGCTATACCACTGAGTAAAATGGTGCCCTGTAGACAAAGTTTTACTTTCAAGGCGCCAGTCCAAAATTAATATTTATTAGAATATAAATTAACACTCACAATATTAGTTACAGCTTATGGTGGCACCTGAACAAGGACTGGCATATCCAAGCGATGGATGAGCGATGGACGCCCGATGGAAGGACAATGGTTTCTGATTCTGTCTGTCCAGCAGCCAGCAGCCAGGAACCAGGAAGAAGCTCCTTGTGTCCCAGCAGCCACTTATCAATGGGCTTGGCCACACCCCCTCCAGGATCCTGGAAGTGTCTTCTGACCTTACCGGCTGACACCTTAATCCCGCCACATCTCCCCCTTTTGTCTAACTAAGAAGGTTCTAAACTAAGACTATGTACAATAGGATTTATTATGAGTTAGTAACCATAAATACCTATTCTTCAACCCCTTCAAGACCTGAGAAGGAAGATATATCACTTGAAAGTCTGAAATATATGGAAGTACTGGCTTCCAAAATTTGGGAGAGGACAGCAACACAGCTACCTGGACAATCACCTCTGGTTTTGTGCGCCGTTGGAGCATCTATCATATTGGCTATAGGCCTATGGTATCTGACAGATCTTCTCACAAGCAGGGCAATTTTGGAGGGACTGTCTTATCCTGTCCAGGCAGGATTCGTCAGTCTCCATCCATCAACTTGTTCCTCCAGCTTGGACACCATGTGTGTACTGTCAATAATCAAGGTAAGGACAGTTCTATACTCAACTGGCCATTCTCTGCCAAAAGGACAAACTCCAATGGAGTATCCTCAATGCTCATACCATCTCAGGAAAGGAGCAGTGTCACCAGGAGTCGTCGTGCCTCTCATGGCCGAATTTCAAATGTTAAATGCCGTATTCTCTGGGTCTATGAAATGGTTGAAGATTTCTGTCTATCTATGATATTCTAATCTGTATCTGAGATGACTGGGATATGGTACCTTAAGTAATATTGACAGTAGTTTTTATCGTCTTAAGGAATAAACCCTGTACTAAAAGTTAGAATACCTATAGAAGGGGTGTACAATCCCTGAACAATGACTTTTAGTATAACTATCAAACATTAGCCGGGGGTATATTACTATGTAAAGTGGCCACAGCATTTTAGACATGTATATACATATATATCATCTAAACAGAGGTATATAAAACATCTTGTGCATATATCATAGCTAGTGCAACCATACATTATATCTAGGATATTTAAATGAAGGTAGTAATTGCATAGTGTACATGACAATGATGTGCAAATATTTTAAACAGAGGTAGAAGCATATATGAAACATAGCAATTACAGATTCAATTTAACATAATAGTTACAGATTCAGATTTATATCGAAATACAAGTTGCTTTAGTTACATAAAGCAATTTCAGATTGAACTTTGTTCAAATGTACAAATTATCACAATTAAACATATAAAATGATTTTACATTTGTATCAATATACAAATACCTATGCCAATGCATATTGTCTTTAACTTAGCCCATACATTTAGCTAAAAAGGTGTATAGGTAGGCAGAACAATCTACCGTTATCTATCTTATTTATCCCTCTTCTCTTCTTCAAAAGAGATCTTTAATGCTATATTATAGTTCTGTCCTCCACCCAATTTTCACTTAAAACTATTCTAACAGAATAAGAATTACCCACAACCCTCAGAACACAAAACTTATTGGGAAAGGGGGCGTAGTCTTTCATAAGGCTGCTTCCTGCTGACTTAAGGGTGATGGCATCACTTTGGGATCCTGTAAAGGCTAAAATAATGGTTAGATCTTAATGGACTGACTATATACATTTATAACCATTCTCAGAATAGTGGTTAACTCCATCTGGAATTCTAATTAGAAGTGTGATCTGGAGATTATCATAGAGAGCTATCTTGCAGCCATTTTTGAATAGTCTATTTTCTGAAAACAATCATTGATTGGTGTGCACCAGGTTCTTGATTTTTCTAATTTTGCCTCTGTCTGTCTGTCTACCTGTCTCTTACTCTCTCTCTCATACTCTTCCTTTTATTCTTGTTTCAATAGTAGGAGTTGTTGAGGTGGGGGCCCCATCTCGGTTCCAGATTCTTTGTAGATAGCTGATAGGAGGAAATGTTATTTACAATGGAAAACTTAAGCATTGTTAATACTCAAAAAAAGATATTAATATCTTCTATAACTTCAGGAGATTGTATGCAGATGGGATGTTTGAAAGTTACAGAAACAGAGAGAAACGAGGTTTAAGATGAAGTCACAATAATATTGGTCCCTAAATATTCTGTCTTCTGTCTCACACCAGGTGGCTTTTCTGATATGAGACAGAATACTTCACATTTTCTTTATCAATATGCTTGGGTTTAGAGAGGGAGAAAGCCACTTACTCCCAATCCAAATCCAGCCCTATTAATAGTCAAATCAGGACCACGCCTTCTTTTTTTTTGAGGTGTAGATGCAAGATGCAAAGCAGTAAATATTGAAATATTACCCAGTAGTGCATATGTGTATTAGTTGGTCTCATAGTCCGTCATGTACACTCCTTAATCATCAGTCTGTTTTCTATTGCAGGTGAGTAATTAGTCTTAAAAACAGTTGTATCCATTTTCCTGTAAAGACAAAACTGAGACCCTGCCCCAGGTTTGTTAAATGTGTTTTCCTTACCTTGTATCCATTTGTCATATCAGGGGTGAGCAATTACTTCTCCTCAGGAAGGGACTCCTTTACAAAGCGAACTTTTATTAGTTTTGTCGGTACCCATATCTTTTCTTTGCCTGTGGAAACAAAAGCGAAACCCCTACCCCATCGAAGCACATATCCTGGCTTCCACTCAGAAGTCAACACATCTTTGAAGTAGATGGGTTGATTTAACTCAGAGGATTTCTCTATCACCCAATGTCTCTCAGCAGCTGATGTTCCCTTTTCGTCAGCATTAAGAAAATTTAAAGTCAATAAGGCACTGTGCAACCTCTCCCTGGGTTTTCTCATTTCTTTCTTCTGTTAATAAAGCATCTCTTTCAACATGCGGTGAGATCTCTCCACAACTGCCTGTCCTGTGGGATTGTGTGGTATCCACGTAGTATGCTTTATATTATAGTATCCAAAAATTATCTTCATTTTTCAGGAAACATAAGCTGGAGCATTGTCAGTCTTAAATTGAGTGGGAATTCCCATTACGGCCATGGTTTCCAAAAGGTGAGTTAGTACAGCATCAGCATTTTCAGAACTCAGAGCAGTTGCCCATTGCATTCCAGAGTAAGTATCGATAGTATGAAGTACATATTTCATCTTTCCGAATTCTGGGAAGTAAAACACATTCATTTGCCAGATCTCATTTCTCTGTGTACCTTTAGGATTACTTCCAGCAGGTAAAGACGGTTGGTTATAGAAAGAGCAAGTGCTGCAATTCCTTACTATTTTGTTTGCTTCATTCCAAGTGATGGAAAAACTCTTCTTTAGTCCTTTGCTGTTAACATGATGTTTCTCATGAAATTCTGTGGCCTCTAGCACGTTTCCTATCAGCAACCGGTCTATTTCATCATTACGCTGCACTAGAGGGCCTGGGAGACCTGTGTGCGCCCTGATATGTGCTATGTACATAGGATGCATCCTACCTCTAATCCTGTAGTTGTATGAATAGTAAGGTCAAATCTGAATCATCAGGAATGAAGTCAGCAGTTTCAATATGTAAAACAACTCCTTCTGCATATTGAGAATCAGTAATTACATTGAGAGGCTCTGTGAAATCCAACAACACCATAATAATTGCATATAGTTCTGACTTCTGGACAGAGTTACAAGGGCTCTGAGCCACCTTAATTAAGTCTTCAGACTTGTACCCAGCCTTTCCTAAATTGTTTGCATCAGTATAAAAGGTGGGGGCTCCAGAAATGGCTTTATCCTGTACCACACGAGGAAAGATCCAATTAGTTTCCTTTATGAATTGAATTCTCTTGTTTCGAGGATATTTATTATTAATCTCTCCTAAAAAGTCACTACAAGCCTTTTGCCATGGTTCACTGTCTGCCCATAATCATTCAATTTCTTCATTAGTCAAAGGCACCACAATTTCTGCAGGGTCTTTTCCAGTCAATTGGCGAAGTCTTAATTTACCTTTAAAAATCAGATCAGAAATTTTTTCGATATATGTCTTCATCTTCTTGCTTGGCCTATGTGGCAGAAATATCCATTCTAATATAATGCTTTCTCTTTGCATTAAGATTCCTGTTGGAGATGGTCTAGAGGGTAAAATAACAAGTATGCAATCCAGGTCTGGATCTACATGATCCACATGTGCTTCTTGAAGTTTCTTTTCCACCAACTCTAATTCTTTCTGAGCTTCATCAGATAATTCTCTTTGACTATTTAAATCCGTTTCACCATCCAAAGTCTTGAACAAATTAATTAGCTCATAATTTTTATACCAGTAATGGGTTGTATATGAGCAATATCTCCTAGTAACTTTTGAATATTGTTAAGAGTCTTCAATTTATCTCTAATTAATTTTACCTTTTGTGGCCTAATTATTTGTAAACATATTTTATGTCCTAAATAATTTATAGAATCTCCCCTCTGTACTTTTTCTGGAGCAATTTGTAGTCCCCAATCAGGCAATGTTTTCTTTAGTTCTTCAAACAATGTTTCTAATGTCTTTGGGTTTTGGTCTGCCAACAAAATATCATCCATATAATGGTAAATGATAGATTGTTGGAAGCGCTTGCACAGTATTTCTAGTGGTTGTTGTACAAAATATTGGCATAAGGTGGGACTATTCAACATTCCTTGGGGAAGGACTCTCCATTGGTACCTCTTAGCTGGCCCTGAATTATTAAGTGTAGGCACTGTAAAAACAAATGTCTCTTTGTCCTGTTCCTGTAAAGGTATGGTAAAAAAAGCAATCCTTCAAATCAATAACTGCAATAGGTAGCAGAGAAGGCAGGGTAATACCAGATTGTAAGGAGCCCATAGGTTGAATCACCTTATTAATTGCTCTTAAATCCGTTACCATCCTCCATTTTCCAGATTTTTTCTTGACAACAAAAACAGGAGAATTCCATGGACTGATTGATTCTTCGATACGCTGAGCCTATAACTGCTCCTGTACCATCTGTTCCAAAGCCTGAAGTTTTTCTCTCATCAAAGGCCATTGTTGAACCCAAATAGGCTTTTCTGTTAACCATTTCAAAGGCAATGCTGTGAGTGTCCTTTTAGGTTCTGTGGTTATTGGGCAATTCTTTTGTACAACCTGAATGGCTGGTGAATTTTTTCCATAGTACCTTAGAGCGTCATTTTTGGAAACATAATTGAGTCTCCGGTTGATATCAGAACTAGGAGGGATATTAATCTGGGTATTCCATTGCATTAGAAGGTTGCTACCCCACAGATTCACTGCTATATCAGCCATATATGGCTTTAACCATCCTTTCTGACCTTCTGGTCCTATGCATTCAAGCCATCTCACACTCTCTTTTACTTGAGATATTGTTCCAATACCCAGAAACTGGATATCTACTGCCCGTAAAGGCCATCTGGGGTGCCATTATTGTGGGGTTATGAACGAAACATCAGCCCCCGTGTTGACTAAACCCTGGATATAAATATTATCTATCCATATCCCCAATTTTGGTCTTTGTTCATTTATTGAAGTCTGCCAAAATATTCGTTTTGTGATTCTTTTTGGAATTCCTGAGTTTTCTTTTGAATTTATGTTATTATCTAACATCATATGGTTTTCTAGATCAGGTTTTGGATGCTCTATTCATCCTGAGAATGCTGGTCTTCTCCTATGACCGGATATGATCTCACCATCCTTGAATTTGGAGTCTGATTTTTGGGGGCTTCCTGGGGGAAGCCCCGAAAGGCGTTTCCCGATGGTAGAGGGTTGCCTTCTTTATCCCTGGTAGATCTACATTCATTGGTCCAATGCCGTCCCTTGCCACACCTTCTGCATAATCCAGAAGGCAATGGCCTTCTGTTTGAATTAAACCTAGATCGGGTATTATTTCCAAGAGTACCTTGTGTACAGTTCCGTCTTATATGGCCTTGTTTACCACAGTTGAAACAAGTGATGTCTTGGTTTCTCACCCTAACATTAGCAACAGCTTGGCCTACCCAATTCTCCTCATTGCCATGGAGACATTCAGCATTTATTACATATTGAATCCATTCTTCTATCGGTGCAGCTCTGATCTTTAAAGGCATAAGTATTCTTCTACATTCTGTATTAGCATGATCAAAGGCCAGAGAAAGTATTAATTGCTTCCTAACTTCTGGATCTGATATTGCTCTATGAATAGCTATAGTGAGCCTCTGTATAAAGTTGGTATAAGGCTCTTTTAAGCCTTGTTTGACCTTAGTATAATGCTCGATGTTTTGACCTTGGTCCAAAATCTTTTCGCAAGCATTCAGTGCAGCAGTACGACATAGCAATAAAGTATGCTCATCATAAGTAGATTGAGTCCTCACATCAGCAAACATGCCTTCATCAAGGATTTGGTCCTGAGAAGCAAAGAAATCCCTAATTTTTCCTTGTTGTTCCAAGGTCTTGGCCTCCTCTCTAAACCAGCCTCTCCACTGTAAATTCTGACTTTGTACCAAGACATCAGCCTTTAGCTGCATCCAATCAGTTGGTAGAATCCGTTTTTTTGCTGACCATGAATTTAGAAGCTGCTTCACATAAGTAGAGTGTATACCATGAATTGATATTGCCTCTTTAAAATCCTTGATGTCTCTCATATGTACTGGCTCATAGCTATACTCTACATATTCTGAGGATCCCCCAGGTGTTATCTTTGTTTGAATAGCAGCTGGGAACAATAGTGGTGCGGAAGGGGGTAGCCCTGTTATGTTTACCACCTTGGGTAGAGTATCTCCAGTACTATAATATTTCATTGGGGGTTGACCTGAACTGTTCTGAGCATAAGATGCATCACTACCCTTTTCCAGTATTGCAACATGGCCCTCCCATTCTTGAATTTTGGATATTACGGGTTCCCATTCCTGGATTTTGGATACTACTGGTTTCCATTCTTGAAGTTTAGATACTATTGATTTTTCTAGAGCTTGAGTGTCCTGATGAAGCAGTCCTTCCAAAGACCTCACTGAGTCAGCAATATTTTGATCCCCATCATTAACATAATTAATGATTTTCTTGTTCTCATCATTCATGTAGTCAACAAGTTTCTTGTTTTCATAATTTACATAGAGCCTATATTTCTCTTGTACAGTGTTATCCTTATCTACAGAGAATGCCTTATCTGAAAGCTTGTTGTAACCAATTTCCAGAGTATCCATTCTTTTTGCCATCTTAGTGTTTGACAGTTCCACATCACATACCTTGGACAGTAACTGTCGATTTACATTTTGTACCTGTTTAACCTCATCTGCCACTGTAGAGTTCTATAGTTCCATAATACATAATCTGGACAATAATTGTTGGTTTCCATTTGACAACTCTGTCATCATCGTCATCATCCTCTTATTTTGAAACATAAAATAGAGAAATAAGCCAAAAAATAGTAGGACTGGGGTATTGAATCCTTCAAGATATTCATTTAAAAATTTATCAATCACCATGGCAAAATATGACCTAAACTCTTCAAAAGAATAATAGTCAGCCATTGCGTCAATTCAGGTGTAATTACGCCGTTTAGTACACAGGTGTCACAGTAGCGTTCAATTCCCTGCCCACTGTATGGTAGACGCAGAGACTCTCAGCAGCAGGAAGCTGCGGGCTGAAAACCAAGTGCTGCAGCAGGCTGAAAACCGAGCACTGCAGCGGGCTGAAAGCAGAGGCAGTTGCTGTGGCAGGCCGGATAGATGAAAACCGTGCCTGTGCACTGAGCCAAAAACTCGCGACTGGCATTGAGCCGAAAACTCGCATCTGTGCACTGAGCTGAAATCTCGTGTCTGTGCACTGAGCCGAAATCTCGTGTCTGCGCACTGAACTGAAATCTTGGGTTTGCGTTCTGAGCTGAAATCTTGCACTTGCACACTGAACAGAAAACTTGTGTTTGAGCACTGAGCTAAAACCCCATGCCAGGGCACTGAGCCGAAAACCCTCGCCAACACACTGGACCAGCTGGCTGGAAACCGCACCCGGCTAGCAAGATGGAGCTTTAAGCCCAAGTGAACAGTCTGTATGTCCCCTGGCTTCTTACGGTTTAGGACACAGGGCCGAGGACATTGGGCGCCAGATGTAGACAGAGTTTTACTTTCAAGGCACCAGTCAAAAATTAATATTTATTAGAATATAAATTAACACTCACAATATTAGTAACAGCTTATGGTGGCACCTGAACAAGGACTGGCGTATCCAAGCGATCGACGAGCCATGGACGTGCGATGGAAGGACAATGGATTCTGATTCTGTCTGTCCAGCAGCCAGCAGGCAGGAAACAGGAAGAAGCTCCTTGTGTCCCAGCAGCCACTTATCAATGGGCTTGGCCACACCCCCTCCAGGGTCCCAGAAGTGTCTTCTGACCTTACCGGCTGACACCTTAATCCCGCCACAGTGCCCCATATTCCAAGGTCGTTATTTGTCAAAGATCTTTCAAAGATGAGTGAAGTATCATGACTCAGCCTCTGTTCATTCTGAAGGAATATTTCTAGGTATCTGTTAAAGTAAGTTTAAAATATTAATTTACAGTAATAGTTAATATATTGAAATAAAACTGAAGTTTGTAGACACATATATATAGGTATTAAATTTATAACAGGTCATTTACACCGCCATTCATAGAACTGCAGGACAATATGTACAGAAAGAGAAAAGCCCCATTTCATTACTACTTACTGGGAGGCAAACACAGTAAACACATGAGGGAGATACAGAGGCGTTGAGTGTGGTAAGGACAGAGATGGACAGTTGACTCCCACACAGGTAAAATGAGGTGCTAGATGCAGTGCTTTATAGTAGTGAAGACAACTAGAATCTAAATGAAATAATCGTTCATTATGAAAGAATCAATGGAAAGGGATAGAAATTATACTTAACACTAATGTTGACTAAATATGAAAATCAAACTATACTCATAGCTCATAAATGTGGACACATGCTGCATAATCATTACTGAAAAGAAAACATTTCTCAGGAAGTACATATTCCAGGTTAATACATGAGAAGTCTTTTGGATCTCACTCTGGACCATCTAAACCAGGAACTGTTACTATAGACTGTGACATTTGACTCCTGTGCATCTGTATGTCAAGTCAGCAGAAAACATTCTGTATAGACAGGATCCAGCCTCTCTGAGAGGTGTATGTTTCTCATTGAATTTAATATTAGGTTATAAAGATTTTTATCTATGAGAGCCAAAATAACACAGCAATGGATGATTTCATGAATATTTTATTAGGAAACCTGCACAGAATAAACGGCTCCCAATGTAGAGGTAATGTATAATAGAGAATCTAGACTAGGGTTCAGTAGGGATACTAATGATACTCAGTAATAATCAGGAGACAGCTGAGTAAATTCCAGTAGTATGGTCCTGACCATTCTGTAATTTATAGGAAGAATATTGGAAGCTAAGAATGTACGCTTGTAACAACATCACCAATTTTAGAAGAGACTGCTGAATGTGCCTATCTGGGAACCAAGTACAAAAGCAAGTTATAAGGACATTGCCTAGAGGATGCCTCACTGTCTTTGTTGACCTCCAAGAAACACAAAACAGGCTTCCCAACAGTGAATTTAACGCTCTGTGTATCTTTATGTAAAGTTAGCTGAACACAGGTACCTTATAAAAATATTCATCTTTTTCTATTGCAGCAAGACCATGTTTTTGCAGAGTGTATAACACCTAAATGCAAAAGAAACACATTCTGATTGTGAAAAAGTAGCATTACATGCTTGTGGAAATAACCAACCAATGTCTGATTTGTCTTTAAGTATGACATGCAACCTATATTTGATGCTACTTTGGTTACTAGGAACCTGAGCTTAGGTGTCCAAGCGACATAGGGAAAAACCGAATACTGCTGCTCTACAAAAGAGATGTAGCAGTAAAATGGCTCCTAGTGATATTCTGCTACACTCATATATCAATGTTTTGTTAAGTAATCATTATATGATCTGTCTTCTACATCAGAGAAGAAGAGATACAGAGACCCACAATCAGATAATACACAAATTGAGGAACTTTGGAATATTCAGCCTTATAAAGGGTTTCTCCATGCAAACTACCCCCTAAATGTTCAGGAAACCCTGCAGAATCAGAGATTGATAGAGTATAAAACTAAGAGGGGATAGAAGACACCAAGGAAAAAGGTCTTCTAAACACAAGAGGGCAGATACAACATGTATACATTCAAAAACCCTGAGGTAGCATAAGGCTGAACCTATGGGTCCTTCAAAGTGAAAAGAGAAGTAGAAGTATGACCCATTCCTAATGAACATGCTATATCCAATACATAGACATATGATCCATTCCTAATGCACATGCTATATCCAATACATAGACATATGACCCATTCCTAAGGCACATGCTATATCCAATACATAAACATATAACCCATTCCTAAGGCACATGCTATATCCAATACATAGACATATGACCCATTCCTAAGGCACATGCTATATACAATATATAGACATATGACGCATTCCTAAGGCACATGCTATGTCCAATACATAGACATATGACCCATTCCTACTGCACATGCTATATCCAATGCATAACTATGTATATACAGAAAATTAGCTGTATTACTGAGGAAACAACTTACTCTTAGGAGCTGGCCTCATGCCTAGCAGTCAAAAGCCAACAGAAAACAAATTAAAGCATCTTTGGAAGGTCTTTGTCCCATAATATTATTTCAGGGATTTTTCTATTTCTGGAATTTATTATATAAAACAATTAAAATTAAGGGCTTTGTTCTATCTTGTAGGCGAAGTTTTACTTAGAAGGCACCAGTGCAAGATAGATATTTATTAAAATATAAACCAACACTCACAGTACAGGTAACAGATTATAGTAGCACCTGAACAGGGACTGGAGTATAAAATGGTGGACGAGCGATGGATAGACAATGGATTCTGATCCTGTCTCTCCAGCATCCAGGAACCAGGAAGGGGCTCTTGTGTCCCAGAAGCCCCTTATCAATGGGGTTTCCATGCCCCCTTCAGGGGTCTGGGGCTCTGAATAAATGTCTTTGGACCTTATCAGCCGACACCCGAATCCCACAACACTATCTCTCTTCCTTCTCCCATTGATCTTTGGCATATATGTATTGCTTCTGAATATGTGTTTTCATGGGATTCTCTAGTGTGCAAATGATCCAGTGCACCTGTAACCACTTGAGACAGTGTCAAATTCAACAGGTCACAAAACAAAATACATGGCTGTCTGGAGATGACTTGAAAGAAAAGACCATAAAGTGTGGAGCTGTCACAGAAAAGTCTGTCAGTGTTAACTCATTCAGGAGCCAGGTCATCCTGAAGCTGAGCTCTGCTATCACTGAAGACACAGTTTGATTACTGTGCTGCAGACACAGTGAGCAGGTTTGCTGTGTGCTCAGAAACAAGCCCCTTTGAGGATTCCCAGGGTCAACAGGGGGTGCTGCAGATCCAAATTTCACCAGAAAAGGATGTGATGTGTGAGAAAAACATCTGGAGAGTAAGAAAGCCCTCTGGGACTGTAATGTTTCCTGTCCTAGCCTCAAATAATGGCAGAGACCATATGATACCCGCCATGTAACTACTGACAAGACTCCAAACATGGTACAGAAAAAATTCCTTGTTAAGCTTTATTTAACACATATGTTTTATTCTTTATACATGAACATTATTGGAGTGACAAACATCAATTACATATATATGTAAGAAGGCCACAAACGTTCCAACATTTAGTCAGTGTTATCACAACCATTATTATCAGCATCTGTAATTATACTTGTGGTTTCTTTCCACTGGAATCAAGTACAGTACAACATTTTTGACCACTTCTTCCCAAGGTCCAGACACACCTGCAGCTACTTGGCTCTCAATATAGACTAGCTGCTTATACTGATTATATGTTGTTTGGCCAAA
Organism: Phyllotis vaccarum; assembly: GCA_033318265.1. Classification (NCBI taxonomy): domain Eukaryota; kingdom Metazoa; phylum Chordata; class Mammalia; order Rodentia; family Cricetidae; genus Phyllotis; species Phyllotis vaccarum. Next base: position 81,889,796 of record JARWLC010000016.1, read on the forward strand.
GTCCCAGGCTTATTCCTAGCTGTTTTAGGTTAAATGTTACATTAGCAACATTTATTGATATTCAGTCCTATAATTTTTCTTTATACTGCATCCTCCAGTTGATAGTTGAATAGTGATTTCAACATAAGCTATTTAAGGACTTGGGAAATATGCCAATAGACAACTTATTTTTAATTTTTTATTTATATTTTTATGTCATTTTTATTTATGTATCCCCTGCTGTCCCTCCCTTCACTCCTCCCAACTCCTCCTAGTCAGCCTTCAGCCTCACCCCTCCCCAACCATCTATCCCCTCCCAGAAAAGGGCAAGAAATCCCAAGGTGGGTCAGCTAAGCTTGGCACATCCATTCCAGGAAAGCCTGATTTCCTCATCCAAAAGTCATTGCTGGGTTAGGTGTTCCTCTTCAGGGAATGGGCTCCAAGGTGCCAGCCCAAGCACAGAAATACACTCCGATCCCACCCTTTGATGATTCACATACTGCCCATGACAATCAACAGTTGCCTACCCTTGAAGGGCCTAGCTCCTTTCACCAATGCATCTCCAGTGGTTGTTCTTGATTCAGTGAGTACCCCAGGGATCCAGCCAGGTATCACTGTGGGAATTTTACTCATAGTCCCTATCCTCTTGCTCATACAGGCCCTCCTCCCCTGCTCTCAATTGGACCAGGAGCTTCACCCAGTGCTCAGCTACAGATCTCTGCTTCCACCTTTATTCTTTGTTGGATGTAGGTTCTGTGATGACATTATTCCATAGGCCATGGAAGTGTGACCTAACCTGTACCTAAGTTATTTCAGATTCACTGAATGGACATATATTGATAGAAATCAATTAAAATTGTGATTGAGAAAAGATAGTTAATTTGACCTTAATATTTTGATTACTGATAAATAAAAGTACTGCTCAAATGTTTTCCTTTACCTTCTTAATTTTTACCATTTTTTGTGATAACATTTTTTTGAGGGCAGAACATGGTCTATAGTATGAACCTGTTATACTAATGGAGTTTACATGCAGCCAGAGTTGTCATGGTAGTGATGAGGATAACAATGCTCAAAATTAAAGCAACAGTAAGTCCTTTAGACCTACTAAGAACATTAGTAATTTCTTTCATACCATACATTAAATAGGTATCTCAGCGAAATGTTCCAGGTTAGAAAATTAATGTTTAGGGCTTTCTGTTAATAATAAATGAATAATAAGAGTTGATATAATTATCTGATGACTTTCTGCTAACATTGAGGTGCTAGCATTGGGGACCCAAAAAAGCTGGAATGTTGATCAAATCCAGAAAGAGCAGACTGCTTCATTTGTTGTCTAGGCTCTGTAGGATCCTCTGATGCTAGAAATGTGCAGTCTGTGAGACTGGACCAGGATGTCAGTTCTGAGAACACAACTAGGGATGGTGCTGATTTTCTGAATTGTCTGTAGTTGGTTTGAACAATAACATAGAGAGGTGAAGAGATTTGAAATAATTTTTCATATACCTTAAATTTTTCCTCATAATTTAAGCTTTTATATTTCAGACCTTACAGAAACTTTATACCTTAAATTACTTTCTCAGAGCAATAAATCACTTACTCAAACCTACACAGGTTACTTAAACTTTCCTATTTTAAGACCTTGACATAAATTGTAATAACTTTAGACCTATTTTAGATCTTTCTATCTTGCATCCCTAATTTTCCTTGACTTATTCTGAGTGAAAGACAAACCCAAGAGAAGTAACTAGGGAACCTAGGGAACTCTTAGATTACTCTCCCTTTATTATCCAGCCTCCAGTGACCAAGGGACTGGGGCATCACAAGGGAATTCCTAGCTGTGGTGACAATTATGAGGCTGCCTTTTCTTGGACAATCCCTAGAAGATGCCTTTGTCCTGGACAGTCTCTGAGAAGAGCGCACTCTCAATTGTCAAGCTCATAATTATCCTTTCGATACCTCTATTCCTGACATGCCAGTTTTCTCTTCCTGGAGGGCCAGCCTTCAGCAGCACAGGGCTTAAAAGAAATCCACAGAGTCATCAGGTATTGTCCTTTTTTGTCTGATAGAGGTATAACTTCATTATCTGAGTGTATATAAAAAAGGAACATACATGCACACATACACACATACTTATATGCACACACCTCCAGCATGTCTGAATGTCACCTAGGTTTTTCATGAATGACAACCATTCAGCAGGTTATTGAAACTGAAGTATAACTGCACAGTAGGCAAGTGCAAAAGATTACCTATAGAGCTTCCTGTTCTGTCTGTAGAATGACAGAAGCCATCCCCAGCAGGCACTCTTATTGAAATACATTCAAGATTAATTTTAATAAGAAAAACTTAATGTTCTAAAGAAGGCTATTCTTTAATGATAACTCAGACTCAAAATATTAACAACAGTATATCATAGTAACTATTACAGATTTTTATGTTACTCTTCTGTCCTTTTATCGAACAGAGATATTCTCAGGTCGTATACAACTACACCTACAAGGTATTTAGACTAGGTCACAGCTTTCCATCGATATATATTATTGATTTATAATCAATTGTCAATGTAGATTATTGATTATTAATTATCAATATAGATTATGATACAAATAGTGATTAAATAACAATATAGATTATTGATTTTTAATAATTTCGGAATAATAACAATATTCTTTGTCCTTTTAAAGTAATCTTCAGACTTTTAATTATTCACATTCCTTCCTGCTCTAAGAGCGATTACATGCCTTAAAAAAAGGAAAAGTTGCTTGCCGTCCATGAGGATATGCAGCAGATGGCAATTGATGGTTCAGGTGTTGACCCACCAGACAAACAAGTCTCTGATGGTGGGATTTCATCAAGCAAGACTTATGGGACCACAGACTCAGGGCTGGTTTCTTTAGTCTGTAGTTTTTCTCATGTGCCACTACATTTCCCCCTAAAAATCTATGGGTATCCCTCAGTGCCTTGTATGTTTATTTCAGGTATATATTCTATATTTTGGGCACGCATATAGCTGTGGATGGTAAGAATGAAGATTTCTGCTTAGTATTTAATAATGTTACTGAATAAAAATAGTACTAGAATATTTTCATAAACGCATACTAACATAGGAAAATAACATTATTTTCAGCTACAGTGACACTATTCTCAGCAACAAAGACAACTTTTGAAATATTTAGCTGGCTTAAGAGCTTATAGAAAATCCAAAATAGACTAGTTGCCTCTGAATATGAATTTTTTAAGAACAAGTTTCCAGATTTCTGTTTCTGAACAACTGTCAAGCTGATAACATTAAGACACAACCTCACACAGTAATTAACTTTCTGCACATACTTCTATCTAAAGGTTCAGGGAACTGTTATTGTTTAAGTTTTGAATTCAATGTCATGTACCCTGATGTCTCTCAGACTACATGCACACCCAAGCATTACTCACTGGCCAGTCAGTGTGACATTCCCAGCCTGAGAAAAACTGTGTGATCAGAGAGGCTCTGTTTCTTCTTGTTTGCTCAAGAAGTGCTGACTTCTTTTTGTATGCAACCTTATGAAATAGCAAATATTAATTGTATGTATCTGAAAGAATGCTGTAAATTCTCAAAACGTAGCAGGTATTGAGTTTCCTATCCCCACCACCATCATCAAAGCCACCACCTGTAAATCGATCTGATAATCTTGTAACAACATGAAGTCTTTTTCTCAGGTCAGAAATTTATTGAGTTTAGGTCCTGATGTTGCATTCACAGCATCTGCACAGAGCTCAGGAAAGGGTATGGAAGTCATTTCTTCAGACAGGATTAGGACTTGAAACTAATTATCCTGTTGCCTGAGCCAAGTGTCCTCTACCATCTTCTGCAGCTCAGCTAGATTCTTATCTAAGAAGTTCCCTACTCGTTAATATGCAAATTACCAGAGAATATGGTGATAAATACAGGGATGTCTACACCACACAACAACATATTTTTAGGCTCTTTTTCACAATCACTGAGCATACAGGTCCTCACTATGAAACAGAAATGGATTGTTTTGTTCCTCATATCAGTAACTACAAGTAAGGAGCTTGCCACTTCCAAACATGAAGAGGAGACAGGTGTTAAGGTGACAATGACACATGCTCTGACTTTTCTCAACAGGTGTGCACTCCCAGGTACAGCTGCAGCAGACTGAGGCTGAGCTAGGAAGACCTGAGTCTTCCTTGAAGATGTCCTGCAAAGCTTCCGGCTATACTTTAACTACTATGGAATACAGTAGGTGAAGCAGAGGGCTGGACAGAGCCTCGAGTGGATTGGAGCTATTGGTACTCAAAATGGTAATACTGCTTATGCTCAGAAGTTCCAGAACAAGGCCAAACTGACAACAGAAAAATCCTCCAGCACAGCCTATATGGAGCTCAGCAGCCTGACATCTGAGGACTCTGCAGTCTATTACTGTGCAAGAGACACAGTGTTGCAATCACATCCTGAGTGTGTCAGAGACCCTGGGGGAGCAGGAAGCTGCCCTGGGACTGAGATGACAGAGAAGATTTGCCTGGGGAGTTACTCAGAAATAATCATTCTGAATGTCCTTTGGTCTGTCACATTGCACAATCAATTTTTCAAAATTACAACTTTCAATAAATTTGGAAGCTCTAGTATAAACCAAGCCTTGATAATCTCTTCACCAATGACTACCCCATTAATGTGTTTCTTCCTTAATAAAACAATAAAAAGTGAAAATTCTGACTATGCATTTTGATAAAAATATCTGTGTATTCTGAGACCCTGGGACCATATTTGGGAAGCTTTAGTAAACTAAAATATGAATGTGACCAGTACAGTGCTCTAGTAACATCTGAGCATTCAAAAATACTTTCATAGTCTCAAGTGTTACATGACATCAGGTGTATAGTTTTCTCTTGCTTTATGGTCCAGCAGAAGTTTTATTCTCTTAGAATGTGAGATATATATCAAATTATTAATTACCTCATACAACAATCATTAATCAAATCAATATATGCACATGTTAATTGAGGTAGGATTTGAGATCACACATATTTCCTGGTACCATATGTGCTTCCTTCCAAGTCTCAGTAAACTGTCCTGCACTCTCAAGCATCTATAGAACATGGACCTATACTAACAGAGCATTAAATCACAATTCATTAGATACCTGGTGGTATCTTAGAAACAGGGCACTGGCTGTACCCCATGCAGGGTTCTTGAGACCCCAAAGCCATGCCTCTAGGTCTCACTCGATCATGTCTGAATCTCAATACATCTGTTCTGCAGTGTGTTTGGTTTTGTCTCTGTGGAGTACTTGTAGACCATCTATCAGTTTCTATCTATTACCTCATTTTATCCCCAGTGGTCACTGCTAAAGCTAGGTCAAACAACATCTATAAAAAAGACTGGATTTCATGGAGACCTGAGGACATCTGAGGCTCATCTCACCATTCATTCTCCAAATGTCTACTCATCTTCACCATGAAGACCTAAGGAAAGCTTCAGTCTGGCCAATCTTCTGTGACTCTGTAGACCCACTTGTAGTAGTGGATTCACTGAACAAGCAGGTGGCACTGTAGATCCACCAATCTCTAATACCTAAATGGTAGACTCTGATAAGAAGTGTGTGGATTTCATATCCAAGAGCATTAAAGGCAGACTGTGATGTAGTTAAAATTTGAGATCTCTATGTTGCAAGACTTGATAGTGTCTTAGTTTAATAAAATCAATACATGAGGTCAAATTGGAATGTATGAGCTCAAACTGGAACCCTATTGCCAATGCATAGGAAAGTAGGGCATGAACCATCCATTAGTAGAGGTTGATATTTGGGTCTCAGGACTAGGGAAAACATTTTGTGAAAAATTGTTCCCAGAATACCCAGATGATTCCATAAGAGTGTCCATAGTTCTGCTGATCACGGTTCTGAAATGGACAATGGCAGTCTCCAATGGCCCGTGCCTGATGGAGGAAGGAGGGTCACCTCTCAGTATCAACTGTTATGGTTGATTCTGAGGAGGATGAAATGGTCTATGAGCCATCGAAGTGTGAATTATATTAACAAACCTGGTATGGTGACATGTCTCTCAGTGGAATAGAAGAGTTCTGTCTGCACAAGTGTCAGGATGGAACTGGGAATATATTTCCCCACACAGCCCCCCAGTAACTACCACAGAAAACCTTTTCTGTCAGAATCCCCTCCACTGGAGTGTGACTGGACTAAGTACCCTAGTGAGAGAAAGTGACAGAGGAGAACAGGGTATTTTTGCCTTCATCAGGCTACACCTGAGTCAGAGCACCTAATGTCAGGACTGTGATGCAGTCCCCCATGCATCCATCCAGCTACCACTGGAGAGGAGCCTGTCACAGTATCACGTCTGGAAGGCACTGCTTCCTTGACACCATCTACCTCTCTGGATCTGTTCAGTTTTGAAATTCATTCCAAGAAATAACACAAAATAACGAGTTACTGTGGTCTCCCAACCCCCACTGTGTTTTATCATCCCTTGTGCATTCTGTCTCCTTTATCATCATACTCTTAAAATTTGAGATTCTAGAGTTGAATAGAGTTTGTTTTTTAATAACCCTTAATTTTGTTTTACCTCATACAAAAACCACCTTTGTTCATTTCTCAACACCTCTTCATGTTTGAACCATTCTGTTTCTGATATTTTAACATCTCCTTTTATTTAATCTGTAGTTTACTAAATCCTTTTCCTCAATTCCTCAGACCCTAGTGGCTCATTGCTTATTTTTTGGCTTCTACAAATCACAGTCAGAAAGCATAATATTCAAGTCTGGGAACTTCTTATGAGAGGGAATGTGAAACATTTGTGGTTTGGGATTGGGTGACCTCACTCAGCATATATTTACATTCTCATTCACTTACATATAGATTAGATAATTCATGTTTTAGCACTGGTTAATATTCTATTGTCTAAACATCCCATATATTCATTATCTAATCATTCCATATGGAAATCTAGCATAATTCCATTTACCAGCTGCTGTAAATAGAAGAACCATAAACATGCATGTACAAGAAGATGCAGCATCATTGTGTTCAGGCATAGGGGGATATATCTTGGACACAGCATAGTTTTATTTATTGATTTTTAATGAAAAATCCAAACTTATTTTTAAGTCACTACACTAGTTTATCCTTCCCCTCGTGGTTAAATAAGGATTATTGGTTCCCCACATCCACACCTGCATTTGTTGTGACTTGTTTTCTTGTTTAGATTCATTTTTATTGAGGTAAAAAATGTAACATTGACATTTTACTCTACATATTACTGTCAGCCAAGGACTTATGTTTAGAATTTTTATTTATGTGTCTATTGTAGATGTGCACTTTGCATATTTTGTCCTTAACCTCCAGACTTCATTTTCTCTCCCTTCTTATTTTTTCACCATCTAATAGACCATTTAGCTTATCAGTCATTATATATTTACATACATAGTTGTATATACCTATGGAATAGGTAAGAAGCATTTAAGAGACTCATATAATATCTGTTAGAAACTGGTTTAGTTAATCTATATATATATCCAGTTACATCAATTTCCTTGAGAGAAGTGTAAGTTTCTTATTTCTTCCAGATGAAAAGCTTCTGTTGTGCTGTGTACATTCCTATGGCTTCTTTATACAATCCTATTGACACACATGTCATTTATTTCCAGAAGTTAGTTATAAAATAGTGCTGCAATATACCTTGATGGACAAATATTTCTAAAGCATGTATTTATTTACTTTGATCATTTTTTTGTCACTGGTTAGTATAAAATCTTCTGTAAATGAAGATATTGTATGCATCTGAAAGAAGGCTGTAAATTGTCATAACTTAGCCAGTTTTGAAATTTTCAGTTACCATAATTCAATTACCACCATAATCTTCACCTGTAAATCAGTCTGACATTCTCATCACAAAGTGCAGCAGCTGCCTCTGGGCTGAAATCTCTGGAGAACTTCGCCCCTGATGTTACACCCACAGGGTCTGCACAGGCTTATGGAAGAAGTATGGGTATTTCTTCAGAGGGGATTAGGACTTGGATCTCAGTGTCCTGCTGTCTTACCCAGGTATCCTCTCTCCTTCTATAGCTGAACTAGATCCTTATCTAAGAAGTTCCCTGCCTCATTAATATGCAAATCTCATGAGTCTACTGAGGTAAATACAGGGAAGCCTCCACCCAACAACAACATTTGGTCAGTGATTTCTCCTCACTCACTGAGCACAGAGGTCTTCATCATGGGATGGGGCTGGATCATTCTCTCCCTTCTGTCAGTCACTACAGGTAATGTGCTTACCTGTCTGAAACCTGAGAGGAGGCAGGGACTAAGGTGACAATGTAATTAAATTTGTCATTGTCTCTGTCTCTCTGTAGGTGTCCACTCCCAGGTCAAGCTGGAGCAGTCTGGGCCTGAGCTGGTCAGGCCTGGGGCCTCCCCTGTGAAGTTGTCCTGCAAGGCTTCTGGCTACACCTTCACTAGCTATGCTCTTCACTGGGTGAAGCAGAGGCCTGGGCAGGGCCTGGAATGGATTGGATATATTAATCCTGGAAGTGGTGGTACTAGCTACAATCAGAAGTTCCAGAACAAGGCCAAACTGACTGCAGACAAATCCTCCAGCACAGCCTACATGGAGCTCAGCAGTCTGACATCTGAGGACTCTGCAGTCTATTACTGTGCAAGACACACAGTGTTGCAACCACATCCTGAGTGTGTCAGAAAACCTTGGGGAGCAGGAAGCTACCCTGGGACTGAGATGACAGAGAAGATTTGCCTGGAGAGTTACTGAAAAAAAATCATCCTGAGTGTCTTTTTTTCCTTATTTTTCCCACAAACTTATAGTGATTTTTCAGTTTTGCAAAAAGATATCTAAGAATCAAATTTAATCTGACTAAGATGCTCCTAGAGTCTACCATTCATCGTCAGTCTGTTCATCAGAGACCATCTCCACTGACATATTTCTTCACTAATAAAACAATTAGAACAGGCAGAGGAACACCTAAAACTAAGGTCCACTTGAGGGGTTGTACAGATTCCTAGTATAGTAGAAGCTTCTTAATATATAAGCACATATGAAAGAAATTTAGATGAAATTACCTAATAATTGGGAAACAAAGTCCCAACAAGACACCTCTCTATTCCAAACAAACCCTCTAGTTCTTTGTGTTATATCTAATTAATTTGTTGTCCAGTGAGCTCCATGAAAACTCCCAAACCACCCTTGCTATTGTTAAGGCTACTTACTGGTTGCTTTCCATTTGCTGATGGCAAGGACATCTCTGAAGATCTCATCTTCAAAACTCTTTGAATGTGGAGAAGAGGAGCTGGAGCCTGCATAGAGCTTTCACTCTACTGATACTGAGTATACTTTGTATGCTGCCAACAGAGGAAAATAAACACCAAAATGTGGTACAGTCCAGCTACAAACCCTTCGGTCTACAATCATAACCTCCCTGAACCATACAGGGATGCAACAATGGCCAAAGGCATGAGGGATGAACCAACCACTATCAGATCACATCTAAGGCCAACTTCATGAGAGGGATCCATTCCAAGACAGGGCTTTGGTAGCCAAGAGCCTATGTCTAGACAGGTGAGACATAGAGAAAAACCAAATATTCCTGTTCTGCTAATGATACAGCAATGAACTAACTTCTAATGACATTATTTTTTACCTGTTAATTAGTGTCTTGCTCGGCCATCATCAGAGAAGCTCCTTACAGCATCGGGTGAGGACAAGAAAGAGATCCACAAACATGCAAACAGTGAGACCTGGGAACATCCTAAATGGGATATCTCTGTCAAGTGCTTCCCCTCAGGGCTCAGGGAACCCTGCAGAAGGAGAGGCTTAAGATTCTAAGCTTCCAAAAGGAATGCAGGACACCAAGAAAACAAGGCCTTTCAGATGTAATAGGACTGCTGTAGATATGATATGCATGTATTGGGCTTTCACAGATCTAAGACGGATGGGGTACCAACGCTGAGGGGACATTGTGGATACAAGCCTTTAGCTGGTAATAATCATCTCAGGGAAGTGATTTTAAAAGGTTAATATTCATAAAGGGGTTCATAGCAAACACTCACTGATGTAAGGCCATGAACCTCAGGAGCAGATGCATGGAGCAGATAGCAAGGTAGATTCCAGGATCCATTGTGGTTTCTTGTTCTCACTTAACTGCATGTAATCAAGTCAAACCATGAAACACCAAAAAAATCATTGCTTACTGAGCCGTACTGTTTCCATGAGCTGTAGTGTTTTCATAGAGAAAGCAAAGCTTAAGTAACTATGGGAAAATGCAGTTATTTTCTTGACCATATGCCCCTCTATGAGGAATGTCACGAAAGTGGAGATGCAACAATCCCCGGACCTCTTAGTCACAATGAAGACAGTCTTTTCCACAATGAAATGAATTATTCAGTTGAAAAAGTAGAAAGCAATGCTTTTTTCTCAAGGAGGGAGATATTTTAACCATCATAATCTTTAATTTTAGTTTATAACCCTATAGATATATCATGTCATCAGGTAGACATGAGAATGTAAGAACATTAAAACATGGTTGCCCCAGAGTCCCTCTGACAGACTCCTCTCCATCTTCTGATGATTGCAAACACAGGATCTGTTCTTATATTGAAGACAATAGTGACTTGATTCCTAACGATATTTACACAAACATTCCCCTACACAGAAATATTCAAAAGCACATGCAAGCAGATATTTCTAATAGTTTACATTACTAATCAAGCTATATTTACTTAATTGATTTTCTCCGGTCTTGTGAATGAACACCAGAACTCAGTATATGCTAGCCTCCCAAGCTACATCTCCAAATCAAATTATTAATTTGGATATACGGATTTAACATTCACTAAATATTCTCTTTTCCTTTTTTTCTCATATAAATAGTTTGTTTTTGTGAATCAGAGAAGGCATGAAGAGATGTGTTATGGTAAAATGTAAAAGTACATGACAATTTAAAACAACTGTTGCCACCAGCTCCTTTATCTTATGTCTGTTGTCTGTGCTGGCAAGCGTCCCTTTAAGCTCCCACTCCAGAATTCTCTAAATAGCAACAGGACGTGAAAATAGTTTTTCCTCAGCTCATGAAATCTGGTTCATCCCTGACTCTGCAGCTCTTGCAGGGGATCAAACCCTTGAATTCCCAGATTTTCCCATCCAGTGATCAGCACTGCTCAGAGACCACTCACCATGGAGTTTTGATCAGCTGGGTTCTCATTCTTTGTATTTTAAGGGTTAATTTATGGAGAATGAGAGATGTTGATTATGTGTGTGCATGAATGGACAGGAGTGAGAGAATGTGACATGTGTGACAGTTTTCTGACCAGCTTTGCATGTGTTTGACATGTCTATCAAGTATGATATGCTGTGAGTGGAATCTTAGGTGGACTTGGTGCATCCTGAGGTTTCCTGTAGTCTCCTGTTCAGCCTCCGCATTCACCTTTAGTAGCTACTGGATGGTCTGTTTCTGTTAGCCTCCAGGGAAGTAGTTATAGTGGGTCTTATTGGTTACTGATGGTAATAGTGAGAACTACCCAGTCTCTGTGAGGGGCTGCTCTCACTGGATTCAGAGACAATTTCAACAGCACTCTCTATCTACAATGAACATTAGAGATCTGAGGCCATTGCTATGTTTTACTGTGGTGGAGACACAGTGAGGAGACATCCATGTGAACCCTATAAACCACTATACTGATTTGCTCTCTGCTTTGTGTTTGCATTTGAAGATGCAAGCTCACAGCTTCCTGTTCCTGCCACCATGGCTGCCCATGTAGAATCCTCCTTATAGACCCACCCAGAACAAAAGACCAATTAGCAGATATTAAGGCTGGAGAGGTTTTTCCTGAGGGCATGAATCACCTTCCTCAGAAACCTAGAGTCTACACTGAGATCAGTGACAAGGAATAAGAATAGATAAGACATAACATGAGGGAGGGAGAGAGGGAAGAAGGGAAACAGAAAGATGGTTGAAGAGAGAGAATATAAAGTTGGGCAATATAGGTTGGAAGGATTTGGGGGAATGATCAAATACATTGTATAACAAAATATTTTAATAGGTTGAAATAAAATCAAATAAATATTGATCTATGAGGTTGAAAAAATTCTATGTTGCTTTGTTGGGCTTGAGATACAAACGTTGAGAAAAGAAATTTCTAGCCAAATATTTGTCAGCCATTAGTTAGTCAAGATCCTCCTTTGATCATCTTATCACTGGATACAAAACACATACCTGTTTCATCGGGTGTCTAGGATGAGAAGAGTGTTCTTTATATAGAATAGCTATATCATAAAGTTAGGATCATAAAATTAGGCTGGGGATACATCAAATGAAAAATTTCCTCATGCTTTTCTCTTATCACTTGTATGCCAGCTGCTGAATTGAAACTGATTGTTATGTCTTGTGTAGTCATTCCTGGTGTTATTGAATCAATATGTTTAAACGCTTTCAGTTCCTAAGAAATATAATGAGGCCAATCTAAACATGCATGTTCATTTTTATGTGCACATGCTTTCATTCCAGTCTGTTACACACCTATCAGAATTATGACTAGAATGTTGTCCAGCTCCTATTGTGAAAAGAAGGCCATTGTGAGGGCAACATGTACACGTGCAAAGGAGCGTAGAGCTCAAGAGCAGCCATGCAGCAGAAGTGCATATCCACACTGTAGACCTGGATGAGTCCTACACATCAGCCAGACTCTGGTTCAGGAGCGAATCCAGAGAAGATCAACCTGATGTATGGGGAATGGAGATGAGGAGGTGATGCTGGCACCTCAGCCATTTGGGGCCCAAGGAACAGGTGCCAAAAGACAGCAAGGGAGGTGACCGCATCCATCCATAGTTTTCTCCTTGCATTTACTCAAGTATGACCCCATGAAATAAATTAAACCAGAAGAGAAATGATTTGATCATTTAAGGGCCAAAGTGGAAATAACTTTACATCATCAGCTTAACGTATCTCATTGCTTTTATGAGGTCTCCTTATGAGGGTGGGAACACCACAAAACAACAATGCCACATTTCACAAGCCTTCTTAGTGACAACAAACACAGTTTCTCTAATAGTAGACTAAAAATTACTCCACTGGACATTTTGGACCCAGCTCTCGTTTCTAATAGGGTTGTGTGTATTCTAAAGGCTCTCCTCTTGAGACTGATCCACAACCACTAAGGAAGTCCTACATTCTCAGAGGAACTGAAGAGATGGGAGTATGTACATGCAACTATGGCACCACAGACCAGATATCAGACTCCTCTGCTTCCCATGGCAGCTACAGACAAGAAGCATATATTTAGCTTGAGGAAGCTAAAATAATATCTGCATGATTGCCAAGGATATCAATTAACACACCCCGAATCCAAATATACAACAAATATGCAAACACAAATTTGTTATGTTATTACTACTTCTCAGAGAATGATCTCTGATTGTACCAATGATATCTTTAGAATTTGTTTTATTTTTTTCAATAATTAGGATAAATCTCGGGACCGTGTTAGTGCTACCCTCACTGTGCTATGTCCTTAGTTTAGTTTTGTTACATTAATTTATTCTATGCTTTCATTATTTATTAAACTATATTAATTCTATTGTAAATTATAAAATTGTAATTTTCATCTCAAAACTTCCTATGAGTTTATTGTGTAATATGTGGAAAGATAGGCTGTAGAAAGTGCATATGGAAAGAAAGCACTACGAAATAAATTAAAGCTGTTAAAGTTTTATTACAAATACTATAGGAATAACATTTTAATGAGAGTATGCTCACTTTGCCACTCCATTTTCTCTCAGACATTTATACCAGTAACTGCTGTCCCAAAGTGTCATACATAAGAGCAGAAGTTATGTAAATATTGCCTTCCATGGCTCATTAAAACCAGCTCTGCCTTGGCCCCCCAGGTCAGACCAAGGACTCTAGCCCTGTCTTCCCATTCAGTGATCAGAACTGAAAACAGATCGATCAACATGGGATTGCAGCTGAATTGGGTTTTCTTTGTTGTGTTTTTAAAAGGTAGATAACAAAGAATACTGAATAGGTGTGAGTAGGTGTGAGTGAGACAGACAGTAGGTATGTGTGACAGTTTCTAGATCAAGATCCTCTATGTTTGCAGGTGTCCATTGTGAAGTGCAGCTGATTGAGTCTGGTGGAGATTTGGTGCAGCCTAAGGTGTTAGGCTCGGTGTGGTTCTTGCTGAGTCATCCTGACCTGCCATTATACCGTGCATGTCAGATTTGCTAATAGGCATCTGACTTTGCTCCAACCAGCTCTGGAATGCTTATTAGGGCTTGTGATACACACCAATCCTATAGTGCCCCGTGAGCTCTACCCAAGCAGTAGTCTATCACGTTGCAGCATATACCACAATTTTTTTATATAAACAGCCGCCTCTTAGGCCCTCGGTGTCCTTCTTTCCAGCTCTCCTATTAACCAAGCTGAACTCCAATAAAGTGTGATTAAGAAGAACCTCTGCGTGTGGTCCTGCTTCACTCTGCTGGCCAGAGGATGGGCGCTGCACTAAGGGGTCATTGAAACTCTCCTGTGCAGCCTCTGGATTCACTTTCAGTGACTATGCCATGTTCTGGCTCCGCGAGGCTTCAGGAAAGGATCTGACAGGATTGCTGCCATAGGCAGTAAAAGCAATAATTATGTAACCTTTTATGCTGATTCAGTGAAAGGCCGATTCACCATTTCCAGAGATGATTCCCAAAACATGGCCTACCTACAAATGAACAGCGTGAGAACTGAGGACACAGCCATCTATTACTGTACACAGAACACAGTGAGGAGTCTTCAGGATGATTCTAGACAAAAGCCTTCTGGCCAGGTGCCCATGACAGGCAGGGGTTGCTCAGCACAAACAGAGCCCAGGTGCAGACATAATTGATATTTTTTCTATGCTATGTGCATACCCTCTCAATCAGATTCTATTCTGTGGATCCTCTTCACAGTTTTATATGCTGTATGAATTGATCATTTCTCTAAGAATAGAAAAGTCTTGTTTTATTTGACTTTCTTAAAACAAATAAGCCACCTTGTCTCACTTGAACAAAATGTAGAAAGAACTTAGGAGGACAAGAGTGAGTCTTTACAGTCACCAGGATCAGCTGCTGGGGAAGTTCAGGAACCTCAGACCGACTTTTCCCTCATAGTGAAGTTTGGACAGACCCTGAATTAATACAGTGTTAGTAGTTCAGAGGGAACCATGTGTAAGGGGGGATCAGGCTCAGCCCCAGGTAAACACCCTTCTTTTTTTTGAGGCTGTACATTAAAAGATAAAATGTGATAAAATTGAACTTTAATCAAATTTCTTCCATCATTTCATGTCATCATTGTGTCTTCTGTTTATCTGTTGACTTAGATGATTCTAGTTCTGACCACTGTGCACTAAACTCACCGCTTGGCCCCTCATCTGAAGGTAAGGAATGAATGGCTTACTGTGTTGTCTGGCCAGTGTCTTTCCTGTATACTCGTATTCTCAGCTCCCAATATGACTCATTAGGTTATGAATTTATTCTCACTGTATTCAGAAATTTCCTGCTAAATCAGCCTTTAATACTCAAAGAGTGAGCAGTTTTAAATAGACAACTAAGAAGCAAATGTCTCCACATTGGCGATAAAGTGAGAATATTGTCTACAAACACTGAATCAATATTTCGGAGAAGATATTTTGATCACATGAAAAATTCTGATAGGCATTCTCAAATAAAATATTAAATTTTTTCAAGGGAGTCTCACTGGAGAAACAGACCTCTCTTAAGTATATCCCCATGAGAAGCAGTAGGTTGTCAACATAAAAACAACTCATTGGCATCTTTGGTGGTTCTCTGTCTTGTAATGTTAAATCAGAGCATTGTTTATGATGTTTCTTTGCTTTATTATACAGGATCTTTGCATATATATTATGACTTCCACTTTTGGGTTTTTGTGGGATTCCCGAGTGTGTGGGTGTGTTTGTCTCTGCATCTATATGCATTTCTTGTGCTTTTTTTTTGTTAGGTCATTTGCTGTTTTATTCCATTCCAGTTTGTTCATTTTTATTTATAGTATGTTCTTATGTTATTAATAGTTACCTGGCTATTTGTTTCCTAATGAGATTATGCAGAAATGCTGTGGCTCTGGTTGAGAGGGGAGGTGGGGAGGAGCTGGGAGGAGTAGGGGAAGGAGAATGGGAACTTGTAGTCAGATATATTGTATAAGAATCTATTTTTAACATTATATTTTGTTCAGGTATCAGACAGACAGCATTAAAATAAAAGCTCCATTTCTTACTGGTGGTTAGGTAAGCTTTGTAATGTGTATGAGCTGGATCTCTTTACCTCTAAATTATAGGTATTTATAGTCAACTTCGACTTTAGAATGCCATTACACATAGAACACGTACATATTCCATACCCGCAGATGATTATACATAGAAAACTAATAAGCAGAAGTATTATTTTGATGTCTTCATCCTCTCTTGGGGAAGAGGCATTATAAAGTATAAAGTATTTGTACAAGAACATAACTACAGTAGCACTAAGTGGAAGATGAGGGTAGCATTTTCCAACACCCATCCAATCATTCATCATGGGTAGTTGTCACATGCTTTTAATGTAAATACAGAAACTGAATCATTATGCTAAATTCAATCTAAATATCCAAATCCAATCCATGTAAGATCTGTAATTCATTGTCCCTGAGACTGATTCAGGTATGATCTTGTGTTCTGAATATAACAGAGAATAACAAGATTTTTATGTTGGTAAAGGGATTCTATTTTATGTCACAGGACAAGACAGAGAAAATATTTGACCCAGAAGTTTCTGAGACTCACTTTTACATCATTGAAAAAAAAATCAAACAGAGTAAAATTACTATCTTTGGAGGAAGTAATACACATTCATGTATGAATGTATGAAGAAGTTAGAACCCATATGGTACTCTTGTGGGTATACAAAGCATTACAGCCTCTTTGGGAAAGAATATGGAAGTTCACCATAAAGACATATAAAAAAGTTACCTGAAAATTTGATTTTAATGTGTGTGAAAATTAAAATTTTCTAACCAAAGACATGTAATGTTTTAAGAAACATTATTCATAATAACTAAGAGGTGGAAACAGCTCAAGAACCTATAAAAATGATGAATAGATAAGAAAAATGTGGTCCGTTTATTCACTGGAATAGATTTGCTATACTATAGATAAACTTCACAGGCCTTATGATAGGTGAAAGAAACTAGTCAGAAAATCCTTCACATTATACAATCCCATTAATAGGAAATATTCACAATAGGCAGATCTCTAAAGACGTATGTGTGTTTGCTCAGAAGAATGAGAAGACAGGCATTGATGGCTAAAGAATACAGAGCTTGTTGGGAGGTGATGAAAAGTTTTGAAATTGTGGAGATAGTTGCAAGTATCTGTGGCTGCATAGATATCATTGAGTTAACCTGTGAGCACAATTTAAATGAAATTTCATATCAATAAAGCTGTGAAAATCAGTGTTTCATAGCAAGTCAGATTTGGATTGACATTTTATTACTTGCAATAGGATTTTTTCTTTTATTTATAATTTTTTTTAACATAACAACAACTGTTCCCTCTCCTTCCCATTGCTCCAACCTTCCCCCAGTATCAAGGCTGAGCAAGTGTCCCTCCCTAGGGAATGGGGTCGTAAAATTCAGTTCATGAAATAAGGATAAGTTTGGTCCCATTGCCATAGGCCCCACAAACTGCCCCTGCTACACAACTATCATTCACATTCAGAGGGCTTAGGTCAGTCTCATAAATGTTCCCCAGCTGTCAGTGTCAATCCAGGGTCATTGAACTTCCTATAGCTCGGGCTGGCTGTCTCTGTGTGTTTTCTCAACATGACTTTCACTCCCTTGCTCAATAATCTCTCCTACCTCTCTTCCACTGGATTGAGAGCTTGACTCAGTGCTTAGCTGTGGATCTCTGCATCTGCTTCCAACAGTTATCGGATGGAAGTTTTATGATGACAATTAGGGCCGTTATCAATTTGATTACAGGGGAATCCCAGTGCAGGCTCCTCTCCTGCTGCTTAGAATCCTAGCCAGGGCCCCGTGTGCGGATTCTTGGATATTTTCCTAGAACTTGGTTTCTCACTAACCCTACACTGTTATCTATTTTGCTGTTCTCCTTCTCCCTGTCTCTCCTCCATCTCAACCATCCCATTCCCTCATGATCTTTTCCCAGCTCGCCTTCTTCCCTTACCCCTTCCTGCTATGAACCCAATATCCTCAGGAGATCTTACTTCTCAGGGGGATCCATGAATCTACCTCTTAGGGTCTTTCCTGTTACCTAGCTGCTCAGGGGTTGTGGATTGCAGCCTGGTTGTCCTTTGCTTTGCGAATAAAATCCACTTGTGAGTGAGTACATACCACGATTGCCTTACTGGGTCTGTGTTAATTCGCTCTGATTTTTTTTTCTAGTGATTCCATTTGATTGAACATTTCAGGTATCTTGAAAAATCTATTTTCAATAAGAGAAAAAAATGTGAAGAAAAGCCTGAAAAAATAATTTCTAAGCATAATACCTGTAGGATGCCTGATTTCCTTAACCATTTTCTTTTCACATAATTTATATGAAGATCCAGAGCATGTGATGGCAGAACTGAGAATTTGGAATTTTACACTTAGTCCTTGGCTCCATATTCACAGCCTTCCCCATTCCTGATACTCTGTCTGCAGTACAAGCCTGTCACAGAGCACAGACCTGCACTAACATGCCATCACCTCCCACAGGCCATCTCCATAGGGTTCAGCCTGTTGCTGTAGATACAGTGTTGAACCATAACCATGATTGTATATGGTACTAGGGAATCCCAATAGATTAATACCTGTGAAACATTTCTTTACTGAACAGAGATTACTCAAGCTCCTATCATTAAATCCTTCCAACAACAAATATGGTGTTGTATTACTAATATGGATGGCATTATATAGGAATTCTTTACAATAATGGTGACTCCATTGGAAAATCACACATCAGAACCTTTGCTAGAAATGAGTTCTAGACATGACTGTTTCTTTTTTAAGTATACATGCTCATTTTTATGCAGTCAGTTTGTCATTTATAGGGGGGAGAAAACCTCTGCCATTGTCACCAGTGTTAGGAATTGCAAGGGACAGGAAGAAATGTTTCTGATAAGTGACAGCCCATCTTTGGGATTCTCTGTTTCAGTCTTTGGGATCCCAAAAGGTGTTGCACGAACTCTGGTTGTATTAAATGAAACTCAGATTCATAAATCAGGGAAAAGCTGGAATATGAGAGAGAGAAAACAGACCACAGTCAAATCTCACCCAGCTGTCTTCCAGCTTCCTCAGCCTCCTTCCTTGTTGCTTTTAAGGAATGAATCTGTCTTTCTATGTCTGCCTTAAATGCCTTCTTTTCCCAGTTGTTTCATATCCAGGTTAAGATTAGAGGTTCGAGTTACTACTATTTGATAGCTAGCCTTGAACTCACAGAAACACAGAAAGATCTCTGTCTGTGGAGTTAGAGGATTAAAGGTGTGGGTCACTACTCCCAGCCCATAGGTCACCATTCACTGTCTTTCCTGTGCTGGGATTCAAGATGAGAGCACTCTCTGACCCTCCTGGACTGGCTGTGCACGGATCTGTTCTCTGATATTCCAGACTGGTTTATTAAATATATAACATATCACCACTGAACGGAACCTTCAGGCAATCTAGGCAAGTGACCAAAAATCCAAAATCATTTCACATCTGATCTGGCTCTGTCTAAATAGTTCTGCACCTCAAACCCTGAGATGATCTGGACTGTTTATTTGCTAATAAATTTCCTTTTATTCTTCAAAAATTTTTCTTCAATTTTAAAAAAATTTTT
This sequence comes from Phyllotis vaccarum, assembly GCA_033318265.1. Taxonomy (NCBI): domain Eukaryota; kingdom Metazoa; phylum Chordata; class Mammalia; order Rodentia; family Cricetidae; genus Phyllotis; species Phyllotis vaccarum. The sequence goes on from JARWLC010000016.1 coordinate 81,909,625, forward strand.
ATATGACAGTTTTATCAACTCAAGTAATTACATTTAGTCATGCTCACACTCTTTTCTCAACCTGCACCTCTCTTGTGAAAAATCTTTGCTCAGCGGGTCCCACTCCTGGCTCTGTGACTCTATTTGTGACCCATTGAATCTAATTAGTATCTTAGGAGTCAGTATACATGAGAGTGGTGTTAATATACCACTTAGATATTCCAAGCTATACCTGTTTTTAGCTATACCACGGAGGAAAATTGTGCCCCATATCCCAAGGTCGTTATTTGCCAAAGATCTTTCAAAGATGAGTGAAGTATCATGACTCAGCCTCTGTTCATTCTGAAGGAATATTTCTAGGTATCTGTTAAAGTAAGTTTAAAATATTAATTTACAGTAATAGTTAATATATTGAAATAAAACTGAAGTTTGTAGACACATATATACAGCTATTAAATTTATAACAGTTCATTTACACCACCGTTCATAGAACTGCAGGACAATATGCACAGAAAGAGAAAAGCCCCATTTCATTACTACTTACTGGGAAGCAAACACAGTAAACACATGAGGGAGATACAGAGGCATGGACTGTGGTAAGGACAGAGATGGACAGTTGACACCCACACAGGTAAAATGAGGTACTAGATGTAGTGCTTTATAGTAGTGAAGACAACTAAGATCTAAATGAAATAATCATTCATTATGAAAGAATCAATGGAAAGGGATAGAAATTATACTTAACACCAATGTTGTCTAAATATGAAAATCAAACTATACTCATAGCTCATAAATGTGGACACATGCTGTATAATCATTACTGAGAAGAAGACATTTCTCATGAATTACATATTCCAGGTTGATACATGAGAAGTCTTTTGGATTTCACTCTGGACCATCTAAACAAGGAACTGTTACTATAGACTGTGACATTTGAATCCTGTGTATCTGTATGTCAACACAGCAAAAAACATTCTGGATAGACAGGATCCAGTCTCTCTGAGAGATGTATGTTTCTCATTGAATTCAATATTAGGTTACAAAGATTTTTATATATGAGAGCCAAAATGAGACAGCAATGGGTGATTTCATGATTATCTTATTAGGAAACCAGCACAGAATAAATGGCTCCCAATGTAGAAGTAAAGCATAATAGAGAATCTAGACTAGGGTTCAGTAGAGATACTAATGGTACTCAGTAATAATCAGGAGACAGCTGAATGAATTCCAGTAGTATGGTCCTGACCATTATGTAATTTACAGGAAGAATCATGTATACCCTGAAGCTAGGAGTGTAGGCTTATCACAACATCACCAAACTTTACAGGAGACTGCTGAATGTGCCTATCTGGGAGCCAGCTACATAAGCGGGAGCTATAAGGACATTGCCTAGAGGATGCCTCACTGTCTTTGTTGAACTCCAAGAAACACAAAACAGGCTTCACAACAGTGAATTTAACGCTCTGTGTATCTTTTCGTAAAGTTAACTGAACACAGGTAACTTATAAAAATACTCATCTTTTTCTATTGCAGCAAGGCCATGTTTTTGCAGAGTGTATTAAACCTAAATGCAAAAGAAACACATTCTGATTGTGAAAAAGTAGTATTACAAGCTTGTGGTAACCAACCAATGTCTGATTTGTCTTTAAGTATGACATGCAACCTATATTTGATGCTACTTTGGTTACTAGGAACCTGAGCCTAGGTATCCAAGCGACATAGGGTAAAACCTAATCCTGCTGTTCTACAAAAGAGATGTAGCAGTAAAATGGCTCGTAATGATATTCTGCTACACTCATATATCAATGTTTTGTTAAGTCATCATTATATGATCTGTCTTCTACATCAGAGAAGAAGAGATACAGAGACCCCCAATCAGATAATACACAAATTGAGGAACTTTGGAATAATCAGTCTTATAAACGTTTTCTCCATGCAAACCACCCCCTAAATGTTCAGGAAACCCTGCAGAATCAGAGATTGATAGACTATAAAATTAAATGGGGATAGAAGACACCAAGGAAAGAGGACAGATAAAACATGTATACATTCAAAAACCCCGAGGTAGCATAAGGCTGAACCTATGAGTCCTTCAAACTGAAAAGAGAAGTAGAAGTATGACCCATTCCTAATGAACATGCTATATCCAATACATAGACATATGATCCATTCCTAATGCACATGCTATATCCAATACATAGACATACGACCTATTCCTAATGCACATGCTATATCCAATGCATAGACATATGACCCATTCCTAAGGCACATGCTATATCCAATGCATAGACATATGACCCATTCCTAATGCACATGCTATATACAATATATAGACATATGACCCATTCCTAAGGCACATGCTATATCCAATACATAGACATGTGACCGACCCATTCCTACTGCACATGCTATATTCAATGTATAACTACGTATATACAGAAATTTAGCTGTATTACTGAGGAAACAAGTTACTCTTAGGAGCTGGCCTCATGCCTAACAGTCAAAAGCCAACAGAAAACAAAGTAAAGCATCTTTGGAAGGTCTTTGTCCCATAATATTATTTCAGGGATTTTTCTTTTTCAGTTTTATCTCCTTGTAATTTATTATATAAAACAATTAAAATTAAGGGCTTTGTTCTATCTTGTAGGCAAAGTTTTACTTAGAAGGCACCAGTGCAGGATAGATATTTATTAAAATATAAACCAACACTCACGGTACAGGTAACAGATTATAGTAGCACCTGAACAGGGACTGGAGTCTAGAATGGTGGACGAGCGATGGACAGACGACAGATTCCGATCCTATTTTTCCAGCATCCAGGAACCAGGAAGGGGCTCTTGTGTCCCAGAAGCCCCTTATCAATGGGGTTTCCACGCCCCCTTCAGGGGTCTGGGCCTCTGAATAAGTGTCTTTGGACCTTATCAGCCGACACCTGAATCCCACCACACTATCTCTCTTCCCTTCTCCCATTGATCTTTAGCATATATGTATTGCTTCTGAATATGTGTTTTCATGGGATTCTGTAGTGTGCAAATGATCCAGTGCACCTGTAACCACTTGAGACAGTGCCAAATTAAACAGGTCACAAAACAAAATACATGGCTGTCTGGAGATGACTTGAAAGAAAAGACCATAAAGTGTGGAGCTGTCACAGAAAAGTCTGTCAGTGTTAACTCATTCAGGAGCCAGGTCATACTGAAGCTGAACTCTGCTATCACTAAAGACACAGTTTGATTACTGTGCTGCAGACACAGTGAGCAGGTTTGCTGTGTGCTCAGAAACAAGCCCCTTTGAGGCTTCTCAGGGCCAGCAGGGGAAGCTGCAGATCCAAATTTCACCAGAAAAGGATGTGATGTGTGAGAAAAACATCTGGAGAGTAAGAAAGCACTCTGGGACTGTAAGGTTTCTTGTCCTAGCCTCAAATAATGGCAGAGACCATATGATACCCGCCATGTAACTACTGACAAGACTCCAAACATAGTATAGAAAACATTCCTTGTTAAGCTTTATTTATCACATGTGTTTTATTCTTTATACATGGACATTGGAGTGACAAACATCAATTACATATATATGTAAGAAGGCTACAAATGTTCCAACATTTAGTCACTGTTATCACAACCATTATTATCAGCATCTGTAATTATATTTGTGGTTTCTTTCCACTGGAAGGAAGTACAGTACAAAATTTTTGACCACTTCTGCCCAAGGTCCAGACACACCTGCAGCTACTTGGCTCTCAGTAATGACTAAGCTGCTTATATTAATTATATGTTGTTTGGCCAAAGACTCAGGCTTATTCCTAGCTGCTTTAGGTTAAATGTTACATCAGCAACATTTATTGATATTCAGTCCTATCATTTTTCTTTATAATGCATCCTCCAGTTGATAGTTGAATAGTGATTTCAACGTAAGCTGTTTAAGGACTTGGGAAATATGCCAACAGACAGAACTTATTTTTATTTTTTTTATTTATATTTTTATGTCATTTTTATTTATGTATCCCCCTGCTGTCCCTCCTTCACTCCTCAACTCCTCCCAGTCAGCCTTCAGCCTCACCCCTCCCCAACCATCTTCCCCTCCCAGAAAAGGACAAGAAGTCCCAGGTGGGTCAGCTAAGCTTGGCACATCCACTCCAGGAAAGTCCGATTTCCTCATCCAAAAGTCATAGCTGGGTTAGGTGTTTCTCTTCACGGAATGGGCTCCAAGGTGCCAGCCCAAGCACAGAAATATAGTCTGATCCCACCCTTTGATGATCCACATACTGCCCATGACAATCAACAGTTGCCTACCCTAGGAGGGCCTCGTTCCTTTTCCAGATGGATCTCTAGTGGCTGTTCTTGATTCAGTGAGTACCACAGAGATCCAGCCAGCCATCACTGTGGGAATTTTACTCATAGTCCCTATCCTCTTGCTTCTACAGGCTCTCCTCCCCTGCTCTCAATTGGACCAGGAGCTTCACCCAGTGCTCAGCTACAGATCTCTGCTTCCACCTCTATTCTTTGTTGGATGTAGGTTCTGTGATGACACTTGGGGTGATTACTCATTTGATTACAGGGGAAGTCCTGTTTAGGCGCACACTCCACTATGGGTTGGAGACTTGTCCAGGGATATTTCCCTAGCTCCCAGTCTCTATCTAACCCCACATTGACTTCTTCTATTGAGGTATCTCTCTCCATCTCCCTGTTTGCTCCTCTCACTCAACTCTCTCTTTCTTTCAAGTTTTGTTCCCAACTCTTCGTGGTTGCAACCCATTATGACCCCAATTTGCTAAGGAGATCTTCTCTATTTTCTCTTCTTAGGGGAATCTCTGGATGTTTCTCTTAAGTTCTTTCTGATCTCAAGCTGTTCAGGGTTCTTTATTCTTTTTGTCAAAAATCCACTAATGAGTGAGCACATCCCATGCCTCTCTTTCTGGGCTTGTGAGACCTCGCTCAGGAGGACATTCTCCAAATCCATCCATTTGCCTGAAAATTTTAGAATGTAGTTTTTACTCCATTGTGTACTGTTTGTTAATCCATTCATCAGTTGAGGGGCATCTAGGTTGTTTCCAGGTTCTTGCTATTATGAATAATGCTGCTATGAACACAGCTGAGATAATGCCTTTGGTGTATGAATGTCCACAATTCTGCCTGATTTTATAGTGTATATAAAACTAAAATGCAGAAGAAACATATTCTCATTGTGTATAAATAGTATTACAAGCTTGTGGGAGTAACGGACCAATATCTGATTTGACTTGAAACCCACTACATGAGATGGAACCCATATTTGATCCTACTGGGGTGACCAGGAACCTGAGACTAAATATCTAAAGGACTTAGGGTAAAATAAAATACTGCTGTTCTACAAAAGAAATGTAGCAGTAAAATACTCAATATTGACATTCTTCTATACTCATATATCAATATCTTGCTAAGTCACCATCATAGAAGCTTCCTTTTATAACAGTTATGAAGAAATACAAGAAACCAGAATTAGATAAAATGCAGAGAGTGAGAAACTTTGGAACATTCAACCTTTAATATGATTTTTCCATAAACTCTTCCCCTGAATGTTCAAGCAATCCTGCAGAAGAGAATGTGGATAGAGTATCAAAGCCAGTGGGTATGGAAGACACCAAGGAAAAAGTCCTTATAAATACAAGAGGACAGACAGACACAAGAAGTATGCGTGCATCTGAACTTTATGGGGCCTTAGAACTGAAAAAAAGTTAACACATGACACATTCCTATCCCAGATGCTATATCCAATTCATGACTACATGCAAATGAAATTGTAGCTTTCCGCAAATGGATCTCACTGGGGAAACAAATTACTTATGAGAACAGGCGCCATGCCCAACAGTTGATTGCCAACAGATTTCCAAATCAAAGCAATTTTGGGGTGCTCTTTGTCTCAATGTCATTTCAGGTTTTTCCTCAATTTTATCTTAATTTATGTTTCATCTCTCTCTCTCTCTCTCTCTCTCTGTCTCTCTCTCTCTCTCTCTCTCTCTCTCTCTCTCTCTCTCTCTCTCTCTCTCTCTCTCCCTCTCCTCTCCCATCGATCCTTGGAACACATATTATTGTTCTATATATGTTTTCATGGGATTTCCAAGTTGCAAATGTTCCAGGATACTTGTAACCACATAAGACAGTGTAAAATTGAATAGGTCACAAAACAAAATACCTGACTTTCTGGAGAGAGTCCCTCCTCCTGGCTGTTCACATTTAGGAAGAACCAGTATGACTTGAGGAAAAGAGTATAAAGTATGTACTGTCACTGTAATGTCAGTTATCAGTGGACACTTTCAAGAGCCAGTTCAGTATGAAGCTGAGCTCTGAAACCTCTGAAGACACAGACTTGCATTACTTTGCAGTAGACACAGTGAGCAGGTTGCCTGTGTTCTCAGCAACAAGCCCACTTTGAGGATTCTCAGAACCAGCAGAGGGTGATGTTGATCCAAATTTTACCGAAATAAAAAATGATGCAATTGTTGGGAGAAACATCTGGAGACTGCAGAGTCCTCTGAGACTCTGTTTCCTGTCTTAGCCTCCAATAAATGCAAGACCATACAAGACACACACACAAGATGTGACCTGATTCCAAATTTATTAAAGTAAGTATTCTTTGTTAAGCAGTATTGCCCATATATATTTTATTTTTTATATATGGACATTATTGGAGTGACAAACATCAATTGTGTTTACATGCAAAAGGCTGCAAATGTTCAAACATGAGGTGACTGACATCTAGTGATTGACATCACAACCATCAGCAACATCTGCAATACTATCTGTAACTTCTTACCATGGGCAGGAGGGGTTGTCTCAGCTGGAATGTATGATTCTGTGTTGAGATTTCAGTCCTTGATGTTCAATCCATGGTGTGGAGCCCATGCTGCTCTGCTGTAGGAATCCTAGTCCAAAGGTGTGATACACTTACCCTTAAAGCCCTCAGCTCATGGGACAAAGACGAGGAGAAGCTCAAAATAATCATGTAACCTGTCTTTCACTTCATTTTGAATTTTATCTCTCATTTTTCTGTGCCTCTTTTTTTCTAAGATTAAAGGATTCTCTTTCTCTCTCTTTCTTTCTCTCTTTCCTTCTTTCTTTCTTTCTCTCTCTCTTTCTTTCTTTCTTTCTTTCTTTCTTTCTTTCTTTCTTTCTTTCTTTCTTTCTTTCTTTCTTTCTTTCTTTCTTTCTTTCTTTCTTTCTTTCTTTCTTTCTTTCTTTCTTTCTTTCTTTCTTTCTTTCTTTCTTTCTTTCTTTCTTTCTTTCTTTCTTTCTTTCTTTCTTTCTTTCTTTCTCTTTCCAGACTCAGATTAATATCTGGATGACACTGCACCTCATGACATTAAATCCTTCTCTGGTAGCAGGCTTTATACACCATCTAAAGAAATGTCTGGTTTCTCTTCTACTCAGTGCATATGTTGATCACATTACCCACACCACCATCATATAACATGCTCTCTCCACATGAATCACATAGTAATATCATCATATCCAATCGAGGTGCTGGACAATGTCTGAAGGATGCATTGATGTTTGAGTTTTGTGTAACATCTGTTTCCTCTCCAGTGCTTTTCTCCCCATATGTCACTGTGATGAGTAGGGAGAGCCAGTCATGCCTACAGCACTGATTGCAATTATATGAGAAATAAACTTTCAAATTGACGATATCTGGGGTTTGTAACTTTGAAATCTATAAAACAGTTCAGTGCGATGATGTGAATGGAGAAGATATGTTATTCTGAATTTAAAGTCATATATTCTAAATTTAGCCCTCATTATCAGGGAGTATAGTATCTACACTTATTAAAAAGGCTGCATTAAATCTATGAATTTTAATTTTCATAGCAAATAGTCCATATCTTCCTTTTAAATTATTAGCCTTGGAAACAGAAGCATTTCTGAAAAATTTAGAAAAAAAATATCTGCATTCTCTGCAGCTCACATCACAGACTTAAGACGAATCATCACACTTTTATGCCTGTGTGGACAAAACATCAGCTGGCAAGCAGCATTGTGTGTTAGTTTTCTTTCCATGATGTTACTACAACTTTGTGGTAAGAGCAGGTTCATGCTTTTAGAAACATTTTTATAGGCTTATCTTTTTAAACATTGAAATAAGAAGATGTTTCATTCATATAAATGAACTGCTCATTTTAAGGTCACTTTTTAAAAGAAATCAGCAGTTTACTCAAGCCTCTTCCCATATTTTCAATTATGTTCATATCACAATTTCAGTGTGAAAGATCTCCAAAGTTAGGCAAATCATTTTTTCCCATCTATCTATCTATCTCTCTACCTATCTATCGAGCATGTATCTCCTATATCATCTATCTACATACCAATGTTTATCTATCTATCGGTCTGTCTATCTATCTATTTATCTACCTATGTTTATCTATCTATCTATCTATCATCTATCTATCTATCTATCTATCTATCTATCTATCTATCTATCTATCTATCTATTTACCCATCTATCATTTATCTATCTATATGTATATCTAGTTCCAATTACTCCTTGAAACTTATTGTCAATTATCCTGTTTTGTTAGTAATACTTACAAATGCTATAAAATTTGGATTTTATAAAATATGTAAGTAAGACCATTAGTAGATTTGATTGTCTTAGGAATGACTGTAGAGCAAAAGAAAGCATGTTATGTCATGAATAATAGACTCTTCATGTTGAGCTGTTTATAATGTCATGATTGATAAAGTATTTACGAAGACATGTACGTAATTCTCATCAAATTCTGGGATTATATTTGCATCCATTAGTCAAATGTCATTGGTCTGTCTATGCGCAGGACCCCTGAGGAAATTGGTTTAGTACTAGATACTTCTTTCCTGCTACATTAGAAGCCTCTCATTTATAACCTCATATACAAGCAAAATATACATCAATATCCTGAATTTATGTTGTAGGTATTTGTTTTAAAAATGTAGCTTTACTTAGATATTTAAACATATATGCACACATATCCATAATACTGCTATTAGATTGTCTCAATTCTGCGAGCACATTCCAAGTCCATCCTTCTTTCATGAAGATATTCAGCTTTTGAAAATCTTAACTGACACAAGCCCTGTCCAAAACTAAGAGAACTCTGAACTTGGAAATGTAGACAAGGAGAACTAAAGTTATTTAAGTACACACATCCTCCAACCATGAGGATTCTTGTCAAGCAGATCTTTCCTCTCTTTATTCCTTTAAGTGCATGCAAATGAAGAGCTGGAAACAATTGAATCCCAGTGTGTATGTGCTTCCTTTATACTTCCTTCTAAATGTCAGTATCTTTTTCTGGAATTGTTATCACAGTGGGTTTTTGTGTCCTGTTGACTTCTTTATTGTCACCTCTCTCTATGTCTGCCTGAGCGGCCCTCACTGTGTCTGTCTGCCTCTTTTCTTTTTTCTCTTTCTGTCATTAACAAAGGTATTTGCTTTGTATTTATTGAACAACATGGAATACATCACTTGTGAAAAATTGGAAATATTAGACAGAAATCTTTAGCAATGTTGTACTAGAGATATATTAATTTTTCCAGCAGACCAAAATGATAGAGTACTATAAACATATTTTTTATTCAAATAATATCTATTTATTATTTTTATCATTTTACATTCTTATGAATTTCAAATGTTTTATTTACTCTTGTTGTATGATCTGGCTATTTATTCTGGCTGTGTATTCTAACATAAGTACCAGTCCCTTGGAATGTAAAATATATTTTTAGTCAAAATATATTGCCACAAAGTATGATTTTTATAATCAAGTTAAAATTATTATTAAAACGTTCTTCACAGTACATATTTACTCACACAATAAGTAAATATTAATTGTTAATATTTCTGAAGTTATGCATAAATTGTTAATATTTCTGGTTATCCTTATCATCTATCTATCATCTATCTATCTATCTATCATCTATCTATATTTATATATCTACCTCCCCATCTATCATCTATCATCTGTCTATCTATATGTATATCTGGTTCCACTTACTCCTTGGAGCTTGTTGTCAATCATGCAGTTTCACAACTGGTATTCACTAAACTTACAGCGGGTACATTCAGGTCTATAAAAGCAATAGCCATGGTGTTCCATGAATAAAAGTATGGTGAGCTTGGAAAAGATAAATCCAGAGAGTGACAATGGAGATATGCCTGAGAACACAGCCTGTATTTCTACCCAGAAAGAACCACAAAAAGGGGATGAAAATTCCCTTTTAAGTCTTTATATCCATATCTATTGCGCATCTATGATAAAATGTTGACCTAATGAACAGAGTGAACCACATTCTAAATTTCACTCAATTCTCATCACTTCCTCAGTGTGAAAATATTTTCCGTAAGTCTTCATGTAAATATTTGTTTGTAATCTAGCTGTAATCATGTACAACCGCAGGATTTGGGTAATTGCATCATGAAGCAATCGCATATTGTGTCTCTCAAATATTCTCTCTCTGTTAACTGACTTCATCACCTGTGGTCATTGCTAAAGCTAGAACTCACACCCCCAGAGAAAGCAGTGAGATTCATAGAGTCAGCACGTGAAGCACAGCTCATCATTCATCCTTAAAATATGTACTTAGAAATGCCATGTACATTACAAAGAAGACAAATAAGGTTTTATAATTATAGTGAGAGATCCATGTGTGTGAGAACTTAAACCATCAGTTCTCAGAACCAGTAGGGGGCACTTTGGATCCATCAAGTCTCTCAGAAGCAGGTAAGGATGTTGTGCATTGAGAAGATTTCAACTGCTTCATCTCATTGTCAGTCTCATTACATTCAGAGACCATGGTGTAGTTGACATGTGAGATATTCCTGCTACAACACACTGGAGAGAATATTTGTTAAACAAAATCCATGGTGATGTTACTAAGGTCCAGATTGTATTCTTGCTGCTTATGGAAATGATACTAGTCCATGAAAAACTTAATAAAGACTAAGAGCATTTGAGATCCATGGCACTGAGCAACATTTTGGGAAAAGTTGTTTTAGAAGTTGTCAGCTAAGATCAGGGGTGTGCATATTTCTGTTGAACAATAATGTAAAATAGACATCAGGCTCCAAAGCTCTCTGCAAGTATCTGGTAGGGTCAGCATGGTCAATGCAACTTCAAAACATCACAAATATGGTTGACACTAATGAGATTCATCTGACTTTTGAAACATTAAAGTGTGGTTCATTTTACTGAACGCAGAAGTGCTGACCAGAATTTTACTGGGATGGTAGGACATTGTTTGCACAGGTGCCAGGATAAAACAGGGAATACATTTCATCAGACAAGTTTATGCTTAAACCTCACCATCCAACTGATGAACACAGAAGAACCTTACATGCTCTGTCTCAAAAAGAAGCAGATCTTCATCTAAGGAATATTATTCCTCATGATGGTATAAATTACAGACTTTGTGCTTTTAAATTCGAGGAATTTACAGAAGGACCTGGTGGTGCAGCTATAGATAAATGTATTGCTAGGATCAGGGCTGATGTGGCGTCAGATACTGAAGTAATAAGAATGGCATCTTTTCTGCAAGTTGTGTTCATTCCAGTGTTTATATAAAAGTATCTGGAGTTGGATAAAATTTCTTGAGATTCTATAAAAATTTTCTAGAAAACTTTGCTTCAGATCTCATTTCCATTTTGAATTTTGTGAGGCAGAACATAACTTGAGCCAGAAATACAGGATGGGTTCTCCCAGGAACTTGCCAACAATCTACAGAGAGAAGATCCAAGACAGAACATAACAACATATAAACACTATATCCGACACAGTCTCTATGGTGCTTATCAGGCTGACATCTGAAGACTCTGCCATCTATTACTGTGCAAAGAACACTGTCACAGCACACATCAGAAACACAGAAGGAGTAGAAAATTGCTTTGGCATTGAGAGAAAGGATAAAATTAACCTAAAAACTTCCTAAAATTTGTAATTATGAAGGAAAGAAACAAGAGATTAAAGATAAATTCTATCACATAAAGAATTTTCATACTAATGCTTAATTCTGTATTCAAGATACAGAAGATAGAAGTTTTAAATTATATACTTGAACCACTTCTCACTTTGGTGATATCAATGTGAGCAAGTGTCTCCCATGGTCAATATTTAGGATTAGATATGTTTGATCACATTTTACATCAATATCAAATTCTAGATTAAAAACATTGAGGTTGAATATAAACAAAATTTATTTCTTAAACTAGTTTACATTTATAAATTTTAGAGCATAGGCTCTGATATTGAGCCCTGCCCACAGATGAGACAATCCTAGTCTATTCCACTCTAAATACCCTGCTCCATAATCATGGCATGTGTTAGAACAGTAAACACAGTGACATAATACCTTCCTCTCCAGTCTTTGGGAGGCATGTACTGATACACATCACAGTGACCCTTGGTGCTTTTCTGGGTCCTGATTAGTAATTAGTGTACCTGATTCTTGCCATTTCCCCAGAGGAAACTGTGGGGATGTGTCTGTAACTTCCTTCAGAAGTAAGTTATTGAGTGTACACTCCAGGAAAATTCAGAAATAACTCTAAATTGATCTTCCTGCATTTTATAACTCTGCCTACTGAGAAATCTGTTATATATCAATCTATGACAGAGTAAGAGTGGAGATGTGTGCCAATAATCAGAAAATATATTTCACAATAAATAACCTCAGAAAATCTATTCATAATGCTTAGATCCATACTTAAGTACTATTTAGAAGAGTAAAATATAGCACAGTTACGAAGGGAACTTCTGGGGATTTGTGATGAATGAAAACAGGGCTGTGAATGGAGAATGAAGAATAATGCAGAAAGTAAATGGAGATTAGGAAAAAAGCTAGAAATCTATGTGTGATGTATTCACTGAAAACTCCTGCTCACTTTCACATTTATGGAATCAGATCTGCACACATTATAATCCTAATATTACCTCAATTCAGTAGAATAAGATTATAGTATCAATTTATATTGTCACAGAGCCTTAGAATTTTGTAAACTGAGATTTTCTACATACCATGTAAGCATGCAGTCCTTTCTGTTGAACCCATTAACATCCCATTTACTTAAGTATAAAGTAAATCCTTATAGATATTACTCAGCCCAACAGAGACTCCAAAATGAATTTTTATTTTTTCCTCTTTCTATCCCTTTAATTTCCTCTCTTACTTTCTTACTTCTAGCCAGTGTTTACAGCACAATATTTCTTCTTTTTTTATTTAATTTTTTTCATTTCTACCTCTGCTCCCCCTCCCTTCCCTCTTTCCAGTCCCTCCCAATCCTAGCTCAGCCTCCCCCATCTCATGCTCCCCTCTATTCCCCAGGGAGGGCAAGGAGTCCCCAGGTGGGTCAGCTCAGCCTGGCATATCCTGTTGATTTAGGTCTGAATCCCTCATCCGATTATTAAGGCTGGGTTACAGGTTGCTGTGTGGGAAATGGGTTCTGAGATGTACATGACTAAAATTTTTAAATGATTAAAACAATTATGATTAACAAAAATAGTTTCACATATGTGTATAATTTTTATTTATGAGTCTATTGTACTTATACATTTTGCATATTTTGTTGTTAACCTCCACACTTCATTTTCTCTCCCTTCTTATGTTTACATTATTCTAATAGAACATTTAACTTATCAGTCACTACATATTTACATACATAGTATGGAATATGTAAGAACCACTAATGAGAGAGTCATATAATGTCTGTCAGAAACAGTTTTAATTAATATAGATACCTGCAGTTACATCTATTTTCATAAGAGAGGTGTAAGTTTCTTATTTCTTTCAGATGAAAAGCTTCTGTTGTGCTGTGTACATACCTATGACTTCTTGATGCAATCCTGTTGATGGACACGTCATTTATTTCCATATGTTAGTTATAAAATAGTGCTGCAATACCCCTTGATGAGCAAATATTTCTAAAGCATGTATTTCATTACTTTGATCATTTTTTATCAGTTGTTATTATAAAATCTGCCGTAAATGAAAGTATTGTATGTATCTGAAAGAAGGCTGTAAAGTTTCATAACTTAGGTTTTGAAATTTTCAGTTACCATAATTCAATTACCACCATAATCACCACCTGTTAATGAGTCTGACATTCTCATCACAAAGTGGAGCAGCTGCCTCAAGGCTGAAATCTCTGGAGAGCTCAGCCCCTGATGTTACAGCCACAGGGTCTGCACAGGCTTATGGAAGAGGTATGGATACATTTCTTCAGAGGGGATTAGGACTTGGATCTCAGTGTCCTCCTGTCTTACCCAGGTATCCTCTCTCTCCTTCTACAGCTGAACTAGATCCTTATCTAAGAAGTTCCCTGCCTCATTAATATGCAAATTGCATGAGTCTACTGAGGTAAATACAGGGAAGCCTCCACCCAACAACAACATTTGGTCAGTGATTTCTCCTCACTCACTGAGCACAGAGGTCTTCATCATGGGATGGGGCTGGATCATTCTCTCCCTTCTGTCAGTCACTACAGGTAACCTGCTTATCTGTCTGAAACCTGAGAGGGGGCAGGGACTAAAGTGACAATGGAATTAAATTTGTCATGGTCTCTGTCTCTCTGCAGGTGTCCACTCCCAGGTCAAGCTGGAACAGTCTGGGCCTGAGCTGGTGAGGCCTGGGGCCTCCTCTGTGAAGTTGTCCTGCAAGGCTTCTGGCTACACCTTCACTAGCTATGCTCTTCACTGGGTGAAGCAGAGGCCTGGGCAGGGCCTGGAGTGGATTGGAGCTGTTGATCCTCAAAGTGGTAATACTGCTTATGCTCAGAAGTTCCAGAACAAGGCCAAACTGACTGCAGATAAAACCTCCAGCACAGCTTACATGGAGCTCAGCAGCCTGACATCTGAGGACTCTGCAGTCTATTACTGTGCAAGAGACACAGTGTTGCAACCACATCCTGAATGTGTCAGAAACCCTGGGGGAGCAGGAAGGTGCCCTGGAATTGAGATGACAGAGAAGATTTGCCTGGTGAGTTACTCAGAAAAAAATCATTCTGAGTGTCTTTTTTTCTGATTTGTCCTCACAAACTTATAGTGATTTTTCAGCTTTGCAAAAAGATATCTAAGAATTAAATTTAATCTAAGTAAGATGCTCCTGGAGTATACCAATCATCGTTAGTCTATTCACCAGAGACCATCTCCATTGACATGTTTTTTCACTAATAAAATAATTAGAACAGGCAGAGGAACACCTAAAACTAAGGTCCACTTGAGGGGTTGGACAGATTCCTAGTATGGTAGAAGCTTCTTAATATATAAGCACATATGAAAGAAATTTAGATGAAATTACCCAATAATGGGGCAAACAAAGTCTCAACAAGACACCTCTCTATTGTAAACAAACCTTCCAGGTCTTTCTGTTATATCTAATCAATTTGTTGTCCAGTGAGCCTCCATGAAAACTCCCAAACCACCCTTGCTATTGTTAAGGCAACTGGTTGCTTTCCATATGCTGATGGCAAGGACATCTCTGAAGATCATAGCTTCAGAACTCATTGAATGTGGAGAAGATGAGCCCGAGCCTGCATAGAGCTTTCACTCTACTGAATAGTGCTCACGATACTGGAATATACTCTGTATGCTGTCAACAGAGAAAAATAAACACCAAAATGTGGTACAGTCCAACTATAAACCCTTAGGTCTACAATCATAAACTCCCTGAACCATACAGGGATGCAACAATGGCCAAAGGCATGAGGGATGAACCAACCACTATCAGATCATATCTAAGGCCAACTTCATGAGATGAATCCATTCCAAGACACGACTTTGGTGGCCAAGATCCTATGTATAGACAAGTGAGACATAGAGAAAACTAAATATTCCTGTTCTGCTAATGATACAGCAATAAAATAAGTCCTAATGACTTTATTTTATACCTGTTAATTAGTGTCTTGCTCGGTCACCATCAGAGAAGCTCCTTACCGCATCTGTTGAGGACAAGAAAGAGATCCACAAACATGCAAACAGTGAGACCTCTGAACATCCTAAATGGGATGTCTCCCCCAAGTGCTTCCCCTAAGAGCTCAGGGAATCTTGCAGAAGGAGAGGCTTAAGATTCTAAGCTTCCAAAAGGAATGCAGGACACCAAGGAGACAAGGCCTTTCAGATGCAATAGGACTGATGTAGATATGACAAGCATGTACTGGGCCTTCACAGATCTAAGACATACAGGGTAGCAATGGTGAGGGGACATTGTGGACACAAGCCTATATTTGGTAATAATTATCTCAGGGAATTGATTTTTAAAAGGTTAATACTTATTAAGGGGTTCATTACAAACACTCACTGATGTAAGGGATTAAAAAACATGCCATTTCTGGAAAGCTAGACTGGTCCATGCAGCTGAAGTGAGTCACATCCTTCCTCCATGAGCATGAGAGAGCAAACAGAAAAAAAAAAAACAGCTTGCACCTGTTCTTAAACTGGCTTTCTGCCATGCCTCACAATGTAGCCTCAAGGCCCAAAGGCCATGCTACTAGGTCAAGGTGATAATGTCTACTTTCCATGACATCTCCCCCTTTTGTCTAAAAAAGTCCCAAACCTAAATATAAAACTATACACAATAGAAACAGTTATAAGGTGATGTCCAGGAGGAGGAAAAAGCAAAGAACATAAACAAGGTCAAACTACAACTAACAAAAACAGCAAACTCGAAACATAGATTAAATGTTCAGAATATTGGTAAGTGGGAAGATACAGAGATTCCTCCAAAGCTGTCTGTCTGGAATGTGAACCTAGTACTTAAATGCTCTTAGCTGAGATATGAGATGGTCATAACTGTAAATATCTAATCTTCAACCCCATCAAAGATCTGACAAGGAAAATATATTACCTGAATAAGATGGAAGTGCAAGTGATATTTTACAAAATTTAGCAAGAAAAGACAGGTACTGCCTGGATAGTCACCCTCAGCTTTTCTGCAATATTGGAGCATTCAATTATTTGGCTATAGGCTTAGAATATCTGACAGGTCTTCTCAGAGAAGGCTGTTTTGAGGAACTGTCTTATCCTGTCTTGGCAGGACTGAGTGCTCTTTTATCTTTCACACTGCTTATCTGGATTGTACAGCATGCATATTGTCAGCAGCTGAGACAAAGGCAGATATTTGCCCAACAGGTCATTATCTGCTAAGGAAGACGAATTCCATGTGGAGTGTCTTTGATGTAAACATCATCTTGGGAAAGGAACAGTCATGTCTCACATCAGCCAAATTCTGAATAACAGAACATTTGAATTCCACATTCTCAAGGTCTATGAAGCATTTGAAAACTGTCTGCATTCATTTGACATTAACATATGTTACTATATGTCTAGAGGATTAAAATGAGTATTTTATGACAAACATAGGTGACTATAATCTATAATTCTTTTTCAACCTAGATAAGTTAAAGCTAAGGCTTATACTCTAAAGGTAGACAATATATAAACATATATATAGTTTAGTGACAAAGACTTAGAGTATGACAAACACATAAACATCTGAAGCAGAAGTAGAAATTATATAGTGCAAACTACAATATGTTTTGATATATTAATGTACAAAATATTTTAAACAGAGGTAGATATGTACACACAATATGGAAAATATAGGTTTGATTTTGTATCAATATACAAATTATCTTAAATAGACATAAAAGTAATTTCACATTTGTATTAATATATAAGAACCCACAGCAGTGCAAATTGTCTGTGGATAATAATTGGCTAAATTTGTTTTCAGGTAGATACAATAATCTACCCATATCTGTCCTATCTACTTCCCATTTTTCTTCTTCAAAAGGAATTTCTACCTTAAACCAAAAAAAACTTATAACCACCCTAACATAATGATAATTATCCATAACTCTTTGAAGACAAAACTTATTGGGAGAGGGGTGTAGTTTTTCTTAGAATTGCTTCCTGCTGACTGTGGGTGATAGGGTCTCTGTGGAGGTTTGCCAAAACCCAAAACTGTAGATAAGTTTCAAAGGACTAGATGTAACATCTATAGTCAGTCTCAGAGTTCTGGGTAGGATTATCTGAAGTTTTGCTTAGAGGTGTAATATAATGGATAAACTTAGTAAGCCATCTTGCAAACTATTCTGAACTGTTTGAAGTCTAGAACCAATCATTGAGTGGTGTGCACCAACTAACAAATGTGATATTGAACTAGATAGAATCATTGTGGTAGGGCCTCATATTCTTTATGGAAGCTTTCGAAATTGCTGTTAGGATAAATAGCTGTTTGCTATGGAAAACTTAAACGTTATTGGTATCAAATGGAAAATATATTTTTTTGGAAAGTATGGTTATCATAAAAGGTTTTAAAATATCAAGATAAGTATAGAGAAAATGGAATTAGAAATAAAATTGCAAAAACAGCAGTCCCTAGATATTGGCTTTCTCCTGTCCTATACCAGGTGGCTTTTCTGATATGAGAAAAAAATCTCTTAATTTTTTCTTTTTAGCAACATCCTTGGGTTTAGAGGAGAACGTCCCTCATTCCAACTGCAAAGCCAGTTTAATTTGTATTGAGTCTGGACCACAATTTTCTAAAAGGTAAAGAGATGTAGATGTTAAACAGTGAGAATATAACCTGTAGAGTACATTGTTTCTACTGGTACTGATAGAGCTGACATTTCTTTGTTTATAAACTTTCAGGATTGCTTTTTCTCCAGTTTAGATGGCCAAGTATATAATGTATTTTTAACTTCTTGAAGATGGTCATTTCTATTTTTCTGTAAAGACAAAAACAAAACCCTACCCTGACCTTGTTAAGGGCATATGTATAGATTCCCATTTATATTCTATATATCATCCTCAATACTTATCCCTTGCTGGCTTTTCATGAGTAGTAACTGGATAGAGCAGAGCAGAAGAAAAGGAAGAGCTGGGAAAGCTTACAACTTTTTGTAAATCATTTCTAAAAGTGATGTTGATTCTCTGTTGACCATGCTTTACCATTCTTAATTAAATCAGCACAATCCTTCCATTATTGAAATCAGGAAAGCATCAATTTCTCCAAGACACTCTTGAACATCAAATGTTTCTAATGATTCCACGGAATTGTTAAATGTATCATTTCAATCATTAATGAATGATTCTACAAATTTAAGCTTCTCCATCATTTGATGTATTAGGTTTCTGGCTTTCTTTTCTTTGTTTTCTCCTTAGAGGTTTTGTGTATGTATTTGTATTTTCATGAGATTCCTCTGTGTGTGAATCAGTGTATCTCTGTTTCTTTTGAATTTTTGTTGACACTTTTCTCTCTCTGTTTTGTCATATTCCATCTTTTGCTTTCTCTTCCATTATTTTCTTATTATTTTTAGGTTCCTCTTTGTTTCATAATGAGGAATAGAGAAAGAAGTGATGTGTAACTGGGTGGAAGAAGAGTTAGGGAAGTATGAAGGGAGAGAGCAAACAGTAATCAATTTATTGCTATAAATATGTTTAATAAGACTAGATAAAAATCTAAGAAGTAAAGAAATAATGAAGTCAATGTCTTCACTGTGTATGTCTCTCCTGCCCACCTGAGCAGACTTTGAGTATCCTGTCTCTGTTTAAATTGCTTACATGGTAGCTTGTGCCTTGGAGATCGAGAAATTAAAGATGATGCAAATGCAAAACGTATAATCCTAAGGTGCAGTGTAATAGATGAGGCTGTTGCTGGAATCCTAATTCATTTTATAATAAAAACTTGTATTCAGATATTGGGGTAAATGCTTAAAGATCAGAGAAGCAGAGAAACCAGCCACCAGAGAAAGTTCTCACCATTACTGAATTCTCAGGCTAAAAGGGGTAGATCCTGTCTCCACAAATCCTCAGACAGAATGCCTCTGACTCCTCAGCTGAAAGGGAAGGAGAGGCTCCCACTCCTGTCTCCTCCTGCCTTATATTCCATTCTGTGCCCAGTCATATTACTTCCTGTTTCAACCTTCTTAGTGCTGGGATTAAAAGCTATGTGCTTCCCAAGTCCTGGAAGCAGAGGAATGAGATCCAAGTGCAGAAATTAAAGGTATCTTCCACCACTGCCTGGCTATCTTTCTTTTTTGAATTGGATTAATCTCATGTAGTCAAGTCTGGCCCTGATCTTGAAGAGATGCAGATGTATCTCTGCCTCTTGGGTGTTAAGATTAAAGGTGTGTGTCACTACTGCCCAAGCTCCATGACTAACTCTGTGTCTGGATCTGCACTCTGATCTTCACACAAGTTTTATTTCTTAGGTTACAAACAATATATCACCACATTAGGCAAATTTGCTTTGGGTTTTATCTTTTTTCTATTTTCTTTCATTAAGGAGCTTCTCCATTGCTTATCTCTAAGTGTGCAGAATAATTTATAGTGAGAAAACATACTATGTCTATGTCAATGACATCAGTAACATTGCTAAGTGTTTGTTGCCATGAGTTAGGGTAAGAAAAACTGTATTTCGACTAGAATATTGGATTTACAGCTGCCCAACTGACTGGGACTCATGTTCAGCTCTAATTCTGGGATTCATACATGAGAAAACTTATTAGTTACTCATTTCCTACCTTTTGTAAACTGATATAGAGACCTGTCTAGTCTGGAGGCTCCATATGGTGAGAATACTCACTGGAATCAGAAGTAAGAAGCTTGTTAAAATTTACCCAAGTAGGTATCCAGATAAATAGACTGGTCCCAAAATCACTTCTCAGGGAAGATGTCCACTGTTAGAAGTTTGAGTAGAGGGCAAGTCTTTCTGTGATCCACCAGAAAATTCTCATTGCCATCAGTAGTGCCTCTTTCAGGTGAATAAGTACTTCTTCAAAGAAGTGCTGAAATGTGTGATGGGTGGGTTGACCAGGGCCAGTCATGTTGTCCAGATACTTCAGTGGGAGGTTCTGTTAATAAAAGGCTTCACACCACTGATGCATATTGTACAATTTCTAGTTGGTATCTAATGAAAATTCAGACCCAGATATTGGGGAGAAGCTGGAATATCAGAGAGAAGAACCTAACCACAGTCATTCTCATCAAGCCAACTTCTCAGGTTGAACAGGGTAAATGCTGTCTTCTAGAGTGCTCCACCTGGCTGATCGCTTCTACAGAATGTCTCAATGTCTGCCTACGCCTGCCTTTAATATCTTCTCCACTCAGTTGTTTTACTTCCGGGTTCAACTCTGTATCATAACCCTAGAGTAAGAATTAAAGGAGTGAGCTACGACTGTTTGATTGTTAGGCTTTGAACTTAGAAATACAGAAAGACCTCTGTGTTCTGAGTTATGGGATTAAAGGTGTGGGTCACCACTCTCTAACCCTCATGGCTTGACTGTAGGTGATTCTATTCTCTGATATTCCAGGCTTATTTTATTAAACATAAAATATATCACTGAAATTGCATGCTTATTTTTTATGTCCTTTAATGACAGAATTTTTGGGGAGACTTGGCAGTATTTTTAAGATATAGGTTCTCTTATAGATAATAAGAGTTCACCTTAGGTCTCAGTGTACCTTTTGTTCAAATTGAACACTAATTTTGGTCTTTTTTCATTGCCTTGTTCAATGATAAGAGGCTTTGGAATGGAAAAAATAATTAATGAGTGTTGAAAAGAAATGGTATTAAATATTCCTGTTGCAGTGTGGTTTCTTGATCTCAGGGGGCCAGAATCCCAGACCCACAGACCTGCCATGCCAGACCCCTTAGCTGCCCAGCTGCCCACTGCTCAGGCCCCCAGAAATGACTCAGACACTTACATTAACTTTATGCTGTTTGGCCTATGATGCAGACATATTGCTAGCTAGTTTTCTTCTTAAATCAACCCATTTCTATTAATCTGGTCCATGGCTCACCTGTGCTCCTTACATATTGCTCCTTTGGTCTTCAGCTCCATCTGCCTGACTCCGCCCTGCTTCTCCTACCTATCCTCTGATTTCTCCTCGTACTTCTTCTATGATGCTTGTCATGGCCCAAAACAGCTCCTTTCTTTAAAGATTGCTATTCACAGCATACAGAAAGGCATTCCCAAATCACTTCCCCCTTTCTGTCTAATCAAAAAGGAAGGTTTCAATTTGAACGTAGCAAAATTACATATAACAAAATAGCCACCAAGCAAGAGTTACAGTTATAATATCTAGTCTATTTGTATTTAGCAAAATTAAAGAAAATACTCTTATCATCTACCTTATCTTTATGAATCTAAAGTTTCATATCTAATATACTTTTCAAATGACTAAGAAAAACTGTACCTATAACTATCTAATCTTCAGCTACATCAAAGACCACAGAAAGATATATTTACTCAAGTAAACTAGAAGTGCAAGCGACTTCCAAAATCTAGGAAGGACAGAGATGACACCTATCTGCCTGGGCAGTCACCCAAAGTTTCTTTATAAGGTTGGGGCATCCATCTTCAGCCTACAGAACCAGAGTCTCTTTTTATTTCAGTGAAGCAGGAAATCTGCTCTGCCCACTCTGGCACAGTTCATCACTTGCTTCTCCCTGAGTCCTGAAGAATGTCTGACAGTTTTCTCTCTAAAGCAGGAACCTGAATGACCATCTCGGCTTGTTCTACCAAAGTTCAGAGGTCATCTTCCTATGGAACCTGCATGTCCAGTTTAAACAGCATACTTTCAAGCAGTCAACATCAGAGTAGGTTTTTGTCCTGTGGGTAAACATTGCCACAAAGAGAGTGGACTCTATATGGTGTTTCTTCAATGCTCATTTTTCTCTTGAAGATTGGTGCTGCCAGGAGCAAATCTGCCTCATTGTCTAGAAAAGTCTAAGTTTTTAAAATATATTAAATGCCATATTCTGTAGGTCTTAGACGAGTTTGAAGATTACCTATCTAATTGAATTATATCTTTGTATACCTGCAAATCTAACTAACATGCTTTTCTTAATTATACATTACATTTTAAATCAGTTACATAAACATCATATCTGAAAAAGAGTAGTTTGTCTGTGTGTGTGTGTGTGTGTGTGTGTGTGTGTGTGTGTGTGTGTATGTATGTACATGTTCTCATGTCTGTACATACATATCTAAGAAAGTAATCATTTTTACACTGTATACAGATTTACATGTATTATCTCCAATAATAATGGGATGGAAAATCACTTTCTGGATTCATCTACATTTGTGGAGGATCCTAGAGCTCAAAGAAGGCCAAGGAGAGGATGGCAGTATCTATGAACTAGACCTGGATGAGCTCCAGATAGGAGCCTGACTCTGAATTGACATATCAAAAGCAGAGTCCAAGACAATATCCTGTTGCTAGAGGAGTGCGTTTTATCAGTGGGTGTCCACAGCTCACTCAGGGTATGTACCTGGGGAGAAGATGCATGGAGCAGATAGCAAGGTAGATTCCAGGATCCATCATGGTTTCTTGTTCTCACTTAAGTGCATGTAACCAAGTCAACCACATGAAACACCCAGAATATCATTGCTTACTGAACTGTACTGTTTCCATGAGTTGTAGTGTTTTCATAGAGAAAGCAAAGCTTAAATAACTATGGAAAAATACAGTTATTTTCTTGACCATATGCCCCTCTACGAGGAATGTCACAAAAGTGGAGATGCAACAATCCCAGGACCTCTTAGTCACAATGAAGACAGTCTATTCCACAATGAAATGAATTATTCAGTTGAAAATGTAGAAAGCAATGATTTTTTTTCATGGAGGGAGATATTTTAATCATCATAATCTTTAATTTTAGTTCATAATTACTATGGATATATTATGTCATCAGGTAGACATGAGAATGTGGAAACATTAGAACATGGATGTCCCAGAGTCAGTCTGACAGACTCCTCTCCATCCTCTGATGATTGCAAACACAGGATCTGTTCTTATATTGAAGACAATAGTGACTTGATTCCTAAGGATGTTTACACAAACATTCCCCTACAAAGAAACATTCAAAAACTCATGCAAGCAGATATTTCTAATAGTTTACATTACTAATCAAGCTATATTTACTTAATTGATTTTCTCCAGTCTTGTGAATAAATATCAGAAGTCAATGTATGCTAGCCTCCCAAGCTACATCTCCAAATCAAATTACCAATTTGGATATATGGATTCAACATTCACTAAGTATTCTCTTTTCCTTTTTTCTCATATGAATAGTTTATTTTTGTGAATCAGAGAAGGCATGAAGAGATGTGTTATGGTAAAATGTAAAAGCACATGACAATTTAAAACAACTGTTGCCACTAGCTCCTTTATCTTATGTCTGTGATCTGTGCTGGCAAGGGTCCCTTTAAGCTCCCACTCCAGAATTCTCTAAATAGCAACAGGGTATGAAAATAGTTTTTCCTCAGCTCATGAAATCTGGTTCATCCCTGACTCTGCAGCTCTTGCAGGGGATCCAACCCTTGAATTTCCAGATTTTCCCATCCAGTGATCAGTACCGCTCACAGAACACTCACCATGGAGTTTTGATCAGCTGGGTTCTCATCCTTTGTATTTTAAGGGTTAATTGATGGAGAATGAGAGATGTTGATTATGTGAGTGGATGAGTGAACATGAGTGAGAGAATGTGACATGTGTGACAGTTTTCTGACCAGCTTTGTATGTGTTTGACATGTCTATCAAGTATGATATGCTGTGAAAGGAATCTTAGGTGGACTTGGTGTATCCTGGGATTTCCTGTAGTCTCCTGTTCAGT
Source organism: Phyllotis vaccarum (assembly GCA_033318265.1). Classification (NCBI taxonomy): domain Eukaryota; kingdom Metazoa; phylum Chordata; class Mammalia; order Rodentia; family Cricetidae; genus Phyllotis; species Phyllotis vaccarum. Next base: position 81,934,218 of record JARWLC010000016.1, read on the forward strand.
CTCTGCACTCACCTTTAGTAGCTACTGGATGATCTGTTTCTGTTAGCCTCAAGGGAAGTAGTTATAGTGGGTCTTATTGGTTACTGATGGTAATAGTGAGAACTACCCAGTCTCTGTGAGGGGCTGCTCTCACTGGATCCAGAGACAATTTCAACAGCACTCTCTATCTACAATGAACATTTGAGATCTGAGGCCACTGCTATAGTTTACTTTGCTGGAGACACAGTGAGGAAAGTTCCATATGAGCCCTATAAACCACTATACTGATTTGCTCTCATCTTTGTGTTTGCGTTTGAAGATGTGAGCTCACAGCTTCCTGCTCCTGCCAAGAATATCAATTAACACACCCCGAATCCAAATATACAACATATATGCAAACACAAATTTGTTAAATTTTTGTTACTTCTCACAGAATAATCTCTGATTGTACCAATGCTTTCTTTAGTATTTATTTTATTTTTTTCAATAATGAGGATAAATCTTGGGACCTTGTTAATGCTACCCTCACTGTGCTATCCTTAGTTTAGTTTTGTTACATTAATTTATTCTATACTTTCATTATTTATTAAACTTTATATTAATTCCATTGTAAATTATAAAATTGTAATTTTAATTTCAAAACTTCCTATGAGTTTATTGTGTAATATGTAGAAAATAGGCTGTAGAAAGAAAGTGCATATGGAAAGAAAGCCCTATGGAATAAATTATAGCTGTTCAAGTTTTATAACAAATACAATAGGTATAATATTTTAATGATCATATGCTCACTTTGCTACTCCATTTTCTCTCAGAAATTTGCACCTATAACTTCTCTTCCAAAGTGTCATACATAAGATCAGAAGTTATGCAAATATTACCTTCCGTGGCTCATGAAAACCAGCCCTGCCTTGACCCCGCAGGTCAGTCCAAGGACTCTATCCCTGTCTTCCCATTCAGTGATCAAAACTGAAAACAGATGGATCAACATGGGATTGCAGCTGAACTGGGTTTTCTTTGTTGTGTTTTTAAAAGGTAGATAACAAAGAATACTGAATAGGTGTGAGTAGGTGTGAGTGAGACAGACAGTAGGTATGTGTGACAGTTTCTAGATCACGATCCTCTGTGTTTGCAGGTGTCCATTGTGAAGTGCAGCTGATTGAGTCTGGTGGAGATTTGGTGCAGCCTAAGGGGTCATTGAAACTCTCCTGTGCAGCCTCTGGATTCACCTTCAGTGACTATGCCATGTTCTGGGTCCGCCAGGCACCAGGAAAGGATCTGGAATGGACTGCTGCCATAGGCGGTAAAAGTAATAATTATGTAACCTTTTATGCTGATTCGGTGAAAGGCCGATTCACCATTTCCAGAGATGATTCCCAAAACATGGCCTACCTGCAATGAACAACCTAAGAACTGAGGACACAGCCATCTATTACTGTACACGGATCACAGTGAGGATTCTTCAGGATGAGTCCAGACAAAAACCTTCTGGCCAGGTACCCATGACAGATGTCCCGCGCCCGCTTCTCGCCCGCAAGAAAATACGCGACACATGTAGGATCCTTCTGCAGTACAGCTTTAATGCATCTTGAGGGAGAGCATTCAGCTTACAGAAAATGGAGGGGAGGGCAGAGAGAGCCACGAGGTAGAAGAGTCTGATTTTATACAGACCAAAGGCCCCTGCTTTGGACGTGTCATCTTCCTATAGGTTGCAGTCCAGTATCCCACATGACGCCACGGAAGAGGCTGAGAAACCAGTCTCGCGAGAGCACGCATGCATTCTCTACTGACTCAGGCGGATTGGGCAGCACCAGATAATGGCGCCACCTTGAGGAGCCGGGGCCAGCGGCTCCCAACAACTCACCCTTTTTATATTCTAAGCAATGAGAGAATTCTGTAAGAGGGTGGAGGCAGTGGTTATCCCCCAGAAAACCTTGTGGACTTGCGTGGGCGTCATCTCTAATCTCTCGACAGATCGAGATGCCCCCAGCCTGTCCTCTGCCTTTTGTTGGGAAGGGAGTTAAGGCAGGCACCCTTATGCAGGATAACATATCTCCCAGGACATAGCTATGTCCTGTGTGATGCCCTTGGCTCAACACCCCTCTCAGTAAACGGGCCGAACGCTCTACCTAGTGTAATGGACAGGAGCATCCTAGGTGTGTAAGAGCTGTCCGAGCCATAATATCTCTATTGCTTTAGCATAGTTAGCTATACCTCTATTGAGGTTTCTGAGTCTAGAGCCATTAAGGCTTGAGCCGAAACTGTTTTGTTTCTCTGACTTTGGATTCTGAACCTGCAAACCATCTAGAGAAGAATGACCAGTCCTCCGCAAAAGGCTAGGCCAAACATACCCACCCCCACCCACTTTTTGGAGTAGGGGAAGGCTGAGGGAATCCACGGAGAAAGTTCTCTGGTCAGCGACAGGTCTAGCCGAGTGGAATTGACCTGGACGATCACCACCTGCAGGTCACGAAGGGTCTGTTCAAACTCGGACGACCAATTCTGTAGGAAAATTGAGAAAGGCTTCTCGAAAGATTAGCTGTCTTTGTAAAGTTTTTATATTGAATAGAGGTTATGCATAAGCCAGCAAGTTTTTGCTCACACCTCAACTGTGCCATTTACTGAGGTGGACAATTCGTTAACCGCCTGTGCAGTCTGCACTATTTTTGAAAGTGTACCAGCTGAGGCAGTCACTGAGGCCCCCATGGCAGCTGTGACAACAATCTCTACAATAACAGCAGAGATTCCAAAATCTCTTTTTTGTCTAAATAGCTGCGAGCTACTGGGGAACCACGGTGGTATGGGCACAAATCGTGGCATGTGGGCCACTACTGCAAAGAAATAAAGCTGAGCATCTCAGCATAAGGCATAAAGGCAATTATCAATTTTGCATCTCAATTTATCTATAATTTCTGAAGCATTGCTAACAATCTAAATAACTGGTGGTTAAATTGGGAGAAAATGAAAATATTTTAGGCGTGGCCCAACCTATATTACTGGATTGGCAACTGTTACATGGTAAAATTGAATTTTTATCTGGCCTGCCTGAGCAAAAGGGAGCCAATTTTGGTTTTATTAAACTCTGTTTCTTTTTGCCAGGCTGTCGAGAAATTTTTTAGTAATATACATGAACTATTTTTAACTAAAACATAAACTCTCTTTAACCCCAAACTTCTATTTTCTTTAAAGCTAGGCCTAAATCCTTATCAGTGGTAAAAATCAAGGGAAAATTTGTGTATTATACATCACCAGCATTGGCAGAGGGAAGGTGGACATTATCCCCCACCGCTGTTCTCTCCGGGTGTGATATGTTAGTAACATCTAACGCGTCAACTGGAGAAGGCGAGGGCTCTTCTTCTTGTAATATCTTTCTGGTGAGGTGCTCTGGGATCCAAACTGGATTTTTTTTCATCCTGTGGAAAAACACAGACAGCTCCCCGGGATCTTATTAAAATAGGATCCGGGCCTTTCCATTTATTCTCTAAAATATCTTTCCATTTTACTAGCTCTTTTGGCCGTTGTGGTTCTGAGCAATGTCGCTCAGCAGCGTTTTGATAATTATCGTCAATATTTAAAAAATTTATGGTAAGCAGTGCCAGGGCAATTGACACTCTTGGTGTTGGGGGCAATTCTATTCCCCCTTTCTGTTTTAACAAATAGGATTTTAAGGTTCAATGCGCAAAAGCCAGAGGTGTAAGGAGCAGCAGCAGCAGCAGCAGCAGCAGCAGCAGCCAGGCGTGTGGTTTGGTTAGCAAAATCATAAAAAGGCTCACGGCGTTATAGCAAACAATCTTTAAAACAGGGCAGACACTGTATTGGAAGGATTAATAACACTGGCTGTTTTAAGTAATTGAAGAGCATTTATCACATAATGGGAATCAGACACAATATTAAGAGGACAATCAAATTTTTGTAAAACTTCTAACACAATTAGACATTCAACAATCTGGGGTGATTTTTGACCAAAATCTTTAAAAAATGTCTGTGAATTTACAATATAAGCACCCCTTCCATTTCTTGAGCCATCTGTATATACAATTAAGCCATCTTTTAAAGGCACTGAGGAAGTAACACGTGGATATATCACAGGGTGATAAGCCACAAACTGTAACAAAGGATGTTTAGGATAATGATTATCAATTTTTCCAGGAAACATAGTAGTTAATATGGCCCAATCATCGTTGGTATCAGCTAGGACCTGAACCTGATGGGTGGTATAGGGTAAGATCATCAAAGTGGGATAAATACCAAAATACTCAGCCGAGGCCCTCAAACCTTTTTGAGCTAATTGCCTCGGTAACTGCCTTAAACTTGTCAGAGGTCAATGGCCACTGAGGAACCATACCGGCACCTCTGTCTTTTAAGGTATGGGTCGTGCTGCCTCAGTGGCATCTAAGAAAATCTCAGGCCCTGTCTTTGCCTATGAATCTTGGGCGTGGTTTGTCTTTGTCTCAACCGCCCCAGGCCCTGTCTTTCTTCATACCACGAGGAGCCAAACTTTAAATTTAAATTTTCAAGTTCCCGTACAGGGCACAAAGTGGGGGGACCAGGCTTTAGTTTCTGGTTCCCCAGCTCCCCCAAATTTTTTATTTCACCGGGGGGTCCTTTTTCCTTATGAAGTAGTTTCTGGTTTTTTAATTCCCCCATATTTACCGGGTCCTTTTTCCTTATATTACGGCGCGCGCCTAACCTCACATGGTCCTCGGTTTCTGACATGCTGTCCTGAACTCTTCCTATCACGCCTCGCCCTTTAGCTATCAGATCTTTACAGGCCTTGTCTTCTACAGAGTTCTTTAGGGTACCCTGTGCCATCTCAATATCACGCTGCCTAAGCAGGGAGTCTAGTGCTGTTACGATAGACTGGGAGGATCCCACGAACCGGTGGAAGCAAAAGGCAACCACGAAAAAAATCAACAGCACTGCCAAGACAAGCATCAAGGCCTCAAAAAAAACCAAAGTCCAGTTCAGACATATCTCTCCGAGCAATCTACCTGCAGTTCTGAATCCACCACGTCTCCGAGGGCTCTCTGACGGTGCAAATGGTGTTTAGTTCCCGGGTTTCGGCACCAAATGTCCCGCGCCCACTTCTCGCCCGCAAGAAAAGACGTGACACATGTAGGATCCTTCTGCAGTACAGCTTTAATGCATCTTGAGGGAGAGCATTCAGCTTACGGAAAATGGAGGGGAGGGCAGAGAGAGCCACGAGGTAGAAGAGTCTGATTTTATACAGACCAAAGGCCCCTGCTTTGGACGTGTCATCTTCCTATAGGTTGCAGTCCAGTATCCCACATGACGCCACGGAAGAGGCTGAGAAACCAGTCTCGCGAGAGCACGCATGCGTTCTCTACTGACTCAGGCGGGTTGGCCAGCACCAGATAATGGCGCCACCTTGAGGAGCTGGGGCCAGCAGCTCCCAACAGCAGGGGGCGCTCAGCACAGGCAGAGCCCAGGTGCAGACATAATTAATATTTTTTCTATGTTATGTGCATACCCTCTTAATCGGATGCTTATCTGGGGATCCTCTTTACAATCTTATACACTGTATGAATTGATCATTTCTCTAAAAATAGAAAAGTCTTGTCTTATTTGACTTTCTTAAAACAAATATGCCACCTTGTCTCACTTGAACAAAATGTAACAAGAACTTAGGCTGGCAAGAGTGACTCTTTACAGTCACCAGGATCAGCTGCTGGGGAAGCTCAGGAACCTCAGACTGACTTTTCCCTCATAGTGAAGTTTGGACAGACCCTGAATTAGTACAGTGTTAGTAGTTCAGAGGGAACCATGTGTAAGGGGGGATCAGGCTCAGCCCCAGGTAAACACCCCCCTTCTCTTTTTTGAGGCTGTACATTAAAAGATAAAATGTGATAAAATTGAACTTTAATCAAATTTCTTCCATCATTTCATGTCATCATTGTGTCTCCTGTTTATCAGCTAACTTAGATGATTCTAGTTCTGACCACTGTGCACTAAACTCAGAGCTCGGCCTCTCATCTGAAGGTAAGGAATGAATGGCTTACTGTGTTGTCTGGCCAGTGTCTTGCCTGTGTACTCGTATTCTTAGCTCCGAATATGACTCATTAGGTTATGAATTTATTCTCACTGTATACAGAAATTTCCTGGTAAATCAGCCTTTAAGACTCAGAGAGTGAGCAGTTTTCAATAGACAACTAAGAAGCAGATGTCTCCACATTGGCGATAATGTGAGAATATGCTTCTACAAACACTGAATCAATATTTCAGAGAAGATATTTTGATCATGTGAATAATTCTGATAGGCATTCTCAAATAAAAAATTAAATTTTTTCAAGGGAGTCTCGCTGGAGAAACAGACCTCTCTTAAGTATATCCCCATGACAAGCAGTAGATTGTCAATATAAAAACAACTCATTGGCATATTTGGTTGTTCTCTGTCTTGTAATGTTAAATCAGAGCATTGTTTATGATGTTTATTTGTTTTATTATACAGGATCTTTGCATATATATTTTGGGTTTTTATGGGATTCCCGAGTGTGTGGGTGTGTTTGTCTCTGCATCTATATGCAATTCTTGTGCTTTTTTTGTTCGGTCATTTGCTGTTTTATTCCATTCCAGTTTGTTCATTTTTATTTATAGTATGTTCTTATGTTGTTAATAGTTACCGGGCTATTTGTTTCCTAATGAGATTTCACAGAAATGCTGTGTCTCTGGGTGAGAGGGGAGGTGGGGAGGAGCTGGGAGGAGTAGGGGAAGGAGAATGGGAACTTGTAGTCAGATATACTGTATAAGAATCTATTTTTAACATTATAATTCTGTTCAGGTATCAGACAGACACCAGTAAAATACAAGCTCCACTTCTTACTGGTGGTTAGGTAAGCTTTGTAATGTGTATGAGCTGGATCTCTTTACCTCTAAATTATAGGTGTTCATAGTCAACTTCAACTTTAGATTACACATAGAACACGTACATATTCCATACTTGGCCATGATTATACATAGAAAACTAATAAGCAGAATTATTATGTTAATGTCTTCATCCTCTCATGGGGAAGAGGCATTATAAAGTATAAAGTATTTGTACAAGAACATACCTACAGTAGCGCTAAGTGGATGATGAATAGATAAGAAAAATGTGGTCCATTTATTCTCTGGGAATAGATTTGCTATACTATAGATAAACTTCACAGGCATTATCATAGGTGAAAGAAACTAGTCAGAAAATCCTACACGTTATACAATCCCATTAATAGGAAACGTTCACAACAGGGAGAACTCTAAAGACAGATGTGTGTTTGCTCAGAAAAATGAGAAGACAGGCATTGATAGCTAAAGAATACAGAGATTGTTGGGAGGTGATGAAAAAGTTTTGAAATTGTGGAGATTGTTGCATGTATCTGTGGCTGCATAGATACCATTGAGTTAACCTGTGTGCATAATTTAAATGAAATTTCATATCACTAAAGCTGTGAAAATCAGTGTTTCATAGCAAGTCTGATTTGGATTGACATTTTATTACTTGCAATAGGATTTTTTATTTTATATATATATATATATATATATATATATATATATATATATATATATATTTACATACCTACAACTATTCCCTCACATTCCCATTTCTCGAACAACCTCCCCCCAGTATCAAGGCTGAACAAGTGTCCCTCCCTAGGGAATGGGCTCCAAAAATCCAGGTCATGCATTAAGGTTAAATTTGTTCCCATTGCCATAGGCCCCACAAAATGCCCCTGCTATACATCTTTCATTCACATTCAGAGGGCTTAGTTCAGTCTCATAACTGTTCCCCAGCTGTCAGTGTCAATCCAGGGTCATTGAACTTCCAATAGCTCAGGCCTGCTGTCTCTGTGTGTTTTCTCAACACGACTTTCACTCCCTTGCTCAATAATCTCTCCTACCTCTCTTCCACTGGACTGAGAGCTTGACTCAGTGCTTAGCTTCCAACAGTTATCGGATGGAAGTTTTATGATGACAATTAGGGCCGTTATCAATTTGATTACAGGGGAATCCCAGTTCAGGCTCCTCACCTGCTGCTTAGAATCCTAGCAGGGGCCCCTGTGTGGATTCTTGGATATTTTCCTAGAACTTGGTTTCTCACTAACCCTACACTGTCTATCTATTTTGCTGTCCCCTTCTCCCTGTCTCTCCTCCATCTCAACCATCCCATTCCCTCATTATCTTTTCCCAGCTCCCCTTCTTCCCTTACCCCTTCCTGCTATGATCCCAATATACTCAGGAGATCTTACTTCCCAGGGGGATCCATGAATGTACCCCTGAGGGTCTCTCCTGTTACCTAGCTGCTCAGGGGTTGTGGATTGTCACCTGGTTGTCCTTTGCTTTGTGAATAAAATCCACTTGTGAGTGAGTACATACCACCATTGCCTTAGTGGGTCTGTGGTAATTTGCTCTAATTTTTTTGTAGTGATTCCATTTGCTTGCAAATTTCAGGTATCTTGAAAAATCTATTTTCAATAAGAGAAAAAAATGTGAAGAAAAGCCTGAAAAAATAATTTCTAAGTATAATACCTGTAGGACGCCTGATTTGATTAACCATTTTCTTTTCACATAATTTATTTAGAGCCTGATCATGTGAGTGGCAGAACTGAGAATTGGGAATTTTACACTTAATCCTTGACTCCATATTCACAGCCTTTCCCATTCCTGATACTCTGTCTGCAGTACAAGCCTGTCACAGAGCACAGACCTGCACTAACATGCCATCACCTCCCACAGGCCATCTCCATAGGGTTCAGCCTGTTGCTGTAGATACATTGTTGAACCATAACCATGATTGTATTTGGTACTAGGGAATCCCAATAGATTAATACCTGTAAAACATTTCGTTACTGAACAGAGATTACTCAAGCTACTGTACAATTAAATTCTTCCAATAACAAATATGGTGTTGTATTACTAATATGGATGGCATTATATAGGAATTCTTTACAATAATGGTGACTCCATTGGAAAATCACACATTAGAACCTTTGCTAGAAATGAGTTCTAGACATGACTGTTTCTTTTTTAAGTATACATGCTCATTTTTATGCAGTCAGTTTTACATTTATAGGGGGGAGAAAACCTCTGCCATTGTCACCAGTGTTAGGAATTGCAAGGGACAGGAAGAAATTTTTCTTATAAGTGACAACCCATCTTTGGGATTCTCTGTTTCAGTCTTTGGGATCCCAAAAGGTGTTGCATGAACTCTGGTTGTATTAAATGAAACTCAGATGCAGAAATCAGGGAAAAGCTGGAATATGAGAGAGAGAAAACAGAGCACAGTCAAATCTCACCCAGCTGTCTTCCAGCTTCCTCAGCCTCCTTCCTTGTTGCTTCTAAGGAATGAATCTGTCTTTCTATGTCTGCCTTAAATGCCTTCTTCACCCAGGTGTTTTACATCCAGGTTAAGATTAGAGGTTCGAGTTACTACTATTTGATAGCTAGCCTTGAACTCACAGAAACACAGAAAGATCTCTGTCTCTGGAGTTAGAGGATTAAAGGCATGGGTCACTACTCCCAGCTCATAGGTCACCATTCACTGTTTTTCCTGGTGCTGGGATTCAAGACAAGAGCACTTTCTGACCCTCCTCAACTGACTGTGCATGCTTCTGTTCTCTGATATTCCAGACTGGTTTTATTAAATATATAACATATCACCACAGAACGGAACCTTCAGACAATCTAGGCGAGTGAACAAAAATCCAAAATCATTTCACATCTGATCTGGCTCTCTCTATATAGTTCTGTACCTCAAATCCTGAGATGATCTGGACTGTTTATTTGCTAATAAATTTCCTTTTCTTCTTCAAAAATTTTTCTTCAATTTTTAAAAAATTTTTATATGACAGTTTTATCAACTCATGTAATTACATTTAGTCATGCTCACACTCTTTTCTCATCCTGCACCTCTCTTGTGAACAATCTTTGCTCAGCGGGTCCCACTCCTGGCTCTGTGACTCTATTTGTAACCCATTGAATCTAATTAGAATCTTAGGAGTCAGTATACATGAGAGTGGTGTTAATATACCACTTAGATATTCCAAGCTATGCCTGTTTTTAGCTATACCACTGAGCAAAATCGTGCCCCATATCCCAAGGTCGATATTTGCCAAAGATCTTTCAAAGATGAGTGAAGTATCATGACTCAGCCTCTGTCCATTCTGAAGGAATATTTCTAGGTATCTGTTAAAGTAAGTTTAAAATATTAATTTACAGTAATAGTTAATATATTGAAATAAAACTGAAGTTTGTAGACACATATATACAGGTATTAAATTTATAACAGGTCATTTACACCACCAATCATAGAACTGCAGGACAATATGTACAGAAAGAGGAAAGCCCCATTTCATTACTACTTACTGGGAAGCAAACACAGTAAACATATGAGGGAGATACAGAGGCATGGACTGTGGTAAGGACAGAGATGGACAGTTGACACCCACACAGGTAAAATGAGGTACTAGATGTAGTGCTTTATAGTAGTGAAGACAACTAGGATCTAAATGAAATAATCGTTCATTGTGAAAGAATCAATGGAAAGGGACGGAAATTATACTTAACAGCAATGTTGACTAAATATGAAAATCAAACTATACTCATAGCTTATAAATGTGGACACATGCTGCATAGTCATTACTGAGAAGAAAACATTTCTCAGGAAACACATATTCCAGGTTAATACATGAGAAGTCTTTTGGATCTCGCTCTGGACCATCTCAACAAGGAACTATTACTATAGACTGTGACATTTGACTCCTGTGCATCTGTATGTCAAGTCAGCTGAAAACATTCTGGATAGACAGGATCCAGCCTCTCTGAGAGTTCTATGTTTCTCATTGAATTCAATACTATTTTATAAAGATTTTTATCTATGAGAGCCAAAATGACACAGCAATGGGTGATTTCATGATTATCTTATTAGGAAACCAGCACAGAATAAATGGCTCCCAATGTAGAAGTAAAGAATAATAGAGAATCTAGACTAGGGTTCAGTAGGGATACTAATGGAACTCAGTAATAATCAGGAGACAGCTGAATGAACTCCGGTAGTATGGTCCTGACCATTATGTAATTTACAGGAAGAATCATGTATACTCTGAAGCTAAGAGTGTAGGCTTATCACAACATCACCAAACTTTAGAGGAGACTGCTGAATGTGCCTATCTGGGAACCAACTACAAAAGCAGGAGATATAAGAACAGTGCCTAGAGGATGCCTCACTGTCTTTGTTGACCTCCAAGAAACACAAAACAGTCTTCATTCAAAACAGTGAATTTAATGCTCTGTGTATCTTTTCATAAAGTTAACTGAACACAGGTACCTTATAAAAATACTCATCTTTTTCTATTGCTGCAAGGCCATGTTTTTGCAGAGTGTATTAAACCTAAATACAAAAGAAACACATTCTGATTGTGAAAATATAGTATCACAAGCTTGTGGAAGTAACCAACCAATGTCTGATTTGACTTTAAGCCCACTGTATGACAAGCAACCTATATTTGATGCTACTTGGTTACTAGGAGCCTGAGCCTAGGTATCCAGGTAACTTAGGGTAAAACAGAATACTGCTGTTTTACAAAAGAGATGTAGTAGTAAAATGGCTCGTAATGACATTCTGCTACACCATATATCAATGTTTTGTTAAGTCATCATTATATGATCTGTCTTCTATAGCAGAGAAGAAGAGAGACAGAGACCCACAATCAGATAATACACAAATTGAGGAACTTTGGAATATTCAGCCTTATAAAGGGTTTCTCCATGCAAACCACCCCCTAAATGTTCAGGAAACCCTGCAGAATCAGAGACTGATAGAGTATAGAATTAAGAGGGGATAGAAGACACCAAGGAAAGAGGTCTTCTAAACACAAGAGGACAGATACAACATGTTTACATTCAAAAAGCCCGAGGCAGCATAAGGCTGAACCTATGAGTCCTTCAAACTAAAAAGAGAAGTAGACGTATGACCCATTCCTAATGCACATGCTATATCCAATGCATAGACATAGGACCCATTCCTAATGCACATGCTATATCCAATACATAGACATATGACCCATTCCTAATGCACATGCTATATCCAATGCATAGACATATGACCCATTCCTAATGCACATGCTATATCCAATACATAGACATATGACCCATTCCTAATGCACATGCTATATCCAATACATAGACATATGACCCATTCCTAATGCACATGCTATATCCAATGCATAGACATAGGACCCATTCCTAATGCACATGCTATATCCAATACATAGACATATGACCCATTCCTAATGAACATGCTATATCCAATGCATAGACATATGACCCATTCCTAATGCACATGCTATATCCAATACATAGACATATGACCCATTCCTAATGCACATGCTATATCCAATACATAGACATATGACCCATTCCTAATGCACATGCTATATCCAATACATAGACATATGACCCATTCCTAATGCACATGCTATATCCAATACATAGACATATGACCCATTCCTAATGCACATGCTATATCCAATGCATAGACATATGATCCATTCCTAATGCACATTCTATATCCAATGCATAGACATATGATCCATTCCTAACACACATGCTATATCCAATGCATAGACATATGACCCATTCCTAATGCACATGCTATATCCAATGCATACATATATGATCCATTCCTAATGCACATGCTATATCCAATGCATAGACATACAACCTCTTCCTAATGCACATGCTATATCCAATGCATAGACATACGACCTATTCCTAATGCACATGCTATATCCAATGCATAGACATATGACCCATTTCTAATGCACATGCTATATCCAATGCATAGACATATGACCCATTCCTAATGCACATGCTATATCCAATACATAGACATACAACCTCTTCCTAATGCACATGCTATATCCAATGCATAGACATACGACCTATTCCTAATGCACATGCTATATCCAATGCATAGACATATGACCCATTCCTAATGCACATGCTATATCCAATACATAGACATATGACCCATTCTTAAGGTACATGCTATATTCAATGCATAACTATGTATATACAGAATTTTAGCTGTATTACTGAGGAAACAAGTTACTCTTAGGAGCTGGCCTCATGCCTAGCAGTCAAAAGCCAACAGAAAACAAATTAAAGCATCTTTGGAAGGTCTTTGTCCCATAATATTATTTCAGGGATTTTTCTTTTTCAGTTTTATCTCCTTGTAATTTATTATATAAAACAATTAAAATTAATTGCTTTGTTCGATCTTGTAGGCAAAGTTTTACTTAGAAGGCACCAGTGCAGGATAGATATTTATTAAAATATAAACCAACACTCACGGTACAGGTAACAGAGTATAGTAGCACCTGAACAGAGACTGGAGTCTAGAACGGTGGACAAGCAATGGACAGACCTTGGATTCCAATCCTGTCTCTCCAGCATCCAGGAGCCAGGAAGGGGCTCTCGTGTCCCAGAAGCCCCTTATCAATGGGGTTTCCACGCCCTCTTCAGGGGCCCAGGGCTCTGGATAAGTGTCTTTGGACCTTATCAGCAGACACCTGAATCCCACCACATCTCCCCCTTTTGTCTAACTAAGAAGGTTCTAATCTAAGACTATGTACAATAGGAATTATTATGAGGTAGTATCTAGGAGAGGATAAAGTACAAATTCCAATCTAAACCTAACCTATATAAGGTACATCATATAGTTCTAGAATATTGGTAGATGGTAGGGTGTATAAATTACTTAAAAAGGTTAATCTGGGAAAGGGAAAATTCAACACCTGAGTGTTCTTATCTAAGGGATAATAGGGTGATAACCTTAAATACCCATTCTTCAAACTCTTCAAGATCTGAGAAGGAAGGTGAATCACCTGAAAGTCAGAAGCACATGGAAGTAGTGGCTTGCAAAATTTGGGAGAGGACAGCAATACAGCTACCTGGACAATCACCTCTGGATTTGTGCTCCACTGGAGCATCTATCATATTGGCTATAGGCCGATGTTATCTGACAGATCTTTTCACAAGCCAGAAAATTTTGGAGGAAGTGTCTTATCCTGTCCAGGCAGGTTTTGTCAGTCTCCATCCATCAACTTGTTCATCCAGCTTGACACCATGTGTGTACTGTCAGCAAATTAAGGTAAGGGCAGTTCCTTGCTCAACTGGCCATTCTCTGTCAAAAGGACAAATTCCCAAGGAGTATCTTCGATGCGCAACACCATCTCATGAAGGGAGCAGTGACACCAGGAGTCGACGTGTCTCTAGTGGCCGACTATGAAATGGTTGAAGATTCCTGTCTATCTATGATATTCTACCCTGTATATGATATGAATGGGATATGATACCTTAAGTAATGTTGACTGCAGTTCTTATCGTCTTAAGGAATAAACCCTGTACTAAAAATTAGCATACCTATATAAGGTTTGCACAATCCCTGAACAATGACCTTTAGTAGGACTATTGAAAATTAGCTTGGGGTATATTATCAGGTAAAGTGGCTACAGCATTTTAGACATGTATATACATATGTATCATCTAAACAGAGGTATATAAAACATCTTGTGAATATATCATAACTAGTGCAATCATACATTATATCTAGTATAGTTAAATGGAGGTAGTAATTGCATAGTATACATGACAATTATGTGCAACTATTTTAAACAGAGGTAGAAGCATACATAAAATATCGCAATTTCAGATTCAGTTTTACATAATAGTTACAGATTCAGATTTATATCGAAGTACAAGCTACTTTGGCTATATAAAGAAATCTCACCTGGTCAGTCTAAACTCAACTCCCACTCTAAACCTGCCTGCACGCTCTCCAAACCTGCTGCTGACTCCAACCCGTGGGTGGGTGGGTGGGATGGGTAGGAAACATTGGGCGCCAGATGTAGGCGAAGTTTTACTTAGAAGGCACCAGTGCAGGGTAGATATTTATTAAAATATAAACCAACACTCACGGTACAGGTAACAGATTATTGTAGCACCTAAACAGGGACTGGAGTCTAGAAGGGTGGATGAGCGATGGACAGACGATAGATTCCAATCCTGTCTCTCCAACATCCAGGAACCAGGAAGGGGCTCTCGTGTCCCAGAAGCCCCTTATCAATGGGGTTTCCATGCCCTCTTCAGGGGCCTGGGGCTCTGAATAAGTGTCTTTGGACCTTATCAGCCGATACCCAAATCCCACCACACTATCTCTCTTCCCTTCTTCCATTGATCTTTGGCATATATGTATTGCTCCTGAACATGTGTTTTCATGGGATTCTCTAGTGTGCAAATGATCCAGTGCACTTGTAACCACTTGAGACAGTGTCAAATTCAACAGGTCACAAAACAAAATACATGGCTGTCTGGAGATGACTTGAAAGAAAAGACCATAAAGTGTGGAGCTATCACAGAAAAGTCTGTCAGTGTTAACTCATTCAGGAGCCAGGTCATCCTGAAGCCCAGCTCTGCTATCACTGAAGACACAGTTTGATTACTGTGCTGCAGACACAGTGAGCAGGTTTGCTGTGTGCTCAGAAACAAGCCCCTTTGAGGATTCTCAGGGCCAGCAGGGGGTGCTGCAGATCCAAATTTCACCAGAAAAGGATGTGATGTATGAGAAAAACATCTGGAGAGTAAGAAAGCCCTCTGGGACTCTAAGGTTTCCTGTCCTAGCCTCAAATAATGGCAGAGACCATATGATATCCGCCATGTAACTACTGACAAGACTCCAAACATAGTATAGAAAACATTCCTTGTTAAGCTTTATTTATCACATGTGTTTTATTCTTTATACATGGACATTGGAGTGACAAACATCAATTACATATATATGTAAGAAGGCTACAAATGTTCCAACATTTAGTCACTGTTATCACAACCATTATTATCAGCATCTGTAATTATATTTGTGGTTTCTTTCCACTGGAAGGAAGTACAGTACAAAATTTTTGACCACTTCTGCCCAAGGTCCAGACACACCTGCAGCTACTTGGCTCTCAGTAATGACTAAGCTGCTTATATTAATTATATGTTGTTTGGCCAAAGACTCAGGCTTATTCCTAGCTGCTTTAGGTTAAATGTTACATCAGCAACATTTATTGATATTCAGTCCTATCATTTTTCTTTATAATGCATCCTCCAGTTGATAGTTGAATAGTGATTTCAACGTAAGCTGTTTAAGGACTTGGGAAATATGCCAACAGACAGAACTTATTTTTATTTTTTTTATTTATATTTTTATGTCATTTTTATTTATGTATCCCCCTGCTGTCCCTCCTTCACTCCTCAACTCCTCCCAGTCAGCCTTCAGCCTCACCCCTCCCCAACCATCTTCCCCTCCCAGAAAAGGACAAGAAGTCCCAGGTGGGTCAGCTAAGCTTGGCACATCCACTCCAGGAAAGTCCGATTTCCTCATCCAAAAGTCATAGCTGGGTTAGGTGTTTCTCTTCAGGGAATGGGCTCCAAGGTGCCAGCCCAAGCACAGAAATACAGTCTGATCCCACCCTTTGATGATCCACATACTGCCCATGCCAATCAACAGTTGCCTACCGTTGGAGGGCCTAGCTCCTTTCACCAATGGATCTCCAGTGGCTGTTCTTGATTCAGTGACTACCCCAGAGATCCAGCCAGCCATCACTGTGGGAATTTTACTCATAATCCCTATCCTCTTCTCATACAGGCCCTCCTCCCCTGCTCTCAATTGGACCAGGAGCTTCACCCAGTGCTCAGCTACAGATCTCTGCTTCCACCTCTATTCTTTGTTGGATGTAGGTTCTGTGATGACATTATTGCATAGTCCATGGAAGTGTGACCTAACCTGTACCTAAGTTATTTCAGAAGCACTGGATGGAAGTAGATTGACAGAAATCAATTAAAATTGTGATTGAGAAAGATAGTTAATTTGACTTTTATATTTTGATTACCGATAAATAAAAGTACTGTTCAAATGTTTTCCTTTACCTTCTAAATTTTTGCCATTTTTTTGTGATAACATTTTTTGAGGGCAGAACATGGTCTATAGTATTAATCTGTTGTACTAAAGGAGTTTACATGCAGCCAGAGTTGTCATGGTAGTGATGAGGATAACAAAGCTCAAAATTAAAGCAACAGTAAGTCATTTAGACCTACTAAGAACATTAGTAATTTCTTTTATAGCATATGCTAAATTGGCATCTCTGCAAAATGTTCCAGGTTAAAAAATTAATGTTTCAGCCTTTCTATTAATAATAAACGAATAATAAGAGTTGATATAATTATTTGATGACTTTCTGCTAACATTGGGGTGTTAGCGTTGGGAACCCCCAAAAAACTGAAATGTTGATCAAATCCAGGAAGAGCAGACTGATTCATATGTTGTCTAGACTCTGTAGGATCCTCTGATGTGTAGTTTGTGAGACTGGACCAGGATGTCAATTCTGAGAATACAGCTATGGATTGTGCTGATTTACTAAATTGTCCATAGTTGGTTTGAACAATAACATAGAGAGGTGAAAAGATTTGAAGTAATTTTCCATATACCTTAAATTTTTCCTCATAATTTAAGCTTTTATATTTCAGACCTTACAGAAACTTCATACCTTAAATTACTTTCTCGGACCCATAGATCAAACCTTCACAGGTTACTTAAACTTTCATATTTTTAGACCTTGACATAAATTGTAATAACTTTAGAACTATCTTCTTAGACCTTTCAATCTTGTATCGGTAATTTTCCTTGACTTATTCTGAGTGAAAAACAAACCCAAGGGAAGTAACTAAAGGAAACCTTGGGAACTCTTAGATTACTCTCCCTTTATTATCCATCTTCAATGACTTAGGGACTGGGGCATCACAAAGGAATTCCTAGCTGTGGTGACAATTATGAGGCTGCCTTTTCTTGGACGATCCCTAGAAGATGCCTTTGTCCTGGACAGTCTCTGAGAAGAGCTGACTCTCAACTGTCAAGCTGATAATTATCCTTTCAGTAATTTTGTTCCTGATATGCTAGGTTTCTCTTCCTGGAGGGCCAACCTTCAGCAGCCCAGGGCTTAAAAGAAATCCACAGAGTCAGCAGGTATTCAACTTTTTGTCTGAAAGAGGTATAACTTCATTATTTGAGTTTATATAAAAACGAACATACATGCATACACACATACATACTTACATACACACATCTCCAGCATGTCTGATTGTCACCTAGGTTTTTAATGAATGACAACCATTCAGCAGGTTACAGTAACTGAAGAGTAACTGCACAGTAGGCAAGTGCAAAAGATTACCTATACAGTTTCCTGTTCTGTCTGTAGAATGCTAGAAGCCATCTCTAGCAGTCACTCAGATTGAAATACATTCAAGATTAATTTTAATAAGAAAAACTTAATGTTCTAAAGAATGCTATTCTTTAATGATAACTCAGACTCAAAATATTAACAACAGTGTAACATAGTAACTATTATCGATTTTTATGTTACTCTTCTGTCCTTTTATGGATCAGAGATGTTCTGAGGTCATATACAACTACACCTACAAAGTATTTAGACTAGTTCACAGCTTTCCATCAATATATATTATTGATTTATAATTAATTGTAAATGTATATTATTGATTATTAATTATCAATATAGATTATGATACAAATAGTGATTAAATAACAATATAGATTATTGATTTTTAATAATTTCGGAATCATTACAATATTCTTTGTCCTTTTCCAGTAATCTTCAGACTTTTAATTATTCACATTCCTTGCTGCTCTAAGAGAGATTTCAGCCTTAAAAAAGGAAAGTTGCTGTAGTCCACAAGCATATCTAGCAGATGGCAACTGATGGTTCAGGTGTTGACCCAACAGACAAACAAGTCTCTGATGGTGGGATTTCATCAAGCAAGACTTATGGGACCACAGACTCAGGGCTGGTTTCTTTTGTCTGTAGTTTTTCTCATGTGGTACTACATTTCTCCCCCTAAAAATCTATGGGTATCCCTCACTTCTTGTATGTTTATTTCAGGTATATATTCTATATTTTGGGCACACATATAGCTAAGGATGATAAGAATGAAGATTTCTGCTTAGTATGTAATAATTTTAGCTAATAAAAATAGTAGAGTGTATGTACGTGTGTGTGTGTGTGTGTGTGTGTGTGTGTGTGTGTGTGTGAGAGAGAGAGAGAGAGAGAGAGAGAGAGAGAGAGAGAGAGAGAGAGAGAGAGAGAGAGAGAGAGAGAGAGATGTTCCTCCTGGCTGTTCACATTTAGGAAGAACCAGTGTGACTTGAGAAGAAGAGCCTAAAGTATGAGCTGTCACTGAAATGTCAGTGTATCAGTGGACACTTTCATGAGCCAGTTCAGTCTGAAGCTGAGCTCTGAAACCTCTGAAGACACAGACTTGCATTACTTTGCAGCAGACACAGTGAGCAGGTTGCCTGTGTTCTCAGAAACAGGCCCACTTTGAGGATTCTCAGAACCAGCAGAGGGTGATGTAGATCAAAATTTTACCAGAAAAAAATGATGCAGTCTTTGAGAGAAACATCTGGAGACTGCAGAGTCCTCTGAGACTCTGTTTCCTGTCTTAGCCTCAAATAAATGTAAAAACCATACAACACACACACACACACACACGATGTGACCAGATTCTATACTTATTACAGTAAATACTTTTTGTTAAGAAATATTGCCAATATATTGTTTTATTTCTTATATATGAATATTATGGAGTGACAAACATTAATTTCATGTACATATAAAAGGCTACAAATGTTCAAACATGAGGTGTCTGACATCTAGTGATTGACATCACAACCATCAGCAGCATCTACAATTCTATCTGTAACTTCTTAGCACTGGCAGGAGGGGTTGTCTGAGCTGGAATGTATGACTGTGTGTTGAGATCTCAGTCCTTGATGATCCATCCACAGTATGGAGCCCATGCTGCTCTGCTGTAGGAATCCTAGTCCAAAGGTGTGATACACTTACCCTTAAAGCCCTCAGCTCATGGGACACAGACAAGGAGAAGCTCAAAATAATCACATAATCTGCCTTTCACTTCCTTTTGAATTTTATCTCTCATTTTTCTGTGCATCTTTTTTTCTAAGATTAAAGGATTCACTCTCCTTTTTTATTTCCAGACTCAGATATTAATGTCTGGATGACACTGCACCCCATGACATTAAATCCTTCTTTGGTATCAGGCTTTATACACCATCTAAAGGATTGTCTGGTTGCTCTTCTACTCAGTGTATATGTTGATCCTGTTACCCACACCACCATCATATAACATGCTCTCTCCACATGAATCACATAGTAATATCATCATATCCAATCGAGATGCTTGGCAATGTCTGAAGGATTCTCACCAAATTCTGGGAGTATAGTTGCATTCATGAGTCAAATGTCATTGGTCTGTCTGTGGGGAGAATCCCGGAGGAAAATGGTTTAGTCTTCAAATTAGATGTTTATGATGTTGAAGAGCTTTGATCTTTCCTGATTCTTGTTTAGTTAAAATTTTGGTGCATAAATAAATCAGGATTGTGAGGTAGAGGATGTCTGTCAGTGGTCTTTGCACAGGCATAAGTAAAGACAGAAGGATGACTATAGATTTTTTCAAAATCGCAAGCTTTCCTTAATGAGAATACATGAGGTTGATGATAAATTATGAAAACATAAATTAAATTATTTTATAATCCTGAAAAATAATATTGCTATTGTTTTTGATAATGTTATCATTTGGGATATGTAAAATCTTAGAATAATAGAGATGGTAATGGTTGTGAATACAGAATCAGTGACTATATTATCTAGAATGATGATCTGGATTGTTATGATTATATAAAATTAATTTTGTTTGTTGAAAATATAATATTATAAACTGCATGATTAGGAACTCTGTGTGCCATCATTTAATCTTTTGTTTCAACTCTGAATAAACAGAGGCATTAATAATGGAGGAAGTGAGCCAGGTGTTGGGGTCACAAGCCTTCAATCGAGTAGTCTGGTAGAATAAGATCTCCGAGTTCGTGGTCAGACTGATATACAGAGCAAGTTTCAAAATAATCAGGGCAACACAGAAAAAACCTGTATCAAAACCAAAATAAATAAATAAAAATAAAGGCAAATAATAAGCAATACATGCTTTAAAAAATATCAGATAAATAAAAAGTCTAGGAAAAAAACCTATTAAGTTCTTCTTAACTTTTCATATCTTTCAGAGAGAAAAGGACAATCAGTTTCCAAGAAAATCTGAAAGTGAAATGTGTCACTAAATATACATTTCATCAAAGCAATTTTTTATTATATATTAATTCTGCAACATAATTTTTGATATTTACCAATATGTAAGTAAAGTATACCTAATGATATTTTTACAGGCTAGCTTCTTGATGTTTATCAATTTGCTGGGATGTGTTAGTAATTAAGAATATATTATTGTGTTTACTGTCTTTAGGACACACATAAATATGATCAGAATCATACAAAGTAGATGCAAGCATCATGCTTATCTGTCTCTCTGCAGTGCTCCAAAGTTAAGCCGCACTCTACTATCTCTTGAGAAGATTTCTATATAGAAACTTGGTATATTTATCTGTTTTCTTTTGGATAAAATATGTGAGATTTGCTGTCTAAACAAAGTGAGTTATCTATCAACATTTTTTTGGTCATCAAGAGCCCTTGAATATGTTGGGTTTGATGAAGGCATCATGCTGCATGGTGATACACAAGTATCTATATGATGAAGCTGTAACCCCATGTGAATAAAAGGAGGCACTGAGCTTGTTCTGGGAAACATGTCAGATGTGAGACTTACCATGGATCATACAAGAAATGCCCCAGTTCTTTTGAGCACTGCAAATATCTTTCCTTCAACTCAACAGTATCTTCTGGGCAGCACATTCATGTCCTCTTTACCACCAGAATGAACAGACTCCAGCCCAGCTTTCCTTCACAGAAACTTGGAGTTCCAGTCAAACAAACATAACTTTGTATATCTGACATCAGGGTCCTTGCCCAGCTTATGAAATAGTTTTTATTCGTTTATGGTAGCCTCAACATTGCCTGATCATCGCTCTGATGTCAAAATTTCAAGTATTTATTCAGCTTCCAGATAAACTTCTTGTTAAAATCTCCTTATATGAATTCCCAAACCCACACTCCCAAGTTCAGTGATTACAATAGAAATGTCTCAAAATCAAGGATTTTCTTATAGACAAGTTCTAAAATATTGACATAAAACACTCCTTTCTAATATCATATTTATTTTATTTCTACATTGTAATTCTGGGAAATGTTGTTATTATAAGCAGCACTTCTTCATTATGTGAGACATCATGTCAGGTATCTGAAAGAACATAGTTTTTAAGAGGAAACAGTGATGTCATCCTTGTGGAAAACATTCAGTATGAAATATGATTGCTAATAAGCATTAGTTCTTTTTAATGTAATGTCTTTTAAATAAATTTAAAGCATACCTGTGATGAGCAAGATTTTAATTGATAATAGTTTGTAGCTGATAATTATTTCTCACTGCAAGTTGTCCCTGCCTCAAGAGCCTCTAAACAACTACTTTCTCCCAGACACAGGACAATGTTCCATAGGATTCTGCAACAAGAGGAGAATCTACAGACCCATATTGTCTTGCAAATGCTCACCTTTGTTTGGGAAGAATCAAGGAGCAGGGCTGATTTCAGCATTGCTATGTAGAAACATCATTCAAATAAAAGTATCTACAATGTATAATATATATTGTCCATATGAGCATAACTTCAACAATTCCTCTTTATAGCAAGTCTTGTACACGTAAGGAAGTCAAAGCACTTCACAAACAGATTTGTAATGCTGGGTACAATGAGAAACTTGCTACTTTTCAATACTAGACCATCTTATATGTTTCTGAAATGCATTACTCATCTCAACATGTGAGATAGTGTCTTGTAACCTGTAAAGATTTTTTCATTTGTATTGATTTAATAAAATGTTCGTTGGCCAATATCTAGGCAGGAAATAGAGGTGGGGCAAAGAGACTAGGAAATTTCTGGGAAGAGAAAATCAGAGCAGGAGACACCAGGCAGATGCAGAGGAAGCAGGATGAAAAGGCTGTACTCAAGAAAAGTTACCAAGACTGTGGCTAAACATAAATAAGATAATGGGTTAATTTGAGAATTAGGAGATAGTGAATAATAAACCTGAATTACTGGCTCAGTAGTAGCTATAAAATTAAGTCTCTTGGTTAATTAATTTTAAGTGCCTGTAGGACTGGTGGGGCAGGACATAGAAACTTCTGACCACATCAACAAATCCATCTACACCCTGATAGGCAATATATATTTAGGGGTTAACATGAGAGTGTACAAGCTGCAAATGTGCATTAACTTGGACAAACACACCTATATCATCTACCTACCTACCTACCTACCTATCTACCTCATCTATCTACCTACCTACCTATCTATCTATCTATCTATCTATCTATCTATCTATCTATCTATCTATCTATCTAATCTATCATCTCTCTCTCTCTCTCTATCTATCTATCTATCTATCTATCATCTATCTATCTACCTATCATCTATCTATCTATATGTATATCTGGCTCCTCTAACTCCTTGGAGCTTGTTGTCAATTATGCAGTTTCACAACTGATATTCACTGAATTTATAGGAAGTACATTTAGGTTTTTAAACCAATAGCCATGGCATTCCATGAATAAGAGTATGGTGAGCTTGGAATAGATAGATCCAGAGAGTGACAATGGAGATATGACTGAGAACACAGCCAGAATTTCTACCAGAAAGATCCATAAAAAGGGGGATTGATAATCCCCTTTAAGGTTTTTTATTTAAATACCTATTTATAGTACATCCATGATACAAATGTTGACTTAATGAATAGACCAAACCACATTCTAAACTTCCCACAATTCTCATCACTTCCTAGATGTGAAAATATTTTCCATATGTGGAAACAGGTCTGCAGGTACAATATTTATTTGTAATCTAGGTTTTTGAGTTTTCTTTCTCTTGTGTAAATTCAGGATTTGGGCAATTGCATTATGAAACATTTGTATATTGTGTCTCTCACATGTGCTGTCTCTGGTAACTGACTTCATCACCTGTGGTCATTGCTAAAGCTAGAACTCACACACCCAGAAATAGCAGTGAGATTCATAGAGTCAACATGTGAAGCGCAGCTCATCATTCATCCTTAAAATATGTACTTAAATGCCATGTACATTACAAAGAAGACAAACAAGGATTTGTAATTATAGTGAGAGGTCCATGTATGTGAGAACTTAAACAATCAGTTCTCAGAACCAGCAGGGGGCACTGTGGATCCATCAAGTCTCTCAGAAGCAGGTAAGGATGTTGTGCATTGAGAAGATTTCAACTTCCTCATCCTATGTCAGTCTCATCACATTCAGAGACCATGGTGTAGTTGACATGTGAGATCTCCCTGCTACAACACACTGGAGAGGAATACTTGTAAAATATAATCCATGGTAATGTTACTAAGGCCCAGATTGCATTCTTGCTGCTTCTGGGAAGTATACCAGTCCATAAAAGACTTAATAAAGGCTAAGAGTTTTTGAGATCCAGGGCACTGAGCAACATTTTGGGAAAAGTTGTTTCAGGAGTTTTGAGCTAAGATCAGATTGTGCATATTTCCTTTAAATAATAATGTGAAATGAACATCAGCCTCCAAAGTTCTGTTCATGTGTCTGATAGGGTTAGTATGGTAAATGCAACTTCAAAACATTACAAATATGGTTGACCCTAATTAGAGTCAGGTGACTTTTGAACCATTGAAGTGTCGTTCACTTTATTGAACACGGATGTGATGACTAGACTCCTACTGGGATGGAACGCCTTTGTCTGCACAGGTCCCAGGGTGAAACAGGGAATCCATTTCATCAGACAAGTTTATACTTAAATCTCACCATCCAACTGACTAACACAGAAGAGTCTCATATTTCTCTGTCTCCAAAAGAAGCAGATCCTGATTTAAGGAATTCCTCATGATTATACAAATTACAGACTCTGTGGCTGTAAATATGAGGATTTTCATAAAAGAACCTGTACGACATTAGAGCTCTTTTTCTACAATCCCAGAGCACACAGGGTCTCACTGTGGACTGAAGTCAGATAATCCTCTACCTGGTAGTGCAGCTATAGATAGATGTCTTGCTAGAATCAGGGCTGTTGTGGAGTCTGATACTGAAGTAATAATGGCATCATTTCTGCAACTTGTGTTCATTCCAGTATTTAGATGAAAGTGCCTGGAGTTGGATCAAAGTCCTTGAGATTCAATAAAAATTCGCCAGCAAGGACTTTGCTTTAGATCTCATTTCCATTTCCAACATGAATTGTGTGAGGCAGAACATAACTTGAGCCAGAAAGTACAGGACAGATTCTCCCAAGAACTGGCCAAACAAACTTCAGAGAGAAGTTCCAAGACAGATCTTATGCACATATAAACAATATCCAACACAGTCTCTATGATACTCATCAGGTTGACATCTGAGGACTCTGCCATCTACTACTGTGCAAAGAACATTGTCACAACACACATCTGAGGTATGTTAGAAACACAGGAGTATAAAATTGCTGTGAGGTTGAAGGAAAAGAGATTAACCTGAAAGTTTTATGAAAACCTGTGTTTATATTTGACGGAAAGGAAAAAGAGACTAAAGATAAATTATATTACATTAAGAATTTTCATACAAATGTTGTATCCAATATTCAGAGATAGAAGTTTTCAGCTCATACACTTGAATCACTTCTCACTTGGGTGATATCAATGTGAGTATGTGTCTACCATGAGTCCATATTTTGGATTAGAAATGTTTGATCACATTTTACATCAATATCAAATCCTAGACTAAAAATGTGAGGTTGAATTTTAATCACATTTTTTTAAATCAAACAGGTTTACATTTTTATATTTGTAAAGCATAGGCTCTGATGTTAAGCAGTGCCCACTGATGAGACAATCCTAGTTTATTCTACTCTAAGTACCTTGCTCTGTAATCACAACATGTGACAGAACACTGAACACAGTAACTTAACACCTTCCTCTCCATTCTTTGGGAGATGTGGGCTGATACAAATCACAGTGACGCTTGGGGTGCTGTTTAGTAATTAGTGTTGCTGCTTCTTGCTGTTTTCCCATAGGAATATGTGACAGATGTGTCTGTAACTTCTTTCAGTGGTAAGTTACTGAGTGGAGACTCTAGAGAAGCTCAGAAATAAATATTTCTAAACAGATCTTACTGCATTTGAAACCTCTGCTCACTGAGGACCTGTCATGTATCAGTCTGTGATAGAATAAGTATGGAGATATGAGCCAATATCCAGAAACTATTTTCCCCATTGATAGCCTCAGGTAATCTATTTATAATGCTTAGGTCCTTACTTAGGTGGTATTTAGAAGAGTAAAATATAGCACAGTTACAAAAGGAACTTCTGGGGATTTGTGATGAATGAAAACAGGGCTGTGAGAGGAGAATGAAGAATAATCCACAAATTAAAGGGAGATTAGGAAAAAAGCTAGAAATCAATGTGTGATGTATTCACAGAAAACTCCTGCTCACTTCCATATTTATGGAATCAGATGAGCCGAATTATAATCCTAATATTACCTTAATTCAGTAGAATAAGATTATAGTATCTATATTGTCACAGAGCCCAGAATTTTGTGAATGAATTACTTTTTAACATGAGATTCTCTACATACGACTTAAGCATGCAGTCCTTTCCCTTAATACCTATGACAGCCACGAGCATCCCATGTGCTGAAGTATGACATAAATCCTTATAGATATTACTCAGCCCAACAGATTCCAAAATGTTATCAGATATAATTTATATTAATTATTAGCAATGGCTTTATAAAAAGATTAATAGTTACTAAGTGATTATATAAAGCACTCTTTGATACAAAATATTGAACAATTAGGCACCTGTTGGAAAGCTGGACTGGTCTATATAGAGACACCGGGTCTGGAGCAAACTGTAATTGATATTGCATGCAACTGGTCTTGAACTGGTCATGGCCAAGTCCCATATATGAATCTTCAAGGCTCTAAGTCCACACCTCTAGTTCAAGTTGATAATGCCTGATTCGTAATACAAACATAAATCCACCCATCACCTTGAAGTGTAAGGAACAATGTTCTTCAATAATGTGAAATGGCTGTTTCCCTGTGAACTGATTGTTCACAGAAAATCGTATCATTTCTGACCAGTGGTAGAAGAGAAGACCTACCTACATCAGTCACTTTCTAGATGCTACTCTCCTGGCACATTAGATGCCTCTGATTTATAACCTCATGTACCTGCAAAATATACTTCAATATCCTGCATGTATTTTTTATGTATTTTGTAGCTATACTTAGATATTTAAACATATACGCACATATATCCATAATACTGCTATTAGATTGTCTCATTTCTGGGAGCACATTCCAGATCCATCCTTCTTTCATGAAGATATTCACCTTTTGAAAATATTAACTAACACAAGCCCTGTCCATAACTAAGAGAACTCTGTACTTGGAAATGTAGACATGGAGAAATAAAGTTATTTAAGTAACACATCCTCCACCCATGAGGATTCCTGTCAAGCAGATCTTCCCTCTCTTTATTCCTTTAAGTGCATGAGAATGAAGAGCTGGGAACGGATTGAATCCCAGTGTGTATGTGCTTCATTTATACTTCCTTCTTAATGCCAGTATCTTTTTCTGGAATTGTTAACTTTTCTGTAAGTATCACAGTGGATTTTCCTCTTTCTATTGACCTCTTTATTGGCATGTTCCAGCAATGAACACATTTACATATGGGGGCTGCACCCGAGCTTAAAACTGATGTTCTCTGTCACCAGGTTCTCTGTTCCAGGTATAGTCTGAAGAAGGAAGATAGGACTGTTCTCACTGTTGTCACCTTACAACAGTGGGATCTGATGAAGCTGTATCCAAATGTCACCATGGAGGAGCATAGAACTAGGGGGTCACTGATGATAGTAAAGATATAGCTTAAGGTCATTCTCTGAAACATCCAGTCAGCGTTTCCAGGCTAATAGCCATTTCCTCTGCAGGAGATCCCTGAGAGCAAAGAAGTTTTAGGGATGTTTAGTGCTCAGGGAAAACCTACAATCAATTGGAGACCATGAGAAATCATCTTTAAAGGTGCTCAGAGACCACAGAAGACACAGTGGAGCCAGGTTTCCCTATGTCAGGGATGAGCTGTGGTGGGCGCTTAGGAATTATGCATTCTATGATTTTCTATGAGTTTATTAGCTAATCTGCAATATTGTGATTGACCTGTGATGTTTCCATGCTAAAGAATACTATTTAAAATTCATTGTTAAACTCTTTATAGAGCTGTAGTTCCTTGTTTTTCTATTCAGATTTATTTTCTTTTTTACAATATGTTTACAAATACAAAAAATAAAGTATGGTCTTTGATTCTCCTCCCAATTTCTGTGAGATCATTTTTATGTCCTCTTGTACCCAACTCCACACCCCGTCTTCCTCTGTATAGGATAAATACAAATAGACAAAAAACAAAAAAGATATTAAAAAAGGTTCAAAACCAAACAAAGATAAAACAATAAATATTCTCAACCCATGATGCAAAATCCTAAATTCTCTGCAGTTGAATAACTTCTGTTGTGTTAAGACAAGAAACCATGTTTTCTTGATGAAATAATCTATTGAAAGATACATACTTATTTCCATAGTTTATTTATTGTGATGTTGTTGCAATAATAATCTCTGAGAAAACATTAATGAAGTATATTAACTTTTTGTGATGTGGGTGAGTTTCTAAGTATATAATCTATTAGAAAGGCAAATATTAATTGCATGCATCTGAACTGTCTTACCTTTTGCATCAGTATAATCATCATCATCATCATCATCATCACCACCACCACAATCAGTCTGATATCTTGTCACAAGTGGAACACCTGTCTCGATCCTGAGAAATACTAAGAGCTTAGGTCCTGATATTACATTCTTAACATCTGCAGTGATCAGGGAAGGACTGTGTAATGCATTTCCTCACAGAAGGCAAGGATGTCGGCCTCAGCATCCTGCTGCCTGACCCATGTGTCTCCTACCTTCTTTTCTAACTGCACTGGGTCCTTATCTAAGAATAAGCTGCTCATGAATATGCAAATTACTCGAGTCTATGGTGGCAAATATAGGAATGTCCACATCCAGAACAACATATGATCAGTGTTCTCTCCACAGTTAAAAATTAAACAAGTCCTCATGATGACATGGAGTTGGATTATTCCCTTCTTCATGTTAGTAACCACAGGTAAGGGACTTTCCAGTTACAAACCTGATGAAGGAGAATTGACTGTGGTGCCATGACTCACATTTGGCCTTTTTCTCCATAGGTGTCTACTCCCAGGTCCAGCTGCAGCAGTCTGGTCCTGAGCTGAGGAAACCTGACGCCTCAGTGAAGTTGTCCTGCAAGGCTTCTGGGTTCAACATCAAAAGTACCTATATTCACTGGGTGAAGCAGAAGCCTGGAGAGGGCCTGGAGTGGATTGGAAGGATTGATCCTGCAGATGGTGGTACTCGTTATGCTCAGAAGTTCCAGAACAAGGCCAAACTGACAGCAGACACCTCCTCCAGCACACTTTACATGGAGCTCAGCAGCCTCACATCTGAAGACTCTGCAGTCTATTACTGTGCGAGGCACAGTGTTGCAACCACATCCTGAGTGTGTCAAAAACCCTGGAGGAGCAGGAAGCTGTCCTGTACTGAGATGACAGAGAAGATTAGCTTGGAGATCTGTTTAAAAATCATTCTGAATGTCCTATTGTCGGCCCCATCACAGGCTTATATGATCTTTGTTAGCTTGTCCAATGGACTACTGTGATGTTAGTTCAGGATGCCCTTAGAGTACACTCTAAGACTACCAGTGGTTTACCAGTGACCCTCTCCTTTCACATGACTTCTCCTTAATGGTCTAAAATTGGATTATTATTATTTAGCACCACATAATGACACAAATATTTCTTCAATACAAGAGGCTGGAACTGTTGCTGCAGTAGCTAGAAATAAGCTGTAGGAAACAGACCAGTGAGGGATGAATCAGTAGCCTGTGAACAGCAAATACCTTTTCATTGTCCAACTTGATTTGCTTACAACAAGTAAAACTACTTTTTTGAAAAGGGTCCCCACAGATTTTGGCTAAGGGTCCTGACCCTCTCCTGTAAAATCAAGTTTTATTCCTTTCATTATCAGTGCTTCCGATCATGAATTTCTTTTGGCTGTAGTCATACAATTTCTTACTATTTTAAATTATGTGGGAAGCTGACTGCCAGATATTGGATCCCTCAGGATTTAGAGTTGGTTATGTTGCCAACAAGATGGGCTCCTGCAAATAAAGGACTGGAGCCTGAGAAGTGGGACTCCATGATGAGAATTGTAAGGCCTGATACTGTCAGCAGCAGGCATAGGTGCTCACTCTACTTTTCCCCGATATTGTGTTTGTTACCAATTCTGTACCAATTGGTCTATCTTGAGTGGACCAGTTAAAAAGGCTTTTATATTTTGCAGGTATTTTAGAGGGTGATTAGTGTATTGAAAATGATTAGAAAGTTTGTATCTCTATAAATTTGTATAATGGCCTTTACTCTCTTCAGTCGAAACATACAGGAAGCACAGGACACAGCCAGAAATTGACCTTTATACTTTTCTGTGCCTTCATTTTGGCATGCTTTTATTAAATTATCAATAGTATGAGAGATATTAGCAACTACAGACTGAAGCTTCTTGAATTTGCAGTTTGCATTTTAATATAGAGGTAAAAGAGATAATTGGAAACTGCACCTTTATTATCTGTCTGCTGCTCTATAGCTTGTTGTAGCTGATCAGCAAGTTATAAAAGGGCTTTGTAGATTTCTGTCTATAGAGGAAAATTGCCCAAGGGAGTGATAATATCAGGAACTTTATTTCAAGTCCTCATAATAACTTGGAGGCTTTGGCTGTGAACCAATTGAGAGCTGACAAGCCCTTGGACTACTGCTTGGATGTATCTTTGTCTAATAAATTGATGATAGGTAATTTTTGTAGAGGTTCCTGTCTATGGAATGAGCAGCAGTGGAGAGGCATTCATCCATCCATGACTGAAGACACAGACTAAACTGAGTGATAGTGAGCTTTATTTTCACAAGAGCCTGTCAGGCTAAGGATATTATTTTACACATATTTTCTATAACATTTATTAGTCTTATATGAAAATATCGCTCAACTTCATTTGTGAAACATTATTTTTTTTGATATCTTTTAAAGTAGTGAAAGGAGAGCTTCATTGACAGGATTTATCATATTCTCCACTGACTGGAAACACAGCCAGTATCTGTTCATGCTTAGAAAGCTCTTTAAGGTCTTTTGTTGGGAAGGATCATTGCTGTATTAACACACAGAATAAAAGTATGGAGAGTAGATGCGACCGGTTCAGTAGGAAGACCTTTTCTAATTTTTTTTATTTTTTATTTATTTATTTTTAATACTGGAACTTCCTTTTCTTCTAGTGAGACTGGTGCTAGCCTAAGCTGGTTCCTCACAATTAAATGTTTTAATATAACTGCTCCCATAGAGCAGAGCAAGTTTTAAAAATTTTGTCTCAAGATTATGAATGAATCTCACGATCATAACAACATGAATTTTAATTTTTAGTTACAGTTAATAGCTGACAAGTTTATTACTTATGCTTTGGCTCTATTTTCTTTATGTAAGTTTTGTAGTTCATTTGAACACATTAATAATAAACTCAGATTTATAAATATTGTTTCCAAATCACATTAAGAAATGAAATCAGACCACTTCCCTTTCCTGTCATTTAACCAATAGCAGGTCCAGATTTAAATTGCCTACTTGACTCTTCCTATGATGTCTTCTGTTGTTCGTCTTGTAGGATTCTGTTTCTATTTATGTCCGTGTCTTGCTCTGCACCTCTCTATGTCTGTCTGAGCCACCCTCACTGTGTCTGCCTGTCCCTTTTTATTTCTCCCTCTGTCATCACAAATGTATTTTCTTTGTATTTATTGAACAACGTGGAATACATCACTTTGGAAAAATATTGAAATATTAGTCAGAAATCTTTAGCAGCGCTGTACTAGGGATTAATTAATTTTTTCCAGCAGACACAGATGATAAATAGTACTGTAAACATCTTTTTATTCAAACAATATCTATTTCTTAAGAATTTCAAATGTTTTATTTACTCTTGTTTTATGGTCTGGCTATTTATTCTGGCTGTGTGATACAACATAAGTTCCAATACCTTAGAGTGCAAAACATATTTTTAGACAAAATATATTGCCACAAAAGTATATGTTTTATAATTAATTAAAATTACTATTAACACATTTTTCACAGAACATATTTATTGACATAATAAGTAAATATTAATTGTTAATAATTCGGAAATTATGCATTATGCCATGTTATCTGGTCTCCTATCTATTTCCTTCTCAGTCTCAGCACCCGACCTCCACTCTAAAGTCTTTACAGAACATGAACCTACACTGACTGACACAGCATTGTCTCTTACAGTCTGAGGGCAGCTGGTGATCACACTTCTATAGCATGGCATGGGGTTGGATAAAAAATTTGATTAACAACCAGCAGGAAGACCTTTAGGACTTGTTAATCTCAAGAGTGCGATTCAATGGGAAGACTCTAGCTTAGAACAGTAACATTTCATGCTTCTCAGCAGATTGTCATGTGCTTGATATGGATGCTGCCATGTGGGGAATACTTTGTGGCTGGTACGAGGGCTCTAGTGGATTACTATGTTAAATATTGTGTAAACCTATGTTGAGTTTAACGTTCTGCTTGAAATACCAGGGATTTTGTAAAAACATCCTTTTGTCTTCTGCCAATTAGAAATAAGGGATTGAGCAGCGGGCAGGAGAATCTTCTTCATGCCTTTGTATTGGATGAGACCCTCCAATGTACTGGAAATGCACCTGTCAAGGAGATGTGAGAGATCAGTTCAAGAAATTCTCAGACACATGTTGGATAAATCACTTTAAAGTACTAAGGCCCCTCATACTGCATATTGTAGAGATCTCCAAACAGGGATGTGAGTGTCAGAGAGCCTGAAAGGTGAGTTTCTGAACCAGAATGATGCTGTAGAAATTATTCTTTAAATCACTGCTTATACTTCACATTCTTCCCAGAAGCAGGAAATGACTCATTTCAATCTGATATCCTTCAGAGACCAAATTCGTCATAGTCACCACCCAGACATTTTGTTTAAACTACAGTATTTCCTAAAGATATATTAAATATCTGTGTTGGGGATGCAAAGAAGAAACCTACATTTTTTTTCTTGATTTTAAACAATAGCATATTATTGTGTACTATAAAAATTTCTCAATCTTTTTAAATTTTCCTGTTATTACAGCATTATTTCTTTTTATACAAGGCAATGTATATAGTAGGGCTATTTATATCCTTTTACACACTAAGGTTAAGGACAAATTTCTAGGAGTCCTCATCGAAGACCTAGGAGAATGTGAGCACAGTCATCTCTCCCTGTTATCACCAAGTTCTCAAAGCTCAAATATTCTTCTAATTTCCAGGGAAAATTTGCATCCTCAGTGGAGAGCAGTGCATAAGGCTTTGATCATACAGGGCTGAGGCACTTGGAGAAGGAAAGGATTGGTTTAAAAAGTAATTGTGGTCACTTTATAATGGCCCTAAAAGGAAGTGTCACTTTTAGAAGTGAGGTTGTTCCATGTGTAAGTATCACATCCTTCCTAGTGTTGATATTACTCTCAGAACATTTTATTATGTTGTTAAGAACCAGCTCTCACATTGGATTCATAGAATATCTGCTTACTATTGAGATTCTTGAGATTAATTTTGATTTTGCATAGAGGATATACTTTCCTTTTTTCAAACTCAGATATTAATGTTTGAAGATACTGCACCCTATGACATTAAATCCTTCTTTGGTAGCAGGTTTTATATGTCATTTAAAGAATTTTCTGGTTGCTCTTCTACTCAGTACATATGTTGATCACGTTACCCACACCACCAACATATAACATGCTCTCTCCACATGAATCACATTAATGTCATCATATTCAATTGAGGTGCTTCACAATGTCTGAAGGATGCATTGATGTTTGAGGTTTGTGTAACGTCTATTTCCTCTCCAGTGCTTTTCTCCACATGTATCACTGTGATGAGCAGGGAGAGCCAGTCATGCCCACTGCACTGATTGCAATTATATGACACTCTCAACTTGAAGATATCTGGGGTTTGTAATTTTAACTCTATAAAACAGTTCAGTGAGATGATATGAATTGAGGAGTTATGCTGTTCTAAAATTAAAGTAATATACTCTAAATTTAGCCCTCATTGTCAGGGTGTAAAGTATTTGCATTTATTAAAAATGCTTCATTAAAACTATGAATTTTAATTTTATACCAATAGTCCAATATTTTTTCTTAAATTTTTAGCTTTGGAACCAGAATTAGTTCTGAAAATTTTAGAAGAAATTATCTGCATTCTCTACAGCTCACATCACAGACTTAGGACAAATCATCACACTTTTATGCCTCTGTGGACAAAACATCTGAAATACAATCAGAGTTTCTGTTAGAAATGACTTTCTTTCTCAGAGGAGGCTGGTTCCTGCCTTTCCTAGGAATGAGCAGGCCTTGTATCTCTGTCCCTTGCACATTCATCCCAACCTGGAAACTTTGACCTGATATGATCCATTCCAGGATGTTCTTGTGGAACCTTTCTACTGTCTGTCTTTCAGGAGGACATATATGATCCCTTAGAGAACGTCATATATATTCTTATTTCAGAATACACAAGTTGGTCATAGGTGAAAAGTCATTGTGACATTGAAAAGAACTATGAGTCAGAGCATATCTTCTTGCCCTTCCTACCACAAAAATTCAGTGTCTCAGCCGGCAAGGAGCATTGTGTGTTAGTTTTCTTTCCATGGTGTTACTACAACTTTGTGGTAAGAGCACATTCATGCTTTCAGAAACATTTCAATTGGTTTATCTTTTTAAACATTTATATAAGAAGATGTTTCATTCATAAAAATGAATTGCTCATTTTAATGTCACTTTATTTAAAGGAATTAGCAGTTCACTCAAGCCTCTTTCCATATTTTCAATAATAGTCACATTACAAATTCAGTATAAAAAGGTCTCCAAAGTTATGCAAATCATTTTCCCCTAAGTTCTAAAACATCAGTAGTGACAAGAAAAATTATACTGTGACTTAGCATCACTGAACCTATGAATACAATCCTTAGAACCTGTATGTTATGACTTCCAGCATCCTCTGTCCTTCTGCCCCTCCTCCAGGATGATGGTCATCTCAGAGATTTGAGCTAACTAATCACAGTTTTCCTACAGATCATGTCTTCTACTGCTGTTTAGAAATTTGTCAGAAATAAAGGGCAGTATAAAGATGAAACTGCTAACGCTGAATATATAGAAATCTCAAATATGAGAGCCAGGAAATTGACAGATTCGTAGTCAATGAAACATCACTTTCTTCTGTGCCATTGTAGACTGAATAACTGCCAACTGCAAACAGCACGTATTTTTTCTTGTTGCACTCAGACAATAATCTTCAGATGTGCTATATACTGAGGACCTGGGTCTTACTATGAGAGCGGCTCTCTGTGGGGAGCAAAGATAAACTGCTCTGAGCCTCCTGTGTCCTCCATAACAGACAGGTTCTTCCTGAGCCTTAAAATTTAAATCCACCCTTAGAGTAAGCATCTGGGGGAGGGAATGCAAATCTCTCCTGGATCCACCCAACTCTGGGTTGAAAAGCCAAGGCTGAGTCTGGGTACTCACTGGTGCACAGTCATGGACAGGCTCACTTACTATTTCCTGCTGGTGAATTTCCTGACATGTGAGTGCCAAGGCTCCATAAGGGACACATTTTCACATTATCCCCCTTTCCTATCTTACTCTCTGCTTTTGTCTCCACAGATGTCCTGTCCCAGATTACCCTGAAGGAGTCTGGCCCTGGTTGGTTGTTGCCCTCCCAAACCCTCAGTCTGACCTGCTCTTTTACTGGGTTTTCACTGAGCACTTTTGGAATAGGTGTTGGCTGGATCCTTCAGCCCCCAGGAAAGGGTTTGGAGTGGCTGGCAGATATTTGGTGGGATGATGATAAGTATTACCACTCATACCTAGAGAGCCGGCTGACAATCTCCAAGGATACCTCCAATAACCAGGTATTCCTCAGGATCACCAATGTGGACAATGCAGATACTGCCACATACTACTGTGTAAGGGGTGAGGGGATTGATTTTCTCTCAATGGACAGCTGTACAGTATTTG
The DNA here is from genome assembly GCA_033318265.1 of Phyllotis vaccarum. Taxonomy (NCBI): domain Eukaryota; kingdom Metazoa; phylum Chordata; class Mammalia; order Rodentia; family Cricetidae; genus Phyllotis; species Phyllotis vaccarum. Next base: position 81,970,514 of record JARWLC010000016.1, read on the forward strand.
AAGCTATTTCTCAGCTTTTATTCTCCAATTCAGAGGGTTGGGAGTTGGCACACATTTCCTGCTAGCCTCTGGGGTCTCCTCTTCACTCTGAGTTTCAGGGCCCTGGCTTCCTGAATTTATAAACATGAGACACTTTTAAAATATTGTACAGAACTGAAAGGCTGTCTTTATCATCTGTCTATCTATCTATCAATCAATCTATCCATCCATTATCATCTATCTATCTATCTATCTATATGTATATCTGGTTCCACTACCTGCAAGGGGCTGGTTGTCAATTATGCAGTTTCACTACTGATATTCACTAAACTTGTAGCAGGTACATTCAGGTCTTTAAAACCAATAGCCATGGTGTTCCATGAATAGGAGTGTGGTGAGCTTAGAAAAGCTAGATCCAGAGAGTGACAATGGAGATATGCCTGAGAACACAGCCAGCATTTCTACCCAGAAAGATCCATAAAAGAGGGATTAATCATCCCCTTTAATTCTTTTTATCCCTATCTATATCAACCCATAATACAAATGTTGAATTAATAAACAGATTAACCACAATATAAATTCCCTCAATTCTCTTAACTTCATAAGTGTGAAAATATTTTCCATATGTGGAAGCAGAATTGTAAGTACAGTATTTTTTTGTAGTTAAGGTTTGTGAGTTATCTGCCTCATGTGTAAATGCAGCATTTGGGTAATTGTATTATGAAGCTGTAGTGTATATTTGTTTCTCACATGTGCTCTTTCTGGAAACTGACTTCATCACCAGTGGCCATTGCTAAAACTAGAACTCACACACCCAGAAATAGCAGTGAGATTCATAAAGTCGACATGTGAAGCACAACTCATCATTCATCGTTAAAATATATACGTAGAAATGCCAAGTGCATTACAAAGAAGACAAACAAGGTTTTATAGTTTTAGTGAGAGGTCCATGTATGTGAGAACTTAAACAAGTCAGTTCTCAGAACCAGCAGGGGGCACTGTGGATCCATCAAGTCTCTAAGAAGAAGGTAAGGATTTTGTGCATTGAGAAGATTTCAACTGCTTCATCTCATTGTCAGTCTCATGATTATACAAATTACAGACTCTCTGGTTGTAAATATAAGGATATTCATAAAAGAACCTGCACCACATTAGAGCTCTTTTTCTACAATCCCAGAGCACACAGGAGCTCACTGTGAACTGAAGACAGATAAACCTCTACCTGGTGGTGCAGCTATAGATAAAGGTATTGCTAGAATCAGGGCTGTTGGGGAGTCAGATACTGAAGTAATAATGGCATCTTTTCTGCAAGTGGTGTTCATTCCAATGTTTAGATAAGGAGTTTGATAAAAGTCCTTGAGATTCAATAAAAATTTTCCTGCATTGATTTTTTTCAGATATCTTTACCATTTCCTATTTGAATTATGTGAGGCAGAACATGACTCGATCCAGCAAAGACAGAATGGATTCTCCCAAGAACTAGTGAACAGTCTACAGAGATAAGGTCCAAGATAGAATCTAACCACACATAAACAAATCCAACACAGTCTGTATGATACTCATCAGGCTGACATCTGAGGACTCTGACATCTATTACTGTGCAAAGAATATTGTCACAGCACACATCTGAGATATGTCAGAAACACAGAAGGAGTAGAGAGTTGCTGTGGGGTTGAAGGAAAAGAGAAGGTTAACCTGTGTTTACGTATGAAGGAAAGGAACAACAGACTAAAGATAAATTGTATTACATTAAGAATTTTCATACTAATACTGTATCCAAGGTTCAGAGGATAGAAGTTTTCAGTTCATACACTTGAAGCATTTCTTACTTGAGGGATATCAATGTACGTATGTGTCTATCATGAGTCAATATTTTAGATTAGAAAGGTTTGATCACATTTTACATCATTATCAAGTCCTAGACTAAAAATGTGAGGTTGAATTTTAACCAAGTTGTTTTTCTCAAACAGGTTTACATTTAGAAATTTTTAAACCATAGGATCTGATATTAAGCAGTGCCCACTGATGAGACAACAGTAGTCTATTCCACTCTAAATACCCTGCTCTGTAATCACAGCATGTGACAAAGCAGTGAACACAGTAACTTAACACCTTCCTCTCCAGTCTTTGGGAGGCATGGGCTGATACACATCACAGTGACCCTCAGTGCTATTCTGTGTGCTGTTTAATATTAGTGTTGCTGATTCTTGCCATATTCATAGAGGAATATGCAGCAGATGTGTCTGTAACTTCCTTCAGAGGTAAGTTACTGACTGGAGACTCCAAGGAAGTTCAGAAAAATCTCTAAACAGATCTTCCTGCATTTGAAACCTCTGCTCACTGAGGAAACTATCATGTATCAGTCTGTGAGAGAATAAGTGTGGAGATGTGAGCCAATATCCAGAAATTAGATTCCCCATTGATTACATCAGGAAATCTATTCCTAATGCTTAAATTCTTACTTAGGTGCTATTTAGAAGAGTAAAATATAGCACAGTTACAAAAGGAACTTCTGGGGATTTGTGATGAATGAAAACAGGGCTGTGAGGAGAATGAAGAATATTGCACAAAGTAAATGGGGATTAGTAAAAAAGCTAGAAATCTTTGTGTGATGTATTCACTGAAAACTCCTGCTCACTTTCAAACTTATGGAATCAGATGAGCCCAATTATAATCCTAATATTATCTCATTTCAGTAGTAGAAGATTATAGTAAGAATTTGTATTGTTATAGAGTCCAGAATATTGAGAATGGATTACTTTGCAAAAATGTTTTTCTACATATGACTTAAGCATGCAGTCTGTTCACTTGAGATCTATGACAGCCACTAGCATCCCATGTGCTGAAGTATGAAATAAATCCTTATACATACTACTCTGCCCCACAGATTCCAAAATTTCTCTATATATAGTTTATATTAATTATTAGCAATAATTCTAAAAAATTATAAATAGTTATTAAGTGATTAAATAAAACACTCTTTGAAACAATATATTAAACAATTAGGTACCTGAGGGAAATCTGGACTGGTTTATATAGAGACATCGTGCCTGGAGCAAACTGTAATTGATATTGCATGCACCTGATCTTGAACTGGTCATGGCCAAGTCCCATATATGAGTCTTCAAGGCTCTATAACATGAAGAGACTGTTTCCCTGTGAACTGATAGTCCACAGGAAACCATATCAATTCTGACCAGTGGTGGAAGAGAAGACCTACATCAGTCACTTTCTAGATGCTTCTCTCCTGCCACATTAGATGACTCTGATTTATAACCTCATGTACAAGCCAAATATACTTTAATATCCTGCATGTATGTTGTATGTATTTTGTAGCTATGTTTAAATATTTAATCATATATGCACACATATCCATAATACTGCAATTAGATTGTCTCATTTCTGGGAGCACATTCCAAGTCCATCCTTCTTTCATGAACATATTCACCTATTGAAAATCTTAACTAACACAAGCCCTGTCCAGAACTAAGAGAACTCTGTACTTGGAAATGTAGACATGGAGAAATAAAGTTATGTAAGTAACACATCCTCCACCCATGAGGATTCCTGTCAAGCAGATCTTCCCTCTGTTTATTCCTTTAAGTGCATGAGAATGGAGATCTGGGAACAGACTGAATCCCAGTGTGTATGTGCTTCATTTATACTTCCTTCTAAATGTCAGTATCTTTTTCTGGAATTGTTAAACTTTCTGTAAGCATCACAGTGGATTTTCCTCTTTCCATTGACCTCTTATTGGCATGTTTCATCAATGAACACATTTACATATGGGGTCTGCATCTAGGCTTAAAACTGATGTTCTCTGTCATCAGGTTCTCTGTTCCAGGTATAGTCTGAAGAAGGAAGATAGGACTGTTCTCACCTGTTGTCACCTTACTACAGTAGGACCTGATGAAGCTGTACCCAAATGTCACCATGGAGGAGCCTAGCACTAGGAGGGACATTGATGATAGTGTAGATATAGCTTAAGGTCATTCTCTTTAACATCCAGTCAGCATTTCCAGGCTAATAGCCATTTCCCCTGCAGGAGATCCCTGAGAGCAAAGAAGTTTCAGGATCTGTTAGTGGTCAGGGAAACTGTACAATTCAGGGTAAAGTGTGACAAACTATCTGCACGGTGCTCAGAGGCCACAGAAGACAAAGTGGAGCCAGGTTTCCCCATGTGAGGGATGAGTTGGTGTGGGTGCTGAGAATTTCTGCATTCTATGATTTTCTTTAATGAGTTTATTAGCTAATCTGCAACTGCTGTGATTGACCTCTGATGTTTCCGTGCTAAAGAATCCCAAAAAATTCTTTGTTAAACTCTTTATAGGGCTGTAGTTCCTTGTTTTTATATTCAGTTTTCTTTCTTCTTTAAAAGCATTTTTACAAATTACAAACAATAAATTCTGGTCTTTGATTCTCCTCCCAACTCCTCTGAGATTATTCTTATGTCCTCTTGTACCCATCTCCGTACCCTGTGTTTCTCTGTGTAGGATATAAACAAATAGATAAGAAAAGGTTTTTTAAAAAGGTTCAAAAGCAAATGAAGATAAAACCATAAATATTCTCAACCCATGATACAAAAATCCTAAATTTCCTGCAGATGAAAAACTTCAGTTGCATAAGACAAGTAATCATGTCTTTTTGATAAAATAATCGATTGAAAGGTACATGATTTATTTCTATAATATATTTATTGAGATGTTCCTGTAGTAATAATCTTTGGGAAAATATTAATGAAGCATATTTACTTTTGGTGATGTGGGTGAGTTTCTAAGTATATAATCTGTTAGAAAGGCAAATATTAACTGCATGCATCTTAAAGGTTTAACATTTCTCATCAGCATCATCATCATCACCACAGTCAGTCTGATAACCTTGTCACAAAGTGGAGCACCTGTCTCAATCGTGAGATATACTAAAAGCTTATGTCCTGACATTATATTCTTAACATCTGCAGTAATCAACATTGTGTTATGCATTTCCTCACAGAGGGTAAGGACATCGGCCTCAGCATCCTGCTTCCTGACCCATCTGTCTTTTACCTTCTTCTCTATCTGCACTGGGTCCTTATCTAAGAATAAGCTGCTCATGAATATGCAAATTACTCAAGTTGATGGTGGTAAATACAGAAGTGTCCACATCCAGAACATAGGATAAGTGTTCTCTCCATAGTGAAATAAGACTCAAGTCCTCATGATGACATGGAGTTGGATTATTCTCGTCTTCATGTTAGTAACCACAGGTAAGGGATTTTCCAGTTACAAACCTGATGAAGGAGAATGGTCTATGATTCCATTACTCACACTTGGCCTTTTTATCCATAGGTGTCTACTCCCAGGTCCAGCTACAGCAGTCTGGTCCTGAGCTGAGGAAACCTAGGGCCTCAGTGAAGTTGTCCTGCAAGGCTTCTGGGTATAACATCAATGAGTACTATATTCATTGGGTGAAGCAGAAGACTGGACAGGGCATGGAGTGGATTGGAAGGATTGAGCCTGAATATGGCAGTACTTATTATGCTCAGAAGTTCCAGAACAAGGCCAAACTGACAGCAGACTCCTCCTCCAGCACAGTCTACATGGAGCTCAGCAGCCTGACATCTGAGGACTCTGCAGTCTATTACTGTGCGAGAGATACAGTGTTGCAACCACATCCTGAGTGTGTCAGAAACCCTGTGGGAGCAGGAAGCTGTCCTAGACTGAGATGACAGAGAAGATTTTAGCTTGGGGATATGTTCAAAAATAATCATTTTGAATGACCCTTTGTCTGTCCCTTAACTGGCTTATAGGGTCTTTGTTAGCTTGTCCAAAGAACTACTGTGAGGCTAGTTCAGGAAGCCCTTACACTACACCATAACTTTACCAGTGACCCTCTCCTTAGGCATAACTTCTCTTTAATGATCTAAAACAGGATTATGTTTCATAGTGGTTTCTTGGTCCCGGGCAGTCAGAGGCTGAGACCCACAGACCTTAAATTGACCTTAAATTAAAATTTCAATCAGTAAACCAAAATCCATACCAAAGTAAAATATTTTGAGATTAACAGCTGATTTCTTGATCTAAGTAAATTCAATAATCTAACTTTAAAAAAATTGATATACCATATCCCTCTTTTCTTCTTAGAAAGAGATTAACTATGACCAATAACCAGTTATATTGCCTGGAAGTAATCTACAGGTTCTCATCTTCTGTGGAAACAAAAGCAGATCTCTTCCAAAACAATAAAATCCTTAGACATAAATTTCAAAATCAAAATACCTTTAAAATATATATTCTTGTTTAACTTAGTGCCTTTGCATTTGCAATCTATTGTCTATTTGCAATTATCTCATTAACAGTTAAAAAATTAAAATAAAACACAACAACCAAAATCCAGATTTTGTGTCTGTTTTCTATCTTTACTTGGCTTATTGTATTTTTATTACTCCATTTCTCTTTTTAAAGACTTTCTCTACCTTCTCTATTTTTTCTCTGAAGACTATGTACCTTTTACACACATTGTAACCCATTTATAGGTTTTTTTTCCATCTGAACCTGTTTTATTGTGAATCCTTAATCATCTTTCAACCAGAAGAGCTTTTAAAATACACTCTCTTTAAGCGTTGCATAGCTTTTGCAGATAAGGCTGAATCAATAAGTTCTCTTAAAGGGACCGCATCTCTGTCCATGGCCATCAAGCAGAGAACACCCAAGAATATGCTGCTACAAAGAAACTGTCTTTTTTGTTGTTGTTTTTGTTGTTGAAAATAAACAGAAATCTAAAATCAATCACATGTTACTGAGTCTTCTGTCAGATTTCAGGAACCTACCTTACTGCAGTTTATACTGTCTGTTGCCAGTCTGCTGGCGCCATTTTGAATGTGATCCGGACGCCATGCTTTTTTTGTACAATGACCTGCTTCGTATACACAATTTGGAAGCTTTCTTGGCTCAGTTTCTGTGATCTAAAACCCTTTCTAATCTTTCTCAGGCTTTAAGTGGATAATTGCCCCACATTGGGTGCCATCTGATGCAGAGGGTTTTTTTTTTCTTGGTCCTGGGCAGCCAGAGGCCCAGCACCACAGAACTGATGCGGCAGACCATATAGTTGCCAACCACCACTGCTCAGGCCCCCAGAAATGACACAGATGCTTATATTAACTTCATGCTGTTTGGCCTATGGCTTAGGAACATTGCTAACTAGCTCATATCTTCAGTCAACCCATTTATATTAACCTGTCTGCCAAGTTGCCCGTGGCTCACCTCTTTTCCTTACATGTTGCTCCTTGGGTGGTTTGCTTGATCTGTCTGTCTCCACCCTGCTTCTCGTACCTATGCTCTGATTTCTCCTCCTACTTTTTCTATGGTGCCTGCCATGGCCCAAAACAGCTCCTTAATTTTTAAGATTGCTATTCACAGCATACAGAAAGGCATTCCCACATCAAAGAGTGAATGAAAAATGCTAGAAACCAATGTTGGCAAATATTCTAGGAAACCTCTTGCTTACCTTCACTGAAATTGCACCAGCTCAGTCATATTGTAGTCTTCATATTAGCTTAACTTAGGAGAAAACGTTCAGATCATTTCATCATAATCTTATAGAGTCCAGAGATGTGTGAATCAATTCTATGATGAGAGGAGTGCACCTATGTAATTCCATACTGCTTCAGCAGGGAAGGACCCCTCTCCATTGCCACTATGACAGCTGTCAGCATCCCCTCAACTGGAGTTTGACTAGACTCAGTAACCTAGTGGGACAAGTGACAGAAGAGAACAGGGTGTTTTTGCCTTCATCAGGCCACACCTGAGTCAGAGCATCTAAGGTCAGGACTATGATGCAGCACCCCATGCATCCTTCCAGCTGCCACCAGAGAGGAGCCTGTCACAGTCTCTGTCACCTCTGGAAGGCACTGATTTCTTGACACCATCTACCTCTGTGGATCTTTGTTCAGTTTAGAAATTCATTTGCAGAAATAACACCAAATAATGAGTTACTGTGGTCTCCCAAACCCCACCTTGTTTTATCATCATATGTGCATTCTGTCTCCTTTACAGGTATACTTTTTTATGTAATATTTAAGATTCTAGAGTTGAATATAATTTTTTAATAACCCTTAATTTTGTTTTACCTTATACAAAACCACCTTTGTTCATTTCTCAACAGCACTTCATGTTTGAACCATTATGTTTCTGATATTTTACCATCTCCTTTTATTTAATCTGTAGTTAATAATTCCTTTTCCTCAGTTCCTCAGACCCTAGTGGCTCATTGCTTATTTCTTGGCTTCTACAAATCACACTCTGAAAGCATAATATTCAAGTCTGGGAACTACTTATGAGTGGGAATGTGAAATATTTGTGGTTTGGGATTTGGTGACCTCACTCAGCATATTTTTTCTAGTCTCATTCACTTACATACAGATTTGATAACTCATGTTTTAGCCCAGGTTCATATTCTATTGTCTATGCATCCCATATATTCATTATATAATTATTACATACTGGAAATATAGCATAATTCCATTTCCCAGCTGCTGTAAATAGAACAACCATAAATATGTATGTGCTGGAAGATGCAGCATCATTGTGTTCAGGCATAGGGGGCATATATCTTGGACACAGCCTAGTTTTATTTACTAATTTTTAGTGAAAAATCCAAACTTATTTTTTAGTCACTACACTAGTTTCTCCTTCCCCTCATGGTTACATAAGGATTATTGTTTCCCCACATCCACACCTGCATTTGTTATGACTTGTTTTCTTGTTTAGAATCATTTTTATTGAGGTAAAAAATGTAACACTGACATTTTACTCTACATATCACTGTCAGCAAAGGGCTATGCTTGCAGAACATAGAGACAGCAGCCTTGAATTGTACTGATAATTCTCACTGTTGGCTTGATTTCCTAGTGGAGGAAGGAGCTATGCTTCCTGAAGAGAAAGAATGGACATCAATGATCTCACACTGCACTAGACTTTGTAGTGTGCAATATCATCCTTCTAGGCAGATATACCCCCTACTGGCTGACCGGTGTGTACTGCCATCTGCTTTCTAATGATATTGAATGATATTGTGATGCGCTATATAGGAAAGATTGATTTCAGGTAAATATGTTTGTATGCCCATGGGTAGGTATGATACAGCCCTAGGAATCTTATTTACCTTTCTAGTGGTCAAAATGTCCAACTGTCTTATAATACCTACATTTATATCCAATAGATGAGTGTTGCTCTTAGACTTGATCACAGAAGCTTCTATGCGCAGCTGAATGATCAATACAGGCATCCATGCTGCTCAAAGGGCTGAAAGTGAATGATTGAGGTCAACCATAGTCGAGTCATCTATATAAACCCAATGCTCAAGAATTGCCCTAAAAGGGTGATAGGAAGGATTGAAATATTCAGAATATGAGGTAGGCAGGCATCAAATGTTATGTTCAGGACCTGAAATGGCCATTGTGCATACAAACTCACAGCAGCTATGGTTACCATCAAAAGATCTTCACAAGATCAAGGCAGTAATAATTATAGCACTAAGTGCCTGTAAAATATCTGAGCAGGTCATGGTGTCTACTGGAAAGTTCAGCAATATCAGCTTGATCTATGGGCCCACATAGTAGAATATAAAAATTGAATTTCATGAGTTGTCCTCTCAGGACCAGACATACACTTTTGGTCATGTATTCTCTATTATTGCCACTAAAGATAGTACAATAATAAAAAAAAGTTACAACAGGGAAGCGGAAGGACTATTGAAGACCCACACTATTCTTTTGGTCTATTTGCATTTCATGACTGGTGAGAAAAATACAATCACTCTCTTTTGAAGTATTTCTGGAGTTTTATCTATGTGTATATACATTGTGTGCTAATTGTGTTTATTGTGTTAGTGAACAAAACTAATGAAGACTTATTGTAAGATCACAAAAGCTACCAGATGGAAGTAGTGGTGGATGATATGATCATAAAATAATACATAACTAGAATTTTTATTTTTATATTTTTATATTTTTATCCCTTTAATTTCTTCTCTTACATCCTTACTACTTGCTAGTGCTTACAGGAAAATATTTCTTCTTTCTTTTTTTAATTTATATTTTTTCATATCTACCTCTGCTCTCTCTCCCTTTCCTCCTCTCAGTCCTGCCCAATCCTTCCTCAGGACCTCCATCTCATGCCCCCTACACCCCCTGGGAGGGCAAGGAGTCCCCAAGAGGGTCAGCCTGGCCTATCTGTTGAGGTAGGTCTGAATCATTCATCTGAGTATGAAGGCTAGGTTAGGTGTTCCTGTGTAGGGAATTGGCTCCAAAATGTACATGAGTAAAAATTTTAAAGGATTAGAACAATTATGATTAACAAAAATAGTTTCACATATGCTTAGAATTTTTACTTATGTGTCTATTGTACATGTACACTTTGCATATTTTTTCCGTAACTTCCACACTTCATTTTCTCTTTCTTCTTATTTTTCATTATTCTAATAAACCATTTAACTAATCAGTCATTATATATTGACATACATAGTTGTATATGCCTATGGAATATGTTATAACCACTTATGAGAGACTCATATATTGTCTGTCAGAAACAGTTTTAATTAATACAGATATCTCCAGTTACATCCATTTTCATAAGAGAGGTGTAAGTTTCTTATTTCTTCCAGATGAAAAGCTTCTGTTGTGCTTTGTAATTACCTATGGATTCTTGATACAATCCTGTTGATGGACATGTCATTTATTACCATATGTTAGTTATAAAATAGTGCTGCAATACACCTTGATGAGCAAATATTTCTAAAGCATGTATTTATTTACTTTGATCATTTTTGTCACTGGTTAGTATAAAATCTTCTGTAAATGAAAATATTGTATGTATCTGAAAGAAGGCTATAAATTTTCATAACTTAGCAGGTTTTGAATTTTTCAGTTACCATAATTCAATTACCACCATAATCACCACCTGTAAATCAGTCTGACATTCTCATCACAAAGTGGAGCAGCTGCCTCAGGGCTGAAATCTCTGGAGAGCTTAGCCCCTGATGTTACACCCACAGGGTCTGCACAGGCTTATGAAGAGGAATGGGTACATTTCTTCAGAGGGGATTAGGACTTGGATCTCAGTGTCCTGCTGTCTTACCCAGGTATCCTCTGTCTCCTTCTCTAGCTGAACTAGATCCTTATCTAAGAAGTTCCCTGCCTCATTAATATGCAAATCGCATGAGTCTACTGAGGTAAATACAGGGAAGCCTCCACCCAACAACACCATTTGGTCAGTGATTTCTCCTCAGTCACTGAACACAGAGGTCTTCATCATGGGATGGGGCTGGATCATTCTCTCCCTTCTGTCAGTCACTACAGGTAAAGTGCTTACCTGTCTGAAACCTGAAAGGGGGCAGGGACTAAGGTGACAATGGAATTAAATTTGTCATGGTCTCTGTCTCTCTGTAGGTGTCCACTCCCAGGTCAAGCTAGAGCAGTCTGGGCCTGAGTTGGTGAGGCCTGGGGCCTCTTCTGTGAAGTTGTCCTGCAAGGCTTCTGGCTACACCTTCACTAGCTACTTTATTACCTGGGTGAAGCAGAGGCCTGGGCAGAGCCTGGAGTGGATTGGATATATTTATTCTTATAATGGTGGTACTTATTATGCTCAGAAATTCCAGAACAAGGCCACACTGACTGCAGACAAATCCTCCAGCACAGCCTACATGGAGCTCAGCAGCCTGACATCTGAGGACTCTGCAGTCTATTACTGTGCAAGACACACAGTGTTGCAACCACATCCTGAGTGTGTCAGAAACCCTGGAGGAGCAGGAAGCTGCCCTGAGAGTTAGATGACAGAGAAGATTTGCCTGGAGAATTACTCAGAAAAAATCTTCTGAGTGTCTTTTTTTCCTGATTTTTCCCCACAAACTTATAGTGATTTTTCTTTTTGCAAAAAGATATCTAAGAATCAAATTTAATATGACTAACATGCTCATAGAGTATACCATTCATCGTCAGACCATCACCATTGACATGTTTCTTCACTAATAAAAGAATTAGAACAGGCAGAGGAACACCTAAAGCTAAGGTCCAATTGAGGGGTTGTACAGAATCCTAGTATAATAGAAGCTTCTTAATATATAAGCATATATGAAATAAATTTAGACAAAATTACCCAATAATGGGGGAAACAAAGTCTCAACAAGACACCTCTCTATTCTAAACAAACCCTCTAGTTTTTTGGGTTATATCTAATCAATTTGTTGTCCAGTGAGCTCCCATGAAAACTCCCAAACAACCCTTGCTATTGTTAAGGCTACTGGTTGCTTTCCATATGCTGATGGCAAGGACATCTCTGAAGATCATAGCTTCAAAACTCATTGAATGTGGAGATGAGCCAGAGCCTGCATAGAGCTTTCACTCTACTGAATAGTGCTCACGATACCGGAGTATACTCTGTATGCTGTCAACAGAGAAAAATAAACACCAAAATGTGGTACAGTCCAGCTACAAACCCTTAGGTCTACAATCATAACCTCCCTGAACCATACAGGGATGCAACAATGGCCAAAGACATGAGGGATGAACCAACCACTATCAGATCATATCTAAGGCCAACTTCATGAGAGGGATCCATTCCAAGACACGGCTTTGGTGGCCAAGAGCCTATGTCTAGACAGGTGAGACATAGAGGAAAACCAAATATTCCTGTTCTGCTAATGATACAGCAATAAACTAACACCTAATGACATTATTTTATACCTGTTAATTAGTGTCTTGCCTGGCCATCATCAGAGAAGCTCCTTACAGCATCAGGTGAGGACAAGAAAGAGATCCACAAACATACAAACAGTGAGACCTCTGAACATCCTAAATGGGATGTCTCCATCAAGTGCTTCCCCTCAGGGCTCAGGGAACCCTGCAGAAGGAGAGGCTTAAGATTCTAAGCTTCCAAAAGCAATGCAGGACACCAAGAAAACAAGGCCTTTCAGATGCAATAGGACTGATGTAGATATGACATGCATGTACTGGGCCTTGACAGATCTAAGACAGATGGGGTAGCAACGCTGAGGGGACATTGTGGATGCAAGCCTATAGTTGGTAATAATCATCTCAGGGAACTGATTTTAAAAGGTTAATATTCATAAAGGGGTTCATAGTAAACACTCCCTGATGTAAGGGCATGAACCTGAGGAGCAGATGCATGGAGCAGATAGCAAGGTAGATTCCAGGATCCATCATGGTTTCCTGTTCTCACTTAACTACCTGTAACCAAGTCAAACACATGAAACACCCAGAATATCATTGCTCACTGAGCTGTACTGTTTCCATGAGCTGTAGTGTTTTCATAGAGAAAGCAATGCTTAAGTAACTATGGGAAAATGCAGTTATTTTCTTTACCATATGCCCCTCTATGAGGAATGTCACAAAAGTGGAGATGAAACAATCCCAGGACCTTTTAGTCACAATGAAGACAGTCTTTTCCACAATGAAATCAATTATTTAGTTGAAAAAGTAGAACGCAATACTTTTTTTCTCATGGAGGGAGGTATTTTAACCATCATAATCTTTAATTTTAGTTCATAATCACTATGGATATATCATGTCAACAGGTAGACATGAGAATGTAGGAACATTAGAACTTGATTGCCCCAGAGTCCATCTGACAGACTCCTCTCCATCCTCTGATGATTGCAAACACAGGATCTATTTTTATATTGAAGACAATAGTGACTTGATTCCTAAGGATGTTTACACAAACATACCCCTACACAGAAACATTCAAAAGCACATGCAAGCAGATATTTCTAATAGTTTACGTTACTAATCAAGCTATATTTACTTAATTGATTTTCTCCAATCTTGTGAATGAACAGCAGAACTCAGTGTATGCTAGCCTCCCAAGATACATCTCCATATCAAATTACCAATTTGGATATATGGATTCAACATTCACTAAATATTCTCTTTTCCTTTTTTTCTCATATAAATGGTTTATTTTTGTGAATCCGAGAAGAATGAAGAGATGTGTTATGGTAAAATGTAAATGTACATGACAATTTAAAACAACTGTTGCCACCAGATCCTTTATCTTATGTCTGTGATCTGTGCTGGCAAGGGTTCCTTTAAGCTCCCACTCCAGATTTCTCTAAATAGAAACAGGACGTGAAAATAGTTTTTCATCAGCTCATGAAAACTGGTTCATCCCTGACTCTGCAGCTCTTGCAGGGGATCCAACCCTTGAATTCCCAGATTTTCCCATCTAGTGATCAGTACTGCACACAGACCAGTCACCATGGAGTTTTGGTCAGCTGCACTCTCATCCTTTATATTTTAAGGGTTAATTTATGGAGAATGAGAGATGTTGATTATGTGAGTGGATGAATGGACATTAGTGAGCAAATGTGACATGTGTGACAGTTTTATGACCAGCTTTGTATGTGTTTGACATGTCTATCAAGTATGATATGCTGTGAATGGAATCTTAGGTGGACTTGGTGTATCCTGGGGTTTCCTGTAGTCTCCTGTTCAGTCTCTGCATTCACCTTTAGTAGCTACTGGATGGTCTGTTTCTGTTAGCCTCAAGGGAAGTAGTTATAGTGGGTCTTACTGGTTACTGATGGTAATAGTGAGAACTACCCAGTCTCTGTGAGGGGCTGCTCTCACTGGATCCAGAGACAATTTCAACAGCACTCTCTATCTACAATGAACATTTGAGATCTGAGGCCACTGCTATAGTTTACTTTGCTGGAGACACAGTGAGGAAAGTTCCATGTGAGCCCTATAAACCACTATACTGATTTGCTCTCATCTTTGTGTTTGCGTTTGAAGATGTGAGCTCACAGCTTCCTGCTCCTGCCAAGAATATCAATTAACACACCCCGAATCCAAATATACAACATATATGCAAACACAAATTTGTTAATTTTTTGTTACTTCTCACAGAATAATCTCTGATTGTACCAATGCTTTCTTTAATATTTATTTTATTTTTTTCAATAATGAGGATAAATCTTGGGACCTTGTTAATGCTACCCTCACTGTGCTATCCTTAGTTTAGTTTTGTTACATTAATTTATTCTATACTTTCATTATTTATTAAACTTTATATTAACTCCATTGTAAATTATAAAATTGTAATTTTAATTTCAAAACTTCCTATGAGTTTATTGTGTAATATGTGGAAAGATAGGCTGTAGAAAGTGCATATGGAAAGAAAGCACTATGGAATAAATTATAGCTGTTCGAGTTTTATAACAAATACAATAGGTATAATATTTTAATGATCATATGCTCACTTTGCTACTCCATTTTCTCTCAGAAATTTGTACCTATAACTTCTCTTCCAAAGTGTCATACATAAGAGCAGAAGTTATGCAAATATTACCTTCCATGGCTCATGAAAACCAGCCCTGCCTTGGCCCAGCAGGTCAGACCAAGGACTCTAGCCCTGTCTTCCCATTCAGTGATCAGAACTGAAAACAGATTGATCAACATGGGATTGCAGCTGAACTGGGTTTTCTTTGTTGTGTATTAAAAGGTAGATAACAAAGAATACTGAATAGGTGTGAGTAGGTGTGAGTGAGACAGACAGTAGGTATGTGTGACAGTTTCTAGATCACGATCCTCTATGTTTGCAGGTGTCCAATCTGAGGTGCAGCTGATTGAGTCTGGTGGAGATTTGGTGCAGCCTAAGGGGTCATTGAAACTCTCCTGTGCAGCCTCTGGATTCACCTTCAGTGACTATGCCATGTTCTGGGTCTGCCAGGCACCAGGAAAGGATCTGGAATGGACTGCTGCCATAGGCTGTAAAAGTAATAATTATGTAACCTTTTATGCTGATTCGGTGAAAGGCCAATTCACCATTTCCAGAGATGATTCACAAAACATGGCCTATCTGCAATGAACAACCTAAGAACTGAGGACACAGCCATCTATTACTGTACATGGATCACAGTGAGGATTCTTCAGGATGAGTCCAGACAAAAACCTTCTGGCCAGGTACCCATGACAGGCAGGGGGCGCTCAGCACAGGCAGAGCCCAGGTGCAGACATAATTGATATTTTTTCTATGTTATGTGCATACCCTCTCAATAGGATGCTGTTCTGGGGATCCTCTTTACAATTTTATATATTGTATGAATTGATCATTTCTCTAAGAATAGAAAAGTCTTGTCTTATTTGACTTTCTGAAAACAAATAAGCCACCTTGTCTCACTTGAACAAAATGTAGAAAGAACTTAGGAGGGCAAGAGTGACTCTTTACAGTCACCAGGATCAGCTGCTGGGGAAGCTCAGGAACCTCAGACTGACTTTTCCCTCATAGTGAGGTTTGGACAGACCCTGAATTAGTACAGTGTTAGTAATTCAGAGGGAACCATATGTAAGGGGGGATCAGGCTCATCCCCAGGTAAACACCCTTCTTTATTTTGAGGCTGTACATTAAAAGATAAAATGTGATAAAATTGAACTTTAATCAAATTTCTTCCATCATTTCATGTCATCATTGTGTCTTCTGTTTATCTGTTGACTTAGATGATTCTAGTTCTGACCACTGTGCACTAAACTCAGAGCTCGGCCCCTCATCTGAAGGTAAGGAATGAATGGCTTACTGTGTTGTCTGACCAGTGTCTTTCCTGTGTACTCGTATTCTCAGCTCCCAATATGACTCATTAGGTTATGAATTTATTCTCACTCTATTCAGAAATTTTCTGGTAAAACAGCCTTTAAGACTCAGAGAGTGAGCAGTTTTAAATAGACAACTAAGAAGCAAATGTCTCCACGTTGGCGATAAAGTGAGAATATGCTTCTACAAACACTGAATCAATATTTCAGAGAAGATATTTTGATCATGTGAAAAATTCTGATAGGCATTCTCAAATAAAAAATTAAATTTTTTCAAGGGAGTCTCGCTGGAGAAACAGACCTCTCTTAAGTATATCCCCATGACAAGCAGTAGATTGTCAACATAAAAACAACTCATTGGCATATTTGGTTGTTCTCTGTCTTGTAATGTTAAATCAGAGCATTGTTTATGATGTTTATTTGTGTTGTTATACAGGATCTTTGCATATATATTTTGGGTTTTTATGGGATTTCCGAGTGTGTGGATGTGTTTGTCTCTGCATCTATATGCAATTCTTGTGCTTTTTTTGTTCGGTCATTTGCTGTTTTATTCCATTCCAGTTTGTTCATTTTTATTTAAAGTATGTTCTTATGTTGTTAATAGTTACCGGGCTATTTGTTTCCTAATGAGATTTCACAGAAATGCTGTGTCTCTGGGTGAGAGGGGAGGTGGGGAGGAGCTGGGAGGAGTAGGGGAAGGAGAATGGGAACTTATAGTCAGATATACTGTATAAGAATCTATTTTAACACTATAATTCTGTTCAGGTATCAGACAGACAGCATTAAAATACAAGCTCCACTTCTTACTGGTGGTTAGGTAAGCTTTGTAATGTGTATGAGCTGGATCTCTTTACCTCTAAATTATAGGTGTTCATAGTCAACTTCGACTTTAGATTACACATAGAACACGTACATATTCCATACTTGGCCATGATTATACATAGAAAACTAATAAGCAGAATTATTATGTTAATGTCTTCATCCTCTCATGGGGAAGAGGCATTATAAAGTATAAAGTATTTGTACAAGAACATACCTACAGTAGCGCTAAGTGGATGATGAATAGATAAGAAAAATGTGGTGCATTTATTCTCTGGGAATAGATTTGCTATACTATAGATAAACTTCACAGGCATTATCATAGGTGAAAGAAACTAGTCAGAAAATCCTACACGTTATACAATCCCATTAATAGGAAACTTTCACAACAGGGAGATCTCTAAAGACAGATGTGTGTTTGCTCAGAAGAATGAGAAGACAGGCATTGATGGCTAAAGAATACAGAGCTTGTTGGGAGGTGATGAAAAGTTTTGAAATTGTGGAGATAGTTGCATGTATCTTTGGCTGCATAGATATCATTGAGTTAACCTGTGTGCACAATTTAAATGAAATTTCATATCACTAAAGCTGTGAAAATCAGTGTTTCATAGCAAGTCAGATTTGGATTGACATTTTATTACTTGCAATAGGATTTTTTCTTTTATTTATAATTTTTTTTTTTTTACATACCAACAACTGTTCCCTCTCCTTCCTGTCTCTCAAACAACCTCCCCCCAGTATTGAGGCTGAGCAAGTGTCCCTCCCTAGGGAACGGGCTCGTAAAATTCAGTTCATACATTAAGGATAAGTTTGGTGCCATTGCCATAGGCCCCACAAACTGCCCCTGCTACACAACTTTCATTCACATTCAGAGGGCTTAGGTCAGTCTCATGAATGTTCCCCAGCTGTCATTGTCAATCCAGGGTCATTGAACTTGCTATAGCTCGGGCTGGCTGTCTCTGTGTGTTTTCTCAACACGACTTTCACTCCCTCGCTCAATAATCTCTCCTTCCTCTCTTCCACTGGATTGAGAGCTTGACTCAGTGCTTAGCTGTGGATCTCTGCCTCTGCTTCCCACAGTTATCGGATGGAAGTTTTATGATGACAATTAGGGCGGTCATCAATTTGATTACAGGGGAATCCCAGTTCAGGCTCCTCTCCTGCTGCTTAGAATCCTAGCCGGGGCCCCGTGTGTGGATTCTTGGATATTTTCCTAAAACTTGGCTTCTCACTAACCCTACACTGTCTATCTATTTTGCTGTTCCCCTTCTCCCTGTCTCTCCTCCATCTCAACCATCCCATTCCCTCATGTTTTTTCCCAGCTCCCCTTCTTCCCTTACCCCTTCCTGCTATGATCCCAGTATACTCAGGAGATCTTACTTCCCAGGGGGATCCATGAATGTACCCCTGAGGGTCTTTCCTGTTACCTAGCTGCTCAGGGGTTGTGGATTGTAGCCTGGTTGTCCTTTGATTTACGAATAAAATCCAATTGTGAGTGAGTACATACCACGATTGCCTTAGTGGGTCTGTGGTAATTCACTCTGATTTTTTTTCTAGTGATTCCATTTACTTGCAAATTTCAGGTATCTTGAAAAATATATCTTCAATAAGAGAAAAAAATGTGAAGAAAATCCTGAAAAAATATTTTCTAAGCATAATACCTGTAGGACGCCTGATTTGCTTAACCATTTTCTTTTCACATAATTTATATGAAGATCCAGAGCATGTGATGGCAGAACTGAGAATTGGGAATTTTACACTTAATTCTTGGCTCCATATTCACAGCCTTCCCCATTCCTGATACTCTGTCTGCAGTACAAGCCTGTCACAGAGCACAGACCTGCACTAACATGCCATCACCTCCCACAGGCCATCTCCATAGTTCAGCCTCTTGCTGTAGATACGTTGTTGAACCATAACCATGATTGTATATGGTACTAGGGAATCCCAATAGATTAATACCTGTGAAACATTTCTTTACTGAACAGAGATTACTCAAGCTCCTGTACCATTAAATTCTTCCAACAACAAATATGGTGTTGCATTACTAATATGGATTGCATTATAATAGGAATTCTTTACAATAATTGTGACTCCATTGGAAAATCACGCATCAGAACCTTTGCTAGAAATCAGTTCTAGACATGACTGTTCCTTTTTGAAGTGTACATGCTCATTTTTATGCAGTCAGTTTGTCATTTATAGGGGGGAGAAAACCCCCGCCATTGTCAACAGTGTTATACACTGAGGAATTGCAAGGGACTGGAAGAAATTTTTTTGATAAGTGACAGCCCATCTGTGGGATTCTCTCTTTCAGTTTTTGGGATTCTGAAAGGCGTTGCATGAATTCTGGTTGCATTAAATGAAATTCAGAGCCATAAATCGTGGAAAATCTGTGTAGTATGAGGTTTCTGGCCTTGCCTCTAGGTTTAGGCTCTCAGGCCCACAGGCCCACAGAGACACACATATTCTTACAATAATTTTTAGGCTGATTGGCCTAAGGCCCATGCATATAACTTGCTAGCTGTTTACCCTTAATCTAACCCATGACTCTTATCCTGTTCAGCCATGGGGTTCGGTACCTTTTCATAGAGCAGCATAGTTGTCCTCTGATTATTCTGGCTTCTCTCTGCCATTCTGCTCTGTTCTTCCAGTTCACAGAGTTCTCCTAGTCTGGTAGCCCCACCCATACTTTCTGCCTGCCTTTGGCCAATCAACGATTTTTATTAAACCAGTGGTGGGACAATTATTTACAAGGAAACAACATAATCTCTCACAAAGCTGGAATATGAGAGAGAGAAAACAGACCACAGTCAAATCTCACCCAGCTGTCTTCCAGATTCCTTATCCTCCTTCCTTGTTGCTTCTAAGGAATGAATCTATCTTTCTATGTCTGACTTAAATGCTTCTTCACCCAGTTTTTTCATATTCGGGTAAGATTAAAGATTCCAGTTACTACTATTTGGTAGCTAGCCTTGAACTCACAGAAACACAGAAAGATCTCTGTCTCTGGAGTTAGAGGATTAAAGATGTCGGTCACTACTCCCAGCCCATAGGTCACCATTCACTGTCTTTCCTGGTGCAGGGATTCAAGACAAGAGCACTTCTGACCCTCCTCAACTGACTGTGCATGGATCTGTTCTCTGATATTCCAGACTGGTTTTATTAAATATATAACATATCACTGCTGAAAGGAGCCTTCAGGCAATCTAGGCCAAGTCACCAAAAATACAAAATCAATTCACATCTAATCTGGTTCTGTCTAAATAGTTCTGTACCTCAAACCAAGAGATGATCTGGACTTTTTATTTGCTAATAAATTTCCTTTTTTCATTCAAAAATTTTTCTTCAATTTTTTTTTAAATTTTTGTATGACAGTTTTATCAACTCATGTAATTAAATTTAGTCATGCTCACACTCCTTTCTCATCCTGCACCTCTCTTGTGAACAATCTTTGCTCAGCGGGTCCCACTCCCGGTTCTGTGATTCTCTATTTGTGACCCATTGAATCTAATTAGAGTCTTAGGCGTCAGCATGCATGAGAGTGGTGTTAACATTCCACTTAGATATTCCAAGCTATACCTGGTTTTAGCTATACCACGGAGGAAAATTGTACCCCATATCCCAAGGTCGTTATTTGCCAAAGATCTTTCAAAGATGAGTGAAGTATCATGACTCTGCCTCTGTTCATTCTGAAGGAATATTTCTAGGTATCTGTTAAAGTAAGTTTAAGATATTAATTTACAGTAATAGTTAATATATTGAAATAAAACTGAAGTTTGTAGACACATATATACAACTATTAAATTTATAACAGGTCATTTACACCACCGTTCATAGAACTGCAGGACAATATGTACAGAAATAGAAAAGCCCCATTTCATTACTACTTACTGGGAAGCAAACACAGTAAACACATGAGGGAGATACAGAGGCGTGGACTGTGGTAAGGACAGAGATGGACAGTTGACTCCCACTCAGGTAAAATGAGGTACTAGATGTAGTGCTTTATAGTAGTGAAGACAACTAGAATCTAATGAAATAATCGTTCATTATGAAAGAATCAAGGGAAAGGGATGGAAATTATACTTAACACCAATGGTGACTAAATATGAAAATCAAACTATACTCATAGCTCATAAATGTGGACACATGTTGCATAGTCACTACTGAGAAGAAAACGTTTCTCAGGAAACACATATTCCAGGTTAATACATGAGAAGTCTTTTGGATCTCACTCTGGACCATCTGAACAAGGAACTGTTACTATAGACTGTGACATTTGACTCCTGTGCATCTGTATGTCAACACAGCTGAAAATATTCTGGATAGACAGGATCCAGCCTCTCTGAGAGGTGTATGTTTCTCATTGAATTCAATATTAGGTTACAAAGATTTTTATATATGAGAGCCAAAATGACACAGCAATGGGTGATTTCATGATTATCTTATTAGGAAACCAGCACAGAATAAATGGCTCCCAATGTAGAAGTAAAGCATAATAGAGAATCTAGACTAGGGTTCAGTAGAGATACTAATGGTACTCAGTAATAATCAGGAGACAGCTGAATGAATTCCAGTAGCATGGTCCTGACCATTATGTAATTTACAGGAAGAATCATGTATACTCTGAAGCTAGGAGTGTAGGCTTATCACAACATCACCAAACTTTAGAGGAGACTGCTGAATGTGCCTATCTGGGAGCCAACTACATAAGTGGGAGCTATAAGGACATTGCCTAGAGGATGCCTCACTGTCTTTGTTGAACTCCAAGAAACACAAAACAGTCTTCATTCACAACAGTGAATTTAATGCTCTGTGTATCTTTTCATAAAGTTAACTGAACACAGGTACCTTATAAAAATACTCATCTTTTTCTATTGCAGCAAGGCCATGTTTTTTGCAGAGTGTATTAAACCTAAATGCAAAAGAAACACATTCTGATTGTGAAAAAGTAGTATTACAAGCTTGTGGTAACCAACCAATGTCTGATTTGTCTTTAAGTATAACATGCAACCTATATTTGATGCTACTTTGGTTACTAGGAACCTGAGCCTAGGTATCCAAGCGACATAGGGTAAAACCTAATACTGCTGTTCTAAAAAGAGATGTAGCAGTAAAATGGCTCATAATGATATTCTGCTACACTCATATATCAATGTTTTGTTAAGTCATCATTATATGATCTGTCATCTACATCAGAGAAGAAGAGATACAGAGACCCACAATCAGGTAATATCAAATTGAGAAACATTGGAATTCTGAGCCTTATAAAGGGTTTCTGCATGCAAACCACCCCCTAAATGTTCAGGAAATCCCGCAGAATCAGAGATTGATAGAGTATAAAACTAAGAGGGGATAGAAGACACCAAGGAAAAAGGTATTCTAAACACAAGAGGATAGATAAAACATGTATACATTCAAAAAGCCCGAGGTAGCATAAGGCTGAACCTATGAGTCTTTCAAACTGAAAAGAGAAATAGAAGTATGACCCATTCCTAACACACATGCTATATCCAATACATAGACATATGACCTATTCCTAATGCACATGCTATATCCAATGCATAGATATATGATCCATTCCTAAGGCACATGCTATATCCAATGCATAGACATATGACCCATTCCTAAGGCACATGCTATATACAATATATAGACATATGACCCATTCCTAAGGCACATGCTATATCCAATACATAGACATGTGACCCATTCCTACTGCACATGCTATATTCAATGCATAACTACGTATATACAGAAATTTAGCTGTATTACTGAGGAAACAAGTTACTCTTAGGAGCTGGCCTCATGCCTAGCAGTCAAAAGCCAACAGAAAACAAAGTAAAGCATCTTTGGAAGGTCTTTGTCCCATAATATTATTTCAGGGATTTTTCTTTTTCAGTTTTATCTCCTTGTAATTTATTATATAAAACAATTAAAATTAATTGCTTTGTTCTATCTTGTAGGCAAAGTTTTACTTAGAAGGCACCAGTGCAGGATAGATATTTATTAAAATATAAACCAACACTCACAGTACAGGTAACAGATTATAGTAGCACCTGAACAGGGACTGGAGTCTAAAATGGTGGACGAGCGATGAACAGACAATGGATTCTGATCCTGTCTCTCCAGCATCCAGGAAGGGGCTCTTGTGTCCCAGAAGCCCCTTATCAATGGGGTTTCCATGCCCCCTTCAGGGGTCTGGGGCTCTGAATAAATGTCTTTGGACCTTATCAGCCGACACCCGAATCCCACAACACTATCTCTCTTCCCTTCTCCCATTGATCTTTGGCATATATGTATTGCTTCTGAATATGTGTTTTCATGGGATTCTCTAGTGTGCAAATGATCCAGTGCACCGGTAACCACTTGAGACAGTGTCAAATTCAACAGGTCACAAAACAAAATACATGGCTCTCTGGAGATGACTTGAAAGAAAAGACCATAAAGTGTGGAGCTGTCACAGAAAAGTCTGTCAGTGTTAACTCATTCAGGAGCCAGGTCATCCTGAAGCTGAGCTCTGCTATCACTGAAGACACAGTTTGATTACTGTGCTGCAGACACAGTGAGCAGGTTTGCTGTGTGCTCAGAAACAAGCCCCTTTGAGGATTCTCAGGGTCAACAGGGGGTGCTGCAGATCCAAATTTCACCAGAAAAGGATGTGATGTGTGAGAAAAACATCTGGAGAGTAAGAAAGCCCTCTGGGACTCTAAGGTTTCCTGTCCTAGCCTCAAATAATGGCAGAGACCATATGATACCCGCCATGTAACTACTGACAAGACTCCAAACATACTATAGAAAACATTCCTTGTTAAGCTTTATTTAACACATATGTTTTATTCTTTATACATGAACATTATTGGAATGACAAACATCAATTACATATATATGTAAGAAGGCCACAAACGTTCCAACATTTAGTCAGTGTTATCACAACCATTATTATCAGCATCTGTAATTATACTTGTGGTTTCTTTCCACTGGAATCAAGTACAGTACAACATTTTTGACCACTTCTTCCCAAGGTCCAGACACACCTGCAGCTACTTGGCTCTCAATATAGACTAGCTGCTTATACTGATTATATGTTGTTTGGCCAAAGTCCCAGGCTTATTCCTAGCTGTTTTAGGTTAAATGTTACATTAGCAACATTTATTGATATTCAGTCCTATCATTTTTCTTTATACTGCATCCTCCAGTTGATAGTTGAATAGTGATTTCAACATAAGCTGTTTAAGGACTTGGGAAATATGCCAATAGACAACTTATTTTTAATTTTTATTTATATTTTTATGTCATTTTTATTTATGTATCCCCCTGCTGTCCCTCCCTTCACTCCTCCCAACTCCTCCTAGTCAGCCTTCAGCCTCACCCCTCCCCAACCATCTATCCCCTCCCAGAAAAGGGCAAGAAATCCCAAGGTGGGTCAGCTAAGCTTGGCACATCCATTCCAGGAAAGCCTGATTTCCTCATCCAAAAGTCATTGCTGGGTTAGGTGTTCCTCTTCAGGGAATGGGCTCCAAGGTGCCAGCCCAAGCACAGAAATACACTCCGATCCCACCCTTTGATGATCCACATACTGCCCATGACAATCAACAGTTGCCTACCCTTGGAGGGCCTAGCTCCTTTCACCAATGCATCTCCAGTGGTTGTTCTTGATTCAGTGAGTACCCCAGAGATCCAGCCAGGTATCACTGTGGGAATTTTAGTCATAGTCCCTATCCTCTTGCTCATACAGGCCCTCCTCCCCTGCTCTCAATTGGACCAGGAGCTTCACCCAGTGCTCAGCTACAGATCTCTGCTTCCACCTCTATTCTTTGTTGGATGTAGGTTCTGTGATGACATTATTCCATAGGCCATGGAAGTGTGACCTACCCTGTACCTAAGTTATTTCAGATTCACTGAATGGACATATATTGATAGAAATCAATTAAAATTGTGATTGAGAAAAGATAGTTAATTTGACCTTAATATTTTGATTACTGATAAATAAAAGTACTGCTCAAATGTTTTCCTTTACCTTCTTAATTTTTACCATTTTTTGTGATAACCTTTTTTTGAGGGCAGAACATGGTCTATAGTATGAACCTGTTATACTAACGGAGTTTACATGCAGCCAGAGTTGTCATGGTAGTGATGAGGATAACAATGCTCAAAATTAAAGCAACAGTAAGTCCTTTAGACCTACTAAGAACATTAGTAATTTCTTTCATACCATACATTAAATAGGTATCTCAGCGAAATGTTCCAGGTTAGAAAATTAATGTTTAAGGCTTTCTGTTAATAATAAATGAATAATAAGAGTTGATATAATTATCTGATGACTTTCTGCTAACATTGGGGTGCTAGCATTGGGGACCCAAAAAAGCTGGAATGTTGATCAAATCCAGAAAGAGCAGACTGCTTCATTTGTTGTCTAGGCTCTGTAGGATCCTCTGATGCTAGAAATGTGCAGTCTGTGAGACTGGACCAGGATGTCAGTTCTGAGAACACAACTAGGGATGGTGCTGATTTTCTGAATTGTCTGTAGTTGGTTTGAACAATAACATAGAGAGGTGAAGAGATTTGAAATAATTTTTCATATACCTTAAATTTTTCCTCAAAATTTAAGCTTTTATATTTCAGACCTTACAGAAACTTTATACCTTAAATTACTTTCTCAGACCAATAAATCACTTACTCAAACCTACACAGGTTACTTAAACTTTCCTATTTTAAGACCTTGACATAAATTGTAATAACTTTAGACCTATTTTAGATCTTTCTATCTTGCATCCCTAATTTTCCTTGACTTATTCTGAGTGAAAGACAAACCCAAGAGAAGTAACTAAAGGAAACCTAGGGAACTCTTAGATTACTCTCCCTTTATTATCCAGCCTCCAGTGACCAAGGGACTGGGGCATCACAAGGGAATTCCTAGCTGTGGTGACAATTATGAGGCTGCCTTTTCTTGGACAATCCCTAGAAGATGCCTTTGTCCTGGACAGTCTCTGAGAAGAGCGCACTCTCAATTGTCAAGCTCATAATTATCCTTTCGATACCTCTATTCCTGACATGCCAGTTTTCTCTTCCTGGAGGGCCAGCCTTCAGCAGCACAGGGCTTAAAAGAAATCCACAGAGTCAGCAGGTATTGTCCTTTTTTGTCTGATAGAGGTATAACTTCATTATCTGAGTGTATATAAAAAAGGAACATACATGCACACATACACACATACTTATATGCACACACCTCCAGCATGTCTGAATGTCACCTAGGTTTTTCATGAATGACAACCATTCAGCAGGTTATTGAAACTGAAGTATAACTGCACAGTAGGCAAGTGCAAAAGATTACCTATACAGCTTCCTGTTCTGTCTGTAGAATGACAGAAGCCATCCCCAGCAGGCACTCAGATTGAAATACATTCAAGATTAATTTTAATAAGAAAAACTTAATGTTCTAAAGAAGGCTATTCTTTAATGATAACTCAGACTCAAAATATTAACAACAGTATATCATAGTAACTATTACAGATTTTTATGTTACTCTTCTGTCCTTTTATCGAACAGAGATATTCTCAGGTCGTATACAACTACACCTACAAGGTATTTAGACTAGTTCACAGCTTTACATCAATATATATTATTGATTTATAATCAATTGTCAATGTAGATCATTGATTATTAATTATCAATATAGATTATGATACAAATAGTGATTAAATAACAGTATAGATTATTGATTTTTAATAATTTCGGAATCATTACAATATTCTTTGTCCTTTTCCAGTAATCTTCAGACTTTTAATTATTCACATTCCTTGCTGCTCTAAGAGCGATTACATGCCTTAAAAAAAGGAAAAGTTGCTGCCGTCCATGAGGATATGCAGCAGATGGCAATTGATGGTTCAGGTGTTGACCCACCAGACAAACAAGTCTCTGATGGTGGGATTTCATCAAGCAAGACTTATGGGATCACAGACTCAGGGCTGGTTTCTTTAGTCTGTAGTTTTTCTCATGTGCCACTACATTTCCCCCTAAAAATCTATGGGTATCCCTCAGTGCCTTGTATGTTTATTTCAGGTATATATTCTATATTTTGGGCACGCATATAGCTGTGGATGGTAAGAATGAAGATTTCTGCTTAGTATGTAATAATGTTACTGAATAAAAATAGTACTAGAATATTTTCATAAACGCATACTAACATAGGAAAATAACATTATTTTCAGCTACAGTGACACTATTCTCAGCAACAAAGACAACTTTTGAAATATTTAGCTGGCTTAAGAGCTTATAGAAAATCCAAAATAGACTAGTTGCCTCTGAAGATGAATTTTTTAAGAACAAGTTTCCAGGTTTCTGTTTCTGAACAACTGTCAAGCTGATAACATTAAGACACAACCTCACACAGTAATTAACTTTCTGCACATACTTCTATCTAAAGGTTCAGGCAACTGTTTTTGTTTAAGTTTTGAATTCAATGTCATGTTCCCTGATGTCTCTGACTACACGCACACCAAGCATTACTCACTGGCCAGTCCCTGTGACATTCCCAGCCTGAGAAAAACTGTGTGATCAGAGAGGCTCTGTTTCTTCTTGTTTGCTCAAGAAGTGCTGACTTCTTTTTGTATGCAACCTTATGAAATGGCAAATATTAATTGTATGTATCTGAAAGAATGCTGTAAATTCTCAAAACGTAGCAGGTATTGAGTTTCCTATCCCCACCACCATCATCAAAGCCACCACCTGTAAATCGATCTGATAATCTTGTGACAACATGAAGTCTTTTTCTCAAGTCAGAAATTTATTGAGTTTAGGTCCTGATGTTGCATTCACAGCATCTGCACAGAGCTCAGGAAAGGGTATGGAAGTCATTTCTTCAGACAGGATTAGGACTTGAAACTAATTATCCTGTTGCCTGAGCCAAGTGTCCTCTACAGTCTTCTGCAGCTGGGCTAGATTCTTATCTAAGAAGTTCCCTACTCATTAATATGCAAATTACCAGAGAATATGGTGATAAATACAGGGATGTCTACACCACACAACAACATATTTTTAGGCTCTTTTTCACAATCACTGAGCATACAGGTCCTCACTATGAAACAGAACTGGATTGTTTTGTTCCTCATATCAGTAACTACAAGTAAGGAGCTTGCCACTTCCAAACATGAAGAGGAGACAGGTGTTAAGGTGACAATGACACATGCTCTGACTTTTCTCCACAGGTGTGCACTCCCAGGTACAGCTGCAGCAGACTGGGGCTGAGCTAGGAAGACCTGAGTCTTCCTTGAAGATGTCCTGCAAAGCTTCCGGCTATACTTTAACTACTATGGAATACAGTAGGTGAAGCAGAGGGCTGGACAGAGCCTCGAGTGGATTGGAGCTATTGGTACTCAAAATGGTAATACTGCTTATGCTCAGAAGTTCCAGAACAAGGCCAAACTGACAACAGAAAAATCCTCCAGCACAGTCTACATGGAGCTCAGCAGCCTGACATCTGAGGACTCTGCAGTCTATTACTGTGCAAGAGACACAGTGTTGCAATCACATCCTGAGTGTGTCAGAAACCCTGGGGGATCAGGAAGCTGCCCTGGGACTGAGATGACAGAGAAGATTTGCCTGGGGAGTTACTCAGAAATAATCATTCTGAATGTCCTTTGGTCTGTCACATTGCACAATCAATTTTTCAAAATTACAACTTTCAATAAATTAGGAAGCTCTAGTATAAACCAAGCCTTGATAATCTCTTCACCAATGACTACCCCATTAATGTGTTTCTTCCTTAATAAAACAATAAAAAGTGAAAATTCTGACTATGCATTTTGATAAAAATATCTGTGTATTCTGAGACCCTGGGACCATATTTGGCAAGCTTTAGTAAACTAAAATATGAATGTGACCAGTACAGTGCTCTAGTAACATCTGAGCATTCAAAAATACTTTCATAGTCTCAAGTGTTACATGACATCAGGTGTATAGTTTTCTCTTGCTTTGTGGTCCAGCAGAAGTTTTATTGTCTTAGAATGTGAGATATATATCAAATTATTAATTACCTCATACAACAATCATTAATCAAATCAATATATGCACATGTTAATTGAGGTAGGATTTGAGATCACACATATTTCCTGGTACCATATGTGCTTCCTTCCAAGTCTCAGTAAACTGTCCTGCACTCTCAAGCATCTATAGAACATGGACCTATACTAATAGAGCATTAAATCACAATTCATTAGATACCTGGTGGTATCTTAGAAACAGGGCACTGGCTGTACCCCATGCAGGGTTCTTGAGACCCCAAAGCCATGCCTCTAGGTCTCCCTCAATCATGTCTGAATCTCAATACATCTGTTCTGCAGTGTGTTTGGTTTTGTCTCTGTGGAGTACTTGTAGACCATCTATCAGTTTCTATCTATTACCTTGTTTTATCCCCAGTGGTCACTGCTAAAGCTAGGTCAAACAACATCTATAAAAAAGACTGGATTTCATGGAGACCTGAGGACATCTGAGGCTCATCTCACCATTCATTCTCCAAATGTCTACTCATCTTCACCATGAAGACCTAAGGAAAGCTTCAGTCTGGCCAATCTTCTGTGACTCTGTAGACCCACTTGTAGTAGTGGATTTACTGAACAAGCAGGTGGCACTGTAGATCCACCAATCTCTAATACCTAAATGGTAGACTCTGATAAGAAGTGTGTGGATTTCATATCCAAGAGCATTAAAGGCAGACTGTGATGTAGTTAAAATTTGAGATCTCTATGTTGCAAGACTTGATAGTGTCTTAGTTTAATAAAATCAATACATGAGGTCAAATTGGAATGTATGAGCTCAAACTGGAACCCTATTGCCAATGGATAGGAAAGTAGGGCATGAACCATCCATTACTACAGGTTGATATTTGGGTCTCAGGACTAGGGAAAACATTTTGTGAAAAATTGTTCCCAGAATACCCAGATGATTCCATAAGAGTGTCCATAGTTCTGCTGATCACGGTTCTGAAATGGACAATGGCAGTCTCCAGTGGCCCGTGCTAGTGTCTGATGGAGGAAGGAGGGTCACCTCTCAGTATCAACTGTTATGGTCGATTCTGAGGAGGATGAAATGGTCTATGAGCCATCGAAGTGTGAATTATATTAACAAACCTGGTATGGTGACATGTCTCTCAGTGGAATAGATGAGTTCTGTCTGCACAAGTATCAGGATGGAACTGGGAATATATTTCCCCACACAGCCCCCCAGTAACTACCACAGAAAACCTTTACTGTCAGAATCCCCTCCACTGGAGTGTGACTGGACTAAGTACCCTAGTGAGAGAAAGTGACAGAGGAGAACAGGGTGTTTTTGCCTTCATCAGGCTACACCTGAGTCAGAGCACCTAATGTCAGGACTGTGATGCAGTCCCCCATGCATCCATCCAGCTACCACCGGAGAGGAGCCTGTCACAGTATCACGTCTGGAAGGCACTGCTTCCTTGACACCATCTACCTCTCTGGATCTGTTCAGTTTTGAAATTCATTCCAAGAAATAACACAAAATAACGAGTTACTGTGGTCTCCCAACCCCCACTGTGTTTTATCATCCCTTGTGCATTCTGTCTCCTTTATCATCATACTCTTTACTTAAAATTTGAGATTCTAGAGTTGAATAGAGTTTGTTTTTTAATAACCCTTAATTTTGTTTTACCTCATACAAAAACCACCTTTGTTCATTTCTCAACACCTCTTCATGTTTGAACCATTCTGTTTCTGATATTTTAACATCTCCTTTTATTTAATCTGTAGTTTACTAAATCCTTTTCCTCAATTCCTCAGACCCTAGTGGCTCATTGCTTATTTTTTGGCTTCTACAAATCACAGTCAGAAAGCATAATATTCAAGTCTGGGAACTTCTTATGAGAGGGAATGTGAAACATTTGTGGTTTGGGATTGGGTGACCTCACTCAGCATATCTTTACATTCTCATTCACTTACATATAGATTAGATAATTCATGTTTTAGCACTGGTTAATATTCTATTGTCTAAACATCCCATATATTCATTATCTAATCATTCCATATGGAAATCTAGCATAATTCCATTTCCCAGCTGCTGTAAATAGAAGAACCATAAACATGCATGTACAAGAAGATGCAGCATCATTGTGTTCAGGCATAGGGGGATATATCTTGGACACAGCATAGTTTTATTTATTGATTTTTAATGAAAAATCCAAACTTATTTTTAAGTCACTACACTAGTTTATCCTTCCCCTCGTGGTTAAATAAGGATTATTGTTTCCCCACATCCACACCTGCATTTGTTGTGACTTGTTTTCTTGTTTAGAATCATTTTTATTGAGGTAAAAAATGTAACACTGACATTTTACTCTACATATCACTGTCAGCAAAGGGCTTATGTTTAGAATTTTTATTTATGTGTCTATTGTAGATGTGCACTTTGCATATTTTGTCCTTAACCTCCAGACTTCATTTTCTCTCCCTTCTTATTTTTTCACCATCTAATAGATCATTTAGCTTATCAGTCATTATATATTTACATACATAGTTGTATATACCTATGGAATACGTAAGAAGCATTTAAGAGACTCATATAATATCTGTTAGGAACAAGTTTAATTAATATAGATATCTGCAGTTACATCCATTTTCATAATAGAGGAGAAGGTTTCTTATTTCTTCCAGATGAAAAGCTTCTGTTGTGCTGTGTACATTCCTATGTCTTCTTTATACAATCCTATTGACACATATGTCTTTTATTTCCATATGTTAGTTATAAAATAGTGCTGCAATACACCTTGATGGACAAATATTTCTAAAGCATGTATTTATTTACTTTGATCATTTTTTGTCACTGGTTAGTATAAAATCTTCTGTAAATGAAAATATTGTATACATCTGAAAGAAGGCTGTAAATTGTCATAACTTAGTAGGTTTTGAAATTTTCAGTTACCATAACTCAATTACCACCATAATCACCACCTGTTAATGAGTCTGGCATTCTCATCACAAAGTGGAGCAGCTGCCTCAGGGCTGAAATCTCTGGAGAGCTTAGCCCCTGATGTTATACCCACAGGGTCTGCACAGGCTTGTGGAAGAGGTATGGGTACATTTCTTCAGAGGGGATTAGGACTTGGATCTCAGTGTGTTGCTGTCTTACCCAGGTATCCTCTCTCCTTCTACAACTGAACTAGATCCTTATCTAAGAAGTTCCCTGCCTCATTAATATGCAAATCTCATGAGTCTACTGAGGTAAATACAGGGAAGCCTCCACCCAACAACAACATTTGGTCAGTGATTTCTCCTCAGTCACTGAGCACAGAGGTCTTCATCATGGGATGGGGCTGGATCATTCTCACCCTTCTGTCAGTCACTACAGGTAAAGTGCTTACCTGTCTGAAACCTGAGAGGGGGCAGGGACTAAGGTGACAATGGAATTAAATTTGTCATGGTCTCTGTCTCTCTGCAGGTGTCCACTCCCAGGTCAAGCTAGAGCAGTCTGGGCCTGAGTTGGTGAGGCCTGGGGCCTCCCCTGTGAAGTTGTCCTGCAAGGCTTCTGGCTACACCTTCACTAGCTACTATATTAGCTGGGTGAAGCAGAGGCCTGGGCAGAGCCTGGAGTGGATTGGATATATTTATCCTAATAGTGGTGGTACTAGCTACAGTCAGAAATTCCAGGGCAAGGCCAAACTGAGTGCAGACAAATCCTCCAGCACAGCCTACATGGAGCTCAGCAGCCTGACATCTGAGGACTCTGCAGTCTATTACTGTGCAAGACACACAGTGTTGCAACCACATCCTGAGTGTGTCAGAAAACTTTGGGGAGCAGGAAGCTGCCCTGGGACTGAGATGACAGAGAAGATTTGCCTGGGGAGTTACTCAGAAATAATCATTCTGAATGTCCCTTTGTCTGTCACATTGCACAATCAATTTTTCAAAATTACAACTTTTAATAAATTAGGAAACTCTAGTGTGAATCATGCTTTGACAATCTCTTCACCAGTGACTACCCCATTAATATGTTTCTTCCTTAATAAAGCAATAAAAAGCGAAAATTCTGACTATGCATTTTGATAAAAATACCTGTGTATTCTGAGAACCTGGGACCCTATTTGGAAGCTTTTAGTAAACTAAAATATGAATGTGACCAGTACAGTGGTAATAGTAACATCTGAGCATTCAAAAATACTTTCATAGTCCAAATGTTACATGATGTCAGGTGCATAGTTTTCTCTTGCCTTGTGGTCCAGCAGAAGTTTTATTCTCTTAGAATGTGAGATATATATCAAAATTATTAATCCCCTCATACAACAATCATTAATCAAATCAATATATGCACATGTTAACTGAGGTAGGTTTTGAGATCATACATTATTTGCTGGTCCCATATGTGCTTCCTTCCAAGTCTCAGTAAACTGTCCCACACTCTCAAGCATCTATAAAACATGGACGTCTACTGATAGAGCATAAAATCACAATTCATTAGATACCTGGTGGTATCTTAGAAACAGGGGTCTGGCTGTACCCCATGCAGGATTCTTGAGACCCCAAAGCTATGCCTCTAGATCTCCCTCAATTATGTCTGAATCCCAATACATCTGTTCTTCAGTGTGTATGGTTTTGTCTCTGTGGAGTACTTGTAGACCATCTATTAGTTTCCATCTATTACCTCGTTTTATCCCCAGTAGTCACTGCTAAAGCTAGATCTAAGAACATCTATAAAAAGACTGGATTTCATGGAGATCTGAGGACATTTGAGGCTCAGTTCACCATTCATTCTCAAAATGTTTACTCATCATCACCATGAAGACCTAAGGGAAAGCTTTCTTATGGCCAACCTTGTGTGACTCTGAAGACACACTTGTAGTAGTGGATTCACTGAACCAGCAGGTGGCACTGTAGATCCACCAATCTCTAATACCTAAATGGTGGACTCTTGACAAGAAGTGTGTGGATTTCATATCCAACAGCATTAAATGCAGACTGTGATGTAGTTAAAATTTGAGATCTCTATGTTACAAGACTTGATAGAGTCTTAGTTTAATAAAATCAATACTTGAGGTTAAGTTGGAATGTATGAGCTGAAACTAGAATCCTATTGCCAATGGATAGGAAAGTAGGGCATGAACCATCCATTAGTAGAGGTTGATATTTGGGTCTCAGGACTAGGGAAAACATTTTGTGGAAAATTGTACCCAGAATACTCAGATGATTCCGTAAGGGTGTCCATAGTTCTGCTGATCACAGGTATGAAATGGACAATGGCAGTCTCAAACGGCCCTTGCTAGTGTGTCTGATGGAGGAAGGGGGGTCACCTCTCAGTATCAACTGTTATGGTCGATTCTGAGGAGGATCAGATGGCCCATGAGCCATTGACACGTGAATTATATGAACAAACCTGGTGTGGTGCCATGGCTCTCAGTGGCATAGAAGAGTTCTGTCTGTACAAGTGTCAGGATGGAACTGGGAATGTATTTCCACACACAGGTTTAGGACTTGGAATTCACCACCCCAGTAACTAACACAGAAAACCTTTACCTGTTCTGACTCAAACAATATCCTGTTTTGATCTAAGAAGTACTCATCCTCATTAATTTGTAATTATAGGAATACTGTTTATATATACACCAATATACACATAAGTCACGGCATCACGATAATATTCTCTTGTTCACTGTCCCTGAGAACATCAGTTCTCACCTGGACTGGATGGAATTAGATCATCTTCTACCTGGTGGTAGCAACTTCAGGTAAGTGAATTTCTAGACCCAGGCTTACTCCAGATACTGAAGCGACAATAGCATCCTTTTTACAATTAGTGTCCACTCCTGAGCTCAGCTACAGCAGTCTAGAGCTCAACTGAGGAGTCCCTGAGGTACAGTAAAGGGTGATGGAAAATATTTTGACTCAGATATCTTCCCCACTGTGTGAAGCAGAAGCCTGGATATGGACTTCAGTGGATTGAATGGGTACTTCCAACCTTTAACAGAACAAAAACTCTGAACAGAAGTGTGAGACAGAACCACACTATAAATAGAGGCAATGTCCAACACATCTTACATAAGGCTCAGCAGCTTTTCCTCTGAGGACTCTGACATCTGTTACTATGAAAGATTGAGTGTCACAGTACACATCTGAGGTGTGTCAGAAACTCTAAAGGAACAAGAATCTGCATTGAGGTTGAGAGGACAGGGAAAAGTAACCTGAAGACTTGCTCAAACTTTGTGTTTCAAGTATTGAGGGGAAAAACAGCTGAACTATGATTTAATTATCATTGTGAAAGAAAATTTTCTAGTCACACTACATACCACATTCAGAAAGTAGAAAGTTTTTAATTAATAAAGTTGATTCTCATAGTTCCCTGTTGATGCTAATGTGGACACAATTGTCAACTAAACTTAAGTCAGCATCTTAGGGCAGAAATATTTCATCCCATATAAAATTAACATCTAATTAATAGATGACAACTAAAATGCTGTTGTGGTACTATTAACAAAACTCATTCATCAACTCAGTTAATATTTGTGAGATCTGAGGGGTAGGTTAAAAGATTAATCATTAATAATTGACTCCAATTTACAGTCTAACCCACTTCCAATAACGTGCCCCCAAGTCATATGCCTCTTATAGAATACTGATCCCCAGTGACACAGGACTATTGCCTACAGTGTTTGGGTTATGTGGGTCTGACACTCACCCTTGGTGCTTTGCTGAGGACTGTTTAGTTTGAATAAATTGCTAAACAATACTGAGGTGTGAGGCAGCTGTGATCTTCAGAGTTTTGTTTTTGAGATGTAAAGTTGGTAACAGTGGCTGATTTTGCATGTTCCTGTATCACAGAGTTCCTCTCAATGAGAAATCTGAATGGTATGAATTGATGAATGATGTCATACTAAGAAAGCCTCTTGAGAAGACTACTTGTGCCACTGTATACTGAATTAAAAACAGAGTATGAAAGAGTAGTAAATTTCCAAAGTTTACCCCTATGTTCCTACAACTACAGCATGGGATTGATCACCATGTGTAAGAGTTTTGGACTTCATACATTGGAAATGAATTGGTT
The DNA here is from genome assembly GCA_033318265.1 of Phyllotis vaccarum. Classification (NCBI taxonomy): domain Eukaryota; kingdom Metazoa; phylum Chordata; class Mammalia; order Rodentia; family Cricetidae; genus Phyllotis; species Phyllotis vaccarum. The sequence goes on from JARWLC010000016.1 coordinate 82,006,941, forward strand.
CTTCAAATATAGGGGGACAGCTGTCAATATTTCTGCAAGGCTCTACCTCAAGGACTATGCAGACGTGTGCTGCTGAAATTCTAAGGGAAGAGACTTGGCTTTCTCTATTGCCTTCAAGAGGCATTAAGCTTCCTAGTTGATGATGATTCTGGAGTGAATATAACACAATTGGTGAGTATTGGAGAGAATTGTCATTATCACAGAGGACTTCTCATGACACTAGAGATCAAATCTTCTCCATTAATGTATTTCTTTTGTCATGACACTGGTCTCCCCAAGGACACTTATTCTCCATGATTTCATACCTGGGCTCATGAGAAATATTCAAATTCACATGCTAAATCTTTCAATTAAAAAAATCATCTTTTGAAACTCTTATGCCTCTCATAGTCAAAGTATATCTTGTTTTAGTTAAGAATGTACAATGGACAGTGTCTCCATACTCTACTCTGTGTGTGTGATTTGTACCACAAATCTTCATGAGTAATCTGTTGTATTTTTGTAGATACTTTTTCATGAGCTTTCACATGTAATTACTCATTAGTGACTTGAATTTACTTTCTGATGTTTGTCAGTGATTTAATTATATTTTCACCAAGCATTCCATGCATATGTACTAAATGATATGGCCCCAAGACTAATAAACCGTCACAGACACTCTCCTTGACTTTCAAGTCTGGATGCTCCAACACTAGAAATTCCCGATGCTAATACATGATATTTTTCCAACGGAAGAGGCTGCAGAGATACTTTGTAAGCTTTCCTGAAGCTAATGTGCTTAGTAAACATCCCAGAGAATCTATAAAACCCAACTAAACTGGTTTATCCTACACTCTAGATATCTGATCACTGGGGAAACCAAGATGTATCAATCTGTGAGCAAATCAGAGTGAGGAGATATAAACCAGGTTCTAGACTTATTCATTACTGCATGGGGGCTCAGAAATAGTTAAAGTGGTGCTCAGGTGCTAATGTGATGTTCAGAAACATCAACTATAGCACAGTTATAAAAAGAATTGATGAACACTTTGTGATTAATAGACAATCCCCAGCCATAGGAGAAAGACAAAATGAACGCCAGAGAAAAGAGTGAATGAAAAATGCTAGAAACCAACGTTGGCATGTATTTCAGGAAACCTCTTCTTACCTTCTCGACATTGCACCAGCTCAGTCATATAGTAATTTTCATATTAGCTTAACTTACGAGAAGTTCAGATCATTTCATCATAATCTTATTGAGCCCAGAGATTTGTGAATAAACTCTATGATGAGAGGAGTGCATCTATGTAATTCCATACTGAGTCAGCAGGGAAGGACCCCTCTTCATTGCCACTATGACAGCTCTCAGCATCCCCTCAACTGGAGTGTGCCTGGACTCAGTACCCTACTGGGAAAAGTGACAGAAGAGAACAGGGTTTTTTGGCCTTCATCAACAGGCTACACCTCAGTCAGAGCACCTAAGGTCAGGACTATGATGCAGCACCCCATGCATCCTTCCAGCTGCCACCTGAGAGGAACCTGTCACAGTCTCTGTCACATCTGGAAGGCACTGCTTCCTGGATGCCATCTACCTCTCTGGATCTCTGTTCAGTTTTGAAATTCCTTCGCAGAAATAACACCAAATAACGAGTTACTGTGGTCTCCCAACCCCCACATTGTTTTATCATCTCATGTGCATTCTCTCTCCTTTACAGTTATATTCTTTACTTAAAATTTAAGATTCTAGAGTTGAATATAGTTTTTTAATAACACTTAATTTTCTTTTACCTCATACAAAACCACCTTTGTTCATTTCTCAACACCTCTTCATGTTTGAACCATTCTGTTTCTGATATTTTACCATCTCCTTTTATTTAATCTGTAGTTAATAAATCCTTTTCCTCAGTTCCTCAGACCCTAGTGGCTCATTGCTTATTTCTTGGCTTCTATAAATCACACTCAGAAAGCATAATATTCAAGTCTGGGAACCACGTATGAGAGGGAATGTGAAACATTTGTGGTTTTGAATTGGGTGACCTCACTCAGCATATTTTTTCTACTCTCATTCACTTACATAGAGATTTGATAATTCATGTTTTAGTATTGGTTAATATTCTATTGTCTGTACACTCCATATATTCATTATCTAATTATTCCATACTGGAATTCTAGCATAATTCCATTTCCCAGCTGCTGTAAATAACAACAATAAGCATGTATGTACAAGAAGATGCAGCGTCATTGTGTTCAGGCATGGGGGATATATCTTGGACACAGCCTAGTTTTATTTATTAATTTTTAGTGAAAAGTCCAAACTTATTTTTAAGTCACTAACTAGTTTATTCTTCCCCTCTTGGTTAAATTATTGTTTCCCCACATCCACACCTGCATTTGTTGTGACTTGTTTAGAATCATTTTTATTGATGTAAAAAAATGTAACATTGACATTTTACTCTAGATATCACTGTAAGCCAAGGGCTATTATTGCAGAACGTAGAGACAGCAACCTTGAATTGTACTGAAAATTCTCACTGCTGGCTTGGCTTCCTAGTGCAGGAAGGAGCTATGCATCCTGAAGTGAAAGAATGGACATCAATGATCTCACACCGCACTAGACCTTGTAGTGTGCAATATCATCCTTCTAGGCAGATAAACCCCGTAGTGGCTGACTAGTGTGTACTGCCATATGCTTTCTAATGATATTGTGATGCACTATATAGGAAAGATTGATTTCAGGTAAATATGTTCATATGCCCATGGCTAGGGATGATACAGCTCTAGGAATCTTATTTACCTTTCTAGGGGTCAAAATGTAAAACTGTCTTATAATACCTACATTGATATCCAATAGATGAGCACTGCTTTTAGACTTGATCACAGAAGCTTCTATGCACAGTGGAATGATCAATACAGACATCCGTGGCTGCTCAAAGGTCTTAGAGTGAATGCCTGAGAACTCAACCATAGTCGAGTCATCTATATCAACCTCAATGCTCAGGAATCATCCCAAAAGAGTGATTGGAAGGAATTAAATATTCAGAATATGAGGTGGGCAGCCATCAAATGTTATGTTCAGGACCTTAAATGGCCATTGTGCATACAAACTCACAGCAGCTATGGTTACCATCAAAAGATCTTCACAAGATCAAGGCAGTAATAATTATAGCACTAAGTGCCTGCAAAATATCTTAGCAGGTAATGGTGTCTACTGGTAAGCTCAGCAATATCAACTAGATTTATGGGCCCACATGGTAGAATATAAAAATTGAACTTCATGTGTTGTTCTCTGAAGTTCAGACATGCAGTTGTATTGTGATTCAGGTGTTAGCTGATAAAGTTGTAAGGCATGTATCCAGAGCCCTGGGTGCCTGAAAGAGTTGTGGCCAGCCCTATTCAAAAAGGGGATGTTGGGATCTTGGGTAGCTCACTTTGTTCCTGCTTTCTTAAGAGATTGGATCAGCATCCATCTCCTGGACCACCCGATCATTCAAGTATCTTCTTAAGGTGTAATTTGTGATTGTAAGTGTTAAATTACTTTCCAATAAATATTAATTCTGTATCTGATATATTGCAAGTGAGAGTTTTTATGATATGCACTTTTGGTCATGTATGCTCTGTTATTGCCACTAAAGCTAGTACAATAATAAAAAATTTTACAATACAGAAGGAGAAGGACTATTGAGGACCCACTCTTGGTTCATGACTGTTGAGAAAAATGCAATCACTCTTATTTGAAATATTTCTGGAGTTTTCTCTGTATAACTGAATGACATATCTATGTATATATATATTGTGCTAATTGTATTTAGTATGATATTAGTTAAGAAAACAAAAGAAGAAATATTGGAAGATCCCAAAAGGAATCAGAGGAAAGTATATTGCATGAATATAGGAAACTCAGGGCCAGTTCTCTGGGAAGGTTGGAGATATCAGAGAGAGTAACCATACAGTCAGACCTCATCCAGTTGTCTTCCAGCTTCCTCTGCCTGGCTTCTCCTGGCCTCTTCTGACCTTATGTCTTTCTATGTCTGCCTTAAATACTCTCTTCACTCAGTTAAGGTGTGGCACCATCACTGCCTGCCAGGGACCTTGGAATTCTTTCTGTAAACTAAGATGATCTCAAACTCAGTTAGGATTAAGGTCTTAGGTCACCACTCTGGGGATATTCCCTGTGCTGGACTTAAAGTTGTGAATCACCACTCTCTGATCCTCCTAGACTGACTGTGTGATTAGATCCCTCTGATATCTCTGAATGTTTTATTATATTCCCACAGAAGTAGTGGAGGAAGACATGATCATGAAATTATACATGAGCAGAATTTATATTTTTATTTTTTCCTATTTCTATCCCTTTAAATTCTTTTCTGACATCCTTACTTCTTGCCAGTGCTTACAGCACAATATTTCTTCTTTTTTATTTAATTTTTTCCATTTCTACTTCTGCCCCCTCTCCAGTCCCTCTTTCCAGTCCCTCCCAATCCTATCTCAGCCTCCCCCATCTGATATCCCCCTCTACTCCCCAGGGAGGGCAAGGAGTCCCCATGTGGGTCAGCTCAGCTTGACATATCCAGTTGACTTAGGTCTGAATCCTTGATCTGAGTATTAAGGCTTGGTTATGTGTTCCTGTGTAGGAAATGGGTTCTGAGATGTACATGACTGAAAGTTAAATGCTTAAAACCATCATGATTAACAAAAATAGTTTCACATAGTTTAGAAGTTTTACTTATGTATCTATTGTACATGTGCACTTTGCATATTTTTTCCATAACTTCCACACTTCATTTTCTCTTTCTTCTTATTTTTTCATTATTATAATAAACCATTTAACTTATCAGTCATTATATATTTACATACATAGTTGTATATACCTATAGAATATGTAAGAACCACTTATGAGAGACTCATATATTGTCTGTCAGAAAGTTTTAATTAATATAGATATCTCCAGTTACATCCATTTTCATAAGAGAGGTGTAAATTTCTTATTTCTTTCAGATGAAAAGCTTCTGTTTTGCTGTGTAATTACCTAAGGATTCTTGATATAATCCTGTTGATGGACATGTCATTTATTAGCATATGTTAGTCATAAAAGAGTGCTGCAATACACCTTGGTGAGCAAATATTTCTAAAGCATGTATTTCTTTACTTTGATCTTTTTTGTCACGGGTTAGTATAGAATCTTCTGTAAATGTAAATACTGTATGTATCTGAAGGAAGGCTGTAAATTTTCATAACTTAGCAGCTTTTGAAATTTTCAGTTACCATAATTCAATTACCACCATAATCACCACCTGTTAATGAGTCTGACACTCTCATCACAAAGTGGAGCAGCTGCCTCAGGGCTGAAATCTCTGGAGAGCTTAACCCCTGATGTTACACCCTCAGGGTCTGCACAGGTTTATGGAAGAGGTATGGGTACATTTCTTCAGAGGGGATTAGGACTTGGATCTCAGTATTATGCTGTCTTACCCAGGTATCCTCTATCTCCTTCTACAGCTGAACTAGATCCTTATCTAAGAAGTTCCCTGCCTCATTAATATGCAAATCTCATGAGTCTACTGAGGTAAATACAGGGAAGCCTCCACCCAACAACAACATTTGGTCAGTGATTTCTCCTCAGTCACTGAGCCCAGAGGTCTTCATCATGGGATGGGGCTGGATCATTCTCTCCCTTCTATCAGTCACTACAGGTAATGTGCTTACCTGTCTGAAACCTGAGAGGGGGCAGGGACTAAGGTGACAATGGAATTAAATTTGTCATTGTCTCTGTCTCTCTGCAGGTGTCCACTCCCAGGTCAAGCTGGAGCAGTCTGGGCCTGAATTGGTGAGGCCTGGGGCCTCCTCTGTGAAGTTGTCCTGCAAGGCTTCTGGCTACACCTTCACTAGCTACTATATTAGCTGGGTGAAGCAGAGGCCTGGGCAGAGCCTGGAGTGGATTGGAAGGATTTATCCTGAATATGGCAGTACTGATTATGCTCAGAAGTTCCAGAACAAGGTCAAACTGACTGCAGACAAATCCTCCAGCACAGTCTACATGGAGCTCAGCAGCCTGATATCTGAGGACTCTGCAGTCTATTACTGTGCAAGAGACACAGTGTTGCAACCACATCCTGAGTGTGTCAGAAAACCTTGAGGGAGCAGGAAGCTGCCCTGGGACTGAGATGACAGAGAAGATTTGCCTGGGGAGTTACTCAGAAATAATCATTCTGAATGTCCCTTTGTCTGTCACATTGCACAATCAATTTTTCAAAATTACAACTTTTAATAAATTAGGAAACTCTAGTGTGAATCATGCTTTGACAATCTCTTCACCAGTGACTACCCCATTAATATGTTTCTTCCTTAATAAAGCAATAAAAAGCGAAAATTCTGACTATGCATTTAGATAAAAATATCTGTGTATTCTGAGTCCCTGGGACCCTATTGGAAGCTTTTAGTAAACTAAAATATGAACATGACCAGTCCAGTGGGAATAGTAACATCTGAGCATTCAAAAATACTTTCATAGTCCAAATGTTACATGATGTCAGGTGCATAGTTTTCTCTTGCTTTGTGGTCCAGCAGAAGTTTTATTCTCTTTGAATGTGAGATATATATCAAAATTATTAATCACCTCATACAACAATCATTAATCAAATCAATATTTGCACATGTTAACTGAGGTAGGTTTTGAGATCATACATTATTTCCTGGTCTCATATGTGCTTCCTTCCAAGTCTCAGTAAACTGTCCCACACTCTCAAGCATCTATAGAACATGGACCTCTACTGATAGAGCATAAAATCACAATTCATTAGATACCTGGTGGTATCTTAGAAACAGGGGGCTGGCTGTACCCCACGCAGGGTTCTTGAGACCCCAAAGCTATGCCTCTAGGTCTCCCTCAATCATGTCTGAATCCCAATACATCTGTTCTTCAGTGTGTATGGTTTTGTCTCTGTGGAGTACTTGTAAACCATCTATCAGTTTCTATCTATTACCTCGTTTTATCCCCAGTGGTCACTGCTAAAGCTAGATCTAAGAACATCTATAAAAAGACTGGATTTCATGGAGATCTGAGGATATTTGAGGCTCAGTTCACCATTCATTCTCAAAATATGTACTCATCATCACCATGAAGACCTAAGGGAAAGCTTCCTTATGGCCAACCTTGTGTGACTCTGAAGACACACTTGTAGTAGTGGATTCACTGAACCAGCAGGTGGCACTGTAGATCCACCAATCTCTAATACCTAAATGGTAGACTGACAAGAAGTGTGTGGATTTCATATCCAAGAGCATTAAAGGCAGACTATGATGTAGTTAAAATTTGAGATCTCTATGTTACAAGACTTGATAGAGTCTTAGTTTAATAAAATCAATACATGAGGTCAAATTGGAATGTATGAGCTTAAACTGGAATCCTATTGCCAATGGATAGGAAAGTAGAGCATGAACCATCCATTACTACAGGTTAAGGATATCGGGATCTCAGGACTAGGGCAAACATTTTGTGGAAAAATGTACCCAGAATACCCAGATGATTCCATAAGGGCATCCATAGTTCTGCTGATCACAGGTATGAAATGGACAATGGCAGTCTCAAATGGCCCTTGCTAGTGTCTGATGGAGGAAGGAGGCTCACTTCTCAGTATCAAGTGTTATGATTGATTCTGAAGAGGATCAGATGGTCTATGAGCCATCGAAGTGTGGATTGTATTAACAAACCTGGTATGGTGCCATGGCTCTCAGTGGCATAGAGGAGTTCTGTCTGCACAAGTGTCAGGATGGAACTGGGAATGTATTTCCGCACACAGGTTTAGGACTTGGAACTCACCACCCCAGTAACTAACACAGAAAACCTTTACCTGTTCTGACTCAAACAGTATTCTGTTTTGATCTAAGAAGTACTCATCCTCATTAATTGGTAATTATAGGAATACTGTTTATATATACACCAATATACACATATGTCACGGCATCACAATAATATTTTCTTGTTCACTGTCCCTGAGCACATCAGTTCTCACCTGGACTGTATGGAATTAGATCATCTTTTACCTGGTGGTAGCAACTTCAGGTAAGTGAATTTCTAGACACAGGCTTAAGCCAGATACTGAAGCGACAATAGCATCCTTTTCACAAGTTGTATCCACTCCTGAGCTCAGCTACAGCAGTCTAGATCTGAATTAGGAATCCCTGAGGTACAGTAAAGGGTTATGGAAAGAATTTTGACTCACATGTCTTCCCCACTGTGTGAAGCAGAAGCCTGGATATGGACTTCAGTGGATTGAATGAGTACTTCCTACCTTTAACAGAACAAAAACTCTGAACAAAAGTGTGAGGACAGCTCCACACTAGTAATAGAGGCAATGTCCAACACGTCTTACACAGGGCTCAGCAGCTTATCCTCTGAGGACTCTGACATCTGTTACCATGAAAGATTGAGTGTCACAGTACACATCTGAGGTGTGTCAGAAACACTAAAGGAACAGGAATCTGCCTTGAGGTTGAGAGGATAGGAAAAAGTAACTTGAACACTTGCTCAAACTTTGTGTTTCAAGTTTTGAGGGGAAAAACAGCTGAACTATGATTTAATTATCATTGTGTAAGAAAATTTTCTAGTCATACTGCATACCAGATTCAGAAAGTAGATAGTTTTTAGTTAATAAAGTTGATTCACATCGTTCCCTGTTGATGCTAATGTGAACAAAATTGTCAACCAAACTTAAGTCAGCATCTTAGGGCAGAAATATTTTATCCCATATAAAATTAACATCTAAGTAATAGATGACAACTAAAATGATGTTGTGGTACTGTTAACAAAACTCATTCATCAACTCAGTTAATATTTGTGAGATCTGAGGGGTAGATTAAAAGATTAATCATTGACTCCAATTTACAGTCTTCCCCACTTCCAATAACCTGCCCCATAGTCACAGCCTCTTACAGAATACTGATCCACAGTGACACAGGACTATTATCTACAGTGTTTGGGTTATGTGGGTGTCACAGTCACCCTTGGTGCTTTGCTGAGGACTGTTTAGTTTGAATAAATTGCTAAACAATACTGAGATGTGGGGCAGCCGTGATCTTCAGAGTTTTGTTGTTGAGATGTAAAGTTGTTAACAGTGGCTGATTTTGCATGTTCCTGTAGCACAGAGTTCCTCTCCATGAGAAATCTGAATGGTATGAATTGATGAATGATGTCATACTAGGAAAGCCTCTTGACAAGACTAATTCTACGTTAGAACTTGTGACACTGTATACTGAATTAAAAACAGTGTATGAAAGAGTAGTAAATTTCCAAAGTTTACTCCTATGTTCCTACAACTACAGCATGGGATTGATCACCATGTGTAAGAGTTTTGGGCTTCATACATTGAACTGAATTGGTTCTTCAAATATAGTGGGGACAGCTGTCAATATTTCTGCAAGGCTGTACCTCAAGGACTATGCAGATGTGTGCTGCTGAAATTCTAAGGGAAGAGACTTGGACTTCTCTATTGCCTTCAAGAGGCATTAAGCTTCCTAGCTGATGATGATTCTGGAGTGAATATAACACAGTTGGGGTGAGTATTATCACAGAGGACTTCTCATGACCCTAGAGATCAAATCTTCTCTATTAATGTCTTTCTTTTGTCATGACACTGGTCTCCCCAATGACACTTATTCTCCATGATTTCATAACTGGGCTCATTAGAAATATTGAAATTCACATGCTGAATCTTTCCATTAAAACAAATCATCTTTTGAAACTCTTATGCCTCTCATAGTCAATGCATATCTTGTTTGAGTTAAGAATGTACAAAGGACAGTGTCTCCATACTCTACTCTGTGTGTGTGATTTCTACAACAAATCTTCAAGAGCAATCCGTTGTCTTTTTGTAGAAACTTTTTCATGAACTTTCACATGTAATTACATATTAGTGACTTGAATTTACTTTCTGATGTTTGTCAGTGATTTAATTATATTTTCACCAAGGATTCCATGCATATGTACTAAATGATATGGTCCCAAGACTAGTAAACCATCACAGACACTCTCCTTGACTTTCAAGTCTGGATGCTCCAACACTAGAAATTCCCGATGCTAATACATGATATTTTCCAATGGATGAGGCTGCAGAGATACTTTGTAAGCTTTCCTGGAGCTAATGTGCTTAGTAAACATCCCAGAGAATCTCTAAAACCCAACTAAACTGGTTTATCCTACACTCTAGATATCTGATCACTGGGGAAACCAAGATATACCAATCTGTGAGCAAATCAGAGTGAGGAGATATAAACCAGGTTCTAGCTTTATTCATCACTGCATGGGGGATCAGAGATAGTTAAAGTGGTGCTCAGGCACTAAAGTGATGTTCAGAAACATCAACTATAGCACAGTTATAAAAAGAATTGATGAACAATTTGTGATCAATAGACAATCCCCAGCCATAGGAGAAAGACAAAATGAACGCCAGAGAAAAGAGTGAATGAAAAATGCTAGAAACCAACATTGACATGTATTTCAGGAAACCTCTTCTTACCTTCTCAACATTGCACCAGCTCAGTCATATAGTAATCGTCATATTAGCTTAATTTAGGAGAAGAAGCTCAGATCATTTCATCATAATTTTATAGAGCCCAGAGTTTTGTGAATAAATTCTATGATGAGAGGAGTGCATCTATGTAATTCCATACTGCTTCAGCAGAGAAGAACCCCTCTCCAGTGGCACCAGGACAGCTGTCTGCATCCACTCAACTGGAGTTTGACTGGTCTCAGTACCCTATTGTGACAAGTGACAGAAGAGAACAGGGTTTTTTTTCCTTCATCAACAGGCTACACCTTAGTCAGAGGTTCTAATGTCAGGACTATGATGCAGCACCCCATGCATCCTTCCAGCTGCCACCATAGAGGAACCTGTCACAGTCTCTGTCACATCTGGAAGGCACTGCTTCCTGGACGCCATCTACCTCTCTGGATCTATGTTCAGTTTTGAAATTCATTTGCAGAAATAACACCAAATAACTAGTTACTGTGGTCTCCCCACTCCCACTTTGTTTTATCATGCCTTGTGCATTGTGTCCCTTATAGTTATATTCTTTACTTAAAATTTAAGATTCTAGAGTTGAATATATTTTTTAATAACCCTTAATTTTGTTTTACCTCATACAAAACCACCTTTCTTCATTTCTCCACACCTCTTATGTTTGAACCATTCTGTTTCTGATATTTTACCATCGCCTTTTATTTAAACTGTAGTTAATAAATCTTTTATCTCAGTTCCTCAGACACTAGTGGCTCATTGCTTATTTCTTGGCTTCTACAAATCACACTCAGAAAGCATAATATTCAAGTCTGGGAACTACTTATGAGTGGGAATGTGAAATATTTGTGGTTTGGGATTGGGTGACCTCACTCAGCATATTTTTACATTCTCATTCACTTACATACAGATTTGATAATTCATGTTTTAGCACTGGTTAATATTCTATTGTCTATACAAACCATATATTCATTATCTAGTTCTTCCATACTGGAATTCTAGGATAATTCCATTTCCCAGATGCTGTCAATAGAACAACCATAAATGTGTATGTGCAAGAAGATGCAGCGTCATTGTGTTCAGGCATAGGGGGAATATAATTGGGCACAGGCTAGTTTTATTTATTAATTTTTAGTGAAAAGTCCAAACATATTTTTAAGTCACAACTCTCGTTTATCCTTCCCCTCGAGGTTAAGTAAGGATTATTGTTCCCCCACATCCACACCTGCATTTGTTGTGACTTGTGTAGAATCATTTTTATTGAGGTAAAAATTGTAACATTGACATTTTACTCTGCACATCACTGTAAGCCAAGGGCTAATCTTGCAGAACGTAGAGACAGCAACCTTGAATTATACTGAAAATTCTCACTGCTGGCTTGGATTTCTAGTGGACAATGGAGCTATGCATCCTGAAGTGACAGAAAGGACATCAATGATCTCACACTGTGCTAGACCCTGTAGTGTTCAATATCATTCTTGTAGGCAGACATACCCCCTAGTGGATGACAAGTGTGTACTGCCATCTGCTTTCTCATGATATTTGCAATTTCACATATGTTTAGAGTTAATATTTATGTGTCTATTGTACATGTACACTTTGCTTATTTGTCCTTAACCTCCACACTTCATTTTCTCTCATTTATTTTTTTCATTATTCTAATAGATCATTTAAATTATCAGTCACTACATATTTACATACATAGTTGTATATACCTATGGAATATGTAAAAACCACTTATGAGAGACTCATATAATGTCTGTCATAAACAGTTTTAATTAATATAGATATCTGCAGTTACTTCCATTTTCATAAGCGAGGTGAAGGTTTCTTATTTCTTCCAGATGAAAAGCTTCTGTTGTGGTCTGTACACATCTATGGATTCTTGATGCAACCTTGTTGATGGACATGAAATTTATTAACATATGTTAGTTATAAAATAGTGTTGCAATACACCTTGATGAGCAATTATTTCTAAAGTATATATTGGTTAACTTTGATCATTTTTGTCAGTGGTTAGTATCCGTACCTGAAAATATTGTATGTATCTGAAAGAAGGCTGTAAGTTTCATAACTTAGGTTTTCAAATTTTCAGTTACCATAATTCAATTACTACCATAATCACAACCTGTTAATGAGTCTGACATTCTCATCCCAAAGTAGAGCAGCTGCCTCAGGACTGAAATCTCTGGAGAGCTTAGCCCCTGATGTTATACCCTCAGGGTCTGCAGAGGCTTATTGAAGAGGTATGTGTACATTTCTTCAGAGGGGATTAGGACTTGGATCTCAGTATCCTCCTGTCTTACCCAGGTATCCTGTATCTCCTTTTACAGCTGAACTAGATCCTGATCAAAAAGTTCCCTGCCTCATTAATATGCAAATTGCATGAGTCTACTGAGGTAAATACAGGGAAGCCTCCACCCAACAACAACATTTGGTCAGTGATTTCTCTTCAGTCACTGAGCACAGAGGTCTTCATCATGGGATGGGGCTGGATCATTCTCTCCCTTCTGTCAGTCACTACAGGTAAAGTGCTTACCTGTCTGTAACCTGAAAGGGGGCAGGGACTAAGGTGACAATGGAATTAAATTTGTCATTGTCTCTGTCTCTCTGCAGGTGTCCACTCCCAGGTCAAGCTGGAGCAGTCTGGGCCTGAGCTGGTGAGGCCTGGGGCCTCCTCTGTGAAGTTGTCCTGCAAGGCTTCTGGCTACACCTTCACTAGCTACTATATTGACTGGGTGAAGCAGAGGCCTGGGCAGGGTCTGGAGTGGATTGGAGATATTTATCCTGGAAATGGTGGTACTAGCTACAATCAGAAGTTCCAGGGCAAGGCCACACTGACTGCAGACAAATCCTCCAGCACAGCCTACATGGAGCTCAGCAGCCTGACACCTGAGGACTCTGCAGTCTATTACTGTGCAAGAGACACAGTATTGCAACCACATCCTGAGTGTGTCAGAAAACCTTGAGGAGCAGGAAGCTGCCCTAGGATAGAGATTACAGAGAAGATTTGCCTGGAGAGTTACTCAGAAAAAATCATCCTGAGCGTCTTTTTTTCCTGATTTTTCCTTGCAAATTTATAATGATTTTTCTTTTTGCAAAAAGCTATCTAAGAACCAAATTTAATCTGACTAAGATGCTCATAGAGTATACCATACATTGTCAGTCTATTCACCTGAGACCATCTCCATTGACATGTTTTTTCAATAATGAAGCAATTAGAACAGGCAGAGGAACACCTAAAACTAAGGTCCAGTTGAGGGGTTATATGGAATCCTAGTATTGTAGAAGCTTCTTAATATATAAGCACATATGAAAGAAATTTAGATGAAATTACCCAATAATGAGGCAAACAAATTCTCAACAAGACACCTCTCTATTCCAAACAAACCCTCTAGTTCTTTGTATTTTGTCTACTCAATTTGTTGTCCAGTGAGCTCCCATGAGAACTCCCAAACTACTGATGCTATTGTTAAGGCTACTGTTTGCCTTTCATATTCTGATGGTGAAAGGGCTCCGCGTGGGAGGGGGACCCCCAAAACCCAAGGAAGACCGAGTCAGGACCACAGATCAGGTGCAAACAGCAGGAGGTTTATTTATTGAATAACACAGGTACCTGTGGGCAAACAAGTCTCTGGAGAAGACTTGCATGCCTAGCCCTTTGTTCAGGGCCTTTTTATAGGGTTAGGGGGGCAGGAGCAAAAGCATAGTTACAAGGTCTTCATTGCCTGGTTTGAATGAAGCTGTTTTGTTAAGGGGGTGAGGGCCAGGTCATGCCTGCTATTGCCCACTCTCAGGTGGCAGAGGCGGCCTGGCCTGCCATTTATCTTCCTGGGAACTCTGTCTTCCCAGGAACTTCCCTTGGTCCTTGACTGGGTACCCCGTCCGGTTTCTTTGTGGTCCGAGTTTTGTCCAGGCGAGGAGCGTCAAAATAATCTGCACTCAGGAGTCATTTATTAGGTTCCATCATTCGGGCTCTCTCTCTCACACTTGAGAGACCCGGGCTTTTTTCAATACATCTTATCTCTTAGATCTGTCTGTCCCTCCCTCGCTTCTCACCTTCTTTCTCTCTCTCACACCCTCCCCCTCATCTGGGCACACCCAAGGTCTTGAGGATCCCGAGAGGCTAGCACTCAGCAGGTGGCAGCGTCTATAGTGCAGGAAGCTTCTTTCTTCCTGTAAACATAAGGTTTTAGTCCTTAGGGGAGAATGGTGAGCTATAGAGGCCAGAATGGCACTTATTCAGGAGACAACATCTCACTCCCCTTTATTAAAAAAGAAATATAGAGAAGGAAACCCCTGTCTTAGGATCGTCCCCTAGCCCCTGCTACAGAACCCGTCATTGTATGTGCCAACTCCTGTCTTAGGTAGATATAGCAGGCGGGGAAGTTGCCCATCTTTGGGAGAGTCCTTCTAGCATTGATATGCTGCATATCTGAGCATCAGCCTGTTTTATTATTTCCTGCTGATGACTTTGCTGCTTTTGCAGCGTATTAGAATGAAAAGACAGCATGCCAACCTTTGAGGCAAAATATTAAAAAGGGATACAAATCCAGACCATTGGGAAGCCACTAGTCAGGGTATTCTATAAGCCACTAGTCTCAAGGGGTGTAAAGGTATATACTAACTGCAAGGTGTAATTTAAAAATTGCATTCTAGGGACCCCAAAAACACTGGTTTAACAATATGCAACTGCTGACTTAACATTTTCTATCTTACTTGAGGTAACACAAATATCAGAATATCCAAGGTTACACAATAGCCATTATTACATATGCAAAATGTCAATAGGGCAGTTTGTTGGTTGAGGGATAAATCTTAAAATGTATTTGTCCATTTAAAGTCTCTGGAATTTCAAAGGCAGTCACCACTCTGGCTGATAGCTGGTTCAGCAGGGATGCAGCTCTGGCTGTCTGGCTCAATGCATTTTCTGAGGCTGTAGCTCCAAAAGCAGCAGGGTGACTGTGTAGTTATTCTGAAGTTTCTCTTTTGCACCTGGGAGATGGATCTTGGTCTGACGAAACGCCACCACCAGCATCACTGCAGCTGGAACTCGTACCAACAGGGCACTGGGATGTTCTTTACTCCAATCAGTTGCTTAAGCTGAAATTTAGAGCTGAACAGTTTAAAGAGAAACCCTTCCCACCCTCCAGGGTTTGAATCTGGGTGAAGTGACCAAGAGGTATGGGGTAGCTTAAAAATGAGTGCTGGCATTCTACTTAGCAGTGCTATTAAAAGCAACTGCCTCAATCATATGTTATGAAAGCTTTTTGTATGGGCACCGTATTGGCAGCCGTGTCAGTGGCCTAAATTGAAGGCAAAAACAGTAGAAAACAAAGGGCTTTTTTTTTTTTTTTTTTTTAAACTTACTTACTTATTTACTGGCCTTACCAGAAGCTTCAGGAACCACAATCTTTTCATGTTAAACAGGACGCACACACCTCTCAGGTATCCAGATTGGCTTTTCAGCACCTGGTGGATAAACACAGACAGCCCCCCTAACTCTGGCCAGGACAGGTGCTGGCGGTTGCCATTGTCCAGAGGATAAATTTTTCCATTGAACCATAGCTTCTGTGGAGGGGGGAACAGAATAGTGTCGCTGGGCAGCACTACATCCTTCATAATCCAGCAGCAAAAAATTTAAAGTAAATAAGGTAAGAGAAAGAAGGGCCTGTGTGCCCTGACAGTTTTGGTATATGTCACCCTCTTTTAATTTTTTTAAATAAGTTTTGATGTGCTGGTGGGTCCTCTCAACAATAGCTTGTCCTTGTGGATTATAAGGGATACCAGTACTGTGTTTAATATCCCAGAATTCACAAAACCGGGAAAATTTTCTGCTAGTATATGCTGGACCATTGTCAGTTTTAATTTGTTTAGGCACTCCCATAACGGCAAAAGAAGCTAGCAAATGTTCAATTACTTGTTTAGTTTTCTCTCCTGAATGTAAGGTAGCCACGATCATTTTTGAATAAGTATCTACAGCCACGTGTAAAAAATGTTTGGTTCCCAAACCATTGACATGAGTGACATCTATTTGCCATATATCATTTGGTCTGAGACCTCTAGGATTTACTCCAAAGGATGGAACATGAATAAAGGGAGCACAAGTGGCACATGTGGAAACTATAGAAAGGGCCTCTGTTTTGGTGCATTGTGTCTGATGTCTTAACGTTTGAGCATTGAGATGAAATTTTTTATGTAATTGTAAAGCCCGATCATATTCTAGAGAGGCAAAGATTATTCGAGTAGCTTCATCTGCTCGCGCATTGCCTTTGGCAAGTGGTCCAGGCAAGCCAGAATGTCCTCTAATATGTCCTACAAACATAGATTGCTTTCTGGACCATATCAAAATCTGTAAGCTTTGTAACTGGGTAACAATTTTTGATGATTCTCCCACATGAGGGGCCACTTCTAGTTGGGGCATAATATTGGCCACATACACACTATCAGTATAAATATTAAGGGGCTCTTCAGGATATAATTGAAAGGCAAGTATCATAGCAGTAATTTCTATCAACTGAGCAGAGGCCTGAGGCACTACTACGCTTTCTATATGATCCCCATCCACAACTACTGCTTTTCCAGTCTTGGAGCCATCAGTGAAAAGTAGACGTGCCCCAGCTATAGGTTGAGTCTTTATTATCTTGGGAAAGATAAAAGGGCATAATTTAAAACTCTGAATGATTTTATGTTTAGGATAAGCTTGAACTATCTGTCCTTTAAAGGTGCACAAAAACAAACACCAGGAATCATCATTTTGAATCAAATTAGCAACCATTTCTTGGGTATAGGGCAAAACTATTATATCTGCATCTTTGGCAAATAAAGCCTGCCCCAAGCATCTACCCTTCCATAACAATTGAACTATTAATTCAGGATAAGGAATAACTGTGCGCCCAGGTGATGCAGAAAGATGTACCCAATAAATGGGACCCTTTTGCCAAAAAACACCAGTAGGTGCAAAATTAGAGGCCAAGACTAAAAATTGCAAAGGCTGTTCATAATCTATTTGTTGTACTGACAGTTCTTGTAATGCCTGTTCTATTTTAGTAAGGGCCTTCTTGGCCTCAGGAGTTAAAATCCGGGTAGATGTGGGTTCAGCATCTCCCTTTAGGAGTTCAAAAAGAGGCTTAAGTTCTCCTGTAGAAATTGAGAAAGAGGGCCTTAGCCATTGGATTTCTCCTAGGAATTGTTGCCACTGATGTAAGGTTTTTAACTGGGAGGTGGCCAACTGTATCTTTTGAGGGGCAATACCCACTCTTTGAATAACATAACCCAAACAACTATAAGGAGGTATCAATTGAACCTTTTCAGGAGCTATAACGAGACCCACTGATTTTAATCCTTTTTGTAATTTATCATACAATTCCATCTTTTTAAAAAGGTTCAAAACCAAACAAAGATAAAACAATAAATATTCTCAACCCATGATACAAAATCCAAAATTCCCTGCAGATGAATAACTTCTGTTGTGTTAAAACAAGAAACCATGTTTTCTTGATGAAATATTCTATTGAAAGATCCATAGTTTGTTTCCATAATTTATTGTAATGTTGTTGTAATAATAATCTCTGAGAAAATATTAATGAAGTATATTAACTTTCTGTGATGTGGGTGAGTTTCTAAGTATATAATCTGTTAGAAAGGCAATATTAATTGCATGCATCTGAACTGTCTTAACTTTCTCATCAGTATCATCATCATCATCATCACCACAATCATCTGATAACCTTGTCACAAAGTGGAACACCTGTCTCAGTCCTGAGATCTACTAAGAGCTTAGATCCTGATATTACATTTTTAACATCTGCAGTGATCAGGGAAGGACTGTGTTATGCATTTCCTCACAGAGGGTAAGGATGTCGGCCTCAGCATCCTGCTGCCTGACCCATGTGTCTTCTACCTTCTTCTCTATCTGCACTGGGTCCTTATCTAAGAATAAGCTGCTCATGAATATGCAAATTACTCGAGTCTATGGTGGTAAATATAGGAATGTCCACATCCAGAACAACATGATCAGTGTTCTCTCCACAGTTAAAAATTAAACAAGTCCTCATGATGACATGGAGTTGGATTATTCTCTTCTTCATGTTAGTAACCACAGGTAAGGGTCTTTCCAGGTACAAACCTGATGAAGTAGAATGGACTATGGTGCCATGACACACACTTCACCTTTTTCTCCGTAGGTGTTTACTCCCAGGTCCAACTGCAGCAGTCTGGTCCTGAGCTGGGAAAACCTGACGCCTCAGTTAAATTGTCCTACAAAGCTTCTGGGTTCAACATCGAAAGTACCTATATTCACTGGGTGAAGCAGAAGACTGGACAGGGCATGGGGTGGATTGGATTGATTGATCCCTCAGATGGTAGTACTGGTTATGCTCAGAAGTTCCAGAATAAGGCCAAACTGACAGCAGACACCTCCTCCAGCACACTCTATATGGAGCTCAGCTGTCTCACATCTGAGGACTCTGCAGTCTATTACTGTGCGAAGCACAGTGTTGCAACCACATCCTGAGTGTGTTAGAAACCCTGGAGGAACAGGAAGCTGTCCTGTACTGAGATGACAGAGAAGATTAGCTTGGAGATCTGTTTAAAAATCATTCTCAATGTCCCTTTTATGGCTCCTTCACAGGCTTATATGATCTTTGTTAGCTTGTCCAAAGGACTACTGTGATGCTAGTTGAGGATGCCCTTACAGTACATCATAAGTTTACCAGTGACCTTCTCCATTCACATGACTCCTCCTTAATGATCTAAAATAGGATTATTATTTTGTAGCACCACATAATGACACAAATATCTCTTCAATACAAGAGGCTGGAACTGTTGCTGCAGTAGCTAGAAATAAGCTGTAGAAAACAGACCAGTGAGGGATGAATCAGCAGTCTGTGCACAAGCAGTTACCCTTCCATTGTCCAATTTGATTTACCTACAACAAGTAAAACTTCTTTGTTTGAAAGGGTCCCCACAGATTTGGTGGTAGAGTCCTAACCCTCTACTGTACAATCATGTTTTATGTCTTTCATTATTGTGTTTCTGATCATGAATTTCTTACTATTTTAAATTATGGATGGAGGTGAATACCAGATATTGGAGGCCTAGGATTTAGAGTTTGCTATTTTGCCAACAAGATGGGCTCCTGCAAATAAAGGACTGGAACCTGAGAAGTGGGACTGCATGCTGAGAATTGTAGGGCCTGATACTGTCAGCAGCAGGCATAGGTGCTCATTCTTCCGTTTCCCCATATTGTATTGTGTTTGTTACCAATTCTGTACCAATTGGTTTATATTGCGTGGACCAGTTAAAAAGCCTTTACTATTTTGCAGGTATTTTAGAAGATGGTTTAGTGTATTAAGGATGATTAGAAAGTTTGCATCTCTATAAATTTTTAAAATGGCCATTTCTTTCTTCATTTGAAATATATAGGAAGCCATAGGACACAGCCAGAAATTGACCTTTATACTTCTCTGTGCCTTCATTTTGGAATGCTTTTATTAAATTATCAATAGTATTTGAGGAATTAACAACTATAGACTGGAGCTTCTTGAATTTACTGTTTGCATTTTAATACAGAGGTAAAAGAGAAAATTTGAAACTGCACCTTTATTATCTGTCTGCTCCTCTATAGCTTGTTGTAGCTGACCAGCAAGTTATAAAAGGGCTTTGTAGATTTCTGTCTATAGGGGGAAAGTTGCCTGAGGGAGTGTTAATATCAGGAACTTTATTTCATGTCCTCATAACATCTTGGAGGCTTTGGCTGTGAACCACTTGATGGTTGACAAGCACTTGGGCCACTGTTTGGAATTATCCTTGTCTGATAACTTGATGATAGGTAATTTTTGTAGAGGTTCCTGTCTATGGATATGAGCAGCAGTGGAGAGGCATTCATCCATCCATGACTGAAGACACAGACTAAACTGAGTGATAGTGAGCTTTATTTTCACAAGAGCCTGTCAGGCTAAGGATATTATTTTACACATATTTGCTATAACATTTATTAGTCCTGTATGAAAATGCCTCTCAACTCTACTTTGTAAAACATTTTTTTAGATTTTTTTAAAGTGGGGAAGGGAGAGCTTCATTGACAGGATTTGTCCTATTCTCTACTGACTGGAAACACAACCAATATCTGTACATCCTGAGAAAGTTCTTTAAGGTCTTTTCTTGGTAAGAATCATTACTGAATTAACACACAGAAGAAAATTATGGAGAGAATATGTAAAAAGTTCTGTAGGAAGCCTTTTTTTAAATACTGGAACTTGCTTTTCTTCTGGTGAGATTGGTGCTAGCCTAAGCTGGTTCCACAGTATTAAACGTTTAATATAACTGTTCCCATAGAGCAGCAACAGTTGTCACAGTTTGGCCTCAAGATTATGAATGAATCTCATGATCATCACACCATGAATTTTAATTTTTAGTTACATTAATAGTTGATGAGTTTATTACTTATGCTTTGGCTCTTATGTCTTTGTGTAAGTTTTGCAGTTGGTTTGAACACATTAATAGTAAACTCAGATTTATAAATATTGTTTCCAAATCACATTAAGAAATGAAATCAAAGCACTGCCCCTTGGTGTCATTTAACCAAGAGCAGGTCCAGATTTAAATTCCCTACTTGGCTCTTCCTGTGCTGTCTTCTGTTGTTCGTTTTGTAGGTTTCTGATTCTACTTATCTCCATCTCTTCCTCTGAACCTTTCTCTATGTCTGCCTGAGCCGCCCTCACTGTGTCTGCCTGTCCCTTCTTATTTCTCCCTCTGTCACCAACAAAAGTATTTGCTTTGTTTTTATTGAACAACTTGGAATCCATCAATTTGGAGAAAATTGGAAATATTAGACAGAAATCTTTAGCAGCGCTGTACTAGGATTAATTAATTTTTCTAGCAGACACAAATGATAAATAGTATTATAAACATCTTTTATATTCAAACAATATCTATTTATTATTTTTAACATTTTACAGTCTTAAGAGTTTCAAGTGCTTTATTTACTCTTGTTGTGTTCCCTCCCCTTAGTATGTAAAATATATTTTTAGTCAAAATATATTGTCACAAAAGTATAATTTCTATAATGTAGTTAACATTACTATTAATATTTTCTTCACAGAGTGTATTTGCTGACACAATAAGTAAATATTAATAGTTAATATTTCTGAAGTTCTGCATTATGCCATGTTATCTGGTCTCCTATCTATTTCCTTCTCAGTACCCAACCTCCACTCTAAAGTCTTTACAGAACATGAACCTACACTGACTGACACAGCATTGTCTCTTACAGTCTGAGGGCAGCTGGTGATCACACTTCTATAGCGCATGGGGTTGGATAAAATATTTGAATAATAACCAGCATGAAGACCTTGAGGACATGGTAATCTCAAGAGTGTGATTCAATGAGAAGACTCTAGCTCAGAATAGTAACATTTCATGCTTCTCAGCAGATTGTCATGTGCTTGATATGTCTGCTGCCATAAGGGGAATGCTTTGTGGCTGGTATGAGGGTTCTAGTGGATTACTATGTTAAATATTGTGTAAACCTATGTTGAGTTTAACATAGTGTTTGAAATACCAGCGATTTTATAAAAACATCCTTTTGGCTTCTACCAACTGGAAATCAGGGATTGCCCAGCAGGCAGGGAAATCTTCTTCATGCCTCTGTATTGGATGAGACCCTCCAATGTACTAAAAATGCATCTGTCAAGTGGTTGTAAGACCTCAGTTCAGGAATCTCTGGTACCTGTTGGATAAGTCTTTTTAAAGTACTCAGGCACCCTATACTACATGTTGTAGAGATCTTCAAACAGGGTTGTGTGTGTAAGAAAGACTGAAATATGAATTTCTGAGCCAGAACTATGCTGTGGAAATTATTCTTTCAAATCACAGCTTATACTTCACATTCTGCCCAGAAGCAAGAAATGACTCATTTCAATCTGATACCATGTCAATGAGACCTAATTTGTCATAGTCACCACCCAGAGATGTTTCGTAAACTATAGTATTTCCTAAAGATATCCTATATATCCGTGTTGGGGATTCAAATAAGAAACCTAAATTTTATTCAAGACCCATTGTGGTCGTCTAACTTAGGTGCTCTTACCCAGCTGTAGGCCAATGGAGCTACAAATGACCTTGTCTTCTCTAGTTACAAAAATACTGGTGGGTATTGCTAGGACTGGATCCAAGTGCATCCAGGGAAACCTTTGGCATTCAAGGGGATGTTAATAGTAACACAGGCACAACCTAAAATCATTCTCTGACACATCCACTCACTATCTACAGACAAACAATAGTCATTAATCTCTTCACCTGAGCACTGTGAAGTTTCAAGGATACATGGAGCCAGCAATCAACAGAACAGAAATCAGATAAGGAGTAGAAGGGACTCTCTGGCCTTTATAGTCTTTTAATTAAAGCTTACTAGGTCATCTGTTGATGCGTTGTTTGTATGTGAAGTTCCATGCTCAAATACAAAAAAGTGTGTTAAATATTCAGAAATTTATATGTTAATATTTATTTTATCTAGTTCTATTTATTCTTAATTTTGAAAAACATATATTTTATTCAGTATATTATGACTACAATGTCCAGGGATGTTTCCCAAGCACCCAGTCTCTATTGGGTGCTCTCTTGACTTCTTCTATTGAGGTATCTATTTCTATCTCCCTCTTTGCTCCTCTCACTCAACTCTCTCCTTTTTTCAAGATTTGTTCCCAAGTCTTCTTGGTTGCAACCCATTAAGACCCCAATTTGCTAAGGTGATCTTCTCTATTTTCTCTTCTTAGGGGAATCTCTGGATGTTTCTCTTAAGTTCTTTCTGATCTCAAGCTGTTCGGGGTTCTTTGTTCTTTTTGTCTAAAGTCCACTAATGAGTGAATACATCCCATACCTCTCTTTCTGGGCTTGTGATACCTTGCTCAGGAGGATATTCTCCAAATCCATCCATTTGCCTAAAAATTTTAGAATGTCGTTTTTTTTTTTTTCTTTTCGCTGAGTATTACTCCATTGTGTACTGTTTGTTAATCCATTCATCAGTTGAGGGGCATCTAGGTTGTTTCCAGGTTCTTGCTATTATGAATAATGCTGCTATGAACACAGCTGAGATAATGCCTTTGGGGTACGAATGTCCACAATCCTGCCTGATTTTATAGTGTATATAAAACTAAAATGCAGAAGAAACATATTCTCATTGTGTATAAATAGAATTACAAGCTTGTGGAAGTAACAGACCAATATCTGATTTGACTTGAAACCCACTATATGAGATGGAACCCATATTTGATCCTACTGGGGTGACCAGGAACCTGAGGCCAGATATCTAAAGGACTTAGGGTAAAATAAAATACTGCTGTTCTACAAAAGAAATGTCGCAGTAAAATACCCAATAATGACATTCTTCTATACTCATATATCAATATCTTGCTAAGTCACCATCATAGAAGCTTCCTTCTATAACAGTTACGAAGAAATACAAGAAACCAGAATTAGATAAAATGCAGAGAGTGAGAAACTTCGAACATTCAGCATTTAATATGATTTTCCTATAAACTCTTCCCCTAAATGTTCAAGCAATCCTGCAGAAGAGAATGTGGATAGAGTATCAAAGCCGGTGGGTATGGAAGACACCAAGGAAAAAGTCCTTATAAATACAAGAGGACAGACAGACACAAGAAGTATGCGTGCGTCTGAACTTTATGGGGCCTTAGAACTGAAAAAAAGTTAACACATGACACATTCCTATCCCAGATGCTATATCCAATTCATGACTACATACAAATGAAATTGTAGCTTTCCTCAAACGGATCTCACTGGGGAAACAAATTACTTATGAGAACAGGCACCATGTCCAGCATTTGATTGCCAACAGATTTCCAAATCAAAGCAATTTTGGGGTGCTCTTTGTCTCAATGTCATGTCAGGTTTTTCCTCAATTTTATCTTAATTCATGTTTCATTTCTCTCTCTCTCTCTCTCTCTCTCTCTCTCTCTCTCTCTCTCTCTCTCTCTCTCTCCCTCTCCCTCTCCCTCTCCCTCTCCCTCTCCCTCTCCCTCTCCTCTCCCATCGATCCTTGGAACACATATTATTGTTCTATATATGTTTTCATGCGATTTCCAAGTTGCAAATGTTCCAGAATACTTGTAACCACATAAGACAGTGTAAAATTGAATAGGTCACAAAACAAAATACGTGACTTTCTGGAGAGAGTCCCTCCTCCTGGCTGTTCACTTTTAGGAAAAACCAGTATGACTTGAGGAGAAGAGCATAAAATATGTACTGTCACTGAAATGTCAGTTATCAATGAACACTTTCAAGAGCCAGTTCAGTCTGAAGCTGAGCTCTGAAACCTCTGAAGACACAGACTTGCATTACTTTGCAGCAGACACAGTGAGCAGGTGGCTTGTGTTCTCAGCAACAAGCCCACTTTGAGGATTCTCAGAACCAGCAGAGGGTGATGTTGATCCAAATTTTACCAAAATAAAAAATGATGCAATTGTTGGGAGAAACATCTGGAGACTGCAGAGTCCTCTGAGACTCTGTTTCCTGTCTTAGCCTCCAATAAATGCAAAGACCATACAAGACACACACACAAGATGTGACCTGATTCCAAATTTATTAAAGTAAGTATTCTTTGTTAAGCAGTATTGCCCATATATATTTTATTTTTTATATATGGACATTATTGGAGTGACAAACATCAATAGTGTACATGCAAAAGGCTGCAAATGTTCCAAACATGAGGTGTCTGACATCTAGTGATTGACATCACAACCATCAGCAGCATCTGCAATTCTATCTGTAACTTCTTAGCACTGGCAGGAGGGGTTGTCTCAGCTGGAATGTATGATTGTGTGTTGAGATCTCAGTCTTTGATGATCCATCCACAGTGTGGAGCCCATGCTGCTCTGCTGTAGGAATCCTAGTCCAAAGGTGTGATACACTTACCCTTAAAGCCCTCAGCTCATGGGACACAGATGAGGAGAAGCTCAAAATAATCACATAACCTGTCTTTCACTTCATTTTGAATTTTATCTTTCATTTTTCTGTGCATGTTTTTTTCTAAGATTAAAGGATTCTCTTTCTCTTTCTTTCTTTCTTTCTTTCTTTCTTTCTTTCTTTCTCTTTCTTTATTTCTTTCTCTCTCTCTTTCTCTCTCCCTCTCTCCCTCCCTCCCTCTCTCTGTCTTTCTCTCTCTGTCTTTCTCTCTCTTTCTTTCTTTCTCTTTCTTTCTTTCCTTTCTTTTCTTTCCTTCCTTCCTTCCTTCCTTCCTTCCTTCCATCCTTCCTTCCTTCCTTCCTTGCTTCCTTCCTTCCTTCCTTCCTTCCTTCCTTCCTTCCTTCCTTCCTTTCTTTCTTTCTTTCTTTCTTTCTTTCTTTCCAGACTCAGATATTAATGTCTGGATAACACTGCACTCCATGACATTAAATCCTTCTTTGGTAGCAGGCTTTATACACCATCTAAAGGATTGTCTGGTTTCTCTTCTACTCAGTGCATATGTTGATCTTGTTACCCACACCACCATCACATAACATGCTCTCTCCACATGAATCACATAGTAATATTATCATATTCAATCGAGGTGCTTGACAATGTCTGAAGGATGCATTGAATTTTTAGGTTTGTGTAACATCTATTTCCTCTCCAGTGCTTTTCTCCCCATATATCACTGTGATGAGCAGGGAGAGCCAGTCATGCCTACAGCACTGACTGCAATTATATGAGAAATAAACTTTCAAATTGAGAATATCTGGGGTTTGTAACTTTGAAATCTATAAAACAGTTCAGTGCCATGATGTGAATGGAGAAGATATGCTATTCTGAACTTAAAGTAATATATTCTAAATTTAGCCCTCATTGTCAGGGTATATAGTATCTACACTTATTAAAAAGGCTGCATTAAATCTATGAATTTTAATTTTCATAGCAAATAGTCCATATCTTTCTTTTAAATTATTAGCCTTGCAAACAGAAGCACTTCTGAAAAAATTAGAAAAAAATATATCTGCATTCTCTGCACCTCACATCACAGACTTAAGACGAATCATCACACTTTTATGCCTGTGTGGACAAAACATCAGCTGGCAAGGAGCATTGTGTGTTAGTTTTCTTTCCATGGTGTTACTACAACTTTGTGGTAAGAGCAGGTTCATGCTTTTAGAAACATTTTGATGGGCTTATCTTTTTAAACATTGAAATAAGAAGATGTTTCATTCATATAAATGAACTGCTCATTTTAATGTCACTTTATTTAAAGAAATCAGCAGTTTACTCAAGCCTCTTTCCATATTTTCAATTATGTTCATATCACAATTTCAGTGTGAAAGGTCTCCAAAGTTAGGCAAATCATTTTTTCCCTAAGTTCTAAAACATCAGTAGTGAAAAGAAAAAGATTATATCGTTGTAGTATGAGGTTTCTGGCATGGACTTTCCGGCCTAACCTCAAGGTCTAGGCCCACAGACCTGCAGACCTGCAGACCAGCAGTCCTACAGAGATACACAGACACTTTCATTAGTTTTTGGCTGATCAGCTGAGGCTCAGGCATATCACTTGCTAGCTCTGTACCCTTCACCTAACCCATGTCTCTTGTTCAGTTAAGCCATGTGGCTCATTACCTTTCTTTAGAGCAGCATGGTTGTCCTTGGCTTCCTCTGGCTTCTCTCTGGTACTCTTCTGGCACTCTGCTCTCAGAGATTTTGCTTAGTCTGGTAGCCCCGCCTACACTTCCTGCCTGCTTTTGGCCAATCAGCTCTTTTTATTAAACCATCTGGTGGGCCAATTATTTACCATGAAACAACACAATACCCCTACATATTGTGACTTAGCATCACTGAACCTATGAATACAATCCTTTGAACCTGTATGTTATGACTTCCAGCATTCTCTGTCCTTCTGCCCCTCCTCCAGGATGATGGTCATCTCAGAGATTTGAGCTAACTAATCATGGTTTTCCTACAAATTATGTCTTCTACTGCTGTTTATAAATTTATCAGAAATAAAGGGCAGTATAAAGATGAAACTACTAATGCTGAATACATAGAAATTGCAAATATCAGAGCCAGGAAATTGACAGATTTGTAGTCAATGAAACATCACTTTCTTCCATGCCGTTGTAGACTGAATAACTGCAGACTGCAAACAATACATATTTTTCCTTGTTGCACTCAGACAATAATCTTCAGATGTGCTGTATACTGAGGACCTAGGTCTTACTATGAGAGCTGCTCTCTATGGGGAGCCAAGATTATCTATTAGTAGATTTGATTGTCTTAGGAATGACTGTAGAGCAAAAGAAAGCATGATATGTCATGAATAATAGACTCTTCATGTTGAGCTGTTTATAATGCCATGATTGATAGAGTATTTACGGAGACATGTACGTAATTCTCATCAAATTCTGGGATTATATTTGCATCCATTAGTCAAATGTCATTGGTCTGTCTATGGGCAGAACCCCTGAGGAAATTGGTTTAGTACTAGATACTTCTTTCCTGCTACATTAGAAGCCTCTGATTTATAACCTCATATACAAGCAAAATATACATCAATATCCTGAATTTATGTTGTAGGTATTTGTTTTAAAAATGTAGCTTTACTTAGATATTTAAACATATATGCACACATATCCATAATACTGCTATTAGATTGTCTCAATTCTGCGAGCACATTCCAAGTCCATCCTTTCCTGAAGATATTCACCTTTTGAAAATCTTAACTGACACAAGCCCTGTCCAAAACTAAGAGAACTCTGAACTTGGAAATGTAGACGAGGAGAACTAAAGTTATTTAAGTACACACATCCTCCAACCATGAGGATTCTTGTCAAACAGATATCCCCTCTCTTTATTCCTTTAAAGTGCATGCAAATGAAGAGGTGAAATGGATTGAATCACAGTGTGTATGTGCTTCATTTATACTTCCTTCTTAATGCCAGTATCTTTTTCTGGAATTGTTAACTTTTCTGTAAGTATCACAGTGGATTTTTGTCTCCTGTTGACTTCTTTATTGTCACCTCTCTCTATGTCTGCCTGAGCTGCCCTCACTGTGTCTGTCTGCCTCTTTTCTTTTTTCTCTTTCTGTCATTAACAAAGGTATTTGCTTTGTATTTATTGAACAACATGGAATACATCACTTATGAAAAATTGGAAATATTAGACAGAAATCTTTAGCAATGTTGTACTAGGAATACATTAATTTTTCCAGCAGACCGAAATGATAAAGAGTACTATAAACATCTTTTTTATTCAAATAATGTCTATTTATTATTTTTATCATTTTACATTTTTATGAATTTCAAATGTTTTATTTACTCTTGTTGTATGATCTGGCTATTTATTCTGCCTGTGTATTCCAACATAAGTACCAGTCTCTTGGAATGTAAAATATACTTTCAGTCAAAATATACTGTCACAAAGTATAATTTGCATAATCAAGTTAAAATTATTATTAAAATGTTCTTCACAGAACATATTTACTCACACAATAAGTAAATATTAATTGTTAACATTTCTGAAGTTATCCATAAATTGTTAATATTTCTGAAGTTATCCTTATCATCTCTCTATCTATCTATCATCTTTCTGTCTGTCTGTCTATCTATCATCTATCTATCTATCTATCTATCTATCTATCTATAATCTATCTATCAATCACCTATCTATCTATCTATCTATCTATCTATCTATCTATCTATCTATCTATCTATCTATCTATATCTATATATCTACCTCCCCATCTATCATCTATCATCTGTCTATCTATATGTATATCTGGTTCCACTTACTCCTTGGAGCTTGTTGTCAATCATGCAGTTTCACAACTGTTATTCACTAAACTTATAGCGGGTACATTCAGGTCTATAAAAGCAATAGCCATGGCATTCCATGAATAAGAATATGGTGAGCTTGGAAAAGATAAATCCAGAGAGTGACAATGGAGATATGTCTGAGAACACAGCCTGTATTTCTACCCAGAAAGAACCATAAAAAGGGGATGAAAATTCCCTTTTAAGTCTTTATATCCATATCTATTGCGCATCTATGATAAAAATGTTGACCTAATGAACAGAGTGAACCACATTCTAAATTTTGCTCAATTCTCATCACTTCCTCAGTGTGAAAATATTTTCCGTAGGTGGAGAAAAGTCTTCATGTCCATATTTGTTTGTAATCTAGCTGTAATCATGTACAGCCACAGGATTTGGGTAATTGCATCATGAAGCAATAGCATATTGTGGCTCTCAAATATTCTCTCTCTGTTTACTGACTTCATCACCTGTGGTCATTGCTAAAGCTATGAACTTAAACAATCAGTTCTCAGAACCAGCAGGGGGCACTGTGGATTCATCAAGTCTCTCAGAAGCAGGTAAGGATGTTGTGCATTGAGAAGATTTCAACTGCCTCATCTCATTGTCAGTCTCATTACATTCAGAGACCATGGTGTAGTTGACATGTGAGATATTCCTGCTACAACACACTGGAGAGAATATTTGTTAAATAAAATCCATGGTGATGTTACTAAGGTCCAGATTGTATTCTTGCTGCTCATGGAAATGATACTAGACCATGAAAGACTTAATAAAGACTAAGAGCATTTGAGATCCATGGCACTGAGCAACATTTTGGGAAAAGTTGTTTTAGAAGTTGTCAGCTAAGATCAGAGGTGTGCATATTTCTGTTGAACAATGATGTAAAATAGACATCAGGCTCCAAAGCTCTGTGCAAGTATCTGATAGGGTCAGCATGGTCAATGCAACTTCAAAACATCACAAATAGGGTTGACACTAATGAAATTCATCTGACTTTTGAAACATTAAAGTGTGGTTCATTTTACTGAACGCAGATGTGCTGACCAGAATTTTACCAGGATGGTGGGACATTGTCTGCACAGGTGCCAGGATAAAACAGGGAATACATTTCATCAGACAAGTTTATGCTTAAACCTCACCATCCAACTGATGAACACAGAAGAACCTTACATGCTCTGTCTCAAAAAGAAGCAGATCTTCATCTAAGGAATATTATTCCTCATGATGGTACAAATTACAGACTTTGTGCTTTTAAATTCGAGGCTATTCACAGAAGGACCTGAACCATATGTGAGCCTCTTTGGCTACAATCCCAGAGCACACAGGATCTCACTGTGGACTGAAGTCAGATCATCCTCTACCTGGTGGTGCAGCTATAGATAAATGTATTGCTAGAATCAGGGCTGATGTGGAGTCAGATACTGAAGTAATAATGGCATCTTTTCTGCAAGTTGTGTTCATTCCAGTGTTTAGATAAAAGTGTCTGGAGTTGGATAAAAGTTCTTGAGGTTCAATAAAAATTTTCTAGAAAACTTTGCTTCAGATCTCATTTCCATTTTGAATTTTGTGAGGCAGAACATAACTTGAGCCAGAAAGGACAGGATGGGTTCTCCCAAGAACTGGCCAACAATCTACAGAGAGAAGATCCAAGACAGAACATAACAACATATAAACACTATATCCAACACAGTCTCTATGGCGCTTATCAGGCTGACATCTGAAGACTCTGCCATCTATTACTGTGCAAAGAACACTGTCACAGCATACATCAGAAACACAGAAGGAGTAGAAAATTGCTGTGGCATTGAGAGAAAGGATAAAATTAACCTAAAAACTTCCTAAAATTTGTAATTATGAAGGAAACTAACAAGAAATTAAAGATAAACTCTATCACATAAAGAATTTTCATACTAATGCTGTGTTCAAGATACAGAAGATAGAAGTTTTAAATTATACAGTTGAACCACTTCTCACTTTGGTGATATCAATGTGAGCATGTGTCTCCCGTGGTCAATATTTTGGATTAGATATGTTTGATCACATTTTACATCAATATCAAATTCTATATTTAAAGCATTGAGGTTGACTATAAACAAAATTTATTTATTAAACTAGTTTACATTTATAAATTTTAGATCATGGGCTCTGATATTGCGCCCTGCCCAGGGATGAGACCATCCTAGTCGATTCCACTCTAAATACCCTGCTCCATAATCATGGCATGTGTCAGAACAGTAAACGCAGTGACATAATACCTTCCTCTCCAGTCTTTGGGAGGCATGGACTGATACACATCACAGTGCCCCTTGGTGCTTTTCTGGGTCCTGAGTAGTAATTAGTGTACCTGATTCTTGCCATTTCCCCAGAGGAAACTGTGGGGATGTGTCTGTAACTTCCTTCAGAAGTAAGTTATTGAGTGTACAGGAAAATTCAGAAATAACTTTAAATTGATCTTCCTGCATTTTATAACTCTGCCTACTGAGAAATCCGTTATATATCAATCTATGACAGAGTAAGAGTGGAGATGTGTGCCAATAATCAGAAAATATATTTCACAATAGATAACCTCAGAAAATCTATTCATAATGCTTAGATCCATACTTAAGTACTATTTAGAAGAGTAAAATATAGCACAGTTACGAAGGGAACTTCTGGGGATTTGTGATGAATGAAAACAGGGCTGTGAGTGGAGAAGGAATAATAATCCACAAAGTAAATGGAGATTAGGAAAAAAGCTAGAAATCTATGTGTGATGTATTCACTGGAAACTCCTGCTCACTTTCACATTTATGGAGTCAGATCTGCACACATTATAATCCTAATATTACCTCAATTCAGTAGAATAAGATTATAGTATCTATTTATATTGTCACAGAGCCTTAGAATTTTGTAAACTGAGATTTTCTACATACCATGTAAGCATGCAGTCTTTTCTGTTGAACCCATTAACATCCCATTTACTTAAGTATAAAGTAAATCCTTATAGATATTACTCAGCCCAACCGAGACTCCAAAATGAATTTTTATTTTTTCCTATTTCTATTCCTTTATTTTCTTCTCTTACATTCTTACTTTTTGCCAGTGTTTACAGCACAATATTTCTTCTTTTTTTACTTAATTTTTTTTTATTTCTACCTCTGCTCCCCCTCCCTTCCCTCTTTCCAGTCCCTCCCAATCCTAGCTCAGCCTCCCCCATCTCATGCTCCCCTCTATTCCCCAGGGAGGGCAAGGAGTCCCCAGGTGGGTCAGCTCAGCCTGGCATATCCTGTTGATTTAGGTCTGAATCCCTCATCTGAGTATGAAGGCTGGGTTACAGGTTGCTGTGTGGGAAATGGGTTCTGAGATGTACATGACTAAAATTTTTAAATGATTATAACAATAATGGTTAACAAAAATGATTTCACATATGATTATAATTTTTATTTATGAGTCTATTGTACATATACATTTTGCATATTTTGTTGTTAACATCCACACTTCATTTTCTCTCCCTTCTTATTTTTACATTATTCTAATAGAACATTTAACTTATCAGTTATTATATATTTAAATACATAGTTGTATATACCTATGGAATATGTAAGAACCACTAATGAGAAAGTCATATAGTGTCTGTCAGAAGCAGTTTTAATTAGTATAGATATCTGCAGTTACATCCATTTTCATACAAGAGGTGTAAGTTTCTTATTTCTTTCAGAGGAAAAGCTTCTGTTGTGCTGTGTATATACCTATGACTTCTTGATGCAATCCTGTTGACGGACATGTCATTTATTTCCATATGTTAGTTATAAAATAGTGCTGCAATATGCCTTGATGAGCAAATATTTCTAAAGCATGTATTTATTTATTTGATCATTTTTTGTCAGTTGTTACTATAAAATCTGCTGTAAATGAAAATATTGTATGTATCTGAAAGAAGCCTGTAAATTTTCATAACTTAGGAGGTTTTGAAATTTTCAGTTACCATAATTCAATTACCACCATAATCTCCACCTGTAAATCAGACTGGCATTCTCATCACAAAGTGGAGCAGCTGCCTCAGGACTGAAATCTCTGGAGAGCTTAGCCCCTGATGTTACACCCACAGGGTCTGCACAGGCTTATGGAAGAGGTATGGGTACATTTCTTCTGAGGGGATTAGGACTTGGATCTCAGTGTCCTGCTGTCTTACCCAGGTATCCTCTGTCTCCTTCTCTAGCTGAACTAGATCCTCATCTAAGAAGTTCCCTGCCTCATTAACATGCAAATTTCATGAGTCTACTGAGGTAAATACAGGGATGCCTCCACCCAACAACAACATTTGGTTAGTGATTTCTCCTCAGTCACTGAGCACAGAGGTCTTCATCATGGGATGGGGCTGGATCATTCTCTCCCTTCTGTCAGTCACTACAGGTAAAGTGCTTACCTGTCTGAAACCTGAGAGGGGGCAGGCACTAAAGTGCCAATGGAATTAAATTTGTCATGGTCTCTGTCTCTCTGCAGGTGTCCACTCCCAGGTCAAGCTGGAGCAGTCTGGGCCTGAGCTGGTGAGGCCTGGGGCCTCCTCTGTGAAGTTGTCCTGCAAGGCTTCTGGCTACACCTTCACTAGCTACTATATTAGCTGGGTGAAGCAGAGGCCTGGGCAGAGCCTAGAGTGGATTGGATATATTTATCCTGGAAGTGGTGGTACTAGCTACAATCAGAAATTCCAGAACAAGGCCACACTGACTGCAGACAAGTCCTCCAGCACAGCCTACATGGAGCTCAGCAGCCTGACATCTGAGGACTCTGCAGTCTATTACTGTGCAAAAGACACAGTGTTGCAACCACATCCTGAGTCTGTCAGAAACTGTGGGGGAGCAGGAAGCTGCCCTGAGACTGAGATGACAGAGAAGATTTGCCTGGAGAGTTACTCAGAAATAATCATTCTGAGTGTCTTTTTTTCCTGATTTTTCCTTAGAAACTTATAGTGATATTTCAGTTTTGCAAAAAGATATCTAAGAATTAAATTTTATCTGACTAAGATGCTCCTAGAGTATACCATTGTCAGTCTATTCACCAGAGACCATCTCCATTGACATGTTTCTTCACTAATAAAACAATTAGAACAGGCAGAGGAACACCTAAAACTAAGGTCCACTTGAGGGGTTATATGGAATCCTAGTATAATAGAAGCTTCTTAATATATAAGCACATATGAAAGAAATTTAGATGAAATTACCTAATAATGGGGGAAACAAACTACCAACAAGACACCTCTCTATTCCAAACAAGCACTCTAGTTCTTTGTGTTATATCTAATCAATTTGTTGTCCAATGAACTCCAATGAAAACTTCCAAACTACTCATGCTATTGTTAAGGCTACTGGTTGCTTTCCATATGCTGATGGCAAGGACATCTCTGAATATAGCATTTTCAAAATTCATTGAATGTGGAGAAAATGCACTGGAGTTTTCCTAGAGCTTTTAGTTTACTGAATAGTGCTCAGGATACTGGGGTATACACTGTACGCTGCCAACAGAGAAAAATAAACACCAAAATGTGTAGGCAGAGTTTTACTTACAATGCACCAGTCCAAAATTATTATTTATTAGAATCTAAATCAACACTCACGATACAAGTAGTAGCTTATAGTGGCACCTAAACAGGAACTGGAGTTTTCAAGCGATGGACCAGCGATGGACAGACAATGGATGGACGTTGGATTCCTATCCAGTCTCTCCAACAGCCAGGAACCAGGAAGAGACCTCCCCGTGTTCCAGCAGCCCAGTATCAATGGGGTTGGTCACACCCCCTCCATGTTGGCCACACCCCCTCCAGGAGCTCTGGACCCTTGATAAACGTCTTATGACCTTATCAGCTGACACCTGAATCCTACTACATCTCCCCCGTTTTTCTAACTAAGAAGATTCTAAATTAAGAGTATGTACAATAGGAATTATTATGAGGTACTAACCTTAAATACCTATTCTTCAACCCCTTCAAGACCTGAGAAGGAAGATGTATCACTTGAGAGTCAGAAGTACATGGAAGTAGTGGCTTCCTAAATTTGGGAGAGGTCAGCAACACAGTTACCTGGACAATCACCTCTGTTTTTGTGCACCGTTGGAGCATCTATCATATTGGCTATAAGCCTATGGTATCTGACAGATCTTTTCACAAGCAGGGCAATTTTGGAGGGACTGTCTTATCCTGTCCAGGTAGGTTTCGTCAGTCTCCATCCATCAACTTGTTCGTCCAGCTTGACACCATGTGTATACTGTCAGTAATCAAGGTAAGGACGGTTCCTTACTAAACCAGCCATTCTCTGCCAAAAGGACAAACTCCAATGGAGTATCCTTGATGTTCAACACCATCTCGTGAAGGGAGCAGTGACACCAGGAGTCATCATGTCTCTCGTGGACGAATTTCAAATGTTAAAAGCCTTTTGCCAAGGTTCACTTCCTGCCCATAATCGTTCAGTTTCTTCATTAGTCAAAGGCACTGAGCTGAAAACCTGTGCCTGCTTACTGAGCTGAAAACCTGTGCCTGCTCACTGAGCTGAAAACCTGCACCTCAGCACTGGACCAGGGGGCTGTAAACCTTGCCTGGGTAGTGAGAGGGAGCTTTAAGCCCAAGTGAACAGTCTGTATGTCCCCTGCCCTCTTACAATTTCAAAACACAAAGGGACCCCGTATACCCGAGGGTACAGGTATATTGACATTGACACATGTTACTATATGTCTAGAGGATTAACATGGGTATTTTGTGACAAACATAGGTGACTATAATCTATAATTCTTTTCAACCTAGATAAGTTAAAGCTAAGGCTTTTATTATAAGGCAGACACTATATAAACATACATATAGTTTAGCAACAAAGACTTAGAGAATGACAAACATATAAACATCCTAAACAGAAGTAGAAATTGTATAGTGCAAACCACAATATGTTTAATATGAATTAATGTACAAAATATTTTAAACAGAGGTAGATGTGTACACACAGTATGACAAATATAGATTTGAATTTGTATCAATATACAAATTATCTTAAATAGATGTAAAAATAATTTCACATTTGTATTAATATATAAGAACCCACAGCAGTGGAAATTGTTTCTGGCTAATAATTGACTAAATTTGTTTTCAGGTAGATACAATAATCTACCCCATCTGTCCTATCTACTCCCCATTTTTCTTCTTCAAAAGGAATTTCTGAGTCTAATTTTATTGTTCCAGCCTCAAACCAGTTAAAACTTATAACCTCCCTAACAGAATGATAATTATTCATAACTCTTGGAAGATAAAACTTATTGGGAGAGGGGTGTATTTTTTCTTAGAATTGCTTCCTGCTGACTGTGGGTGACAGTGTCTCTGTGGAGGTTTGCCAAAACCTAAAACTGTAGATAAATTTCAAAGGACTAGATGTAACATCCATAGCCAGTCTCAGAGTTCTGGGTAGGATTATCTGAAGTTTTGCTTAGAGGTGTAATATAATGGATAAACTTAGTAAGCCATCTTGCAACTATTCTGAACTGTTTGAAATCTAGAACCAATCATTGAGTGGTGTGTGCCAACTAACAAATGTGATATTGAACTAGATAGAATCATTGTGGTAGGGCCTCATCTTCTTTATGGAAGCTTTGGAGATTGCTGTTAGGAAAAATGGCTGTTTACTATGGAAAACTTAAACATTATTGATACCAAATGGAAAATATATTTTTTTAGAAAGAATGGTTATCAAAGAAAGGTTTGAAAAGATCAAGATAAGTATAGAGAAAATGGAATTAGAAATAAAATTGCAAAAACAGCAGTCCCTAGATATTGGCTTTCTTCTGTCCTTCACCAGGTGGAATTTCTGATATGAGAAAAAGTCTTTTAATTTTTTCTTTTTAGCAACATGCTTGGGTTTAGAGGAGAAAGTCATTTATTCCAACAGCAAAGCCAGTTTAATTTGTATTGAGTCTGGACCACAATTTTCTAAAAGGTAAGGAGATATAGATGTTAAACAGTGAAAATTTACCCTGTAGAGTACATTGGTTCTACTGGCACTGATAGAGCTGATATTTTTTTGCTTATACATTTTCAGGATTGCTTTTCCTCCAGCTTTAGAGGTCCAAGTATCTAACATCTTTTTAACTCCTTGAAAATTGTCATTTCTATTTTTCTGTAAACACAAAAACAAAACCCTGCCTTGACCCTTGATAAAGGCATATTTATAAATTCCCATTTATATTCTATATATCATCCTTGATACTTATCCCTTGCTGGCTTTTTATGAGTAGTAACTGGATAGATCAGAGCAGAGTCATCTTTAAAAGTGATGTTGATTCTCTGTTGACCATGCTTTACCATTCTTAATTAAATAAGCACAATCCTTCCATTATTGAAATCAGGAAAGCATCAATTTCTCCACGACATGACACTCTTGAACACCAAATGTTTCTAATGATTCCATGGAATTAATAAATGTATGATTTCAATCATTAATGCATGATTCTACAAATTTAAGCTTCTCCATCATTTGATGTACTAGGTTTCTGGGTTTCTTTTCTTTGTTTTCTCCTTAGATGTTTTTCTGTGTGTATTTGTATTTTCATGAGATTCCTCTGTGTGTGAATCAGTGTCTCTCTGTTTCTTGTGGGTTTTTTGTTGACACTTTTCTCTCTCTGTTTTGTCATATTCCATCTTTTGCTTTCTCTTATTTTCTTATTAGTTTTAGGTTCTTCTCTGTTTCATAATGAGGAATAGAGAAAGAAGTGATGTGTAACTGGGTGGAAGAAGAGTTAGGAAAGAATGAAGGGTGAGAGCAAACAGTAATCAATTTATTGCTATAAATATGTTTAGTAAGAATAGATAAAAATCTAAAAAGTAAAGAAATGATGAAGGCAATTTCTTTACTGTGTTAGTCTCTCCTGCCCACCTGAGTAGACTTTGAGTATCCTGTCTCTGTTTAAATTGCTTACATGGTAATTTGAGCCTTGGACATCCAGAAATTTAAAGATGATGCATATGCAAAACGTATAATCCTAAGGTACAGTGTAATAGATGAGGCTGTTGCTGGAATCCGAATACGTTTTGTAACAAAAACTTATATTCAGATATTAGGGTAAATGTTTAAAGGGCAGAGCAGCAGAGAAACCAGCCACAAGAGAAAAATCTCACCATCACTGACTCCTCAGGCTAAAAGGGGTAGATCTTGTCTCCACAATCCTCAGACAGAATGCCTCTGACTCCTCAGCTGAAAGGGAAGGAAAGGCTCCAACTCCTGTCTCCTCCTGCCTTATATACCATTCTGTGCCCAGTCATATTACTTCCTGTTTCAACCTTCTTAGTGCTGGGATTAAAAGCTATGTGCTTCCCAAGTCCTGGAAGCAGAGGAATGGGATCCAAGTGCAGAAATTAACGATGTCTTCCACCACTGCCTGGCTATCTTTCTTTTTTGAATTGGATTAATCTCATGTAGTCAAAGTCTGGCCCTGAACTTGAAGATATCCAGATGGATCTCTGCCTCTTGAGTGTTAAGATTAAAGGTGTGTGTCACTACTGCCCAACCTCTATGACTAACTCTGTGTCTGGCTCTGCACTCTGATTTTCACACAAGTTTTATTTCTTAGGTTATAAACAATATATCACCACATTAGGCAAATTTGCTTTAGGTTTTATCTTTGTTCTTTTTTCTTTCATTAAAGAGCTTCTCCATTGCTTATCTCTAAGTGTGCAGAATAATTTATAGTGGGAAAACACACTATGTCTATGTCAATGACATCAGTAACATTGCTAAGTGCTTGTTACCATGAATTAGGGTAAGAGAAACTGTCATTCAACTAGAATATTGGATTTACAGCTGCCCCACTGACTGGGACTGATGTTCATCTCTAATACTGGGATTCATAAGTGAGAAACTTATTAGTTACTCATTTCCTACCTTTTGTAAACTGATATAGAGACCTGTCTAGTCCGGAGGCTCCATATGGTGAGAATACTCACTGGAATCAGAAGTAAGAAGCTTGTTAAAATTTACCCAAGTAGGTATCCAAATAAATAGAATGGTCCCAAAATCACTTCTCAGGGAAGAAGTCCACTGTTAGAAGTTTGAGTAGAGGGCAAGTCTTTCTGTGATCCATTAGAAAATTCTCATTGCCATCAGTAGTGCCTCTTTCAGGTGAATAAGTACTTCTTCAAAGAAGTGCTGAGATGTGCGATGGGTGGGTTGACCAGGGCCAGTCATGCTGTCCAGATACTTCAGTGGGAGGTTCTGTTAATAAGGCTTCACACCACTGATGGCATATTGTACAATTTCTAGTTGGTATTTAATGAAAATTCAGACCCAGATATTGGGGAGAAGCTGGAATATCAGAGAGAAGAACCTAAGCACAGTCATTCTCATCAAGCCAACTTCTCAGGCTGAAGAGGGTAAATGCTGTCTTCTAGAGTGCTCCACCTGGCTGATCACTTCTACAGAATGTCTCAATGTCTGCCTATGCCTGCCTTTAATATCTTCTCTGCTCAGTTGTTTTACTTCCAGGTTCAACTCTGTATCCCAATCCTAGAGTAAGAATTAATGGAGTGAGCTACTACTGTTTGACTGTTAGGCTTTGATCTTAGAAATACAGAAAGACCTCTGTGTTCTGAGTTATGGGATTAAAGGTGTGGGTCACCACTCTCTAACCCTCATGGCTTGACTGTAGGTGATTCTATTCTCTGATATTCCAGGCTTATTTTATTAAATATAAAATATATCACTGAAATGGCATGCTTATTTTTTATGTCCTTTAATGACAGAATTTTTCAGGAGATTTGGCAGTATTTTTATGTTATAGATTCTCTTATACATAATGAGTTAACCTTAGGTCTCAGTATACCTTTTGTTCAAATTGAACAATAATTTTGGTCTTTTTTCATTGCCTTGTTCAATGATAAGAGGCTTTGGAATGGAAAAAAAAATTAATGAGTGTTGAAAAGAAAAGGTATTAAATATTCCTGTTGCAGTGGGGTTTCTTGATCTCAGGCTGCCAGAAGCCCAGACCCACAGACCTGCCATGCCAGACCCCTTAGCTGCCCAGCTGCCCGACGCTCAGTCAGCCAGAAAAGACTCAGACACTTATATTAACTTTATGCTGTTTGGCCTATGATGCAGGCATATTCCTAGCTAGCTCTTTCTTCTTAAATCAACCCATTTTTATTAATCTGTCTGACACACAGCCCACGGCTCACCTGTGCTCCTTACATGTTGCTCCTTTGGGCTTCAGCTCCATCTGCCTGACTCTGCCCTGCTTCTCCTACCTATGCTCTGGTTTCTCCTCCTACTTTTTCTATGGTGCCTGTCATGACCCAAAACTGCTCCTTTATTTAAAGATTGCTATTCACAGCATACAGAAAGATATTCCCACATCACTTCCCCCTTTCTGTCTAATCAAAAAGGAAGGTTTCAATTTGACCATAGCAAAATTACATATAACAAAATAGCCATCAAGCAAGAATTACAGTTATAATATCTAATTTGTATTTAGCAAAATTAAGGACAATACTCTTATTATCTATCTTATCTTCATGAATCTAAAGTTTCATATCTAATATTCCTTTTATGGCTAATAAAAACTGTACCTATAACTATCTAATCTTCAACTACATAAAAGACCACAGAAGGATATATTTACTCAAGTAAACTAGAAGTGCAAGCGACTTCTAAAGTCTATAAAGGACAGAGATGACACCTATCTGCCTGGACAGGCACCCAAAGTTTCTTTATAGAGTTGGGGCATCTATCTACAGCCTACAGGTCCAGAGTCTCTTTTTATTTCAGTGAAGCAGGAAATCTGCTCTGTCCATTCTGGCACAGTTCATCTGTTGCTTCTCCCCGAGTCCTGAAGAATGTCTGACAGTTTTCTCTCTAAAGCAGGAACCTGAATGACCATCTCAGCTTGTTCTGCCAAAGTTCAGAGGTCATCTTCCTATGGAACCTGCATGTCCAGTTTAAACAGCATACTGTCAAGCAGTCAACATCAGAGCAGGTTTTTGTCCAGTGGCTAACCATTGCCACAAAGAGAGTAGACTCTATATGGTGTTTCTTTGTTGCTCATTTTTCTCTTGAAGATTGGTGCTGCCAGGAGCAAATCTGTCTCATTGTCTAGAAAAGTCTAAGTTTTTAAAATATCTTAAATGCCATACTCTGTAGGTCTTAGACGTGTTTGAAGATTACCTATCTAATTGAATTTTATCTTTGTATACCTACAAATCTAACTAACATGCATTTCTTAATTATACATTACAATTTTAAATCAGTTACATAAACATCATATCTTAAACAAGAGTAGAAAAACACATACAGCATAAGAGAATTGACCTTAAGTTGTATAAATAAACCAAAATACATACCAATGTAAAACATTTTGAGATTAACAGCTGATTTCCTGATCTAAGTAAATTCAATAATCTAACTTATTTTTTTAAAAAAATCATTGATATACCATATATTCCTATTACTTCATGATAATACAGCAGCTCAAAATGATTTAAATATGTTTGTATGCTCATTAATAACTTTCTTTGCATTAGGACCTTTTCACATTTGGGATCTGTTACATAAAAATGAGATAATTTTGTTTATCTCACATACTATATTTTTGTAATATTTTTAGTGCATCCCATTTCTAAGAGGTGTGAATGAAGCTACCATGAATATCATATGCAGTTTTGTGTGTGTGTGTGTGTGTGTGTGTGTGTGTGTGTGTGTGCATACATGTTCTCATGTCTGTACATACATATCTAAGAAAGTAATCATTTTTACACAGTATACAGATTTACATGTATTATCTCCAATAATAATGGGATGGAAAATCACTTTCTGGATTTATCTACATTTGTGGAGGATCCTAGAGCTCAAAGAAGGCCAAGGAGAGGATGGCAGTGTCTATGAACTAGACCTGGATGAGCCCCAGCCAGGAGCCTGTACTCTGAATTGACATATCAAAAGCAGAGACCTAGACAATAGCCTTTTGCTAGAGCAGTGTAGTTTATTAGTGGGTGTCCACAGCTCACTCAGGGTATGAACCTGGGGAGCAGATGCATGGAGCAGATAGCAAGGTAGATTTCAGGATCCATCATGGTTTCTTGTTCTCATTTAACTGCATGTAACCAAGTCAACCACATGAAACACCCAGAAGATCATTGCTTACTGAACTGTACTGTTTCCATGAGCTGTACTGTTTTCATAGAGAAAGCAAAGCTTAAGTAACTATGGAAAAATGCAGTTATTTTCTTGACCATGTGCCCCTCTACGAGGAATGTCACAAAAGTGGAGATGCAACAATCCCAGGACCTCTTAGTCACAATGAAGACAGTCTTTCCCACAAAGAAATCAATTATTCAGTTGAAAAAGTAGAAAGCAATGCTTTTTTCTCATGGAGAGAGATATTTTATCCATCATAATCTTTAATTTTAGTTCATATTCACTATGGATATACCATGTCATCAGGTAGACATGAGAATGTGGGAACATTAGAACATGGATGCCCCAGAGTCCATCTGACAGACTCCTCTCCATCTTCTGATGATTGCAAACACAGGATCTGTTCTTATATAGAAGACAATAGTGACTTGACTCCTAAGGATGTTTACACAAACATACCCCTACACAGAAACATTCAAAAGCACATGCAAGCAAATATTTCTAATAGTTTACATTACTAATCAAGCTATATTTACTTAATTGATTTTCTCCAGTCTTGTGAATAAATAGCAGAACTCAGTGTATGCTAGCCTCCCCAGCTACATCTCCATATCAAATTACCAATTTGGATATAT
Organism: Phyllotis vaccarum; assembly: GCA_033318265.1. Classification (NCBI taxonomy): domain Eukaryota; kingdom Metazoa; phylum Chordata; class Mammalia; order Rodentia; family Cricetidae; genus Phyllotis; species Phyllotis vaccarum. Next base: position 82,049,993 of record JARWLC010000016.1, read on the forward strand.
GGATTCAACATTCACTAAGCATTCTCTTTTCATTTTTTCTCATATCGTTTATTTTTGTGAATCTGAGAAGAATGAAGAGATGTGTTATGGTAAAATGTAAAACCACCTGATAATTTAAAACAACTGTTGCCACCAGCTCCTTTATCTTATGTCAGTGATCTGTGCTGGCAAGCATCCCTTTAAGCTCCCACTCCAGATTTCTCTAAATAGCAACAGGATGTGAAAATAGCTTTTCATCAGCTCATGAAAACTGGTTCATCCCTGACTCTGCAGCTCTTGCAGGGGATCCAACCCTTGAATTCCCAGATTTTCCCATACAGTGATCAGTACTGCACACAGACCAGTCACCATAGAGTTTTGATCAGTTGCATTCTCATCCTTTATATTTTAAGGGTTAATTTATGGAGAATGAGAGATGTTGATTATGTGAGTGGATGAATGGACATGAGTGAGCCAATGTGACATGTGTGACAGTTTTCTGACCAGCTTTCTATGTGTTTGACATGTCTATCAAGTATGATATGCTGTGAACGGAATCTTAGGTGGACTTGGTGTATCCTGGGATTTCCTGTAGTCTCCTGTTCAGTCTCTGCACTCACCTTTAGTAGCTACTGGATGATCTGTTTCTGTTAGTCTCAAGGGAAGTAGTTATAGTGGGTCTTATTGGTTACTGATGGTAATAGTGAGAACTACCCAGTCTCTGTGAGGGGCTGCTCTCACTGGATCCAGAGACAATTTCAACAGCACTCTCTATCTACAATGAACATTTGAGATCTGAGGCCACTGCTATGTTTTACTGTGTTGGAGACACACAGTGAGTTCCATGTGAGCCCTATAAACCACTATACTGATTTGCTCTCATCTTTGTGTTTGCGTTTGAAGATGTGAGCTCACAGCTTCCTGCTCCTGCCAAGAATATCAATTAACACACCCGGAATCCAAATATACAACATATATGCAAACACAAACTTGTTATGTTATTATTACTTCTCACAGAATAATCTCTGATTGTACCAATGCTTTCTTTAGTATTTATTTTATTTTTTTCAATAATGAGGATAAATCTTGGGACCTTGTTAATGCTACCCTCACTGTGTTATCCTTAGTTTAGTTTTGTTACATTAATTTATTCTATACTTTCATTATTTATTAAACTTTATATTAATTCCATTGTAAATTATAAAATTGTAATTTTAATTTCAAAACTTCCTATGAGTTTATTGTGTAATATGTGGAAAGATAGGCTGTAGAAAGTGCATATGGAAAGAAAGCACTACGAAATAAATTATAGCTGTTCGAGTTTTATAACAAATACAATAGGTATAATATTTTAATGATCATATGCTCACTTTGCTACTCCATTTTCTCTCAGAAATTCGCACCTATAACTTCTCTTCCAAAGTGTCATACATAAGAGCAGAAGTTATGCAAATATTACCTTCCATGGCTCATGAAAACCAGCTCTGCCTTGGCCCCGCAGGTCAGACCAAGGACTCTATCCCTGTCTTCCCATTCAGTGATCAGAACTGAAAGCAGATTGATCAACATGGGATTGCGGCTGAACTGGGTTTTCTTTGTTGTGTATTAAAAGGTAGATAACAAAGAATACTGAATAGGTGTGAGTAGGTGTGAGTGAGACAGACAGTAGCTATGTGTGACAGTTTCTTGATCAGGATCCTCTCTGTTTGCAGATGTCCAATGTGAGGTGCAGCTGATTGAGTTTGGTGGAGATTTGGTGCAGCCTAAGGGGTCATTGAAATTCTCCTGTGCAGCCTCTGGATTCACCTTCAGTGACTATGCATGTTCTGGGTCTGCCAGGCACCAGGAAAGGATCTGGAATGGATTGCTGCCATAGGCGCTAAAAGTAATAATTATGTAACCTTTTATGCTGATTCGGTGAAAGGCCAATTCACCATTTCCAGAGATGATTCCCAAAGCATGGCCTACCTGCAATGAGCAACCTAAGAACTGAGGACATAGCCATCTATTACTGTACACGGATCACAGTGAGGATTCTTCAGGATGAGTCCAGACAAAAACCTTCTGGCCAGGTACCTGTGACAGGCAGGGGGCGCTCAGCACAGGCAGAGCCCAGGTGCAGACATAATTAATATTTTTTCTATGTTATGTGCATACCCTCTTAATCGGATGCTTATCTGGGGATCCTCTTTACAATCTTATACACTGTATGAATTGATCATTTCTCAAAAAATAGAAAAGTCTTGTCTTATTTGACTTTCTTAAAACAAATATACCACCTTGTCTCACTTGAACAAAATGTAGCAAGGACTTAGGCGGGCAAGAGTGACTCTTTACAGTCACCAGGATCAGCTGCTGGGGAAGCTCAGGAACCTCAGATTGACTTTTCCCTCATAGTGAAGTTTGGACAGACCCTGAATTAATACAGTGTTAGTAATTCAGAGGGAACCATGTGTAAGGGGGGATCAGGCTCAGCCCCAGGTAAACACCCCTCTTCTCTTTTTTGAGGCTATACATAAAAAGATAAAATGTGATAAAATTGAATTTTAATCAAATTTCTTCCATCATTTCATGTCATCATTGTGTCTTCTGTTTATCTGTTGACTTAGATGATTCTAGTTCTGACCACTGTGCACTAAACTCAGAGCTTGGCCCCTCATCTGAAGGTAAGGAATGAATGGCTTACTGTGCTGTCTGGCCAGTGTCTTTCCTGTGTACTCGTATTCTAGGCTCTGAATATGACTCATTAGGTTATGAATTTATTCTCACTCTATTCAGAAATTTCCTGGTAAATCAGCCTTTAAGACTCAGAGAGTGAGCAGTTTTCAATAGACAACTAAGAAGCAGATGTCTCCACATTGGCGATAAAGTGAGAATATGCTTCTACAAACACTGAATCAATATTTCAGAGAAGATATTTTGATCACGTGAAAAATTCTGATAGGCATTCTCAAATAAAAAATTAAATTTTTTCAAGGGAGTCTCGCTGGAGAAACAGACCTCTCTTAAGTATATCCCCATGACAAGCAGTAGATTGTCAACATAAAAACAACTCATTGGCATATTTGGTTGTTCTCTGTCTTGTAATGTTAAATCAGAGCATTGTTTATGATGTTTATTTGTGTTGTTATACAGGATCTTTGCATATATATTTTGGGTTTTTATGGGATTCCCGAGTGTGTGGGTGTGTTTGTCTCTGCATCTATATGCAATTCTTGTGCTTTTTTTGTTCGATCATTTGCTGTTTTATTCCATTCCAGTTTGTTCATTTTTATTTATAGTATGTTCTTATGTTGTTAATAGTTACCGGGCTATTTGTTTCCTAATGAGATTTCACAGAAATGCTGTGGCTCTGGGTGAGAGGGGAGGTGGGGAGGAGCTGGGAGGAGTAGGGGAAGGAGAATGGGAACTTATAGTCAGATATACTGTATAAGAATCTATTTTAACACTATAATTCTGTTCAGGTATCAGACAGACACCAGTAAAATACAAGCTCCACTTCTTACTGGTGGTTAGGTAAGCTTTGTAATGTGTATGAGCTGGATCTCTTTACCTCTAAATTATAGGTGTTCATAGTCAACTTCGACTTTAGAACGCCATTACACATAGAACACGTACATATTCCATACTTGGCCGTGATTATACATAGAAAACTAATAAGCAGAAGTATTATGTTGATGTCTTCATCCTCTCATGGGGAAGAGGCATTATAAAGTATAAAGTATTTGTACAAGAACATACCTACAGTAGCGCTACGTGGATGATGAATAGATAAGAAAAATGTGGTCCGTTTATTCACTGGAATAGATTTGCTATACTATAGATAAACTTTACAGGCATTATCATAGGTGAAAGAAACTAGTCAGAAAATCCTTCACGTTATACAATCCCATTAATAGGAAACTTTCACAACAGGGAGATCTCTAAAGACAGATGTGTGTTTGTTCAGAAGAATGAGAAGACAGGCATTGATGGCTAAAGAATACAGAGCTTGTTGGGAGATGATGAAAAGTTTTGAAATTGTGGAGATAGTTGCATGTATCTGTGGCTGCATAGATACCATTGAGTTAACCTGTGTGCACAATTTAAATGAAATCTCATATCACTAAAGCTGTGAAAATCAGTGTTTCATAGCAAGTCAGATTTGGATTGACATTTTATTAGTTGCAATAGGATTTTTTCTTTTATTTATATTTTTTTTTTTTACATACCAACAACTGTTCCCTCTCCTTCCTGTCTCTCGAACAACCTCCCCCCAGTATCAAGGCTGAGCAAGTGTCCCTCCCTAGGGAACGGGCTCGTAAAATTCAGTTCATGCATTAAGGATAAGTTTGGTACCATTGCCATAGGCCCCACAAACTGCTCCTGCTATACAACTTTCATTCACCTTCAGAGGGCTTAGTTCAGTCTCATGGTTCCCCAGCTGTCAGTGTCAATCCAGGGTCATTGAACTTCCTATAGCTCGGGCCGGCTGTCTCTGTGTGTTTTCTCAACACGACTTTCACTCCCTTGCTCAATAATCTCTCCTACCTCTCTTCCACTGTACTGAGAGCTTGACTCAGTGCTTAGCTGTGGATCTCTGCATCTGCTTCCAACAGTTATCCGATGGAAGTTTTATGATGACAATCAGGGCGGTCATCAATTTGATAACAGGGGAATCCCAGTTCAGGCTCCTCACCTGCTGCTTAGAATCCTAGCTGGGGTCCCGTGTGCGGATTCTTGGATATTTTCCTAGAACTTGGTTTCTCACTAACCCTACACTGTTATCTATTTTGCTGTTCCCCTTCTCCCTGTCTCTCCTCCATCTCAACCATCCCATTCCCTCATGATCTTTTCCCAGCTCCCCTTCTTCCCTTACCCCTTCCTGCTATGATCCCAGTATACTCAGGAGATCTTACTTCTCAGGGGGATCCATGAATGTACCCCGGAGGGTCTTTCCTGTTACCTAGCTGCTCAGGGGTTGTGGATTGTATCCTGGTTGTCCTTTGCTTTATGAATAAAATCCACTTATGAGTGAGTACATACCACGAGTGCCTTAGTGGGTCTGTGGTAATTCACTCTGATTTTTTTTCTAGTGTTATCGATTTGCTTGGAAATTTCAGGTATCTTGAAAAATCTATCTTCAATAAGAGAAAAAAATGTGAATAAAAGCCTGAAAAAATAATTTCTAAGTATAATACCTGTAGGACGCCTGATTTGCTTAACCATTTTCTTTTCACATAATTCATTTAGAGCCAGATCGTGTGAATCGCAGAACTGAGAATTTGGAATTTTACACTTAGTCCTTGGCTCCATATTCACAGCCTTCCCCATTTCTGATACTGTGTCTGCAGTACAAGCCTGTCACAGAGCACAGACCTGCACGAACAGGCCATCACCTCCACAGGCCATCTCCATAGGGTTCAGCCTGTTGCTGTAGATACATTGTTGAACCATAACCATGATTGTATATGGTATAGGGAATCCCAATAGATTAATACCTGTGAAACATTTCTTTACTGAACAGAGATTACTCAAGCTCCTGTATCATTAAATCCTTCCAACAACAAATATGGTGTTGTATTACTAATATGGATGGCATTAATAGGAATTCTTTACAATAATGGTGACTCCATTGGAAAATCACACATTAGAACCTTTGCTAGAAATGAGTTCTAGACATGACTGTTTCTTTTTTAAGTATACATGCTCATTTTTATGCAGTCAGTTTGTCATTTATAGGGGGGAGAAAACCTCTGCCATTGTCACCAGTGTTAGGAATTGCAAGGGACAGGACGAAATGTTTCTGATAAGTGACAGCCCATCTTTGGGATTCTCTGTTTCAGTCTTTGGGATCCCAAAAGGTGTTGCACGAACTCTGGTTGTATTAAATGAAACTCAGATTCATAAATCAGGGAAAAGTTGGAATATGAGAGAGAAAACAGACCACAGTCAAATCTCACCCAGCTGTCTTCCAGATTCCTCAGCCTCCTTCCTTGTTGCTTCTAAGGAATGAATCTGTCTTTCTATGTCTGCCTTAAATGCCTTCTTTTCCCAGTTGTTTCATATCCAGGTTAAGATTAGAGGTTCGAGTTACTACTATTTGATAGCTAGCCTTGAACTCACAGAAACACAGAAAGATCTCTGTCTCTGGAGTTAGAGGACTAAAGATGTGGGTCACTACTCCCAGCCCATAGGTCACCATCACTGTCTTTCCTGTGCTGGGATTCAAGACAAGAGCACCTCTGACCCTCCTGCACTGACTGTGCACGGATCTGTTCTCTGATATTCCAGACTGGTTTTATTAAATATATAACACATCACCACAGAACGGAACCTTCAGGCAATCTAGGCAAGTGAACAAAAATCCAAAGTCATTTCACATCTGATCTGGCTCTCTCTACATAGTTCTGTACCTCAAACCCTGAGATGATCTGGACTGTTTATTTGCTAATAAATTTCCTTTTCTTCAAAAATTTTTCTTCAATTTTTAAAAAATTTTTATATGACAGTTTTATCAACTCATGTAATTACATTTAGTCATGCTCACACTCTTTTCTCATCCTGCACCTCTCTTGTGAACGATCTTTGCTCAGCGGGTCCCACTCCTGGCTCTGTGACTCTATTTGTGACCCATTGAATCTAATTAGTATCTTATTAGTCAATATGTGTGAGAGTGGTGTTAATATACCACTTAGATATTCCAAGCTATGCCTGTTTTTAGCTATACCACTGAGGAAAATGGTGCCCCATATCCCAAGGTCGTTATTTGCCAAAGATCTTTCAAAGATGAGTGAAGTATCATGACTCAGCCTCTGTTCATTCTGAAGGAATATTTCTAGGTATCTGTTAAAGTAAGTTTAAAGTATTAATTGCAGTAATAGTTAATATATTGAAATAAAACTGAAGTTTGTAGACACATATATACAGCTATTAAATTTATAACAGTTCATTTACACCACCGTTCATAGAACTGCAGGACAATATGTACAGAAAGAGAAAAGCCCCATTTCATTACTACTTACTGGGAAGCAAACACAGTAAACACATGAGGGAGATACAGAGGCATGGACTGTGGTAAGGACAGAGATGGACAGTTGACACCCACACAGGTAAAATGAGGTACTAGATGTAGTGCTTTATAGTAGTGAAGACAACTAGAATCTAAATGAAATAATCGTTCATTATGAAAGAATCAAGGGAAAGGGATGGAAATTATACTTAACACCAATGGTGACTAAATATGGAAATCAAACTATACTCATAGCTCATAAATGTGGACACATGCTGCATAATCATTACTGAGAAGAAAACATTTCTCAGGAAATACATATTCCAGGTTAATACATGAGAAGTCTTTTGGATCTCACTCTGGACCATCTGAACAAGGAACTGTTACTATAGACTGTGACATTTGACTCCTGTGCATCTGTATGTCAAGTCAGCAGAAAACATTCTGGATAGACAGGATCCAGCCTCTCTGAGAGGTGTATGTTTCTCATTGAATTCAATACTATGTTATAAAGATTTTTATCTATGAGAGCCAAAATGACACAGCAATGGGTGATTTCTTGATTATCTTATTAGGAAACCAGCACAGAATAAATGGCTCCCAATGTAGAGGTAAAGTATAATAGAGAATCTAGACTAGGGTTCAGTAGGGATACTAATGGTACTCAGTAATAATCAGGAGACAGCTGAATGAATTCCAGTAGTATGGTCCTGACCGTTATGTAATTTACAGGAAGAATCATGTATGCTCTGAAGCTAAGAGTGTAGGCTTATCACAACATCACCAAACTTTAGAGGAGACTGCTGAATGTGCCTATCTGGGAACCAACTACAAAAGCAGGAGATATAAGGACAATGCCTAGAGGATGCCTCACTGTCTTTGTTGAACTCCAAGAAACACAAAACAGTCTTCATTCACAACAGTGAATTTAATGCTCTGTGTATTTTTTCATAAAGTTAACTGAACACAGGTACCTTATAAAAATACTCATCTTTTTTTTTATTGCAGGAAGGCCATGTTTTTGCAGAGTGTATTAAACCTAAATGCAAAAGAAACACATTCTGATTGTGAAAAAGTAGTATTACAAGCTTGTGGAAGTAACCAACCTATGTCTGATTTGACTTTAAGTATGACATGCAACCTATATTTGATGCTACTTTGGTTATTAGGAACCTGAGCCTAGGTGTCCAAGCGAATTAGGGTAAAACCGAATACTGCTGTTTTACAAAAGAGATGTAGCAGTAAAATGGCTCATAATGACATTCTGCTACGCTCATATATCAATGTTTTGTTAAGTCACCATTATATGATCTGTCTTCTACAGCAGAGAAGAAGAGATACAGAGACCCACAATCAGATAATACACAAATTGAGGAACTTTGGAATATTCAGCCTTATAAAGGGTTTCTCCATGCAAACCACACCCTTAATGTTCAGAAAACCCTGCAGAATCAGAGATTGATAGAGTATAAAATTAAGAGGGGATAAAAGACACCAAGGAAAAAGGTCTTTTAAACACAAGAGGACAGATACAACATGTATATATTCAAAAAGCCCGAGGCAGCATAAGGCTGATCCTATGGGTCTTTCAAACTGAAAAGAGAAGTAGAAGTATGACCCATTCCTAATGAACATGCTATATCCAATACATAGACATATGATCCATTCCTAACGCACATGCTATATCCAATGCATAGACATATGACCCATTCCTAATGCACATGCTATATACAATATATAGACATATGACCCATTCCTAAGGCACATGCTATATCCAATACATAGACATGTGACCCATTCCTACTGCACATGCTATATTCAATGCATAACTACGTATATACAGAAATTTAGCTGTATTACTGAGGAAACAAGTTACTCGTAGGAGCTGGCCTTATGCCTAGCAGTCAAAAGCCAACAGAAAACAAAGTAAAGCATCTTTGGAAGGTCTTTGTCCCATAATATTATTTCAGGGATTTTTCTTTTTCAGTTTTATCTCCTTGTAATTTATTATATAAAACAATTAAAATTAATTGCTTTGTTCTATCTTGTAGGCAAAGTTTTACATAGAAGGCACCAGTGCAGGATAGATATTTATTAAAATATAAACCAACACTCACGGTACAGGTAACAGATTATATAGTTGCACCTGAACAGGGACTGGAGTCTAGAATGGTGGACGAGTGATGGACAGACGACGGATTCCGATCCTGTCACTCCAGCATCCAGGAACCAGGAAGGGGCTCTGGTGTCCCAGAAGCCCCTTATCAAAGGGGTTTCCACGCCCCCTTCAGGGGCCTGGGGCTCTGAATAAGTGTCTTTGGACCTTATCAGCTGACACCCGAATACCACCACACTATCTCTCTTCCCTTCTCCCATTGATCTTCGGCATATATGTATTGCTTCTGAACATGTGTTTTCATGGGATTCTCTAGTGTGCAAATGATCCAGTGCACCGGTAACCACTTGAGACAGTGTCAAATTCAACAGGTCACTAAACAAAATACATGGCTGTCTGGAGATGACTTGAAAGAAAAGACCATAAAGTGTGGAGCTGTCACAGAAAAGTCTGTCAGTGTTAACTCAATCAGGAGCCAGGTCATCCTGAAGCCAAGCTCTGCTATCACTGAAGAAACAGTTTGATTACTGTGCTGCAGACACAGTGAGCAGGTTTGCTGTGTGCTCAGAAACAAGCCCCTTTGAGGCTTCTCAGGGCCAGCAGGGGGTGCTGCAGATCCAAATTTCACCAGAAAAGGATGTGATGTGTGAGAAAAACATCTGGAGAGTAAGAAAGCCCTCTGGGACTCTAAGGTTTCTTGTCTTCGCCTCAAATAACGGCAGAGACCATATGATACCCGCCATGTAACTACTGACAAGACTCCAAACATAGTACAGAAAACATTCCTTGTTAAGCTTTATTTATCACATGTGTTTTATTCTTTATACATGGACATTATTGGAGTGACAAACATCAGTTACATATATATGTAAGAAGGCAACAAACGTTCCAACATTTAGTCATTGTTATCACAACCATTATTATCAGCATCTGTAATTATACTTGTGGTTTCCTTCCACTGGAAGCAAATACAGTATAAAATTTTTGACCACTTTGGCCCAAAGTCCAGACACACCTGCAACTACTTGGCTCTCAATAATGACTAAGCTGCTTATACTGATTATATGTTGTTTGGCCAAAGTCTCAGGCTTATTCCTAGCTGCTTTATGTTAAATGTTACATTAGCAACATTTATTGATATTCAGTCCTATAATTTTTCTTTATACTGCATCCTCCAGTTGATAGTTGAATAGTGATTTCTACATAAGCTGTTTAAGGACTTGGGAAATATGCCAATAGACAGAACTTATTTTTAATTTTTTATTTATATTTTATGTCATTTTTATTTATGTATCCCCCTGCTGTCCCTCCCTTCACTCCTCCCAACTCCTCCTAGTCAGCCTTCAGCCTCACCCCTCCCCAACCATCTATCCCCTCCCAGAAAAGGGCAAGAAATCCCAAGGTGGGTCAGCTAAGCATGGCACATCCACTCCAGGAAAGCCCGATTTCCTCATCCAAAAGTCATTGCTGGGTTAGGTGTTCCTCTTCAGGGAATGGGCTCCAAGGTGCCAGCCCAAGCACAGAAATATAGTCTGATCCCACCCTTTGACGATCCACATACTGCCCATGACAATCAACAATTGCCTACCTTTGGAGGGTCTAGTTCCTTTCACCAATGGATCTCCAGTGGCTGTTCTTGATTCAGTGACTACCCCAGAGATCCAGCCAGGTATCACTGTGGGAATTTTACTCATAGTCCCTATCCTCTTGCTCATACAGGCCCTCCTCCCCTGCTCTCAATTGGACCAGGAGCTTCACCCAGTGCTCAGCTACAGATCTCTGCTTCCACCTCTATTCTTTGTTGGATGTAGGTTCTGAGATGACATTATTCCATATGCCATGGAAGTGCGACCTAACCTTTACCTAAGTTATTTCAGAAGCACTGAATGGAAGTAGATTGACAGAAATCAATTAAAATTGCGATTGAGAAAGATAGTTAATTTGATCTTAATATTTTGATTACTGATAAATAAAAGTACTGTTCAAATATTTTCCCTTTTCCTCTAAATTTTTACCATTTTTTGTGATAACTTTTTTTTGAGGGCAGAACATGGTCTATAGTATGAACCTGTTATACTAAAGGAGTTTACATGCAGCCAGAGTTGTCATGGTAGTGATGAGGATAACAATGCTCAATATTAAAGCAGCAGTAAGTCCTTTAGACCTACTAAGAACATTAGTAATTTCTTTCATACCATACATTAAATAGGCATCTCAGCAAAATGTTTCAGGTTAGAAAACTAATGTTTAAGGCTTTCTGTTAATAATAAATGAATAATAAGAGTTGATATAATTATCTGATGAATTTCTACTAACATTGGGGTGCTAGCATTGGGGACCCAAAAAAGCTGGAATGTTGATCAAATCCTGGAAGAGCAGGCTGCTTCATATGTTGTCTAGGCTCTGTAGGATCCTCTGATGCTAGAGATGTGTATTCTGTGAGACTGGATCAGGATGTCAGTTCTGAGAACATAGCTAGGGATGGTGCTGATTTTCTGAATTGTCTGTAGTTGGTTTGAACAATAACATAGAGAGGTGAATGTAGTACGAGGTTTCTGGCCCGGACTTTCCGCCCTAACCTCAAGGTCTAGGCCCATAGAACCATAGACTCACAGACCCGCAGTCCCACAGAGACACACAGACACTTTCATTAGTTTTCGGCTGATCAGCCTCAGGCCCAGGCATATCACTTGCTAGCTCTGTACCCTTCACCTAACCCATGTCTCTGGTTCTGTTCAGCCATGTGGCTAGGTACCTTTTCTTAGGGCAGCATAGTTGTCCTCTGCTTCTTCCGGGCCTCCCTCTGGAATTCTGTCTGGTGGTCTGTTCTCAGAGTTTTTAGTCTGGTAGCCCCGCCTACACATCCTGCCTGCCTTTGGCCAATCAGATCTTTTTATAAAACCAGTGGGTGGGACAATTATTTACCATGAGACAACACAATACCCCTACAGGTGAAGAGATTTGAAATAATTTTTCATATACCTTAAATTTTTCCTCATAATTTAAGCGTTTATATTTCAGACCTTACAGAAACTTCATACCTTAAATTACTTTCTCAGACCAATAAATCACTTACTCAAACCTACACAGGTTACTTAAACTTTCCTATTTTTAGACCTTGACATAAATTGTAATAACTTTAGACCTATTTTAGACCTTTCTATCTTGCATCCCTAATTTTCCTTGACTTATTCTGAGTGAAAGACAAACCCAAGAGAAGTAACTAAAGGAAACCTAGGGAACACTTAGATTACTCTCCCTTTTTATCCAGCCTCCAGTGACCAAGGGACTGAGGCATCACAAGGGAATTCCTAGCTGTGGTGACAATTATGAGACTGCCTTTTCTCAGACCATCCCTAGAAGATGCCTTTGTCCTGGACAGTCTCTGAGAAGAGCGGACTCTCAACTGTCAAGCTCATAATTATCCTTTCGATACCTCTATTCCTGACATGCCAGTTTTCTCTTCCTGGAGGGCCAGCCTTCAGCAGCACAGGGCTTAAAAGAAATCCACAGAGTCATCAGGTATTCACCTTTTTTGTCTGATAGAGGTATAACTTCATTATCTGAGTGTATATAAAAAAGGAACATACATGCACACATACACACATACTTATATGCACACACCTCCAGCATGTCTGAATTTCACCCATTCAGCAGGTTATTGAAACTGAAGTATAATTGCACAGTAGGCAAGTGCAAAAGATTACCTATATAGCTTCCTGTTCTGTCTGTAGAATGCCAGCAGGCATTCAGATTGAAATACATTTAAGATTAATTTTAATAAGAAAAACTTAATGTTCTAAAGAAGGCTATTCTTTAATGATAACTCAGACTCAAAATATTAACAACAGTGTAACATAGTAACTATTATAGATTTTTATGTTACTCTTCTGTCCTTTTATCGAACAGAGATATTCTCAGGTCGTATACAACTACACCTACAAGGTATTTAGACTAGGTCACAGCTTTCCATCAATATATATTATTGATTTATAATCAATTGTTAATGTAGATTATTGATTATTAATTATCAATATAGATTATGATACAAATAGTGATTAAATAACAATATAGATTATGGATTTTTAATAATTTCGGAATAATTACAATATTCTTTGTCCTTTTCCAGTAATCTTCAGACTTTTAATTATTCACATTCCTTGCTGCTCTAAGAGCGATTACATGCCTTAAAAAAGGAAAAGTTGCTGCCGTCCATGAGGATATACAGCAGATGGCAACTGATGGTTCAGGTGTTGACCCACCAGACAAACAAGTCTCTGATGGTGGGATTTCATCAAGCAAGACTTATGGGACCACAGACTCAGGGCTGGTTTCTTTTGTTTGTCATTTTCATCATGTGCTTAGTCTGTAATAATGTTACTGAATAAAAATAGTACTAGAATATTTTCATAAACTCATACTAACATAGGAAAATAACATTATTTTCAGCTGACACTATTCTCAGCAACAAAGACAATTTTTGAAATATTTAGCTGGCTTTAGAGCTTATAGAAAATCCAAAATAGATTAGTTGCCTCTGAAGATGAATTTTTTAAGAACAAGTTTCCAGGTTTCTGTTTCTGAACAACTGTCAAGCTGATAACATTAAGACACAACCTCACACAGTAATTAACTTTCTGCACATACTTCTATCTAAAGGTTCAGGCAACTGTTTATTGTTTTAAGTTTTGAATTCAATGTCATGTACCCTGATGTCTCTCAGACTACACGCACACCCAAGCATTACTCACTGGCCAGTCCGTGTGACATTCCCAGCCTGAGAAAAACTGTGTGATCAGAGAGGCTCTGTTTCTTCTTGTTTGCTCAAGAAGTGCTGACTTCTTTTTGTATGCAACCTTATGAAATGGCAAATATTAATTGTATGTATCTGAAAGAATGCTGTAAATTCTCAAAACGTAGCAGGTATTGTGTTTCCTATCCCCACCACCATCATCAAAGCCACCACCTGTAAATCGATCTGATAATCTTGTGACAACATGAAGTCTTTTTCTCAGGTCAGAAATTTATTGAGTTTAGACCCTGATGTTGCATCCACAGCATCTGCACAGAGCTGAGGAAAGGGTATGGAAGTCATTTCCTCAGACAGGATTAGGACTTGAAACTAATTATCCTGTTGCCTGAGCCAAGTGTCCTCTACCATCTTCTGCAGCTCAGCTAGATTCTTATCCAAGAAGTTCCCTACTCATGAATATGCAAATTACAAGAGAATATGATGATAAATACAGGGATGTCTACACCACACAACAACACATTTTTAGGGTCCTCTTCACAATCACTGAGCATACAGGTCCTCACTATGAAACAGAACTGGATTGTTTTGTTCCTCATATCAGTAACTACAAGGAAGGAGCTTCCCAGTTCCAAACATGAAGAGGAGACAGGTGCTAAGGTGACAATGACACATGCTCTGACTTTTCTCCACAGGTGTCCACTCCCAGGTCAAGCTGTAGCAGTCTGGTGCTGAGCTAGGAAGACCTGAGTCTTCATTGAAGATGTCCTGCAAAGCTTCCAGCTACACTTTCACTGACTATGGAATACACTGGGTGAAGCAGAGGACTGGACAGAGCCTCGAGTGGATTGGAGCTATTGGTACTCAAAATGGTAACACTGCTTGTGCTCAGAAGTTCCAGAACAAGGCCACACTGACTGCAGACAAATCCTCCAGCACAGCCTACGTGGAGCTCTTCAGCCTGACATCTGAGGACTCTGCAGTCTATTACTGTGCAAGAGACACAGTGTTACAACCACATCCTGAGTGTGTCAGAAACCTTGAGGGAGCAGGAAGCTGCCCTGGGACTGAGATGACAGAGAAGATTTGCCTAGAAAGTTACTCAGAAATAATTATTCTGAATGTCCCTTTGTCTGTATCATTGCACAATCAAATTTTCAAAATTATAACTTTCAATAAATTAGGAAGCTCTAGTGTAAAACAAGCCTTGACAATCTCTTCAACAATGACTATCCTTATTAATGTGTTTCTTCCTTAATAAAACAATAAAAAGTGAAAATTCTGACTATGCATTGTGATAAAAATATCTGTGTATTCTGAGACCCTGGGACCCTATTTGGGAACCTTTAGTATACTAAAATATGAATGTGACCAGTACAGTGCTCTAGTAACATCTGAGCATTCAAAAATACTTTCATAGTCTCAAGTGTTACATGACATCAGGTGTATAGTTTTCTCTTGCTTTGTGGTCCAGCAGAAGTTTTATTCTCTTAGAATGTGAGATATATATCAAATTATTAATTACCTCATACAACAATCATTAATCAAATCAATATATGCACATGTTAATTGAGGTAGGATTTGAGATCACACATATTTCCTGGTACCATATGTGCTTCCTTCCAAGTCTCAGTAAACTGTCCTGCACTCTCAAGCATCTATAGAACATGGACCTATACTGATAGAGCATTAAATCACAATTCATTAGATACCTGTGGTATCTTAGAAACAGGGCACTGGCTGTACCCCATGAGGGTTCTTGAGACCCCAAAGCCATGCCTCTAGGTCTCACTCAATCATGTCTGAATCTCAATACATCTGTTCTGCAGTGTGTTTGGTTTTGTCTCTGTGGAGTACTTGTAGACCATCTATCAGTTTCTATTTATTACCTCGTTTTATTCCCCAGTGGTCACTGCTAAAGCTAAGTCAAACAACATCTATAAAAAAGACTGGATTTCATGGAGACCTGAGGACATCTGAGGCTCATCTCACCATTCATTCTCCAAATGTCTACTCATCTTCACCATGAAGACCTAAGGAAAGCTTCAGTATGGCCAACCTTGTGTGACTCTGAAGACACACTTGTAGTACTAGATTCACTGAACCAGCAGGTGGCAATGTAGATCCACCAATCTCTAATACCTAAATGGTAGACTCTGATAAGAAGTTTGTGGATTTCATATCCAAGAGCATTAAGTGCAGACTGTGATGTAGTTAAAATTTGAGATCTCTATGTTAAAAGTTGTGACAGCATCTTAGTTTAATAAAATCAATACATGAGGTCAAATTGGAATGTATGAGCTCAAACTGGAATCCTATTGCCAATGGATAGGAAAGTAGGGCATGAACCATCCATTACTACAGGTTGATATTTGGGTCTCAGGAGTAGGAAAAACATTTTGAGAAAAATTGTTCCCAGAATACCAAAATAATTCTATAAGGGAGTCCATAGTTCTGCTGATCACAGGTATGGAAAGGACAATGGTAGTCTCCAATGGCCGGTGCTATTGTCTGATGTAGGAAGGAGGGTCACTTCTCAGTATCAACTGTTATGGTCGATTCTGAGGAGGATCACATGGCCCAGGAGCCATTGACGTGTGAATTATATTAACAAACCTGGTGTGGTGACATGGCTCTCAGAGGAATAGAAGAGTTCTGTCTGCACAAGTATCAGGATGGAACTGGGAATGTATTTCCCCACACAGGTTTAGGACTTGGAACTCACCGCCCCAGCAACTAACACAGACAACCTCTATTGTCAGCATCCCCTCCAGAATGTGACTGGACTAAGTATCCTATTGAGACAAGTTACAGAAGAGAACAGGGTGTTTTTACCTTCATCAGGCTACACTTGAGTCAGAGCATCTAAGGTCAGGACTGTAATGCAGTCCCCCATGCATCCCTCCAGATGCCACCAGAGAGGAGCCTGTCACAGTATCTGTCACGTCTGGAAGGCACTGTTCCTCGACACCATCTACCTCTCTGAATCTCTGTTCAGTTTTGAAATTCATTCACAGAAATAACACCAAATAACGAGTTACTGTAGTCTCCCAACCCCCACTTTGTTTTATTATTCCATATGCATTCTGTCTCCTTTACAGTTATACTTTTTTACTTAAAATTTAAGATTCTAGAGTTGAATATAGTTTTTTAACAACACCTAATTTTGTTTTACCTTATACAAAACCACCTTTGTTCATTTCTCATCACCACTTCATGTTTGAACCATTCTGTTTCTTATATTTTACCATCTACATTTATTTAATCTGTAGTTTACTATATTCTTTTCCTCAATTGCTCAGACCTTAGTGGCTCATTGCTTATTTCTTGGCTTTTACAAATCACACTCAGAAAGCATAATATTCAAGTCTTGAAACTACTTATGAGAAGTAATGTGAAACATTTGTGGTTTGGGATTGGGTGACCTCACTCAGCATATTTTTACATTCTCATTCACTTACATACAGATTTGATAATTCATGTTTTAGCCCTGGTTAATATTCTATTGTCTATATATCCCATATATTCATTATCTAATAATTCCATACTGTAAATCTAGCATAATTCCATTTCTCAGATGCTCTAAATAGAACAACCATAAATATGCATGTGCAAGAAGATGCAGCGTCATTGGGTCCAGGGATAAGGGGATATATCTTGGACACAGCCTAGTTTTATTTATTAATTTTTAATGAAAATTACAAACTTATTTTTAAGTCACTAATTAGTTTCTCCTTCCCCTCATGGTTAAATAAGGATTATTATTTCCCCACATCCACACCTGCATTTGTTGTGACTTGTTTTCTTGTTTAGAATCATTTTTATTGAGGTAAAAATGTAACATTGACATTTTATTCTACATACCACAGTAAGCTAAGGGCTATGGTTGCAGAACGTAGAGACAGCATCCTTGAATTGTACTGATAATTCTCACTGTTGGCTTGGTTTCCTAGTGGAGGAAGGAGCTATGCATCCTGAAGGGAAAGAATGGACATAAATGATCTCACACTGCACTAGACCTTGTAGTGTGCAATATCATCCTTCTAGGCAGATAAACCCCCTAGTGGCTGACTGGTGTGCACTGCCATCTGCTTTCTAATGATACTGTGATGAGCTATATAGGAAAGATTGATTTCAGGTAAATATGTCCATATGCCCATGGCTAGGGATGATAAAGCCCTAGGATTCTTATTTACCTTTCTAGTGGTCAAAATGTACAACTGTCTTATAATACCTACATTTATATCCAATAGACGAGTGTTGCTCTTAGACTTGATCACAGAAGCTTCTATGCACAGTGGAATGATCAATACAGACATCCATGGCTGCTCAAAGGGCTGAGAGTGAATGGCTGATGACTGAACCATAGCCAAGTCATCTATATCAACCAAATGCTCAAGAATCATCCCAATAGAGTGATTCAAAGGAATGAAATATTCGGAATATGAGGTAGACAGGCATAAAATATTATATTCAGGACCTGAAATGGCCATTGTGCATGCAAACTCACAGCAGCTATGGTTACCAGCAAAAGATCTTCACAAAGATCTTTACAAAGCTTCTGTTGTGCTTTGTAAATACCTATGGTTTCTTGATGCAATCCTGTTGACAGCCATGTCATTTATTACCATATGTTAGTTATAAAATGTGCAATACACATTGATGAGCAAATATTTCTAAAGCATGTATTAATTTATTGATCATTTTTGTCAGTGGTTAGTATAAAATCTGCTGTAAATGAAAATATTGGATATATCTGTATGTATCTGGAAGAAGGCTGTAAGTTTCATAACTTAGGTTTTGAAATTTTCAGTTACCATAATTCAATTACCACCATAATCACCAACTGTTAATGAGTCTGACATTCTCATCACAAAGTGGAGCAGCTGCCTCAGGGCTGAAATCTCTGGAGAGCTTAGCCCCTGATGTTACACCCACAGGGTCTGCACAGGCTTGTGGAAGAGGTATGGGTACATTTCTTCAGAGGGGATTAGTACTTGGATCTCAGTATCCTGCTGTCTTACCCAGGTATCCTCTGTCTCCTTCTACAGCTGAACTAGATCCTTATCTAAGAAGTTCCCTGCCTCATTAATATGTAAATTACATGAGTCCACTGAGGTAAATACAGGGAAGCCTCCACCCAACACCAACATTTGGTCAGTGTTTTCTCCTAAGTCACTGAGCACAGAGGTCTTCATCATGGGATGGGGCTGGATCATTCTCTCCCTTCTATCAGTCACTACAGGTAAAGTGCTTACCTGTCTGAAACCTGAGAGGGGGCAGGGACTAAGGTGACAACAGAATTAAATTTGTCATGGTCTCTGTCTCTCTTCAGGTGTCCACTCCCAGGTCAAGCTGGAGCAGTCTGGGCCTGAGCTGGTCAGGCCTGGGGCCTCCTCTGTGAAGTTGTCCTGCAAGGCTTCTGGCTACACCTTCACTAGCTACTATATTAGCTGGGTGAAGCAGAGGCCTGGGCAGGGCCTGGAGTGGATTGGAAGGGTTAATCCTAATAATGGCGGTACTGATTATGCTCAGAAGTTCCAGAACAAGGCCAAACTGAGTGTAGACAAGTCCTCTAGCACAGCCTACATGGAGCTTAGCAGCCTGACATCTGAGGACTCTGCAGTCTATTACTGTGCAAGAGACACAGTGTTGCAACCACATCCTGAGTGTGTCAGAAAACCTGGAGGAGCAGGAAGCTGCCCTGGGACTGAGATGACAGAGAAGATTTGCCTGGAGAGTTACTCAGAAAAAATCATCCTGAGTGTCTTTTTTTTCCTGATTTTTCCTCACAAACTTATAGTGATTTTTCAGCTTTGCAAAAAGATATCTACAAATTAAATTTAATCTAACTAAGATGTTCCTGGAATATACCATTCATCGTCAGTCTATTCACCAGAGACCATCTCCATTGACATGTTTCTTCACTAATACAACAATTAGTACAGGCAGAGGAACACCTAAAACTAAGGTCCACTTGAGGGGTTGTACAGATTCCTTGTATAATAGAAGCTTCTTAATACATAAGCATATATGAAAGAAATTTAGACGAAATTACCCAATAATGGGGTGAACAAAGTCTCAACAGGACACCTCTCTATTCCAAACAAACCCTCTAGTTCTTTGTGTTATATCTAATCAATTTGTTGTCCAATGAGCTCCTATGAAAACTCCCAAACTACTCATGCTATTATTAAGGCTACTGGTTGTTGTCCATATGCTAATGGCAAGAACATCTCTGAAAATCACATCTTCAAAATTCATTGAATGTGGAGAAAATGAGCTGGCGTCTTCCTAGAGCTTTTACTTTACTGAATAGTGCTCACAATATTGGAGTATACACTGTATGCTGCCAACCAAGAAAAGTAAACACCAAAATGTGTAGGGAGAGTTTAACTTACAAGGCACCAGTCCAAAATTAATATTTATTAGAATATAAATCAACACTCACAATACAAGTAGTAGCTTATAGTGGCACCTAAACAGGGACTGGAGTATCCAAGTGATGGATGAGCGATGGACGGACGATGGATGGAGATGGATTCTGATCCAGTCTCCCCAGCAGCCAGGAACCAGGAAGAAACCTCCTGGTGTTCCAGCAGCCCAGTAACAATGGGGTTGGCCACACCCCCTCCATGTTGGCCACACCCCCTCCAGGAGTTTGGGACCCTTGATAAATGTCTTAGGACCTTATCAGCTGACACCTAAATCCCACTACATCTCCCCTTTTGTCTAAGAAGGTTCTAAACTAAGACTATGTACAATAGGAATTATTATGAGGTACTAACCTCTGGATTTGTGCACCGTTAGAGCATCTATCATATTGGCTATAGGACTATGGTATCTGACAGATCTTTTCACAAGCAGAGCAATTTTGGAGGGACTGTCTTATCCTGTCCAGGCAGGTTTGGTCAGTCTCCATCCATCAACTTGTTCATCCAGCTTGACACCATGTGTGTACTGTCAGCAATCAAGGTAAGGACGGTTCCTTACTCAACCGGCCATTCTCTGCCAAAAGGACAAACTCCAATGGAGTATTGTCGATGCTCAACACCATCTCATGAAGTGAGAAGTGACACCAGGAGTCGTTGTGTCTCTCGTGGACAAATTTCAAATGTTAAAAGCCTTTTGTCAAGGTTCACTGCCTGCCCATAATCGTTCAATTTCTTCATTAGTCAAAGGCACTGAGCTGAAAACCTGTGCCTGTGAACAGAGCCAAATATGCACACCTGCGCACTGAGCTGAAAACCTGCACCTGCCCACTGGACCAGGGGGCTGGAAACCTTGCCTGGCTAGAGAGGGGGAGCTTCAAGCCCAAGTGAACAGTTTGTATGTCCCTGCCCTCTTACAGTTTTCAAAACACAAAGGGACCCTGTATACCCGAGGGCAAAGGTATATTGACATTGACATATGTTACTATATGTCTAGAGGATTAACATGGGTATTTTATGACAAACATAGGTGACTATAATCTATAATTCTTTTCAGCCTAGATAAGTTAAAGCTAAGGCTTTTATTATAAAGGCAGACAATATATAAACATACATATAGTTTAGCGACAAAGACTTAGAGTATGACAAACATATAAACAACTTAAACAGAAGTAGAAATTGTATAGTGCAAACCACAATATGTTTAATATGCACTAATGTACAAAATATTTTAAACAGAGGTAGATACGTACACACAGTATGACAAATATAGATTTGAATTTGTATCAATATACAAATTATCTTAAATAGATGTGAAAATAACTTCACATTTGTATTAATATATAAGAACCCACAGCAGTGGAAATTGTTTCTGGCTAATAATTGGCTAAATTTGTTTTCAGGTAGATACAATAATCTACCCATATCTGTCCTATATACTCCCCATTTTTCTTCTTCAAAAGGAATTTCAGAGTCTAATTTTATTGTTCCAGCCTCAAACCAATTAAAACTTATAACCACCCTAACAGAATGATAATTATTCATAACTCTTTGACGACAAAATTTATTGGGTGAGGGGTGTAGTTTTTCTTAGAATTGCTTCCTGCTGACTGTGAGTGATAGTATATCTGTGGAGGCTTGCCAAAACCTAAAACTGTAGTTAAGTTTCAAAGGACTTAGCTGTAACATCCATAGCCAGTCTCAGAGTTCTGGGTAGGATTATCTGAAGTTTTGGTTAGAGGTGTAATATAATGGATAAACTTAGTAAGCCATCTTGCAACTATTCTGAACTGTTTGAAATCTAGAACCAATCATTGAGTGGTATGTGCCAACTAACAAATGTGATATTGAACTAGATAGAATCATTGTGGTAGGGCCTCATCTTCTTTATGGACGCTTTGGAGATTGCTGTTATGAAAAATGGCTGTTTACTATGGAAAACTTAAACATTATTGATACCAAATGGAAAATATATTTTTTTGGAAAGAATGGTTATCAAAGAAAGGTTTTAAAAGATCAAGATAAGTGTAGAGAAAATGGAATTAGAAATAAAATTGCAAAAACAGCAGTCCCTAGATATTGGCTTTCTTCTGTCCTACACCAGGTGGCATTTCTGATATGAGAAAAAATCTTTTAATTTTTTCTTTTTAGCAACATGCTATGGTTTAGAGGAGAATGTCATTTATTCCAACAGCACAGCCAGTTTAATTTGTATTGAGTCTGGACCACAATTTTCTAAAAGGTAAAGAGATATAGATGTTAAACAGTGTAAATTTACCCTGTAGAGTACATTGGTTCTACTGGCACTGATAGAGCTGATATTTCTTTGCTTATAAACTTTCAGGATTTCTTTTCTTCCAGCTTTAGAGGTCCAAGTATCTAATATCCTTTTAACTTCTTAAAGATGGTCATTTCTATTCTTCTGTAAAGACAAAAACAAAATCCTGCCTTGACCCTTGTTAAGGGCATATTTATAGATTTCCACTTATATTTTATATATCATCCTTGATACTTATCCCTTGCTGGCTTTTCATGAGTAGAAACTGGATAGATCAGAGCAGAAGAAAATGAAGAGCCCTGCAAATTTACAACTTTTTGTAAATCATCTCTAAAAGTGATTTTGATTCTCTGTTGAACATGCTTTACCTTTCTTAATTAAATCATCAGAACCCTTCCATTTTTGAAATCAGGAAAGCATCAATTTCTCCAAGACCTGACACTCTTGAACATCAAATGTTTCTAATGATTCCATGGAATTATTAAATGTATCATTTCAATCATTAATGAATGATGCTACAAATTTAAGCTTCTCCATCATTTGATGTACTAGGTTTTTGGTTTTCTTTTCTTTGTTTTCCCCTTACATGTTTTTCTGTGTGTATTTGTATTTTCATGAGATTTTTCTGTGTGTGAATCAGTGTCTCTCTGTTTTTTGTGGTTTTTAGTTGACACTCTTCTCTCTCTGTTTTGTCATATTCTATCTTTTGCTTTCTCTTCCTCTATTTTCTTATTATTTTTAGGTTCCTCTTTCTTTCATAATGAGGAATAGAGAAAGAAGTGATGTGTAATTGGGTGGAAGAAGAGTTAGAGACGAATGAAAGGTGAGAACAAACAGTAATCAATTTATTGCTATAAATATGTTTAAAAAGAATAGATAAAAATCTAAAAAGTAAAGAAATAATGAAGGCAATGTCTTTACTGTGTAAGTCTCTCCTGCCCACCTGAGCAGACTTTGAGTATCCTGTCTCTGTATAAATTGCTTGTATGGTAGCTTGTGCCTTGGACATCGAGAAATTAAAGGTGATGCATATGCAAAACTTATAATGCTAAATTCCAGTGTAATAAATTAGGCTGTTGCTGGAATCCTAATTGGTTTTATAATAAAAACTTATATTCAGATATTGGGGTAAATGCTTAAAGATCAGAGAAGCAGAGAAACCAGCCACCAGAGAAAATTCTCACCATTACTGAATCTTCAGGCTAAAAGGGGTAGATCTTGTCTCCACAAATCCTCAGACAGAATGCCTCTGACTCCTCAGCTGAAAGGGAAGGAAAGGCTCCAACTCCTGTCTCCTCCTGCCTTATATTCCATTCTGTGCCCAGTCATATTACTTCCTGTTTCAATCTTCTTAGTGCTGTGATTAAAAGCTATGTGCTTCCCAAGTCCTGGAAGCAGAGGAATGGGATTTAAGTACAGAAATTAAAGATATCTTCCACCACTGCCTGGCTCTCTTTCTTTTTTGAACTGGGTTAATCTCATGCAGTCAAGTCTGGCCCTGAACTTGAAGAGATGCAGATGGATCTCTGCCTCTTGAGTGTTAAGATCAAAGGTGTGTGTCACTACTGCCCAACCTCCATGACTAACTCTATGTCTGGCTCTGCACTCTGATCTTCACACAAGTTTTATTTCTTAGGTTACAAACAATATATCACCACATTAGGCAAATTTGCTTTGGGTTTTATCTTTTTTCTATTTTCTTTCATTAAAGAACTTCTCCATTGCTTATCTCTAAGTGTGCAGAATAATTTATAGTGGGAAAACACACTATGTCTATGTCAATGACATCAGTAACATTGCTAAGTGCTTGTTACCATGAGTTAGGGTAAGAGAAACTGTCATTCAACTAGAATATTGGATTTACAGCTGCCCCACTGACTGGGACTGATGTTCAGCTCTAATACTGGGATTCATAAATGATAAACTTATTAGGTACTCATTTCCTACCTTTTGTAAAGTGATATAGGGACCTGTCCAGTCTGGAGGTTCCATATGGTGAGAATATTCACTTGAATCAGAAGCAATAAGCTTGTTAAAATTTTCCCAAGTAGGTATCCAAATAAATAGAATGGTCCCAAAATCACTTCTCAGGGTAGATGTCCACTGTTAGAAGTTTGAGTAGAGGGCAAGTCTTTCTGTGATCCATCAGAAAATCCTCATTGCTATCAGTAGTGCCTCTTTCAGGTGAATAAGTACTTCTTCAAAGAAGTGCTGAGATGTGCGGTGGTTGTGTTGACCAAGGCCAGTCATGCTGTCCAGATACTTCAGTGGGAGGTTCTGTTAATAAGACTTCACACCACTGATGGCATATTGTACAAATTCTAGTTGGTATTTATTGAAAACTCAGAGCCAGATATTGGAAAAAGCTGGAATATCAGAAAGACTAACTTAACCACAGTCATTCTCATCAAGCCAGCTTCTCAGGGAGAGGTTGCACAGTGCCTTATTGACTTTAAATTTTCTTAACACTGATTAAAAGGGAACATCAGCTGCTGCAAGACATATTTGGATAATAGAGAAATCCTCCAAGATAAATCAACCCATCTACTTCAAAGATGTGTTGACTTCAGAGTGGAAGCAGGGATATGTGCTTTGATGGGGTAGGGGTTTCGCTTTTGTTTCAACAGGGACAGAAAAGATATGGGTACTGACAAAACTTTACCTGGTAATATACCCCTGACTAATGTTCCATAGTTCTACTAAGGGTCATTGTTCAGGGATTGTACACCCCTTATATAGGTATTCTAATTTTTAGTACAGGGTATATTCCTTAAGACGATAAGATCTGCAGTCAACATTATTTAAGGTATCATATCCCAGTCATATAGGATACAGGTTAGAATATCATAGATAGACAAGAATCTTCAACCATTTCATAGACCCAGAGAATACGGCATTTAACATTTAAAATTCGGCCACGAGAGACATGACAACTCCTGGTGTCACTGCTCCCTTCACGAGATGGTGTTGAGCATCGAAGATACTCCATTGGAGTTGGTCCTTTTGGCAAAAAATGGCCGGTTGAGTAAGGAACCGTCCTTACCTTGATTGCTGACAGTACACACATGATGTCAAGCTGGATGAACAAGTTGATGGATGGAGACTGACAAAACCTGCCTAGACAGGATAAGACAGTCCCTCCAAAATTTCTCTGCTTGTGAAAAGATCTGTCAGATACCATAGTCCTATAGCCAATATGATAGATGCTCTAATGGTGCACAAATCCAGAGGTGACTGTCCAGGTAGCTGTGTTGCTGTCCTCTCCCAAATTTTGGAAGTCACTACTTCCAGGTACTTCTGTCTTTCAGGCAATTCACCTTCCTTCTCAGGTCTTGAAGAGGTTGAAGAATAGATATTTAAGTTTATCACCCTATCATCCCTTCGATAAGAACACTCAGGTATTAAATTTTCACTTTCCCAGATTAACCCTTTAAAATAATCTATACACCCTACTATCTACCAATATTCTAGAACTATTAGATATACCTTATATAAGTTAGGCTTTGATTAGAAATTATACTTTATACTTTGTCCTCTCCTAGATACTACCTCATAGTAATTCCTACTGTACATAGTCTTAGTTTAGAACCTTCTTAGTTAGACAAAAGGGGGAGATGTTGTGGGATTCAGGTGTCAGCTGATAAGGTCAAAAGACACTTATACAGGGCACCCGGCCCCTGAAGGGGGCGGGGAAAGCCCATTGAAAAGGGGCTTCTGGAATATGAGACGCTCTCTTCCTGGTTCCTGGATGATTGGGGAGAAGATCTTGGATTCCATCGTCTGTCCATCAGTCATCCACCATTCCAGACTCCAGTCACTGTTCAGGTGCTACTGTAATCTGTTAACTGTACCGTGAGTTCTGATTTATATTTTAATAAATATCTATCTGGTACTGGTGCCTTCTAAGTAAACTCTGCCTACATCTGGCAAAACTAATAAAAGTTTGCTTCAAAAAGGAATCCCTTCTTGAGGAGGAGAAGTGATTACTCATCCATGATATGACAAATGGATACATGGTAAGGAAAACACATTAACAAACCTGGGGCAGGGTCTCAATTTTGTCTTTTATAGGAAATCAGATACAACTGTTTTTAAGACATTAACTAGACATTGAATAATTACTCATCTGCAATCAAGGAGAGATCGATGATGAAAGAATGTAAACGATGGATGCACTACTGGGTAATCTCTCAATTCTTACTGCTTTGTATCTTGCATCTACACGCACTTTTATATAAATGCAGAAACTGAACCCTATCATAATGCTAAATTAAATCTAAATATTCAAATCCAACCCATGTAAGATCTATAACTCATCGTCTCTGAGACTGATTCAGGTATGATTTTGTGTTCTGAATATAAAAGAGAATAGCAAGATTTTTATGTTGGTAAAGGGATTCTATTTTATGCCACAGGACAAGACAGAGAAAATATTTGACCCAGAAGTTTCTGAGACTCACTTTTAAATCATTGAAAAAAAAAAAAAAACCAAACAGGGTAAAGTCATTATCTTTGTAGGGCACAAGTAATACACATTCATGTATGAATGTATGAAGAAGTTAGAACCCATATGGTACACTTGTGGGAATATAAAGCATTAGAAAGAATGTGGAAGTTCACCATAAAGACATACAAAACATTACCTGAAAGTTTGATTTTAATGTGACTGAAAATTAAAATTTTCTAACCAAAGACTTGTAATGTTTTAAGAAACATTCATAATAGCTAAGAGGTGGAAACATCTCAAGAACCTATAAAAATGATGAATAGATAAGAAAAATGTGGTCCATTTATTCTCTGGGAATAGATTTGCTATACTATAGATAAACTTCACAGGCATTATGATAGGTGAAAGAAACTAGTAGAAAATCCTTCACATTATACAATCCCATTAATAGGAAACGTTCACAATAGGGAAGTCTCTAAAGACAGATGTGTGTTGGCTCAGAAGAATGAGAAGACAGGCATTGGTGGCTAAAGAATACAGAGCTTGTTGGGAGGTGATGAAAAAGTTTTGAAATTTTGGAGATTGTTGCATGTATCTGTGGCTGCATAGATACCATTGAGTTAACCTGTGTGCATAATTTAATTGAAATTTCATATCACTAAAGCTGTGAAAATCAGTGTTTCATAGCAAGTCAGATTTGGATTGACATTTTATTACTTGCAATAGGATTTTTTATTTTATTTATAATTGTTTTTTTACATACTAACAACTGTTCCCTCTCCTTCCCATTGCTCCAACCTCCCCCCAGTATCAAGGCTGAGCAAGTGTCCCTCCCTAGGGAATGGGCTCGTAAAATTCAGTTGAGGAAATAAGGATAAGTTTGGTCCCATTACCATTGGCCCCACAAACTGCCCCTGCTACACAACTTTCATTCACATTCAGAGGGCTTAGCTCAGTCTCATAAATGTTCCCCAGCTGTCAGTGTTAATCCAGGGTCATTGAACTTCCTATAGCTGGGGCTGGCTGTCTCTGTGTGCTTTCTCATCATGACTTTCCCTCCCTTGCTCAATAATCTCTCCTACCTCTCTTCCATTGGACTGAGAGCTTGACTCAGTGCTTAGCTGTGGATCTCTGCATCTGCTTCCAACAGTTATCGGGTTGGAAGTTTTATGATGACAATTAGGGCTGTTATCAATTTGATAACAGGGGAATCCCAGTTCAGGCTCCTCTCCTGCTGCTTAGAATCCTAGCGGGGTTCTGTGTGCGGATTCTTGGATATTTTCCTAGAACTTGGCTTCTCACTAACCCTACACTTTCTATCTATTCTGCTGTTCCCCTTCTTCCTGTCTCTCCTCCATCTCAAACATCCAATTCCCTCATGATCTTTACCCAGCTCCCCTTCTTACCTTACCCCTTCCTGCTATGATCCCAATATACTCAGGAGATCTTACTTCCCAGGGGGATCCATGAATGTACCCCTGAGGCTCTCTCCTGTTACCTAGCTGCTCAGGGGTTGTGGATTGCAGCCTGGTTGTCCTTTGCTTTACGAATAAAATCCACTTGTGAGTGAGTACATACCACGATTGCCTTAGTGGGTCTGTGTTAATTCACTCTGATTTTTTTTCTAGTGATTCCATTTGATTGAAAATTTCAGGTATCTTGAAAAATCTATCTTCAATAAGAGAAAAAAATGTGAAGAAAAGCGTGAAAAAATAATTTCTAAGCATAATACCTGTAGGACGCCTGATTTGATTAACCATTTTTGTTTCACATAATTTATATGAAGATCCAGAGCATGTGATGGCAGAACTGAGAATTGGGAATTTTACACTTAATCCTTGGCTCCATGTTCACAGCCTTTCCCATTCCTGATACTCTGTCTGCAGTACAAGCCTGTCACAGAGCAGAGACCTGCACTAACATGACATCACCTCCCACAGGCCATCTCCATAGGGTTCAGCCTGTTGCTGTAGATACATTGTTGAACCATAACCATGATTATAGATGGTATTAGGGAATCCCAATAGATTAATACCTGTGAAACATTTCTTTACTGAACAGAGATTACTCAAGCTCCTGTATCATTAAATCCTTCCAACAACAAATATGGTGTTGTATTACTAATATGGATGACATTATATAGGAATTCTTTACAATAATGATGACTCCATTGGAGAATCACACATCAGAACCTTTGCTAGAAATCAGTTCTAGACATGACTGTTCCTTTTTTGAAGTATACATGCTCATTTTTATGCAGTCAGTTTGTCATTTATAGGGGGGAGAAAACCCCCGCCATTGTCACCAGTGTTATACACTGAGGAATTGCAAGGGACTGGAAGAAATTTTTTTGATAAGTGACAGCCCATCTGTGGGATTCTCTGTTTCATTTTTTGGGATTCTGAAAGGTGTTGCATGAATTCTGGTTGCATTAAATGAAATTCGGAGCCATAAATCGTGGAAAAGCTGTGTAGTATGAGGTTTCTGGCCTTGTATGTAGGTTTAGGCCCTCAGGCCCACAGGCCGACAGGCCCACAGAGACACACAGAGTCTTACAATAATTTTTTAGGCTGATTGGCCTAAGGCCCATGCTTATAACTTGCTAGCTGTTTACCCTTAATCTAACCCATGACTCTTATCCTCTTCAGCCATGGGGCTCGGTATCTTTTCATAGAGCAGCATAGTTGTCCTCTAATTATTCTGGCTTCTCTCTGGCATTTTGCTCTGTTCTTCCAGATCACAGAGTTCTCCTAGTTTGGTAGTCCCGCCCATACTTTCTGCCTGCCTTTGGCCAATCAGCGCTTTTTATTAAACCAGTGGGTGGGACAATTATTTACAATGAAACAACATAATCTCCCACAAAGCTGGAATATGAGAGAGAGAAAACAGACCACAGTCAAATCTCACCCAGCTGTCTTCCAGATTCCTTATCCTCCTTCCTTGTTGCTTCTAAGGAATGAATCTTTCTATGTCTGCCTTAAATGCCTTCTTCACCCAGTTGTTTCATATTCGGGTAAGATTAAAGATTTGAGTTACTACTATTTGATAGCTAGCCTTGAACTCACAGAAACACAGAAAGATCCCTGTCTCTGGAGTTAGAGGACTAAAGGTGTGGGTCACTACTCCCAGCCCATAGGTCACCATTCACTGTCTTTCCCTGTGCTGTGATTCAAGACAAGAGCACTTCTGACCCTCCTGGACTGACTGTGCACGGATCTGTTCTCTGATATTCCAGACTGGTTTTATTAAATATATAACACATCACCACAGAACGGAACCTTCAGGCAATCTAGGCTGAATGACCAAAAATCCAAAATCATTTCACATCTGATCTGGCTCTGTCTAAATAGTTGTGCACCTCAAACCGAGAGATGATCTGGACTGTTTATTTACTAATTAATTTCCTTTTTTCCTTCAAAATTTTTTCTTCAAATTTTTTTAAAATTTCATATGACAGTTTTTTCTGCTCATGTAATTAAATTTAGTCATGCTCATACTCCTTTCTTATCCTGCACATCTCTTGTGAACAATCTTTCCTCAGCAGGTCCCACTCCCTGCTCGGTGACTCTATTTGTGTCCCATTGAATCTAATTAGTATCTTAGGAGTCAGCATGCGTGAGAGTGGTGTTAACATACCACTTAGATATTCCAAGCTATACCTGTTTTTAACTATACCACGGAGGAAAATTGTGCCCCATATCCCAAGGTCGTTATTTGCCAAAGATCTTTCAAAGATAAGTGAAGTATCATGACTCTGCCTCTGTTCATTCTGAAGGAATATTTCTAGGTATCTGTTAAAGTAAGTTTAAAATATTAATTTACGGTAATAGCTAATATATTGAAATAAAACTGAAGTTTGTAGACACATATATACAGCTACTAAATTTATAACAGGTCCTTTACACTGCCATTCATAAAACTGCAGGACAATATGTACAGAAAGAGAAAAGCTCAATTTCATTACTACTTACTTGGAAGCAAACACAGTAATCACATTAGGGAGATACAGAGGCATGGACTGTGGTAAGGACAGAGATGGACAGTTGACTCCCACACAGGTAAAATGAGGTGCTAGATGTAGTGCTTTATAGTAGTGAAGACAACTAGAATCTAATGAAATAATCGTTCATTATGAAAGAATCAATGGAAAGGGATGGAAATTATATTTAACACCAATGTTGACTAAATATGAAAATCAAATTATACTCATAGCTCATAAATGTGGACACATGCTGCATAATCATTACTGAAAAGAAAACATTTCTCAGAAAGTACATATTCCAGGTTAATACATGAGAAGTCTTTTGGATCTCACTGTGGATCATCTAAACAAGGAACTGTTACTATACACTGTGACATTTGACTCCTGTGCATCTGTATGTCAACTCAGCAGAAAACATTCTGGATAGACAGGATAAAGCCTCTTTGAGAGGTGTATGTTTCTCATTGAATTCAATATTAGGTTACAAAGATTTTTACCTGTGAGAGCCAAAATGACACAGCAATCGGTGACTTCATGAGTATCTTATTAGGAAACCAGCACAGAATAAACAGCTACCAATGTAGAGGTAAAGTATAATAGAGAATCTAGACTAGGGTTCAGTAAGTATACTAATGGCACTCAGTAATAATCAGGAGACAACTGAATGAATTCCAGTAGTATGGTCCTGACCATTATGTAATTTACAGGAAGAATCATGTATACTCTGAAGCTAAGAGTGTAGGTTTATCACAGCATCACCAACCTTTAGAGGAGACTGCTGAATGTGCCTATCTACACATGCAGGAGGTATAAGGACCAACTACAAATGCAGGAGGTATAAGGACATTGCCTAGATGCCTCACTGTCTTTGTTGAACTCTAAGAAACACAAAACAGGATTCACTACAGTGAATTTAATGCTCTGTGTATCTTTTCATAAAGTTAGCTGAACACAGGTACCTTATAAAAATACTCATCTTTTTCTATTGCAGCAAGGACATGTTTTTGCAGAGTGTATAAAACCTAAATGCAAAGAAACACATTCTGATTGTGAAAAAGTAGCATTGCATGCTTGTGGAAGTAACCAACCAATGTCTGATTTGACTTTAAGTATGACATGCAACCTATATTTGATGCTACTTTGGTTACTAGGAACCTGAGCCTAGGTATCCAAGCGACATAGTGTAAAACTGAATACTGCTGTTCTACAAAAGAGATGTAGCAGTAAAATGGCTCGTAACGATATTCTGCTACACTCATATATCAATTTTGTTAAGTCATCATTATATGATCTTTCTTCTACAGCAGAGAAGAAGAGATACAGAGACCCACAATCAGATAATACACAAATTGAGGAACTTTGGAATACCTAGCCTTATAAAGGGTTTCTCCATGCAAACCACCCCCTAAATGTTCATGAAACCCTGCTGAATCAGAGATTGATAGAGTATAAAATTAAGAGGGGATAGAAGACACCAAGGAAAAAGGTCTTCTAAACACAAGAGGACAGATACAACATGTATACATTCAAAAACCCTGAGGTAGCATAAGGCTGAACCTATGAGTCCTTCAAACTGAAAAGAGAAGTAGAAGTATGACCCATTCCTAATCAATGTGCTATATCCAATACATAGACATATGATCCATTCCTAATGCACATGCTATATCCAATGCATAGACATACAACCCATTCCTAATGCACATGCTATATCCAATGCATAGATATATGACCCATTCCTAAGACACATGCTATATCCAATACATAGACATATGACCAATTCCTAACATACATGCTATATCCAGTGCATAGACATATGACCCATTCCTAAGGCCCATGCTATATACATGCTATATCCAGTGCATAGACATATGACCCATTCCTAAGGCCCATGCTATATCCAATGCATAGACATACAACCCTTTCCTAATACACATGCTATATCCAATGCATACCTGCGTATATACAGAAATTTAGCTGTATTACTGAGGAAACAAGTTACTCTTAGGAGCTGGCCTCATGTCTAGCAGTCAAAAGCCAACAGAAAACAAATTAAAGCATCTTTGGAAGGTCTTTGTCCCATAATATTATTTCAGGGATTTTTCTTTTTCAGTTTTATCTCCTTGTAGTTTATTATATAAAACAATTAAAATTAATTGCTTTCTTCTATCTTGTAGGCGAAGTTTTACTTAGAAGCCACCAGTGCAGGATAGATATTTATTAAAATATAAACCAACACTCACAGTACAGGTAACAGATTATAGTAGCACCTGAACAGAGACTGGAGTCTAGAAAGGTGGATGAGCGATGGACAGATGATGGATTCCAATCCTGTCTCTCCAACATCCAGAAACCATGAAGGTGCTCTCGTGTCCCAGAAGGCCCTTATCAATGGGGTTTCCACGCCCTCTTCAGGGGCCCAGGGCTCTGGATAAGTGTCTTTGGACCTTATCAGCAGACACCCGAATCCCACCACATCTCCCCCTTTTGTCTAACTAAGAAGGTTCTAATCTAAGACTATGTAAAATAGGAATTATTGTGAGATAGTATCTAGGAGAGGATAAAGTACATATTCCAATCAAAACCTAACCTATATAAGGTACATGATATAGTTCTAGAATATTGGTAGATGGTAGGGTGTATAAATTACTTCAAAAGGTTAATCTGGGAAAGGGAAAATTCAACACCTGAGTGTTCTTATCTAAGGGATAATAGGGTGATAACCTTAAATACCCATTCTTCAAACTCTTCAAGACCTGAGAAGGAAGGTGAATCACCTGAAAGTCAGAAGCACATGGAAGGAGTGGCTTCCAAAATTTGGGAGAGGACAGCAACACAGCTACCTGGACAATCACCTCTGGATTTGTGCTCCGCTGGAGTATCTATCATATTGGCTACAGCCTATGGTATCTGACAGATCTTTTCACAAGCAGGGCAATTTTGGAGGGACTGTCTTATCCTGTCCAGGCAGGTTTCGTCAGTCTCTATCCATCAACTTGTTCGTCCAGCTTGACACCATGTGTGTACTGTCAGCAATTAAGGTAAGGACAGTTCCTTACTCAACTGGCTCTTCTCTGTCAAAAAGACAAACTCCAAAGGAGTATTCTCAATGCTCAACACCATCTCGTGAAGGGAGCAGTGACACCAGGAGTCGTCGTGTCTCTAGTGGTCAACTATGAAATAGTTGAAGATTCCTGTCTATCTATGATATTCTAACCTGTATCTGATATGACTGGAATATGATACCTTAAGTAATGTTGACTGCAGTTCTTATTGTCTTAAGGAATAAACCCTGTACTAAACATTAGCATACCTATATAAGGGTTGCACAATCCTTGAACAATGACCTTTAGTAGGATTATGGAACATTAGCTTGGGGTATATTATCAGGTAAAGTGGTTTCAGCATTTTAGACATGTAAATACATATATATCATCTAAACAGAGGTATATAAAACATCTTGTGCATATATCAGAACTAGTGCAATCATACATTATCTCTAGTATAGTTAAATGAAGGTAATAATTGCATAGTATACATTACAATGATGTGCAAATATTTTAAACAGAGGTGAAGCATGCATAAAAATATAGCAATTTCAGATTCAGTTTTACATAATAGTTACAGATTCAGATTTATATCGAAGTACAAGTTGCTTTGGTTATATAAAGCAATCTCACCTGCTCAGTCTAAACTCAACTCCCACTCTAAACCTGCCTGCAGGCTCTCCAAACCTGCCACTGACCCCAACCCATGGGTCGGGGGCGGGTAGGAAACATTGGGCGCCAGATGTAGGTGAAGTTTTACTTAGAAGGCACCAGTGCAGGATAGATATTTATTAAAATATAAACCAACACTCACGGTACAGGTAACAGATTATAGTAGCACCTGAACAGGGATTGGAGTGTAGAACAGTGGACGAGCGATGGACAGACAACGGATTCCAATCCTCTCTCTCCAGCATCCAGGAACCAGGAAGGGGCTCTAGTGTCCCAGAAGCCCCTTATCAATGGGGTTTCCATGCCCTCTTCAGGGGCCTGGGGCTCTGCATAAGTGTCTTTGGATCTTATCAGCCGACACCTGAATCCCACCACACTATCTCTCTTCCCTTCTCCCATTGATCTTCGGCATATATGTTATTGCTTCTGAATATGGGTTTTCATTGGATTCTCTAGTGTGCAAATGATCCAGTGCAATTGTAACCACTTGAGACAGTGTCAAATTCAACAGGTCACAAAACAAAATACATGGCTGTCTGGAGATGACTTGAAAGAAAAGACCATAAAGTGTGGAACTGTCACAGAAAAGTCTGTCAGTGTTAACTCATTCAGGAGCCAGATCTTCCTGAAGCCAAGCTCTGCTATCACTGAAGACACAGTTTGATTACTGTGCTGCAGACACAGTGAGCAGGTTTGCTGTGTGCTCAGAAACAAACCCCTTTGAGGATTTTCAGGGCCAGCAGGGGGAGCTGCAGATCCAGATTTCACCAGAAAAGGATGTGATGGGTGAGAAAAACATCTGGAGAGTAAAAAAGCCCTCTGGGACTCTAAGGTTTCCTGTCCTAGCCTCAAATAACGGCAGAGACCATATGATACCCACCATGTAACTACTGACAAGACTCCAAACATGGTAAAGAAAAAATTCCTTGTTAAGCTTTATTTAACACATGTGTTTTATTCTTTATACATGGACATTATTGGAGTGACAATCATTAATTGCATATATATGTTAGAAGGCCACAAACGTTCCAATATGTAATCAGTGTTATCACAACCATTATTATCAGCATCTGTAATTATACTTGTGGTTTCTTTCCACTGGAAGCAAGTCCAGCACAAAATTTTTGACCACTTCTGCCCAAGGACCAGATACACCTGCAGCTACTTGGCTCTCAATAATGACTAAGCTGCTTATACTGATTATATGTTGTTTGGCCAAAGTCTCAGGCTTATTCCTAGCTGTTTTAGGTTAAATGTTACATTAGCAACATTTATTGATATTCAGTCCTATCATTTTTCTTTATAATGCATCCTCCAGTTAATAGTTGAATAGTGATTTCAACCTAAGCTGTTTAAGGACTTGGGAAATATGCCAACAGACAGAACTTATTTTTAATTTTTTATGTACATTTTTATGTCATTTTTATTTATGTATCCCCCTGCTGTCCCTCCCTTCACTCCTCACAACTCATCCCAGTCAGCCTTCAGCCTCAGCCCTCCCCAACCATCTATCCCCTCCCAGAAAAGGGCAAGAAGTCACAAGGTGTGTCAGCTAAGCATGGCACATCCACTCCAGGAAAGTCCGATTTCCTCATCCAAAAGTCATAGCTGGGTTAGGTGTTTCTCTTCATGGAATGGGCTCCAAGGTGCCAGCCCAAGCACAGAAATATAGTCTGATCCCACCCTTTGATGATCCACATACTGCCCATGCCAATCAACAATTGCCTACCCTTGGAGGGCCTAGCTCCTTTCACCAATGCATCTCCAGTGGTTGTTCTTGATTCAGTGAGTACCCCAGAGATCCAGCCAGGTATCACTGTGGGAATTTTACTCATAGTCCCTATCCTCTTGCTCATACAGGCCCTCCTCCCCTGCTCTCAATTGGACCAGGAGCTTCACCCAGTGCTCAGCTACAGATCTCTGCTTCCACCTCTATTCTTTGTTGTATGTAGGTTCTGTGATGACACTTGGGGTGATTACTCATTTGATTATAGGGGAAGTCCTGTTTAGGCGCCCACTCCACTATGGGTTGGAGACTTGTCCAGGGACATTCTATGAGTTCTTGGATGTTTCCGTAGCTCCTAGTCTCTATCTAACCCCACATTGACTTCTTCTATTGAGGTATCTACTTCTATCTCCCTCTTTGCTCCTCTCACTCAACTCTCTCCTTCTTTCAAGTTTTGTTCCCAACTCTTCTTGGTTGCAACCCATTAAGACCCTAATGTGCTAAGGAGATCTTCTCTATTTTCTCTTCTTAGGGGAATCTCTAGATGTTTCTCTTAAGTTCTTTCTGATCTCAAGCTGTTCAGGGTTCTTTGTTCTTTTTGTCTAAAATCTATTAATGAGTGAGCACATCCCATTCCTGTCTTTCTGGGCTTGTGATACCTTGCTCAGGAGGATATTCTCCAAATCCATCCATTTGCCTAAAAATTTTAGAACGTCATTTTTTTTTTCGCTGAGTATTACTCCATTGTGTACTGTTTGCTAATCCATTCATCAGTTGAGGGGCATCTAGGTTGATTCCAGGTTCTTGCTATTATGAATAATGCTGCTATGAACACAGCTGAGATAATGCCTTTGGAGTACGAATGTCCACAATCCTGCCTGATTTTATAGTGTATATAAAACTAAAATGCAGAAGAAACATATTCTCATTGTGTATAAATAGTATTACAAGCTTGTGGAAGTAACGGACCAATATCTGATTTGACTTGAAACCCACTATATGAGAGGAACCCATATTTGATCCTACTGGGGTGACCAGGAACCTGAGGCTAAATATCTAAAGGACTTAGGGTAAAATAAAATACTGCTGTTCTACAAAAGAAATGTAGCAGTAAAATACCCAGTAATGATATTCTTCTATGCTCATATATCAATATCTTGCTAAGTCACCATCATAGAAGCTTCCTTCTATAACAGTTACGAAGAAATACAAAAAAAAAAAAAAAAAACAGAATTAGATAAAATGCAGAGAGTGAGAAACTTTGGAACATTCAGCGTTTAATATGATTTTCCCATAAACTCTTCCCCTAAATGTTCAAGCAATCCTGCAGAAGAGAATGTGGATAGAGTATCAAAGCCGGTGAGTATGGAAGACACCAAGGAAAAAGTCCTTATAAACACAAGAGGACAGACAGACACAAGAAGTATGCGTGCGTCTGAACTTTGTGGGGCCTTAGAACAGAAAAAGTTAACACATGACACATTCCTATCCCAGATGCTATATCCAATTCATGACTACATACAAATGAAATTGTAGCTTTCCTCAAAGGGATCTCACTGGGGAAACAAATTACTTATAAGAACAGGTGCCATGTCCAACATTTGATTGCCAACAGATTTCCAAATCAAAGCAATTTTGGGGTGCTCTTTGTCTCAATGTCATGTCAGGTTTTTCCTCAATTTTATCTTAATTCATGCTTCATTTCTCTCTCTCTCTCTCTCTCTCTCTCTCTCTCTCTCTCTCTCTCTCTGTCTCCTCTCCCATCGATCCTTCAAATACATATTATTGTTCTATATATGTTTTCATGGGATTTCCAAGTTGCAAATGTTCCAGGATACTTGTAACCACATAAGACAGTGTCATATTCAATAGGTCACAAAACAAAATACCTGGCTCTCTGGAGAGAGTCCCTCCTCCTGGCTGTTTACCTTTAGGAAAAACCAGTATGACTTGAGGAAAAGAGCATAAAATATGTAGCTATCACTGAAATGTCAGTATATCAGTGGACACTTTCAAGAGCCAGGTCAGTCTGAAGCTGAGCTCTGAAACCTCTGAAGACACAGACTTGCATTACTTTGCAGCAGACACAGTGAGCAGGTGGCTTGTGTTCTCAGCAACAAGCCCACTTTGAGGATTCTTAGAACCAGCAGAGGGTGATGTTGATCCAAATTTTACCAAAATAAAAAGTGATGCAATTGTTGAGAGAATCATCTGGAGACAGCAGAGTCCTCTGAGACTCTGTTTCCTGTCTTAGCCTCCAATAAAGGCAAAGACCATACAAGACACACACGATGTGACCTGATTCTGAACTTATTAAAGTAAATATTCTTTGTTAAGCAGTATTGCCCATATATGTTTTTTTAAATATATGGACATTATTGGAGTGACAAACATCAGTTGTGTGTACATGCAAAAGGCTGCAAATGTTCAAACATGAGGTGTCTGACATCTAGTGATTGACATCACAACCATCAGCAGCATCTGCAACTCTATCTGTAACTTCTTAGCACTGGCAGGAGGGGTTGTCTCAGCTGGAATGTATGACTGTGTGTTGAGATTTCAGTCCTTGATGATCCATCCACAGTGTGGAGCCCATGCTGCTCTGCTGTAGGAATCCTAGTCCAAAGGTGTGATACACTTACCCTTAAAGCCCTCAGCTCATGGGACACAGACGAGGAGAAGCTCAAAATAATCATGTAACCTGTCTTTCACTTCATTTTGAATTTTATTTCTCATTTTTCTGTGCCTCTTTTTTTCTAAGATTAAAGGATTGTCTTTCTTTCTTTCTTTCTTTCTTTCTTTACTTTCTTTCTTTCTTTTTTCTTTCTCTCTCTCTTTCTTTCTTTCTTTCTTTCTTTCCTTCCTTCCTTCCTTCCTTCCTTCCTTCCTTCTTTCTTTCTTTCTTTCTTTCTTTCTTTCTTTCTTTCTTTCTCTCTCTCTCTCTCTTTCTTTCTTTCTTTCTTTCTTTCTTTCTTTGCAGATTCAGATTAATGTCTGGATGACACTGCACCCCATGACATTAAATCCTTCTTTGGTATCAGGCTTTATACATCATCTAAAGGATTGTCTGGTTCCTCTTCTACTCAGTGCATATGTTGATCCTGTTACCAACACCACCATCATATAACATGTTCTCTCCACATGAATCACATAGTAATATCATCATATTCAATTGAGGTGCTTGACAATGTCTGAAGGGTGCATTGAATTTTGAGGTTTGTGTAACATCTATTTCCTCTCCAGTGCTTTTCTCCCCATATGTCACTGTGATGAGCAGGGAGAGCCAGTCATGCCTACAGCACTGATTGCAATTATATGAGAAATAAACTTTCAAATTGAGGATATCTGGGGTTTGTAACTTTGAAATCTATAAAACAGTTCAGTGCGATGATGTGAATGGAGAATATATGCTATTCTGAATTTAAAGTAATATATTCTAAATTTAGCCCTCATTATCAGGGTGTATAGTATCTACACTTATTAAAAAGGCTGCATTAAATCTATGAATTTTAATTTTCATAGCAAATAGTCCATATCTTTTTCTTAAATTATTAGATTTGCAAACAGAAGCATTTCTGAAAAATTTTGAAAAAAAAATATAGGCATTCTCTGCAGCTCACATCACAGACTTAAGAAGAACCATCACACTTTTATGCCTCTGTGGACAAAACACATGAAATACAATCACAGTTTCTTGTTAGAAACGATTTTCTTTCTCAGAGGAGGCTGTTTCCTGCCTGTCCTAGAAATGAGCAGGCCTTGTATCTCTGGTCCCTTGCGCATTCTTCCCAACCTGGCAATGTTGACCCGATATGATCCATTCCATGATGTTTTTGTGGAACCTTTCTACTCTCTGTCTTTCAGGAGGACATATATGATCCCTTTGAGAACGTCATATATATTCTTATTTCAGGATACACAAGTTGGTCATAGATGAAAAATCATTGTGACATTGAAACTCCTAGAAAAGAACTATGAGTCAGAGCATATCTTCTTGCCCTTCCTACCATAAAAATTCAATGTCTCAGCCGGCAAGGAGCTTTGTGTGTTAGTTTTCTTTCCATGGTGTTACTACAACTTTGTGGTAAGAGCACATTCATGCCTTTAGAATCATTTCAATAGGTTTATCTTTTTCAACATTGAAATAAGAAAATATTTCATTTATAAAACTGAACTGCTCATTTTATTGTCACTTTCTTTAAAGAAATCAGCAGTTTACTCAAGCCTCTTTCCATATTTTTAATTATGTTCATATCACAAATTCAGTATAAAAGGTCTCCAAAGTTAGGCAAATCATTTTTCCCCTAAGTTATAAACTATCAGTAGTGACAAGAAAAAGATTATATTGTGCCTCAGCATCATTGAACCTATGAATACAATCCTTACAACCTGTATGTTATGACTTCCAGCATCCTCTGTCCTTCTGCCCCTCTCCAGGATGATGGTCATCTCAGAGATTTTCCTACAGATTATGTCTTCTACTGCTGTTTATAAATTTGTCAGAAATAAAGGGCAGTATAAAGATGAAACTGCTAATGCTGAATACATAGAAATCTCAAATATGAGAGGCAGGAAATAGATTAGTAATCAATGAAACATTACTTTCTTCCGTGCATTGTAGACTGAGTAACTGCCAACCTGCAAACAGCATGCATTTTTCCTTGTTGCACTCAGACAACAATCTTCAGATGTATTGTATACTGAGGACCTAGGTCTTACTATGAGAGTTGCTTTCTATGAGGAGCAGAGATGAACTCCCCTGAGGCTCCTGTGTCCTGCATAACAGACTGGTTCTTCCTGAGCCTTAAAAAGAGTCTTAAATCCACACTTAGAGTAAGCATCTGGGGAGGGAATGCAAATCTCTCCTGGCTCCACCCAACCCTGGGTTGAAAAGTCAAGGCTGAGTCTGGGTACTCACTGGTGCACAGCCATGGACAGGCTCATTTACTATTTCCTCCTGGTGAATTTCCCGACATGTGAGTGCCTAGGCTCCATAAGGAACAAATTTTCACATTATCCCCTTTTGCAATCTTACCCTCTGCTTTTGTCTCCACAGATGTCCTGTCCCAGATTACCCTGAAGGAGTCTGGCCCTGGTCTGTTGTCGCCATCCCAAACCCTCAGTCTGACCTGCTCATTTTCTGGGTTTTCACTGAGCACTTATGGTATAGGTGTGGGCTGGATCCGACAGCCCTCAGGGAAGGGTTTGGAGTGGCTGGCAACTATTTGGTGGAACGATAATAAGTATTACCACTCATCCCTGAAGAGCCGGCTGGCAATCTCCAAAGACACATCAAACAACCAGGTATTCCTCAAGATCACCAATGTGGACTCTGCAGATACTGCCACATATTACTGTGCTCAGAGAGCACATTGGTTTATTCTCCATGGACAGCTGTACAGTATTTGAAGCTATTTCTCAGCTCTTATTCTCCAATTGAGAGGGTTGGGAGTTTGCACACATTTCCTGCTAGCCTCTGGGGTTTCCTCTTCACTCTGAGAGCAAGTTTCAGAATGATCAGTGCAACACAGAAAAACCCTGTATCATAAAACCAAAATAAATAAAAACGAAAATACAAATAATAAGTAAAACATATCTTAAAAAATATAAGGCAAATACAAATTTTAGGAAAAAAAAACTATTCTTCTTAAATTTTTTCATATTTTTTCAGAGGAAAAAGGACAATCAGTTTCTAAGAAAATCTGAAAGTAAAATTTGTCACTAAATATACTTTTCATCAAAGCAATTTTTCATAACATATTAATTCTACAACATAAGTTTTGATATTTACAATTATGTAAATAAAGTATACCTAAGGATATTTTTACAGGCTAGCTTCTTGATGTTTGTCAATTTGCTGGGGATGTGAGTTAATAATTAAGAATACATTATTGTGTTTACTGTCTTTAGGACACACATGAATATAATCCGAATCATACAAAGTAGATGCAAGCATCATGCTTATCTGTTTCTCTGCAGTGCTCCAAAGTTAAGCCTCACTCTACTATCTCTTGAGAAGATTTCTATATAGAAACTTGGTATACTGATATGTTTTCTTTTGAATAAAATATTTGAGATTGTGCTGTATAAACCAAAGTGATTTGTCTATCAACAAGTTTTTTGACTTTCAAGAGCCCTTGAAAGTGTTGCATCTGTTGAAGGCATCATGCTGCACGGTGGTACACAAGAATCTATATGATGAAGGTACTACCCCATGTGAATAAAAGGAGGCACTGAGCTTGCTCTGGGAAACATGTCAGTTGTGAGTCTTAATCAGGATTCCACATGAAAGCACCAGTTCTGTGTGAGAACTGCAAAGAACTTTCCTTCAGCTCCCCACTTTCTTCTGGGCATCACAGTCACATCACTTTACCAACAGGATGAACACACTCCAGCACAGCTTTCCTTCACAGAAACTTGGAGCTCCTGTCAAACAAACAATGACTTTGCATATCTGACATCAGGGTCCTTGCTCAGCTTCTGAAATAGTTTTTATCCTTTTATGATAGCCTCAGCATATTGCCTGAGCATCATCCTGATGCCAAATTTTCAAGTTTTACTCAGGTTCCAGATAAACTTGTTAAAATCTCTTTATATGAATTCCCAAACCCACGCTCCCAAATTCATTGATTACCACAGAATTGTCTCAAAATTAGGGATTTTCTTATAGGCAAGTTCTAAAATGTTGACATATATCATTCCTTTCTAATATTATATTTATTTTATTTCTACATTGTAAATTTAGAAAATGTTCTTACAAGCAGCGCTTCTTCATTATGTGAGAAATCAGGGTAGTTATCTGAAAGTACATAGTTTTTAATAGGAGACA
This sequence comes from Phyllotis vaccarum, assembly GCA_033318265.1. Taxonomy (NCBI): domain Eukaryota; kingdom Metazoa; phylum Chordata; class Mammalia; order Rodentia; family Cricetidae; genus Phyllotis; species Phyllotis vaccarum. The sequence continues at coordinate 82,093,238 of JARWLC010000016.1, forward strand.
GTGATGTCATCCTTGTGGAAAACATTCAGTATGAAAAATGATTGCAAATAAGCATTCAGTTCTTTTTAATGTAATTTCTTTTAAATAAATTGAAAATATACCAATGAGGAGAAAGCATTTTAATTGATAAAAGTTTGTAGCTGATAACTATTTCTCAGTGCAAGTTGTCCCTTCCTTAGAGCCTCTAAACAACTACTTTCCCAGAAACAGGACAATGTTCCATAGGATTCTGCAACAAGAGGAGAATCTACAGACCCATATTGTCTTGCAAATGCTCACCTTTCTTTGGGAAGAATCAAGAGGCAGGGCTGATTTCAGCATTGCTATGTAGAAACATCATTCAAATAAAAATATCTACAATGTATAATATATATTATGCATATGAGCCTAACTTCAACAATCCCTCTTTATAGCAAGCTTTGCACACATAAGGTAGTCAAAGCACTTCACAAACAGATTTGTAAAGCTAGGTACAATGAGGCAATTGCTACTTTTCAATACTAGATCATCTTGTATGTTTCTGAAATGCATTTGACACATCTCAACATGTGAGAAAATGCTCCTGTAACCTGTAAAGTCGTTTTTCATTTGTATTCATTTAATAGAATGCTGGTTGGTCAGTATCTAGGTAGTAAATAGAGGTGGGGCAAAGAGACTAGGAAAATTCTGGGAAGAGAAAAAGCAGAGCAGGAGACACTGGGCAGATGCAGATGAAACAGGATGAAAAGACTGTACTCAAGAAAAGTTTCCAAGACTGTGATTAAACATAGGTAAGATAATGAGTTGATTTGAGAATTAGGAGCTAGTGAATAATAAACCTGACCTACTTGTTCAGTAGTAGCTATAAAATTAAGCCTCTTGCTTAATTATTTTTAAGTGGCTGTAGGACTGGTGGGGCAAGACAAAGAAACTTCTAAACACAGCAACAAATACATCTACACCCTGATAGGCCATATATATTTAGGGATTAACATGAGAGTGTACTAGCCACAAATGTGCATTAACTTGGACAAACACACCGATGTCAACTTTCTATCTATCTATCTATCTATCTATCTATCTATCTATCTATCTATCTGTCTGTCTGTCTGTCTGTCTGTCTGTCTGTCTGTCTGTCTGTCTGTCTGTCTATCTATCTATCTATCTATCTATCTATCTATCTATCTATCTTTCTATCTATCTATCTGTATATCTGGTTCCACTAACTCCTTGGAGCTCATTGACAATTACGCAGTTTCACAACTGTTATTCACTAAACTTATAGCAGGTACAGGTACAGGTTTTTAAAACCAATAGCCATGGTGTTCCATGAATCAGAATATGGTAAGCTTCAAAAAGCTAGATCCAGAGAGTGACAATGGAGGTATGCCTGAGAACACAGCCAGCATTTTACCAAAAAGATCTTTAAAAAGGGGGATGAAAAATACCTTTTAAATCTTTGTATCCATATCTATAGCACAACCATGATACAAATGTTGACTTAATGAACAGATTGAACCCCATTCTAAATTTCCCACAATTCTTATCACTTCCTAAGTGTGAAAATATTTTCCATAGGTGGAAACAAGTCTGTATGTACAATATTTGTTTTTAATATAGGTTTTTGAGTTTTCTGTCTCTTGTGTAAATTCAGGATTTGGGCAATTGCATTATGAAACAATTGTATATTGTGTCTCTCACATGTGCTGTCTCAGGTAACTGACTTCATCACCAGTGGTCATTGGTAAAGCTAGAACTCACACCCACAGAGAAAGCAGTGAGATTCATAGAGTCAAATGTGAAGCACAGGTCATCATTAATCCTTAAAATATGTACTTACATGCCAGGTACATTACATGACGACAAACAAGGTTTTATAGTTATAGTGAGAGGTCCATGTATGTGAGAACTTAAACAATCAGTTCTTAGAACCAGCAGGGGGCACTGTGGATCCATCAAGTCACTCAGAAGCAGGTAAGGATGTTGTGCATTAAGAAGACTTCAATTCCCTCATCCCACTGTCAGTCTCATTACACTCTGAGACCACTGTGTAGTTGACATGTGAGATCTCCCTGCTACAACACACTGGAGAGAATACTTGTTAAATGAAATCCATGGTGATGTTACTAAGGCCCAGATTGTATTCCTGCTGCTTCGGAAAAGGATATTCATCCATGAAAGACTTAATAAAGGCTAAGAGCATTTGAGATACAGGGCACTGAGCAACATTTTGGGAAAAGTTGTTTCAGGAGTTTTCAACTAAGGTCAAAAGTGTTCATTCCAGTGTTTAGATAAAAGTGTCTGGAGTTGGATAAAAGTCCTTGAGATTCAATAAAAATTTACATGCATGGACTTTGCTTCAGATCTCATTTCCATTTCCAATTTGAAGTCTGTGAGACAGAACATAATTTGAGCCAGAAAGATCAGGATGTATACTACCAAGAACTGGCTAAACAAATTTCAGAGAGAAGATCTAAGCCAGAACCTAACCACATATAAACAAATCCAACACAGTCTGTATGATACTGATCAGGCTGACATCTGAGGACTCTGACATCTATTACTGTGCAAAGAATATTGTCACAGCACACATCTGAGATATGTCAGAAACACAGAAGGAGTAGAGAGTTGCTGTGGGTTTGAAAGAAAAGAGAAGTTTAACCTGAAGATTTTCTAACAACCTGTGTTTATGTATGAAGGATAGGGACAACAGACTAAAGATAAATTGTATTACATTAAGAATTTTCATGCTAATGCTGTATCCAAGGTTCAGAGGATAGAAGTTTTCAGTTCATACACTTGAACCACTTCTTACTTGGGTGATACCAATGTGAGCATGTGTCTACCATGAGTTCATATTTTGGATTAGAAATATTTGATCACATTTTACATCAGTATCAAATCCTAGACTAAAAATTTGAGGTTGAATTTCAACCAAGTATTTTTATTTTATCAAACAGGTTTACATTTATAAAATTTTAAAGCATAGGCTCCATTATTAAGCAATGCTCACTGATGAGACACTGCTAGTCTATTCCACTCTAAGTATCCTGCTCTTTAATCACAGGATGTGACAAAATAGTGAACGCAGTAACAATAACTTTCTCTCCAGTCTTTGTGAGGCATGGCCTGATACACATAACAGTGACCCTTGACGACTCTCTGGGTGCAGTTTAGTAGTTAATGTTGCTGATTCTTGCTGTTATCCCAGAGGAATATGCACCAGATGTGTCTGTAACTTCATTCAGTAGTAAGTTACTGAGGGGAGACTCCAGGGCAGTTCAGAAACATATCTAAACTGATCTTCCTACATTTCAGACCTCTGCCCACTGAGGAAACTGTCATGTATCAGTCTGTGATAGAATAAGTGTGGAGATGTGATTCAGTATCCAGAAACTATTTTCCCCATTGAGAACCTCAGGAAATCTGTTCATAATGCTTAGGTCCTTACTTAGGTGGTATTTAGAAGAGTAAAATATAGCACAGTTACAAAAGGAACTTCTGGGGATTTGGGATGAATGAAAACAGGGCTGAGAGGAGAATGAAGAATAATCCACAAAGTAAATGGGGATTAGGAAAACACCAAGAAAACAATGTGTGATGTATTCACTGAAAACTCCTGCTCACTTTCACATTTATGCAATCAGATGAGCCCAATTATAATCCTAATATTACATCAATTCAGTAGTGCAAGATTATAGTATGTATTTGTATTGTCATAGAGTCCAGAATATTGTGAATGGATTACTTTGCAAAAATGGTTTTCTACATATGACTTAAGCATGCAGTCCTTCCCCTTGAGACTTATGACAGCCACTAGCATCCCATGTGCTAAAGTATGAAATAAATTCTTATAGATATTACTGAGCACCACAGATTCCAAAATGCCAATATATATATAGTTTATATTAATTATTAGCAATGATTCTATAAAATTATTAATAGTTATTAAGTGATTATATAAAACACTCTTTGAAACAATATATTAAACTGTTAGGCATATGAGGGAAAGCTAGACTGGTCTATATAGAGGCATTGGGTCTGGAATAGACTACAATTGATATTGCACGCACCTGGTCTTGAACTGGTCATGGCCAAGTCCCATATATTAGTCTTCAAGGCTCTAAGTCCACACCTATAGTTCAAGTTGATAATGCCTGATTCCCAATACAAACAGAAATCCACCCAGCACCTTGAATTGTAAGGAACAATGTTCTTCAATAATGTGAAGAGGCTGTTTACCTGTGAACTGATTGTTCACAGGAAATCATATCAATTCTGACCAGTAGTGGAAGAGAAGACCTACATCAGTCACTTTCTAGATGCTACTCTCCTACCACATTAGATGCTTCTGATTTATAACCTCATGTAAAAGCAAAATATACTTCAAAATCCTGCATGTATGTTTTATGTATGTTGTAGCTATACTTAGATATTTAAACATATACGCACATATATCCATAATACTGCAATTAGATTGTCTCATTTCTGGGAGCACATTCCAAGTCCATCCTTCTTTCATGAAGATATTCACCTTTTGAAAATCTTAACTAACACAAGCCCTGTCTAGAACTAAGAGAACTCTGTACTTGGAAATGTAGACAAGGAGAACTAAAGTTATTTAAGTAACACATCCTCCACCCATGAGGATTCCTGTCAAGCAGACCTTCCCTCTCTTTCTTCCTTTAAGTGCATGTGAATGAAGAGCTGGAAACAGACTGAATCCCAGTGTGTATGTGCTTCATTTATACTTCCTTCTTAATGCCGGTATGTTTTTCTGGAATTGTTAACTTTTCTGTAAGTATTACAGTGAATTTTCCTCTTTCTATTGACCTCTTTATTGGCATGTTTCATCAATGAACACATTTACATATGGGGGCTGCATCTGAGCTTAAAACTGATGTTCTCTGTTATCAGGTTCTCTGTTCCAGGTATAGTCTGAAGAAGGAAGATAAGATTGTTCTCTCCTGTTGTCACCTTACTACAGTGGGACCTGATGAAGCTGTATCCAAATGTCACCATGGAGGAGCCTAGAACTAGGGGGTCACTGATGATAGTAAAGATATAGCTTAAGGTCATTCTCTTAAACATCCAGTCAGTATTTCCAGGCTAATGGCCATTTCCTCTGCAGGAGATCCCTGAGAGCAAAGATGTTTCAGGGATGTGTTAGTGGTCAGGGAAACTGTACAATTCAGTGTAAAGGGTGACAAACCATTTGCAAGGTGCTCAGAGGCCACAGGAGACAAAGTGGAGCCATGATTCCCCATGTGAGGGGTGAGTTGGGGTGGGTGCTGAGGAATTCTGCTTTCTGTGATTTTCTTTCATGAGTTTATTAGCTAATTTGCAGCTGCTGTGATTGACCTGTGATGCTTCCATCCTAAAGAATACCAAAAATTCTTTCTTAAACCCTTTATAGGGCTGTAGTTCCTTGTTTTTATATTAAACTTTTCTTTCTTCTTTAAAAGCATTTTTACAAATTACAATCAATAAATTCTGGTCTTTGATTCTCCTCTCAATTCCTCTGAGAATGTTCTTATGTCCTCTTGTACCCAACTCCGTACCCTTTCTTTCTCTGTGTAGGATAAAAACAAATAGACAAGAAAAGGTTCAAAAGCAAACGAAGATAAAACCATAAATATACTCAAGCCATGATACAAAAATCCTAAATTCCCTGCAGATGAATAACTTCTGTTGCATAAGACAAGAAATCATGTCTTATTGATAAAATAATTTATTGAAAGATACATCATTAATTTCCATAATTTATTTATTGTAATGTTCCTGCAGTAATAATCTTTGGGAAAATATTAATGAAGTATATTTACTTTTGGTGATGTGGGTGAGTTTCTAAGTATATAATCAGTTAGAAAGGAAAATATTAACTGCATACATCTGAAAGGTTTAACATTTCTTATCAGTATCATCATCATCATCATCATGATCGTCAACATCCCAGTCAGTCTGATAACCTTGTCACAAAGTGTAACACCTGTCTCAATCCTGAGACCTACTAAGAGCTTAGGTCCTGATATTACATTCTTAACATCTGCAGTAATCAACATTGTGTTATACATTTCCTTACAGAGGGTAAGGACATAGGCCTTAGCATCCTGCTGCCTGACCCATGTGCCTTTTACCTTCTTCTCTATCTGTACTAGGTCCTTATCTAAGAATATGCTGCTCATGAATATGCAAATTACTCAAGTCAATGGTGGTAAATATAGAAGTGTCCACATCCAGAACAACATAGGATCAGTGTTCTCTTCGTAGTTAAAAAAGGCACAAGTCCTCATGATGACATGGAGTTGGATTATTCTCGTCTTCATGTTAGTAACCACAGGTAAAGGACTTTCCAGTTACAAACCTGATGAAGGAGAATGGACTGTGGTGCCATGACTCACACTTGGCCTTTTCTCCATAGGTGTCTACTCCCAGGTCCAGCTGCAGCAGTCTGGTCCTGAGCTGGGGAAACCTGACGCCTCAGTGAAGTTGTCCTGCAAGGCTTCTGGGTTCAACATCAAAAGTACCTATATTCACTGGGTGAAGCAGAAGACTGGACAGGGCCTGGAGTGGATTGGAAGGATTGATCCTGCAAATGGTAATACTGTTTATGCTCAGAAGTTCCAGAACAAGGCCAAACTGACAGCAGACACCTCCTCCAGCACACTCTATATGGAGCTCAGCAGCCTCTCATCTGAGGACTCTGCAGTCTATTACTGTGCGAAGCACAGTGTTGCAACCACATCCTGAGTGTGTCAAAAACCCTGTGGGAGCAGGAAGCTGTCCTGGACTGAGATGACAGAGAAGATTTTAGCTTGGAGATATGTTCAAACATAATCATTCTGAATGACCCGTTGTCTGTCCCTTAACAGGCTTATAGGGTCTTTGTTAGCTTGTCCAAAGGACTACTGTGTGGCTAGTTAGGAAGCCCTTACACTACACCATAACTTTCCCAGTGACCCTCTCCTTAGACATAACTTCTCTTTAATGATCTAAAGTAGGATTGTGTTGCAGAGGGGTTCCTTGGTTTCGGGCGGCCAGAGGCTCAGACCCACAGACCTGCTGGGCCAGACACCTTAGCTGCCAGACACCAGAAATGACTCAGATGCTTATAGTAACTATGTTCTGTTTGACCTGTGGTCAGGCACATTGCTAGGTAGCTCTTACATCTTAAATCAACCCATTTCTATTAATCTGTCTGCCACGTGGCCCATGGCTCACCTGTGTTCCTTATATGTTGCCCCTTGTGCAGCTTGCTTGATCTGCCTGACTCTGCCCTGCTTCTCCTACCTATTCTACATCTTCTATGGTGCCTACCATGGCCCAAAACAGCTCCTTTATTTAAAGATTGAGATTCACAGCATACAGAAAGCCATTCCCAAATCACTTCCCCCTTTCAGTCTAATCAAAAAGGAAGGTTTTAATTTTAACATAGAAAAATTACATATAACAAAATAGACATTAAGCAAGAATTATAATTATATCTAGTTTATTTGTATTTAGCAAAATTAAAGAAAATACCCTTATCATCTAACTTATCTTCATGAATCAAAAGTTTTATATCCAATATATCTTTCAAAAGACTAAGAAAAACTGTACATATAACTATCTAATCTTCAATTACATGAAAGACCACAGAAGGATATATTTACCCCAGTAAACCAGAAGTTCAGATGACTTCTAAATAGAAAGGACAGAGATGACACCTATATGTCTATACAGTCATCCAACGTTCCTTTATAAAGTTGGGGCATCCATCTTCAGCCTACAGGCCCAGAGTTTTTTTCATTTCAGTGAAGCAGGAAATATGCTCTGCCCACTCTGGCACAGTTCATCAGTTGCTTCTCCTCAAGTCCTGAAGAATGTCTGACAGTTTTCTCCGTAAAGCAGGAACCTGAATGACCACCTCAGCTTGTTCTGCCAAACTTCAGAGGTCACTTTCCTATGGAACCTGCATGTCCAGTTTAAACAGCATACTGTCAAGCAGTCAATATAAGAACAGGTTCTTGTCCAGTGGCTAACCATTGCCAGAAATAGACTCCATATGGAGTTTCTTTGATGCCCATTTTTCTCTTGAAATAAATTAGTGCTGCCAGGAGCAGACCTGTCTCACTGTCTAGAAAAGTCTAAGCACTTAAAACACTTTAAATGCCATATTCTGCAGGTCTTATAAGTGTTTGTAGATTACCTATCTGATTGAATTATATCTTTGTATACCTACAAGTCTAACTAACATGCATTTCTTAATTATACATTACAATTTTAAATCAGTTACATAAACATATCTTAAACAAGAGTAGAAAATACATATAGCATAAGAGAAATGACCTTAAATTTATATCAATAAGCCAAAATCCATACCAATGTAAAACATTTTGAGATTAACAGCTGTTTTTCTGATCTAAGTAAATTTAATAATCTAACTTTAAATAAAACCATTGATGTACCATACCCCCCTTTTCTTCTTATATAAAGAGATTAACTATGACCAATAATCAGGTATAATGCAAAATCATTTATAAACAATATTTTGGGAATTGGGGCATAGAGTTCCATTACTACTTCCTGTTGAGTATGGGGTGTTGAAAAATCTCACGAGTTTTTAAGATGGATCATAATCTGTAGCCCTGAAGATGATATGGTCATCTCTTCCAATCAGAGGTTTTTTCGGGAGGTCTTGTTTGATGAAACCATATTTGCCTGGATGCAATCTACAGGTTCTTATCTTCTGTGGAAACAAAAGCAGAACTCTTCCAAAGCAATGAATCCTTAGACACATATTTCAAAATCAAAATACCTTTAAAATATATATACTTGTTTAACTTGGTAGACTTTGCATTTGCAATGTATTGTTTATTTGCAATTAGCTCATTAACAGTTAAAAAATTAAAAGAAAACACAATAACAACCAAAATCCAGATTTTGTGTCTGTTTTCTATATTTACTTAGCTTATTGTATTTTTATTACTCTATTTCTCTTTTTAAAGACTTTCTCTACCTTCTCTATTTTTCCTCTGAAGACTATGTACCTTTTACACACATTGTAACCCGTTTGTAAGTTTTTTTCCATCTGAACCTGTGATATTGTGAATCCTTAATCATCTTTCAACCAGAAGAGCTTTTAAAATACACTCTCTTAAAGAGCTGCATAGTTTTTGCAGATAAGGCTGAATCAGTAAGTTTTCTTAAAAGGACCGTGTCTGTGTTTGTGGCCATCAAACAGAAAACATCCAAGAATATGCTGCTACTAAGAAACTGTGTTTGTTTTCTTTTTGTTCAAAACAAACAGAAATCTAACATCAATCACATGTTACTGAGTCTTCTGTGAGATTTCAGGAACCTGCCTGATTGCAGTTTACACTGCCTGCCGCCAGTCTGCTGGTGTCTTTTTGAATATGACCCGGATGCCATGCTTTCTTTGTACAATGACCTGCTATGTATACACAATTTGGAAGCTGTCTTGGCTCAGTTTCTGTGATCTAAAACCCTTTCTAATCTTTCTCAAGCTTTAAGTGGATAATCGCCCCACATTGGGTGCCATTTGTTGCAGAGTGGTTTCTTGGTCTCTGGCAGCCAGAGGCTCAGACCCACAGAACTGCTGCGCCAGACCATATAGCCACCAGCCACCACTGCTCAGGCCCCCAGAAATGACACAGATGCTTATATTAACTTCATGCTGTTTAGCCTTTGGTGTAGGCACATTGCTAGCTAGCTCTTACATTTTAAATCAACCCATTTCTATTAATCTGTCTCCCATGTGGCCCGTGGCTCAACTGTGTTCCTTACATGTTGCTCCTTGGGCGGCTTGCTTGATCTGCCTGTCTCTGCCCTGCTTCTCCTACCTATGCTCTGATTTCTCCTCCTACTTTTTCTATGGTGCATGTCATGGGCCAAAACAGCTCCTTTATTTAAAGATTGATATTCACAGCATATAGAAAGTCATTCCCACATCAAAGAGTGAATGAAAAATGCTAGAAACCAATGTTGGCATGTATTCAAGGAAACCTCTTCTTACCTTCTAGACATTGCACCAGCTCAGTCATATTGTAATCTTCATATTAGCTTAACTTAGGAGAAAAAGTTCAGATCATTTCATCATAATTTTATAGAGCTCAGAGATTTGTGTTAAATTCTATGATGAGTAGTTTACTAAATCCTTTTCCTCAGTTCCTCAGACCCTAGTGGCTCATTGCTTATTTCTTGGCTTCTACAAATCACACTCAGAAAGCATAATATTCAAGTCTGGGAACCACTTATGAGAGGGAATGTGAAACATTTGTGGTTTTGGATTGGGTGACATCACTCAGCATATTTTTTCTAGTCTCATTCACTTACATAGAGATTAGATAATTCATGTTTTAGCAGTGGGTAATATTCTATTGTCTATACATCTCATATATTCATTATCTAATAATTCCATACTGGAAATCAAGCCTGATTCCATTTCTCAGCTGCTGTAAATAACAACAATAAACATGTATGTACAAGAATGTGCAGCATCATTGTGTTCAGGCATAGGGGGGATATATCTTGGACACAGCCTAGTTATATTTATTAATTTTTAATGAAAATTACAAACTTAGTTTTAAGTCACTACACTAGTTTATCCTTCCCCTCGTGGTTAAATAAGGATTATTGTTTCCCCACATCCACACCTGCATTTGTTGTGACTTGTTTTCTTGTTTAGATTCATTTTTATTGATGTAAAAAATGTAACACTGACATTTTACTCTACATACCACACACAGTAAGCCAAGGGCTATGGTTGCAGAACATAGAGACAACAACCTTGAATTGTACTGAAAATTCTCACTACTGGCTTGCTTTCCTAGTGGAGGAAGGAACTATGCATCCTGAAGGGAAAGAATGGACATCAATGATCTCACACTGCACTAGACCTTGTAGTGTGCAATATTATCCTTCTAGGCAGATAAACCCCCTAGTGGCTGACTGGTGTGCACTGCCATCTGCTTTCTAATGATATTATGATGAGCTATATAGGAAAGATTGATTTCAGGTAAATACGTTCATATGCCCATGGCTAGGGATGATACAGCCCTAGGAATCTTATTTACCTTTCTAGCGGTCAAAATGTAAAACTGTCTTATAATACATACATTGATATCCAATAGATGAGTGTTGCTCTTAGACTTGATCACAGAAGCTTCTATGCGCAGTGGAATGATCAATACAGACATCCATGGATGCTCAAAGGGCTGAGAGTGAATGCCTGAGAAGTCAACCATAGTCGAGTGAGTCATCTATATCAACCCCAATGCTCAAGAATCATCCCACAATAGAGTCATTCGAAGGAATGAAATATTAAGAATATGAGGAAGGCAGGCATAAAAAGCTATGTCCAGGACCTGAAATGGCCATTGTGCATAAAAACTCACACCAGGCATGGTTCCATCAAAAGATCTTTAAAGATCAAGGCAGTAATAATTATAGCACTACGTGCCTGTAAAATATCTTAGCAGGTAATGGTGTCTACTGGCAAGCTCAGCAATATCAAATAGATTTATGGGCCCACATGGTAGAATATAAAAGTTGAACTTCATGAGCTGTTTTCTGAGGATCAGACATGCAGTTGTATTGTGATTAAGGTGTTAGCTGATAACCTTTTGGTTCATGACTGTTGAGAAAAACACAATCACTCTTATTTGAAATATTTCTGGAGTTTTCTATGTATAACTGAACGACATATCTATGTGTATATATATTGTGCTAATTGTATTTAGTATGATATTAGTTAAGAAAATAAAAGAAGGAATATTGGAAGATCCCAAAAGGAACCAGAGGGAAGTATGTTGCATGAATATAGGAAACTCAGGGCCAGATCTCTGGGAAGGTTGGAGATATTAGAGAGAGTAACCATACAGTCAGATCTCCTCCAGCTGTCTTCAAGCTTCCTCAGTCTGGCTTCTCCTGGCCACTTATGACCTTCTGTCTGTCTGTGCCTGCCTTAACCTCTTCACTCAGATAAGGTTGGCACCACCACTGCCTTCCTGGGAGCCTGGAAAACTTCTGTAAACTAAGATGACCTCAAACTCAGTTTGGATTAAGAGTTTAGATCACTACTCTGGGGATACTTCCTGTGCTGGGATTATAGGTGTGAATAACCACTCTCTGATCCTCCTAGACAGAATGTGGTTAGATCCCTCTGATATCTCCGAATGTTTTATTATATCCCCACAGGAGTAGTAGGGGAAGATGTGATCATAAAATAATACAGGACTAAAATTTTTATTTTAATTTTTTCCTATTTCTATCTCTTAAAATTCTTATTTTACATCCTTTCTCCTTGCCAGTGCTTACAACACAATATTTCTTCTTTTTTACTTAATTTTTTTTCATTTCGACCTCTGCTCCCCCTCCCTTCCCTCTTTCCAGTCTATCCCAATCCTAGCTGAGCCTCCCCCATCTCATGCTCCCCTCTACTCCCCAGGGAGGCAAGGAGTCCCCAGGTGGGTCAGCTCAGCCTAGCACATCCTGTTGATTTAGGTCTGAATATGTTTTCTGAGTATGAAGCCTGGGTTAGGTGTTCCTGTGTAAAAAATCTGTTCCGAGATATACATGACCAAAATTTTTAAATGATTACAGCAATTATTGTGAACAAAAATAGTTTCACATATGTTTAGAAGTTTTATTTATGTGTCTATTGTACATGTGCACTTTGCATATTTAGCCCTTAACCTCCAGACTTCATTTTCTCTCCCTTCTTATTTTTTCATTATTCTAATAGACCATTTAACTTATCAGTCATTATATATTTACATACATAGTTGTATATACCTATGGAATATGTAAGAACCACTAATGATAGACTCATATAATGTCTGTCAGAAAGTTTTAATTAATATAGATATCTCCAGTTACATCAATTTCCTTAAGAGAGGTGTAAGTTTCTTATTTCTTCCAGGTGAAAAGCTTCTGTTGTGCTGTGTACATACTTATGGTTTCTTGATGCAATCCTGTTGACAGACACGTCATTTATTTCCATATGTTATAAAATAGTGCTTCAATACACCTTGATGAGCAAATATTTCTAAAGCATGTATTTATTTACTTTGATCATTTTTGTCAGTGGTTAGTATAAAATCTTCTATAAATGAAAATATTGTATGTATCTGAAAGAAGGCTGTAAAGTTTCATTTCTTAGCAGGTTTTGAAATTTTCAGTTACCATAATTCAATTATCACCATAATCACCACCTGTTAATGAGTCTGACATTCTCATTCCAAAGTAGAGCAGCTGCCTCAGGGCTGAAATCTCTGGAGAGCTTAGCCCCTGACATTACACCCTAAGGGTCTGCACAGGCTTGTGAAGAGGTATGGGTACATTTCTTCAGAGGGGATTAGGACTTGGATCTCAGTGTCCTTGTGTCTTACCCAGGTATCCTCTGTCTCCTTCTACAGCTGAATTAGAGGCTCATTTAAGAATTTCCCTGCCTCATTAATATGCAAATTTCATGAGTCTACTGAGGTAAATACAGGGATGCCTCTACCCAACAACAACATTTGATCAGTGATTTCTTCTCAGTCACTGAGCACAGAGATCTTCATCATGGGGTGGGGCTGGATCATTCTGTCCCTTCTATCAGTCAGTACAGGTAAAGTGTTTACCTGTCTGAAACCTGAGAGGGGGCAGGGACTAAGGTGACAATGGAATTAAATTCGTCATGGTCTCTGTCTTTCTGCAGGTGTCCACTCCCAGGTCAAGCTAGAACGGTCTGGGCCTGAGCTGGTGAGGCCTGGGGCCTCCTCTGTGAAGTTGTCCTGCAAGGATTCTGGCTACACCTTCACTAGCTACTATATTCACTGGGTGAAGCAGAGGCCTGGACAGAGCCTGGAGTGGATTGGAGCTATTCATCCTCAAAGTGGTAGTACTGCTTATGCTCTGAAGTTCCAGAACAAGGCCAAATGGACTGCAGATAAAACCTCCAGCACAGCTTACATGGAGCTCAGCAGCCTGACATCTGAGGACTCTGCAGTCTATTATTGTACAAGAGACACAGTGTTGCAACCACATCCTGAGTCTGTCCGAAACCCTGGGGTAGCAGGAAGCTGCCCTGGGATCCAGATGAGAGAGAAGATTTACCTGGAGAGTTACTCAGAAATAATCATTCTGAATGTCCCTTTGTCTGTATCATTGCACAATCAAATATTCAAAATTACAACTTTTAATAAATTAGGAAGCTCTAGTGTGAGTCATGCTTTGACAATCTCTTCACCAATGACTACCCCTATTAATATGTTTCTTCCTTAATAAAGCAATGAAAAGCGAAAATTCTGACTATGCATTTTAGTAAAAATATCTATGGATTCTGAAACCCTGGGACCCTATTTGGGAAGCTTTTAGTAAACTAAAATATGAACGTGACCAGTACAGTCCTAATAGTAACATCTGAGCATACAAAAATACTTTGTGGTCCAGCAGAAGTTTTATTCTCTTAGAATGTGAGATATATATCAAAATTATTAATCACCTCATACAACAATCACTAATCAAATCAATATATGCACATGTTAACTGAGGAAGGTTTTGAGATCATACATTATTTCCTGGTCCCATCTGTTCTTCCTTCCAAGTCTCAGTAAACTGTCCCACACTCTAAAGCATCTATAGAACATGGACCAAAACTGATAGAGCATTAACTCGCAATTCATTAGATACCTGGTGGTATCTTAGAAACAGGGAGCTGGCTGTACCCCACGAAGCGTTCTTGAGACCCCAAATCTAGGTCTCCCTCAAATCATGTCTGAATCCCAATACATCTGTTCTGCAGTGTGTATGGTTTTGTCTCTGTGGAGTACTTGTAGACCATATATCAGTTTCTATCTATTACCTCGTTTTATCCCAGTGGTCACTGATAAGCTAGGTCTAAGAACATCTATAAAAAATACTGGATTTCATGGAGATCTGAGGACATCTGAGGCTAAGCTCACCATTCATTCTCAAAATGTCTACTCATCATCACCATAGACAATGAAGACCAAAGGGAAAGCTTGAGTATGGCCAACCTTGTGTGACTCTGAAGACACACTTGTAGTAGTGGATTCACTGAACCAGCAGGTGGCAATGTATATCCACCAATCTCTAATACCTAAATGGTAGACTCTGACAAGAAGTGTGTGGATTTCATATCCAACAGCATTAAATGCAGACTGTGATGCAGTTAAAATTTGAGATCTCTATATCACAAGACTTGAGATTGTCTTAGTTTAATAAAATCAATACATGAGGTCAAATTGGAATGTATGAGTTCAAACTGGAATCCTATTGCCAGTGGATAGGAAAGTAGGGCATGAATCATCCATTATTACTACAGGTTGATATTTGGGTCTCAGGACTAGGGAAAACATTTTGTAGAAAATTGTTCCCAGAATACTCCTGATTCCATAAGGGCGTCCATAGTTCTGATGATCACAGGTATGAAATGGACAATGGCAGTCTCCAATGGCCCGTGCTAGTGTCTGATGGAGGAAGGAGGGTCACTTCTCAGTATCAACTGTTATGGTCAATTCTGAGGAGGAACAGATGGCCCATGAGCCATTGACGTGTGAATTATATTAACAAACCTGGTATGTTTCCATGGCTTTCAGTGGCATAGAGGAGTTCTGTCTGTACAAGTGTCAGGATGGAACTGGGAATGTATTTCCGCACACAGGTTTAGGACTTGGAACTCACTGCCCCAGTAACTAACACAGAAAACCTTTACCTGTTCTGACTCAAAGGGTATTCTGTTTTGATCTAAGAAGTACTCATCCTCATTAATTTGTAATTATAGGAATACTGTTTATATATACACCAATATACACATATGTCATGGCATCACAATAATACTCTCTTGTTCACTGTCCCTGAGCACATCAGTTCTCACCTGGACTGTATGGAATTAGATCATCTTTTACCTGGTGGTAGCAACTTCAGGTAAGTGAATTTCTAGACCCAGGTTTATGCCAGATACTGAAGCGACAATAGCATCCTTTTCACAAGTAGTGTCCACTCCTGAGCTCAGCTACAGCAGTCTAGAGCTGAATTAGGAATCCCTGAAGTACAGTAAAGGGTTATGGAAAGGATTTTGACTCAGATATCTTCCCCACTGTGTGAAGCAGAAGCCTGGATATGGACTTCAGTGGACTGAATGAGTACTTCCTACCTTTAACACAACAAAAACTCTGAACAGAAGTGTGAGGACAGAACCACACTATAAATAGAGGCAATGTTCAACACGTCTTACACGGGGCTCAGCAGATTATCCTCTGAGGACTCTGACATCTGTTACTATGAAAGACTGAGTGTCACAGTACACATCTGAGGTGTGTCAGAAACTCTAAAGGAACAAGAATCTGCCTTGAGGTTGAGAGGATAGGAAAAAGTAACCTGAAGACTTGCTCAAACTTTGTGTTTCAAGTATTGAGGGGAAAAACATCTGAAGTATGATTTAATTTTCATTGTGTAAGAAAATTTTCTAGTCATACTGCATACCAGATTCAGAAAGTAGAAAGTTTTTAATTAATAAAGTTGATTCACATCGTTCCCTGTTGATGCTAATGTGGACACAATTGTCAACCAAACTTAAGTCAGCATCTTAGGGCAGAAATATTTTATCCCGTATAAAATTAACATCTAAGTAATAGATGACAACTAAAATGCTGTTGTGATACTGTTAACAAAACTCATTCAACTCAGTTAATATTTGTGAGATCTGAGGGGTAGGTTAAAAGATTAATCATTAATAATTGACTCCAATTTACAGTCTAACCCACTTCCAATAACCTGCCCCATAGTCACAAGCCTCTTACAGAATACTGATCCCCAGTGACACAGGACTATTGCCTACAGTGTTTGGGTTATGTGGGTCTGACACTCACCCTTGGTGCTTTGCTGAGGACTGTTTAGTTTGAATAAATTGCTAAACAATACTGAGATGTGGGGCAGCCGTGATCTTCAGAGTTTGTTGTTGAGATATAAAGTTGGTAACAGTGGCTGATTTTGCATGTTCCTGTAGCACAGAGTTCCTCTCCATGAGAAATCTGAATGGTATGAATTGATGAATGATGTCATACTAGGAAAGCCTTTTGCGAAGACTAATTCTAAGTTAGAACTTGTGCCACTGTATACTGAATTAAAAACAGTGTATGAAAGTGTAGTAAATTTCCAAAGTTTACTCCCATGTTCCTACAACTACAGCATGGGATTGATCACCATGTGTAAGAGTTTTGGTTTTCATACCTTGGCATTGAATTGGTTCTTAAAATATAGTGAGGACAGTTGTTAATATTTCTACAAGTCTGTACCTCAAGGACTATGCAGATGTGTGCTGCTGAAATTCTAAGGGAAGAGACTTGGCCTTCTCTACTGCCTTCAAGCTTAAGGCATTAAGCTTCCTAGCTGATGATGATTCTGGAGTGAATATAACACAATTGGGGTGAGTATTATCACAGAGGACTTCTCATAACACTAGAGATCAAATCTAGTCCATTAATGTCTTTATTCTGTCATGACACTGGTCTCCCCAATGACACTTATTTTCAATGATTTCATAACTGGGCTCATGAGTAATATTCAAATTCACATGCTGAATCTTTCCATTAAAACAAATCATCTTTTAAAACTCTTATGCCTCCCATAGTCAAAACATTTCTTCTTTGAGTTAAGAATATACAACGGACAGTGTCTCCATACTCTACTCTGTGTGTGTGATTTCTACCACAAATCTTCAAGAGCAATCCGTTGTCTTTTTGTAGATACTTTTTCACTAACTTTCACATGTAATTACACATTAGTGACTGGAATTTACTTTCCGATGTTTGTCAGTGATTTAATTATATTTTCACCAAGCATTCCATGCATATGTACTAAATGATATGGCCCCAAGACAAGTAAACCATCACAGACACTCTCCTTGACTTTCAAGTCTGGATGCTCCAACGCTAGAAATTCCCAATGCTAATACATGATATTTTTCCAATGGATAAGGCTGCAGAGATACTTTTTAAGCTTTCCTGGAGCTAATGTGCTTAGTAAACATCCCAGAGAATCTCTAAAACCCAACTAAACTGGTTTATCCTACACTCTAGATATCTGACCACTGGGGAAACCAAGATGTACCAATCTGTGAGCAAATGAGAGTGAGGAGATATAAACCTGGTTCTAGACTTATTCATCACTGCATGGGGCTCAGAAATAGTTAAAGAGGTACTCAGGCACTAAAGTGATGTTCAGAAACATGAAGTATAGCACAGTTATAAAAAGAATTGATGAACACTTTGTGATCAATAAAAATAATCCCCAGCCATACAAGAAAGACAAAATGGATGCCAGAGTAAAGGGAGAATGAAAAATGCTAGAAACCAATGTTGGCATGTATTTCAGGAAACCTCTTCTTACCTTCTCGACATTGTACCAGCTCAGTCATATAGTATTCTTCATATTAGCTTAACTTAGGAGAAGTTCAGATCATTTATCATAATCTTATAGAGCCCAGAGATTGGTGAATAAATTCTATGATGAGAGGTGTGCATCTATGTAATTCCATACTGAGTCAGCAGGGAAGGACCCCTCTCCATTGCCACTATGACAGCTGTCAGCATCCCCTCAGCTGGAGTGTGCCTGGACTCAGTACCCTACTGGCAAAAGTGACAGAAGAGAACAGGGTTTTTTGGCCTTCATCAACAGGCTACACCTCAGTCAGAGCACCTAAGGTCAGGACTATGATGCAGCACCCCATGCATCCTTCCAGCTGCCAATACAGGGAAACCTGTCACAGTCTCTGTCACTTCTGGAAGGCACTGCTTCCTGGATGCCATCTACCTCTCGGGATCTCTGTTCAGTTTTGAAATTCATTCTCAGAAATAACACCAAATAAGGAGTTACTGTGGTCTCCCAACCCCCACTTTGTTTTTTCATGCCTTGTGCATTCTGTGTCCCTTATAGTTATATTCTTTACTTAAAATTTAAGATTCTAGAGTTGAATATAGTTTTTTGTAATAACCCTTAATTTTGTTTTACCTCACACAAAACCACCTTTGTTCATTTCTCAACACCTCTTCATGTTTGAACCATTCTGTTTCTGATATTTTACCATCTATTTTATTTAATGTGTAGTTTACTAAATCCTTTTCCTCATTTCCTCAGACCCTAGTGGCTCATTGCTTATTTCTTGGCTTCTACAACTCACACTCAGAAAGCATAATATTCAAGTCTGGGAACTACTTATGAGTGGGAATGTGAAATATTTGTGATTTGGGATTGGGTGACCTCACTCAGCATATTTTTACATTCTCATTCACTTACATACAGATTTGATAATTCATGTTTTAGCACTGGATAATATTCTATTGTCAATACATCCCATATATTCATTATCTAGTTCTTCCATACTGGAAATCTAACATAATTCCATTTCCCAGATGCTGTCAATAGAACAACCATAAATGTGTATGTGCAAGAAGATGCAGCATTATTGTGTTCAGGCATAGGAGGGTATAATTGGTCACAGCCTAGTTTTATTTATTAAATTTTAATGAAAATTCCAAACTTATTTTTAAGTCACAACTCTAGTTTATCCTTCCCCTTGAGGTTAAATAAGGATTATTGTTTCCCCACATCCACACCTGCATTTGTTGTGACTTGTTTAGAATCATTTTTGAGGTAAAAAATATAACATTGACATTTTACTCTACATATCACTGTAAGCCAAGGCCTATGGTTGCAGAACGTAGAGACAGCAACCTTGAACTGTACTGAAAATTCTCACTGCTGGCTTGGCTTCCTAGTGGAGGAAGGAGCTATGCATCCTGAAGTGACAGAAAGGACATCAATGATCTCACACTGCTCTAGACCATGTAGTGGGCAATATCATTCTTGTAGGCATATATACCCCCTAGTGGCTGACTAGTGTGTACTGCCATCTGCTTTCTTATGATATTTGAGATTTCACATATGTTTAGAGTTTATATTTATGTGTCTATTGTACATGTACACTTTGCTTATTTCGACCTTAACCTCCACACTTCATTTTCTCTCACTTATTTTTACATTATACTAATAGATCATTTAACTTATCAGTCACTACATATTTATATACATAGTTGTACACACCTATGGAATATGTAAGAACCACTTATGAGAGACTCATATAATGTCTGCCAGAAACAGTTTTAATTAATGTAGATATCTGCAGTTACATCCATTTTTGTAATAGAGGTGTATTTCTTCCAGATGAAAAGCTTCTGTTGTGCTCTGTACATACCTATGGATTCTTGATGCAACTGTGTTGATGAACATGAAATTTATTACCATATGTTAGTTATAAAATAGTGTTGCAATACACCTTGATGAGCAATTATTTCTAAAGTATATATTTGTTAATTTTGATCATTTTTGTCAGTGGTTAGTATCCGTACATGAAAATATTGTATGTATCTGAAGAAGGCTGTAAAGTTTCATAACTTAGGTTTTCAAATTTTCAGTTACCATAATTCAATTATCACCATAATCACCACCTGTTAATGAGTCTGACATTCTCATCACAAAGTGGAGCAGCTGCCTCAGGGCTGAAATCTCTGGAGAGCTTAGCCCCTGATGTTACACCCACAGGGTCTGCACAGGCTTATGGAATAGGTTTGGGTACATTTCTTCAGAGGGGATTAGGACTTGGATCTCAGTGTCCTCCTGTCTTACCCAGGTATCCTCTGTCTCCTTCTACAGCTGAACTAGATCCTTATCTAAGAAGTTCCCTGCCTCATTAATATGCAAATCTCATGAGTCTACTGAGGTAAATACAGGGAAGCCTCCACCCAACAACAACATTTGGTCAGAGATTTCTCCTCAGTCACTGAGCACAGAGGTCTTCATCATGGGATGGGGCTGGATCATTCTCTCCCTTCTGTCAGTCACTACAGGTAATGTGCTTACCTGTCTGTAACCTGAGAGGGGGCAGGGACTAAGGTGACAATGGAATTAAATTTGTCATGGTCTCTGTCTCTCTGCAGGTGTCCACTCCCAGGTCAAGCTGGAACAGTCTGGGCCTGAGCTGGTGAAGCCTGGGGCCTCCTCTGTGAAGTTGTCCTGCAAGGCTTCTGGCTACACCTTCACTAGCTACTATATTCACTGGCTGAAGCAGAGGCCTGGGCAGAGCCTGGAGTGGATTGGATATATTTATCCTGGAAGTGGTGGTACTAGCTACAATCAGAAGTTCCAGAACAAGGCCAAACTGACTGCAGACAAATCCTCCAGCACAGCCTACATGGAGCTCAGCAGCCTGACATCTGAGGACTCTGCAGTCTATTACTGTGCAAGACACACAGTGTTGCAACCACATCCTGAGTGTGTCAGAAAACCTGGGGGAGCAGGAAGGTGCCCTGGGACTGAGATGACAGAGAATATTTGCCTGGAGAGTTACTGAGAAAAAAATCATCCTGAGTGTCTTTTTTTCCTGATTTTTCCCACAAACTTATAGTGATTTTTCAGTTTTGCAAAAAGATATCTAAGAATCAAGTTTAATCTGACTAAGATGCTCCTAGAGTATACCATACATTGTCAGTATATTCACCAGAGACCATCTCCATTGACATATTTCTTCACTAATAAAACAATTAGAACAGGCAGAGGAACACCTAAAACTAAGTTCCACGTGAGGGGTTGTACAGGATCCTAGTATAATAGAAGCTCTTAATATATAAGCACACATGAAAGAAATTTAGATGAAATTACATAATAATGGGGGAAACAAAGTCCCAATAAGACACCTCTCTATTCCAAACAAACCCTCTACTTCTTTGTGTTATATCTAATTAATTTGTTGTCCAGTGAGCTCCATGAAAACTCCCACACCACCCTTGCTATTGTTAAGGCTACTTACTGGTTGCTTTCCATATGCTGATGGCAAGGACATCTCTGAAGATCTCATCTTCAAAACTCTTTGAATGTGGAGAAGATGAACCCGAGCCTGCATAGAGCTTTCACTCTACTGAATAGTGCTCATGATACTGGAGTATACTCTGTATGCTGCCAACAGAGGAAAATAAACACCAAAATGTGGTACAGTCCAGCTACAAACCCTTAGGTCTACAATCATAACCTCCCTGAACCATACAGGGATGCAACAATGGCCAAAGGCATGAGGGATGAACCAACCACTATCAGATCATATCTAAGGCCAACTTCATGAGATGGATCCATTCCAAGACACGGCTTTGGTGGCCAAGAGCCTATGTCTAGACAGGTGAGACATAGAGAAAAATCAAATATTCCTGTTCTGCTAATGATACAGCAATAAACTAACACCTAATGACATTATTTTATATCTGTTAATTAGTGTCTTGCTCGGCCATCATCAGAGAAGCTCCTTACAGCATTGGGTGAGGACAAGAAAGAGATCCACAAATGTGCAAACAGTGAGACCTCTGAACAGCCTAAATGGGAAGTCTCCATCAAGTGCTTCCCCTCAGGGCTCAGGGAACCCTGCAGAAGGAGAGGCTTAAGATTCTAAGCTTCCAAAAGGAATGCAGGACACTAAGAAAACAAGGCCTTTCAGATGCAATAGGACTGATGTAGATATGACATGCATGTACTGGGCCTTCACAGATCCAAGACAGATGGGGTACCAACACTGAGGGGACATTGTGGACATAAGCCTATAGTTGGTAATAATCATCTCAGGGAACTGATTTTAAAAGGTTAATATTCATAAAGGGGTTCATAGTAAACACTCACTGATGTAAGGCCATGAACCTGAGGAGCAGATGCATGGAGCAGATAGCAAGGTAGATTCCACGATCCATTGTGGTTTCTTGTTCTCACTTAACTGCATGTAACCAAGTCAAACCATGAAACACCCAAAAAATCATTGCTTACTGAGCCGTACTGTTTCCATGAGCTGTAGTGTTTTCATAGAGAAAGCAAAGCTTAAGTAACTATGGGAAAATGCAGTTATTTTCTTGACCATATGCCCCTCTACGAGGAATGTCAGAAAAGTGGAGATGCAACAATCCCAGGACCTTTTAGTCACAATGAAGACAGTCTTTTCCACCATGAAATGAATTATTCAGTTGAAAAAGTAGAAAGCAATGCTTTTTTCTCAAGGAGGGAGATATTTTAACCATCATAATTTTTTATTTTAGTTCATAACCTTATAGATGTATCATGTCATCGGGTAGACATGAGAATGTAGGAACATTAGAACATGGATGCCCCAGAGTCCATCTGACAGACTCCTCTCCATCTTCTGATGATTGCAAACACAGATCTGTTCTTATATTGAAGACAATAGTGACTTGATTACTAAGGATGTTTACACAAACATACCCCTACACAGAAACATTCAAAAGCACATGCAAGCAGATATTTCTAACAGTTTACATTACTAATCAAGCTATATTTACTTAATTGATTTTCTCCGGTCTTGTGAATGAACACCAGAACTCAGTATATGCTAGCCTCCCAAGCTACATCTCCAAATCAAATTATCAATTTGGATATACGGATTTAACATTCACTAAATATTCTCTTTTCCTTTTTTTCTCATATAAATAGTTTATTTTTGTGAATCAGAGAAGGCATGAAGAGATGTGTTATGGTAAAATGTAAAAGTACATGACAATTTAAAACAACTGTTGCCACCAGCTCCTTTATCTTATGTCTGTTATCTGTGCTGGCAAGCGTCCCTTTAAGCTCCCACTCCAGAATTTTCTAAATAGCAACAGGACGTGAAAATAGTTCTTCCTCAGCTCATGAAATCTGGTTCATCCCTGACTCTGCAGCTCTTGCAGGGGATCCAACCCTTGAATTCCCAGATTTTCCCATCCAGTGATCAGTACTGCTCACAGACCACTCACCATGGAGTTTTGATCAGCTGGGTTCTCATCCTTTGTATTTTAAGGGTTAATTTATGGAGAATGAGAGATGTTGATTATGTGAGTGGATGAATGGACATGAGTGAGAGAATGTGACATGTGTGACAGTTTTCTGACCAGCTTTGCATGTGTTTGACATGTCTATCAAGTATGATATGCTGTGAGTGGAATCTTAGGTGGACTTGGTGCATCCTGAGGTTTCCTGTAGTCTCCTGTTCAGTCTCTGCATTCACCTTTAGTAGCTACTAGATGGTCTGTTTCTGTTAGCCTCCAGGGAAGTAGTTATAGTGGGTCTTATTGGTTACTGATGGTAATAGTGAGAACTACCCAGTCTCTGTGAGGGGCTGCTCTCACTGGATCCAGAGACAATTTCAACAGCACTCTCTATCTACAATGAACATTAGAGATCTGAGGCCATTGCTATGTTTTACTGTGGTGGAGACACAGTGAGGAGAGATCCATGTGAACCCTACAAACCACTATACTGATTTGCTCTCTGCTTTGTGTTTGCATTTGAAGATGCGAGCTCACAGCTTCCTGCTCCTGCCACCATGGCTGCCAATGTAGAATAGACCCTTATAGACCCACCAAGAGCAAAAGACCAATTAGCAGATATTAAGGGTGGAGAGGTTTTTCTGAGGGCATGAATCACCATCCTCAGACACCTAGAGTCTACACTGAGATCAGTGACAAGGAATAAGAATAGATAAGACATAACCGGAGGGAGGGAGAGAGGGAAGAAGGGAAACAGAAAGATGGTTGAAGAGAGAGAATATAAAGTTGGGCAATATAGGTTGGAAGGATTTGGGGGCATGATCAAATACATTGTATAATAAAATATTTTAATAGATTGAAATAAAATCAAATAAATATTAATCTATAGTTTTCTCCTTGCATTTACTCAAGTATGACCCCATGAAATAAATTAAACCAGAAGAGAAATGATTTGATCATTTAAGGGCCAAAGTGGAAATAACTTTACATCATCAGCTTAACGTATCTCATTGCTTTTATGAGGTCTCCTTATGAGGGTGGGAACACCTCAAAACAACAATGCCACATTTCACAAGCCTTCTTAGCGACAACAAACACAGTTTCTCTAATAGTAGACTTAAAATTATTCCACTGGACATTTTGGACCCAGCTCTCGTTTCTAATAGGGTTGTGTGTATTCTAAAGGTTCTCCTCTTGAGACTGATCCACAACCACTAAGGAAGTCCTACAATCTCAGAGGAACTGAAGACATGGGAGTATGTACATGCAACTATGGCACCACAGACCAGATATCAGACTCCTCTGCTTCCCATGGCAGCTACAGACAAGAAGCATATATTTAGCTTGAGGAAGCTAAAATAATATCTGCATGATTGCCAAGGATATCAATTAACACACCCCGAATCCAAATATACATCAAATATGCAAACACAAATTTGTTATGTTATTACTACTTCTCAGAGAATGATCTCTGATTGTACCAATGATATCTTTAGAATTTATTTTATTTTTTCAATAATTAGGATAAATCTCGGGACCGTGTTAGTGCTACCCTCACTGTGCTATGTCCTTAGTTTAGTTTTGTTACATTAATTTATTCTATGCTTTCATTATTTATTAAACTTTATATTAATTCTATTGTAAATTATAAAATTGTAATTTTCATCTCAAAATTTCCTATGAGTTTATTGTGTAATATGTGGAAAGATAGGCTGTAGAAAGTGCATATGGAAAGAAAGCACTATGGAATAAATTAAAGCTGTTAAAGTTTTATTACAAATACTATAGGAATAACATTTTAATGAGAGTATGCTCACTTTGCTACTCCATTTTCTCTCAGACATTTGCACCAGTAACTGCTGTCCCGAAGTCTCACACATAAGAGCAGAAGTTATGCAAATATTACCTTCCATGGCTCATGAAAACCAGCCCTGCCTTGACCCCGCAGGTCAGACCAAGGACTCTAGCCCTGTCTTCCCATTCAGTGATCAGAACTGAAAACAGAACGATCAACATGGGATTGAGGCTGAACTGGGTTTTCTTTGTTGTGTATTAAAAGGTAGATAACAAAGAATACTGAATAGGTGTGAATAGGTGTGAGTGAGACAGACAGTAGGTATGTGTGACAGTTTCTAGATCAAGATCCTCTCTGTTTGCAGGTGTCCATTGTGAAGTGCAGCTGATTGAGTCTGGTGGAGATTTGGTGCAGCCTAAGGTGTTAGGTGCAGTGTGGTTCTTGCTGAGTCATCCTGACCTGGCATTATACCATGCATGTCAGATTTGCTAATAGGCACCTGACTTTGCTCCAACCAGCTGTGGCATGCTTATTAGGGCTTGTGATACACACCAATCCTATAGTGCCCCATGAGCTCTACTCAAGCAGTAGCCTATCACGTCGCAGCACATCCCACCATTTTTTTTATATAAACAGCCGCCTCTTAGGCCCTCGGGGTCCTTCTTTCCAGCTCTCCTATTAACCAAGCTGAACTCCAATAAAATGTGATTAAGAAGAACCTCTGCGTGTGGTCGTGCTTCACTCTGCTGGCCAGAGGATGGGCGCTGCACTAAGGGGTCATTGAAACTCTCCTGTGCAGCCTCTGGATTCACCTTCAGTGACTATGCCATGTTCTGGCTCCGCAAGGCTTCAGGAAAGGATCTGGAATGGATTGCTGACATAGGCGGTTAAAGTAATAATTATGTAACCTTTTATGCTGATTCAGTGAAAGGCCGATTCACCATTTCCAGAGATGATTCCCAAAACATGTCCTACCTGCAAATGAACAGCGTGAGAACTGAGGACACAGCCATCTATTACTGTACACGGAAAACAGTGAGGAGTCTTCAGGATGATTCTAGACAAAAGCCTTCTGGCCAGGTGCCCATGACAGGCAGGGGTTGCTCAGCACAAACAGAGCCCAGGTGCAGACATAATTGATATTTTTTCTATGCTATGTGCATACCTTCTCAATCTGATGGTTTTCTGGGGATCCTCTTTACAATTTTATATGCTGTATGAATTGATCATTTCTCTAAGAATAGAAAAGTCTTGTTTTATTTGACTTTCTTAAAACAAATAAGCCACCTTGTCTCACTTGAACAAAATGTAGCAAGAACTTAGGAGGGCAAGAGTGACTCTTTACAGTCACCAGGATCAGCTGCTGGGGAAGCTCAGGAACCTCAGACTGACTTTTCCCTCATAGTGAAGTTTGGACAGACCCTGAATTAGTACAGTGTTAGTAATTCAGAGGGAACCATGTGTAAGGGGGGGATCAGGCTCATCCCCAGGTAAACACCCTTCTTTTTTTTGAGGCTGTACATTAAAAGATAAAATGTGATAAAATTGAACTTTAATCAAATTTCTTCCATCATTTCATGTCATCATTGTGTCTTCTGTTTATCTGTTGACTTAGATGATTCTAGTTCTGACCACTGTGCACTAAACTCACAGGTCGGCCCCTCATCTGAAGGTAAGGAATGAATGGCTTACTGTGTTGTCTGGCCAGTGTCTTTCCTGTGTACTCGTATTCTCAGCTCCGAATATGACTCATTAGGTTATGAATTTATTCTCACTCCATTCAGAAATTTCCTGGTAAATCAGCCTTTAAGACTCAGAGAGTGAGCAGTTTTAAATAGACAACTAAGAACCAAATGTCTCCACGTTGGCGATAAAGTGAGAATATGCTTCTACAAACACTGAATCAATATTTCGAGGAAGATATTTTGATCACGTGAAAAATTCTGATAGGCATTCTCAAATAAAATACTAAATTTTTTCAAGGGAGTCTCACTGGAGAAACAGACCACTCTTAAGTATATCCCCATGACAAGCAGTAGGTTGTCAACATAATAAAAACTCACTGGCATCTTTGGTTGTTCTCTGTCTTGTAATGTTAAATCAGAGCATTGTTTATGATGTTTCTTTGCTTTATTATACAGGATCTTTGCATATATATTATGACTTCCACGTTTTGGTTTTTGTGGGATTCCTGAGTGTGTGGGTGTGTTTGTCTCTGCATCTATATGCATTTCTTGTGCTTTTTTTTGTTAGGTCATTTGCTGTTTTATTCCATTCCAGTTTGTTCATTTTTATTTATAGTATGTTCTTATGTTATTAATAGTTACCGGGCTATTTTTTTCCTAATGAGATTCTGCAGAAATGCCGTGGCTATGGTTGAGAGGGGAGGTGGGGAGGAGCTGGGAGGAGTAGGGGAAGGAGAATGGGAACTTATAGTCAGATATATTATATAAGAATCTATTTTAACACTATAATTCTGTTCAGGTATCAGACAGACAGCAGTAAAATACAAGCTCCACTTCTTACTGGTGGTTAGGTAAGCTTTGTAATGTGTATGAGCTGGATCTCTTTACCTCTAAATTATAGGTGTTCATAGTCAACTTCGACTTTAGAATGCCATTACACATAGAACACGTACATATTCCATACTTGGCCGTGATTATACATAGAAAACTAATAAGCAGAAGTATTATTTTGATGTCTTCATCCTCTCATGGGGAAGAGGCATTATAAAGTATAAAGTATTTGTACAAGAACATAACTACAGTAGCACTAAGTGGAAGATGAGGGGAGCATTTTCCAACACCCATCCAATCATTCATCATGGATAGCAGTCACATGCTTTTAATGTAAATACAGAAACTGAACCCAATCATTATGTTAAATTCAATCTAAATATCCAAATCCAATCAATGTAAGATCTGTAATTCATTGTCCCTGAGACTGATTCAGGTATGATCTTGTGTTCTGAATATAAAAGAGAATAGCAAGATTTTTATGTTGGTAAAGGGATTCTATTTTATGTCACAGGACAAGACAGAGAAAATATTTGACCCAGAAGTTTCTGAGACTCACTTTTACATCATTGAAAAAAAAATCAAACGGTAAAATTACTACCTTTGGAGGAAGTAATACACATTGATGTATGAATGTATGAAGAATTTAGAAGCCATATGGTACTCTTGTGGGTATACAAAGCATTACAGCCTCTTTGGGAAAGAATATGGAAGTTCACCATAAAAACATACAAAAAAGTTACCTGAAAATTTGATTTTAATGTGTGTGAAAATTAAAATTTTCTAACCAAAGACTTGTAATGTTTTAAGAAACATTATTCATAATAGCTAAGAGGTGGAAACAGCTCAAGAACCTGTAAAAATGATGAATAGATAAGAAAAATGTGGTCTGTTTATTCACTGGAATAGATTTGCTATAGTATAGATAAACTTCACAGGCCTTATGATAGGTGAAAGAAACTCGTCAGAAAATCCTTCACGTTATACAATCCCATTAATAGGAAATATTCACAATAGGGAGATCTCTAAAGACAGATGTATGTTTGCTCAGAAGAATGAGAAGACAGGCATTGATGGCTAAAGAATACAGAGCTTGTTGGGAGGTGATGAAAAAGTTTTGAAATTGTGGAGATTGTTGCATGTATCTGTGGCTGCATAGATATCATTGAGTTAACCTGTGTGCACAATTTAAATTAAATTTCATATCAATAAAGCTGCGAAAATCAGTGTTTCATAGCAAGTCAGATTTGGATTGACATTTTATTAGTTGCAATAGGATTTTTTCTTTTATTTATATATTTTTTTAACATACCAACAACTGTTTCCTCTCCTTCCCATTTCTGGAACAACCTCCCCCCAGTATCAAGGCTGAACAAGTGTCCCTCCCTAGGGAATGGGCTCCAAACATCCAGGTCATGCATTAAGGATAAGTTTGGTCCCATTACCATAGGCCCCACAAACTGCCCCTGCTACACAACTTTCATTGACATTCAGAGGGCTTAGTTCAGTCTCATGAATGTTCCCCAGCTGTCAGTGTCAATCCAGGGTCATTGAACTTCCTATAGCTCCGGCTGGCTGTCTCTGTGTGTTTTCTCAACACGACTTTCACTCCCTTGCTCAATAATCTCTCCTTCCTCTCTTCCACTGGACTGAGAGCTTGACTCAGTGCTTAGCTGTGGATCTCTGCATCTGCTTCCCACAGTTATCAGATGGAAGTTTTATGATGACAATTAGGGCAGTCATCAATTTGATTACTGGGGAATCCCAGTTCAGGCTCCTCTCCTGCTGCTTAGAATCCTAGCCGGGGCCCGTGTGGATTCTTGGATATTTTCCTAGAACTTGGTTTCTCACTAACCCTACACTGTTATCTATTTTTCTGTTCCCCTTCTCCCTGTCTCTCCTCCATCTCAACCATCCCATTCCCTCATGATCTTTTCCCAGCTCCCCTTCTTCCCTTACCCCTTCCTGCTATGATCCCAATATCCTCAGGAGATCTTACTTCTCAGGGGGATCCATGAATCTACCCCTTAGGGTCTTTCCTGTTACCTAGCTGCTCAGGGGTTGTGGATTGTAGCCTGGTTGTCCTTTGCTTTACGAATAAAATCCACTTGTGAGTGAGTACATACCACCATTGCCTTAGTGGGTCTGTGTTAATTCACTCTGATTTTTTTTCTAGTGATTCCATTTGCTTGCAAATTTCAGGTATCTTGAAAAATCTATCTTCAATAAGAGAAAAAAAATGTGAAGAAAAGCCTGAAAAAATAATTTCTAAGCATAATACCTGTAGGACGCCTGATTTGCTTAACCATTTTCTTTTCACATAATTTATTTGAAGAGCCAGATCATGTGAATGGCAGAACTGAGAATTTGGAATTTTACACTTAATCCTTGGCTCCATATTCACAGCCTTCCCTATTCCTGATAGTCTGTCTGCAGTACAAGCCTGTCACAGAGCACAGACCTGCACTCACATGCCATCACCTCCCACATGCCATCTCCATAGCCTGTTGCTGTAGATAAATTGTTGAACCATAACCATGATTGTATATGGTACTAGGGAATCCCAATAGATTAATACCTGTGAAACATTTCTTTACTGAACAGAGATTACTCAAACTCCTGTATCATTAAATCCTTCCAACAACAAATATGGTGTTGTATTACTAATATGGATGACATTATATAGGAATTCTTTACAATAATGATGACTCCATTGGAGAATCACACATCAGAACCTTTGCTAGAAATCTACTCTAGGCATGACTGTCTCTTTTTTCAGTATACATGCTCATTTTTATGCAGTTTGTTTGTCATTTTTAGGGGGGAGAAAACCTCCTGCAATTGTCACCAGTGTTAGGAATTGCAAGGGATGGGGAGAAAGTTTTCTGATAAGTGACAGCCCATCTGTGGGATTCTCTGATTCAGTCTTTGGGATCCCGAAAGGTGTTGCATGAACTCTGGTTGTATTAAATGAAACTCAGAGCCAGAAGTCAGGGAAAAGCTGGAATATGAGAGAGAGAAAACAGACCACAGTCAAATCTCACCCAGCTATCTTTCAGCTTCCTCAGCCTCCGTCCTTGTTGCTTCTAAGGAATGAATCTGTCTTTCTATGTCTGCCTTAAATGCCCTTTTTACCCAGTTGTTTCATATCCAGGTTAAGATTAAAGGTTTGAGCTACTACTATTTGATAGCTAGCCTTGAACTCACAGAAACACAGAAAGATCCCTGTCTCTGGAGTTAGAGGATTAAAGGTGTGGGTCACTACTCCCAGCCCATAGGTCACCATTCACTGTCTTTCCTGTGCTGGGATTCAAGATGAGAGCACTTTCTGACCCTCCTGGACTGACTGTGCACGGATCTGTTCTCTGATATTCCAGACTGGTTTTATTAAATATATAACATATCACCGCTGAAAGGAGCCTTCAGCCAATCTAGGCCAAGTCACCAAAAATACAAAATCAATTCACATCTAATCTGGCTCTGTCTAAATAGTTCTGCACCTCAAAACCAGAGATGATCTGGACTTTTTATTTGCTAATAAATTTCCTTCAAAAAATTTTCTTCATTTTTTAAAATTTTTATATGACAGTTTTATCAACCCATGAAATTAAATTTAGTCGTGCTCACACCCCTTTCTCATCCTGCACCTCTCTTGTGAACAATCTTTCCTCAGCAGGTCCCACTCCTGGCACTGTGACTCTATTTGTGAGCCATTGAATCTAATTAGTATCTTAGGAGTCAGCATGCGTGAGAGTGGTGTTAACATACCACTTAGATATGCCAAGCTATACCTGTTTTTAGCTATACCACTGAGGAAAATGGTGCCCCATATCCCTAGGTGGTTATTTGCCAAAGATCTTTCAAAGATGAGTGAAGTATCATGACTCAGCCTCTGTTCATTCTGAAGGAATATTTCTAGGTATCTGTTAAAGTAAGTTTAAAATATTAATTTACAGTAATAGCTAATATATTGAAATAAAACTGAAGTTTGTAGACACATATATACAGCTACTAAATTTATAACAGGTCATTTACACCGCCATTCATAAAACTGCAGGACAATAGGTACAGAAAGAGAAAAGCCCCATTTCATTACTACTTACTGGGAAGCAAACACAGTAAACACATGAGGGAGATACAGAGGCATGGACGGTGGTAAGGACAGAGATGGACAGTTGACTCCCACACAGGTAAAATGAGGTACTAGATGTAGTGTTTTATAGTAGTGAAGACAACTAGAATCTAAATGAAATAATCGTTCATTATGAAAGAATCAATGGAAAGGGATGGAAATTATATTTAACACCAATGTTGATTAAATATGAAAATCTAATTATACTCATAGCTCATAAATGTGGACACATGTTGCATAATAATTACTGCGAAGAAAACATTTCTCAGGAAGTACATATTCCAGGTTAATACATGAGAAGTCTTTTGTATCTCACTCTGAACAATCTAAACAAGGAACTGTTACTATAGACTGTGACATTTGACTCCTGTGCATCTGTATGTCAACTCAGCAGAAAAGATTCTGGATAGACAGGATCCAGCCACTCTAAGAGGTGTATGTTTCTCATTGAATTCAATATTAGGTTACAAAGATTTTTACCTGTGAGAGCCAAAATGACACAGCAATGGGTGATTTCATGATTATCTTATTAGGAAACCAGCACAGAATAAATGGCTCCCAATGTAGAAGTAAAGAATAATAGAGAATCTAGACTAGGGTTCAGTAGGGATACTAATGGAACTCAGTAATAATCAGGAGACAGCTGAATGAACTCCAGTAGTATGGTCCTGACCATTATGTAATTTACAGGAAGAATCATGTATACTCTGAAGCTAAGAGTGTAGGCTTATCACAACATCACCAAACTTTAGAGGAGACTGCTGAATGTGCCTATCTGGGAACCAACTACAAAAGCAGGAGATATAAGAACAGTGCCTAGAGGATGCCTCACCATCTTTGTTGACCTCCAAGAAACACAAAACAGTCTTCATTCAAAACAGTGAATTTAATGCTCTGTGTATCTTTTCATAAAGTTAACTGAACACAGGTACCTTATAAAAATACTCATCTTTTTCTATTGCAGCAAGGCCATGTTTTTACAGAGTGTATTAAACCTAAATACAAAATAAACACATTCTGATTGTGAAGAAATAGTATCACAAGCTTGTGGAAGTAACCAACCAATGTCTGATTTGACTTTAAGCCCACTATATGACAAGAAACCTATATTTGATGCTACTCGGTTACTAGGAGCCTGAGCCTAGGTATCCAGGTAACTTAGGGTCAAACCGAATACTGCTGTTCTACAAAAGAGAAGTAGTAGTAAAATGGCTCATAATGACATTCTGCTACACTCATATATCAATGTTTTGTTAAGTCATCATTATATGATCTGTCTTCTACAGCAGAGAAGAAGAGATACAGAGAGCCACAATCAGATAATACACAAATTTAGGAACTTTGGAATATTCAGCTTTATAAAGGGTTTCTCCATTCAAACCACCCCCTAAATGTTCAGGAAATCCCGCAGAATCAGAGATTGATAGAGTATAAAATTAAGAGGGGATAGAAGACACCAAGGAAAGAGGTCTTCTAAACACAAGAGGACAGATACAACATGTTTACATTCAAAAACCCCGAGACAGCATAAGGCTGAACCTATGGGTCCTTCAAAGTGAAAATAGAAGTAGATGTATGACCCATTCCTAACGTACATGTTATATCCTGTAAGACCCCCCCTCGCTTTTCCTCCCTTTGCTTGCAGCCCCCTTGTTTTAGCAATTCCCTCCTGCCCAGGAAGTAACGAAACTTGTCTAAGACATGTCAGCACCAGGTGCCTTGGCCCAGGGACGGGGGGAGTTGCAGTCAGAAGCCTGCCAACCAAGGACAGGCTGACTCCCCTGTGACCTGTACATCTGCTCTTAAAGAAACCCTGAGACATGCATTCTGATACTGGAAACACCAACATCTCTGCAAAACTTAGTAATAAGAGCTTTCACAGT
The DNA here is from genome assembly GCA_033318265.1 of Phyllotis vaccarum. Taxonomy (NCBI): domain Eukaryota; kingdom Metazoa; phylum Chordata; class Mammalia; order Rodentia; family Cricetidae; genus Phyllotis; species Phyllotis vaccarum. Next base: position 82,127,401 of record JARWLC010000016.1, read on the forward strand.
GTCAGCAGGGCAGAGGGGGAAGAAAGATAAGAGTTACATGGCTATGTGAGCTGGCCCCAGTCAGGACCCTGGGAAGTTCCAGAGAAAGATAGAAAACAGAGTTCCCAGAAAGATAAACAGCAGGCCAGGTGGTGGCCTGGCCCTCACCCCCTCAACAGAATAGCTTCATTCAAACCAGCCAATAGAAACCTTGTAACTATGCTTCTGTTTCTGTACATGTGCTTATGCTCCCCTTACCCTATAAAAAGACCCTGAACAAAGGCCTGGGTGCTGAAGTCCATCCGAGAGTGGCTTTACCCCACAGGCCCTGTGCTCAATAAAAACCTCGTGCTATTTGCATCTGACCGGTGGTTCTGGCTCAGTCCTTGGGTCCTGGGGTCTCATCCTGAGGGAAGGTCCGTTTCAGGGGTACCCACACCCCCGGGAGGGTCTTTCAATCCAATGCATAGACATACGACCCATTTCCTAATGCACATGCTGTATACAATGCATAGATATATTACCCATTCCTAATGCACATGCTATATTCATTACATAGACACACGAACCATTCCTAATGCACATGCTATATCCAATGCATAACTATGTATATACAGAAATTTAGCTTTCTACAAGAGAGTATTACCGAGGAAACAAGTTACTCTTAGGAGCTGGCCTCATGCCTAGCAGTCAAAGGCCAACAGAAAACAAATTAAAGCATCTTTGGAAGGTCTTTGTCCCATAATATTATTTTAGGGTTTTTTCTTTTTCAGTTTTATCTTCTTGTAATTTATTATATAAAACAATTAATCAAAATTAATTGCTTTGTTCTATCTCTTTCCCCTTCTCACATTGATCTTCGGCATATATGTATTGCTTCTGAACATGTGTTTTCATGGGATTCTCTAGTGTGCAAATGATCCAGTGCACCTGTAACCACTTGAGACAGTGCCAAATTCAACAGGTCACAAAACAAAATACATGGCTGTCTGGAGATGACTTGAAAGAAAAGACCATAAAGTGTGGAGCTGTCACAGAAACGTCTGTCAGTGTTAACTCATTCAGGAGCCAGGTCATCCTGAAGCTGAGCTCTGCTATCACTGCAGACACAGTTTGATTACTATGCTGCAGACACAGTGAGCAGGTTTGCTGTGTGCTCAGAAACAAGCCCCTTTGAGGATTCTCAGGGCCAGCAGGGGGAGCTGCAGATCCAAATTTAACCAGAAAAGGAAGTGATGTGTGAGAAAAACATCTGGAGAGTAAGAAAGCCCTCTGGGACTCTAAGGTTTCCTGTCCTAGCCTCAAATAAAGGCAAAGACCATATGATACCCGCCATGTAACTACTGACAAGACTCCAAACATGGTACAGAAAACATTCCTTGTTAAGCTTTATTTAACACATACGTTTTATTCTTTATACATAGACATTATTGGAGTGACAAACATCAATTACATATATATGTAAGAAGGCCACAAACGTTCCAACATTTAGTCACTGTTATCACAACCATTATTATCAGCATCTGTAATTATACTTGTGGTTTCTTTCCACTGGAAGGAAGTACAGTATAAAATTTTTGACCACTTTGGCCCAAGGTCCAGACACCCCTGCAGCTACTTGGCTCTCAATAATGACTAAGCTGCTTATATTAATTATATGCTGTTTGGCCAAAGTCTCAGGCTTATTCCTAGCTGCTTCATGTTAAATGTTACATTAGCAACATTCAGTCCTATAATTTTTCTTTATACTGCATCCTCCAGTTGATAGTTGAATAGTGATTTCAACATAAGCTGTTTAAGGACTTGGGAAATATTCAAATAGAACTTATTTTTAATTTTTTTATTTATATTTTTATGTCATTTTTATATATGTATCCCCCTGCTGTCCCTCCCTTCACTCCTCCCAACTCCTCCCAGTCAGCCTTCAGCCTCACCCCTCCCCAACCATCTTCCCCTCCCAGAAAAGGGCAAGAAGTCCCAAGGTGGGTCAGCTAAGCATGGTACATCCACTCCAGGAAAGCCCGATTTCCTCATCCAAATGTCATAGCTGGGTTAGGTGTTCCTCTTCAGGGAATGGGCTCCAAGGTGGTAGCCCAAGCACAGAAATACAGTCTGAACCCACCCTTTGATGATCCACATACTGCCCATTCCAATCAACAATTGCCTACCCTTGGAGGGCCTAGCTCCTTTTCCCTATGGATCTCCAGTGTCTTCTTGATTCAATGAGTAAAGCAGAGATCCTACTTCTTCTATGGTGAACAATCTACAGGAAGAAGGTCCAAGATAGAACCTAACCACATATAAACAAATCCAACACAGTGTGTATGATGCTAATCAGGCTGACATCTGAGGACTCTGCCATCTATTACTGTGCAAAGAATATTGTCACAGCACACATCTGATATATGTCAGAAACACAGAAGGAGTAGAAAGTTGCTGTGGGGTTGAAAGAAAAGAGAAGATTAACCTGAAGATTTTCTAACAACCTGTGTTTATGTATGAAGGATAGGAACAACAGACTAAAGATAAATTGTATTACATTAAGAATTTTCATACTAATGCTGTATCCAAGGTCGAATCCTAGACTAAAAATGTGAGGCTGAATTTTAACCAAGTTGTTTTTCTCAAACAGGTTTACATTTAGAAATTAAAGCATAGGCTCTGATATTGAACAGTGCCCACTGATGAGCCAACAGTAGTCTATTCCACTCTAAATACCCTGCTCTTTAATCACAGCATGTGACAGAGCAGTGAACACAGGAACTTAACACCTTTCTCTCCAGTCTTTGGGAGGCATGGGCTGAAACAAATCACAGTGACCGTTGGTGATATTCTGGGTGCTGTTTAATATTAGTGTTGCCGATTCTTGCCATATTCATAGAGGAATACGTGGCAGATGTGTCTGTAACTTTCTTCAGAGGTAAGTTACAGAGTGGAGACTCCAAGAAAATTCAGAGAAATCTCTAAACAGATCTTCCTGCATTTGAAACCTCTGCTCACTGAGCAAACTGTGATGTATCAGTCTGTGAGAGAATAAGTGTGGAGATGTGAGCCAATACCCAGAAACTATATTCCCCATTGATTACATCAGGAAATCTATTCCTATTGCTTAAATTCTTACTTACGTGCTATTTAGCAGAGTAAAATATAGCACAGTTACAAAAGGATCTTCTGGGGATTTGTGATAAATGAAAACAGGGCTGTGAGAGGAGAATGAAGAGTATTTCACAAAGTAAGTGGGGATTAGTGAAAAAGCTAGAAATCAATGTGTGATGTAGTCACTGAAAACTCCTGCTCACTTTCAAACTTATGGAATCAGATGAGCCCAATTATAATCCTAATATTACCTCAATTCAGTAGTACAAGATTATAGTATCTATTTGTTTTGTCATATATCCCAGAATATTGAGAATGTATTACTTTGCAAAAATATTTTTCTACATATGACTTAGGCATGCAGTCTGTTCGCTTGAGATCTATGACAGCCACTAGTATTCCATGTGCGGAAGTATGAAATAAATCCTTATAGATATTACTCAGCCCCACAGATTCAAAATTGTCAATATATATATATATATAGTTTATATTAATTGTTATCAATGATTCTATAAAATTATTAATAGTTATTAAGTGATTATATAAAACACTCTTTGAAACAATATATTAAACAATTAGGTACCTGAGGGAAAGCTGGACTGGTCTATATAGAGGCAGTGGGTCTGGAGCAGACTGTAATTGATATTGACCTGGTCTTGAACTGACCATGGCCAAGTCCCATATATGAATCTTCAAGGCTCTAAGTCCACACCTCTAGTTCAAGTTGATAATGCCTGATTCCCAATACAAACAGAAATCCACCCAGCACCTTGAAGTGTAAGGAACAACGTTCTTCAATAATGTGAAGAGGCTGTTTCCCTGTGAACTGATAGTCCACAGGAAATCATATCAATTCTGACCAGTGGTGGAAGAGAAGACCTATATCAGTCACTTTCTAGATGCTTCTCTCCTGCCACATTAGATGCCTCTGATTTATAACCTCATGTACAAGCCAAATATACTTCAATATCCTGCATGTATGCTGTATGTATGTTGTAGCTATACTTAGATATTTAAACATATATGCACATATATCCATAATACTACAATTAGATTGTCTCATTTCTGGGAGCACATTCCAAGACAATCCTTATTTCATGAAGATATTCACCTTTTGAAAATCTTAACTAACACAAGCTCTGTCCAGAACTAAGAGAACTCTGTACTTGGAAATGTAGACATGGAGAAATAAAGTTATTTAAGTGCCACATCCTCCACCCATGAGGATTCCTGTCAAGCAGATCTTCCTCTATTTCTTCCTCTAAGTGCATGCGAATGGAGAGCTGGGAACAGATTGAATCTCAGTGTGTATGTGCTTCATTTATACTTCCTTCTTAATGCCAGTATGTTTTTCTGGAATGGTTAACTTTCTGTAAGTATCACAGTGGATTTTCCTCTTTCCATTGACCTCTTATTGGCATGTTTCAGGAATTAACACATTTACATATGTGGGCTGCACCCGAGCTTAAAACTGATGTTCTCTGACATCAGGTTCTCTGTTCCAGGTGTAGTCTGAAGAAGGAAGATAAGATTGTTCTCTCTGTTGTCACCTTACTACAGTGGGACCTGATGAAGCTGTATCCAAATGTCACCATGGAGGAGCCTAGCACTAGGAGGGTCATTAATGATAGTGTAGCTATAGCTTAAGGTCATTCTCTGAAACATCCAGTCAGTATTTCCAGGCTAATAGCCATTTTCTCTGCAGGAGAGCCCTGAGAGAAAAGAAGTTTTAGGATGTTTAGTGCTCAGGGAAAATGTACAATTAATTGGAGACAATGACAAATCATCTTTAAGGGTGGTCAGAGACCACAGAAGACACAGTGGAGCCAGGTTTCCTTATGTGAGTGATGAGCTGTGGTGGGCGCTGAAGAATTCTGCATTCTCTGATTTTCTTTTATGAGTTTATTAGCTAATCTGCAATACTGTGATTGACCTGTGATGTTTCCATGCTAAAGAATACTATTTAAAATTCATTGTTAAACTCTTTATAGGGCTGTAGTTCCTTGTTTATTATTCAGATTTATTTTCTTTTTTATATTTGATTACAAATACAAACAATAAAGTATGATCGTTGCTTCTCCTCCCAATTCCGCTGAGATCATTCTTATGTCCTCTTGTCCCCAACTCCATACCCCATCTTTCTCTCTGTAGGTTAAAAACGAACAGACAAAAAACAAAAAAAAGATTTTAAGAAAGGTTCAAAACCAAACAAAGATAAAACAATAAATATTCTCAACTGATGGTACAAAATCCTAAATTCCCTGCAGATGAATAACTTCTGCTGTGTTAAAACAAGAAACCATGTTTTCTTGATGAAATATTCTATTGAAAGATACATAGTTTATTACCATAATTTATTTATTGTGATGTTGTTGCAATAATAATCTCTGAGAAAATGTTAATGAAGTATATTAACTTTTTGTGATGTGAGTGAGTTTCTAAGTATATAATCTGTTAGAAAGGCAAATATTAATTGCATGCATGTGAACTGTCTTACATTTCTCATCAGTATCATCATCATCATGATCATCATCATCATAATAATCAGTCTGATAACCTTGTCACAAGTGAAATACCTGTCTCAATCTTGAGAACTACTAAGAGCTTAGGTCCTGATATTACATTCTTAACATCTGCAGTGATCAGGGAAGGATTGTGTTATGCATTTCCTCACAGAGGGTAAGGATGTCGGCTTCAGCATCCTGCTGCCTGACCCATGTGTCTTCTACCTTCTTCTCTATCTGCACTGGGTCCCTATCTAGAATAAGCTGCTCATGAATATGCAAATTACTCGAGTCTATGGTGGTAAATATAGGAATGTCCACATTCAGAACAACATATGATCGGTGTTCTCTTCACAGTTAAAAATTAAACAAGTCCTCATGATGACATGGAGTTGGATTATTGTCTTCTTCATGTTAGTAACCACAGGTAAGGGACTTTCCAGTTACAAACCTGATGAAGGAGAATGGACTATGGTGCCATAACACACATTTTGCCTTTTTCTCCATAGGTGTCTACTCCGAGGTCCAGCTGCAGCAGACTGGTCCTGAGCTGGGGAAACCTGATGCCTCAGTGAAGTTGTCCTGCAAGGCTTCTGGGTTCAGCATCGAAAGTACCTATATTCACTGGGTGAAGCAGAAGCCTGGACAGGGCCTGGAGTGGATTGGAAGGATTGACCCTGCAGATGATAATACTATTTATGCTCAGAAGTTCCAGAACAAGGCCAAACTGACAGCAGACACCTCCTCCAACACAGTGTACATGGAGCTCAGCAGCCTCACATCTGAGGACTCTGCAGTCTATTACTGTACCAGGCAGGCACAGTGTTGCAGCCACATCCTGAGTGTGTCAGAAACCCTGTGGGAGCAGGAAGCTGTCTTATACTGAGATGACTGAGAAGATTAGCTTGGAGATCTCTTTAAAAATCATTCTGAATGTCCTATTGTCAGCCCCTCCACAGGCTTATATGATCTTTGTTAGCTTGTCCAAAGGACTACTCTGATGTTAGTTCAGGATGCCCTTACAGTACACTCTAAGATTACCAGTGGTTTACCAGTGACCCTCTCCTTTCACATGACTTCTCCTTAATGGTCTAAAATTGGATTATTATTATGTAGCACCACATAATGACACAAATATCTCTTCAATACAAGAGGCTGGAAATGTTGCTGCAGTAGCTAGAAATAAGCTGTAGGAAACAGACCAGTGAGGGACGAATCAACAGCCTGTGAACAAGCAGTTACCCTTTCACTGTCCAACTTGATTTGCCTACAACAAGTAAAACTACTTTGTTGGAAAGGGTCCCCAGAGAATTGGGGGTAGGGTCCTAACCCTCTCCTGTCATATCAAGTTTTATTCCTTTCATTATTGATGCTTCTGATCATGAATTTCTTTTGGCTGTAGTCATACAATTTCTTACTATTTTAAATTTTTGATGAAGCTGAGTGTCAGATATTGGAGTCCTCAGGATTTAGAATTTGTTATTTTCCCAACAAGATGGGCTCCTGCAAATTAAGAACTGCAGCCTGAGAAGTGGGACTCTGTGCTTAGAATTGAAGGGGCCTGATACTGTCAGCATCAGGCATAGGTGCTCATTCCTCTGTTTCCCCATATTGTATTGTGTTTGTTACCTATTCTGTACCAATTGGTCTATATTGAGTGGACCAGTTAAAAAACATTTTATATTTTGCAGTTATTTTAGAGGGTGGATTAGTGTATTGAGAATGATTGGAAAGTTTGCATCTCTCTAAATTCTTTAAATGGCCTTTACTCTCTTCAATTGAAACATATAGGAAGTTACAAAATTGACCTTTATGCACAGCTTTGCCTTCATTTTGGCATGCTTTTACTAAATTATCAGTAGTATGAGTGGTATTAGCAACCTCAGAGCTTCTTGGATTTGCATTTTGCATTTTAATATAGAGGTAAAAGAGATAATTGTGAACTGTACCTTTATTATCTGTCTGTTGCTCTATAGCTTGTTGTAGCTGACCAGCAAGTTATAAAAGGGCTTTGTGCATTTCTGTCTATAGGGGGAAAAAGGTGCATGAGGTATTGATAATATCAGGAACTTTAGTTCAAGTCCTCATAACAACTTGAAGGCTTGGGCTGTGAACCACTTGAGGGCTGACAAGCCCTTGGACTACTGTTTGGATGTATCCTTGTCTGATAAATTGATGATAAGTAATTTTTGTAGGGATTCCTGTCTAAGGAAATGAGCAGCAGTGGGGAGGCATTCATCCATCTATGACTGAAGACACAGACTAAACTGAGTGATAGTGAGCTTTATTTCCACAAGAGCCTGTCAGCCGAAGGATATTATTTTACACATATTTGCTATAACATTCATTATTCCTATATGAAAATACCTCTCAACTCTACATTGTGAAACATTATTTTTGATATCTTGTAAAATAGTGAAAGGAGAGTAGAGAATTTTTTCATTCGTATTCGTTTAATAGAATGCTCATTGGCCAGTATCTAGGTAGGAAATAGAGGTGGGGCAAAGAGACTAGGAAAATTCTGGGAAGAGAAAAAGCAGAGCAGGAGACACTGGGCAGATGCAGATGAAACAGGATGAAAAGACTGTACTCAAGAAAAGTTTCCAAGACTGTGGCTAAACATAGGTAAGATAATGGGTCAATTTGAGAATTAGGAGCTAGTGAATAATAAACCTGACCTACTTGTTCAGTAGTAGCTATAAAATTAAGCCTCTTGCTTAATTATTTTTAAGTGGCTGTAGGACTGGTGGGGCAGGGCAGAGAAACTTCTGACCACATCAACAAATACATCTACACCCTGATAGGCAATATATATTTAGGGGTTAACATGAGAGTGTACAAGCTGCAAATGTGCATTTAGTTGGACAAACACACTGATGTCATCTATCTACCTACCTACCTACCTACCTACCTACCTACCTACCTACCTACCTACGTACCTAAGTACCTACGTACCTACCTACGTACCTACCTACGTACCTACCTACCTACCTACGTACCTAAGTACCTACGTACCTACCTACCTACCTACCTACCTACCTACCTACCTACCTACCTACCTACCTACCTACCTATCTATCTATCTATCTATCTATCTATCTATCTATCTATCTATCTATCTATCTATCTATCTGTATATCTGGTTCCACTACCTCCTTGGAGCTCAATGTCAATTATGCAGTTTCACAACTGTTATTCACTAAACTTATAGCAGGTACATTCAGGTTTTTAAAACCAATAGCCATGGTGTTCCATGAGTAAGAATATGGTAAGCTTCAAAAAGCTAGATCCAGAGAGTGACAATGGAGATATGCCTGAGAACACAGCCAGTATTTTACCAGAAAGATCCATAAAAAGGAGGATGAAAAATACCTTTTAAATCTTTGTATCCATATCTATAGCACAACCATGATACAAATGTTGACTTAATGAACAGATAGAACCCCATTCTAAATTTCCCACAATTCTTATCACTTCCTAAGTGTGAAAATATTTTCCATAGGTGGAAACAAGTCTGCATGTACAATATTTGTTTGTAATCTAGGTTTTTGAGTTTCTGTCTCATGTGTAAATGGAGGTTTTTGGTAATTACATTATGGAACAATTGTATATTGTGTCTCTCACATGTGCTGTCTCAGGTAACTGACTTCATCACCAGTGGTCATTGGTAAAGCTAGAACTCACACCCACAGAGAAAGCAGTGAGATTCATAGAGTCAAATGTGAAGCACAGCTCATCCTTTATCCTTAAAATATGTACTTAGATATGCCAGGTACATTACAAAGACGACAAACAGGGTTTTATAGTTATAGTGAGAGGTCCATGTATGTGAGAACTTAAACAATCAGTTCTCAGAACCAGCATGGGCACTGTGGATCCATTAAGTCACTCAGAAGCAGGTAAGGATATTGTGCATTGAGATTTCAATTCCCTCATCCCATTGTCAGTCTCATTACATTCAGAGACCATGGTGTAGTTGACATGTGAGATCTCCCTGCTACAACACACTGGAGAGAATACTTGTTAAATAAAATCCATGGTGATGTTACTAAGGCCCAAATTGTATTCCTGCTGCTTCTGAATAGGATATTCATCCTTGAAAGACTTAATAAAGTCTAAGAGCATTTGAAATACAGGGCAATGAGCAACATTTCGGGAAAAGTTGTTTCAGGAGTTTTCAGCTAAGATCAGAAGTGTTCATTCCAGTGTTTAGATAAAAGCATCTGGAGTTGGATAAATGTCCTTGAGATTCAATAAAAATTTACATGCATGGACTTTGTTTCAGATCCCATTTCCATTTCCAATTTGAATTCTGTGAGGGAGAACATAACTTGAGCCAGATAGGTCAGGATGGATACTACCAAGAACTGCCCAAACAAACTTCAGAGAGAAGTTCCAAGACAGATCATATACACATATAAACCATATCCAACATAGTCTGTATGGTACTCATCAGGTTGACATGTGCGGACACTACCATCTATTACTGTGCAAATAACATTGTCACAACACACATCTGAGGTATTTCAGAATCACAGAAGGAGTAGACAATTGCTGTGGGTTTGAAAGAGAAGAGAAGATTAACCTGAAAATTTTCTAAAAACCTGTGTTTATGTTTTATGGAAAGGAAAAACAGACTAAAGATAAATTATATTATATTAAGAATTTTCATACAAATGCTGTATCCAAGATTCAGAGATAGAAGTTTTCAGTTCATATACTTGAATCACTTCTTACTTGGGTGATATCAATGTGAGCATGTGTCTACCATGAGTTCATATTTTGGATTAGAAATGTTAGATCACATTTTACATCAGTATCAAATCCTAGACTAAAAATGTGAGGTTGAATTTTAACAAAGATTTTTTTTTTTATCAAACAGGTTTACATTTATAAATTTTTAAAACATAGGCTCCAATATTAAGCAATGCTCACTGATGAGATAATCCTAGTTTATTCCACTCTAAGTATCCTGCACTTTAATCACAGGATGTGACAAAATAGTGAACACAGTAACTTAATACCTTCCTCTCCAGTCTTTGTGAGGCATGGCCTGATACACACAACAGTGACCCTTAATGACTCTCTGGGTGCAGTTTAGTAGTTAATGTTGCTGATTCTTGCTGTTATCCCAGAGGAATATGCGGCAGATGTGTCTGTAACTTCATTCAGTAGTAAGTTACTGAGGGGAGACTCCGGGGCAGTTCAGAAATATATCTAAACTGATCTTCTTACATTTCAGACCTCTGCCCACTGAGGAAACTGTCATGTATTAGTCTGTGATAGAATAAGTGTGGAGATGTGATTCAGTATCCAGAAACTATTTTCCCCATTGAGAACCTCAGGAAATCTGTTCATAATGCTTAGGTCCTTACTTAGGTGCTATTTAGAAGAGTGAAATATAGCACAGTTACAAAAGGAACTTCTGGGGATTTGGGATGAATGAAAACAGGGCTGAGAGGAGAATGAAGAATATTGCACAAAGTAAATGGAGATTAGGAAAACACCTAGAAAACAATGTGTGATGTATTCACTGAAAACTCCTGCTCACTTTCACATTTATGGAATCAGATGAGCCCAATTATAATCCTAATATTACCTCAATTCAGTAGAATAAGATTATAGTATCTATATTGTCACAGAGCCCAGAATTTTGTGAATGAATTACTTTGTAAAATGATGTTTTCTACATATGACTTAAGCATGCAGTCCTTTCCCTTGAAACCTATGACAGCCACTAGCATCCCATGTGCTGAACTATGACATAAATCCTTATAGATATTACTCAGCCCAACAGATTCCCAAATGTCAACAGATATAGTTTATATTAACTATTAGCAATGATTTTATAAAAAGATTAATAGTTATTAAGTGATTATATAAAGCACTCTGATACAAAATAGTGAACAGTTAGGCAACTTCTGGAAAGCTGGACTGGTCTATATAGAGGCAGGGGTCTGGAGCAGACTGTAATTGATATTGACCTGGTCTTGAACTGGCCGTGGCCAAGTCCCATATATGTGTCTTCAAGGCGCTAAGTCCACACCTCTAGTTCAAGTTGATAATGCCAGATTCCCAATACAAACGTAATCCACCCATCACCTTGAACAGTAAGGAACAATGTTCTTCAATAATGTGAAGAGGCTGTTTCCCTGTGAACTCATAGTCCACAGGAAATCATATCAATTCTGACCAGTGGTGGAAGAGAAGACCTACATCAGTCACTTTCTAGATGCTTCTCTCCTGCCACTTTAGATGCCTCTGATTTATAACCTCATGTACAAGCACAATATACTTCAATATCCTGCATGTATGCTGTATGTATTTTGTAGCTATACTTAGATATTTAAACATATATGCACACATATCCATAATACTGCTATTAGATTGTCTCATTTCTGGGAGCACATTCTAGATCCATCCTTCTTTCATGAAGATGTTCACCTTTTGAAAATCTTAACTAACACAAGCCCTGTCCAGAACTAAGAGAACTCTGTACTTGGACATGTAGACATGGAGAAATTAAGTTATTTAAGTGCCACATCCTCCACCCATGAGGATTCCTGTCAAGCAGATCTTCCCTCTCTTTCTTCCTCTAGTGCATGAGAATGAAGAGAAACGGATTGAATCCCAGTGTGTATGTGCTTCCTTTATAATTCCTTCTTAATGTGTATCTTTTTCTGGAATGGCTAAACTTTCTGTAAGTATCACACTGGATATTCCCCTTTCTATTTATCTCTTTATAGGCGTGTTTCAGTAATTAACATATTTACATATGGGGGCTGCATCCAAGCTTAAAACTGATGTTCTCTGTCATCAGGTTCTCTGTTCCAGGTGTAGTCTGAAGAAGGAAGATAAGGTTGTTCTCTCCTGTTGTCACCTTACTACAGTGGGATCTGATGAAGCTGTATCCAAATGTCACCATGGAGGAGCTTAGAACTGATGGGTCATTGATGATAGTGTAAATATAACTTAAGGTCATTTCTGAAACATCCAGTCAGTATTTCCATGCTATTAGACATTACTCCTGCAGGAGATCCCTGAGAGCAAAGTAGTTGCAGGGATGTGTTAGTGGTCAGGGAAACTGTACAATTCAGGGTAAAGCATAACAAACCATCTACCCGGGTGTTCAGAGGCCACAGGAGACAAAGTGGAGCCATGATTCCCCATATGAGGGATGAGTTGGGGTGGGTGCTGAGGATTCTGCTTTCTGTGATTTTATTTCATGAGTTTATTAGCTAATCTGCAATGGCTGTGATTGACTTGTGTTGCTTCCATGCTAAAGAATACCAAAAATTCTTTCTTAAACTCTTTATAGGGCTGTAGTGTCTTGTTTTTATATTCAGCTTTTGTTTCTTCTTTAAAAGCATGTTTAGAAATTGAAAACAATAAATTCTGATCTTTGATTCTCCTCCAAATTACTCTCAAATTATTCTTATGTCCTCTTGTACCCAACTCTGTACCCTGTCTTTCTCTGTGTAGGATAATTACAAATAGACAAGAAAAGGTTCAAAAGCAAATGAAGATAAAACCATAAATATTCTCAAGCCATGAAACAAAAATCGTAAATTCCCTGCAGATGAATAACTTCTGTTGCATAAGACAAGAAATCATGTCTTCTTGATAAAATAATCTATTATAAGATACATAATTTATTTCCATAATTTATTTATTGTAATGTTCCTGCAGTAATAATCTTTGGGAAAATATTAATGAAGTATATTTACTTTTGGTGATGTGGGTGAGTTTCTAAGTGCATAATCTGTTAGAAAGGCAAATACTAAGTGCATGCATCTGAAAGGTTTAACATTTCTCATCTGCATCATCATCATGATCATCCTGATCATCATCCTCATCATCCTCATCACAGTCAGTCTGATAACCTTGTCACAAAGTGGAGCACCTGTCTCAATCCTGAGAACTACTAAGAGCTTAGGTCCTGACATTATATTCTTAACATCTGCAGTAATCAACATTGTGTTATACATTTCCTCACAGAGGGTAAGGACGTAGGCCTTAGCATCCTGCTGCCTGACCCATGTGTCTTCTACCTTCTTCTCTATCTGTACTAGGTCCTTATCTAAGAATATGCTGCTTGTGAATATGCAAATTACTCAAGTTGATGGTGGTAAATATAGAAGTGTCCACATCCAGAACAACATAGGATCAGTGTTCTCTCCATAGTTAAAAAAGACTCAAGTCCTCACGATGACATGGAGTTGTATTATTCTCTTCTTCATGTTAGTAACCACAGGTAAGGGACTTTCTAGTTACAAATTTGATGAAGGAGAATGGACTATGGTACCATGACTTGGCATTTTTCACCATTGGTGAATACTCCCAGGTCCAGCTGCAGTAGTCTGGTCCTAAGCTGAGGAAACCTAGGGTCTCAGTCAAGTTGTCCTACAAGGCTTCTGGGTACAACATCAATGAGTACTATATTCACTGGGTGAAGGAGAAGACTGGACAGGGCCTGGAGTGGATTGGAAGGATTGATCCTGAAGATGGTAGTAGTGATTCTGCTCAGAAGTTCCCGAACAAGGCCAAACTGACAGCAGACTCCTCTTCCAGCACAGTCTATATGGAGCTCAGCAGCCTCACATCTGAGGACTCTGCAGTCTATTACTGTGCGAGGCACAGTGTTGCAACCACATCCTGAGTTTGTCAGAAACCCTGTGGGAGCAGGAAGCTGTCCTGGGACTGAGATGACAGAGAGATTTTAGCTTGGAGATATGTTCAAACATAATCATTCTGAATGACCCTTTGTCTGTCCCTTAACAGGCTTATAGGGTCTTTGTTAGCTTGTCCAAAGGACTACTGTGTGGCTAGTTAGGAAGCCCATACACTACACCATAACTTTCCCAGTGACCCTCTCCTTAGACATAACTTCTCTTTAATGATCTAAAGTAGGATTATGTTGCAGAGGGGTTTCTTGGTTTCGGGCAGCCAGAGGCTCAGACCCACAGACCTGCCGGGCCAGACACCTTAGCTTCCAGCCCCCAGAAATGACTCAGATGCTTATAGTAACTATATTCTGTTTGGCCTGTGATCGGGCATATTGCTAGCTAGCTCTTACATCTTAAATCAATGCATTTCTATTAATCTGTCTGCACGTGGCCCATGGTTCACCTGTGTTCCTTACCTGTTGCTCCTTGAGTGGCTTGCTTGATCTGCCTGACCCCGCCCTGCTTATCCTACCTATTCTCTGATTTCTCCTCCTACTTCTTCTATGGTGCCTGCCAAGGCCCAAAACAGCTCCTTTATTTAAAGATTGAGATTCACAGCATACAGAAAGCCATTCCCAAATCACTTCCCCTTTCAGTCTAATCAAAAAGGAAGGTTTTAATTTTAACATAGCAAAATTACATATAGCAAAATAGACATCAAGCAAGAATTACAATTATAATATCTAGTCTATTTTTATTTAACAAAATTAAAGAAAATACCCTTAACATCTACCTTACCTTAATGAATCTAAAGTTTTATATCCAATGTAACTTTCAAAAGACTAAGAAAAACTGTACCTATAACTATCTAATCTTCAATTACATAAAAGACCACAGAAGGATATATTTACCCAAGTAAACCAGAAGTGCAGATGACTTCTAAAATCTAGAAAGGCCAGAGATGACACCTATATGCCTGGACAGTCATCTAAAATTCCTTTATAAAGTTGGGGCATCCATCTTCAGCCTACAGGCCCAGAGTCTCTTTTCATTTTAGTGAAGCAGGAAATCTGCTCTGCCCATTCTGGCACTGTTCATCAGTTGGTTCTCTTCGAGTCCTGAAGAATGTCTGACAGTTTTCTCTGTAAAGCAGGAACCTGAATGACCATCTCGGCTTGTTCTGCCAAAGTTCAGAGGTCATCTTCCAATGGAACCTGTATGTCCAGTTTAGACAGCATACTGTCAAGCAGTCAATATAAGAACAGGTTCTTGTCCAGTGGCTAACCATTGCCACAAATCGATTCCACATGGAGTTTCTTTGATGCCCATTTTTCTCTTTAAATAAATTAGTGCTGCCAGGGACAGACCTGTCTCACTGTCTCGAAAAGTCTAAGCTCTTAAAACACTTTAAATGCCATATTCTGTAGGTCTTATAAGTGTTTGTAGATTACCTATCTGATTGAATTATATCTTTGTATACCTACAAGTCTAACTAACATGCATTTCTTAATTATAAATTATAATTTTAATTCAGTTACATAAAAATATCTTAAACAAGAGTAGAAAATACATAGAGCATAAGAGAATTGACCTTAAATTTATATCAATAAACCAAAATCCATACCAATGTAAAACATTTTGAGATTAACAGCTTATTTGCTGATCTAAGTAAATTTAATAATCTAACTTTAAATAAAACCATTGATATACCATCTCCCCCTTTTCTTCTTATAGAGAGATTAGCTATGACCAATAATCAGGTATAATGAAAAAACATTTATAAACAATATTTTGGGAATTGGGTGTAGAGTTCCATCACTACTTCCTGCTGAGTATGGGTCATTGAAAAATCTCACGAGTTTTTAAGACAGATCATAATCTGTAGCCCTGAAGATGATATGGTCATCTCTTCCCATCAGAGGTTTTTTTGGGAGGTCTTGTTTGATGAAACCATATTTGCCTGGACGCAATCTACAGGTTCTTATCTTCTGTGAAAACAAAAGCAGAACTCTTCCAAAGCAATAAATACTTAGACACATATTTCAAAATTAAAATACCTTTAAAATATACATTCTTGTTTAACTTGGTAGCCTTTGCATTTGCAATTTATTGTTTATTTGCAATTAGCTCATTAACAGTTAAAAAATTAAAAGAAAACACAATAACAACCAAAATCCAGATTTTGTGTCTGTTTTCTATCTTCACTTGGCTTATTGTATTTTTATTACTCTATTTCTCTTTTGAAAGACTTTCTTTACCTTCTCTATTTTTTCTCTGAAGACTATGTACCTTTTACACACATTGTAACCCATTCATAAGTTTTTTTCCATCTGAACCTGTTTTATTGTGAATCCTTAATCATCTTTCAACCATAACAGCTTTTAAAATGCACTCTCTTAAAGAGCTGCATAGTTTTTGCAGATAAGGCTGAATCAGTAAGTTCTCTTAAAAGGACCTTGTCTGTGTTCGTGGCCATCAAACAGAAAACATCCAAGAATATGCTGCTACTAAGAAACTGTGTTTGTTTTCTTTTTGTTCAAAATAAACAGAAATCTAACATCAATCACATGTTACTGAGTCTTCTGTGAGATTTCAGGAACCTGCCTGATTGCAGTTTACACTGCCTGCCACCAGTCTGCTGGTGCCATTTTGAATATGACCTGGATGCCATGCTTTCTTTGTACAATGACCTGCTACGTATACACAGTTTGGACGCTGTCTTGGCTCAGTTTCTGTGATCTAAAACCCTTTCTAATCTTTCTCAAGCTTTAAGTGGATAATCGCCCCACATTGGGTGTCATTTGTTGCAGAGTGGTTTCTTGGTCCCGGGCAGCCAGAGGCTCAGACCCACAGAACTGCTGCGCCAGAACACATAGCCACCAGCCACCACTGCTCAGGCCCCCAGAAATGACACAGATGCTTATATTAACTTCATGCTGTTTGGCCTTTTGCATAGGCACATTGCTAGCTAGCTCTTACATCTTAAATCAACCCATTTCTATTAATCTGTCTCCTATGTGGCCCGTAGCTCACCTGTGTTCCTTACATGTTGTTCCTTGGGCGGCTTGCTTGATCTGCCTGTCTCCGCCCTGCTTCTCCTACCTATGCTCTGATTTCTCCTCCTACTCTTTCTATGGTGCCTGTCATGAACCAAAACAGCTCCTTTATTTAAAGATTGATATTCACAGCATATAGAAAGTCATTCCCACATCAGAGAGTGAATGAAAAATGCTAGAAACCAATGTTGGCATGTATTCTAGGACACCTCTTCTTACCTTCTAGACATTGCACCAGCTCAGTCATATTGTAATCTTCATATTAGCTTAACTTAGGAGAAAAAGTTCCGATCATTTCATCATAATTTTATAGATCCCAGAGATTTGTGAATCAATTCTCTGATGACTGGAGTGCATCTATGTAATTCCATAGTGCTTCAGCAGGGAAGGACCCTCTCCATAGGCACTATAACAGCTGTCAGCATCCCATCAACTGGAGTGTGAATGGACTCAGGACCCCAGTGAGAACAAGTGACAGAAGAGAACAGGGTTTTTTTTTTCCTTCATCAACAGGCTACACCTGAGTCAGAGGTTCTAATGTCAGGACTATGATGCAGCACCCCATGCATCCTTCCAGCTGCCACCAGAGTGGAACCTGTCACAGTATCTGTCAAGTCTGGAAGGCACTGCTTCTTCGAATCCACCTACCTCTCTGGATCTCTGTTCAGTTTTGAAATTCATTCTCAGAAATAACACAAAATAACGAGTTACAACAGTCTCCCAACCCCCACTTTGGTTTATTATCCCATATGCATTCTGTGTCCTTTACAGTTTTACTCTTTACTTAAAATATAAGAATCTAGAGTTCAATATAGTTTTTTAATAACACCTAATTTTGTTTTACCAATACAAAACCACCTTTGTTCATTTCTCAACACCTCTTCATGTTTGAACCATTCTGTTCTGATATTTTACCATCTCCTTTTATTTAATGTGTAGTTTACTAAATCCTTTTCCTCAGTTCCTCAGACCCTAGTGGCTCATTGCTTATTTCTTGGCTTCTACAAATCACACTCAGAAAGCATAATATTCAAGTCTGGGAACTACTTATGAGTGGGAATGTGAAATATTTGTGGTTTTGGATTGGGTGACCTCACTCAGCATATTTTTTCTAGTCTCATTCACTGACATAGAGATTTGATAATTCATGTTTTAGCACTGGATAATATTCTATTGTCTATACATCCCATATATTCATTATCTAATTATTCCATAGTGGAAATCTAGCATAATTCCATTTCCCACCTGCTGTAAATAACAACAATAAACATGTATGTACAAGAAGGTGCAGCATCATTGTGTTCAGGCATGGGGGATAAATCTTGGACACAGCATAGTTTTATTTATTAATTTTTAGTGAAAATTACAAACTTATTTTTAAGTTACTACACTAGCTTATCCTTCCCCTCGTGGTTAAATAAGGATTATTGTTTCCCCACATCCACACCTGCATTTGTTGTGACTTGTTTTCTTGTTTAGAATCTTTTTTATTGAGGAAAAAATGTAACATTGACATTTTACTCTACATACCACGGTAAGCTAAGGGCTATGGTTGCAGAACGTAGAGACAGCAGCCTTGAATTGTACTGATAATTCTCACTGCTTTCTTGGTTTCCTAGTGGAGGAAGGAGCTATGCATCCTGAAGTGACAGAAAGGACATCAATGATTTCACACTGCACTAGACCTTGTAGTGTGCAATATCATCCTTCTAGGCAGATAAACCCCCTAGTGGCTGACTGGTGTGCACTGCCATCTGCTTTCTAATGACATTAAGATGCGCTATATAGGAAAGATTGATTTCAGGTAAATATGTTCATATGCCCACGGCTAAGGATGATACAGCCCTAGGAATCTTATTTACCTTTCTAGTGGTCAAAACGTAAAACTGTCTTATAATACCTACATTGATAGCCAATGGAAGTGTGTTGCTCTTAGACTCGATCACAGAAGCTTCTATGAGCAGTGGAATGATCAATACAGACATCCATGACTGCTCAAATGGCTGAGAATGAATGCCTGAGAACTCAACCATAGGCGAGTCATCTATATCAACCTCCATGCTCAGGAATCATCCCAATAGAGTGATTCGAAGGAATGAAATATTCAGAATATGAGGTAGGCAGGTATAAAAAGATATGTTCAGGACCTGTAATGGCCATTGTGCATACAAACTCACAGCAGGCATGGTTACCATCAAAAGATCTTTAAAGATCAAGGCAGTAATAATTATAGCACTAAGTGCCTGTAAAATATCTTAGCAGGTAATGGTTTATACTGGCAAGCTCAGCAATATCAACTAGATTTATGGGCCCACATGGTAGAATATAAAAATTGAACTTCATGAGTTGTTCTCTGAGGATCAGACATGCAGTTGTATTGTGATTCAGGTGTTAGCTGATAAAGTTGGAAGGCATGTATCTAGAGGCCTTGGTGCCTGAAAGAGTTTTGTCCAGCCCTGTTCAAAAAGGAGATGTTGGGATCTTGGGTATCTTACTTTGTTCCTGCTTTCTTAAGAGATTTGATCAGCATCCATCTCCTGGACCATCTGATCATTCAAGTATCTTTCTAAGGTGTAATTTGTGATTGTGAGTGTTAAATTACTTTCCAATAGATACTAATTCTGTATCTGATATATTGCAAGTGAGATTTTTTATGATATGCACTTTTGGTCATGTATGCTCTGTTATTGCCACTAAAGCTAGTACAATAATAAAAAAAATTACAATAGAGATGGGAAAGGACTATTGAGGACCCACTCTAACCTTTTGGTTCATGACTTTTGAGAAAAATACAATCACTCTTATTTGAAATATTTCTGGAGTTTTCTATGTATAACTGAACGACCTATCTATGTGTATATATATTGTGCTAATTGTATTTAGTATGATATTAGTTAAGAAAATAAAAGAAGAAATATTGGAAGATCCCAAAGGAACCAGAGGGAAGTATGTTGCATGAATATAGTAAACTCAGGGCCAGTTCTCTGGGAAGGTTGGAGGTATTAGAGAGAGTAACCATACAATCAGATCTTATCCAGTTGTCTTCCAGCTTCCTCAGTCTGGCTTCTCCTGGCCTCTTCTGACCTTCTGTCTGTCTATGCCTGCCTTAACTACTCTCTTCACTCATATAAATTTGGCACCACCACTGTCTTCCTGGGAGCCTGGAAAACTTCTGTAAACTAAGATGACCTCAAACTCAGTTTGGATTAAGAGTTTAGATCACTATTCTTGGGATACTTCCTGTGCTGGGATTATAGGTGTGAATAACCACTCTCTGATCCTCCTAGACAGACTGTGGTTAGATCCCTCTGATATCTCTGAATGTTTTATTATATCCCCACAGAAGTAGTGGGGGAAGATATGATCATAAAATAATACAGGACTAGAATTTTTATTTTTTCCTATTTCTATCTCTTAAAATTCTTATTTTACATCCTTACTCCTTGCCAGTGCTTACAGCACAGTATTTCTTCTTTTTTATTTAATTTTTTTTCATTTCTAACTCTGCTCCCCCTCCCTTCCATCTTTCCAGTCTCTCAAAATCCTAGCTGAGCCTTCCCCATCTCATGCTCCCCTCTACTCCCCAGGGAGGCAAGGAGTCCCCAAGTGGGTGAGCTCAGCCTGGCACATCCTGTTGATTTAGGTCTGAATCTGTTATCTGAGTATTAAACCTAGGTTAGGTGTTCCTGTGTAAAAAATCTTTTCCGAGATGTACATGACCAAAATTTTTACATGATTACAGCAATTATTGTGAACAAAAATAGTTTCACATGTTTAGAAGTTTTATTTATGTGTCTATTGTACATGTGCACTTTGCATATTTATTCCTTAACCTCCAGACTTCATTTTCTCTCCCATATTATTTTTATATTATTCTAATAGATCATTTAACTTATCAGTCATTATATATTTACATACATAGTTGTATATACATATGGAATATGTAAGAACCACTTATGATAGACTCATGTAACATCTGTCAGAAAGTTTTAATTAATATAGATATCTCCATTTACATCAATTTCCTTAAGAGGGTTGTAAATTTCTTATTTCTTCCAGATGAAAAGCTTCTCTTGTGCTGTGTACATACCTATGGCTTCTTGATGCAATCCTGTTGATGGACATGTCATTTATTTCCATGTTAGATATAAAATAGTGTTGCAATACACCTTGATGAGCAAATATTTCTAAAGCACGTATTTATTTACTTTGATCATTTTGTCAGTGGTTAGTATAAAATCTTCTGTAAATGAAAATATTGTATGTATCTGAAAGAAGGCTGTAAATTTTCATTACTTAGCAGGTTTTGAAATTTTCAGTTACCATAATTTAATTACCACCATAATCACCCCCTCTAAATGAGTCTGACATTCTCATCACAAAGTAGAGCAGCTGCCTCAGGGCTGAAATCTCTGGAGAGCTTAGCCCCTGATGTTACACCCGCAGGGTCTGCACAGGCTTATGAAGAGGTATGGGTACATTTCTTCAGAGGGGATTAGGACTTGGATCTCAGTATCCTCCTGTCTTACCCAGGTATACTCTGTCTCCTTCTCTAGCTGAACTAGATCCTTATCTAAGAAGTTCCCTGCCTCATGAATATGCAAATTTCATGAGTCTACTGAGGTAAATACAGGGATGCCTCCACCCAACAACAACATTTGGTCAGTGATTTCTCCTCAGTCACTGAGCACAGAGGTCTTCATCATGGGATGGAGCTGGATTATTCTCTCCCTTCTATCAGTCACTACAGGTAAAGTGCTTACCTGTCTGAAACCTGAGAGGGGGCAGGGACTAAGGTGACAATGGAATTAAATTTGTCATGGTCTCTGACTCTTTGCAGGTGTCCACTCCCAGGTCAAGCTAGAGCAGTCTGGGCCTGAGTTGGTGAGGCCTGGGGCCTCCCCTGTGAAGTTGTCTTGCAAGGCTTCAGGCTACACCTTCACAAGCTATGATATTAGCTGGGTGAAGCAGAGGCCTGGGCAGAGCCTGGAGTGGATTGGATATATTTATCCTGGAAGTGGTGGTACTAGCCACAATCAGAAGTTCCAGGGCAAGGCCACACTGACTGTAGACAAGTCCTCCAGCACAGCCTACATGGAGCTCAATAGCCTGACATCTGAGGACTCTGCAGTCTATTACTGTGCAAAAGACACAGTGTTGCAACCACATCCTGAGTGTGTCAGAAACCCTGGGGGAGCAGGAAGCTGCCCTGGGACTGAGATGACAGAGAAGATTTGCCTGGAGAGTTACTCAGAAATAATCATTCTGAATGTCCCTTTGTCTGTCACATTGCACAATCAATTTTTCAAAATTACAACTTTTAATAAATTAGGAAACTCTAGTGTGAATCATGCTTTGACAATCTCTTCACCAATAACTACCCCTATTAATATGTTTCTTCCTTAATAAAGAGATAAAAAGCGAAAATTCTGACTATGCATTTTGATAAAAATATCTGTGTATTCTGAAACCCTGGGACCCTATTGGAAGCTTTTAGTAAACTAAAATATGAACGTGACCAGTCCAGTGGTAATAGTAATATCTGAGCATTCAAAAATACTTTCATAGTCCCAAATGTTACATGATGTCAGGTGCATAGTTTTCTCTTGCTTTGTGGTCCAGCAGAAGTTTTATTCTCTTAGAATGGGAGATATGTATCAAAATTATTAATCACCTCATACAGCACTCATTAATCAAATCAATATATGCACACGTTAACTGAGGTAGGTTTTGAGATCATACATTATTTCCTGGTCCCATATGTGCTTCCTTCCAAGTCTCAGTAAACTGTCCCACACTCTCAAGCATCTATAGAACATGGACCTATACTGATAGAGCATTAACTCACAATTCATTAGATACCTGGTGGTATCTTAGAAACAGGGAGCTGGCTGTACCCCACGCAGGGTTCTTGAGACCCCAAAGCTATGCCTCTAGGTCTCCCTCAATCATGTCTGAATCCCAATACATCTGTTGTTCAGTGTGTATGGTTTTGTCTCTGTGGAGTACTTGTAGACCATCTATCAGTTTCTATCTATTACCTCGTTTTATTCCCAGTGGTCACTGCTAAAACTAGATCTAAGAGCATCTATAAAAAGACTGGATTTCATGGAGATCTGAGGACACTTGAGGCTCAGTTCACCATTCATTCTCAAAATGTTTACTCATCATCACCATGAAGACCTAAGGGAAAGCTTCCTTCTGGCCAACCTTGTGTGACTCTGAAGACACACTTGTAGTAGTGGATTCACTGAACCAGCAGGTGGCACTGTAGATCCACCAATCTCTAATACCTAAATGGTAGACTCTGACAAGAAGTGTGTGGATTTCATATCCAAGAGCATTAAAGGCAGACTATGATGTAGTTAAAATTTGAGATATCTATGTTACAAGACTTGATAGAGTCTTAGTTTAATAAAATCAATACATGAGGTCAAATTGGAATGTATGAGCTCAAACTGGAATCCTATTGCCAATGGATAGGAAAGTAGGGCATGAACCATCCATTACTACAGGTTAAGGATATTTGGGTCTCAGGACTAGGGAAAACATTTTGAGTAAAATTGTTCCCAGAATACCCAGATGATTCCATAAGGGCGTCCATAGATCTGCTGATCACAGGTATGAAATGGACAATGGCAGTCTCCAATGGCCCGTGCTATTGTCTGATGGAGGAAGGAGGGTCACTTCTCAGTATCAAGTATTATGATCGATTCTGAAGAGGATCAGATGTTCTATGAGCTATCGAAGTGTGAATTGTATTAACAAACCTGTATGTTGCAATGGCTCTCAGTGGCATAGAGGAGTTCTGTCTGCACAAGTGTCAGGATGGAACTGGGAATGTATTTCCGCACACAGGTTTAGGACTTGGAACTCATGGCCCCAGTAACTAACACAGAAAACCTTTACCTGTTCTGACTCAAACAGTATCCTGTTTTGATCTAAGAAGTACTCATCCTCATTAATTTGTAATTATAGGAATACTGTTTATATATACACCAATATACATATATGTCACGGCATCACAATAATATTTTCTTGTTCACTGTCCCTGAGCACATCAGTTCTCACCTGGACTGGATGGAATTAGATCATCTTCTACCTGGTGGTAGCAACTTCAGGTAAGTGAATTTCTAGACCCAGGCTTAAGCCAGATACTGAAGCGACAATAGCATCCTTTTTACAATTAGTGTCCACTCCTGAGCTCAGCTACAGCAGTCTAGAGCTCAACTGAGGAGTCCCTGAGGTACAGTAAAGGGTGATGGAAAATATTTTGACTCAGTTATCTTCCCCACTGTGTGAAGCAGAAGCCTGGATATGGACTTCAGTGGATTGAATGGGTACTTCCAACCTTTAACAGAACAAAAACTCTGAACAGAAGTGTGAGGACAGAACCACACTATAAATAGAGGGAATGTCCAACACGTCTTACATAGGGCTCAGCAGCTTTTCCTCTGAGGACTCTGACATCTATTACTATGAAAGATTGAGTGTCACAGTACACATCTGAGGTGTGTCAGAAACTCTAAAGGAACAGGAATCTGCCTTGAGGTTGAGAGGATAGGAAAAAGTAACCTGAAGACTTGCTCAAACTTTGTGTTTCAAGTATTGAGGGGAAAAACAGCTGAACTATGATTTAATTATCATTGTGTAAGAAGATTTTCTAGTCACACTACATACCACATTCAGAAAGTAGAAAGTTTTTAATTAATAAAGTTGATTCTCATAGTTCCCTGTTGATGCTAATATGGACAAAATTGTCAACCAAACTTAAGTCAGCATCTTAGGGCAGAAATATTTCATCCCATATAAAATTAACATCTAATTAATAGATGACAACTAAAATGCTGTTGTGGTACTATTAACAAAACTCATTCATCAACTCAGTTAATATTTGTGAGATCTGAGGGGTAGGTTAAAAGATTAATCATTAATAATTGACTCCAATTTACAGTCTAACCCACTTCCAATAACCTGCCCCATAGTCACAAGCCTCTTACAGAATACTGATCCCCAGTGACACAGGACTATTGCCTACAGTGTTTGGGTTATGTGGGTCTGACACTCACCCTTGGTGCTTTGCTGAGGACTGTTTAGTTTGAATAAATTGCTAAACAATACTGAGATGTGGGGCAGCTGTGATCTTCAGAGTTTTGTTTTTGAGATGTAAAGTTGGTAACAGTGGCTGATTTTGCATGTTCCTGTATCACAGAGTTCCTCTCCATGAGAAATCTGAATGGTATGAATTGATGAATGATGTCATACTAAGAAAGCCTCTTGAGAAGACTACTTGTGCCACTGTATACTGAATTAAAAACAGAGTATGAAAGAGTAGTAAATTTCCAAAGATTACCCCTATGTTCCTACAACTACAGCATGGGATTGATCACCATGTGTAAGAGTTTTGGACTTCATACATTGGAAATGAAATGGTTCTTCAAATATAGGGGGACAGCTGTCAATATTTCTGCAAGGCTGTACCTCAAGGACTATGCAGATGTGTGCTGCTGAAATTCTAAGGGAAGAGACTTGGCCTTCTCTATTGCCTTCAAGAGGCATTAAGCTTCCTAGCTGATGATGATTCTGGAGTGAATATAACACAATTGGTGAGTATTGGAGAGAATTGTCATTATCACAGAGGACTTCTCATGACACTAGAGATCAAATCTTCTCCATTAATGTCTTTCTTTTGTCATGACACTGGTCTCCCCAATGACACTTATTCTCCATGATTTCATAATTGGACTCATGAGAAATATTCAAATTCACATGCTAAATCTTTCAATTAAAAAAATCATCTTTTGAAACTCTTATGCCTCTCATAGTCAAAGTGTATCTTGTTTGAGTTAAGAATGTACAACGGACAGTGTCTCCATACTCTACTCTGTGTGTGTGATTTGTACCACAAATCTTCATAAGTAATCTGTTGTATTTTTGCAGATACTTTTTCATGAGCTTTCACATGTAATTACTCATTAGTAACTTGAATTTACTTTCTGATGTTTGTCAGTGATTTAATTATATTTTCACCAAGCATTCCATGCATATGTACTAAATGATATGGCCCCAAGACTAATAAACCGTCACAGACACTCTCCTTGACTTTCAATTCTGGATGCTCCAACACTAGAAATTCCCGATGCTAATACATGATATTTTTCCAACGGAAGAGGCTGCAGAGATACTTTGTAAGCTTTCCTGAAGCTAATGTGCTTAGTAAACATCCCAGAGAATCTATAAAACCCAACTAAACTGTTTTATCCTACACTCTAGATATCTGATCACTGGGGAAACCAAGATGTATCAATCTGTGAGCAAATCAGAGTGAGGAGATATAAACCAGGTTCTAGCCTTATTCATTACTGCATGGGGCTCAGAAATAGTTAAAGTGGTGCTCAGGCGCTAAAGTGATGTTCAGAAACATCAAGTATAGCACAGTTATAAAAAGAATTGATGAACACTTTGTGATCAATAGACAATCCCCAGCCATAGGAGAAAAACAAAATGAACACCAGAGTAAAGAGTGAATAAAAAATGCTAGAAACCAATGTTGGCATGTATTCTAGGAAACCTCTTCTTACCTTCTCGACATTGCACCAGCTCAGTCATATAGTAATTTTCATATTAGCTTAACTTAGGAGAAGTTCAGATCATTTCATCATAATCTTATTGAGCCCAGAGATTTGTGAATAAATTCTATGATGAGAGGTGTGCATCTATGTAATTCCATACTGAGTCAGCAGGGAAGGACCCCTCTTCATTGCCACTATGACAGCTGTCAGCATCCCCTCAACTGGAGTGTGCCTGGACTCAGTACCCTACTGGGAAAAGTGACAGAAGAGAACAGGGTTTTTTGGCCTTCATCAACAGGCTACACCTCAGTTAGAGCACCTAAGGTCAGGACTATGATGCAGCACCCCATGCATCCTTCCAGCTGCCACCAGAGAGGAACCTGTCACAGTCTCTGTCACATCTGGAAGGCACTGCTTCCTGGATGCCATCTACCTCTCTGGATCTCTGTTCAGTTTTGAAATTCCTTCGCAGAAATAACACCAAATAACGAGTTACTGTGGTCTCCCAACCCCCACATTGTTTTATCATGCCTTGTGCATTCTGTGTCCCTTATAGTTATATTCTTTACTTAAAATTTAAGATTCTAGAGTTGAATATAGTTTTTTAATAACACTTAATTTTGTTTTACCTTATACAAAACCACCTATGTTCATTTCTCAACACCTCTTCATGTTTGAGCCATTCTGTTTCTGATATTTTACCATCTCCTTTTATTTAATCTGTAGTTTACTAAATCCTTTTCCTCAGTTCCTCAGACCCTAGTGGCTCATTGCTTATTTCTTGGCTTCTACAAATCACACTCAGAAAGCATAATATTCAATTCTTGGAACCACGTATGAGAGGGAATGTGAAACATTTGTGGTTTGGGATTGGGTGACCTTACTCAGCATATTTTTATATTCTCATTCACTTACATATAGATTAGATAATTCATGTTTTAGCACTGGTTAATATTTTATTGTCTATACATCCCGTATATTCATTATCTAGTTCTTCCAAACTGGAAATCTAACATAATTCCATTTCCCTGATGCTGTCAATAGAACAACCATAAATGTGCATGTGCAAGAAGATGCAGCGTCATTGTGTTCAGGCATGGGGGGATATAATTGGGGACAGCCTAGATTTATTTATTAATTTTTAGTGAAAAGTCCAAACTTATTTTTAAGTCACTACACTAGTTTATCCTTCCCCTCATGGTTAAATAAGGATTATTGTTTCCCAACATCCACACCTACATTTGTTGTGACTTGTTTAGAATCATTTTTGAGGTAAAAAATATAACATTGACATTTTACTTTACATATCACTGTAAGCCAAGGCCTATGGTTGCAGAACGTAGAGACAGCAACCTTGAATTGTACTGAAAATTCTCACTGCTGGCTTGGCTTCCTAGTGGAGGACGGAGCTATGCATCCTGAAGTGACAGAAAGGACATCAATGATCTCACACTGTGGTAGACCTTGTAGTGTGCAATATCATTCTTGTAGGCAGATATACCCCCTAGTGGCTGACTAACGTGTACTGCCATCTGCTTTCTTATGATATTTGAGATTTCACATATGTTTAGAGTTTATATTTATGTATCTATTGTAAATGTACACTTTGCTTATTTTGTCCTTAACCTCCACACTTCATTTTCTCTCACTTCTTATTTTTATATTATACTAATAGATCATTTAACTTATCAGTCACTACATATTTATATACATAGTTGTACATACCTATGGAATATGTAAGAACCACTTATGAGAGACTCATATAATGTCTGCCAAAAGCAGTTTTAATTAATATAGATATCTGCGGTTACATCCATTTTCATAATAGAGGTGTAAGTTTCTTATTTCTTCCAGATGAAAAGCTTCTGTTGTGCTCTGTACATACCTATGGATTCTTGATGCAACCGTGTTGATGGACATGAAATTTATTACCATATGTTAGTTATAAAATAGTGTTGCAATACACCTCGATGAGCAATTATTTCTAAAGTATATATTTCTTAATTTTGATCATTTTTGTCAGTGGTTAGTATCCGTACACGAAAATATTGTATGTATCTGAAAGAAGGCTGTAAAGTTTCATAACTTAGGTTTTGAAATTTTCAGTTACCATAATTCAATTACCACCATAATCACCACCTGTTAATGAGTCTGACATTCTCATCACAAAATGGAGTAGCTGCCTCAGGGCTTAAATCTCTGGAGATCTTGGCCCCTGATGTTACAGCCTCAGGGTCTGCACAGGCTTATGGAAGAGGTATGGGTACATTTCTTCAGAGGGGATTAGGACTTGGATCTCAGTGTCCTGATGTCTTACCCAGGTATCCTCTGTCTCCTTCTACAGCTGAACTAGATCCTTATCTAAGAAGTTCCCTGCCTCATGAATATGCAAATTTCATGTGTCTACTGAGGTAAATACAGGGAAGCCTCCACCCAACAACAACATTTGGTCAGTGATTTCTCCTCAGTCACTGAGCACAGAGGTCTTCATCATGGGATGGGGCTGGATCATTCTCTCCCTTCTATCAGTCACTACAGGTAATGTGCTTACCTGATTGAAACCTGAGAGGGCACAAGGACTAAGGAGACCATGGAATTAAATTTGTCATTGTCTCTGTCTCTCTGCAGGTGTCCACTCCCAGGTCAAGCTGGAACAGTCTGGGCCTGAGCTGGTGAAGCCTGGGGCCTCCCCTGTGAAGTTGTCCTGCAAGGCTTCTGGCTACACCTTCACTAGGTACACTATTCACTGGGTGAAGCAGAGGCCTGGGCAGAGCCTGGAGTGGATTGGATATTTTTATCCTAGAAATGGTAATACTAAATACAATCAGAAGTTCCAGAACAAGGCCACACTGACTGCAGACAAGTCCTCCAGCACAGCCTACATGGAGCTCAGCAGCCTGACACCTGAGGACTCTGCAGTCTATTACTGTGCAAGAGACACAGTGTTGCAACCACATCCTGAGTGTGTCAGAAACCCTGGAGGAGCAGGAAGCTGCCCTGAGAGTTAGATGACAGAGAAGATTTGCCTGGAGAATTACTCAGAAAAAATCTTCTGAGTGTCTTTTTTTCCTGATTTTTCCCCACAAACTTATAGTGATTTTTCTTTTTGCAAAAAGATATCTAAGAATCAAATTTAATATGACTAACATGCTCATAGAGTATACCATTCATCGTCAGACCATCACCATTGACATGTTTCTTCACTAATAAAAGAATTAGAACAGGCAGAGGAACACCTAAAGCTAAGGTCCAATTGAGGGGTTGTACAGAATCCTAGTATAATAGAAGCATCTTAATATATAAGCATATATGAAATAAATTTAGACAAAATTACCCAATAATGGGGGAAACAAAGTCTCAACAAGACACCTCTCTATTCCAAACAAACCCTCCTGTTTTTTGGGTTATATCTAATCAATTTGTTGTCCAGTGAGCTCACATGAAAACTCCCAAACAACCCTTGCTATTGTTAAGGCTACTGGTTGCTTTACATATGCTGATGGCAAGGACATCTCTGAAGATCATAGCTTCAAAACTCATTGAATGTGGAGATGAGCCAGAGCCTGCATAAGCTTTCACTCTACTGAATAGTTCTCACGATACTGGAGTATACTCTGTATGCTGTCAACAGAGAAAAATAAACACCAAAATGTGGTAAAGTCCAGCTACAAACCCTTAGGTCTACAATCATAACCTCCCTGAACCATACAGGGATGCAACAATGTCCAAAGGCATGAGGGATGAACCAACCACTATCAGATCATATCTAAGGCCAACTTCATGAGATGGATCCATTCCAAGACACAGCTTTGGTGGCCAAGAGCCTATGTCTAGACAGGTGAGACATAGAGAAAAACCAAATATTCCTGTTCTGCTAATGATACAGCAATAAACTAACACCTAATGACATTATTTTATACCTGTTAATTAGTGTCTTGCCTGGCCATCATCAGAGAAGCTCCTTACAGCATCAGGTGAGGACAAGAAAGAGATCCACAAACGTACAAACAGTGAGACCTCTGAACATCCTAAATGGGATGTCTCCATCAAGTGCTTCCCCTCAGGGCTCAGGGAACCCTGCAGAAGGAGAGGCTTAAGATTCTAAGCTTCCAAAAGCAATGCAGGACACCAAGAAAACAAGGCCTTTCAGATGCAATAGGACTGATGTAGATATGACATGCATGTACTGGGCCTTGACAGATCTAAGACAGATGGGGTAGCAACGCTGAGGGGACATTGTGGATGCAAGCCTATAGTTGGTAATAATCATCTCAGGGAACTGATTTTAAAAGGTTAATATTCATAAAGGGGTTCATAGTAAACACTCCCTGATGTAAGGGCATGAACCTGAGGAGCAGATGCATGGAGCAGATAGCAAGGTAGATTCCAGGATCCATCATGGTTTCCTGTTCTCACTTAACTACATGTAACCAAGTCAAACACATGAAACACCCAGAATATCATTGCTCACTGAGCTGTACTGTTTCCATGAGCTGTAGTGTTTTCATAGAGAAAGCAATGCTTAAGTAACTATGGGAAAATGCAGTTATTTTCTTGACCATATGCCCCTCTATGAGGAATGTCACAAAAGTGGAGATGAAACAATCCCAGGACCTTTTAGTCACAATGAAGACAGTCTTTTCCACCATGAAATGAATTATTCAGTTGAAAAAGTAGAACGCAATACTTTTTTTCTCATGGAGGGAGGTATTTTAACCATCATAATCTTTAATTTTAGTTCATAATCACTATGGATATATCATGTCAACAGGTAGACATGAGAATGTAGGAACATTAGAACTTGATTGCCCCAGAGTCCATCTGACAGACTCCTCTCCATCCTCTGATGATTGCAAACACAGGATCTATTTTTATATTGAAGACAATAGTGACTTGATTCCTAAGGATGTTTACACAAACATTCCCCTACACAGAAACATTCAAAAGCACATGCAAGCAGATATTTCTAATAGTTTACGTTACTAATCAAGCTATATTTACTTAATTGATTTTCTCCAATCTTGTGAATGAACAGCAGAACTCAGTGTATGCTAGCCTCCCAAGATACATCTCCATATCAAATTACCAATTTGGATATATGGATTCAACATTCACTAAATATTCTCTTTTCCTTTTTTTCTCATATAAATGGTTTATTTTTGTGAATCCGAGAAGAATGAAGAGATGTGTTATGGTAAAATGTAAATGTACATGACAATTTAAAACAACTGTTGCCACCAGATCCTTTATCTTATGTCTGTGATCTGTGCTGGCAAGGGTTCCTTTAAGCTCCCACTCCAGATTTCTCTAAATAAAAACAGGATGTGAAAATAGTTTTTCATCAGCTCATGAAAACTGGTTCATCCCTGACTCTGCAGCTCTTGCAGGGGATCCAACCCTTGAATTCCCAGATTTTCCCATCCAGTGATCAGTACTGCACACAGACCAGTCACCATGGAGTTTTGGTCAGCTGCACTCTCATCCTTTATATTTTAAGGGTTAATTTATGGAGAATGAGAGATGTTGATTATGTGAGTGGATGAATGGACTATAGTGAGCAAATGTGACATGTGTGACAGTTTTCTGACCAGCTTTGTATGTGTTTGACATGTCTATCAAGTATGATATGCTGTGAATGGAATCTTAGGTGGACTTGGTGTATCCTGGGGTTTCCTGTAGTCTCCTGTTCAGTCTCTGCATTCACCTTCAGTAGCTACTGGATGATCTGTTTCTGTTAGCCTCAAGGGAAGTAGTTATAGTGGGTCTTATTGGTTACTGATGGTAATAGTGAGAACTACCCAGTCTCTGTGAGGGGCTGCTCTCACTGTATCCAGAGACAATTTCAACAGCACTCTCTATCTACAATGAACATTTGAGATCTGAGGCCACTGCTATAGTTTACTTTGCTGGAGACACAGTGAGGAAAGTTCCATGTGAGCCCTATAAACCACTATACTGATTTGCTCTCATCTTTGTGTTTGCGTTTGAAGATGTGAGCTCACAGCTTCCTGCTCCTGCCAAGAATATCAATTAACACACCCCGAATCCAAATATACAATATATATGCAAACACAAATTTGTTAATTTTTTGTTACTTCTCACAGAATAATCTCTGATTGTACCAATGCTTTCTTTTATATTTATTTTATTTTTTTCAATAATGAGGATAAATCTTGGGACCTTGTTAATGCTACCCTCACTGTGCTATCCTTAGTTTAGTTTTGTTACATTAATTTATTCTATACTTTCATTATTTATTAAACTTTATATTAATTCCATTGTAAATTATAAAATTGTAATTTTAATTTCAAAACTTCCTATGAGTTTATTGTGTAATATGTGGAAAGATAGGCTGTAGAAAGTGCATATGGAAAGAAAGCACTACAAAATAAATTATAGCTGTTCGAGTTTTATAACAAATACAATAGGTATAATATTTTAATGATCATATGCTCACTTTGCTACTCCATTTTCTCTCAGAAATTTGCACCTATAACTTCTCTTCCAAAGTGTCATACATAAGAGCAGAAGTTATGCAAATATTACCTTCCATGGCTCATGAAAACCAGCCCTGCCTTGGCCCCGCAGGTCAGACCAAGGACTCTAGCCCTGTCTTCCCATTCAGTGATCAGAACTGAAAACAGATTGATCAACATGGGATTGCAGCTGAACTGGGTTTTCTTTGTTGTGTATTAAAAGGTAGATAACAAAGAATACTGAATAGGTGTGAGTAGGTGTGAGTGAGACAGACAGTAGGTATGTGTGACAGTTTCTAGATCACGATCCTCTATGTTTGCAGGTGTCCAATGTGAGGTGCAGCTGATTGAGTCTGGTGGAGATTTGGTGCAGCCTAAGGGGTCATTGAAACTCTCCTGTGCAGCCTCTGGATTCACCTTCAGTGACTATGCCATGTTCTGGGTCCGCCAGGCACCAGGAAAGGATCTGGAATGGACTGCTGCCATAGGCTGTAAAAGTAATAATTATGTAACCTTTTATGCTGATTCGGTGAAAGGCCGATTCACCATTTCCAGAGATGATTCCCAAAACATGGCCTACCTGCAATGAACAACCTAAGAACTGAGGACACAGCCATCTATTACTGTACATGGATCACAGTGAGGATTCTTCAGGATGAGTCCAGACAAAAACCTTCTGGCCAGGTACCCATGACAGGCAGGGGGCGCTCAGCACAGGCAGAGCCCAGGTGCAGACATAATTGATATTTTTTCTATGTTATGTGCATACCCTCTCAATAGGATGCTGTTCTGGGGATCCTCTTTACAATTTTATATATTGTATGAATTGATCATTTCTCTAAGAATAGAAAAGTCTTGTCTTATTTGACTTTCTTAAAACAAATAAGCCACCTTGTCTCACTTGAACAAAATGTAGAAAGAACTTAGGAGGGCAAGAGTGACTCTTTACAGTCACCAGGATCAGCTGCTGGGGAAGCTCAGGAACCTCAGACTGACTTTTCCCTCATAGTGAGGTTTGGACAGACCCTGAATTAGTACAGTGTTAGTAATTCAGAGGGAACCATATGTAAGGGGGGGATCAGGCTCAGCCCCAGGTAAACACCCTTCTTTATTTTGAGGCTGTACATTAAAAGATAAAATGTGATAAAATTGAACTTTAATCAAATTTCTTCCATCATTTCATGTCATCATTGTGTCTTCTGTTTATCTGTTGACTTAGATGATTCTAGTTCTGACCACTGTGCACTAAACTCAGAGCTCGGCCCCTCATCTGAAGGTAAGGAATGAATGGCTTACTGTGTTGTCTGACCAGTGTCTTTCCTGTGTACTCGTATTCTCAGCTCCCAATATGACTCATTAGGTTATGAATTTATTCTCACTCTATTCAGAAATTTTCTGGTAAAACAGCCTTTAAGACTCAGAGAGTGAGCAGTTTTAAATAGACAACTAAGAAGCAAATGTCTCCACGTTGGCGATAAAGTGAGAATATGCTTCTACAAACACTGAATCAATATTTCAGAGAAGATATTTTGATCATGTGAAAAATTCTGATAGGCATTCTCAAATAAAAAATTAAATTTTTTCAAGGGAGTCTCACTGGAGAAACAGACCTCTCTTAAGTATATCCCCATGACAAGCAGTAGATTGTCAACATAAAAACAACTCATTGGCATATTTGGTTGTTCTCTGTCTTGTAATGTTAAATCAGAGCATTGTTTATGATGTTTATTTGTGTTGTGATACAGGATCTTTGCATATATATTTTGGGTTTTTATGGGATTCCCGAGTGTGTGGGTGTGTTTGTCTCTGCATCTATATGCAATTCTTGTGCTTTTTTTGTTCGGTCATTTGCTGTTTTATTCCATTCCAGTTTGTTCATTTTTATTTATAGTATGTTCTTATGTTGTTAATAGTTACCGGGCTATTTGTTTCCTAATGAGATTTCACAGAAATGCTGTGTCTCTGGGTGAGAGGGGAGGTGGGGAGGAGCTGGGAGGAGTAGGGGAAGGAGAATGGGAACTTATAGTCAGATATACTGTATAAGAATCTATTTTTAACATTATAATTCTGTTCAGGTATCAGACAGACACCAGTAAAATACAAGCTCCACTTCTTACTGGTGGTTAGGTAAGCTTTGTAATATGTATGAGCTGGATCTCTTTACCTCTAAATTATAGGTATTCATAGTCAACTTCAACTTTAGAATGCCATTACACATAGAACACGTACATATTCCATACTTGGCCATGATTATACATAGAAAACTAATAAGCAGAATTATTATGTTAATGTCTTCATCCTCTCATGGGGAAGAGGCATTACAAAGTATAAAGTATTTGTACAAGAACATACCTACAGTAGCGCTAAGTGGATGATGAATAGATAAGAAAAATGTGGTCCATTTATTCACTGGAATAGATTTGCTATACTATAGATAAACTTCACAGGCATTATCATAGGTGAAAGAAACTAGTCAGAAAATCCTACACGTTATACAATCCCATTAATAGGAAATGTTCACAACAGGGAGATCTCTAAAGACAGATGTGTGTTTGCTCAGAAAAATAAGAAGACAGGCATTGATAGCTAAAGAATACAGAGATTGTTGGGAGGTGATGAAAAAGTTTTGAAATTGTGGAGATTGTTGCATGTATCTGTGGCTGCATAGATACCATTGAGTTAACCGGTGTGCATAATTTAAATGAAATTTCATATCACTAAAGCTGTGAAAATCAGTGTTTCATAGCAAGTCAGATTTGGATTGACATTTTATTACTTGCAATAGTATTTTTTATTTCCTTTATATATATATATTTACATACCTACAACTATTCCCTCACATTCCCATTTCTCGAACAACCTCCCCCCAGTATCAAGGCTGAACAAGTGTCCCTCCCTAGGGAATGGGCTCCAAAAATCCAGGTCATGCATTAAGGTTAAATTTGGTCCCATTGTCATAGGCACCACAAAATGCCCCTGCTAGACTTCTTTCATTCACATTCAGAGGGCTTAGTTCAGTCTCATAAATGTTCCCCAGCTGTCAGTGTCAATCCAGGGTCATTGAACTTCCTATAGCTCGGGCAGGCTGTCTCTGTGTGTTTTCTCAACACGACTTTCACTCCCTTGCTCAATAATCTCTCCTACCTCTCTTCCACTGGATTGAGAGCTTGACTCAGTGCTTAGCTGTGGATCTCTGCATCTGCTTCCAACAGTTATCGGATTGAAGTTTTATGATAACAATTAGGGCGGTCATCAGTTTAATTACAGGGGAACCCAGTTCAGGCTCCCTGCTCCCTCACCTGCTGCTTAGAATCCTAGCCGGGGCCCGTGTGCGGATTCTTGGATATTTTCCTAGAACTTGGTTTCTCACTAACCTTACACTGTCTATCTATTTTGCTGTTCCCCTTCTCCCTGTCTCTCCTCCATCTCAACCATCCCATTCCCTCATTATCTTTTCCCAGCTCCCCTTCTTCCCTTACCCCTTCCTGCTATGATCCCAGTATACTCAGGAGATCTTACTTCCCAGGGGGATCCATGAATCTACCTCTTAGGGTCTTTCCTGTTACCTAGCTGCTCAGGGGTTGTGGATTGTAGCCTGGTTGTCCTTTGCTTTGCGAATAAAATCCACTTGTGAGTGAGTACATACCACCATTGCCTTAGTGGGTCTGTGGTAATTTGCTCTAATTTTTTTTCTAGTGATTCCATTTGCTTGCAAATTTCAGGTATCTTGAAAAATCTATTTTCAATAAGAGAAAAAAATGTGAAGAAAAGCCTGAAAAAATAATTTCTAAGCATAATACCTGTAGGACGCCTGATTTGATTAACCATTTTTTTTTCACATAATTTATTTAGAGCCTGATCATGTGAATGGCAGAACTGAGAATTGGGGAATTTTACACTTAATCCTTGGCTCCATATTCACAGCCTTCCCCATTCCTGATACTGTGTCTGCAGTACAAGCCTGTCACAGAGCACAGACCTGCACTAACATGCCATCACTTTCCACAGGCCATCTCCATAGGGTTCAGCCTGTTGCCGTAGATACATTGTTGAACCATAACCATGATTGTATATGGTACTAGGGAATCCAAATAGATTAATACCTGTGAAACATTTCTTTACTAGACAGAGATTACTCAAGCTCCTGTATCATTAAATCCTTCCAAAAACAAATATAGTGCTGTATTACTAATATGGATGGCATTATAATAGGAATTCTTTGCAATAATGGTGACTCCATTGGAAAATCACGCATCAGAACCTTTGCTAGAAATCAGTTCTAGGCATGACTGTTTCTTTTTTCAGTATATATGCTCATTTTTATGTAGTCAGTTTGTCATTTATAGGGGGGAGAAAACCTCTGCCATTGTCACCAGTGTTATACACTGAGGAATTACAAGGGACCAGGAGAAATTTTTCTGATAAGTGACAGCCCATCTGTGGGATTTTCTGTTTCAGTTTTTGGGATTCTGAAAGGTGTTACATGAATTCTGGTTGCATTAAATGAAACTCAGAGCCATAGATTGGGGGAAAAGCTATGTAGTATGAGGTTTCTGGCCTTGCCTCTAGGTGTAGGTCCACCGACCCACAGACCAGCAATCCCACAGTCCCACAGAGACACACAGATTCTTACAATAACTTTTAGGCTGATCGGCCTAAGGCCCAGTCATATAACTTGTTAACTCTTTACCGTTAATCTAACCCATGACTCTTATCCTGTTCACCCATGCGGCTTGGTACTTTTTCTTAGAGCAGCATAGTTGTCCTCTGCTTCTTCTGTCTTCTCTCTGGTATTGTGCTCTGTTCTTCTAGTTCACAGAGTTCTCCTAGTCTGGTAGCCCCACCCACACTTCCTGCCTGACTTTGGCCAATCAAGGCTTTTTTTAAACCAGTGAGTGGGACAATTATTTACAATGTAACAACATAATCTCCCAAAAAGCTGGAATATGAGAGAGAGAAAACAGAGCACAGTCAAATCTCACCCAGCTGTCTTCCAGATTCCTCAGCCTCCTTCCTTGTTGCTTCTAAGAACAAATCTGTCTTTCTATGTCTGCCTTAAATGTCTTTTTCACCCAGTTGTTTCATATCCAGGTTAAGAGTAAAGGTTCGAGTTGCTACTATTTGATAGTTAGCCTTGAACTCACAGAAACACAGAAAGATCCCTGTCTCTGGAGTTAGAGGATTAAAGGCGTGGGTCACTACTCCCAGCCCATAGGTCACCATTCACTGTCTTTCCCTGTGCAGGGATTCAAGATGAGAGCACTCTCTGACCCTCCTGGACTGACTGTGCATCGATCTGTTCTCTGATATGTAGTAGTGGGGTTTTTAGGTCTTGGGCAGCCAGAGGTCCAGACCCACAGACCTGCTGCCCGAGACCACTTATGAACCCGTTGCCGTTCAGGCCCCAGAAATGACGCAGATGCTTATATTAACTTCATGCTGTTTGGCCTATGGCTCAGGTACCGCGTGGATCTCGGTGAGGACCTCCACTTACCACGTCCGGTTTCTTTGTGGTCCGAGCTTTTCCCAGGTGAGGGGCGTCAAGATTCAACAATCTGCACGCAGGAGTCATTTAGGTTCCATCATTCGGGCTCTCTACACACTGCGAGACCCGAGCTTTATTCAGTACATCTTACATCTTAGATCTATCTGTCTCTTAGCCATGCTTCTCTCCTGCTACTGCATCTCGCCTAGCTTTTTCCCCTCTAGCTTCCCGCCATGCTGGATTCCTTCTGCCTCTTCCACTCACACTGACTCTAATCCATGCTTGTCCCCAGCTTCTCCTCTTCTGCCAGCGTGTCTCTCCTTGTGTCTCTCCTCCTGTCCCCTTTTGTCCCAGCTCTCTATCACCTTAACTCTCTTTCACACCCTGCCCCCTCATCCGGGCACGCCCAAGGTCATTGAGTATCCCGAGGCTAGCACTCAGCAGGTGGCAGAGTCTATAGCACAGGAAAACAGGTTTTTTCCTTTTTCCTCTATTAACATAGGGTTTTAGTAGGATGGGCCATTAAAGGCCAGAATGGCACTTATTTTGGGAGACAACACTCAGGCACATTGCTAGCTTTCTCTTACATCTTAAATCAACCCATTTCTATTAATCTGTCTGCCACGTGGCCCGTGGCTCACCTGTGTTCCTTACATATTTCTTCTTGGGTGGCTTGCTCGATCTGCCTCTGACTCTGCCCTTCCTTTCCTACCTATTCTGATTCTTCCTCCTACTTCTTCTATGGTGCCCGTCATGGCCCAAAACAGCTCCTTTATTTAAAGATTGAGATTCACAGCATGCAGAAAGGCATTGCCACATCACTACCCCCTTTCTGTCTAATCAAAAAGGAAGGCTTCAATTTTAACATAGAAAAATTACATATAACAAAATAGCTATCCAGCAAGAATTACAGTTACAATATCTAGTCTATTTGTATTTCGCAAAATTAAAGAAAATATTCTATCATCTACCTTATCTTTATGAATCCAAAGTTTCATATCAAATATACCTTTCAAATGACTAAGAAAAACTGTACCTATAACTATCTAATCTTCAACGACAATCAAAGACCACAGAAGTATATACTTACCCAAGCAAACCAGAAGTGCAAGCGACTTCTAAAATCTAGGAAGGACAGAGATGGCACCTATCTGCCTGGACAGTTACCCAAAGTTCCTTTATAAAGTTGGGGCATCCATCATTAGCCTACAGGTCCAGAGTCTCTTTTCATTTCAGTGAAGCAGGAAATCTGCTCTGTCAATTCTGATATAGTTCATCAGTTGCTTCTCCCTGAGTCCTGAAGAATGTCTGACAGTTTTCTCTGCAAAGCAGGAACCTGAAGGACCATCTTGGCTTGTTCTGACAAAGTTCAGAGGTCATCTTCCTATTGAACCTGTATGTCCAGTTTAAACAGCATACTGTCAAGCAGTCAGTATAAGAACAGGTTCTTCTCCAGTGGCTTACCTTGACACAAAGAGAGTAGACTCCATATGGAGTTTCTTCAATGCCCATTTTTCTGTTGAAGTAAAATGGTGCTGCCAGGAGCAGACCTGTCTCACTGTCCATAAAAGTCTAAGTTCTTAAAACATTTTAAATGCCATATTCTGTAGGTCTTAGAAGTATTTGAAGATTACCTACCTAATTGAAATATATTTTGGTATACCTAAAAATCCTAACTAACCTAACTATAAGTTTGATTATCAAAGGTGACTATTAATCTTCATATCTTAATTATACATTACAGTTTTAAATCAGTTACATGAACATCATACCTTAAACAAGAATAGAAAAACACATACAGCATAGCAAAATTGACTTTAAATTTGTATCAATAAACCAAAATCTATACCAATGTAAAGCATTTTGAGATTAACAGCCGATTCCTGATCTAAGTAAATTCAATAATCTAACCTTTTAAAAAATCATTCATATACCATGTCCCCTTTTTATTCTTAGAAAGAGATTGACTATGCCCATTAACCATTTATAATGAAAACAAACATTTAGAAACAATATTTGGGGAATTTGGTCATAGTTATCCATTACTACATCCTGCTGATTAAGGATCGTTGAAAATCTCAAGGATTGTTGAGACTGGATCATAATGTGCAGCCATGAAGCTGATCTGGCCATCTCTTTTCATCAGAGATTTTTTTCAGGGGGTCTTGGTTGATGAAACCATATTTGTCTGGAAGCAATCCACAGGTTCTCATCTTCTGTGGAAACAAAAACAGAACTCTTCCAAAGCAATAAATCCTTAGACACAAATTTCAAAATCAAAATACCTTTTAAAAGAAACAGATTCTGATTGTGAAAAAAATAATATTACAAGCTTCTGGAAGTAACCAACCAATGTCTGATTTAACTTTAATTATGACAGTCAACCTACATTTGATGCTATTTTGGTTACTAGCCTGAGCCTAGGTATCCAAGTGACTTATGGCAAAACCGAATACTGCTGTTCTATAAAAATATGGAGCAGTAAAATGGCTCTTAATGACATTCTGCTACACCATATATCAATGTTTTGTTAAGTCATCATTATATGATCTGTCTTCTATAGCAGAGAAGAAGAGAGACAGAGACCCACAATCAGATAATACACAAATTGAGGAACTTTGGAATACTCAGCCTTATAAAGGGTTTCTCCATGCAAACCACCCCCTAAATGTTCAGGAAACCCTGCAGAATCAGAGATTGATAGAGTATATAATTAAGAGGGGATAGAAGACACCAAGGAAAGAGGTCTTCTAAACACAAGAGGACAGATACAACATGTATACATTCAAAAAGCCTGAGGCAGCATAACGCTGAACCTAAGGGTCCTTCAAACTGTAAAGAGAAGCAGACATATGACCCATTCCTAACACACATGCTGTATCCAATACATAGACATATGACCCATTCCTAACGCACATGCTATATCAAATACATAGACATATGACCCATTCCCAACGCACATACTACATACAATGCACAGACATACGACCCATTCCTTATGCACATGCTATATCCAATGCATAGACATACGACCCATTCCTAATGCACATGCTATATCCAATACATAGACACATGCACCATTCCTAACGCACATTCTATATCCAATACATAGACATATGACCCGTTCCTAATGCACATGCTATATCCAATGCATAGACACAGGACCCATTCCTAATGCACATGCTATATCAAATACATAGACATATGACCCATTCCTAATGCACATGCTATCTCCAATGCATAGATATATGACCCATTCCTAATGCACATGCTATATCCAATACATAGACACACACCCATTCCTAAGGCACATGCTATATCCAATGCATAGACACAGGACCATTCCTAACACACATGCTATATCCAATGCATCACTACGTATATACAGAAATTTAGCTTTCTCCAGGAAAGTATTACTGAGGAAATAAGTTATTCTTAGGAGCTGGCCTCATGCCTAGCAGTCAAGGCCACAGAAAACAAATTAAAGCATCTTTGGAAGGTCCTTGTCCCATAACATTATTTTAGGTATTTTTCTTTTTCAGTTTCATCTTAATGTAATTTATTATATAAAACAATTAAAATTAATTGCTTTGTTCTATCTCTCTCCCCTTCTCCCATTGATCTTCAGAATATATGTATTGATTCTGAATATGTGTTTTCATGGGATTCTCTAGTGTGCAAATGATCCAGTGCAATTGTAACCACTTCAGAAAGTGTCAAATTCAACAGGTCACAAAACAAAATACATGGCTGTCTGGAGATGACTTGAAAGAAAAGACCATAAAGTGTGGAGCTGTCCTAGAAAAGTCTGTCAGTGTTAACTCATTCAGGAGCCAGGTTATCCTGAAGCCGAACTCTGCTATCACTGAAGACACAGTTTGATTACTGTACTGCAGACACAGTGAGCAGGTTTGCTGTGTGCTCAGAAACAAGCCCCTTTGAGGCTTCTCAGGGCCAGCAGGGGGTGCTGCAGATCCAAATTTCACCAGAAAAGGATGTGATGTATGAGAAAAACATCTGGACAGTAAGAAAGCCCTCTGGGACTCTATGGTTTCCTGTCCTAGTCTCAAATAACGGCCGAGACCATATGATACCCACCACGTAACTACTGACAAGACTCCAAACAAGTATAGAAAGATTTCCTTGTTAAGCCTTATTTAACACATGTGTTTTATTCTTTATACATGGACATTATTGGAGTGACAAACATCAATTACATATATATGTAAGAAGGCCATGAACTTTCCAACATGTAGTCAGTGTTATCACAACAATTATTATCAGCATCTGTAATTATACTTGTGGTTTCTTTCCACTGGAATCAAGTACAGTACAACATTTTTGACCACTTTGGCCCAAGGTCCAGACACCCCTGCAGCTACTTGGATCTCAATAATGACTGAGCTGCTTATATTAATTATATGTTGTTTGGCCAAAGTCTCAGGCTTATTCCTAGCTGCTTTATGTTAAATGTTACATTAGCAACATTTATTGATATTCAGTCCTATAATTTTTCTTTATAATGCACCCTACAGTTGATAGTTGAATAGTGATTTCAACATAAGCTGTTTAAGGACTTGGGAAATATGCCAAATATGCCAACAGACAGAACTTATTTTTAATTTTTTATTTATATTTTTATGTCATTTTTATTTATGTATCCCCCTGCTGTCCCTCCCTTCACTCCTCCCAACTCCTCCCAGTTAGCCTTCAGCCTCACCCCTCCCCAACCATCTATCCCCTCCCAGAAAAGGGCAAGAAGTCCCAGGTGGGTCAGCTAAGCACTGCACATCCACTCCAGGAAAGTCCGATTTCCTCATCCAAATGTCATAGCTGGGTTAGGTGTTCCTCTTCAGGGAATGGGCTCCAAGGTGCCAGCCCAAGCACAGAATTACAGTCTGATCCCACCCTTTGATGATCCACACACTGCCCATTCCAATCAACAATTGCCTACCCTTGGAGGGCCTAGCTCCTTTTCCCTATGGATCTCCAGTGGCTGTTCTTGATTCAGTGAGTAACCCAGAGACCCTACTTCTTCTATGGTGAACAATCTACAGGAAGAAGGTCCAAGATAGAATCTAACCACATATAAACAAATCCAACACAGTCTGTATGATACTCATCAGGCTGACATCTGAGGACTCTGCCATCTATTACTGTGCAAAGAACATTGTCACAGCACACATCTCAGATATGTTAGAAACACAGAAGGAGTAG
Source organism: Phyllotis vaccarum (assembly GCA_033318265.1). Taxonomy (NCBI): domain Eukaryota; kingdom Metazoa; phylum Chordata; class Mammalia; order Rodentia; family Cricetidae; genus Phyllotis; species Phyllotis vaccarum. The sequence continues at coordinate 82,171,452 of JARWLC010000016.1, forward strand.
AAAGTTGCTGTGGGTTTGAAAGAAAAGAGAAGGTTAACCTGAAGATTTTCTAAAAACTTGTGTTTATGTATGAAGGATAGGAACAACGGACTAAAGATAAATTGTATAACATTAAGAATTTTCACACTAATACTGTATCCAAGGTTCAGAGGATAGAAGTTTTCAGTTCATACACTTGAACCACTTCTTACTTGAGTGATATCAATGTACGCATGTGTCTACCATGAGTCAATATTTTAGATTAGAAAGGTTTGATCACATTTTACAACAATATTGATTCCTAGACTAAAAATGTGAGGTTGAATTTTAACCAAGTTGTTTTTCTCAAACAGGTTTACATTTAGAAATTAAAGCATAAGCTCTGATATTGAACAGTGCCCACAGATGAGACAACAGTAGTCTATTCCACTCTAAATACCCTGCTCTGTAATCACAACATGTGACAGAGCAGTGAATACAGGAAATTAACACCTTTCTCTCCAGTCTTTGGGAGGCATGGGCTGAAGCAAATCATAGTGACCCCTGGTGCTATTCTGGGTGCTGTTTAATATTAGTGTTGCTGATTCTTGCCATATTCATAGAGGAATACGCGGCAGATGTGTCTGTAACTTCCTTCAGAGGTAAGTTACAGAGTGGAGACTCCAAGCAAGTTCAGAAAAATCTATAAACAGATCTTCCTGCATTTGAAACCTATTCTCACTGAGGAAACTGTGATGTATCAGCCTGTGAGAGAATAAGTGTGGAGATGTGAGCCAATACCCAGAAACTATATTCCCCATTGATTACAGTGGGAAATCTATTCCTAATGCTTAAATTCTTACTTAGGTGCTATTTAGAAGAGTAAAATATAGCACAGTTATAAAAGGAACTTCTGGGGATTTGTGATAAATGAAAACAGGGCTCTGAGAGGAGAATGAAGAATATTTCACAAACTAAATGGGGATTAGCGAAAAAGCTAGAAATCAATGTGTGATGTAGTCACTGAAAACTCCAGCTCACTTTCAAACTTATGGAATCAGATGAGCCCAATTATAACCCTAATATTACCTCAATTCAGTAGTACAAGATTATAGTATCTATTTGTTTTGTCATAGAGCCCAGAATATTGAGAATGGAGTACTTTGCAAAAATGTTTTTCTACATATGACTTAAGCATGCAGTCTGTTCGCTTGAGATCAATGACAGCCACTAGCATCCCATGTGCAGAAGTATGAAATAAATCTTTATAGATATTACTCATCCCCAAAGATTCCAAATTGTCAATATATATATATATATACATATATATAGTTTATATTAATTGTTATCAATGATTCTATAAAATTATTAATAGTTATTAAGTGATTATATAAAACACTCTTTGAAACAATATATTAAACAATTAGGTACCTGAGGGAACGCTGGACTGGTCTATATAGAGGCAGTGGGTCTGGAGCAGACTGTAATTGATATTGACCTGGTCTTGAACTGGCCATGGCCAAGTCCCATATATGGGTCTTCAAGTCTCTAAGTCCACACCTATAGTTCAAGTTGATAATGCCTGATTCCCAATACAAACGCAAATCCACCCATCACCTTGAAGTGTAAGGAACAATGTTCTTCAATAATGTGAAGAGGCTGTTTCCCTGTGAACTGATAGTCCACAGGAAATCCTATCAATTCTGACCAGTGGTGGAAGAGAAGACCTACATCAGTCACTTTCTAGATGCTTCTTTCCTGCCACTTTAGATGCCTCTGATTTATAACCTCATGTACAAGCCAAATATACTTCAATATCCTGCATGTATGCTGTATGTATGTTGTAGCTATACTTAGATATTTAAACATATATGCACACATATCCATAATACTGCAATTAGATTGTCTCATTTCTGGGAGCATATTCCAAGTCCATCCTTCTTTCATGAAGATATTCACCTTTTGAAAATCTTAACTAACACAAGCCCTGTCCAGAACTAAGAGAACTCTGTACTTGGAAATGTAGACATGGAAAAATAAAGTTATGTAAGTAACACATCCTCCACCCATGAGGATTCCTGTCAAGCAGATCTTCCCTCTCTTTATTCCTTTAAGTGTATGCAAATGGAGAGCTGGGAACAGATTGAATCCCAGTGTGTATGTGCTTCATTTATACTTCCTTCTTAATGCCAGTATGTTTTTCTGGAATGGTTAACTTTCTGTAAGTATCACAGTGGATTTTCCTCTTTATATTGACCTCTTTGTTGGCATGTTTCAGGAATTAACACATTTACATATGGGGGCTGCATCTGAGATTAAAACTGATGTTCTCTACATCAGGTTCTCTGTTCCAGGTATAGTCTGAAGAAGGAAGATAAGATTGTTCTCTCTGTTGTCACCTTACCACAGTGGGATCTGATGAAGCTGTATCCAAATGTCATCATGGTGGAGCCTAGTACTAGGAGGTCATTGATGATAGTGTAGATATAGCTTAAGGTCATTCTCTTAAACATCCAGTCAGTATTTCCAGGCTAATAGCCATTTCCTCTGCAGGAGATCCCTGAGAGCAGAGAGGTTTTAGGGATGTTTAGTGCTCAGGGAAAATGTACAATTAATTGGAGATGATGACAAATAATCTTTAAGGGTGTTCAGTGACCACAGAAGACACAGCGGAGCCAGGTTTCCTTACATGAGTGATGAGCTGTGATGGGCGCTGAAGAACTCTGCATTCTCTGATTTTCTTTTATGAGTTTATTAGCTAATTTGCAATACTGTGATTGACCTGTGATGTTTCCATGCTAAAGAATAGTATTTAAAATTCATTGTTAAACTCTTTATGGGGCTGTAGTTCCTTGTTTATTATTCAGATTTATTTTCTTTTTTATAATTTGATTACAAATACAAACAATAAAGTATGATCGTTGCTTCTCCTCCCAATTCTGCTGAGATCATTCTTATGTCCTCTTGTACCCAACTCCATACCCCGTCTTTCTCTGTGTAGGATAAAAATGAACAGACAAAAAACAAAAGAAGATTTTAAGAAAGGTTCAAAACCAAACAAAGATAAAACAATAAATATTCTCAACCCATGATACAAAATCCTAAATTCCCTGCAGATGAATAACTTCTGCTGTGTTAAAACAAGAAACCATGTTTTCTTGATGAAATATTCTATTGAAAGATATATAGTTTATTTCCATAATTTATTTATTGTGATGTTGCAATAATAATCTCTGAGAAAATGTTAATGAAGTATATTAACTTTTTGTGATGTGGGTGAGTTTCTAAGTATATAATCTGTTAGAAAGGCAAATATTAGTTGCATGGATCTGAACTGTCTTACCTTTCTCATCATCATCATCATCATCATCATCATCATCATCATCGTCTATCGTGATCATCATCATCATAACAATCAGTCTGATAACCTTGTCACAGTGGAACACCTGTCTCAATCCTGAGATCTACTAAGAGCCTACTAAGGTCCTGATATTACATTTTTAACATCTGCTGTGATCAGGGAAGGATTGTGTTATGCATTTCCTCACAGAGGGTAAGGATGTCGGCCTTAGCATCCTGCTGCCTGACCCATGTGTCTTCTACCTTCTTCTCCATCTGCACTAGGTCCTTATTTAAGAAGCTGCTCATGAATATTCAAATTACTCGAGTCTATGGTGGTAAATATAGGAATGTCCACATCCAGAACAACATATGATCTGTGCTCTCTTCACAGTTAAATATTAAACAAGTCCTCATGATGACATGGAGTTGGATTATTCTCTTCTTCATGTTAGTAATCACAGGTAAGGGACTTTCCAATTACAAACCTGACGAAGGAGAATGGACTATGGTGCCATGACTTGGTATTTTTCACCACTGGTGTCTACTCCGAGTCCAGCTGCAGCAGACTGGTCCTGAGCTGGGGAAACCTGATGCCTCAGTGAAGTTGTCCTGCAAGGCTTCTGGGTTCAGCATCGAAAGTACCTATATTCACTGGGTGAAGCAGAAGACTGGACAGGGCCTGGAGTGGATTGGAAGGATTGACCCTGCAGATGATAATACTATTTATGCTCAGAAGTTCCAGAACAAGGCCAAACTGACAGCAGACACCTCCTCCAGCACAGTGTACATGGAGATCAGGAGCCTCACATCTGAGGACTCTGCAGTCTATTACTGTGCAAGGCACAGTGTTGCAACAACATCCTGAGTGTGTCAGAAACCCTGTGGGAGCAGGAAGCTGTCCAGTACTGAGATGACAGAGAAGATTAGCTTGGAGATCTCTTTAAAAATCATTCTGAATGTCCTATTGTCAGCCCCTCCACAGGCTTATATGATCTTTTTTAGCTTGTCCAAAGGACTACTCTGATGTTAGTTCAGGATGCCCTTAGAGTACACTCTAAGATTACCAGTGGTTTACCAGTGACCCTCTCCTTTCACATGACTTCTCCTTAATGATCTAAAATTGGATTATTATTATTTAGCACCACATAATGACACAAATATCTCTTCAATACAAGAGGCTGGAAATGTTGCTGCAGTAGCTAGAAATAAGCTGTAGGAAACAGACCAGTGAGGGACGAATCAACAGCCTGTGAACAAGCAGTTACCCTTTCACTGTCCAACTTGATTTGCCTACAACAAGTAAAACTACTTTGTTGGAAAGGGTCCCCAGAGAATTGGGGGTAGGCTCCTAACCCTCTCCTGTCATATCAAGTTTTATTCCTTTCATTATTGATGCTTCTGATCATGAATTTCTTTTGGCTGTGGTCATGCAATTTCTTACTATTTTAAATTTTTGATGAAGCTGAGTGTCAGATATTGGAGTCCTCAGGATTTAGAATTTGTTATTTTCCCAACAAGATGGGCTCCTGCAAATTAAGAACTGCAGCCTGAGAAGTGGGACTCTGTGCTTAGAATTGAAGGGGCCTGATACTGTCAGCATCAGGCATAGGTGCTCATTCCTCTGTTTCCCCATATTGTATTGTGTTTGTTACCTATTCTGTACCAATTGGTCTATATTGAGTGGACCAGTTAAAAAACATTTTATATTTTGCAGTTATTTTAGAGGGTGGATTAGTGTATTGAGAATGATTGGAAAGTTTGCATCTCTCTCAATTTTTAAATGCCTTTACTCTCTTCAATTGAAACATATAGGAAGTTACAAAATTGATCTTTATGCACAGCTTTGCCTTCATTTTGGCATGCTTTTACTAAATTATCAGTAGTATGAGTGGTATTAGCAACCTCAGAGCTTCTTGGATTTGCATTTTGCATTTTAATATAGAGGTAAAAGAGATAATTGTGAACTGTACCTTTATTATCTGTCTGTTGCTCTATAGCTTGTTGTAGCTGACCAGCAAGTTATAAAAGGGCTTTGTGCATTTCTGTCTATAGGGGGGAAAGGTGCATGAGGTAGTGATAATATCAGGAACTTTAGTTCAAGTCCTCATAACAACTTGAAGGCTTGGGCTGTGAACCACTTGAGGGCTGACAAGCCTTTGGACTACTGTTTGGATGTATCCTTGTCTGATAAATTGATGATAAGTAATTTTTGTAGGGATTCCTGTCTAAGGAAATGAGCAGCAGTGGGGAGGCATTCATCCATCTATGACTGAAGACACAGACTAAACTGAGTGATAGTGAGCTTTATTTCCACAAGAGCCTGTCAGGCCAAGGATATTATTTTACACATATTTGCTATAACATTCATTATTCCTATATGAAAATACCTCTCAACTCTACTTTGTGAAACATTATTTTTGATATCTTGTAAAATAGTGAAAGGAGAGTAGAGAATTTTTTCATTCGTATTCGTTTAATAGAATGCTCATTGGCCAGTATCTAGGTAGGAAATAGAGGTGGGGCAAAGAGACTAGGAAAATTCTGGGAAGAGGAGAAAAGCAGAGCAGGAGACACTGGGCAGATGCAGATGAAACAGGATGAAAAGACTGTACTCAAGAAAAGTTTCCAAGACTGTGGCTAAACATAGGAAAGATAATGGGTCAATTTGAGAATTAGGAGCTAGTGAATAATAAACCTGACCTACTTGTTCAGTAGTAGCTATAAAATTAAGCCTCTTGCTTAATTATTTTTAAGTGGCTGTAGGACTGGTGGGGCAGGGTAGAGAAACTTCTGACCACATCAACAAATACATCTACACCCTGATAGGCAGTATATATTTAGGGGTTAACATGAGAGTGTACAAGCTGCAAATGTGCATTAACTTGGACAAACACACTGATGTCATCTATCTACCTACCTACCTACCTACCTACCTACCTACCTACCTACCTACCTACCTACCTACCTATCTATCTATCTATCTATCTATCTATCTATCTATCTATCTATCTATCTATCTATCTATCTATCTATCTACCTACCTACCTACCTACCTACCTACCTATCTATCTATCTATCTATCTATCTATCTATCTATCTATCTATCTACCTACCTACCTACCTACCTACCTACCTACCTACCTACGTACCTAAGTACCTACATACCTACCTACCTACCTACCTACCTACCTACCTACGTACCTAAGTACCTACGTACCTACCTACCTACCTACCTATCTATCTATCTATCTATCTATCTATCTATCTATCTATCTATCTATCTATCTATCTATGTATCTGTATATCTGGTTCCACTACCTCCTTGGAGCTCAATGTCAATTATGCAGTTTCACAACTGTTATTCACTAAACTTATAGCAGGTACATTCAGGTTTTTAAAACCAATAGCCATGGTGTTCCATGAGTAAGAGAGTGACAATGGAGATATGCCTGAGAACACACCAGTATTTTACCAGAAAGATCCATAAAAAGGAGGATGAAAAATACCTTTTAAATCTTTGTATCCATATCTATAGCACAACCATGATACAAATGTTGACTTAATGAACAGATAGAACCCCATTCTAAATTTCCCACAATTCTTATCACTTCCTAAGTGTGAAAATATTTTCCATAGGTGGAAACAAGTCTGCATGTACAATATTTGTTTGTAATATAGGTTTTTGAGTTTCTGTCTCATGTGTAAATGGAGGTTTTTGGTAATTACATTATGGAACAATTGTATATTGTGTCTCTCACATGTGCTGTCTCAGGTAACTGACTTCATCACCAGTGGTCATTGGTAAAGCTAGAACTCACACCCACAGAGAAAGCAGTGAGATTCATAGAGTCAAATGTGAAGCACAGCTCATCATTTATCCTTAAAATATGTACTGAGATATGCCAGGTACATTACAAAGACGACAAACAAGGTTTTATAGTTATAGTGAGAGGTCCATGTATGTGAGAACTTAAACAATCAGTTCTCAGAACCAGCATGGGGCACTGTGGATCCATTAAGTCACTCAGAAGCAGGTAAGGATATTGTGCATTGAGATTTCAATTCCCTCATCCCATTGTCAGTCTCATTACATTCAGAGGCCATGGTGTAGTTGACATGTGAGATTTCCCTGCTACAACACACTGGAGAGAATACTTGTTAAATAAAATCCATGGTGATGTTACTAAGGCCCAGATTGTATTCCTGCTGCTTCTGAATAGGATATTCATCCTTGAAAGACTTAATAAAGTCTAAAAACATTTGAAATACAGGGCAATGAGTAACATTTCGGGAAAAGTTGTTTCAGGAGTTTTCAGCTAAGATCAGAAGTGTTCATTCTAGTGTTTAGATAAAAGCGTCTGGAGTTGGATAAAAGTCCTTGAGATTCAATAAAATTTTACATGCATGGACTTTGTTTCAGATCCCATTTCCATTTCCAATTTGAATTCTGTGAGGCAGAACATAACTTGAGCCAGAAAGATCAGGATGGATACTACCAAGAACTGCCCAAACAAACTTCAGAGAGAAGTTCCAAAACAAATCATAAACACATATAAACCATATCCAACACAGTCTGTATGGTACTCATCAGGTTGACATGTGCGAACACTACCATCTATTACTGTGCAAATAACATTGTCACAACACACATCTGAGGTATTTCAGAATCACAGAAGGAGTAGACAATTGCTGTGAGTTTGAAAGAGAAGAGAAGATTAACCTGAAAATTTTCTAAAAACCTGTGTTTATGTTTTATGGAAAGGAAAAACAGACTAAAGATAAATTGTATTACATTAAGAATTTTCATACAAATGCTGTATCCAAGATTCAGAGATAGAAGTTTTCAGTTCATACACTTGAACCACTTCTTACTTGGGTGATATCAATGTGAGCATGTGTCTATCATGAGTTCATATTTTGGATTAGAAATGTTAGATCACATTTTACATCAGTATCAAATCCTAGACTAAAAATGTGAGGTTGAATTTTAACCAAGATTTTTTTTTTATCAAACAGGTTTACATTTATAAATTTTTAAAACATAGGCTCCAATATTAAGCAATGCTCACTGATGAGACAATCCTAGTTTATTCCACTCTAAGTATCCTGCACTTTAATCACAGGATGTGACAAAATATTGAACACAGTAACTTAATACCTTCCTCTCCAGTCTTTGTGAGGCCTGGCTTGATACACATAACAGTGAACATAATGACTCTCTGGGTGCAGTTTAGTTGTTAATGTTGCTGATTCTTGCTGTTATCCCAGAGGAATATGCAGCAGATGTGTCTGTAACTTCATTCAGTAGTAAGTTACTGAGGGGAGACTCCAGGGCAGTTCAGAAATATATCTAAACTGATCTTCCTACATTTCAGACCTCTGCCCACTGAGGAAACTGTCATGTATTAGTCTTTGATAGAATAAGTGTGGAGATGTGATTCAGTATCCAGAAACTATTTTCCCCATTGAGAACCTCAGGAAATCTGTTCATAATGCTTAGGTCTTTACTTAGGTGCTATTTAGAAGAGTAAAATATAGCACAGTTACAAAAGGAACTTCTGGGGATTTGGGATGAATGAAAACAGGGCTGAGAGGAAAATGAAGAATATGCACAAAGTAAATGGGGATTAGGAAACAACCTAAAAATCAATGTGTGATGTATTCACTGAAAACTCCTGCTCACTTTCACATTTATGGAACCAGATGAGCCCAATTATAATCCTAATATTACCTCAATTCAGTAGAATAAGATTATAGTATCTATATTGTCACAGAGCCCAGAATTTTGTGAATGAATTACTTTGTAAAATGATGTTTTCTACATATGACTTAAGCATGCATTCCTTTCCCTTGAAACCTATGACAGCCACTAGCATCCCATGTGCTGAAGTATGACATAAATCCTTATAGATATTACTCAGCCCAACAGATTCCCAAATGTCAAAAGATATAGTTTATATTAACTATTAGCAATGACTTTATAAAAAAGATTAATAGTTATTAAGTGATTATATAAAGCACTCTGATACAAAATAGTGAACAGTTAGGCAACTTCTGGAAAGCTGGTCTGGTCTATATAGAGGCAGGGGTCTGGAGCAGACTATAATTGATATTGACCTGGTCTTGAACTGGTCATGGCCAAGTCCCATATATGTGTCTTCAAGGCTCTAAGTCCACACCTCTAGTTCAAGTTGATAATGCCTGATTCCCAATACAAACATAATCCACCCACCACCTTGAAGTGTAAGGAACAATGTTCTTCAATAATGTGAAGAGGCTGTTTCCCTGTGAACTGATAGTCCACAGGAAATCATATCAATTCTGACCAGTGGTGGAAGAGAAGATCTATATCAGTCACTTTCTAGATGCTTCTCTCCTGCCACATTAGATGCCTCTGATTTATAACCTCATGTAAAAGCAAAATATACTTCAATATCCTGCATGTATGTTGTATGTATTTTGTAGCTATACTTAGATATTTAAACATATATGCACATATATCCATAATACTGCTATTAGATTGTCTCATTTCTAGGAGCACATTCCAAGTCCATCCTTCTTTCGTGAAGATATTCACCTTTTGAAAATCTTAACTAACACAAGCCCTGTCTAGAACTAAGAGAACTCTGTACTTGGAAATGTAGACATGGAGAAATAAAGTTATTTAAGTAACACATCCTCCACCCATGAGGATTCTTGTCAAGCAGATCTTCTCTCTCTTTCTTCCTTTAAGTGCATGCGAATGGAGAGCTGGAAACAGATTGAATCCCAGTGTGTATGTGCTTCATTTATACTTCCTTCTTAATGCCAGTATGTTTTTCTGGAATGGTTAAACTTTCTGTAAGTCTCACAGTGGATTTTCCTCTTTCTATTTATCTCTTTATTGGCATGTTTCAGTAATTAACACATTTACATATGGGGGCTGCATCCGAGCTTAAAACTGATGTTCTCTCTCATCAGGTTCTCTGTTCCAGGTATAGTCTGAAGAAGGAAGATAAGATTGTTCTCTCCTGTTGTCACCTTACTACAGTGGGACCTGATGAAGCTGTATCCAAATGTCACCACGGAGGAGCTTAGAACTGATGGGTCATTGATGATAGTGTAAATATAACTTAAGGTCATTTCTGAAACATCCAGTCAGTATTTCCAGGCTATTAGACATTACTCCTGCAGGAGATCCCTGAGAGCAAAGTAGTTGCAGGGATGTGTTAGTGGTCAGGGAAACTATACAATTCAGGGTAAAGCATAACAAACCATCTACATGGGTGTTCAGAGGCCACAGGAGACAAAGTGGAGCCATGATTCCCCATATGAGGGATGAGTTGGGGTGGGTGCTGAGGAATTCTGCATTCTGTGATTTTATTTCATGAGTTTATTAGCTAATCTGCAATGGCTGTGATTGACTTGTGATGCTTCCATGCTAAAGAATACCAAAAATTCTTTCTTAAACTCTTTATAGGGCTGTAGTGTCTTGTTTTTATATTCAGCTTTTGTTTCTTCTTTAAAAGCATTTTTAGAAATTGAAAACAATAAATTCTGATCTTTGATTCTCCTCCCAATTACTCTGAAATTATTCTTATGTCCTCTTGTACCCAACTCCGTACCCTGTCTTTCTCTGTGTAGGATAATTACAAATAGACAAGAAAAGGTTCAAAAGCAAAAGAAGATAAAACCATAAATATTCTCAAGCCATGAAACAAAAATCCTAAATTCCCTGCAGATGATTAACTTCTGTTGCATAAGACAAGAAATCATGTCTTCTTGATAAATTAATCTATTATAAGATACATAATTTATTTCCATAATTTATTTATTGTGATGTTCCTGCAGTAATAATCTTTGGGAAAATATTAATGAAGTATATTTACTTTTGGTGATGTGGGTGAGTTTCTAAGTACATAATCTGTTAGAAAGGCAAATACTAAGTGCATGCATCTGAAAGGTTTAACATTTCTCATCTGCATCATCACCATGATCATCATGATCATCATCCTCATCATCCTCATCACAGTCAGTCTGATAACCTTGTCACAAAGTGGAGCACCTGTCTCAATCCTGAGACCTACTAAGAGCTTAGGTCCCGACATTATATTCTTAACATCTGCAGTAATCAACATTGTGTTATACATTTCCTCACAGAGGGTAAGGACATCTGCCTCAGCATCCTGATGCCTGACCCATGTGTCTTCTACCTTCTTCTCTATCTGTACTAGGTCCTTATCTAAGAATATGTTGCTTGTGAATATGCAAATTACTCAAGTTGATGATGGTAAATATAGAAGTGTCCACATCCAGAACAACATAGGATCAGTGTTCTCTCCATAGTTAAAAAAGACTCAAGTCCTCATGATGACATGGAGTTGTATTATTCTCTTCTTCATGTTAGTAACCACAGGTAAGGGACTTTCTAGTTACAAACTTGATGAAGGAGAATGGACTATGGTACCATGACTTGGCATTTTTCACCACTGGTGAATACTCCCAGGTCCAGCTGCAGTAGTCTGGTCCTAAGCTGAGGAAACCTAGGGTCTCAGTCAAGTTGTCCTACAAGGCTTCTGGGTACAACATCAATGAGTACTATATTCACTGGGTGAAGCAGAAGACTGGACAGGGCCTGGAGTGGATTGGAAGGATTGATCCTGAAGATGGTAGTACTGATTCTGCTCAGAAGTTCCCGAACAAGGCCAAACTGACAGCAGACTCTTCCTCCAGCACAGTCTACATGGAGCTCAGCAGCCTGACATCTGAGGACTCTGCAGTCTATTACTGTGCTAGAGACACAGTGTTGCAACCACATCCTGAGTGTGTCAGAAACCCTGTGGGAGCAGGAAGCTGTCCTGGACTGAGATGACAGAGAGATTTTAGCTTGGGGATATGTTCAAACATAATCATTCTGAATGACCCTTGGTCTGTCCCTTAACTGGCTTATAGGGTCTTTGTTAGCTTGTCCAAAGGACTACTGTGTGGCTAGTTAGGAAGCCCTTACACTACACCATAACTTTCCCAGTGACCCTCTCCTTAGACATAACTTCTCTTTAATGATCTAAAGTAGGATTGTGTTGCAGAGGGGTTTCTTGGTTTCGGGCAGCCAGAGGCTCAGACCCACAGACCTGCCAGGCCAGACACCTTAGCTTCCAGCCCCCAGAAATGACTCAGATGCTTATAGTAACAATATTCTGTTTGGCCTGTGATCAGGCACATTGCTAGCTAGCTCTTACATCTTAAATCAATGCATTTCTATTAATCTGTCTGCACGTGGCCCATGGTTCACCTGTGTTCCTTACATGTTGCCCCTTGGGCAGCTTGCTTGATCTGCCTGACTCTGCCCTGCTTCTCCTACCTATTCTCTGATTTCTCCTCCTACTTCTTCTATGGTGCCTACCATGGCCCAAAACAGCTCCTATATTTAAAGATTAAGATTCACAGAATGCAGAAAGCCGTTCCCAAATCACTTCCCCCTTTCAGTCTAATCAAAAAGGAAGGTTGTAATTTTAACATAGCAAAATTACATATAACAAAATTGACATCAAGCAAGAATTACAATTATAATATCTAGTCTATTTGTATTTTGCAAAGTTAAAGAAAATACCCTTATCATCTACCTTATCTTAATGAATCTAAAGTTTTACATCCAATATGTCTTTCAAAAGACTAAGAAAAACTGTACCTATAACTATCTAATCTTCAATTACATGAAAGACCACAGAAGGATATATATATCCAAGTAAACCAGAAGTGCAGATGACTTCTAAAATCTAGAAATGACAGAGATGACACCTATATGCCTGGACAGTCATCCAAAGTTCCTTTATAAAGTTGGGGCATCCATCTTCAGCCTACAGGCCCAGAGTCTCTTTTCATTTGAGTGAAGCAGGAAATCTGCTCTGCTCATTCTGGCACAGTTCATCAGTTGCTTCTCCCTGAGTCCTGAAGAATGTCTGACAGTTTTCTCTCTAAAGCAGGAACCTGAATGACCATCTCGGCTTGTTCTGCAAAGTTCAGAGGTCATCTTCCTATGGAACCTGCATGTCCAGTTTAAACAGCATCCTGTCAAGCAGTCAATATAAGAACAGGTTCTTGTCCAGTGGCTAACCATTGCCACAAATAGACTCCATATGGAGTTTCTTTGATGCCCATTTTTCTCTTGAAGTAAATTAGTGCTGCCTGGAGCAGATCTGTCTTACTGTCTAGAAAAGTCTAAGCTCTTAAAACACTTTAAATTCCATATTCTGTAGGTCTTATAAGTGTTTGTAGATTACCTATCTGATTGAATTATATCTTTGTATACCTACAAATCTAACTAACATGCGTTTCTTAATTATATATTACAATTTTAAATCAGTTACATAAACATCATATCTTAAACAAGAGTACAAAATGCATATAGCATAAGTGAAGTGACCTTAAATATATATCAATAAACCAAAATCCATACCAATGTAAAATATTTTGAGATTAACAGCTGATTTCCTGATCTAAGTAAATTTAATAATCTAACTTTAAATAAAACCATTGATATACCATATCCCCCTTTTCTTCTTATAAAGAGATTTACTATGACCAATAAGAAGTTATAATGAAAATACATTTATAAACAATATTTTGGGAATTGGGGCGTAGAGTTCCATTACTACTTCCTGCTGAGTATGGAGTGTTGAAAAATCTCACGAGTTTTTAAGATGGATCATAATCTGCAGCCCTCAGGCTGATATTGTCAACTGTTCCCATCAGAGGTTTTTTTCAGGAGGTCTTGTTTGATGAAACCATATTTGCCTGGAAACAATCTACAGGTTCTTATCTTCCGTGGAAACAAAAGCAGAACTCTTCCAAAGCAATAAATACTTAGACACAAATTTCAAAATCAAAATACCCTTAAAATATATATTATTGTTTAACTTTTTATCATTGTTTAACCTTTGCATTTGCAATCCATTGTCTTTCTGCAGTTAGCTCATTAACAGTTAAAAAATTAAAAGAAAAAACAATAACAACCAAAATCCAGATTTTGTGTCTGTTTTCTATCTTTACTTGGCTTATTGTATTTTTATTACTCTATTTCTCTTTTTAAAGACTTTCTCTACCTTCTCTATTTTTTCTCTGAAGACTATGTACCTTTTACACACATTGTAACCCATTTATAAGTTTTTTTCCATCTGAACCTGTTTTATTGTGAATCCTTAATCATCTTTCAACCATAACAGCTTTTAAAATGCACTCTCTTAAAGAGCTGCATAGTTTTTGCAGATAAGGCTGAATCAGTAAGTTTTCTTAAAGGGACCGCGTCTCTGTTTGTGGCCATCAAACAGAAAACATCCAAGAATATGCTGCTACTAAGAAACTGTCTTTGTTTTCATTTTGTTCAAAATAAACAGAAATCTAAAATCAATCACATGTTACTGAGTCTTCTGTGAGATTTCAGGAACCCGCCTGATTGCAGTTTACACTGCCTGCAGCCAGTCTGCTGGTGCCATTTGGAATATGACCCAGATGCCATGCTTTCTTTGTATAATGACCTGTTCCGTATACACAATTTGGAAGCTGTTTTGGCTCAGTTTCTGTGATCTAAAACCCTTTCTAATCTTTCTCCAACTTTAAGTGGATAATCGCCCCACATTGGGTGTCATTTGTTGCAGAGTGGTTTCTTGGTTCTGGGCAGCCAGAGGCCCAGACCCACAGAACTGCCGCGCCAGACCACATAGCTACCAGCCACCACTGCTCAGGCCCCCAGAAATGACACAGACGCTTATGTTAACTTCATGCTGTTTGGCCTATGACTTAGGCACATTGCTAGCTAGCTCTTACATCTTAAATCAACCCATTTCTATTAATTTGTCTCCCACATGGCCTGTGGCTCCCCTGTGTTCCTTACATGTTGCTCCTTGGCCGGCTTGCTTGATCTGCCTGACTCCTTCCTGCTTCTCCTACCTATGCTCTGATTTCTCCTCCTACTTTTTCTATGATACCTGTCACCATAGAAAAGGCATACAGAAATTCATTCCTACATCAAAGAGTGAATGAAAAATGCTAGAAACCAATGTTTGCATGTATTCTAGGAAACCTCTTGCTTACCTTCACTGACATTACACCAGCTCACTCATATAGTAATCCTCATATTAGCTTAACTTAGGAGAAGTTCATATCATTTAATCATAATCTTATAGAGCCCAGAGATTTGTGAATAAATTCTATGATGAGAGGAGTGCATCTATGTAATTCCATACTGCTTCAGCAGGGAATGACTCCTCTCCACTCTCCATAGGCACTACGACAGCTGTCAGCATCCCATCAACTGGAGTGTGACTGGACTCTGTACCCTAGTGAGAGCAAGTGACAGAAGAGAACAGGGTGTTTTTGCCTTCATCAGGCCACACCTGAGTCCGAGCACCTAAGGTCAGGACTATGATGCAGCACCCCATGCATCCATCCAGCTGCCACCAGAGAGGAGCCTGTCACAGTCTCTGTCACCTCTGGAAGGCATTGCTTCCTGGATGCCATCTATCTCTCTGGATCTCTGTTAAGTTTTGAAATTCATTCTCAGAAATAACACAAAATAACGAGTTACAATAGTCTCCCAACACCCACTTTTTTTTATCATCTCATATGCGTTCTGTGTCCGTTACAATTTTACTCTTAAAATTTAAGATTCTAGAGTTGAATATAGTTTTTTAAAACCCCTAATTTTGTTTTACCGTATACAAAACCACCTTTGTTCATTTCTCAACACCTCTTCTGTTTGAACCATTCTGTTTCTGATATTTTACCATCTCCTTTTATTTAATCTGTAGTTATTAAATCCTTCTCCTCAGTTCCTCAGACCCAAGTGACTCATTGCTTATTTCTTGGCTTCTACAATTCACACTCAGAAAGCATAATATTCAAGTCTGGGAACCACGTTTGAGAGGGAATGTGAAACATTTTTGGTTTTAGATTGGGTGACCTCACTCAGCATATTTTTACATTCTCATTCACTTACATACAGATTTGTTAATTCATGTTTTAGCACTGGGTAATATTCTATTGTCTATACATTCCATACATTCATTATCTAATTATTCCATACTGGAAATCTAGCATAATTCCATTTCCCAGCTGCTTTAATAACAACAATAAACATGCATGTACAAGAAGGTACAGCATCATTGTGTTCAGGCATGGGGGATATATCTTGGACACAGCCTAGTTTTATTTATTAATTTTTAATGAAAATTACAAACTTAGTTTTAAGTCACTACACTAGCTTATCCTTCCCTCGTGGTTAAATAAGGATTATTGGTTCCCCACATCCACACCTGCATTTCTTGTGACATGTTTTCTTGTTTAGAATCATTTTTATTGAGGAAAAAATGTAACACTGACATTTTACTCTACATACCACAGTAAGCCAAGGGCTATGGTTGCAGAATGTAGAGACAACAACCTTGACTTGTAGGGAAAATTCTCACTGTTGGCTTGGTTTCCTAGTGGAGGAAGGAGCTATGCATCCCAAAGGGAAAGAATGGACATCAATGATCTCACACTGTGCTAGACCTTGTAGTGTGCAATATCATCCTTCTAGGCAGATAAACACCCTAGTGGCTGACTAGTGAGTACTACCATCTGCTTTCTAATGATATTATGATGAGCTATATAGGAAAGGTTGATTTCAGGTAAATACGTCCATATTCCCATGGCTAAGGATGATACAGCCCTAGGATTCTTATTTACCTTTCTAGCGGTCAAAATGTAAAACTGTCTTATAATACCTACACTGGTAGCCAATGGATGTGTGTTGCTCTTAGACTTGATCACAGAAGCTTCTGTGCGCAGTGGAATGATCAGTACAGACATCCACGCTGCTCAAAGGGCTGAGAGTGAATGGCTGATGACTGAACCATAGCCAAGTCATCTATATAAACCCCAATGCTCAAGAATCACCCCAAAAATGTGATAGGAAGGAATGAAATATTCAGAATATGAGGTAGGCAGGCATAAAATGTTATGTTCAGGACCTGAAATGGCCATTGTGCATGCAAACTCACAGCAGCTATGGTTACCAGCAAAAGATCTTCACAAAGATCTTTACAAAGCTTCTGTTGTGCTTTGTAAATACCTATTGTTTCTTGATGCAATCCTGTTGACAGACATGTCATTTATTACCATATGTTAGTTATAAAATGTGCAATACACATTGATGAGCAAATATTTCTAAAGCATGTATTAATTTATTGATCATTTTTGTCAGTGGTTAGTATAAAATCTGCTGTAAATGAAAATATCGTATGTATCTGAAAGAAGGCTGTAAATTTTCATAACTTAGCAGGTTTTGAAATTTTCAGTTACCATAATTCAATTACCACCATAATCACTACCTGTTAATGAATCTGACATTCTCATCACAAAGTGGAGCAGCTGCCTCAGGGCTGAAATCTCTGGAGAGCTTAGCCCCTGATGTTACACCCACCGGGTCTGCATAGGCTTATGGAAGAGGTATGGGTACATTTCTTCAGAGGGGATTAGGACTTGGATCTCAGTATTCTGCTGTCTTACCCAGTACTCCTCTGTCTCCTTCTATAGCTGAACTAGATCCTTATCTAAGAATTTCTCTGCCTCATTAATATGCAAATCTCATGAGTCTACTGAGGTAAATACAGGGATGCCTCCACCCAACAACAACATTTGGTCAGTGATTTCTCCTCAGTCACTGAGCACAGAGGTCTTCATCATGGGATGGGGCTGGATCATTCTCTCCCTTCTGTCAGTCACTACAGGTAAAGTGCTTACCTGTCTGAAAATTGAAAGGGGGCAGGGACTAAGGTGACAATGGAATTAAATTTGTCACTGTCTCTGTCTCTCTGCAGGTGTCAACTCCCAGGTCAAGCTGGAGCAGTCTGGGCCTGAGCTGGTGAAGCCTGGGGCCTCCCCTGTGAAGTTGTCCTGCAAGGCTTCTGGCTACACCTTAACTAGCTACTATATACACTGGGTGAAGCAGAGGCCTGGGCAGAGCCTGGAGTGGATTGGAAAGATTAATCCTGGAAGTGGTAGTACTAAATACAATCAGAAATTCCAGGGCAAGGCCACACTGACTGCAGACAAATCCTCCAGCACAGCCTACATGGAGCTCAGCAGCCTGATGTCTGAGGACTCTGCAGTCTATTACTGTGCAAGAGACACAGTGTTGCAACCACATCCTGAGTGTGTCAGAAACCTTGGGGGAGCAGGAAGTTGCCCTGGGACTGAGATTTGCCTGGAGAGTTACTCAGAAATAATCATTCTGAATGTCCCTTTGTCTCTCTCATTGCACAACCAAGTTTTCAACATCACAAACTTCAATAAATTAGGAAGCTCTGGTTTAAATCATGCCTTGACAATCCCTTTACCAATGCCTATCCCTATTAATATGTTTCTTCCTTAATAAAGCAATAAAAATGAAAACTCTGACTATGCATTTTGATAAAAAATATCTGTGGATTCTGAGACCCTGAGACCCTACTTGGGAAGCTTTTAGTAACCTAAAATATGAATTTGACTAGTACATTCCTAATAGTAACATCTGAGCATTCAAAAATACTTTTATTTTCTCAAATGTTACATGACATCAGGTGTATAATTTTCTCTTGCTTTGTGGTCTAGCAGAAGTTTTATTCTCTTAGAATGTAAGATATATATCAAAATTATTAATTACCTCATACAACAGTCATTAATCAAATCAATATATGCACATGTTACCTGAGGTAGGCTTTGAGATCATACATTATTTTCTGGTCCCATCTGTGCTTCCTTCCAAGTCTCAGTAAACTGTCCCACACTCTCAAGCATCTATAGAATATGGACCAATAATGATAGAACATTACCTCACAATTTATTAGATACCTGGTGGTATCTTAGAATCAGGGCTGGCTATACCCCATGCAGGGTTTTTGAGACCCCAAAGCCATGCCTCTAGGTCTCCCTCAATCATGTCTGAATACCAATACATTTGTTTAGCAGTGTGTTGGGTTTTGCCTTTGTGGAGTACCTGTAGACTGTCTATCAGTTTTCTATCTATTAGCTTGTTTTATAACCAGTGTTCATTGCTAAAGCTAGGTGTAACAACATTTATAAAAAAGGGCTGGATTTCATGGAGATCTGAGAAGATCCGAGGCTTAGTTCACCATTCAGTCTCAAAATGTCTACTCATCGTCACCATGAAGACCAAAGGGAAAGCTTCTTTATAGCCAACCTGTGTGACTCTGTAGACACACTTGTATAGTGGATTCACTGAACCAGCAGGTGGCACTGTAGATCCACCAATCTCTAATACCTAAATGGTAGAATCTGATAACAAATGTGTGGATTTCATATCCAACAGCATTAAATGCAGACTGTGATGTAGTTAAAATTTGAGATCTCTATGTTACAAAATTTGAGAGTGTCTTAGTTTAACAAAATCAATGCATGATGTCAAATTGGAATGTATGAGCTCAAACTGGAATCCTATTACCACTGGATAGGAAAGTAGAGCATGAACCATCTATTACTACAGGTTGATATTTGGGTCTCAGGACTAGGGAAAATATTTTGTGGAAAACTTCCCAGAATACCCAGATGATTCCATAAGGGTGTCCATAGTTCAGCTGATCATGGGTATGAAAAGGACAATGGCAGTCTCCAATGGCCCATGCTATTTTCTGATGGAGGAAGGTGGATCACTTCTCAGTATAAACTGTTAAGGTTGATTCTGAGGAATTTCAGATGGTCCATGAGCCATCGCCATGTGAATTATATGAACAAACCTGTTGTTGTGCCACGGCTCTCAGTGGACTAGAAGAGTTCTGTCTGCACAAGTGTCAGGATGGAACTGGGAATGTATTTCCCCACACAGGTTTAGGACTTGGAACTCACCACTTCAGTTACTAACACAGAAAACCTTTACCTGTTCTGATTCAAACAGATTCCTGTTTTGATCTAAGGAGTACTCATGCTCATTAACTGGTAATTTTAGAAATACTGTATATAAATAGACCAAAATACACATACCTCATTGCACCAGAGTAATACTCTCTTGTTCACTGCCCCTGAGCTCACCAGTTCTTACCTGGACTGGATGGAATTAGATCATCTTCTACCTGATGGTAGCAACTACAGGTAAGTGAATTTCTAGACCCAAGCTTACGCCAGATACTGAAGTGACAATAGCATTGTTTTCACAAATGTCCACTCCTGAGCTCAGCTACAGCAGTCTAGAGCTGAACTGAGGAGTCCAGGAGGTACAGTAAAGGTGTCTGGAAAGGATTTTGACTCAGATATCTTCCCCATTGGGTGAAGCAGAAGCCTGGATATGGATGTCAGTGGACTGAATGGGTACTTCCAACCTTTAACAGAACAAAAACTCTGAACAGAAGTGTGAGGACAGACCCACACTAGAAATAGAGGCAATGTCCAACATGTCTTATACAGGGCTCAGCTCCTTATCCTCTGAGGCCTCTGATATCTGTTACTATGAAAGATTGAGTGTCACAGTACACATCTGAGGTGTGTCAGAAACACTAAAGGAACAGGATTCTGCCTTGAGTTTGAGAGGACAGAAAAAAGTAGGCTGAAGACTTGCTCAAACTTTGTGTTTCAAGTATTGAGGGAAGAAGAGCCGAACTATGATTTAATTATAATTGTGTAAGAAAATTTTCTAGTCATGCTGCAAAGCACATTCAGAAAGTAGAAAGTTTTTACTTAATAAACTTGATTCACAAGGTTCCCTGTTGATGCTAATGTGGACACAATTGTCAACCATACTTAAGTTAGCAGCTTGGGGCAGAAATATTTTATCACATATAAAATTAACATCGAATTAATAGATGACAACTGAAATGCTGTTGTGGTACTGTTAACAAAACTCGTTCACCAACTCAGTTAATATTTGAGAGATCTGAGGGGTAGGTTATAAGATTAATCATTAATTATTGACTCCAATTTATAGTCTTCCCTACTTCCAATAACCTGCTCCATAATCACAAGCCTGTTTCAGAATAGTGATCCACAGTGACACAGGACTATTACCTACAGTGTTTGGGTTACGTGGGCATCACAGTCACCCTTGATGCTTTGCTGAGGACTATTTAGTTTGAGTACATTTCTAAACAATACTGTGACGTGAGGCAGCTGTGATCTTCAGAATTTTGTTATTGACATATAAAGTTAATAACAGTGGCTGATTTTGGATGTTCCTGTAGCACAGAGTTCCTGTCCATGAGAAACCTGAATGGTATGAATTAATGAATGATGTCATGCATGGAAAGCCTTTTGGCAAGTCCAATTTTAAGTTAGAACTTGTGTCACTGTATACTTAATTAAAAACAGTGCATGAAAGAGTAGTAAATTTCCAAAGCGTACCCCTGTCTTCCTACAACTACAGTGTGGGATTGATCACCATGTGGAAGTATTTTGGACTTTAAAAATGGAAACTGAATTGCTTCTTCAAGCATAGTGAGGACATATGTTAACATTTCTGCAAGGCTGTACCTCAAAGACTATGTAGATGTGTGCTGCTGAAATTCTACGGGAAGAGCCTTGGCCTTTTCTATTGTCTTCAAGAGGCTTTAAGCTTTGGAGCTGATGAGGATTGAGGAGTGAATATAACACAATTGGTGAGTATTAGAGAGAATTGTCATTATCACAGAGGACTTCTCATGACTCCAGAGATCAAATCTACTCCATTAATGTCTTTCTTTGTCATGACACTGGTCTTCCCAAGGATACTTATTCTCCATGATTTCATACCTGGGCTCATGAGAAAAATCAGGTTATTTCTTCACACGCTGAATCTTACAATTAAAATAAATCCTCTATTGAAACTCTTATGCCTCTCATGGGCAAAGCATATCTTATTTGAATTAAGCCTGTACAAAGGACAGTGTCTCTATTCTCTGCTCTGTGTGTGTGTTTTTATTTTATTTTTTTTGCACCACAAATCTCCATGAGCAATCATTTTTATTTTTGTAGATAGTTTTTCATGAACTTTCACATGTAATTATGCATTGGTGATTGAATTTACCTCCTGATGTTTGTCAGTGATTTAATTTTGTCACCAAGCCTTCCATGCATATGTACTAAAGGATATGGGCCCAAGTCTAGTCAAGCATCACAGACATGCTCCTTGACTTTCAAGTCTGGATGCTGCAACACTAGTAATTCCTGATGCTAATACATGATATTTTCCCAAAGGATGGGGCTGCAGAGATCATTTGTAACCTTTCCTGGTGCTAATGTGCTTAGTAAACATCCCAGAGAATCTCTAAAACCCAACTAAACTGGTTTATCCTATACTCTAGATATCTGACCACTGTGGAATCCAAGATGTACCAATCTGTGAGCGAATCAGAGTGAGGAGATATAAACCAGGTTCTAGACTTATTCATCACTGCATGGGGGCTCAGAAATAGTTAAAGTGGTACTCAGGTGCTAAAGTGATGTTCAGAAACATCAAATATAGCACAGTTATAAAAAGAATTGATGAACACTTTGTGATCAATAGACAATCCCCAGCCATCAGAGAAAGACAAAAGGAATGCCAGAGTAAAGAGTGAATGAAAAATGCTAGAAACCAATGTTTGCATGTATTCTAGGAAACCTCTTCTTACCTTCTTGACATTGCACCTGCTCAGTCATACAGTAATCCTCATATTAGCTTAATTTAGGAGAAGTTCAGATCATTTTATCATAATCTTATAGAGCCGAGAGTTTTGTGAATAACTAATGGAATAATGTAATTCCATACTGCTTCATCAGGGAAGGACCCCTCTCCATTGCCACTATGATGGCTGTCAGCATCCCCACAACTGGAGTTAGGCTGGACTCCATACGCTATTGGGGCAAGTGACAGAAGAGAACAGGGTTTTTTTGCCTTCATCAACAGGCTACACCTGAGTCAGAGCATCTAAGGACAGGACTATGATGCAGCACCCCATGCATCCTTCTAGCTGCCACCAGAGAGGAACTTGTCACAGTCTCTGTCACATCTGGAAGGCACTGCTTCCTGGACACCATCTACCTCTCTGGATCTCTGTTCAGTTTTGAAATTCATTCTCAGAAATAACACAAAATAACGAGTTACTGTGGTCTCCCAACACCCACTTTGTTTTATCATCTCATGTGCATTCTCTCTCCTTTACTGTTATACTTTTTACATAAAATTTAAGATTCTAGAGTTGAATATAGTTTTTTAATAACCCTTAATTTTGTTTTACCTTATACAAAACCACCTTTGTTCATTTCTCAACACCTCTTCATGTTTGAACTATTCTGTTTCTGATATTTTACCATCTCCTTTTATTTAATCTGTAGTTAATAAATCCTTTTCCTCAGTTTCTCAGACCCTAGTGGCTCATTGCTTATTTCTTGGCTTTTTCAAATCACACTCAGAAAACATAATATTCAAGTCTGGGAACCACGTATGAGAGGGAATGTGAAACATTTGTGGTTTGTGATTGGGTGACCTCACTCAGCATATTTTTACATTCTCATTCACTTACATACAGATTAGATAATTCATGTTTTAGCCCTGGTTAATAGTCTATTGTCTATACATCCCATATATTCATTATCTAATTATTCCATAGTGGAAATGTAGCATAATTCCATTTCCCAGCTGCTGTAAGTAGAACAACCATAAATGTGTATGTGCAAGAAGATGCAGCGTCATTGTGCTCAGGCATAGGGGGATATATCTTGGAAACAGCCTACTTTTATTTTTTAATTTTTAGTGAAAAATCCAAACTTAATTTTAAGTCACTACACTAGTTTATCCTTCCCCTCGTGGTTAAATAAGGATTATTTTCCCCCCATATCCACACCTGTATTTGTTATGAGTTGTTTTCTTGTTTAGAATCATTTTTATTGAGATAAAAAACGTAACATTGACATTTTACTCTACATATCACTGTCAGCAAAGGGCTTATGTTTAGAATTTTTATTTATGTGTCTATTGTAGATATGCACTTTGCATATTTTGTCCTTAACCTCCAGACTTCATTTTCTCTCCCTTCTAATTTTTTCACCATCTAATAGACCATTTAGCTTATCAGTCATTATATATTTACATACATAGTTGTATATACCTATGGAATACGTATAAGCATTTAAAAGACTCATATAATATCTGTTAGAAACTGGTTTAGTTAATATATATATCTCCAGTTACATCAATTTCCTTGAGAGAAGTGTAAGTTTCTTATTTCTTCTAGATGAAAAGCTTCTGTTGTACTGTGTACATTCCTTTGTCTTCTTTATACAATCCTATTGACACACATGTCATTTATTTCCATATGTTAGTTATAAAACAGTGCTGCAATATACCTTGATCGACAAATATTTCTAAAGCATGTATTTATTTACTTTGATCATTTTTTGTCACTGGTTAGTATAAATTCTTCTGTAAATGAAGATATTGTATGTATCTTAAAGAAGGCTGTAAATTGTCATAACTTAGCCAGTTTTGAAATTTTCAGTTACCATAATTCAATTACCACCATAATCACCACCTGTTAATGAGTCTGGCATTAAAACATGGTTGCCCCAGAGTCCATCTAACAGACTCCTCTCCATCTTCTGATGATTGCAAACGCAGGATTTTACCGTGTCCAGTTTTGGGGTGTTTGAGTCTTGTCCAGGCGAGGGGCGTCAAGGTTAAATAATCTGAACTCTGGAGTCATTAGGTTCTATCATTCAGGATCACAATGATTTATTTGTACACCTTACATCTTAGTCCTGCTTCTCTCTCTCCAGCTGCTTCTCTCTCTCCTAGTCCCCCACTTAGTTCCTCCTTTCTTGACTCTCTTACACCCCGCCCACTAGTCCGGCCCACCCAATGTCTTGGAAAATCCCCAAAGACTAGCACTCAGCAGGTGGCAGCAGTAAGGAGACTGTAGA
This sequence comes from Phyllotis vaccarum, assembly GCA_033318265.1. Classification (NCBI taxonomy): domain Eukaryota; kingdom Metazoa; phylum Chordata; class Mammalia; order Rodentia; family Cricetidae; genus Phyllotis; species Phyllotis vaccarum. The sequence continues at coordinate 82,196,631 of JARWLC010000016.1, forward strand.
GCAGGAAAACATGTTTTTCTTAATCCCCCTATTTAACATAGGGTTTTAGTCCTTTGGGGAGGAGGAGCCATAAGAGCCATAATGGCACTATTCAGGAGACAACATCTCACCCCCCTTTATTAAAAAAAATATATATAGAAGGAAACCCCTGTCTTAGGATCGACCCCTAGCCCCTGCTGCAGAACCCGTCATTGGATGTGCCAACTCCTGTCTTAGGTAGATAAAGCAGGCAGGGAAGTTGCCTGTCTTTGGGAGAATCCTTTTAGCATTGATATGCATATTTGAGCATCAGTTGGGGGTGGAAAGGCCAGAAGCCTGTTTTATTATTTCCTGCTGATGACCTTGCTGCTTTTGCAGCACACTAGAATGAAAAGACAGCATGTCAACCCTTGAGGCAAAATATTAAAAAGGGATACGGATCCAGACCATTGGGTGATCTACCCGGCCACTTAGTCAGGGTATTCTATAAGCCACTGTTCTCAAGGGGTGTAAAGGTGTATGCTAACTGCAAGGTGTAAATTAAAAAGGTTGTATTCTAGGGGCCCCAAAAACACTGGTTTAACAATATGCAACTGCTGACTTAACATTTTCTATCTTACTTGAGGTAACACAAATATCAGAATATCCAAGGTCACACAATAGCCATTATTACACATGCAAAATGTCAATAGGGCAGTTTGTTGGTTGAGGGATAAATCTTAAAATGTATTTGTCCATTTAAAGTCTCTGGAATTTCAAAGGCAGTCACCACCCTGGCTGATAGTTGGTTCACCAGGGATGCAGCTCCAGCTGTCTGGCTCAATGCATTTTCTGAGGCTGTAGCTCCAAAAGCAGCAGGGTGACTGTGTAGTTATTTTGGAGTCTCTCTTTTGCACCTGGGGGATGGATCTTGGTCTGATGAACTACCACCAGCATCACTGCAGCTGGGACTCATACCAACAGGGCACTGGAATGTTCTTTACTCCAATCAGTTGCTTAAGCTGAAATTTAGAGCTGAACAGTTTAAAAGACCCTTCCCACCCTCCAGGGTCCCCAGACTTTAATCATAAAATCAAGACTCTTTCCTTTGTGAGGTCTCAGGGCTTCTTTACAATGCTTGTTGGCATTTTCAAATGCCAGCTGTTTAACTACTGGCATAGCTGCTTTAACATCTCCAAGTATTTTCTCTGCTAATTGCAACAGTCGAGAATCAAAATCTGCATAGGGCTCTGAAGGACCCTGTAGGACCTTAGTTAATTGTTGACCAGCAGCAGTATTAGGCAGGGCTTTCCATGCTCTGTTTGCTGCAGCAGCAATCTGAGCGTAAGTGCCAGCATCATACTGAATCTGTGCTTGTATATTAGCATACGCTCCAGTGCCAGTCAGCAGATCTATGTTAACTTCTGGTTTTCCGGCCTGGGCATTTAAGTGGGCAATTTCAACGCATCTCTCCTGAAATTCTCCTTTCCATATTAAATAATCTCCGCCCAATAGAGCAGCCCTAGTCAATTGTTGCCAGTCACTAGAAGTCAAAAACGACCCTTGGTAAGATTCAAAAAGAGATTGGCTGAGAGGGGCATGAGGGCCATAACTGGAAACAGCCTCTTTGAGCTGCTTCAGGTCTTTAAAGGTGAGCGGCTCATGCTGCCGAATAGTCTGGCCCTGGGCATCTTGTACCTTGGTGACCGGGTAAGCTTGCAATGCTGGGAAAATTACTCCCTTAGGGCTGTTTTCTTCCCTATCTTCTCTCCACCGCATCAGCTGCTTTTCTGGTCTATCCCAATTATATGGTGGCGGTGGAGGTGCAGAAGGACTAACTGGCCCCTTCACCTCAGTCACTTCTAAATCCCTTAATTTTTGAGTCAATTTATGAGTGTCTTTAACAAGGGAGCACTCCTCAAAATGTCTCTCCTCTTCACTGTCTGAATCATAACTATTTGCCACCGTCCATCCTTTTCCTTTACTCTTACTGGATGAGGCAGTGGAAGCCCCCTTCTCCGATTCAAGACCAGATAAATCTGAATCTGAGGCTTCTTTAAATGATTCCTTGGTCTCTATTTCTTGCTCTTCTTCAAACGCACGCTCCAGGTTAGCAAGTTGTTGTTTTACTTTAACCTGATTAGAGAGCAGCGCGTCTTTTACGAATCTCCAGAGAGAGAAGGTAAATACTGGAAGAGATTTGGGACCCTGATCTCTCAATGTCTTTTGTAAGTCTATCTTTAACTTGTACCCAATCAGAAATGTTAAAACTTCCTCCCATGAAGAACCATGGACTAATCTCCCCTATCATTTTTACAAAAGCGAGTGTGGTCTGAGCTTTTATTAAAAGTCCCTGTTGCCTTAATAACTCTCGGAGTTCGGAAGCCAGCTGAACTTGCGAGGTTGAGTTTCCCATATTTCTATTCTTATATTCTTATTCTTATATTTCTATTTTTATCTTTAGGTGCCTATTCCTGGGTATTTCCCAGATCCTCCCCCGGTCTCTTCACTGGTGAGCCTTGTCCACTTATCCCTCTTTTCTGGATCTTGGTGGAAACTCTACTTACCGCGTCCGGTTTTGGGGTGTTTGAGTCTTGTCCAGGCGAGGGGTGTCGAGGTTAAATAATCTGCACTCTGGAGTCGTTAGGTTCTATCATTGAGGATCACAATGATTTATTTTGTACACCTTACATCTTAGTCCTGCTTCTCTCTCTCCTAGTCCCCCACTTAGTTCCTCCTTTCTTGACTCTCGTACACCCTGCCCCCTAGACCTGCCCAGCCAAGGTCTTGGAAAATCCCCAAAGACTAGCACTCAGCAGGTGGCAGCGATAAGGAGACTGTAGAGCAGGAAAACATGTTTTTCTTAATCCCCCTATTTAACATAAGGTTTTAGTCCTTTGGGGAGGAGGAGCCATAAGGGGCAGAATGGCAGTATTCAGGAGACAACAGGATCTGTTCGTATATTGAAGACAATAGTGAGTGATTCCTAACGATATTTACACAAACATTCCCCTACACAGAAACATTCAAAAGCACATGCAAGCAGATATTTCTAATAGTTTACATTACTAATCAAGCTTTATTTACTTAATTGATTTTCTCCGGTCTTGTGAATGAACACCAGAACTCAGTGTATGCTAGCCTCCCAAGCTACATCTCCAAATCAAATTATTAATTTGGATATACGGATTTAACATTCACTAAATATTCTCTTTTCCTTTTTTTCTCATATAAATAGTTTATTTTTGTGAATCAGAGAAGGCATGAAGAGATGTGTTATGGTAAAATGTAAAAGTACATGACAATTTAAAACAACTGTTGCCACCAGCTCCTTTATCTTATGTCTGTTATCTGTGCTGGCAAGCGTCCCTTTAAGCTCCCACTCCAGAATTTTCTAAATAGCAACAGGACGTGAAAATAGTTCTTCCTCAGCTCATGAAATCTGGTTCATCCCTGACTCTGCAGCTCTTGCAGGGGATCCAACCCTTGAATTCCCAGATTTTCCCATCCAGTGATCAGTACTGCTCACAGACCACTCACCATGGAGTTTTGATCAGCTGGGTTCTCATCCTTTGTATTTTAAGGGTTAATTTATGGAGAATGAGAGATGTTGATTATGTGAGTGGATGAATGGACATGAGTGAGAGAATGTGACATGTGTGACAGTTTTCTGACCAGCTTTGTATGTGTTTGACATGTTTATCAACTATGATATGCTGTGAGTGGAATCTTAGGTGGACTTGGTGCATCCTGGGGTTTCCTGTAGTCTCCTGTTCAGTCTCTGCATTCACCTTTAGTAGCTACTGGATGGTCTGTTTCTGTTAGCCTCCAGGGAAGTAGTTATAGTGGGTCTTATTGGTTACTGATGGTAATAGTGAGAACTACCCAGTCTCTGTGAGGGGCTGCTCTCACTGGATCCAGAGACAATTTCAACAGCACTCTATCTACAATGAACATTAGAGATCTGAGGCCATTGCTATGTTTTACTGTGGTGGAGACACAGTGAGGAGAGATCCATGTGAACCCTATAAACCACTATACTGATTTTCTCTCTGCTTTGTGTTTGCATTTGAAGATGTGAGCTCACAGTTTCCTGCTCCTGCCACCATGGCTGCCCATGGAGAATCCTCCTTATAGACCCACCCAGAACAAAAGAACAATTTGCAGATGTTAATTCTGGAGAGGTTTTTCCTGAGTGCATGAATCACCATCCTCAGAAACCTAGAGTCTACACTGAGATCAGTGACAAGGAATAAGAATAAATAAGACATAACAGGAGGTAGGGAGAGAGGGAAGAAGGGAAACAGAAAGATGGTTGAAGAGAGAGAATATAAAGTTGGGCAATATAGATTGGAAGGATTTGGGGGAATGATCAAATACATTGTATAACAAAATATTTTAATAGTTGAAATAAAATCAAATAAATATTAATCTATGAGGTTGAAAAAATTCTATTTTGCTTTGTTGGGCTTGAGATACAAACGTTGAGAAAAGAAATTTTTAGCCAAATATTTGTCAGCCATTGGTTAGTCAAGATCCTCCTTTGATCATCTTATCACTGGATACAAAACACATACCTGTTTCATCGGGTGTCTAGGATGAGAAGAGTGTTCTTTATATAGAATAGCTATGTCATAAAATTAGGATCATAAAATTAGGCTGGGAAACATCAAATGAAAAATTTCCTCATGCTTTTCTCTTATTACTTGTATGCCAGCTGCTGAATTGAAACTGATTATTTTGTTTTGTGTAGTGATTCCTGGGGTTATTGAATCAATATGTTTAAATGCTTTCAGTTCCTAAGAAATATAATGAGGCCAATCTAAACATCCGTGTCCATTTTTATGTGCACATGCTTTCATTCCAGTCTGTTACACACCTATCAGAATTATGACTAGAATGTTGTCCAGCTCCTATTGTGAAAAGAAGGCCATTGAGAGGGCAACATGTACATGTGCAAAGGAGCATAGAGCTCATGAGCAGCCATGCAGCAGAAGTGCATATCCACACTGTAGATCTGGTTGAGTCCTACACATCAGCCAGACTCTGGTTCAGGAGCGAATCCAGGGAAGATCAACCTGATGTATGGGGAATGGAGATGAGGAGGTGATGCTGGCACCTCAGCCATTTGGGGCCCAAAGGAACCGGTGCCAAAAATGAACAGCAAGGGAGGTGACCGCATCCATCCATAGTTTTCTCCTTGCATTTACTCAAGTATGACCCCATGAAATAAATTAAACCAGAAGAGAAATGATTTGATCATTTAAGGGCCAAAGTGGAAATAACTTTACATCATCAGCTTAACGTATCTCATTGCTTTTATGAGGTCTCCTTGGGTGGGAACACCACAAAACAACAATGCCACATTTTACAAGCCTTCTTAGCCATAACAAACACAGTTTCTCTAATAGTAGACTTAATTACTCCACTGGACCATTTGGACCCAGCTCTCGTTTCTAATAGGGTTGTGTCTATTCTAAAGGTTCTCCTCTTGAGACTGATCCACAAGCATGAAGGAAGTCATACATTCTCAGTGGAACTGAAGAGATGGGAGTATGTACATGCAACTATGGCACCACAGACCAGATATCAGACTCCTCAGCTTCCCATGGCAACTACAGACAAGGATCATATATTTAGCTTGAGGAAGTTAAAATAATATCTGCATGATTGCCAAGGATATCAATTAACACACCCCGAATCCAAATATACAACATATATGCACACACAATTTTGTCATGTTATTATTACTTCTCACAGAAAAATCTCTGATTGTACCAATGCTTTCTTTAATGTTTATTTTGTTTTTTTTTTCAATAATGAGGATAAATGTTGGGACCTTGTTAGTGCTACCCTCACTGTGCTATGTCCTTAGTTTAGTTTTGTTACATTAATTTATTCTATACTTTCATTATTTATTAAACTTTATATTAATTCCATTTTAAACTATAAAATCGCAATTTTCATCTCAAAACTTCCTATGAGTTTATTGTGTAATATGTGGAAAGATAGGCTGTGGAAAGTGCGTATGGAAAGTAAGCACTACGGAATAAATTAAAGTTGTTAAAGTTTTATTACAAATACTATAGGAATAATATTTTAATGAGAGTATGTTCACTTTGCTACTCCATTTTCTCTCAGACATTTGCACCAGTAACTGCTGTCCCGAAGTCTCACACATAAGAGCATAAGCTATGCAAATATTGCCTTCCATGGCTCATGAAAACCAGCTCTGCCTTGGCCCCGCAGGTCAGACCAAGGACTCTAGCCCTGTCTTCCCATTCAGTGATCAGAACTGAAAACAGATTGATCAACATGGGATTGTGGCTGAACTGGGTTTTCTTTGTTGTGTTTTTAAAAGGTAGATAACAAAGAATACTGAGTGTGTGAGTAGGTGTGAGTGAGACAGACAGTAGGTATGTGTGACATTTTCTAGATCACGATCCTCTCTGTTTGCAGGTGTCCATTCTGAGGTGCAGCTGATTGAGTCTGGTGGAGATTTGGTGCAGCCTAAGGGGTCATTGAAACTCTCCTGTGCAGCCTCTGGATTCACCTTCAGTGACTGCACCATGTTCTGGCTCCGCCAGGCTCCAGGAAAGGATCTGGAATGGATTGCTGCCATAGGCGGTAAAAGTAATAATTATGTAACCTTTTATGCTGATTCACTGAAAGACCGATTCACCATTTCCAGAGATGATTCCCAAAACATGGCCTACCTGAAAATGAATAGCCTGAGAACTGGGAACACAGCCCTCTATTACTGTACAGGGAACAGAGTGAGGAGTCTTCAGGATGAGTCTAGACAAAACCTTCTGGCCAGGTACCCGTGACAGGCAGGGGACACTCAGCACAGGCAGAGCCCAGGTGCAGACATAATTGATATTTTTTCTTTGTTATGTGCATACCCTCTCAATCGGATGCTGTTCTGGGGATCCTCTTTACAATTTTATATACTGTATGAATTGATCATTTCTCTAAAAACAGAAAAGTCTTGTTTTATTTTACTTTCTTAAATCAAATAAACCACCTTGTCTCACTTGAACAAAATGTAGCAAGAATTTAGGAGGGCAAGAGTGACTCTTTAAAGTCACCAGGATCAGCTGCTGGGGAAGTTCAGGAACCTCAGACTGACTTTTCCGTCATAGTGAAGTTTGGACAGACCCTGAATTAGTACAGTGTTAGTAATTCAGAGGGAACCATGTGTAAGGGGGGATCAGGCTCAGCCCCAGGTAAACTCAGAGCTCGGCCCCTCATCTGAAGGTAAGGAATGAATGGCTTACTGTGTTGTCTGGCCAGTGTCTTTCCTGTGTACTCGTATTCTCAGCTCCCAATATGATTCATTAGGTTATGAATTTATTCTCACTATATTCAGAAATTTCCTGGTAAATCAGCCTCTAAGACTCAGAGAGTGAGCAGTTTTAAATAGACAACTAAGAAGCAGATGTCTCCATGTTGGTGATAAAATGAGAATATGCTTCTACAAACACTGAATCAATATTTCAGAGAAGATATTTTGATCATGTGAAAAATTTTGATAGGCATTCTCAAATAAAATATTAAATGTTTCCAAGGGAGTCTCGCTGGAGAAACAGAGTACTGTTAAGTATATCCCCATGAGAAGCAGTAGATTGTCAACATAAAAACAAATCATTGGCATCTTTGGTGTTTCTCTGTCTTGTAATGTTAAATCAGAGCATTGTTTATGATGTTTATTTGCTTTATTATACAGGATCTTTGCATATATATTATGGCTTCCACTTTTGGGTTTTTGTGGGATTCCTGAGTGTTTGGGTGTGTTTGTCTCTGCATCTATATGCATTTCTTGTGCTTTTTTTGTTAGCTCATTTTCTGTTTTATTCCATTCCAGTTCGTTCATTTTATTTATAGTATGTTCTTATGTTATTAATAGTTACCTGGCTATTTGTTTCCTAATGAGATTCCACAGAAATTCTCTGGCTCTGGGTGAGAGGGGAGGTAGGGAGGAGCTGGGAGGAGTAGGGGAAGGAGAATGGGAACTTATAGTCAGATATATTGTATAAGAATCTATTTTTAACATTATAATTCTGTTCAGGTATCAGACAGACAGCATTAAAATACAAGCTCCACTTCTTACTGGTGGTTAGGTAAGCTTTGTAATATATATGAGCTGGATATCTTTACCTCTAAATTATAGGTATTCAAAGTCAATTTCGACTTTAGAATGTCATTACACATAGAACATGTACATATTCAATACTTGGCCATGATTATACATAGAAAGCTAATAAGCAGAATTATTATGTTGATGTCTTCATCCTCTCACGGGGAAGAGGCATTATAAAGTATAACGTATTTGTACAAGAACATTCCTACAGTAGTGCTAAGTGGATGATGAATAGATAAGAAAAATGTGTTCCATTTATTCTCTGGGAATAGATTTGCTATACTATAGATAAACTTCACAGGCATTATCATAGGTGAAAGAAACTAGTAGAAAATCCTTCACGTTGTACAAGCCCATTAATAGGAAACGTTCACAACAGGGAGATCTCTAAAGACAGATGTGTGTTTGCTCAGAAGAATGAGAAGACAGGCATTGATGGCAAAAGAATACAGAGCTTGTTGGGAGGTGATGAAAAGTTTTGAAATTGTGGAGATTGTTGCATGGATCTGTGGCTGCATAGATACCATTGAGTTAACCTGTGTGCACAATTTAAATGAAATTTCATATCACTAAAGCTGTGAAAATCAGTGTTTCATAGCAAGTCAGATTTGGATTGACATTTTATTACTTGCAATAGGATTTTTTCTTTTATTTATAATTTTTTTTAACAGAGCAACAACTGTTCCCTCTCCTTCCTGTCTCTCGAACAACCTTCCCCCAGTATCGAGGCTGAGCAAGTGTCCCTCCCTAGGGAATGGGCTCCAAAATTCCAGGTCATGCATTAAGGATAAGTTTGTTCCCATTGCCATAGGCCCCACAAACTGCCCCTGCTACACATCTTTCATTCACATTCAGAGGGCTTAGCTCAGTCTCATGAATGTTCCCCAGCTGTCAGTGTCAATCCAGGGTCATTGAACTTCCAATAGCTCTGGCAGGCTGTCTCTGTGTGCTTTCTCAACACGACTTTCACTCCCTTGCTCAATAATCTCTCCTTCCTCTCTTCCACTGGATTGAGAGCTTGACTCAGTGCTTAGCTGTGGATCTCTGCATCTGCTTCCAACAGTTATCGGATGGAAGTTTTATGATGACAATTAGGGCGGTCATCAATTTGATAACAGGGGAATCCCAGTGCAGGCTCCTCTCCTGCTGCTTAGAATCCTAGCAGGGGTCCCATGTGCGGATTCTTGGATATTTTCCTAGAACTTGGTTTCTCACTAACCCTACACTGTCTATCTATTTTGCTGTTCCCCTTCTCCCTGTCTCTCCTCCATCTCAAACATCCCATTACCTCATGATCTTTTCCCAGCTCCCCTTCTTCCCTTACCCCTTCCTGCTATGATCACAGTATACTCAGGAGATCTTACTTCCCAGAGGGATCCATGAATGTACCCCTGAGGGTCTCTCCTGTTACCTAGCTGCTCAGGGGTTGTGGACTGTAGCCTGGTTGTCCTTTGCTTTGCGAATAAAATCCACTTGTGAGTGAGTACATACCACCATTGCCTTAGTGGGTCTGTGGTAATTCACTCTGATTTTTTTTCTAGTGATATCCATTTGCTTGCAAATTTCAGGTATCTTGAAAAGTCTATCTTCAATAAGAGAAAAAAAAATGTGAAGAAAAGCCTAAAAAAATAATTTCTAAGTATAATACCTGTAGGACGCCTGATTTGCTTAACCATTTTCTCTTCACATAATTTATTTAGAGCCAGATCATGTGAATGGCAGAACTGAGAATTTGGAATTTTACACTTAGTCCTTGTCTCCATATTCATAGCCTTCCCCATTCCTGATATTCTGTCTGCAGTACAAGCCTGTCACAGAGCACAGACCTCCACTAACATGCCATCACCTCCCACAGGCCATCTCCATAGGGTTCAGCCTGTTGCTGTAGATACATTGTTGAACCATAACCATAATTGTATATGGTACTAGGGAATCCCAATAGATTAATACCTGTGAAACATTTCTTTACTGAACAGAGATTACTCAAGCTCCTGTATCATTAAATTCTTCCAACAATAAATATGGTGTTTTATTACTAATATGGATTGCATTATATAGGAATTCTTTACAATAATGGTGACTCCATTGGAAAATCACACATCAGAACCTTTGTTAGAAATGAGTTCTAGACATGATTGTTTCTTTTTTAAGTATACATGCTCATTTTTATGCAGTCAGTTTGTCATTTATAGGGGGGAGAAAACCTCTGCCATTGTCACCAGTGTTAGGAATTGCAAGGGACTGAGAAAATTTTTCTGATAAGTGACAGCCCATCTTTGGGATTCTCTGTTTCAGTCTTTGGGATCCCGAAAGGTGTTGCACGAACTCTGGTTGTATTAAATGAAACTCAGATCCAGAAATCAGGGAAAAGTTGGAATATGAGAGAGAAAACAGACCACAGTCAAATCTCACCCAGCTGTCTTCCAGCTTCCTCAGCCTCCTTCCTTGTTGCTTCTAAGGAATGAATCTGTCTTTTTATGTCTGCCTTAAATGCCCTTTTTACCCAGTTGTTTCATATCCAGGTTAAGATTAAAGGTTCGAGTTACTACTATTTGATAGCTAGCCTTGAACTCACAGAAACACAGAAAGATCTGTCTCTGGAGTTAGAGGACTAAAGGTGTGGGTCACTACTCCCAGCCCATAGGTCACCATTCACTGTCTTTCCCTGTGCTGGGATTCAAGATGAGAGCACCCTCTGACCCTCCTGCACTGACTGAGCATGGATCTGTTCTCTGATATTCCAGACTGGTTTTATTAAATACATAACATATCACCACCGAAAGGAGCCTTCAGGCAATCTAGGCTGAGTGACCAAAAATCCAAAATCATTTCACATCTAATCTGGCTCTGTCTAAAAAGTTCTGCACCTCAAACCCAGAGATGATCTGGACTCTTTATTTGCTAATAAATTTCCTTTTTTCCTTTAAAAAATTTTCTTCAATTTTTTTTAATTTTTATATGACAGTTTTATCAACTCATGAAATTTAGTCATTCTCACACTCCTTTCTCATCCTGCACATCTCTTGTGAACAATCTTTCCTCTGTGGGTCCCACTCCCTGCTCGGTGACTCTATTTGTGTCCCATTGAATCTAATTAGTATCTTAGGAGTCAGCATGCGTGAGAGTGGTGTTAACATACCACTTAGATATGCCAAGCTATACCTGTTTTTAGCTATACCACTGAGGAAAATGGTGCCCCATATCCCAAGGTCGTTATTTGCCAAAGATCTTTCAAAGATGAGTGAAGTATCATGACTCAGCCTCTGTTCATTCTGAAGGAATATTTCTAGGTATCTGTTAAAGTAAGTTTAAAATATTAATTTACAGTAATAGCTAATATATTGAAATAAAACTGAAGTTTGTAGACACATATATACAGCTACTAAATTTATAACAGGTCCTTTACACCACCATTCATAGAACTGCAGGACACTATGTACAGAAAGAGAAAAGCCCCATTTCATTACTACTTACTGGGAAGCAAACACAGTAAACACATGAGGGAGATACAGAGGCGTGGACTGTGGTAAGGACAGAGATGGACAGTTGACTCCCACACAGGTAAAATGAGGTACTAGATGTAGTGCTTTATAGTAGTGAAGACAACTAGAATCTAAATGAAATAATCATTCATTATGAAAGAATCAATGGAAAAGGATGGAAATTATACTTAACACCAATGTTGACTAAATATGAAAATCAAACTATACTCATAGCTCATAAATGTGGACACATGCTGCATAATCATTACTGAAAAGAAAACATTTCTCAGGAAACACATATTCCAGGTTCATACATGAGAAGTCTTTTGGATCTCACTCTGGACCATCTAAACAAGGAACTGTTACTATAGACTGTGACATTTGAATCCTGTACATCTGTATGTCAAGTCAGCAGAAAACATTCTGGATAGACAGGATCCAGCCTCTCTGAGAGGTGTATGTTTCTCATTGAATTTAACATTAGGTTATAAAGATTTTTATCTATGAGAGCCAAAATAACACAGCAATGGGAGGTTTCATGAATATTTTATTAGGAAACCTGCACAGAATAAACAGCTCCCAATGTAGAGGTAATGTATAATAGAGAATCTAGACTAGGGTTCAGTAGGGATACTAATGGTACTCATAATAATCAGGAGACAGCTGAGTAAATTCCAGTAGTATGGTCCTGACCATTATGTAATTTATAGGAAGAATATTGGAAGCTAAGAATGTACGCTTGTAACAACATCACCAATTTTAGAAGAGACTGCTGAATGTGCCTATCTGGGAACCAACTACAAAAGCAAGTTATAAGGACATTGCCTAGAGGATGCCTCACTGTCTTTGTTGACCTCCAAGAAACACAAAACAGGCTTTCCAACAGTGAATTTAACGGTCTGTGTATCTTTATGTAAAGTTAGCTGAACACAGGTACCTTCTAAAAATACTCATCTTTTTCTATTGCAGTAAGACCATGTTTTTGCAGAGTGTATTAAACCTAAATGCAAAAGAAACACATTCTGATTGTGAAAGTAGCATTACATGCTTGTGGAAATAACCAACCAATGTCTGATTTGACTTTAAGTATGACATGCAACCTATATTTGATGCTACTTTGGTTACTAGGAACCTGAGCCTAGGTATCCAAGCGACATAGGGAAAAACCTAATACTGCTGTTCTACAAAAGAGATGTAGTAGTAAAATGGCTCGTAATGATATTCTGCTACACCCATATATCAATGTTTTGCTAAGTCATTATTATATGATCTGTCTTCTACAGCAGAGAAGAAGAGATACAGAGACCCACAATCAGATAATACACAAATTGAGGAACTTTGGAATACTCAGCCTTATAAAGGGTTTCTCCATGCAAACCACCCCCTAAATGTTCAGGAAATCCTGCAGAATCAGAGATTGATAGAGTATAAAATTAAGAGGGGATAGAAGACACCAAGGAAAGAGGTATTCTAAACACAAGAGGATAGATACAACATGTATACATTCAAAAAGCCCGAGGTAGCACAAGGCTGAACCTATGGGTCCTTCAAACTGAAAAGAGAAGTAGACATATGACCCATTCCTAATGCACATGCTATATCCAATACATAGACATATGACCCATTCCTAACACACATGCTATATCCAATACATAGACATATGACCCATTACTAACACACATGCTTTATCCAATACATAGACATATGACCCATTCCTAAGGCACATGCTATATACAATATATAGACATATGACCCATTCCTAAGGCACATGCTATATCCAATACATAGACATGTGACCCATTCCTACTGCACATGCTATATCCAATGCATAACTACGTATATACAGAAATTTAGCTGTATTACTGAGGAAACAAGTTACTCTTAGGAGCTGGCCTCATGCCTATCAGTCAAAAGCCAACAGAAAACATATTAAAGCATCTTTGGAAGGTCTTTGTCTCATAATATTATTTCAGGGATTTTTCTTTTTCAGTTTTATCTCCTTGTAATTTATTATATAAAACAATTAAAATTAATTGCTTTGTTCTCTCTTGTAGGCAAAGTTTTACTTAGAAGGCACCAGTGCAGGATAGATATTTATTAAAATATAAACCAACACTCACAGTAAAGGTAACAGATTATAGTAGCACCTGAACAGGGACTGGAGTCTAGAATGGTGGACGAGCGATGGACAGACAATGGATTCCGATCCTGTCTCTCCAGCATCCAGGAACCAGGAAGGGACTCTTGTGTCCCAGAAGCCCCTTATCAATGGGGTTTCCACGCCCCCTTCAGGGGTCTGGGGCTCTGAATAAGTTTCTTTGGACCATATCAGCCGACACCCGAATCCCACTACACTATCTCTCTTCCCTTCTCCCATTGATCTTTGGCATATATGTATTGCTTCTGAATATGTGTTTTCATGGGATTCTGTAGTGTGCAAATGATCCAGTGCACCTGTAACCACTTGAGACAGTGTCAAATTCAACAGGTCACAAAACAAAATACATGGCTTTCTGGAGATGACTTGAAAGAAAAGACCATAAAGTGTGGAGCTGTCACAGAAAAGTCTGTCAGTGTTAACTCATTCAGGAGCCAGGTCATCCTGAAGCTGAGCTCTGCTATCACTGAAGACACAGTTTGATTACTGTGCTGCAGACACAGTGAGCAGGTTTGCTGTGTGCTCAGAAACAAGCCCCTTTGAGGATTCTCAGGGCCAACAGGGGGTGCTGCAGATCCAAATTTCACCAGAAAAGGATGTGATGGGTGAGAAAAACATCTGGAGAGTAAGAAAGCTCTCTGGGACTCTAAGGTTTCCTGTCCTAGTCTCAAATAATGTCAGAGACCATATGATACCCGCCATGTAACTACTGACAAGACTCCAAACATGGTACAGAAAAAATTCCTTGTTAAGCTTTATTTAACACATATGTTTTATTCTTTATACATGAACATTAAAGGAGTGACAAACATCAATTACATATATATGTAAGAAGGCCACAAACGTTCCAACATTTAGTCATTGTTATCACAACCATTATTATCATCATATGTAATTATACTTGCGGTTTCTTTCCACTGGAAGCAAGTCCAGTATAAAATTTTTGACCACTGCTGCCCAAGGTCCAGACACACCTGCAGCTACTTGGCTCTCAATAATGACTAAACTGCTTATACTGATTATATGTTGTTTGGCCAAAGTCTCAGGCTTATTCCTAGCTGTTTTAGGTTAAATGTTACATTAGCAACATTTATTGATATTCAGTCCTATAATTTTTCTTTATACTGCATCCTCCAGCTGATAGTTGAATAGTGATTTCAACATAAGCTTTTTAGGACTTGGGAAATATGCCAATAGACAACTTATTTTTAATTTTTTATTTATATTTTTATGTCATTTTTATTTATGTATCCCCTGCTGTCCCTCCCTTCACTCCTCCCAACTCCTCCTAGTCAGCCTTCAGCCTCACCCCTCCCCAACCATCTATCCCCTCCCAGAAAAGGGCAAGAAATCCCAAGGTGGGTCAGCTAAGCTTGGCACATCCATTCCAGGAAAGCCCGATTTCCTCATCCAAATTCATTGCTGGGTTAGGTGTCCCTCTTCAGGGAATGGGCTCCAAGGTGCCAGCCCAGGCACAGAAATACACTCCGATCCCACCCTTTGATGATCCACATACTGCCCATGACAATCAACAGTTGCCTACCCTTGGATGGCCTAGCTCCTTTCACCAATGAATCTCCAGCGGTTGTTCTTGATTCAATGAGTACCCCAGAGATCCAGCCAGATATCACTGTGGGAATTTTACTCATAGTCCCTATCCTCTTGCTCATACAGGCCCTCCTCCCCTGCTCTCAATTGGACCAGGAGCTTTACCCAGTGCTCAGCTACAGATTTCTGCTTCCACCTCTATTCTTTGTTGGATGTAGGTTCTGTGATGACATTATTCCATAGGCCATGGAAGTGTGACCTAACCTGTACCTAAGTTATTTCAGATTCACTGAATGGACATATATTGACAGAAATCAATTAAAATTGTGATTGAGAAAAGATAGTTAATTTGACCTTAATATTTTGATTACTGATAAATAAAAGTACTGCTCAAATGTTTTCCTTTACCTTCTAAATTTTTACCATTTTTTGTGATAACATTTTTTTTGAGGGCATAACATGGCCTATAGTATGAACCTGTTGTACTAAAGGAGTTTACATGCAGCCAGAGTTGTCATGGTAGTGAGGAAGATAACAATGCTCAATATTAAAGCAACAGTAAGTCATTTAGACCTACTAAGTACATTAGTAATTTCTTTCATACCATACATTAAATAGGCATCTCAGCAAAATGTTCCAGGTTAGAAAATTAATGTTTAAGGCTTTCTGTTAATAATAAATGAATAATAAGAGTTGATATAATTATCTGATAACTTTCTGCTAACATTGGGGTGCTAGCATTGGGGACCCAAAAACCTGGAATGTTGATCAAATCCAGAAAGAGCAGACTGCTTCATTTGTTGTCTAGGCTCTGTAGGATCCTCAGATGATAGAGATGTGCAGTCTGTGAGACTGGACCAGGATGTCAGTTCTGAGAACACAACTAGGGATGGTGCTGATTTTCTGAATTGTCTGTAGTTGGTTTGAACAATAACATAGAGAGGTGAGGAGATTTGAAATAATTTTTCATATACCTTAAATTTTTCCTCATAATTTAAGCTTTTATATTTCAGACCTTACAGAACCTTCATACATTAAATTACTTTCTCAGACCAATAAATCACTTACTCAAACCTACACAGGTTACTTAAACTTTCCTATTTTTAGACCTTGACATAAATTGTAATAACTTTAGACCTATTTTAGACCTTTCTATCTTGCATCCCTAATTTTCCTTGACTTATTCTGAGTGAAAGACAAACCCAAGAGAATTAACTAAAGGAAACCTAGGGAACACTTAGATTACTCTCCCTTTTCATCCAGCCTCCAGTGACCAAGGGACTGGGGCATCACAAGGGAATTCCTAGCTGTGGTGACAATTATGAGGCTGCCTTTTCTTGGACAATCCCTAGAAGATGCCTTTGTCCTGGACAGTCTCTGAGAAGAGCGCACTCTCAATTGTCAAGCTCATAATTATCCTTTCGATACCTCTATTCCTGACATGCCAGTTTTCTCTTCCTGGAGGGCCAGCCTTCAGCAGCACAGGGCTTAAAAGAAATCCACAGAGTCAGCAGGTATTCACCTTTTTTGTCTGATAGAGGTATAACTTCATTTTCTGAGTGTATATAAAAAAGGAACATACATGCACACATACACACATACTTATATGCACACACCTCCAGCATGTCTGAATGTCACCTAGGTTTTTCATGAATGACAACCATTCAGCAGGTTATTGAAACTGAAGTATAACTGCACAGTTGGCAAGTGCAAAAGATTACCTATACAGCTTCCTGTTCTGTCTGTAGAATGCCAGAAGCCATCCCCAGCAGGCACTCAGATTGAAATACATTCAAGATTAATTTTAATAAGAAAAACTTAATGTTCTAAAGAAGGCTATTCTTTAATGATAACTCAGACTCAAAATATTAACAACAGTGTATCATAGTAACTATTAAAGATTTTTATGTTACTCTTCTGTCCTTTTATCGATCAGAGATATTCTCAGGTCATATACAACTACACCTCCAAGGTATTTAGACTAGGTCACAGCTTTCCATCAATATATATTAATGATTTATAATCAATTGTAAATGTAGATTATTGATTATTAATTACCAACATAGATTATGATACAAATAGTGATTAAATAACAATATAGATTATTGATTTTTAATAATTTCGGAATCATTACAATATTCTTTGTCCTTTTCCAGTAATCTTCAGACTTTTAATTATTCACATTCTTTGCTGCCCTAAGAGAGATTACATGCCTTAAAAATGGAAAAGTTGCTGCCGTCCATGAGGATATGCAGCAGATGGCAATTGATGGTTCAGGTGTTGACCCACCAGACAAACAAGTCTCTGATGGTGGGATTTCACCAAGCAAGACTTATGGGACCACAGACTCAGGGCTGGTTTCCTTTGTCTGTAGTTTTTCTCATGTGCCACTACATTTCCCCCTAAAAATCTATGTATATCCCTCACTGCCTTGTATGTTTATTTCAGGTATATATTCTATATTTTGGGCACACATATAGCTGTGGTTGGTAAGAATGAAGATTTCTGCTTAGTCTGTAAAAATGTTACTGAATAAAAATAGTACTAGAATATTTTCATAAACTCATACTAACAGAGGAAAATAACATTATTTTCAGCTACAGTGACACTATTCTCAGCTACAAAGGCAACTTTTGAAATATTTAGCTGGCTTTAGAGCTTATAGAAAATCCAAAATAGACTAGTTGCCTCTGAAGATGAATTCTTTAAGAACAAGTTTCCAGGTTTCTGTTTGCTGAACAACTGTCAAGCTGATAACATTAAGACACAACCTCACACAGTAATTAACTTTCTGCACATACTTCTATCTAAAGGTTCAGGGAACTGTTATTGTTTAAGTTTTGAATTCAATGTCATGTACCCTGATGTCTCTCAGACTACACGCACACCCAAGCACTACTCACTGGCCAGTCAGTGTGACATTCCCAGCCTGAGAAAAACTGTGTGATTAGAGAGGCTCTCTTTCTTCTTGTTTGCTCAGGAAGTGCTGACTTCTTTTGGTATGCAACCTTATGAAATGACAAATATATGTATGTATCTGAAAGAATGCTGTAAATTCTCAAAACATAGCAGGTATTGAGTTTCCTATGCCCACCACCATCATCAAAGCCACCACCTGTAAATCGATCTGATAATCTTGTGACAACATGAAGTCTTTTTCTCAGGTCAGATATTTATTGAGTTTAGGTCCTGATGTTGCATCCACAGCATCTGCACAGAGCTCAGGAAAGGGTATGGAAGTCACTTCCTCAGACAGGAGTAAGACTTGAAACTAATTATCCTGTTGCCTGAGCCAAGTGTCCTCTACCATCTTCTGCAGCTCAGCTAGATTCTTATCTAAGAAGTTCCCTACTCTTGAATATGCAAATTACCAGAGAATATGATGATAAATACAGGGATGTCTACACCATACAACAACATATTTTTAGTGTTCTCTTCACAATCACTGAGCATACAGGTCCTCACTAGGAAACAGAAGTGGGTTTTGTTCCTCATATCAGTAACTACAAATAAGGAGCTTCCCACTTCCAAACATGAAGAGGAGACAGGTGCTGAGGTGACAATGACACATGCTCTGACTTTTCTCCACAGGTGTCCACTCCCAGGTACAGCTACAGCAGTCTGGGGCTGAGCTAGAAAGACCTGAGCCTTCATTGAAGATGTCCTGCAAAGCTTCCGGCTACACTTTCACTGACTATGGAATACACTGGGTGAAGCAGAGGACTGGACAGAGCCTCGAGTGGATTGGAGCTATTGGTACTCAAAATGGTAATACTGCTTCTGCTCAGAAGTTCCAGAACAAGGCCAAACTGACAACAGAAAAATCCTCCAGCACAGCCTACATGGAACTCAGCAGCCTGACATCTGAGGACTCTGCAGTCTATTACTGTGCAAGAGACACAGTGTTGCAACCACATCCTGAGTGTGTCAGAAACCCTGGGGGAGCAGGAAGCTGCCCTGGGATTGAGATGACAGAGAAGATTTGCCTGGGGAGTTACTCAGAAATAATCATTCTGAATGTCCTTTGGTCTGTCACATTGCACAATCAAATTTTCAAAATTACAACTTTTAATAAATTAGGAAGCTCTAGTATAAATCAAGCCTTGACAATCTCTTCACTAATGACTACCCCTATTAATGTGTTTCTTCCTTAATAAAGCAATAAAAAATGAAAATTCTGACTATGCATTTTGATAAAAATATCTGTGTATTCTGAGACCCTGGGACCCTATTTGGGAAACTTTTAGTAAACTAAAATATGAATGTGACCAGTACAGTGCTCTAGTAACATCTGAGCATTCAAAAATATTTTCATAGTCTCAAGTGTTACATGACACCAGGTGTATAATTTTCTCTTGCTTTGTGGTCCAGCAGAAGTTTTATTCTCTTAGAATGTGAGATATATATCAAATTATTAATTACCTCATACAACAATCATTAATCAAATCAATATATGCACATGTTAACTGAGGTAGGTTTTGAGATCATACATTATTTCCTGGTCCCATATGTGCTTCCTTCCAAGTCTCAGTAAACTGTCCTGTACTCTCAAGCATCTATAAAACATGGACCTATACTGATAGAGCATTAAATCACAATTCATTAGATACCTGGTGGTATCTTTGAAACAGGGCACTGGCTGTACCCCAAGCAGGGTTCTTGAGACCCCAAAGCCATGCCTCTTGGTCTCTCTCAATCATGTCTGAATCTCAATACATCTGTTCTGCAGTGTGTTTGGTTTTGTCTCTGTGGAGTACTTGTAAACCATCTATCAGTTTCTATCTATTACCTCGTTTTATCCCCAGTGGTCACTGCTAAAGCTAGGTCAAACAACATGTATAAAAAAGACTGGATTTCATGGAGACCTGAGGATATCTGAGGCTCATCTCACCATTCATTCTCCAAATATCTACTCATGTCACCATGAAGACCTAAGGAAAGCTTCAGTATGGCCAACCTTGTGTGACTCTGAAGACACACTTGTAGTAGTGGATTCACTGAACCAGCAGGTGGCACTGTAGATCCATCAATCTCTAATACCTAAATGGTAGACTCTGATAAGAAGTGTGTGGATTTCATATCCAACAGCATTAAATGCAGACTGTGATGCCGTTAAAATTTGAGACCTCTATGTTATAATATGTGAGAGCATCTTAGTTTAATAAAATCAATACATGAGGTCAAATTGGAATGTATGGGCTCAAACTGGAATCCTATTGCCAATGGATAGGAAAGTAGGGCATGAACCATCCATTACTACAGGTTGATATTTGGGTCTCAGGACTAGGGAAAACATTTTGAGAAAAATTGTTCCCAGAATACGCAGATAATTCCATAAGGGAGTCCATAGTTCTGCTCATCACAGGTATGAAAAGGACAATGGTAGTCTCCAATGGCCCGTGCTATTGTCTGATGGAGGAAGGAGGTCACTTCTCAGTATCAACTGTTATGGTTGATTCTGAGGAGGATCAGATGGCCCATGAGCCATTGACATGTGAATTATATTAACAAACCTGGTGTGGTGACATGGCTCTCAGAGGAATAGAAGAGTTCTGTCTGCACAAGTATCAGGATGGAACTGGGAATGTATTTCCCCACACAGGTTTAGGACTTGGAACTCACCGCCCCAGCAACTAACACAGAAAACCTCTACTGTCAGCACCCCCTCCAGAATGTGACTCGACTCAGTATCCTATTGAGACAAGTGACAGAAGAGAACAGGGTGTTTTTGCCTTCACCAGGCTACACTTGAGTCAGAGCATCTAAGGTCAGGACTGTAATGAGGTCCCCCACGCATCCATCCAGATGCCACCAGAGAGGAGCCTGTCACAGTCTCTGTCACATCTGGAAGGCACTGTTTCCTCAACACCATACCTCTCTGGATCTGTTCAGTTTTGAAATTCATTCGCAGAAATAACACCAAATAATGAGTTACTATGGTCTCCCAACCCCCACTTTGTTTTATTATTCCATATGCATTCTGTCTCCGTTACAGTTATACTTTTTATTTAAAATTTAAGATTCTAGAGTTGAATATAGTTTTTCAATAACACCTAATTTTGTTCTACCTTATACAAAACCACCTTTGTTTATTTCTCATCACTACTTCATGTTTGAACCATTCTGTTTCTGATATTTTACCATCTTCTTTTATTTAATCTGTAGTTACTAAATCCTTTTCCTTAATTGCTTAGACCCTAGTGGCTCATTGATTATTTCTTGGCTTCTACAAATCACACTCAGAAAGCATAATATTCAAGTCTGGGAACCACTTATGAGAGGGAATGTGAAACATTTGTGGTTTTGGTTTGGGTGACCTCACTCAGCATATTTTTACATTCTCATTCACTTACATACAGATTTGATAATTCATGTTTTAGCACTGGTTTATATTCTTTTGTCTATATATCCCATATATTCATTATCTAATAATTCCATACTGGAAATCCAGCATAATTCAATTTCTCAGATGCTGTAAATAGAACAACCATAAATATGCATGTGCAAGAAGATGCAGCGTCATTGTGTTCAGGCATAGGGGGATATATCTTGGACACAGCCTAGTTTTATTTATTAATTTTTAGTGAAAAATCCAAACTTAATTTTAAGTCACTACACTAGTTTCTCCTTCCCTCGTGGTTAAATAAGGATTATTGTTTCCCCACATCCACACCTGCATTTGCTGTGACTTGTTTTCTTGTTTAGAATCATTTTTATTGAGGTAAAAAATGTAACACTGACATTTTACTCTACATATCACTGTAAGCCAAGGGCTATGGTTGCAGAACGTAGAGACAGCAGCCTTGAATTGTACTGATAATTCTCACTACTGGCTTGGTTTCCTAGTGGAGGAAGGAGCTATGCATCCTGAAGAGAAATAATGGACATCAATGATCTCACACTGCACTAGACCTTGTAGTGTGCAATATCATCCTTCTAGGCAGATAAACACCCTAGTGGCTGACTGGTGTGCACTGCCATCTGCTTTCTAATGATATTATGATGAGCTATATAGGAAAGATTGATTTCAGGTAAATATGTTCATATGCCCATGGCTAGGGATGATACAGCCCTAGGATTCTTATTTACCTTTCTAGTGGTCAAAATGTACAACTGTCTTATAATACCTACATTTATATCCAATAGACGAGTGTTGCTCTTAGACTTGATCACAGAAGCTTCTATGCACAGTGGAATGATCAATACAGACATCCACGGCTGCTCAAAGGGCTGAGAGTGAATACCTGAGAACTCAACCATAGTCGAGTCATCTATATCAACCCAATGCTCAAGAATCACCCCCAAAAAATGTGATTGGAAGGAATGAAATATTCAGAATATGAGGTAGGCAGGCATAAAATGTTATGTTCAGGACCTGAAATGGCCATTGTGCATGCAAACTCACAGCAGCTATGGTTACCAGCAAAAGATCTTCACAAAGATCTTTACAAACCTTCTGTTGTGCTTTGTAAATACCTATGGATTCTTGATGCAATCCTATTGACAGACATGCCATTTATTACCATATGTTAGTTATAAAATGTGCAATTCACATTGATGAGCAAATATTTCTAAAGCATGTATTAAGTTATTGATCATTTTTGTCACTGGTTAGTATAAAATCTGCTGTAAATGAAAATATTGTATATATCTGAAAGAAGGCTGTAAATTTTCATAACTTAGCAGGTTTTGAAATATTCAGTTACCATAATTCAATTACCACCATTATCACCACCTATTAATGAGTCTGACATTCTCATCACAAAGTGGAGCAGCTGCCTCAGGGCTGAAATCTCTGGAGAGCTTAGCCCCTGATATTACACCCACAGGGTCTGCACAGGCTTATGAAGAGGTATGGGTACATTTCTTCAGAGGGGATTAGGACTTGGATCTCAGTGTCCTGCTGTCTTACCCAGGTATCCTCTCTCATTCTACAGCTGAACTAGGTCCTTATCTAAGAAGTTCCCTGCCTCATTAATATGCAAATCTCATGAGTCTACTGAGGTAAATACAGGGAAGCCTCCACCCAACAACAACATTTGGTCAGTGATTTCTCCTCAGTCACTGAGCACAAAGGTCTTCATCATGGGATGGGGCTGGATCATTCTCTCCCTTCTATCAGTCACTACAGGTAAAGTGCTTACCTGTCTGAAACCTGAAAGGGGGCAGGGACTAAGGTGACAATGGAATTAAATTTGTCATGGTCTCTGTCTCTCTGCAGGTGTCCACTCCCAGGTGAAGCTAGAGCAGTCTGGGCCTGAACTGGTGAGGCCTGGGGCCTCCTCTGTGAAGTTGTCCTGCAAGGCTTCTGGCTACACCTTCACTAGCTATGGTATTAGCTGGGTGAAGCAGAGGCCTGGGCAGGGCCTGGAGTGGATTGGATTGATTAATCCTGTAAATGGTGGTACTAAGGACAATCAGAAGTTCCAGGGCAAGGCCAAACTGACTGTAGACAAGTCCTCCAGCACAGCCTACATGGAGCTCAGCAGCCTGACATCTGAGGACTCTGCAGTCTATCACTGTGCAAGAGACACAGTGTTGCAACCACATCCTGAGTGTGTCAGAAACCCTGGGGGAGCAGGAAGCTGCCCTGGGACTGAGATGACAGAGAAGATTTGCCTGGAGAGTTACTCAGAAAAAATAATCCTGAGTGTCTTTTTTTCCTGATTTTTCCCCATTAACTTATAGTGATTTTTCTTTTTGCAAAAAGATATCTAAGAATCAAATTTAATCTGACTAAGATGCTCATAGAGTATACCATACATTGTCAGTATATTCACCTGAGACCATCTCCATTGACATGTTTCTTCACTAATGAAGCAATTAAAACAGGCAGAGGAATACCTAAAACTAAGGTCCAGTTGAGGGGTTATATGGAATCCTAGAATAGTAGAAGCTTCTTAATATATAAGCACATATGAAAGAAATTTAGATGAAATTACTCAATAATGGGGCAAACAAAGTCTCAACAAGACACCTCTCTATTCTAAACAAACCTTCTAGGTCTTTGGGTTATATCTACTCAGTTTGTTCTCCAGTGAGCTCCCATGAAAACTCCCAAACCATCCATGCTATTGTTAATGCTATTGGTTGCTTTCCATACGGTGATGGCAAGGACATCTCTGAAGATCTCATCTTCAAAACTCATTGAATATGGAGAAGGTGAGCCCAAGCCTGCATAGAGCTTTCACTCTACTGAATATTGCTCAAGATACTGGAGTATACTCTGTATGCTGCCAACAGAGGAAAATAAACACCTAAATGTGGTACAGTCCAGCTACAAACCCTTAGGTCTACAATCATAACCTCCCTGAACCATACAGGGATGCAACAATGGCCAAAGGCATGAGGGATGAACCAACCACTATCACATCATATCTAAGGCCAACTTCATGAGATGGATCCATTCCAAGACAGGGCTATGGTGGCCAAGAGCCTATGTCTAGACAGGTGAGACATAGAGGAAAACCAAATATTCCTATTCTGCTAATGATACAGCAATGAACTAACTCCTCATGACATTATTAGTGTCTTGCCTGGCCATCATCATAGAAGCTCCTTACAGTATTGGGTGAGCACAAGAAAGAGACCCTCAAACCTGCAGTGAGAACTTGGAACATCCTAATGGGATTTCTCCATCAAGTCCTTCCCTCAGGGCTCAGGGAACCCTGCAGAAGGAGAGGCTTAAGATTCTAAGCTTCCAAAAGGAATGTAGGACACCAAGGAGACATGGCCTTTCAGATGCAATAGGACTGCTGTAGATATGAAATGCATGTACTGGGCCTTCATAGATCTAAGGCAGATGGGGTAGCAATGCTGAGGGGACATTGTGGACACAAGCCTATAGTTGGTAATTATCATCTCAGGGAACTGATTTTGAAAGGTTAATATTTATTAAAAGTTTCATTACAAACACTCACTGATGTAAGGGATTAAAAAACATGCCGTTTCTGAAAAGCTGGACTGGTCCATGCAGCTGAAGTGAGTCACATCCTTCCTCCATGAGCATCAGAGAGCAAACAGGAAAAAAAAAAAAACAAAAAAAAAAACCCAGCTTGCACCTGTTCTTAAACTGGCTTTCTGCCATGCCTTACAACGTAGCCTCAAGGCCCAAAGGCCATGTTTCTAGGTCAAGGTGATAATGTCTACTTTCCATGACATCTCCCCCTTTTGTCTAAAAAAGTTCCAAACCTAAATATAAAACTATACACAATAGAAACAGTTATAAGGTGATGTCCAGGAGGAGGAAAAAGCAAAGAACATAAACAAGGTCAAACTACAACTAACAAAAACAGCAAACTCGAAACATAGATTAAATGTTCAGAATATTGGTAAGTGGCAAGATACAGAGATTACTCCAAAGCTGTCTATCTGGAATGTGAATCTAGTACTTAAATTTTTGATTCCTGAATAGTGCTATTCTGGCCCTTATGGCCCCTCCTCCTCCCCAAAGGACTAAAACCTTATGTTAAATAGGGGGATTAAGAAAAACATGTTTTCCTGTTCTACAGTCTCCTTATAGCTGCCACCTGTTGAGTGCTAGTCTTTTGGGGATTTCCAAGACCTTGGGTGGGCCGAACGAGGGGGCGGGGTGTGAGGGAGTCAAGAAAGGAGAAGCTAAGTGGGGGACCAGGAGGGAGAGAAACAGTACTAAGATGTAAGGTGTACTAAATAAATCTCAGGTCTCTCATTGTGATCCTGAATGATAAACCCTAATGACTCCAGAGTGCAGATTATTTAACCTCGATGTCCCTTGCCTGGACAAGACTTGAACACTCCAAAACCGGATGTGATAAGTGGAGGTCTCACCGAGATCCAGGAAAGAGGGATAAGCGGACAAGGCTCACTGGTGAAGAGACCAGGGGAGGATCTGGGAAATACCCAGGAATAGGCGCCTAAAGATAAAAATAGCAATATAAGAATAAGAATATAAGAATAGAAACATGGGAAACTCAACCTCGCAAGTTCGGCTGGCTTCCGAACTCCGAGAGTTATTAAGGCAACAGGGACTTTTAATAAAAGCTCAGACCGCACTCGCTTTTGTAAAAACGATAGGGGAGATTAGTCCATGGTTCTTGATGGGAAGAAGTTTTAACGTTTCTGATTGGGTACAAGTTAAGATAGACTTACAAAAGACATTGAGAGATCAGGGTCCCAAATCTCTTTCAGTATTTACCTTCTCTCTCTGGAGATTCATAAAAGATGCACTGCTCTCTAATCAGGTTAAAGTAAAACAACCACTCATTGACCTGGAGCCTGCTTTTGAAGAAGAGCAAGAAATAGAGACCCAGGAATCATTTAAAGAAGCCTCCGATTCAGATTTATCTGATCTTGAATTGGAGAAGGGGGCTTCCACTGTCTCATCCAGTAAGAGTAAAGGAAAAGGATGGATGGCAGCAAATAGTTATGATTCAGACAGTGAAGAGGAGAGACATTTTGAGGAGCGCTCCCTTGTTAAAGACACTCATAAATTGACTCAAAAATTAAGGGATTTAGAAGTGACTGAGGTGAAGGGGCCAGTTAGTCCTTCCGCACCTCCGCCACCCCCATATAATTGGGATAGACCGGAAAAGCGGCTGATGCGGTGGAGAGAAGATAGGGAAGAAAACAGCCCTAAGGGAGTAATTTTCCCAGAATTGCAAGCTTACCTGGTTACAGAGGTACAAGATGCCCAGGGCCAGACTATTCAGCAGCATGAGCTGCTCACCTTTAAAGACCTGAAGCAGCTCAAATAGGCTGTTTCCAGTTATGGCCCTCATGCCCCTTTCACCCAATCTCTTTTTGAATCTTACCAAGGGTCATTTTTGACTCCTAGTGACTGGCAACAATTGAGTAGGACTGCTCTATTGGGCGGAGATTATTTAATATGGAAAGGAGAATTTCAGGGAAAATGCATTGAAATTGCCCACTTAAACGCCCAGGCTGGAAAACCTGAAGTTAACATAGAGCTGCTGACTAGCACTGGAGCGTATGCTAGTAAACAAGCGCAGATTCAGTATGATGCCGGCACTTATGCTCAGATTGCTGCTGCAGCAAACAGAGCATGGAAAGCCCTGCCTAATACTGTGGCTGGTCAACAATTAGCTAAGGTCTTAAAGGGTCCTTCAGAGCCCTATGCAGATTTTGTTTTTGACTGTTGCAATTAGCAGAGAAAATACTTGGAGATGTTAAAGCAGCTATGCCAGTAGTTAAACAACTGGCATTTGAAAATGCCAACAAGCATTGTAAAGAAGCCCTGTGACCTCACAAAGGAAAGAGTCTTGATTTTATGATTAAAGTCTGTAGAGATATTGATGCAAGCTTTGTGCAGACACAGGTTATGGTTGTTCCAATTAGCAAAGGATTGAGGGCAGGAAAAACAGAAAATGAAATGAGGAGAAGAGTTTATTTTCAGTGTGGACAGCCTGGGCATTTAAAACATGATTGTCCAAACGGTTCACCTGCAAGGCATGCCCCTAGAATTTGTCCTCGTTGTAAAAAGGGACAGCACTGGAGTAGTGAATGTCGCTCGAAGTGGGACAATCAGGGAAACCCCATCCAGCCGGAAAACAGGGTGAGGGGGCCGCTCCGGCCCCGAAAGCCAATGCATATGGAGTTTTGAGAACTACAGCACCCCTTCCAGACAGTGGCAGACTGCATCACATTCCAATAAACAATCGGGCCAACAATCCTTTTCTGTCAGAGACCTCTACCGAACAACCCTAGGTAGCGCAGGATTGGACCTCAGTGCCTCTGCCAGAATGATATTAACCCCCTCCATGGGGCCTCAGGCAGTACCCACAGGGGTTTCTGGCCCACTTCCCACGGAGTCAGTAGGACTGTTGTTAGGAAGAGGCAGCATCACTATTCAGGGCATAATCGTACATCCTGGAGTGATTGACTCTGATTTTACTGGGGAGATAAAAATCATGATGGAATCCAAAGGGGGAGTAGCAGTGATTGAGCAAGGACAAAGAGTGGCCCAGCTGTTACTTCTTCCTTATCTAAATACTAATGCCTCTAGCACAGCACCTATGTGAGGTGATAGGGGGTTCGGCTCCTCAGGAGGGGCCCAAGTTTATTGGGTTGCTCAGATGTCCTCGTGACCTCAGCTCACCCTTAAGGTGAATGGTAAAGAATTCTTAGGAATTCTGGATTCTGGGGCTGATGTTTCGGTTATTTCCACCCTCTACTGGCCCAAGAAATGGCCAAAGGATGAAGCTACTGCTATACTCCAAGGTTTGGGACAAGTAAGGCCAGCCCACAGCTCCCAAATTCTTGATTGGAATGTTGGAGAGCATTCAGGAAAATTTCAACCTTATATAGTTCCCAATTTGCCCACTAATTTATGGGGACGGGATGTACTAGCTGCTATGGGGGCAGTGCTTACTACTCAGGCTCTTGGGAACAGTAACCCTTTTGTGACCAATAGGATGTTGGACAAGGGATGGACACCAGGCAAAGGGCTTGGCCATTTACAACAGGGGCGCCCTAAAGCGTTACAACCTTGGGATGAAGTTACTAGGAGGCCTGGAGATAGAAGACGGCTTGGTGAAGAACCTTTTTTCTAGGGGCCACTGTGATTAGGCCTGAACCCACACCTATAATATGGAAATCAGATTCCCCAGTGTGGGTAGAATAGTGGCCCTTGACTAGAGAAAAATTACAGGCCACACAGAATCTTGTCAAGGAACAACTGTCGGTGGGACATATAGTTCCTTTCACGTCACCTTGGAATACTCCTATATTTGTTATAAAAAAGAAGTCAGGAAAATGGAGGCTGTTACAGGATCTTAGAGCAGTTAATGCCACCATGCAAATTATGGGAGCGCTGCAGCCTGGACTACCTCATCCTGCTGCTATACCTAAAGATTGGCATTTGATTATTTTAGATTTAAAGGATTGCTTTTTTACCATTCCTCTTGCTCCTCAAGATTGCCAGCGTTTTGCGTTTTCTGTCCCCTCACCAAACTATAAAGAACCCTATAAGAGATATCATTGGATAGTTTTACCCCAAGGCATGGCTAATAGCCCCACATTGTGTCAAATGTATGTTTCTACAGCCTTAGAGCCAATTAGAAGCCAGTTTCCCAAAGCCTATATAATTCATTACATGGATGATTTCTGGCACATTCTTCTCAAGAGGCATTGATGGAATTGTATGATAAATTACAAAAAGGATTAAAATCAGTGGGTCTCGTTATAGCTCCTGAAAAGGTTCAATTGATACCTCCTTATAGTTATTTGGGTTATGTTATTCAAAAGGTGGGTATTGCCCCTCAAAAAATACAGTTGGCCACCTCCCAGTTAAAAACCTTGCATCAGTGGCAACAATTCCTAGGAGAAATTCAATGGTTAAGGCCCTCTTTTTAAATTTCTACAGGAGAACTTAAGCCTCTTTTTGAACTCCTAAAGGGAGATGCTGAGCCCACATCTACCCAGATTTTGACTCCTGAGGCCAAAAAGGCCCTTACTAAAATAGAACAGTCATTACAAGATATGTCAGTACAACAGATAGATTATGATCAGCCTTTGCAATTTTTAGTTTTGGCCTCTAATTTTGCACCTACCGGTGTTTTTTGGCAACAAGGTCCCATTTATTGGGTACATCTTTCTGCGTCACCTAGGCGCACAGTTATTCCTTACCCTGAATTAATAGTTCAATTGTTATGGAAGGGTAGATGCTTGGGGCAGGCTTTATTTGCCAAAGATGCAGATATAATAATTTTGCCCTATACCCAAGAAATGGTTGCTAATTTGATTCAAAATGATGATTCTTGGTGTTTGTTTTTGTGCACCTTTAAAGGACAGATAGTTCAAGCTTATCCTAAACATAAAATCATTCAAAGTTTTAAATTATGCCCTTTTATCTTTCCCAAGATAATAAAGACCCAACCTACAGCTGGGGCACGTCTACTTTTCATTGATAGCTCCAAGACTGGAAAAGCAGTTGTTGTGGATGGAGATCATATAGAAAGCATAATAGTGCCCCAGGCCTCTGCTCAGTTGATAGAAATTACTGCTATGATACTTGCCTTTCAATTATATCCTGAAGAGCCCCTTAATATTTATATTGATAGTGTGTATGTATTGAAGAAGAGAGAAATAGGGGAACAGAAAAAGTAATCAGAATATGGCGCATTAAAATATTTTCAATAGACATAGAAAAATCAGAAAAAAGAAGAAAGAAGACAGTATTTTTGCTGCATAAACCTCACATCTGCCCACCCGATGAGACTGTCAGTGTTCTATCTCTGTTTAAAGTGTTCTAAGTGCACCCTTAGACAAAGAGATTTAAGCACTATGCACATGTGAAATGCATAAGGGGCCGTGTAATGAGATAAGATAATCTTTGGATTTTAGCTGTGTACTTTTTTCTCTCAGTAAAGAACATTTTCATTATTTTCTTTAAGTGTGCAGAGTAACTTATCCTGAAAATACACATTATTTCTATGTCAATATCCTCAGTTACATTACTTAATACTTGTTGCCATGAGTCAGGCACGAGAAACATCTAAATGAATTAGTTGTGCAGAACTGAGGAGCAGGAGCTTCCACTTTGTGGTTTTCCAGAGATTCCTCAGTGTGTGATTGTGTCTGTCTCTGCATCAGTGTGCATGTCACAAGCTTTTTCTTTAGCTTGTTTTGTTGTTTTATCCTCTTCCAATTTGGTTGTTTTAAAATTTATATGATATTATATCATATTATGTTATGTTATGTTATGTTATATTATATTATATATTATTAACCCTTGGTTTATTAAAAAGAAACAGAAAGGTTGTGGCTTTGGGTGGGAGGGAGGTGAGGGGGAACTAGGAGGAATAGGGGAGGGAACCTGTAATTGGAATATTACTGCATGAAAAAAATGTATTTTCAAAAAGAAAAATACTAAGAAAAATCTGAAAGAAATATTTGTAATATAATTCCCATAGGACAGCTTATTTGCTTTGCCATTTTCTTGCACATTATTTGAAGAGCCTGTTCATGTTAATGGCAGAATTGAAAGAGAATTTGGAATTTTACAGTTAATCCTTGACCCAATTTTCACAGCCTTCCCCATTCCTGACAGTCTGTCTGCAGTAAAAGCCTTTCACAGAGAACAGACCTGCACTCACACAGTCACCTTCCACAGCCCATGGTCTCCACAAGGTTCAGCATGATGTTGTAGAGCACTTGGCTTTGGATAAACTGTTGAATCATAACCAGGATGAGTTATGGTATGAGGGAATCCCCATAGATTAATACCTGTGAGATGTCTCTTTACTGAACAGTGATTATTCGAGTTTCTCTAGCAGACAATCCCTCCAACAACAAATATGTGTGTGACTAATATGGATAGCATCATGCTCAGAATGCCTTATGTTGAGTGTGATTTCCCTTGGGCAATGGTACGAAAAAAGTTTTGCAATCTTATGCTGAATTAAAGATGCTGCTTGGAATATCCTGTGTAAGCTCAAGAAAAGTCAGCTAACATCATGGAATCATGAAGAGAAACATTCCCATCTGTAATTATAGTGCCCCCAACATGTGAATATGCTCCTAATCTCCAGAGGAAATCAAAACTCATTACATGGAACATCACATCAATCTACTCATGTAGCCTTAAAGTCTTTGCGGGGAGGGAGGCAGAGGTGTGGAGAGAAGATATGATAGTTGGGTAAATTCATGAGTCTGGTGACATCTTATCTGTATCACTTTCTGTCATTTATCTGTTGCTCATGGGCATGTTAAAAAACATTAGACATGTGTGTCTCCAGTAACTGCAGGGTCTGCTCTTAGTTGGCTTTTAGTTGGCTGCAGGCTAAGGAGCTGTGTGTCTCCAGTTGTTGCAGAGGTGTTCTTAGTTAGCTTTTATTTGATTCTTAGTCAGCTGTAGACCAGGAGTCTTCTTAGTCTCTATTTGTCACCTCTGGATTTTTTACATGTCACAGTCTCAAAACTATAAACAAAACCTTCAAGTAAATAAAGATATCTCCCTAAGAGTGTTAGGGGTAGTAACTTCAGGAATTTTCCATAGTAGCTCAGAGCTATACTCCTGGGAGAAGCCCTACATGATTCATAAGAAAAATATTATCAATCCAATATCTCCAAATTGTACAAATATTAAAGGCCCCCTAAGTATGCGACAGGTGGATATAAAACCCAAAGTTGGCAACAGTGGTCATTATGTGGCTCAGCTTTGCTTGATCCTTGTCAAACAGCTGAGGTTTGCCATTTCCATCAGATATGGCTGCTCCATTTCCCTCTTTTTGTTTGTTAAAAAGATGACCCGAAAGACAAGAATCAAAATAAGCACAACTCCCAAGAATATACACAAATTAACAATTGTAGACAAAAGTTCTGTCCTGAAACAAAAAAAGTAAGAAATTGTAAAAATCTTTTTGTAACCTCAGAAATCCAGGTGGATTCCAATTGACCTGAGTTAATGGCCCTAATTTGTTGATGCAAAGACAGAGTGTTAATTATGTTTATAGCTAGTTTAAAATTATTCCATTGGCCATGGAAGTGCGATCTATCCTGTGCCTAGGTTATTTCAGAAGCACTGAAGAGAAGTAGATTGACAGAAATCACTTTAAATTGTGATTGAGAAAAGATAGTTAATTTGACCTTAATATTTTGATTACCCATAAATAAAAGTATTGTTCAAATGTTTTCCCTTATCCTTTAAATTTTTAACATTTTTTGTGATAACATTTTTTGAGAGCAGAACATGGTCTATTGTATGAACCTGTTGTACTAAGGGAGGTGTACATGCAGCCAGAGTTGTCATAGTAGTGATGAGGATAACAATGCTCAAAATTAAAGCCGCAGTAAGTCATTTAGACCTACTAAGAACATTAGTAATTTCTTTTATAGCATATGTTAAATAGGCATCTCAGCAAAATGTTCCAGGTTAGAAAACTAAGGTTTCAGCCTTTCTTTTAATAATAAATGAATGATAAGAGTTTATATAATTATCTGATGACTTTCTGCTAACATTGGAATGTAAGCGTTGGCCCCCCCCCCCGCAAAAAAAAAAAAAAAACTGGAATGTTGATCAAATCCGGAAAGAGCAGACTGCTTTATTTGTTGTCTAGGCTCTGTAGAGTCCTCTGATGCTAGAGATGTGCAGTCTGTGAGACTGGACCAGGATTTCGATTCTGAGAACACAGCTAGGGATGGTGCTGATTTTCTGAATTGTCTGTAGTTTTTTTGAACAATAACATAGAGAGGGGAAGAGATTTGAAATAATTTTTCATATACCTTAAATTTTCCTCATAATTTCAGCTTTTATATTTCAGACCTTACATAAACTTCATACCTTAAATTACTTTCTCAGACCCATAAATCACTTACTCAAACCTTCACAAGTTTCTTAAACTTTCATATTTTTAGACCTTGACTTAAATTGTAATAACTTTAGACCTATCTTAGACCTTTAAATCTTGTATTGGTACGAGAGAGATGTATCTATGTAAAGAGAGATATATAACTGTATTTAGAGAGATATAACTGTGCGGAGACAGAGATTTTTAGAAAGAGATATTTAAAGATAAAGTAAAACAGAAAGTTACCACCAAAAATAATTCTTTATTTACCCGTCAGATAAGAAAAATCTAGCCTTCACTGCATTTGTGGACTTTTTTGCATATCTTGGATGTAGTCTTGGAGTGGGCTCTACCAAAGGGCACCAGTAAGAGAATGGGGCTGTTATGAAGTCACAGAAAGCAGCTGAGTCTCCTTCATCTTGATCTTCACATTCAGAAACACATCAAAGGAAGAGTTGTTCTTAAGGCTGACTTCTGTGTTAGTAGACGTGAAATCCAGGTATTATTGTGATGAACATATAGACGGAGATCAGGATCAGGACCCAAATATAAAAACAGAATCTATAAAGACATTGTCTAGTGGATGCCTTCCTGTCTTTGTTGATCTCCCAAAACCACATAACAGGCTTCACAACAGTGAATTTGATGTTCTGTGTATCTATTGGTAAAGTTAGCTGAACAACAGCACGTCATAGGAACTACTCATCTTCTCCTACTGCAGCAAAGCCATGAGGTCCATAATCCTGCCTGATTTTATAGTGTATATAAAACTAAAATGCAGAATAAACATATTCACATTGTGTATAAATAGGATTACAAGCTTGTGGAAGTAACCAACCAATATCTGATTTGACTGGAAGCCCACTATATGAGATGGAACCCATATTTTATCCTACTGGGGTGACCAGGAACCTGAGACTAAAAATCTAAAGAATAATAGGGTAAAATAAAATACTGCTGTTCTACAATAGAAATGTAGCAGTAAAATACCCCATAATGACATTCTTCAATATTCATATATAAATATCTTGCTAAGTCATCATCACCAAAGCTTCCTTCTATGATAGTTAAGAAGAAATACAAAAAACCACAATTAGATAAAATTCAGAGTGAAAAACTTTGGAACATGCACCCTTAAACATGATTTTTCCCTTTCCTAAATGTTCAAGAAACCCTGCAGAAGAGAATGTGGATAGAGTATCAAAGCCAGTGGGTATGGAAGACACCAAGGAAAAAGTCCTTTGCAGTACGAGGTTTCTGGCCCGACTTTTCAGGCCTAACCTCAAGATTTAGGATCCACTGACCTACAGACCCACAGACCCACAGACCCACAGACCCGCAGAGACACACAGATGCTTTCAATAGTTTTTGGCTGATCGGCCTAAGGCCCAGCTAGATCCAGAGAGTGACAATGGAGATATGCCTGAGAACACAGCCAGCATTTCTACCCAGAAAGATCCATAAAAGAGGGATTAATCATCCCCTTTAATTCTTTTTATCCCTATCTATATAAACCCATAATACAAATGTTGAATTAATAAACAGATTAACCACAATATAAATTCCCTCAATCCTCATCACTTCCTAAGTGTGAAAATATTTTCCATATGTGGAAACAGAATTGTAAGTACAGTATTTTTTTGTAGTTAAGGTTTGTGAGTTATCTGCCTCATGTGTAAATGCAGCATTTGGGTAATTGCATTATGAAGCAGTAGTATATCTGTTTCTCACATGTGCTCTCTCTGGCAACTGACTTCATCACCAGTGGCCATTGCTAAAACTAGAACTCACACACCCAGAAATAGCAGTGAGATTCATAAAGTCAACATGTGAAGCACAGCTCATCATTCATCGTTAAAATATATACGTAGAAATGCCAAGTGCATTACAAAGAAGACAAACAAGGTTTTATAGTTTTAGTGAGAGGTTCATGTATGTGAGAACTTAAACAAGTCAGTTCTCAGAACCAGCAGGGGGCACTGTGGATCCATCAAGTCTCTAAGAAGGTAAGGATTTTGTGCATTGAGAAGATTTCAACTGCTTCATCTCATTGTCAGTCTCATGATTATACAAATTACAGACTCTCTGGTTGTAAATATAAGGATATTCATAAAAGAACCTGCACCACATTAGAGCTCTTATTCTACAATCCCAGAGCACACAGGAGCTCACTGTGAATGAAAGTCAGATAAAACTCTACCTGGTGGTACAGTTATAGATAAAGGTATTGCTAGAATCAGGGCTGTTGGGGAGTCAGATACTGAAGTAATAATGGCATCTTTTCTGCAAGTGGTGTTCATTCCAGTGTTTAGATAAGGAGTTTGATAAAAGTCCTTGAGATTCAATAAAAATTTTCCTGCATTGATTTTTTTCAGATATCTTTACCATTTCCTATTTGAATTATGTGAGGCAGAACATGACTCGATCCAGCAAAGACAGAATGGATTCTCCCAAGAACTAGTGAACAGTCTACAGAGAGAAGGTCCAAGATAGAATCTAACCACACATAAACAAATCCAACACAGTCTGTATGATACTCATCAGGCTGACATCTGAGGACTCTGACATTTATTACTGTGCAAAGAATATTGTCACAGCACACATCTGATGTATGTCAGAAACACAGAAGGAGTAGAGAGTTGCTGTGGGGTTGAAAGAAAAGAGAAGATAAACCTGAAGATTTTCTAACAACCTGTGTTTATGTATGAAGGAAAGGAACAAAAGACTAAAGACAAACTGTATTACATTAAGAATTTTCATACTAATACTGTATCCAAGGTTCAGAGGATAGAAGTTTTCAGTTCATACACTTGAACCATTTCTTACTTGAGTGATATCAGTGTACGCATGTGTCTACCATGAGTCAATATTTTAGATTAGAAAGGTTTGATCACATTTTACATCAATATCAAGTCCTAGACTTTAGAAATTTTTAAAGCATAGGCTCTGATATTAAGCAGTGCCCACTGATGAGACAACAGTAGTCTATTCCACTCTAAATACCCTGCTCTGTAATCACAGCATGTGACAGAGCAGTGAACACAGGAACTTAACACCTTTCTCTCCAGTCTTTGGGAGGCATGGGCTGAAGCAAATCACAGTGACCCTCGGTACTATTTTGGGTGCTGTTTAATATTAGTGTTGGTGATTCTTGCCATATTCATAGAGGAATATGCGGCAGATGTGTCTGTAACTTCCTTAAGAGGTTAGTTACTCACTGGAGACTCCAAGGAAGTTCAGAAAAATCTCTAAACAGATCTTCCTGCATTTGAAACCTCTGCACACTGAGGAAACTGTCATGTATCAGTCTGTGAGAGAATAAGTGTGGAGATGTGAGCCAATATCCAGAAACTATATTCCCCATTGATTACAGCAGGAAATCTATTCCTAATGCTTAAATTCTTACTTAGGTGCTATTTAGCAGAGTAAAATATAGCACAGTTACAAAAGGAACTTCTGGGGATTTGTGATGAATGACAACAGTACTGTGAGGAGAATGAAGAATATTGCACAAAGTAAATGGAGATTAATGAAAAAGCCAGAAATCAATGTGTATTGTAGTCACTGAAAACTCCTGCTCACTTTCAAACTTACGGAATCAGATGAGCCCAATTATAATCCTAATATTACCTTAGTTCAGTAGTACAAAATTATAGTATCTTTCTGTATTGTCATAGAGCCCAGAATATTGAGAATGGATTACTTTGCAAAAATGGTTTTCTACATATGACTTAAGCGTGCAGTCCTTTCTCTTGAGACCTATGACAGCCACTAGCATTCCATGTGCTGAATTGTGATATAAATCCTTATAGATATTACTCAGCCCTACAGATTCCAAAATGTCAATATATGTATAGTTTATATTAATTATTAGCAATGATTCTATAAAATTATTAATAGTCATTAAGTGATTATATAAAGCACTCTCTGAAACAATATATTAAACAATTAGGTTCCTGAGGGAAAGCTGGACTGGTCTATATAGAGGCAGTGGGTCTGGAGCAGACTGTAATTGATATTGCATGTACCAGGTCTTGAATTGGCCATGGCCAAGTCCCATATATGAGTCTTCAAGTCTCTAAGTCCACACCTATAGTTCAAGTTAATAATGCCTGATTCCCAATACAAACAGAAATCCACCCATCACCCTGAACTGTAAGGAACAATGTTCTTCAATAATGTGAAGAGGCTGTTTCCCTGTGAACCGATAGTCCACAGGAAATCCTATCAATTCTGACCAGTGGTGGAAGAGAAGACCTACCTACATCAGTCACTTTCTAGATGCTTCTCTCCTGCCACATTAGATGCCTCTGATTTATAACCTCATGTACAAGCAAAATGTACTTCAATATCCTGCATGTATGCTGTATGTATTTTGTAGCTATATTTAGATATTTAAACATATATGCACACATATCCATAATACTGTAATTAGATTGCCTCATTTCTGGGAGCACATTCCAGGTTCATCCTTCTTTCATGAAGATATTCCCCTTTTGAAAATCTTAACTAACACAAGCCCTGTCCAGAACTAAGAGAACTCTGTACTTGGAAATGTAGACATGGAGAAATAAAGTTATTTAAGTAACACATCCTCCACCCATGAGGATTCCTGTCAAGCAGATCTTCCTCTATTTCTTCCTCTAAGTGCATGTGAATGGAGATCTGGAAACAGATTGAATCCCAGTGTGTATGTGCTTCATTTATACTTCCTTCTTAATGTCAGTATCTTTTTCTGGAATGGTTAAACTTTCTGTAAGTATCACAGTGGATTTTCCTCTTTCCATTGACCTCTTATTGGCATGTTTCATGAATTAACACATTTACATATGGGGGCTGCATCTAGGCTTAAAAGTCATTGATGTTCTCTGACATCAGGTTCTCTGTTCCAGGTATAGTCTGAAGAAGGAAGATAAGACTGTTCTCACCTATTGTCAACTTACTACAGTGGGACCTGATGAAGCTGTATCCAAATGTCACCATGGAGGAGCCTAGAAGTAGGGGTGTCATTGATGATAGTAATGATATATAGCTTAAGGTCATTCTCTTAAACATCCAGTCAGTATTTCCAGGCTAGTAGCCATTTCCCCTGCAGGAGATTCTGAGAGCAAGGAAGTTTCAGGATGTGTTAGTGCTCAGGGAAACTGTAAAATTCATTGTAAAGCGTGACAAACCATCTGCACGGTGTTCAGAGGCCACAGGAGACAAAGTGGAGCCAGGATTCCCCATGTGAGGGATGAGTTGGGGTGGGTGCTGAGGAATTCTGCATTCTGTGATTTTCTTTCAGGAGTTTATGAGCTAATCTGCAACTGCTGTGATTGACCTCTGATGTTTCCATGCTAAAGAATACCAAAAATTCTTTGTTAAACTCTTTATAGGGCTGTAGTTCCTTGTTTTTATATTCAGCTTTTCTTTTCTCTTTAAAAGCATTCTTACAAATTACAAACAATAAATTCTGGTCTTTGATTCTCCTCCCAACTCCTCTGAGATCATTCTCATGTCCTCTTGTATCCAACTCTGTACCCTGTCTTTCTCTGTGTAGGATAAAATTAATAGACAAGAAAAGATTTTGAAAAAAGGTTCAAAAGCAAATGAAGATAAAACAATAAATAATCTCAACTCATGACACAAAAATCCTAAATTCCCTGTAGATTAATAACTTCTGTTGCCTAAGACAAGATATTATGTCTTCTTGATAAAATAATCTATGGAAAAATACATAATTTATAACCATAATTTGTTTATTGTGATGTTCCTGCAATAATAGTCTGTGGGAAAATATTAATGAAGTATATTTACTTTTGGTGATGTGGGTGAGTCTCTAAGTATGTAATCAGTTAGAAAGGCAAATATTAACTGCATACATCTGAAAGGTTTAACATTTCTCATCAGTATCATCATCATGATCATCATCATCATGTTGTACTAAGGTAGTTGTACATGCAGCCAGAGTTGTCATGGTAGTGATGAGGATAACAATGCTCCAAATTAAAGCAACAGTAAGTCATTTAGACCTACTAAGAACATTAGTGATTTCTTTTATAGCATATGTTAAATAGGCATCCCAGCAAACTGTTCCAGGTTAGAAAATTAATGTTTCAGCCTTTCTGTTAATAATAAACAAATAAGAGTTAATATAATTATCTGATAACTTTCTGCTAACATTGGGTTGTCAGCGTTGGGAACCCAAAAATGCTGGAATATTTATCAAATCCAGAAAGAGTAGAGTGCTTCACTTGTTGTCTAGGTTCTGTAGGATCCTTAGATGATAGAGATGTGCAGTCTGTGGGACTGGACCAGGACATCGATTCAGAGAATACAACTAGGGATGGTGCTGATTTTCTGAATTATCTGTAGTTGATTTGAACAATAAATAACAAAGAGAGGGGAAGATATTTGAAATAATTTTTCATATGCCTTTAATTTTTCCTCATAATTTAAGCTGTTATATTTCAGACCTTATGTAGTATGAGGTTTCTGGCCCAGACTTTCGGGCCTAACCTCAAGGTCTAGGCCCATAAACCCACAGACCCACTGACCCGCAGACCCACAGAGACACACAGACACTTTCAGCTGTTTTTGGCTGATCAGACTCAGGCCCA
This sequence comes from Phyllotis vaccarum, assembly GCA_033318265.1. Lineage (NCBI taxonomy): Eukaryota > Metazoa > Chordata > Mammalia > Rodentia > Cricetidae > Phyllotis > Phyllotis vaccarum. The sequence continues at coordinate 82,236,809 of JARWLC010000016.1, forward strand.
GACATATCATTTGCTAGCTCTCTACCCTTCATCTAACCCATGTCTCTTGTTCAGCCATGGAGCTCGGTACCTTTCTTTAGAGCAGCATAGTTGTCCTCTGCTTCCTCTGGCTTCTCTCTGGCCTTCCCTCTCTGGCATTCTGTTCTCAAGAATTTTCTTAGTCTGGTAGCCCTGCCCACACTTCCTGCCTGCCTTTGGCCAATCAGCGATTTTTATTAAACTAGTGAGTGGGACAATTATTTACCATGAAACAACACAATACCCCTACAACCTTACATAAACTTTATACCTTAAATTACTTTCTCAGTAATATAAATCACATACTCAAACCTTCACAGTTTACTTAATCTTTCATATTTTTAAACCTTGACATAAATTAATAACTTTAGACCTATCTTAGATCTTTCTATCTTGTATCGGTTATTTTCCTTGACTTATTCTGAGTAAAATACAAACCCAAGGGAAGTAACTAAAGGAAACCTAGGGAACTCTTAGATTACTCTCCCTTTATTATCCAGCCTCCAGTGACCAAGGGACTGGGGCATCACAAGGGAATTCCTAGCTGTGGTAACAATTATGAGGCTGCGTTTTCTTGGAAAATCCCTAGAAGATTCCTTTGTCCTGGACAGTCTCTGAGAAGAGCTGACTCTCAACTGTCAGACTGATAATGATCCTTTTGATACCTCTATTCCTGATATGCCAGGTTTCTCTGCCTGGAGGGCAGCCTTCAGCAGCATAGGGCTTAAAAGAAATCCAGAGTCAGCAGGTATTCAACTTTTTTGTCTGATAGAGGTAAAACTTCACTATCTGAGTTTATATAAAAAGGAACATACATGCATACATACATGCATACATACCTATATGCACAGATCTCCAGCATGTCTGAATGTCATGAAGGCTTTTAATGAATAACAACCATTCATCAGATTTTTGAAACTGAAGAATTACTGCACAGTAGGCAAGTGCAAAATATTACCTATACAGTTTCCTGTTCTGTTTGTAGAATGCCAGAAGCCATCCTCAGCAGTCACTCAAATTGTTTCATTCTCTCTCTCTCTCTCTCTCTCTCTCTCTCTCTCTCTCTCTCTCTCTCTCTCTCTCTCTCTGTCTCTCTCTCTGTCTCTCCCATTGATTCTTGGAATGCATATTATTGTTCTATATATGTTTTCATGAGATTCCCAAGTTGCAAATGTTCCAGGATACTTGTAAGCACATGAGACATTGTCACATTGAATAAGTCACAAAACTAAATACCTGGCTCTCTGGAGAGAGTTCCTGCTCCTGGCTGTTCACCATTAGGAAGAACCAGTATGACTCCAGTAAAAGAGCATAAAGTATGTAGTTGTCACTGCAATGTAAGTGCATCAGTGGACACTTTCAAGAGACATTTCAGTCTGAAGCTGAGCTCTGAAACCTCTAAAGACACAGACTTGCATTACTTTGCAGGAGACACAGTGAGAAGGTTGCATATGTTCTCAGAAACAAGCCCACTTTGAGGATTCTCAGAACCAGCAGAGGGTGATGTTGATTCAAATTTTACCAAAATTAAAAATGATGTAGTTGTTGAGAGAAACATCTGGAGACTGCAGAGTCCTCTGAGACTCTGTTTTCTGTCTTAGCCTCAAATAAATGTAAAAACCATACAACACACACAAGATGTGACCTGATTCCAAACTTATTAAAGTAAGTATTCTTTTTTAAGCAGTATTGCCCATATGTGTTTTATTTTTTATTTATGGACATTATTGGAATGACAAACATGAATTGCATGTATGTGTGAAAAACTGCAAATGTTCAAACATGAGGTGTCTGACATCTAGTGATTGACATCACAACCATCAGCAGCATCTGCAATACTATCTGTAACTTCTTAGCACTGTCAGGAGGGGATGTCTGAGCTGGAATGTATGACTGTGTGTTGAGATTTCAGTCCTTGATGTTCCATCCACAGTGTGGAGCCCATGCTGCTCTGCTGTAGGAATCCTAGTCCAAAGGTGTGATACACTTACCCTTAAAGCCCTCAGCTCATGGGACACAGATGAGGAGAAGCTCAAAATAATCACATAATCTGCGTTTCACCTCATTTTGAATTTTATCTGTTATTTTTTTGTGCATCTATTTTTCTAAGATTAAAGGATTCTTTCTTTCTTTCTTCTTCCTTCCTTCCTTCCTTTCTTCCTTCCTTTCTTTCTTTCTTTCTTTCTTTCTTTCTTTCTTTCTTTCTTTCTTTCTTTCTTTCTTTCTTTCTTTCTTTCTTTTCTTTCTTTGCAGACTCAGATATTAATGTCTGGATGACACTGCACCCCATGACATTAAATCCTTCTTTGGTAGCAGGCTTTATACACCATCTAAAGGATTGTCTGGTTTCTCTTCTACTCAGTGCATGTGTTGATCATGTTACCCACACCACCATCACATAACATGCTCTCTCCACATGAATCACATAGTAATGTCATCATATTCAATCGAGGTGCTTGACAATGTCTGAAGGATGCATCAATGTTTGAGTTTTGTGTAACATCTATTTCCTCTCCAGTGCTTTTCTCCCCATATATCACTGTGATGAGCAGGGAGAGCCAGTCATGCCTACAGCACTGATTGCAATTATAGAGAAATAAACTTTCAAATTGAGGATATCTGGGGTTTGTAACTTTGAAATCTATAAAACAGTTCAGTGCAATGATGTGAATGGAGAAGATATGCTACTCTGAATTTAAAGTAAAATATTCTAAATTTAGCCCTCATTATCAGTGTGTATAGTATCTACACTTATTAAAAAGGCTGCATTAAATCTATGAATTTTAATTTTTATACCAATTAGTCCATATCATTTTCTTAAATTATTAGCCTTGGAAACAGAAGCACTTCTGAAAAAATTAGAAAAAAATATCTGCATTCTCTGCAGCTCACATCATAGACTTAAGATGAATCATCACACTTTTATGCCTCTGTGGACAAAACATCTGAAATACAATCACAGTTTCTTGTTAGAAATGACTTTCTTTCTCAGAGGAGGCTGGTGCCTGCCTTTCCTAGAAATGAGCAGGCCTTGCATTTGTGGTCCCTTGCGCATTCATCCAATCCTGGAAACTTTGACCTGATATGATCCATTCCAGGATGTTTTTGTGGAACATTTTCTGTTGTCTGTCTTTCAGGAGGACATATATGATCCCCTTTGAGAATGTCATATATATTCTTATTTCAGGATAGAAAAGTTGGTCATAAATGAAGAGTAACTGTGAGGTTGAAATGCCTAGAAAAGAACTATGAGTCAGAGCATATCTTCTTGCCCTTCCTACTATATAAATTCAGTGTCTCAGCCGGCAAGGAGCTCTGTGTGTTAGTTTTCTTTCCATGGTGTTACTACAACTTTGTGGTAAGAGCACATTCATGCTTTTAGAAAAATTTCAATAGGTTTATCTTTTTAAACATTGAAATAAGAAGGTGTTTCATTCATATAAATGAATTGCTCATTTTAAGGTCACTTTCTTTAAAGAAATCAGCAGTTTACTCAAGCCTCTTTCCATATTTTGAATTATGTTCATATCACAAATTCAGTATAAAAGGTCTCCAAAGTTAGGCAAATCATTTTTTCCCTAAGTCCTAAAACATAAGCTGTTGTAGTGGGGGTTTTTAGGTCTTGGGCAGCCAGAGGTCTGAGACTCACAGACCTGCTGCCCGAGATTGCTTAGGAATCCACCACCCACTGCTGCTCAGGCCCCAAGAAATGACTCAGATGCTTATATTAAGTTTATGCTGTTTGTCCTATGGCTTAGGCACATTGTTAGCTAGCTCTTACATCTTAAATCAGCACATTTCTATTAACCTGACTGCCACGTGGCCTGTGGCTCACCTGTGCTCCTACATGTTGCTCCTTGGGCGGCTTCAGCTCGATCTGCCTGACTCCACCCTGCTTCTCCTACCTATGCTCTGATTTCTCCTCCTACTTCTTCTATGGTGCCTGTCATGGCCCAAAACAGCTCCTTTATTTAAAGATTGCTATTCACAACATACATAAACAAATTCCCATATCACTTCCCCCTTTCTGTCTAATCAAAAAGAAAGGTTTCAATTTTAACAATGCAAAATTACATATAACATAATAGCTATCAAGCAAGAATTACAGTTATAGTATCTAGTCTATTTGTATTTAGCAAAATTAAAGAAAATACTTTTACCATCTACCTTATCTTTATGAATCTAAAGTTTCATAGCCAATATACCTTTCAAATGACTAAGAAAAACTGTACCTGTAAATATCTAATCTTCAACTACATCAAAGACCACAGAAGGATATATTTACCCAAGCAAACCAGAAGTACAAGCGACTTCTAAAATCTAGAAAGGACAGAGATGACACCTATCTGCTTGGACAGTCACCCAAAATTCCTTTATAAACTTGGGGCATCCATCTTCAGCCTACAGGCCCAGAGTCTCTTTTCATTTCAGTGAAGCAGGAAATCTGCTCTGCCCATTCTGGCACAGTTCATCAGTTGCTTCTCCTTGAGTCATGAAGAATGTCTTACAGTTTTCTCTGCAAAGCAGGAAACTTAAGGACCATCTTGGCTTGTTCTGTCAAAGTTCAGAGGTCACCTTCTATGGAACCTGGATGTCCACTTCTAACAGCATACTGTCAAGCAGTTAATATTAGAACAGGTTTATTTCCATTGGCTAACCAATGTCACAAATCGACTCCATACGGAGTTTCTTCGATGCCCATTTTTCTCTTGAAGTAAATTGGTGCTGCCAGGAGCAAATATGTTTCACTGTCCAGAAAAGTCTAAGTTCTGAACAGAGCCGACTAAAGAAAATGCTGCTACTAAGAAACTGTCTTTGTTTCTTTTTTGTTCAAAATAAGCCAAAATCTAAAAACAAATAGAGAAAAAACAAAAAAGATTTTAAAAAAGGTTCAAAACCAAAGATAAAGCAATAAATATTCTCAACCAATGATAAAAATACTAAATTCCTTGCAGATGAATAACTTCTGTTGTGTTAAGACAAGAAATCCTGTTTCCTTGATGAAATATTCAATTGAAAGATACATACTTATTTCCATAATTTATTTATTGTGATGTTGTAATAGTAATCTCTGGAAAATATTAATGAAGTATATTAACTTTTTGTGATGTGGGTGAGTTTCTGAGTATATAATCTGTTAGAAAGGCAAATATTAATTGCTTGCATCTGAACTGTCTTAACTTTCTCATCAGTATCATCATCATCATCATCACCACAATCAGTCTGATAAACTGGTCACAAAGTGGAACACCTGTCTCGATCCTGAGACCTACTAAGAGCTTAGGTCCTGATATTACATCCTTAACATCTGCAGTGATCAGGGAAGGATTGTGTTATGCATTTCCTCACAGAGGGTAAGGATGTCGGCTTCAGCATCCTGCTGCCTGACCCATGTGTCTTCTACCTTCTTCTCTAGCTGCACTAGGTCCTTATCTAAGAATAAGCTGCTCATGAATATGCAAATTATTCGAGTCTATGGTGGTAAATATAGGAATGTCCACATCCAGAACTACATATGATCAGCGTTCTCTCCACAGTTAAAAATTAAACAAGTCCTCATGATGACATGGAGTTGGATTATTGTCGACCTCTTGTTAGTAACCACAGGTAAGGGACTTTCCAATTACAAACCTGATGAAGGAGAATGGACTATGGTGCCATGACCCACACTTTGCCTTTTTCTCCATAGGTGTCTACTCCCAGGTCCAACTGCAGCAGTCTGGTCCTGAGCTGCGGAAACTTGGGGCCTCAGTGAAATTGTCCTGCAAAGCTTCTGGGTTCAACATCAATGATTACTATATTGACTGGGTGAAGCAGAAGACTGGAGAGGGCCTGGAGTGGATTGGAAGTATTGATCCTGCAGATGGTAGTACTAATTATGCTCAGAAGTTCCAGAACAAGGCCAAACTAACAGCAGACACCTCCTCCAGCACACTCTATATGGAGCTCAGGAGCCTCACATCTGAGGACTCTGCAGTCTATTACTGTGCAAGAGACACAGTGTTGCAACCACATCCTGAGTGTGTCAAAAACCGTGGAGGAGCAGGAAGCTGTCCTGTACTAAGATGACAGAGAAGTTTAGCTTGGAGATCTGTTTAAAAATCATTCTGAATGTCCTATTGTCGGCCCCTTCACAGGCTTATATTATCTTCCTTAGCTTGTCCAATGGACTACTTTGATGTTAGTTCAGGATGCCCTTACAGTACACTATAAGTTTACCAGTGGTTTACCAGTGACCCTCTCCTTTCACATGACTTCTCCTTAATGGTCTAAAATTGGATTATTATTATTTAGCACCACATAATGACACAAATATTTCTTCAATACAAGAGGCTGGAACTGTTGCTGCAGTAGCTAGAAATAAGCTGTAAGAAACAGACCAGTGAGGGACAAATCAGCAGCCTGTGAACAGCAAATACCTTTTCATTGTCCAACTTGTCACATCAAGTTTTATTCCTTTCATTAATGATGCTTCTGATCATGAATTTCTTTTGGCTGTAGTCATGCAATTTCTTACTATTTTGAATTTTTGATGAAGCTGAGTGTCAGATATTGGAGACCCCAGGATTAGAGTTTGTTATTTTGCCAACAAGATGGGCTCCTGCAAATAAAGGACTGGAGCTGAGAAGTGGGACTCCATGCTGAGAATTTAAAAGGCCTGATACTGTCAGCAGCAGACATAGGTGCTCATTCCTCTGTTTCCTGATATTGTATTGTGTTTGTAACCAATTCTGTACCAATTGGTCTATATTGAGTGGACCAGTTAAAAACATTTTATATTTTGCAGGTATTTTAGTGGTTGGTTTAGTGTATTGAGAATAGATTAAAAGTTTGCATCTCTCTAAATTTTTAGAATGGCCATTTCTTTCTTCATTTGAAACATATAGGAAGCACAGGACACAGCCAGAAATTGACCTTTATACTCCTCTGTGTCTTCATTTTGGCATGCTTTAATTAAATTATCAATAGTATGAGAGGTATTAGCAACTACAGACTGAAGCTTCTTGAATTTGCAGTTTGCATTTTAGTATAGAGGTAAAAGAGTTAATTGGAAACTGCACCTTTATTATCTGTCTGCTGCTGTATAGCTTGTTGTAGCTGACCAGCAAGTTATAAAAGGGCTTTGTGCATTTCTGTCTATAGAGGAAAATTGCCCAAGGGAGTGATAATATCAGGAACTTTAGTTCAAGTCCTCATAACAACTTGAAGGCTTTGGCTGTGAACCAATTGGGAGCTGACAAGCCCTTGGACTACTGCTTGGATGTATCTTTATCTAATAAATTCATGATAAGTAATTTTTTAGAGGTTCCTGTCTATGGATACTAGCAGCAGTGGGGAGGCATTCATCCATCTATGACTGAAGACACAGACTAAACTGAGTGATAGTGAGCTTTATTTTCACAAGAGCCTGTCAGCCGAAGGATATTATTTTACACATATTTGCTATAACATTTATTAGTCCTATATGGAAATTCTTCTAAACTCTATGCTTTGAAACATTATTTTTGATATCTTTTAAAGTAGTGAAGGAAGAGCTTCATTGACAGGATTTGTCCTATTCTCTACTGACTGGAAACACAACCAGTATCTGTACATCCTGAGAAAGTTCTTTAAGGTCTTTTCTTGGTAAGAATCATTACTGTATTAACACAGAGAAGAAAATTATGGAGAGAATATGTGAGCAGTTCAGTAGGAAGCCTTTTTTTTAAATACTGGAACTTGCTTTTCTTCTGGTGAGACTGCTGCTAGCCTAAGCTGGTTCCACAGTATTAAACGTTTAATATAACTGTTCCCATAGAGCAGCAACAGTTGTCACAGTTTGGCCTCAAGATTATGAATGAATCTCATGATCATCACAACATGAATTTTAATTTTTAGTTACATTAATAGTTGATGAGTTTATTACTTATGCTTTGGTTCTTATGTCTTTATGTAAGTTTTGCAGTTGGTTTGAACACATTAATAGTAAACTCAGATTTATAAATATTGTTTCCAAATCACATTAAGAAATGAAATCAAAGCACTGCCCCTTGGTGTCATTTAACCAAGAGCAGGTCCAGATTTAAATTCTCTACTTGGCTCTTCCTGTGCTGTCTTCTGTTGTTCGTCTTGTAGGTTTCTGATTCTACTTATCTCCATCTCTTCCTCTGCACCTCTCTCTATGTCTGCCTAAGCCGCCCTCACTGTGTCTGCCTGTCCCTTTTTATTTCTCTCTCTGTCATTAACAAATGTTTTTGGAATGGAATACATCACTTTGGAAAAATTGGAAATATTAGACAGAAATCTTTAGCAGCGCTGTACTGGGGATTAATTAATTTTTCTAGCAGACACAAATGATAAATAGTATTATAAACATCTTTTATATTCAAACAATATCTATTTATTATTTTTAACATTTTACAGTCTTAAGAGTTTCAAGTGCTTTATTTACTCTTGTTGTGTCCCATCCCATTAGTATGTAAATTATATTATTAGTCAAAATTTATTGCCACAAAAATATAATTTCTGTAACATAGTTAAAATTAATATTAATATTTTCTTCACAGAGTGTATTTGCTGACACAATAAGTAAATATTAATTGTTAATACTTCTGAAGTTCTGTGTTATGTCACCTTATCTGGTCTCCTATCTATTTCCTTCTCAGTACCCGACCTCCACTCTAAAGCCTTTACAGAACATGAACCTACACTGACTGACACAGCATTGTCTCTTACAGTCTCAGGGCAGCTGGTGATCACACTTCTATAGCATGGCATGGGGTTGGATAAAAAAGTTGAATAACAACCAGCATGAAGACCTTGAGGACGTGGTAATCTCAAGGGTTTGATTCAATGAGAAGACTCTAGCTCAGAACAGTAACATTTCATGCTTCTCAGCAGATTGTCATGTGCTTGATATGTCTGCTGCCATGTGGGTAATGCTTTGTGGCTGGTACGAGGGTTCTAGTGGATTACTATGTTAAATATTGTGTAAACCTATGTTGAGTTTAACATACTTTTTGAAATACCAGCGATTTTATAAAAATATCCTTTTGGCTTCTGCCAACTGGAAATCAGGGATTGCCTAGCAGGCAGGGAAATCTTCATGCCTCTGTATTGGATGAGACCCTCCAATGTACTAAAAATGCATCTGTCATGTTGGATCTGGATCCAAGCGCATCCAGGGAAACCTTTGGCATTCAAAGGGATGTTAATAGTAATACAGGCATAACTGAAAATATTCTCTGGCACATCAAATCACTAGTTACAGCCAAACAATAGTCATTTATCTCTTCACCTGAGCTCTGTGAAGTTTCAAAGATACATGGAGCCAGTAATCAACAGAACAGAAATCATATAAGGAGTGGAAGGGACTCTCTGGCCTTTATAGTCTTTTAATTAAAGCTTATTAGGTCATCTGTTGATGCGTTGTTTGTATGTTAAGTTCCATGCTCAAATACAAAAAAGTGTGTTAAATATTTCAGAAATTTATATGTTAATATTTATGTTATCTAGTTCTATTTATTCTTAATTTTGAAAAACGTATATTTTATTCAGTATATTATGACTACAATTTTCCCTAACACACTCCTTCTTGATTCTTCCCACATCCCCACACACCCAACTTCATACCCTTTCTCTATATAGAAAGCAAATAGTCAAAAAGAGAGGTTTTTATTAACATCAAAAGATATACACACACACAACAAAAGGAACATAACATGAAAGTACAAATTCCGAAAACATCGTTTATAAGCAAAATAACATTAAGACCAAGATTTTAACCTGTGTAGTTTATGTACATCATGCCACAGAGACTGAATTCTTATATGCACCATTCCTATTAGGGCTGAAAGACTGTTTCTGTGAGTCTTTTACCCCTCTGGCTGCCACAGTCCACTCAGTTATAAATTCTTTCCCCCAAATAAGGCCTCACTATGCAGTTGTGTTCTGCAACCAAGAACTATGGCAATACCACATACTGTTTTCAGCATCCCTGGAGCCTCTCTCAGTATTAACTCATAAGGAGATATGAGGTAGTCAGCAATGAGATCTTCAATAACTGTGTCTTAGGGGAACAAAATTTTTCATTCAATAACACTGTTTAAGGATTTAAAAATTACAATAAAATACTAAGGTCACCCATGTCCTTTCTGCTCAGCTTCCTCCAAGCATATATGTCAAATAACTATAGAAAATAATCAGCACCAGACCACTGTGACAATACCCAACTAAACTACAACTAAACTACAAGTCTTATCTTGACATCTCTAGTTTTGCATATAGTTTTTCTATCAGTTTATTGTTTTTGATAAAAATACTGTAACAGCATATCAATAAAACCAACACATAATCTGAGCATAGAATTAAATCATCAACATAAAGAATATCTCAAGTGTAAAACCAGGCAGTTATGAACTGTTCTTTATTTTCATCCTTTCGATTACAGATATAAAATCCCAGTGTATGTGTCATTCCATTGGATACACCCCTATCCTTTGCTCCAAGTATCCTGACCCTTCATTTTGGTCATGCCACAGGTATTCTACATTGTATATAATTACATTTTTACTTCCATTGAAAGTTCCTAGGGTTTTATATCACTTGTTTATAACTGTCAATTTTTACTCCTTCCCCAAACCATCATTCATTTATTTTCCAACACCAGGTTTTGTTTTCATCTTTGTGTCTCCAATAGCTGATCCTGTCACTTTCATTTTATCTGTAATTCATCATATCCAAAACCACAATACCTCAAAACATAACAAACCCTTTCTAATTTCTCTGCTCTTAGAAATTAAAGACAGAAAATAAAATATTCTATTCTTGGAACCATGTATGAGATAGAACACAAAACAATTTCTTTTTGTATTTGGGTGACTTCATTCAGCATATTTTTTTCCAATTTCATATTTTTTTTCTAATCAATCTACTAACCTGTTGATTCCATGATCAACATTTTGCTATTGAGTAGCATTTGTTTTCTATGTTCCATATTTTCATTATCATTGTCTACTGGTGGACATCTATGTTGATTGCATTTCCTTAGTGTTGTGAATATAGTGATGGTGAAGATGGATGTACGAGTGTTTCTGTAATAATATGTACAGTGATTTGAGTGATTTGAGTATAAGTCTGGGAGGAAAAAACCTGGGAAATACCACAGCCTTAGTTTACACTGCCATCAATGATGGATAAGAACCACCCTCTCTTAATATTCATGCCTGCATTTGTTTTCTTGTTTATGGTTCTACTAATTGGGGTAAATCAAAGCTTAAAGTTGTTTTAATCTGCATTTCTCTTATAGATAAGGACGTTGGTTGTAGGATACGGTGAAACCAACCTTGAACTGGACAAGAAATGTTCTTTCCTGGGTAGATTTACTAGTACAAGAAGGTGCTATGCAGCTTGAGAAACGGTATCAATGATGCTACACAGTATCAGGCCATCTACAATATCAGTTTTTCAGGTAGAATGTATCTATTGGTACCTTTCTGTCTCTTGGTGACCAACTGCTTTCTAATTGTATTTGTGGTCTGCTCCACAGGAAAGATGTCATTCCATGTAAGCATATATGAAAGCCCATGGCTAGGGATGTTAATAGCCCTAGTAGACTGTAGTTGTATTGCTGATGTTAGTATTGTAATAATGCCTTATAAAATCTTTATCTTTATACCCACTAGCTTACTGCTGCTCTAGACCTTGACCATAGGATCTTATGTGACTGGTCAAAGTGCTGAGAATGAGTCATCTATATCAACCTTTCACCCAAAGCCCAAGGCCATCATGAAATGGGAAAAGTAGGAATGTAAAGTTCAGAGAATGAGCTTGAAAGACATGGAATTCTATGAAATGAACTCTTAGCAGATGTAGTTATCTGCACAGAATCAAACCAGTCAAAATTACAGCATGAAATCCTGTGAAAAGGCTAAGCAGTTAAAGTGCCTCTTGGCAAATCTGAAAGTATTAGCTTGGTTTCTGAGAGCCACATCTTAGAAGAGAACTGAACTCTGTAAATGGTGTGCTAAGTTTTAAACACAGGCCTTGGCTCTGTCTTCTCTACCCCCACTACTAATTAAAGTGTATTTAAAAAGATGACAACACAGGAGATGGTGTAGATCCCCATATATCATTCCAAGATGAGGAGATTTTGGAACTGGAAGACTGCTTAGGACTTTTGAATCACTTTTATTATTTTTAAAGAATGTGGCCACTTGGAGGTTACTTATGAGCTAGTAGCTAAACCCCAGCATGTCCATATGGATTTCATTTATTAGACATAGTGAGACATTCATTTTTAAAACAAAGGAGATCAGCATGTTAGAAAGGAGTCCTGTTGTTTTTGGTGACCATAGGGGGCGCAAGAGGGACATGTGGGTGTACATGACCAAAATATATTGCATTCATAAATAGAAATAAAAAGGAACAAACAAAACATTATTATGAAATAATAATATTCCATTTGTTTAGACTTTTAAAAAGGTTTATAGTGTAGACTGAATATATTTACCCCATAATCTCAACCTATCGTTATTTTGTTTCTACTGTTCCCATTTGGTACTTTAATTTTATGAAACACTTTCAGTTCTACATCATTACATATGTGCATACATAATTGTTTCTAATATGCAATATCTAAGGACTACAAATGAGACTCATACAACATCTGTTTCTGAGACTGTCTTAATTTACTTAATAATAGTATCACCAATTGCATTCACTCCCAAAAGTGATGTAAGTTCCTTGTACTTTACTCATGTACAACCTTATTTTTACAAAAGAAGACTGTAAATCCTCATAATTTACTACTTTTGAAATCCTTATTACAACTCCCATCTGTAAATCAATTTTGATACCAAGAGGAGCAACCGTCTCCAGCTGAAGTATGTTTGTGAATTGAGAACTTAGGTCTTAATGTTACATCCATGTGTCATGTACACGGCTTGATGAGTTAGTATGGGATGCGTTTCCTCACACAGGGTTAGGACTGGAACTTCAATACACTGCAGCCCGACTCCACGTTCTCTACATCTTTATTCTCAAGCTACTCTACTTCTTTACATGAGTTCTCTGCTCATGAATATGCAAACTTCTTGAGTCTATGGTGGTAAATACAGTGATGTTCATAACCCAGAACAACATATGATCAGTGTCCTCTGCACAGTCACTGAGCACACGAGGTCCTCACCATGGAATGGAGCTGGATCATTCTCTTCCTCTTGTCAGTAACTACAGGTAAAAGGCTTTCCATTTCCAAACCTGAAGAGAAAACAGGGACTGAGATGACAGTAGCACCCTACTCTGCCTTTTCCTATACAGGTGTCTTCTCTGAGGTCCAGCTGCAGCAGTCTTGGCCTGTGACAGGGAGCCCTGGGACTTCAGTGAAGCTGTCCTGCAAGGCTTCTGGTTACACCTTTACTGACTATCATATTACCTGGGTGAAGCAGAGACTGGGGCAGAGCCTGGAGTGGATTGAAATATTTATCCTAGAAGTGGTGATACTAACTACAATCAGAAGTTCTAGGGCAAGGCCAAGCTGACTGCAGCAAATCCTCCAGCACAGTGAACATGGAGCTCAGCAGCCTGACATTTGAGGACTCTGCAGTCTATTACTGTGCAAGACACAGTGTTACAACCACATCCGGAGTGTATCAGAAACCCTGGGGGACCAGGAAGCTGTCCTAGACTGAGATGACAGAGAAGATTTTCGCTTGGGGATATGTTCAAAAATAATCATTTTGAATGACCCTTTGTCTGTCCCTTAACTGGCTTATAGGGTCTTTGTTAGCTTGTCCAAAGGACTACTGTGAGGCTAGTTAGGAAGCCCTTACAGTACACCATAACTTTACCAGTGACCCTCTCCTTTGACATGACTGCTCTTTAATGATCTAAAATAGGATTGTGTTTCATAGTGGTTTCTTGGTCCTGGGCGGCCAGAGGCCCAGACCCACAGACCTTAAATTGACCTCAAATTAAAATTTAAATCAGTAAACCAAAATCCATACCAAAGTAAAATATTTTGAGATTAACAGCTGATTTTCTCATCTAAGTAAATTCAATAATCTAACTTTAAAAAAAAAACCTTTGATATACCATATCCCTCTTTTCTTCTTAGAAAGAGATTAATTATGACCAATAAACAGTTATATTGCCTGGAAGCAATCTACAGGTTCATATCTTCTGTGGAAACAAAAGCAGATCTCTTCCAAAACAATAAAATCCTTAGACATAAATTTCAAAATCAAAATACCTTTAAAATATATATTCTTGTTTAACTTAGTGCCTTTGCATTTGCAATCTATTGTTTATTTGCAATTAGCTCATTAACAGTTAAAAAATTAAAATAAAACACAACAACAACCAAAATCCAGATTTTGTGTCTATTTTCTATCTTTACTTGGCTTATTGTATTTTTATTACTCTATTTCTCTTTTTAAAGACTTTCTCTACCTTCTCTATTTTTTCTCTGAAGACTATGTACCTTTTACACACATTGTAACCTGTTTATAGGTGTTTTTTTTTTCCATCTGAACCTGTTTTATTGTGAATCCTTAATCATCTTTCAACCAGAAGAGCTTTTAAAATACACTCTCTTTAAGGGTTGCATAGTTATTGCAAGTAAGGCTGAATCAGTAAGTTCTCTTAAAGGGACCGCGTCTCTGTTCATGGCCATCAAACAAAGAACATCCAAGAATATGCTGCTACTAAGAAACTGTCTTTGTTTTATTTTTGTTCAAAATAAACAGAAATCTAAAATCAATCACATGTTACTGAGTCTTCTATGAGATTTCAGGAACTGGCCTGATTGTAGCTTACACTGCCTGCTGCCAGTCTGCTGGTGCCATTTTGAATGTGATCCGATGCCATGCTTTCTTTGTACAATGACCTGCTTCGTATACACAATTTGGAAGCTGTCTTGGCTCAGTTTTTTTGATCTAACCCTTTCTAATCTTTCTCAGGCTTTAAGTGGATAATCGCCCCATGCTGGGTGCCATCTGTTGCAGAGGAGTTTCTTGGCAGGGAGACCCAGACCCACAGACCATATAGCTGCCAGCCACCACTGCTCAGGCCCCCAGAAATGACACAGATGCTTATATTAACTTCATGCTGTTTGGCCTATGGCTTAGGCACATTGCTAGCTAGCTCTTACATCTTAAATCAACCCATTTATGTTAACCTGTCTGCCACATGGCCCGTGGCTCACCTGTGTTCCTTACATGTTGAACCTTGGGTGGCTTGATTGATCTACCTGTCTCCTCCCTGCTTCTGGTACCTATGCTCTGATTTCTCCTCCTACTTTTTCTATGGTGCCTGCCATGGCCCAAAAGAGTTCCTTTATTTAAAGATTGCTATTCACAGCATACAGAAAGGCATTCCCACATCAAAGATTGAATGAAAAATGCTAGAAACCAATGTTGGCATGTATTCTAGGAAACCTCTTGTTTACCTTCATTGACATTGCACCAGTTCAGTCATACTGTAATCTTCATATTAGCTTAACTTATGAGAAGAAGTTCAGATCATTTCATCATAATCTTATAGAGCCCAGAGATTTTTGAATACATTCTATGATGAAAGGGGGGCATCTATGTAATTCCATATTGCTTCAGCAGGGAAGGACCCCTCTCCATTGGCAGAATGACAGATGTCAGCATCCCCTCAACTGGAGTTTGACTGGACTCATTACCCTGTTGAGACAAGTGACAGAAGAAAACAGGGTGTTTTTGCCTTCATCAGGCCACACCTGAGTCAGAACATCTTAGGTCAGGACTGTGATGCAGCCCCCCATGCATCCTTCCAGCTGCCACCAGAGAGGAGCCTGTCACAGTCGCTGTCACCTCTGGAAGCCACTGCTTTCTTGACGCTGTCTACCTCTGTGGATCTTTGTTCAGTTTAGAAATTCATTTGCAGAAATAACACCAAATAATGAGTTACTGTGGTCTCCCAACCCCCACCTTGTTTTATCATCACGTGCATTCTGTCTCCTTTACAGTTATACTTTTGGTAATATTTAGATTCTAGAGTTGAATATAATTTTTAATAACCCTTAATTTTGTTTTACCTTGTACAAAACCACCTTTGTTCATTTCTCAATGTCCCTTCATGTTTGAACCATTCTGTTTCTGATATTTTACCACCTCCTTTTATTTAATCTGTAGTTAATAATTCCTTTTCCTCAGTTCCTCAGACCCAAGTGGCTCATTGCTTATTTCTTGTCTTCTACAAATCACACTCAGAATGCATAATATTCAAGTCTGGGAACCACGTATGAGAGGGAATGTGAAACATTTGTGGTTTGGGATTAGGTGACCTCACTCAGCATATTTTTTCTAGTCTCATTCCCTTACATACAGATTTGATAAATCATGTTTTAGCACTGGTTAATATTCTCTTGTCTATACATCCCATATATTCATTATCTAATTATTCCATACTGGAAATCTAGCATAATTCCATTTCCCAGCTGCTGTAAAGAGAACAACCATAAATGTGTATGTGCAAGAAGATGCAGCGCCATTGTGTTCAGGCATAGGGGGATATAATTGGGGACAGCCTAGTTTTATTTATTAATTTTTTTGTGAAAAGTCCAAACTTATTTTTAAGTCACAACTCTCATTTATCCTTCCCCTCGAGGTTAAAAAAGGATTATTGTTTCCACACATCCACACCTGCATTTGTTTTGACTTGTTTAGAATCATTTTTACTGAGGTAAAAAATGTAACATTGACATTTTACTGTACATATCACTGTAAGCCAAGGGCTATGGTTGCAGAATGTAGAGACAGCAACCTTGAATTGTACTGAAAATTCTCACTGCTGGCTTGGCTTCCTAGTGGAGGATGGAGCTATGCATCCTGAAGTGACAGAAAGGACATCAATGATCTCACCCTGCACTAGACCTTGTACTGTGCAATAACATCCTTGTAGAAAGATATACCCCCTAGTGGCTGACTAGTGTGTACTACCATCTGCTTTCTAATGATATTTGCAATTTCACATATGTTTAGAATTTATATTTATGTGTCTATTGTACATGTACAGTTTGCTTATTTTGTCCTTAACCTCCAGACTTCATTTTCTCTTACTTCTTATTTTTTCATTATTCTAATAGATCATTTAACTTATCAGTCACTAATATTTACATACATAGTTGTATATACCTATGGAATATGTAAGAACCACTTATGAGAGACTCATATAATGTCTGTCAGAAACAGTTTTAATTAATATAGATATCTGCAGTTACATCCATTTTCATAATAGAGGAGAAGGTTTCTTATTTCTTCCAGATGAAAAGCTTCTGTTGTGCTCTCTACATACCTATGGCTTCATGATGCAATCATGTTGATAGACATGAAATTTATTACCATATGTTAGTTATAAAATAGTGTTTCAATACACCTTGATGAGCAATTATTTCTAAAGCACGTATTTATTTACTTTGATCATTTTTGTCAGTGGTTAGTATCGTACATGAAAATATTGTATGTATCTGAAAGAAGGCTGTAAAGTTTCATAACTTAGGTTTTGAAATTTTCAGTTACCATAATTCAATTACCACCATAATCACCACCTGATAATGAGTCTGACATTCTCATCACAACGTGGAGCAGCTTCCTCAGGGCTGAAATCTCTGGAGAGCTTAGCCTCTAGTGTTACACCCACAGGGTCTGCACAGACTTATGGAAGAGGTATGGGTACATTTCTTCAGAGGGGATTAGGACTTGGATCTCAGTGTCCTGCTGTCTTACCCAGGTCTCCTCTCTCTCCTTCTCTAGCTGAACTAGATCCTCATCTAAGAAGTTCCCTGCCTCATTAATATGCAAATTTCATGAGTCTACTGAAGTAAATACAGGGATGCCTCCACCCAACAACAACATTTGGTCAGTGATTTCTCCTCAGTCACTGAGCACAGAGGTCTTCATCATGGGATGGGGCTGGATCATTCTCTCCCTTCTGTCAGTCACTACAGGTAATGTGCTTACCTGTCTGAAACCTGAGAGGGGGCAGGGACTAAGGTGACAATGGAATTAAATTTGTCATGGTCTCTGTCTCTCTGCAGGTGTCCACTCCCAGGTCAAGCTAGAGCAGTCTGGACCTGAGCTGGTGAGGCCTGGGGCCTCCCCTGTGAAGTTGTCCTGCAAGGCTTCAGGCTACACCTTCACAAGCTATGATATTAGCTGGGTGAAGCAGAGGCCTGGGCAGAGCCTGGAGTGGATTGGATATATTTATCCTGGAAGTGGTGGTACTAGCTACAATCAGAAATTCCAGGGCAAGGCCAAACTTACTGTAGACAAGTCCTCCAGCACAGCCTACATGGAGCTCAGCAGCCTGACATCTGAGGACTCTGCAGTCTATTACTGTGCAAGAGACACAGTGTTGCAACCACATCCTGAGTGTGTCAGAAAACCTTGGGGGAGCAGGAAGCTGCTGTGAGAGTTAGATTACAGAGAAGATTTGCCTGGAGAGTTACTCAGAAAAAATTATTCTGAGTATCTTTTTTTTTTCCTGATTTTTCCTCACAATCTTATAGTGATTTTTCAGTTTTGCAAAAAGTATCTAAGAATTAAGTTTAATCTGACTAAGATGCTCATAGAGTATACCATACATTGTCAGTATATTCACAAGAGACCATCTTCATTGACATGTTTCTTCACTAATAAAGCAATTAGAACAGGCAGAGGAACACCTAAAACTAAGGTCCACTTGAGGCATTGTATAGATTCCTAGTATAGTAGAAGCTTCTTAATATATAAGCACATATGAAAGAAATTCAGATGAAATTACCTAATAATGGGAGAAACAGGTGAGACATAGAGAAAAACCAAATATTGCTGTTCTACTAATGATACAGCAATGAACTAACTCCTAATGACATTATTTTATACCTGTTAATTAGTGTCTTGCTCGGCCATCATCAGAGAAGCTCCTTACAGCATCGGGTGAGGACAAGAAAGAGATCCACAAACGTGCAAACAGTGAGACCTCGGAACATCCTAAATGGGATGTCTCCATCAAGTGCTTCCCCTCAGGGCTCAGGGAACCCTGCAGAAGGAGAGGCTTAAGATTCTAAGCTTCCAAAAGGAATGCAGGACACCAAGGAGACAAGGCCTTTCAGATGCAATAGGACTGCTGTAGATATGACATGCATGTACTGGGCCTTCACAGATCTAAGACAGATGGAGTACCAACGCTGAGGAGACATTGTGGACACAAGCCAATAGTTGGTAATAATCATCTCAGGGAACTGATTTTAAAAGGTTAATATTCATAAAGGGGTTCATAGCAAACACTCACTGATGTAAGGGCATGAACCTGAGGAGCAGATGCATGGAGCAGATAGCAAGGTAGATTCCAGGATCCATTGTGGTTTCTTGTTCTCACTGAACTGCATGTAACCAAGTCAAACACATGAAACACCCAGAAGATCATTGCTTACTGAGCTGTACTGGTTCTATGAGCTGTAGTTCTTTCATAGAGAAACCAAAGCTTAAGTACCTATGGGTAAATGCAGTTATTTTCTTGACCATATGCCCCTCTATGAGGAATATCATGAAAGTAGAGATGCAACAATCCCAGGACCTCTTAGTCACAATGAAGACAGTCTTTTCCACAAAGAAATCAATTATTCAGTTGAAAAAGTAGAAAGCAATGCTTTTTTCTCATGGAGGGAGATGTTTTAACCATCATAATCTTTAATTTTAGTTCATAACCCTATAGATATATCATGTAATCAGGTAGACATGAGAATGTGGGAACATTAGAACATGGATGCCCCAGAGTCCATCTGACAGACTCCTCTCCATCTTCTGATGGTTGCAAACACAGGATCTATTTTTATATTGAAGACAATAGTGACTTGATTCCTAAGGATGTTTACACAAACATTCCCCTACACAGAAACATTCAAAAGCACATGCAAGCAGATATTTCTAATAGTTTACATTACTAATAATGCTATATTTACTTAATTGATTTTCTCCAGTCTTGTGAATAAATATCAGAAGTCAATGTATGCTAGCCTCCCTAGCTAAATTTCCAAATCAAATTATTAATTTGGATATATGGATTCAACATTCACTAAATATTCTCTTTTCCTTTCTTCTCATATAAATAGTTCATTTTTGTACATCAGAGAAGGCATGAATAGATGTGTTATGGTAAAATTTAAAAGTACATGACAGTTTAAAACAACTTTTTCCATAAGCTCCTTTATCTTATGTCTGTTATCTGTGGGGGCAAGTGTCCCTTTAAGCTCCCACTCCAGATTTCTCTAAATAGCAAAAGGACATGCAAATAGTTTTTCCTCAGCTCCTGAAAACTGGTTCATCCCTGACTCTGCAGCTCCTGCAGGGGATCCAACCCTTGAATTCCCAGATTTTCCCATCCAGGGATCAGTACTGCACACAGTAAACATCCTTAGGAATCAAGTCACTATTGTCTTCAATATAAGAACAGATCCTGTGTTTGCAATCATCAGAGGATGATCTGGAATGGATTGCTGCCATAGGCGGTAGAAGTAATAATTATGTAACCTTCTATGCTGATTCGGTGAAAGGCCGATTCACCATTTCCAGAGATGATTCCCAAAACATGGCCTACCTGCAAATGAACAACCTGAGAACTGAGGACACAGCCATCTATTACTATACAGGGAACAGAGTGAGGAGTCTTCAGGATGAGTCTAGACAAAAACCTTCTGGCCAGGTACCCATGACAGGCAGGGGGCGCTCAGCAAAAGCAGAGCCCAGGTGCAGACATAATTGATATTTTTTCTATACTATGTTCATACCCTCTCAATAGGATTCTTTTCTGGGTATCCTCTTTACAATCTTATATACTGTATGAATTGATCATTTCTCTAAGAATAGAAAAGTCTTGTCTTATTTGACTTTCTTAAAACAAATATACCACCTTGTCTCACTTGAACAAAATGTAGCAAGAACTTAGGCGGGCAAGAGTGACTCTTTACAGTCACCAGGATCAGCTGCTGGGGAAGCTCAGGAACCTCAGACTGACTTTTCCCTCATAGTGAAGTTTGGACAGACCCTGAATTAGTACAGTGTTAGTAATTCAGAGGGAACCATGTGTAAGGGGGGATCAGGCTCAGCCCCAGGTAAACACCCCTCTTCTATTTTTTTAGGTTCTACATAAAAAGATAAAATGTGATAAAATTGATCTTTAATCAAATTTCTTCCATCATTTCATATCATCATTGTGTCTTCTGTTTATCTGTTGACTTAGATGATTCTAGTTCTGACCACTGTGCACTAAACTCAGAGCTCGGCCCCATCTGAAGGTAAGGAATGAATGGCTTATTATGCTGTCCGCCAGTGTCTTTCCTGTGTACTCGTATTCTCAGCTCTGAATATGACTCATTAGGTTATGAATTTATTCTCACTATACTCAGAAATTTTCTAGTAAATCAGCCTTTAAGACTCTGAGAGTGAGCAGTTTTAAATAGACAACTAAGAAGCAGATGTCTCCACGTTGGCGATAAAATGAGAATATGCTTCTACAAACACTGAATCAGTATTTCAGAGAAGATATTTTGATCATGTGAAAAATTCTGATAGGCATTCTCAAATAAAAAATTAAATTTTTTCAAGGGAGTCTCGCTGGAGAAACAGACCACTCTTAAGTATATCCCCATGAGAAGCAGTAGGTTGTCAACATAAAAACAACTCATTGGCATCTTTGGTGTTTCTCTGTCTTGTAATGTTAAATCAGAGCATTGTTTATGATGTTTATTTGTTTTATTATACAGGATCTTTGCATATATATTATGGCTTCCACTTTTGGGTTTTTATGGGATTCCCGAGTGTGTGTGTGTGTGTTTGTCTCTGCATCTATATGCATTTCTTGTGCTTTTTTTTTTTTTAAATTAGGTCATTTTTTGTTTTATTCCATTCCAGTTTGTTCATTTTATTTATAGTATGTCCTTATATTATTAATCCTTACCTAACTATTTGTTTCCTAATGAGATTCCACAGAAATGCTGTGGCTCTGGGTGAGAGGGGAGTTGGGGAGGAGCTGGGAGGAGTAGGGGAAGGAGAATGGGAACTTATAGTCAGATATATTGTATAAGAATCTATTTTAACACTATAATTCTGTTCAGGTATCAGACAGACAGCATTAAAATACAAGCTCCACTTCTTACTGGTGGTTAGGTAAGCTTTGTAATATGTATGAGCTGGATCTCTTTACCTCTAAATGATAGGTATTCATAGTCAACTTCGACTTTAGAATGCCATTACACATAGAACACGTACATATTCAATACTTGACCATGATTAGACATAGAAAACTAATAAGCAGAATTATTATGTTGATGTCTTCATCGACTCATGGGGAAGAGGCATTATAAAGTATAAAGTATTTGTACAAGAACATACCTACAGTAGCGCTAAGTGGATGATGAATAGATAAGAAAAATGTGGTCCATTTATTCACTGGAATAGATTTGCTATACTATAGATAAACTTCACAGGCATTATCATAGGTGAAAGAAACTAGTCAGAAAATCCTACACGTTATACAATCCCATTAATAGGAAACGTTCACAACAGGGAGATCTCTAAAGACAGATGTGTGTTTGCTCAGAAAAATGAGAAGACAGGCATTGATGGCTAAAGAATACAGAGCTTGTTGGGAGATGATGAAAAAGTTTTGAAATTGTGGAGATTGTTGCAAGTATCTGTGGCTGCATAGATACCATTGAGTTAACCTGTGTGCATAATTTAAATGAAATTTCATATCACTAAAGCTGTGAAAATCAGTGTTTCATAGCAAGTCAGATTTGGATTGACATTTTATTACTTGCAATAGGATTTTTTATTTTATATATATATATTTACATACCTACAACTATTCCCTCACATTCCCATTTCTCGAACAACCTCCCCCTAGTATTGAGGCTGAGCAAGTGTCCCTCCCTAGGGAATGGGCTTCAAAAATCCAGTTCATGCATTAAGGATAAGTTTGGTCCCATTGCCATAGGCCCCACAAACTGCCCCTGCTACACAACTTTCATTCACATTCAGAGGGCTTAGTTCAGTCTCATAAATGTTCCCCAGCTGTCAGTGTCAATCCAGGGTCATTGAACTTCCTATAGCTCGGGCCGGCTGTCTCTGTGTGTTTTCTCAACACGACTTTCACTCCCTTGCTCAATAATCTCTCCTTCCTCTCTTCCACTGGACTGAGAGCTTGACTCAGTGCTTAGCTGTGGATCTCTGCATCTGCTTCCAACAGTTATCGGATGGAAGTTTTATGATGACAATTAGGGCCGTTATCAATTTGATTACAAGGGAATCCCAGTGCAGGCTCCTCTCCTGCTGCTTAGAATCCTAGCCAGGGTCCCTTGTGTGGATTCTTGGATATTTTCCTAGAACTTGGTTTCTCACTAACCCTACACTGTTATCTATTTTGCTGTTCCCCTTCTCCCTGTCTCTCCTCCATCTCAACCATCCTATTCCCTCATGATCTTTTCCCAGCTCCCCTCTTCCCTTACCCCTTCCTGCTATGATTCCAATATCCTCAGGAGATCTTACTTCCCAGGGGGATCCATGAATGTACCCCTGAGGGTCTCTCCTGTTACCTAGCTGCTCAGGGGTTGTGGATTGTAGCCTGGTTATCCTTTGCTTTGCGAATAAAATCCACTTGTGAGTGAGTACATACCAGGATTGCCTGCCTTACTGGGTCTGTGTTAATTCGCTCTGATTTTTTTTCTAGTGATTCCATTTGATTGAACATTTCAGGTATCTTGAAAAATCTATCTTCAATAAGAGAAAAAAATGTGAAGAAAAGCCTGAAAAAATAATTTCTAAGCATAATACCTGTAGGACGCCTGACTTGCTTAACCATTTTCTTTTCACATAATTTATTTAGAGCCAGAGCATGTGAATGGCAGAACTGAGAATTGGGAATTTTACACTTAATCCTTGGCTCCATATTCACAGCCTTCCCCATTCCTGATACTCTGTCTGCAGTACAAGCCTGTCACAGAGCACAGACCTGCACTAACATGCCATCACCTCCCACAGCCCATCTCCATAGGGTTCAGCCTGTTGCTGTAGATACATTGATGAACCATAACCATGATTGTATATGGTACTAGGGAATCCCAATAGATTAATACCTGTGAAACATTTCGTTACTGGACAGAGATTACTCAAGCTCCTGTATCATTAAATCATTCCAACAACAAATATGGTGTTGTATTACTAATATGGATGACATTATATAGGAATTCTTTACAATAATGGTGACTCAATTGGAAAATCACACATTAGAACCTTTTCTAGAAATCAGTTCTAGGCATGACTGTTTCTTTTTTAAGTATACGTGCTCATTTTTATGCAGTCAGTTTGTCATTTATAGGGGGTAGAAAACTTCTGCCATTGTCACCAGTGTTAGGAATTGCAAGGGACAGGAAGAAATTTTTCTGATAAGTGACAGCCCATCTGTGGGATTCTCTGTTTCAGTCTTTGGGATCCCAAAAGGTGTTGAATGAATTCTGGTTGCATTAAATGAAACTCAGAGCCAGAAATCAGGGAAAATCTGGAATATGAGAGAGAGAAAACAGCACATCAAATCTCACACAGCTGTCTTCCAGCCTCCACAGCCTCCTTCCTTGTTGCTTCTAAGGAATGAATCTGTCTTTCTATGTCTGCCTTAAATGCCTTCTTTACCCAGTTGTTTTACATCCAGGTTAAGATTAAAAAGGTTTGAGTTACTACTATTTGATAGCTAGCCTTGAACTCACAGAAACACAGAAAGATCTCTGTCTCTGGAGTTAGAGGATTAAAGATGTTGGTCACTATTCCCAGCCCATAGTTCACCATTTACTGTCTTTCCTGGTGCTGGATTCAAGACAAGAGCAATTCTGACCCTCCTTAAGTGACTGTGCATGGATCTGTTCTCTGATATTCCAGACTGGTTTTATTAAATATATAACATATCACCACAGAAGGGAACCTTCAGGCAACCTAGGCAAGTGACCAAAAATCCAAAATCATTTCACATCTGATCTGGCTCTGTCTACATAGTTCTGCACCTCAAACCCTAAGATGATCTGGACTGTTAATTTGCTAATAAATTTCCTTTTTTTCTTCAAAAATTTTTCTTCTATTTTTTAAAAAAATTTATATGACAGTTTTATCAACTCATGTAATTACATTTAGTCATGCTCACACTCCTTTCTCATCCTGCAACTCTCTTGTGAACAATCTTTGCTCAGCTGGTCCCACTCCTGGCTCTGTGACTCTATTTGTGACCCATTGAATCTAATTAGAATCTTAGGAGTCAGCATGCATGAGAGTGTTGTTAATATATGACTTAGATATTCCAAGGTATACCTGTTTTTAGCTATACCACTGAGCAAAATGGTGCCCTGTAGACAAAGTTTTACTTTCAAGGCGCCAGTCCAAAATTAATATTTATTAGAATATAAATTAACCCTCACAATATTAGTTACAGCTTATGGTGGCACCTGAACAAGGACTGGCATATCCAAGCGATGGATGAGCGGTGGACGCCCGATGGAAGGACAATGGTTTCTGATTCTGTCTGTCCAGCAGCCAGCAGCCAGGAACCAGGAAGAAGCTCCTCGTGTCCCACCAGCCACTTATCAATGGGCTTGGCCACACCCCCTCCAGGATCCTGGAAGTGTCTTCTGATCTTACCGGCTGACACCTTAATCCCGCCACATCTCCCCCTTTTGTCTAACTAAGAAGGTTCTAAACTAAGACTATGTACAATAGGATTTATTATGAGTTAGTAACCATAAATACCTATTCTTCAACCCCTTCAAGACCTGAGAAGGAAGATATATCACTTGAAAGTCTGAAATATATGGAAGTACTGGCTTCCAAAATTTGGGAGAGGACAGCAACACAGCTACCTGGACAATCACCTCTGGTTTTGTGCGCCGTTGGAGCATCTATCATATTGGCTATAGGCCTATGGTATCTGACAGATCTTCTCACAAGCAGGGCAATTTTGGAGGGACTGTCTTATCCTGTCCAGGCAGGATTCGTCAGTCTCCATCCATCAACTTGTTCCTCCAGCTTGGACACCATGTGTGTACTGTCAATAATCAAGGTAAGGACAGTTCTATACTCAACTGGCCATTCTCTGCCAAAAGGACAAACTCCAATGGAGTATCCTCAATGCTCATACCATCTCAGGAAAGGAGCAGTGTCACCAGGAGTCGTCGTGCCTCTCATGGCCGAATTTCAAATGTTAAATGCCGTATTCTCTGGGTCTATGAAATGGTTGAAGATTTCTGTCTATCTATGATATTCTAATCTGTATCTGAGATGACTGGGATATGGTACCTTAAGTAATGTTGACAGTAGTTTTTATCATCTTAAGGAATAAACCCTGTACTAAAAGTTAGAATATCTATAGAAGGGGTGTACAATCCCTGAACAATGACTTTTAGTATAACTATCAAACATTAGCCAGGGGTATATTACTATGTAAAGTGGCCACAGCATTTTAGACATGTATATACATATATATCATCTAAACAGAGGTATATAAAACATCTTGTGCATATATCATAGCTAGTGCAACCATACATTATATCTAGGATATTTAAATGAAGGTAGTAATTGCATAGTGTATATGACAATGATGTGCAAATATTTTAAACAGAGGTAGAAGCATATATGAAACATAGCAATTACAGATTCAGTTTTACATAATAGTTACAGATTCAGATTTATATTGAAATACAAGTTGCTTTAGTTATATAAAGCAATTTCAGATTGAACTTTGTTCAAATGTACAAATTATCACAATTAAACATATAAAATGATTTTACATTTGTATCAATATACAAATACCTATGCCAATGCATATTGTCTTTAACTTAGCCCATACATTTAGCTAAAAAGGTGTATAGGTAGGCAGAACAATCTACCTTTATCTATCGTATCTATCCCTCTTCTCTTCTTCAGAAGAGATCTTTAATGCTATATTATAGTTCTGTCCTCCACCCAATTTTCACTTAAAACTATTCTAACAGAATAAGAATTACCCACAACCCTCAGAACACAAAACTTATTGGGAAAGGGGGCGTAGTCTTTCATAAGGCTGCTTCCTGCTGACTTAAGGGTGATGGCATCACTTTGGGATCCTGTAAAGGCTAAAACAATGGTTAGATCTTAATGGACTGACTATATACATTTATAACCATTCTCAGAATAGTGGTTAACTCCATCTGGAATTCTAATTAGAAGTGTGATCTGGAGATTATCATAGAGAGCTATCTTGCAGCCATTTTTGAATAGTCTATTTTCTGAAAACAATCATTGATTGGTGTGCACCAGGTTCTTGATTTTTCTAATTTTGCCTCTGTCTGTCTGTCTACCTGTCTCTTACTCTCTCTCTCTCATACTCTCCCTTTTATTCTTGTTTCAATAGTAGGAGTTGTTGAGGTGGGAGCCCCATCTCGGTTCCAGATTCTTTGTAGATAGCTGATAGGAGGAAATGTTATTTACAATGGAAAACTTAAGCATTGTTAATACTCAAAAAAGATATTAATATCTTCTATAAATTCAGGAGATTGTATGCAGATGGGATGTTTGAAAGTTACAGAAACAGAGAGAAACGAGGTTTAAGATGAAGTCACAATAATATTGGTCCCTAAATATTCTGTCTTCTGTCTCACACCAGGTGGCTTTTCTGATATGAGACAGAATACTTCACATTTTCTTTATCAATATGCTTGGGTTTAGAGAGGGAGAAAGCCACTTACTCCCAATCCAAATCCAGCCCTATTAATAGTCAAATCAGGACCACGCCTTCTTTTTTTTTGAGGTGTAGATGCAAGATGCAAAGCAGTAAATATTGAAATATTACCCAGTAGTGCATATGTGTATTAGTTGGTCTCATAGTCCGTCATGTACACTCCTTAATCATCAGTCTGTTTTCTATTGCAGGTGAGTAATTAGTCTTAAAAACAGTTGTATCCATTTTCCTGTAAAGACAAAACTGAGACCCTGCCCCAGGTTTGTTAAATGTGTTTTCCTTACCTTGTATCCATTTGTCATATCAGGGGTGAGCAATTACTTCTCCTCAGGAAGGGACTCCTTTACAAAGCGAACTTTTATCAGTTTTGTCGGTACCCATATCTTTTCTTTGCCTGTTGAAACAAAAGCAAAACCCCTACCCCATCGAAGCACATATCCTGGCTTCCACTCAGAAGTAAACACAACTTTGAAGTAGATGGGTTGATTTAACTCAGAGGATTTCTCTATCACCCAATGTCTCTCAGCAACTGATGTTCCCTTTTCATCAGCATTAAGAAAATTTAAAGTCAATAAGGCACTGTGCAACCTCTCCCTGGGTTTTCTCATTTCTTTCTTCTGTTTATAAAGCATCTCTTTCAACATGCGGTGAGATCTCTCCACAACTGCCTGTCCTGTGGGATTGTGTGGTATCCACGTACTATGCTTTATATTATAGTATCCAAAAATTATCTTCATTTTTCGGGAAACATAAGCTGGAGCATTGTCAGTCTTAAATTGAGTGGGAATTCCCATTATGGCCATGGTTTCCAAAAGGTGAGTTAGTACAGCATCAGCATTTTCAGAACTCAGAGCAGTTGCCCATTGCATCCCAGAGTAAGTATCGATAGTATGAAGTACATATTTCATCTTTCCGAATTCTGGGAAGTAAAACACATTCATTTGCCAGATCTCATTTCTCTGTGTACCTTTAGGATTACTTCCAGCAGGTAAAGACGGTTGGTTATAGAAAGAGCAAGTGTTGCAATTCCTTACTATTTCGTTTGCTTCATTCCAAGTGATAGAAAAACTCTTTTTTAATCCTTTGCTGTTAATATGATGTTTCTCATGAAATTCTGTGGCCTCTAGCACGTTTCCTATCAGCAACCGGTCTATTTCATCATTACGCTGCACTAGAGGGCCTGGGAGACCTGTGTGCGCCCTGATATGTGTTATGTACATAGGATGCATCCTAACTCTAATCCTGTAGTTGTATGAATAGTAAGGTCAAATCTGAATCATCAGGAATGAAGTCAGCAGTTTCAATATGTAAAACAACTCCTTCTGCACATTGAGAATCAGTAATTACATTGAGAGGCTCTGTGAAATCCAACAACACCATAATAATTGCATATAGTTCTGACTTCTGGACAGAGTTATAAGGGCTCTGAGCCACCTTAATTAAGTCTTCAGACTTGTAGCCAGCCTTTCCTAAATTGTTTGCATCAGTATAAAAGGTGGGGGCTCCAGAAATGGCTTTATCCTGTACCACACGAGGAAAGATCCAATTAGTTTCCTTTATGAATTGAATTCTCTTGTTTCGAGGATATTTATTATTAATCTCTCCTAAAAAGTCACTACACGCCTTTTGCCATGGTTCACTGTCTGCCCATAATCGTTCAATTTCTTCATTAGTCAAAGGCACCACAATTTCTGCAGGGTCTTTTCCAGTCAATTGGCGAAGTCTTAATTTACCTTTAAAAATCAGATCAGAAATTTTTTCGATATATGTCTTCATCTTCTTGCTTGGCCTATGTGGCAGAAATATCCATTCTAATATAATGCTTTCTCTTTGCATTAAGATTCCTGTTGGAGATGGTCTAGAGGGTAAAATAACAAGTATGCAATCCAGGTCTGGATCCACATGATCCACATGTGCTTCTTGAAGTTTCTTTTCCACCAACTCTAATTCTTTCTGAGCTTCATCAGATAATTCTCTTGGACTATTTAAATCCTTTTCACCATCCAAAGTCTTGAACAAATTAATTAGCTCATAATTTTTATACCAGTAATGGGTTGTATATGAGCAATATCTCCTAGTAACTTTTGAATATTGTTAAGAGTCTTCAATTTATCTCTATTTAATTTTACCTTTTGTGGCCTAATTATTTGTAAACATATTTTATGTCCTAAATAATTTATAGAATCTCCCCTCTGTACTTTTTCTGGAGCAATTTGTAGTCCCCAATCAGGCAATGTTTTCTTTAGTTCTTCAAACAATGTTTCTAATGTCTTTGGGTTTTGGTCTGCCAACAAAATATCATCCATATAATGGTAAATGATAGATTGTTGGAAGCGCTTGCACAGTATTTCTAGTGGTTGTTGTACAAAATATTGGCATAAGGTGGGACTATTCAACATTCCTTGGGGAAGGACTCTCCATTGGTACCTCTTAGCTGGCCCTGAATTATTAAGTGTAGGCACTGTAAAAACAAATTTCTCTTTGTCCTTTTCCTGTAAAGGTATGGTAAAAAAAACAATCCTTCAAATCAATAACTGCAATAGGTAGCAGAGAAGGCAGGGTAATACCAGATTGTAAGGAGCCCATAGGTTGAATCACCTTATTAATTGCTCTT
This sequence comes from Phyllotis vaccarum, assembly GCA_033318265.1. Classification (NCBI taxonomy): domain Eukaryota; kingdom Metazoa; phylum Chordata; class Mammalia; order Rodentia; family Cricetidae; genus Phyllotis; species Phyllotis vaccarum. Next base: position 82,267,179 of record JARWLC010000016.1, read on the forward strand.
AAATCCGTTACCATTCTCCATTTTCCCGATTTTTTCTTGACAACAAAAACAGGAGAATTCCATGGACTGATTGATTCTTCAATACGCTGAGCCTATAACTGCTCCTGTACCAACTGTTCCAAAGCCTGAAGTTTTTCTCTCGTCAAAGGCCATTGTTGAACCCAAATAGGCTTTTCTGTTAACCATTTCAAAGGCAATGCTGTGAGTGTCCTTTTAGGTTCTGTGGTTATTGGGCAATTCTTTTGTACAACCTGAATGGCTGGTGAATTTTTTCCATAGTACCTTAGAGCGTCATTTTTGGAAACATAGTTGAGTCTCCGGTTGATATCAGAACCAGGAGGGATATTAATCTGGGTATTCCATTGCATTAGAAGGTTGCTACCCCACAGATTCACTGCTATATCAGCCATATATGGCTTTAACCATCCTTTCTGGCCTTCTGGTCCTATGCATTCAAGCCATCTCACACTCTCTTTTACTTGAGATATTGTTCCAATACCCAGAAACTGGATATCTACTGCCCGTAAAGGCCATCTGGGGTGCCATTATTGTGGGGTTATGATCGAAACATCAGCCCCCGTGTTGACTAAACCCTGGATATAAATATTATCTATCCATATCCCCAATTTTGGTCTTTGTTCATTTATTGAAGTCTGCCAAAATATTCGTTTTGTGATTCTTTTTGGAATTTCTGAGTTTTCTTTTGAATTTATGTTATTATCTAACATCATATGGTTTTCTAGATCAGGTTTTGGATGCTCTATTCGTCCTGAGAATGCTGGTCTTCTCCTATGACCAGATATGATCTCACCATCCTTGAATTTGGAGTCTGATTTTTGGGGGCTTCCTGGGGGAAGCCGCGAAAGGCGTTTCCCGATGGTAGAGGGTTGCCTTCTTTATCCCTGGTAGATCTACATTCATTGGTCCAATGCCATCCCTTGCCACACCTTCTGCATAATCCAGAAGGCAATGGCCTTCTGTTTGAATTAAACCTAGATCGGGTATTATTTCCAAGAGTACCTTGTGTACAGTTCCGTCTTATATGGCCTTGTTTACCACAGTTGAAACAAGTGATGTCTTGGTTCCTCACCCTAACATTAGCAACAGCTTGGCCTACCCAATTCTCCTCATTGCCATGGAGACATTCAGCATTTATTACATATTGAATCCATTCTTCTATCGGTGCAGCTCTGATCTTTAAAGGCATAAGTATTCTTCTACATTCTGTATTAGCATGATCAAAGGCCAGAGAAAGTATTAATTGCTTCCTAACTTCTGGATCTGATATTGCTCTATGAATAGCTATAGTGAGCCTCTGTATAAAGTCGGTATAAGGCTCTTTTAAGCCTTGTTTGACCTTAGTATAATGCTCGATGTTTTGACCTTGGTCCAAAATCTTTTCGCAAGCATTCAGTGCAGCAGTACGACATAGCAATAAAGTATGCTCATCATAAGTAGATTGAGTCCTCACATCAGCAAACATGCCTTCATCAAGGATTTGGTCCTGAGAAGCAAAGAAATCCCTAATTTTTCCTTGTTGTTCCAAGGTCTTGGCCTCCTCTCTAAACCAGCCTCTCCACTGTAAATTCTGACTTTGTACCAAGACATCAGCCGTTAGCTGCATCCAATCAGTTGGTAGAATCCGGTTTTTTGCTGACCATGAATTTAGAAGCTGCTTCACATAAGTAGAGTGTATACCATGCATTGATATTGCCTCTTTAAAATCCCTGATGTCTCTCATATGTACTGGCTCATAGCTATACTCTACATATTCTGAGGATCCCCCAGGTGTTATCTTTGTCTGAATAGCAGCTGGGAACAATAGTGGTGCGGAAGGGGGTAGCCCTGTTATGTTTACCACCTTGGGTAGAGTATCTCCAGTACTATAATATTTCATTGGGGGTTGACCTGAACTGTTCTGAGCATAAGATGCATCACTACCCTTTTCCAGTATTGCAATATGGCCCTCCCATTCTTGAATTTTGGATATTACGGGTTCCCATTCCTGGATTTTGGATACTACTGGTTTCCATTCTTGAAGTTTAGATACTATTGATTTTTCTAGAGCTTGAGTGTCCTGATGAAGCAGTCCTTCCAAAGACCTCACTGAGTCAGCAATATTTTGATCCCCATTATTAACATAATTAATGATTTTCTTGTTCTCATCATTCATGTAGTCAACAAGTTTCTTGTTTTCATAATTTACATAGAGCCTATATTTTTCTTGTACAGTGTTATCCTTATCTACAGAGAATGCCTTATCTGAAAGCTTGTTGTAACCAATTTCCAGAGTATCCATCCTTTTTGCCATCTTAGTGTTTGACAGTTCCACATCACATACCTTGGACAGTAACTGTCGATTTACATTTTGCACCTGTTTAACCTCATCTGCCACTGTAGAGTTCTATAGTTCCATAATACATAATCTGGACAATAATTGTTGGTTTCCATTTGACAACTCTGTCATGATCGTCATCATCCTCTAATTTTGAAACATAAAATAGAGAAATAAGCCAAAAAATAGTAGGACTGGTGTATTGAATCCTTCAAGATATTCATTTAAAAATTTATCAATCACCATGGCAAAATATGACCTAAACTCTTCAAAAGAATAATAGTCAGCCATTGCGTCAATTCAGGTGTAATTACGCCGTTTAGTACACAGGTGTCACAGTAGCGTTCAATTCCCTGCCCACTGTATGGTAGACGCAGAGACTCTCAGCAGCAGGAAGCTGCGGGCTGCAAACCAAGTGCTGCAGCAGGCTGAAAACCAAGCGCTGCAGCGGGCTGAAAGCAGAGACAGGTGCTATGGCAGGCCGGATAGATGAAAACCGTGCCTGTGCACTGAGCTGAAATCTCGCGTCTGTGCACTGAGCCGAAATCTCGTGTCTGCGCACTGAACTGAAATCTTGGGTTTGCGTTCTGAGTTGAAATCTTGCACTTGCACACTGAGCAGAAAACTTGTGTTTGAGCACTGAGCTAAAACCCCATGCCAGGGCACTGAGCCGAAAACCCTCGCCAACACACTGGACCAGCTGGCTGGAAACCGCACCCGGCTAGCAAGAGGGAGCTTTAAGCCCAAGTGAACAGTCTGTATGTCCCCTGGCTTCTTACGGTTTAGGGCACAGGGCCGAGGACGTTGGGCGCCAGATGTAGACAGAGTTTTACTTTCAAGGCACCAGTCAAAAATTAATATTTATTAGAATATAAATTAACACTCACAATATTAGTAACAGCTTATGGTGGCACCTGAACAAGGACTGGCGTATCCAAGCGATCGACGAGCCATGGACATGCGATGGAAGGACAAAGGATTCAGATTCTGTCTGTCCAGCAGCCAGCAGGCAGGAAACAGGAAGAAGCTCCTTGTGTCCCAGCAGCCACTTATCAATGGGCTTGTCCACAGCCCCTCCAGGGTCCCAGAAGTGTCTTCTGACCTTACCAGCTGACACCTTAATTCCGCCACAGTGGCCCATATTCCAAGGTCGTTATTTGTCAAAGATCTTTCAAAGATGACTGAAGTATCATGACTCAGCCTCTGTTCATTCTGAAGGAATATTTCTAGGTTTCTGTTAAAGTAAGTTTAAAATATTAATTTACATACAGTAATAGATAATATATTGAAGTAAAACTGAAGTTTGTAGACACATATATACAGCTACTAAATTTATAACAGGTCATTTACACCACCATTCATAGAACTGCAGGACAATATGTACAGAAAGAGAAAAGCCCCATTTCATTACTACTTACTGGGAAGCAAACACAGTAAACACATGAGGGAGATACAGAGAAATGGACTGTGGTAAGGACAGAGATGGACAGTTGACACCCACACAGGTAAAATGAGGTACTAGATGCAGTGCTTTATAGTAGTGAAGACAACAGGAATCTAATGAAATAATCGTTCATTATGAAAGAATCAAGGGAAAGGGATGGAAATTATACTTAACACCAATGTTGACTAAATATGAAAATCAAACTATACTCATAGCTCATAAATGTGGACACATGCTGCATAGTCACTACTGAGAAGAAAACGTTTCTCAGGAAGTACATATTCCAGGTTAATACATGAGAAATCTTTTGGATCTCACTCTGAACCATCTAAACAAGGAACTGTTACTATAGACTGTGACATTTGACTCCTGTGTATGTCAAGTCAGCAGAAAAGATTCTGGATAGACAGGATCCAGCCTCTCTGAGAAGTGTATGTTTCTCATTGAATTCAATATTAGGTTACAAAGATTTTTATCTATGAGAGCCAAAATGACACAGCAATGGGTGATTTCATGATTATCTTATTAGGAAACCAGCACAGAATAAATGGCTCCCAATGTAGAAGTAAAGAATAATAGAGAATCTAGACTAGGGTTCAGTAGGGATACTAATGGTTCTCAGTAATAATCAGGAGAAAGCTGAATGAATTCCAGTAGTATGGTCCTGACCATTATGTAATTTACAGGAAGAATCATGTATACTCTGAAGCTAAGGGTGTAGGCTTATCACAACATCACCAAACTTTAGAGGAGACTGCTGAATGTGCCTATCTGGGAACCAACTACAAAAGCAGGAGATATAAGAACAGTGTCTAGAGGATGCCTCACTGTCTTTGTTGACCTCCAAGAAACACAAAACAGGCTTCATTCAAAACAGTGAATTTAATGCTCTGTGTATCTTTTCATAAAGTTAACTGAACACACGTACCTTATAAAAATACTCATCTTTTTCTATTGCTGCAAGGCCATGTTTTTGCAGAGTGTATTAAACCTAAATACAAAATAAACACATTCTGATTGTGAAAAAATAGTATCACAAGCTTGTGGAAGTAACCAACCAATGTCTGATTTGACTTTAAGCCCACTATATGACAAGAAACCTATATTTGATGCTACTCGGTTACTAGGAGCCTGAGCCTAGGTATCCAGGTAACTTAGGGTAAAACCGAATACTGCTGTTCTACAAAAGAGAAGTAGCAGGAAAATGGCTCATAATGACATTCTGCTACACTCATATATCAATGTTTTGTTAAGTAATCATTATATGATCTGTCTTGTACATCAGAGAAGAAGAGATACAGAGACCCACAATCAGATAATACACAAATTGAGGAACTTTGGAATATTCAGCTTTATAAAGGGTTTCTCCATTCAAACCACCCCTTAAATCTTCAGGAAATCCCGCAGAATCAGAGATTGATAGAGTATAAAATTAAGAGGGGATAGAAGACACCAAGGAAAGAGGTCTTCTAAACACAAGAGGACAGATACAACATGTTTACATTCAAAAACCCCGAGACAGCATACGGCTGAACCTATGGGTCCTTCAAAGTGAAAAGAGAAGTAGATGTATGACCCATTCCTAACGTACATGTTATATCCTGTAAGACCCCCCCCCTTTCCTCCCTTTGCTTGCAACCCCCTTGTTTTAGCAATTCCCTCCTGCCCAGGAAGTAACGAAACTTGTCTAAGACGTGTCAGCACCAGGTGCCTTGGCCCAAGGATGGGGGAGCTGTAGTCAGAAGCCTGCCAACCAAGGACAGGCTGACTCCCCTGTGACCTGTACATCTGCTCTTAAAGAAACCCTGAGACATGCATTCTGATACTGGAAACACCAACATCTCTGCAAAACTTAATAATAAGAGCTTTCACAGTGTCAGCAGGGCAGAGGGGGAAGAAAGATAAGAGTTACATGGCTATGTGATCTGGCCCCAGTCAAGGACCCGGGGAAGTTCCAGAGAAAGATAGAAAACAGAGTTCCCAGAAAGATAAACAGCAGGCCAGGTGGTGGCCTGACCCTCACCCCCTCAACAGAATAGCTTCATTCAAACCAGCCAATAGAAACCTTGTAACTACGCTTCTGCTTCTGTACATGTGCTTATGCTCCCCTTACCCTATAAAAAGACCCTGAACAAAGGCCTGGGTGCTGAAGTCCATCCGAGAGTGGCTTTATCCCACAGGCCCTGTGCTCAATAAAAACCTCGTGCTATTTGCATCTGACCAGTGGTTCTGGCTCAGTCCTTGGGTCCTGGGGTCTCATCCTGAGGGAAGGTCCGTTTTGGGGGTCCCCACACCCCGGGGAGGGTCTTTCAATCCAATGCATAGACATACGACCCATTTCCTAATGCACATGCTATATACAATGCATAGATATGTTACCCATTCCTAACGCACATGCTATATTCATTACATAGACACATGAACCATTCCTAATGCACATGCTATATCCAAAGCATAACTACATATATACAGAAATTTAGCTTTCTACAAGAGAGTATTACCGAGGAAACAAGTTACTCTAGGAGCTGGCCTCATGCCTAGCAGTCAAAGGCCAACAGAAAACAAATTAAAGCATCTTTGGAAGGTCTTTGTCCCATAATATTATTTTAGGGATTTTTCTTTTTCAGTTTTATCTTCTTGAGATTTATTATATAAAACAATTAATTAAAATTGATTGCTTTGTTCTATCTCTCTCCCCTTCTCACATTGATCTTCGGCATATATTTATTGCTTCTGAACATGTGTTTTCATGGGATTCTTTAGTGTGCAAATGATCCAGTGCACTTGTAACCACTTGAGACAGTGCCAAATTCAACAGGTCACAAAACAAAATACATGGCTGTCTGGAGATGACTTGAAAGAAAAGACCATAAAGTGTGGAGCTGTCACACAAACGTCTGTCAGTGTTAACTCATTCAGGAGCCAGGTCATCCTGAAGCCGAACTCTGCTATCACTGAAGACACAGTTTGATTACTGTGCTGCAGACACAGTGAGCAGGTTTGCTGTGTGCTCAGAAACAAGCCCCTTTGAGGATTCTCAGGGCCAGCAGGGGGAGCTGCAGATCCAAATTTCACCAGAAAAGGATGTGATGGGTGAGAAAAACATCTGGAGAGTAAGAAAGCCCTCTGGGACTGTAAGGTTTCCTGTCCTAGCTTCAAATAACGGCAAAGACCATATGATACCCGCCATGTAACTACTGACAAGACTCCAAACATGGTACAGAAAAAATTCCTTGTTAAGCTTTATTTATCACATGTGTTTTATTCTTTATACATGGACATTATTGGAGTGACAAACATCAATTACATATATATGTAAGAAGGCCACAAACGTTCCAACATTTACTCACTGTTATCACAACCATTATTATCAGCATCTGTAATTATACTTGTGGTTTCTTTCCACTGGAAGGAAGTACAGTATAAAATTTTTGACCACTTTGGCCCAAGGTCCAGACACCCCTGCAGCTACTTGGCTCTCAATAATGACTAAGCTGCTTATATTAATTATATGCTGTTTGGCCAAAGTCTCAGGCTTATTCCTAGCTGCTTCATGTTAAATGTTACATTAGCAACATTTATTGATATTCAGTCCTATAATTTTTCTTTATACTGCATCCTCCAGTTGATAGTTGAATAGTGATTTCAACATAATCTGTTTAAGGACTTGGGAAATATGCCAATAGAACTTATTTTTAATTTTTTTATTTATATTTTTATGTCATTTTTATATATGTATCCCCCTGCTGTCCCTCCCTTCACTCCTCCCAACTCCTCCCAGTCAGCCTTCAGCCTCATCCCTCCCCAACCATCTTCCCCTCCCAGAAAAGGGCAAGAAATCCCAAGGTGGGTCAGCTAAGCACTGCACATCCACTCCAGGAAAGTCCGATTTCCTCATCCAAATGTCATTGCTGGGTTAGGTGTTCCTTTTCACGGAATGGGCTCCAAGGTGCCAGCCCAAGCACAGAAATACAGTCTGAACCCACCCTTTGATGATCCACATACTGCCCATTTCAATCAACAATTGCCTACCCGTGGAGGGCCTAGCTCCTTTTCCCTATGGATCTCCAGTGGCTATTCTTGATTCAGTGAGTAACCCAGAGATCCTACTTCTTCTATGGTGAACAATCTACAGGAAGAAGGTCAAAGATAGAATCTAACCACATATAAACAAATCCAACACAGTCTGTATGATACTCATCAGGCTGACATCTGAGGACTCTGCCATCTATTACTGTGCAAAGAATATTGTTACAGCACACATCTGATATATGCCAGAAACACAGAAGGAGTAGAAAGTTGCTCTGGGGTTGAAAGAAAAGAGAAGGTTAACCTGAAGATTTTCTAACAACCTGTGTTTATGTATGAAGGATAGGAACAACAGACTAAAGATAAATTGTATTACATTAAGAATTTTCATACTAATGCTGTATCCAAGGTCGAATCCTAGACTAAAAATGTGAGGCTGAATTTTAACCAAGTTGTTTTTCTCAAACAGGTTTACATTTAGAAATTAAAGCATAGGCTCTGATATTGAACAGTGCCCACTGATGAGCCAACAGTAATCTATTCCACTCTAAATACCCTGCTCTGTAATTACAGCATGTGACAGAGCAGTGAACACAGGAACTTAACACCTTTCTCTCCAGTCTTTGGGAGGCATGGGCTGAAACAAATCACAGTGACCCTTGGTGCTATTCTGGGTGCTGTTTAATATTAGTGTTGCCGATTCTTGCCATATTCATAGAGGAATACGTGGCAGATGTGTCTGTAACTTTCTTCAGAGGTAAGTTACAGAGTGGAGACTCCAAGCAAATTCAGAGAAATCTCTAAACAGATCTTCCTGCATTTGAAACCTCTGCTCACTGAGCAAACTGTGATGTATCAGTCTGTGAGAGAATAAGTGTGGAGATGTGAGTCAATACCCAGAAACTATATTCCCCATTGATTACATCAGGAAATCTATTCCTATTGCTTAAATTCTTACTTAGGTGCTATTTAGCAGAGTAAAATATAGCACAGTTACAAAAGGATCTTCTGGGGATTTGTGATAAATGAAAACAGGGCTGTGAGAGGAGAATGAAGAGTATTTCACAAAGTAAATGGGGATTAGTGAAAAAGCTAGAAATCAATGTGTGATGTAGTCACTGAAAACTCCAGCTCACTTTCAAACTTATGGAATCAGATGAGCCCAATTATAATCCTAATATTACCTCAATTCAATAGTACAAGACTATAGTATCTATTTGTTTTGTCATATATCCCAGAATATTGAGAATGTATTACTTTGCAAAAATATTTTTCTACATATGACTTAAGCATGCAGTCTGTTCGCTTGAGATCTATGACAGCCACTAGTATTCCATGTGCGGAAGTATGAAATAAATCCTTATAGATATTACTCAGCCCCACAGATTCCAAATTGTCAATATATATATATATATATAGTTTATATTAATTGTTATCAATGATTCTATAAAATTATTAATAGTTATTAAGTGATTATATAAAACACTCTTTGAAACAATATATTAAACAATTAGGTACCTTAGGGAAAGCTGGACTGGTCTATATAGAGGCAGTGGGTCTGGAGCAGACTGTAATTGATATTTACCTGGTCTTGAACTGGCCATGGCCAAGTCCCATATATGAGTCTTCAAGTCTCTAAGTCCACACCTATAGTTCAAGTTGATAATGCCTGATTCCCAATACAAACAGAAATCCACCCAGCACCTTGAAGTGTAAGGAACAATGTTCTTCAATAATGTGAAGAGGCTGTTTCCCTGTGAACCGATAGTCCACAGGAAATCCTATCAATTCTGACCAGTGGTGGAAGAGAAGTCCTACATCAGTCACTTTCTAGATGCTTCTCTCCTGCCACTTTAGATGCCTCTGATTTATAGCCTCAACTTGATGGCTTTGGCTGTGAACCAATTGATGGTTGACAAGCACCTGACCAACTGTTTGGATGTATCCTTGTCTAATAACTTGATGATAAGTAATTTTTGTAGGGGTTCCTGTCTATGGATATGAGCATCAGTGGAGAGGCATTCATCCATTCTTGACTGAAGACACAGACTAAACTGAGTGATAGTGAGCTTTATTTCCACAAGAGCCTGTCAGGCCAAGGATATTATTTTACACATATTTGCTATAACATTCATTATTCCTATATGAAAATACCTCTCAACTCTACTTTGTGAAACATTATTTTTGATATCTTGTAAAATAGTGAAAGGAGTAGAGAATTTTTTCATTCGTATTCGTTTAATAGAATGCTCATTGGCCAGTATCTAGGTAGGAAATAGAGGTGGGGCAAAGAGACTAGGAAAATTCTGGGAAGAGGAAAAGCAGAGCAGGAGACACAGGGCAGATGTAGATGAAACAGGATGAAAAGACTGTACTCACGAAAATTTACCAAGACTGTGGCTAAACATAGGAAAGATAATGGGTCAATTTGAGAATTAGGAGCTAGTGAATAATAAACCTGACCTACTTGTTCAGTAGTAGCTATAAAATTAAGCCTCTTGCTTAATTATTTTTAAGTGGCTGTAGGACTGGTGGGGCAGGACAGAGAAACTTCTGACCACATCAACAAATACATCTACACCCTGATAGGCAATATATATATTTAGGGGTTAACATGAGAGTGTACAAGCTGCAAATGTGCATTAAGTTGGACAAACACACTGATGTCATCTATCTACCTACCTACCTACCTACCTACCTACCTACCTACCTATCTACCTACCTACCTACCTACCTACCTACCTACGTACCTACCTACCTACGTACCTACCTACCTACCTACCTACCTACCTACCTACCTACCTACCTACCTACCTAACTACCTTACCTACCTACCTACCTACCTACCTTACCTACCTACCTACCTACCTACCTACCTACCTACCTACCTAACTACCTTACCTACCTACCTACCTATCTACCTACCTACCTGTCTGTCTGTCTATCTATCTATCTATCTATCTATCTATCTATCTATCTATCTATCTATCTATCTATCTATCTATCTATCTATCTATCTGTATATCTGGTTCCACTAACTCCTTGGAGCTCATTATCAATTATGTAGTTTCACAACTGTTATTCACTAAACTTATAGCAGGTACATTCAGGTTTTTAAAACCAATAGCCATGGTGTTCCATGAATAAGAATATGGTAAGCTTCAAAAAGCTAGATCCAGAGAGTGACAATGGAGATATGCCTGAGAACACAGCCAGCATTTTACCAGAAAGATCTTTAAAAAGGAGGATGAAAAATAGCTTTTAAATCTTTATATCCATATCTATAGCACAACCATGATACAAATGTTGACTTAATGAACAGATAGAACCCCATTCTAAATTTCCCACAATTCTTATCACTTCCTAAGTGTGAAAATATTTTCCATAGGTGGAAACAAGTCTGCATGTACAATATTTGTTTGTAATATAGGTTTTTGAGTTTCTGTCTCATGTGTAAATCGAGGTTTTTGGTAATTACATTATGAAACAATTGTATATTGTGTCTCTCACATGTGCTGTCTCAGGTAACTGACTTCATCACCAGTGGTCATTGGTAAAGCTAGAACTCACACCCACAGAGAAAGCAGTGAGATTCATAGAGTCAAATGTGAAGCACAGCTCATCATTTATCCTTAAAATATGTACTTAGATATGCCAGGTACATTACAAAGATGACAAACAAGGTTTTATAGTTATAGTGAGAGGTCGATGTATGTGAGAACTTAAACAATCAGTTCTCAGAACCAGCAAGGGGCACTGTGGATCCATCAAGTCACTCAGAAGCAGGTAAGGATACTGTGCATTGAGATTTCAATTCCCTCATCCCATTGTCAGTCTCATTACATTCAGAGACCATGGTGTAGTTGACATGTGAGATCTCCCTGCTACAACACACTGGAGAGAATACTTGTTAAATGAAATCCATGGTGATGTTACTAAGGCCCAGATTGTATTCCTGCTGCTTCTGAAAAGGATATTCATCCTTGAAAGACTTAATAAAGTCTGAGAGCATTTGAGATACAGGGCACTGAGCAACATTTTGGGAAAAGTTGTTTCAGGAGTTTTTAGCTAAGATCAGAAGTGTTCATTCCAGTGTTTAGATAAAAGTGTCTGGAGTTGGATAAAAGTCCTTGAGATTCAATAAAAATTTACATGCATGGACTTTGTTTCAGATCTGATTTCGATTTCCAATTTGAATTCTGTGAGGCAGAACATAACTTGAGCCAGATAGGTCAGGATGGATACTACCAAGAACTGCCCAAACAAACTTCAGAGAGAAGTTCCAAGACAGGTCATATACACATATAAACCATATCCAACACAGTCTGTATGGTACTCATCAGGTTAACATGTGCGGACACTACCATCTATTACTGTGCAAATAACATTGTCACAACACACATCTGAGGTATTTCAGAATCACAGAAGGAGTAGACAATTGCTGTGGGTTTGAAAGAGAAGAGAAGATTAACCTGAAAATTTTCTAAAAACCTGTGTTTATGTTTTATGGAAAGGAAAAACAGACTAAAGATAAATTGTATTACATTAAAAATTTTCATACAAATTCTGTATCCAAGATTCAGAGATAGAAGTTTTCAGTTCATACACTTGAACCACTTCTTACTTGGGTGATATCAATGTGAGCATGTGTCTACCATGAGTTCATATTTTGGATTAGAAATGTTAGATCACATTTTACATCAGTATCAAATCCTAGACTAAAAATGTGAGGTTGAATTTTAACCAAGATTTTTTTTTTATCAAACAGGTTTACATTTATAAATTTTTAAAACATAGGCTCCAATATTAAGCAATGCTCACCATTGAGACAATCCTAGTTTATTCCACTCTAAGTATCCTGCACTTTAATCACAGGATGTGACAAAATAGTGAACACAGTAACTTAATACCTTCCTCTCCAGTCTTTGTGAGGCATGGCCTGATACACACCACAGTGACCCTTAATGACTCTCTGGGTGCAGTTTAGTAGTTAATGTTGCTGATTCTTGCTGTTATCCCAGAGGAATATGCAGCAGATGTGTCTGTAACTTCATTCAGTGGTAAGTTACTGAGGGGAGACTCCAGGGCAGTTCAGAAATATATCTAAACTTATCTTCCTACATTTCAGACCTCTGCCCACTGAGGAAACTGTCATGTATCAGTCCGTGATAGAATAAGTGTGGAGATGTGATTCAGTATCCAGAAACTATTTTCCCCATTGAGAACCTCAGGAAATCTGTTCATAATGCTTAGGTCCTTACTTAGGTGCTATTTAGAAGAGTAAAATATAGCACAGTTACAAAAGGAACTTCTGGGGATTTGGGATGAATGAAAACAGGGCTGTGAGAGGAGAATGAAGAACATTGCACAAAGTAAATGGGGATTAGTGAAAAAGCTAGAAATCAGTGAATGATGTTTTCACTGAAAACTCCTGCTAACTTTCAGATGAGCTCAATTATAATCCCAATATTACCTTAATTCAGTAGTAGAAGATTATAGTATCTATATTGCCAAAGAGCCTAGAATTTTGTGAATGAATTACTTTGTAAAATGATGTTTTCTACATATGACTTAAGCATGCAGTCCTTTCCCTTGAAACCTATGACAGCCACTAGCATCCCATGTGCTGAAGTATGACATAAATCCTTATAGATATTACTCAGCCCAACAGATTCCCAAATGTCAACAGATATAGTTTATATTAACTATTAGCAATGACTTTATAAAAAGATTAATAGTTATTAAGTGATTATATAAAGCACTCTGACACAAAATAGTGAACAGTTAGGCAACTTCTGGAAAGCAGGACTGGTCTATATAGAGGCATCGGGTCTAGAGCAAACTGTAATTGATATTTCATGCACCTGGTCTTGAACTGGTCATGGCCAAGTCCCATATATGAGTCTTCAAGTCTCTAAGTCCACACCTATAGTTCAAGTTGATAATGCCTGATTCCCAATACAAACAGAAATCCACCCAGCACCTTGAAGTGTAAGGAACAATGTTCTTCAATAATGTGAAGAGGCTGTTTCCCTGTGAACCGATAGTCCACAGGAAATCCTATCAATTCTGACCAGTGGTGGAAGAGAAGTCCTACATCAGTCACTTTCTAGATGCTTCTCTCCTGCCACTTTAGATGCCTCTGATTTATAGCCTCAACTTGATGGCTTTGGCTGTGAACCAATTGATGGTTGACAAGCACCTGACCAACTGTTTGGATGTATCCTTGTCTAATAACTTGATGATAAGTAATTTTTGTAGGGGTTCCTGTCTATGGATATGAGCATCAGTGGAGAGGCATTCATCCATTCTTGACTGAAGACACAGACTAAACTGAGTGATAGTGAGCTTTATTTCCACAAGAGCCTGTCAGGCCAAGGATATTATTTTACACATATTTGCTATAACATTCATTATTCCTATATGAAAATACCTCTCAACTCTACTTTGTGAAACATTATTTTTGATATCTTGTAAAATAGTGAAAGGAGTAGAGAATTTTTTCATTCGTATTCGTTTAATAGAATGCTCATTGGCCAGTATCTAGGTAGGAAATAGAGGTGGGGCAAAGAGACTAGGAAAATTCTGGGAAGAGGAAAAGCAGAGCAGGAGACACAGGGCAGATGTAGATGAAACAGGATGAAAAGACTGTACTCACGAAAATTTACCAAGACTGTGGCTAAACATAGGAAAGATAATGGGTCAATTTGAGAATTAGGAGCTAGTGAATAATAAACCTGACCTACTTGTTCAGTAGTAGCTATAAAATTAAGCCTCTTGCTTAATTATTTTTAAGTGGCTGTAGGACTGGTGGGGCAGGACAGAGAAACTTCTGACCACATCAACAAATACATCTACACCCTGATAGGCAATATATATATTTAGGGGTTAACATGAGAGTGTACAAGCTGCAAATGTGCATTAAGTTGGACAAACACACTGATGTCATCTATCTACCTACCTACCTACCTACCTACCTACCTACCTACCTACCTACCTACCTATCTACCTACCTACCTACCTACCTACCTACCTACCTACGTACCTACCTACCTACGTACCTACCTACCTACCTACCTACCTACCTACCTACCTACCTACCTACCTACCTAACTACCTTACCTACCTACCTACCTACCTACCTTACCTACCTACCTACCTACCTACCTACCTACCTACCTACCTAACTACCTTACCTACCTACCTACCTATCTACCTACCTACCTGTCTGTCTGTCTATCTATCTATCTATCTATCTATCTATCTATCTATCTATCTATCTATCTATCTATCTATCTATCTGTATATCTGGTTCCACTAACTCCTTGGAGCTCATTATCAATTATGTAGTTTCACAACTGTTATTCACTAAACTTATAGCAGGTACATTCAGGTTTTTAAAACCAATAGCCATGGTGTTCCATGAATAAGAATATGGTAAGCTTCAAAAAGCTAGATCCAGAGAGTGACAATGGAGATATGCCTGAGAACACAGCCAGCATTTTACCAGAAAGATCTTTAAAAAGGAGGATGAAAAATAGCTTTTAAATCTTTATATCCATATCTATAGCACAACCATGATACAAATGTTGACTTAATGAACAGATAGAACCCCATTCTAAATTTCCCACAATTCTTATCACTTCCTAAGTGTGAAAATATTTTCCATAGGTGGAAACAAGTCTGCATGTACAATATTTGTTTGTAATATAGGTTTTTGAGTTTCTGTCTCATGTGTAAATCGAGGTTTTTGGTAATTACATTATGAAACAATTGTATATTGTGTCTCTCACATGTGCTGTCTCAGGTAACTGACTTCATCACCAGTGGTCATTGGTAAAGCTAGAACTCACACCCACAGAGAAAGCAGTGAGATTCATAGAGTCAAATGTGAAGCACAGCTCATCATTTATCCTTAAAATATGTACTTAGATATGCCAGGTACATTACAAAGATGACAAACAAGGTTTTATAGTTATAGTGAGAGGTCGATGTATGTGAGAACTTAAACAATCAGTTCTCAGAACCAGCAAGGGGCACTGTGGATCCATCAAGTCACTCAGAAGCAGGTAAGGATACTGTGCATTGAGATTTCAATTCCCTCATCCCATTGTCAGTCTCATTACATTCAGAGACCATGGTGTAGTTGACATGTGAGATCTCCCTGCTACAACACACTGGAGAGAATACTTGTTAAATGAAATCCATGGTGATGTTACTAAGGCCCAGATTGTATTCCTGCTGCTTCTGAAAAGGATATTCATCCTTGAAAGACTTAATAAAGTCTGAGAGCATTTGAGATACAGGGCACTGAGCAACATTTTGGGAAAAGTTGTTTCAGGAGTTTTTAGCTAAGATCAGAAGTGTTCATTCCAGTGTTTAGATAAAAGTGTCTGGAGTTGGATAAAAGTCCTTGAGATTCAATAAAAATTTACATGCATGGACTTTGTTTCAGATCTGATTTCGATTTCCAATTTGAATTCTGTGAGGCAGAACATAACTTGAGCCAGATAGGTCAGGATGGATACTACCAAGAACTGCCCAAACAAACTTCAGAGAGAAGTTCCAAGACAGGTCATATACACATATAAACCATATCCAACACAGTCTGTATGGTACTCATCAGGTTAACATGTGCGGACACTACCATCTATTACTGTGCAAATAACATTGTCACAACACACATCTGAGGTATTTCAGAATCACAGAAGGAGTAGACAATTGCTGTGGGTTTGAAAGAGAAGAGAAGATTAACCTGAAAATTTTCTAAAAACCTGTGTTTATGTTTTATGGAAAGGAAAAACAGACTAAAGATAAATTGTATTACATTAAAAATTTTCATACAAATTCTGTATCCAAGATTCAGAGATAGAAGTTTTCAGTTCATACACTTGAACCACTTCTTACTTGGGTGATATCAATGTGAGCATGTGTCTACCATGAGTTCATATTTTGGATTAGAAATGTTAGATCACATTTTACATCAGTATCAAATCCTAGACTAAAAATGTGAGGTTGAATTTTAACCAAGATTTTTTTTTTTATCAAACAGGTTTACATTTATAAATTTTTAAAACATAGGCTCCAATATTAAGCAATGCTCACCATTGAGACAATCCTAGTTTATTCCACTCTAAGTATCCTGCACTTTAATCACAGGATGTGACAAAATAGTGAACACAGTAACTTAATACCTTCCTCTCCAGTCTTTGTGAGGCATGGCCTGATACACACCACAGTGACCCTTAATGACTCTCTGGGTGCAGTTTAGTAGTTAATGTTGCTGATTCTTGCTGTTATCCCAGAGGAATATGCAGCAGATGTGTCTGTAACTTCATTCAGTGGTAAGTTACTGAGGGGAGACTCCAGGGCAGTTCAGAAATATATCTAAACTTATCTTCCTACATTTCAGACCTCTGCCCACTGAGGAAACTGTCATGTATCAGTCCATGATAGAATAAGTGTGGAGATGTGATTCAGTATCCAGAAACTATTTTCCCCATTGAGAACCTCAGGAAATCTGTTCATAATGCTTAGGTCCTTACTTAGGTGCTATTTAGAAGAGTAAAATATAGCACAGTTACAAAAGGAACTTCTGGGGATTTGGGATGAATGAAAACAGGGCTGTGAGAGGAGAATGAAGAACATTGCACAAAGTAAATGGGGATTAGTGAAAAAGCTAGAAATCAGTGAATGATGTTTTCACTGAAAACTCCTGCTAACTTTCAGATGAGCTCAATTATAATCCCAATATTACCTTAATTCAGTAGTAGAAGATTATAGTATCTATATTGCCAAAGAGCCTAGAATTTTGTGAATGAATTACTTTGTAAAATGATGTTTTCTACATATGACTTAAGCATGCAGTCCTTTCCCTTGAAACCTATGACAGCCACTAGCATCCCATGTGCTGAAGTATGACATAAATCCTTATAGATATTACTCAGCCCAACAGATTCCCAAATGTCAACAGATATAGTTTATATTAACTATTAGCAATGACTTTATAAAAAGATTAATAGTTATTAAGTGATTATATAAAGCACTCTGACACAAAATAGTGAACAGTTAGGCAACTTCTGGAAAGCAGGACTGGTCTATATAGAGGCATCGGGTCTAGAGCAAACTGTAATTGATATTTCATGCACCTGGTCTTGAACTGGTCATGGCCAAGTCCCATATATGAGTCTTCAAGGCTCTAAGTCCACACCTATAGTTCAAGTTGATAATGCCTGATTCCCAATACAAACATAATCCACCCATCACCTTGAACAGTAAGGAACAATGTTCTTCAATAATGTGAAGAGGCTGTTTCCCTGTGAACCGATAGTCCACAGGAAATCATATCAATTCTGACCAGTGGTGGAAGAGAAGACCTACATCAGTCACTTTCTAGACGCTTCTCTCCTGCCACATTAGATGCCTCTGATTTATAACCTCATGTACAAGCCAAATATACTTCAATATCCTGCATGTATATTGTATGTATTTTGTAGCTATACTTAGATATTTAAACATATATGCACACATATCCATAATATTGCTATTAATATGTCTCATTCCTAGGAGCACATTCCAAGTCCATCCTTCTTTCGTGAAGATATTCACCTATTGAAAATCTTAACTAACACAAGCCCTGTCGAGAACTAAGAGAACTCTGTACTTGGAAATGTAGACATGGAGAAATAAAGTTATTTAAGTGCCACATCCTCCACCCATGAGGATTCCTGTCAAGCAGATCTTCCCTCTCTTTCTTCCTCTAGTGCATGCGAATGGAGAGCTGGAAACAGATTGAATCCCAGTGTGTATGTGCTTCATTTATAATTCCTTCTTAATGTGTATCTTTTTCTGGAATGGTTAAACTTTCTGTAAGTATCACACTGGATATTCCTCTTTCTATTTATCTCTTTATTGGCATGTTTCACCAATGAACACATTTACATATGGGGGCTGCATCCGAGCTTAAAACTGATGTTCTCTGTCATGAGGTTCTCTGTTCCAGGTTTAGTCTGAAGAAGGAAGATAAGATTGTTCTCTCCTGTTGTCACCTTACTACAGTGGGATCTGATGAAGCTGTACCCAAATGTCACCACGGAGGAGCTTAGAATTAGGGGGTCATTGATGATAGTATAAATATAACTTAAGGTCATTTCTGAAACATCCAGTCAGTATTTCCAGGCTATTAGACATTACTCCTGCAGGAGATCCCTGAGAGCAAAGTAGTTGCAGGGATGTGTTAGTGTTCAGGGAAACTATACAGTTCAGGGTAAAGCATAACAAACCATCTACCCGGGTGTTCAGAGGCCACAGGAGACAAAGTGGAGCCATGATTCCCCATATGAAGGATGAGTTGGGGTGGGTGCTGTGGAATTCTGCATTCTGTGATTTTATTTCATGAGTTTATTAGCTAATCTGCAATGGCTGTGATTGACTTGTGATGCTTCCATGCTAAAGAATACCAAAAATTCTTTTCTGAAACTCTTTATAGGGCTGTAGTGCCTTGTTTTTATATTCAGCTTTTGTTTCTTCTTTAAAAGCATTTTTAGAAATTGAAAACAATAAATTCTGGTCTTTAATTCTCCTCCAAATTACTCTCAAATTATTCTTATGTCCTCTTGTACCCAACTCCGTACCCTGTCTTTCTCTGTGTAGGATAATTACAAATAGAAAAGAAAAGGTTCAAAAGCAAACGAAGATAAAACCAGAAATATTCTCAAGCCATGAAACAAAAATCCTAAATTCCCTGCAGATGAATAACTTCTGTTGCATAAGACAAGAAATCATGTCTTCTTGATAAAATAATCTATTAAAAGATACATAATTTATTTCCATAATTTATTTATTGTGATGTTCCTGCAGTAATAATCTTTGGGAAAATATTAATGAAGTATATTTACTTTTGGTGATGTGGGTGAGTTTCTAAGTACATAATCTGTTAGAAAGGCAAATATTAAGTGTATGCATCTGAAATGTTTAACATTTCTCATCAGCATCATCATCATGATCATCATGATCATCATCCTCATCATCCTCATCACAGTCAGTCTGATAACCTTGTCACAAAGTGGAGCACCTGTCTCAATCCTGAGACCTACTAAGAGCTTAGGTCCTGACATTATATTCTTAACATCTGCAGTAATCAACATTGTGTTATACATTTCCTCACAGAGGGTAAGGACGTAGGCCTTAGCATCCTGCTGCCTGACCCATGTGTCTTCTACCTTCTTCTCTATCTGCACTAGGTTTTTATCTAAGAATATGCTGCTTGTGAATATGCAAATTACTCAAGTTGATGGTGGTAAATATAGAAGTGTCCACATCCAGAACAACATAGGATCAGTGTTCTCTCCATAGTTAAAAAAGACTCAAGTCCTCATGATGACATGGAGTTGTATTATTCTCTTCTTCCTGTTAGTAACCACAGGTAAGGGACTTTCTAGTTACAAACTTGATGAAGGAGAATGGACTATGGTACCATGACTTGGCATTTTTCACCATTGGTGTCTACTCCCAGGTCCAGCTGCAGTAGTCTGGTCCTAAGCTGAGGAAACCTAGGGTCTCAGTCAAGTTGTCCTGCAAGGCTTCTGGGTACAACATCAATGAGTACTATATTCTCTGGGTGAAGCAGAAGACTGGACAGGGCCTAGAGTGGATTGGAATGATTGATCCTGAAGATGGTAGTACTGATTCTGCTCAGAAGTTCCCAAACAAGGCCAAACTGACAGCAGACTCCTCTTCCAGCACAGTCTATATGGATCTCAGCAGCCTTACATCTGAGTACTCTGCAGTCTATTACTGTGTGAGGCACAGTGTTGCAACCACATCCTGAGTGTGTCAGAAACCCTGTGGGAGCAGGAAGCTGTCCTGGACTGAGATGACAGAGAGATTTTAGCTTGGAGTTATGTTCAAACATAATCATTCTGAATGACCTTTTGTCTGTCCCTTAACAGGCTTATAGGGTCTTTGTTAGCTTGTCCAAAGGACTACTGTGTGGCTAGTTAGGAAGCCCTTACACTACACCATAACTTTCCCAGTGACCCTCTCCTTTGACATGACTGCTCTTTAATGATCTAAAGTAGGATTGTGTTGCAGAGGGGTTTCTTGGTTTCGGGCAGCCAGAGGCTCAGACCCACAGACCTGCCGGGCCAGACACCTTAGCTTCCAGCCCCCAGAAATGACTCAGATGCTTATAGTAACTATATTCTGTTTGGCCTGTGATCAGGCACATTGCTAGCTACCTCTTACATCTTAAATCAATGCATTTCTATTAATCTGTCTGCACATGGCCCATGGTTCACCTGTGTTCCTTACATGTTGCCCCTTGGGCAGCTTGCTTGATCTGCCTGACTCTGTCCTGCTTCTCCTACCTATTCTCTGATTTCTCCTCCTACTTCTTCTATGGTGCCTACCATGGCCCAAAACAGCTCCTTTATTTAAAGATTGAGATTCACAGCATGCAGAAAGTCATTCCCAAATCACTTCCCCCTTTCAGTCTAATCAAAAAGGAAGGTTTTAATTTTAACATAGCAAAATTACATATAACAAAATTGACATCAAGCAAGAATTACAATTATAATATCTAGTCTATTTGTATTTAGCAAAGTTAAAGAAAATACCCT
The DNA here is from genome assembly GCA_033318265.1 of Phyllotis vaccarum. Taxonomy (NCBI): domain Eukaryota; kingdom Metazoa; phylum Chordata; class Mammalia; order Rodentia; family Cricetidae; genus Phyllotis; species Phyllotis vaccarum. The sequence continues at coordinate 82,288,606 of JARWLC010000016.1, forward strand.
TATCATCTACCTTATCTTAATGAATCTAAAGTTTTACATCCAATATGTCTTTCAAAAGACTAAGAAAAACTGTACCTATAACTATCTAATCTTCAATTACTTGAAAGACCATAGAAGGATATATATATCCAAGTAAACCAGAAGTGCAGATGACTTCTAAAATCTAGAAATGACAGAGATGACACCTATATGCCTGGACAGTCATCCAAAGTTCCTTTATAAAATTGGGGCATCCATCTTCAGCCTACAGGCCCAGAGTTTCTTTTCATTTCAGTGAACCAGGAAATCTGCTCTGCCCATTCTGGCACAGTTCATCAGTTGGTTCTCTTTGAGTCCTGAAGAATGTCTGACAGTTTTCTCTGTAAAGCAGGAACGTGAATGAACATCTCGGCTTGTTCTGCCAAAGTTCAGAGGTCATCTTCCTATGGAACCTGCATGTCCAGTTTAGACAGCATATTGTCAAGCAGTCAATATAAGAACAGGTTCTTGTCCAGTGGCTAACCATTGCCACAAATAGACTCCATATGGAGTTTCTTTGATGCCCATTTTTCTCTTGAAGTAAATTAGTGCTGCCAGGAGCAGACCTGTCTCACTGTCTCGAAAAGTCTAAGCTCTCAAAACACTTTAAATGCCATATTCTATAGGTCTTATAAGTGTTTGTAGATTACCTATGTGATTGAATTATATCTTTGTATACCTACAAATCTAACTAACATGCATTTCTTAATTATACATTACAATTTTAAATCGGTTACATAAACATCATATCTTAAACAGGAGCAGAAAATACATATAGCATAAGAGAATTGACCTTAAATTTATATCAATAAACCAAAATCCATACCAATGTAAAACATTTTGAGATTATCAGCTGATTTTCTGATCTAAGTAAATTTAATAATCTAACTTTAAATAAAACCATTTGTATACCATCTCCCCCTTTTCTTCTTATAAAGAGAATAACTATGACCAATAATCAGGTAAAATGAAGAAACATTTGTAAACAATATTTTGGGAATTAGGGCATAGAGTTCCATTACTACTTCCTGCTGAGTATGGGTCATTGAAAAATCTCACGAGTTTTTAAGATGGATCATAATATGCAGCCCTAAAGCTGATATGGTCATGTCTTCCCATCAGATGTTTTTTCAGGAGGTCTTGTTTGATGAAACCATATTTGCCTGGAAGCAATCTACAGGTTCTTATCTTCTGTGGAAACAAAAGCAGAACTCTTCCAAAGCAATAAATCCTTAGACACATATTTCAAAATCAAAATACCTTTAAAATATATATTCTTGTTTAACTTGGTAGCCTTTGCATTTGCAATCTATTGTTTATTTGCAATTAGCTCATTAACAGTTAAAAAATTAAAAGAAAACACAATAACAACCAAAATCCAGATTTTGTGTCTGTTTTCTATCTTTACTTGGCTTATTGTATTTTTATTACTCTATTTCTCTTTTTAAAGACTTTCTCTACCTTCTCTATTTTTTCTCTGAAGACTATGTACCTTTTACATACATTGTAACCCGTTTATAAGTTTTTTTCCATTTGAACCTGTTTTATTGTGAATCCTTAATCATCTTTCAACCAGAAGAGCTTTTAAAATACACTCTCTTAAAGAGCTGCATAGTTTTTGCGGATAAGGCTGAATCAGTAGGTTCTCTTAAAAGGACCTTGTCTGTGTTCGTGGCCATCAAACAGAAAACATCCAAGAATATGCTGCTACTAAGAAACTGTGTTTTTTTTTTGTTCAAAATAAACAGAAATCTAACATCAATCACATGTTACTGAGTCTTCTGTGAGATTTCAGGAACCCGCCTGATTGCAGTTTACACTGCCTGCAGCGAGTCTGCTGGTGCCATTTTGAATTTGACCCGGATGCCATGTTTTCTTTGTACAATGACCTGCTTCATATACACAATTTGGATGGTTTCTTGGCTCAGTTTCTGTGATCTAAAACCCTTTCTAATCTTTCTCAAGCTTTAAGTGGATAATTGCCCACATTGGGTGTCATTTGTTGCAGAGTGGTTTCTTGGTCCCAGGCAGCCAGAGGCCCAGACCCACAGAACTGCTGTGCCAGACCATATAGCCAACAGCCACCACTGCTCAGGCCCCCAGAAATGACACAGACACTTATATTAACTTCATGCTGTTTGGTCTATGGCTTAGGCACATTGCTAGCTAGCTCTTACATCTTAAATCAACCCATTTATATTAACCTGTCTGCCACGTGGCCCATGGCTCACCTATGTTACTTACATGTTGCTCCTTGGGCAGCTGGCTTGATCTGCCTGTCTCTGCCCGGCTTCTCCTACCTATGTTCTGATTTCTCCTCCTACTTTTTCTATGGTGCCTGTCATGACCCAAAACAGCTCCTTTATTTAAAGATTGATATTCACAGCATACAGAAAGTCATTCCCACATCAAAGAGTGAATGAAAAATGCTAGAAACCAATGTTGGCATGTATTCTAGGAAACCTCTTCTTACCTTCTAGACATTGCACCAGCTCAGTCATATTGTAATCTTCATATTAGCTTAACTTAGGAGAAAAAGTTCAGATCATTTCATCATAATTTTATATAGCTCAGAGATTGGTGAATAAATTCTATGATGAGCGGAGTGCATCTATGTAATTCCATATTGCTTCAGCAGGAAAGGACCCCTCTCCATAGGCACTATGACAGCTGTCATCATCCCCTCAACTGGAGTTTGACTGGACTCAGTACCCTAGTGAGAGCAAGTGACAGACGAGAACAGGGTGTTTTTGCCTTCATCAGGCTATACCTGAGTCAGAGGTTCTAATGTCAGGACTGTGATGCAGCCCCCCATGCATCCATCCAGAGAGGAACCTGTTAAAGTCTCTGTCAAGTCTGGAAGCCACTACTTACTTGATGCCATCTACCTCTCTGGATCTATGTTCAGTTTTGAAATTCATTCTCAGAAATAACACAAAATAACGAGTTACTGTAGTCTCCCAACCTCTACTTTGTTTTATTATCCCATATGCATTCTTTGTTCTTTACAGTTTTACTCTTTACTTAAAATTTAAGATTCTAGAGTTGAATATAGTTTTTTAATAAACCTTAATTTTGTTTTACCTTGTACAAAACCACCTTTGTTCATTTCTCAATGCCCCTTCATGTTTGAACCATTCTGTTTCTGATATTTTACCATCTCCTTTTATTTAATCTGTAGTTACTAAATCCTTTTCCTCAGTTCCTCAGACCCTAGTGGCTCATTGCTTATTTCTTGGCTTCTACAAATCACACTCAGAAAGCATAATATTTAAGTCTGGGAACCACGTATGAGAGGGAATGGGGAACATTTGTGGTTTTGAATTGGGTGACCTCACTCAGCATATTTTTTCTAGTCTCATTCACTTACATAGAGATTTGATAATTCATGTTTTAGCACTGGGGAATATTCCATTTTCTATACAGTCCATATATTCATTATCTAATTATTCCATACTGGAAATCTAGCGTAATTCCATTTCCCAGCTGCTGTAAATAACAACAATAAACATGTATGTACAAGAAGGTGCAACATCATTGTGTTCAGGCATAGGGGGGAAATATCTTGGACACAGCATAGTTTTATTTATTGATTTTTAATGAAAAGTCCAAACTTATTTTTAAGTCACTACACTAGTTTATCCTTCCCCTCATGGTTAAATAAGGATTATTGTTTCTCCACATCAACACCTGCATTTGCTGTGACTTGTTTTCTTGTTTAGATTAATTTTTATTGAGGTAAAAAATGTAACATTGACATTTTACTATACATATCACTGTAAGTGAAGAGCTATGCTTGCAGAACATAGAGACAGCAACTTTGAATTGTACTGAAATTCTCACTGTTGGCTTGGTTTCCTAGTGGAGGAAGGAGCTATGCATCCTGAAGAGAAAGAATGGACATCAATGATCTCACACTGCACTAGACCTTGTAGTGTGCAATATCATCCTTCTAGGCAGATAAACACCCTAGTGGTTGATTGGTGTTCACTGCCATCTGCTTTCTAGTGATATTGTGATGCGTTATAAAGTTAAGATTGACTTCAGGCAAATACGTTCATATGTCCAAGGCTAGGGATGATACAGCCCTAGGAATCTTATTTACCTTTCTAGTGGTTAAAATGTACAACTGTCTTATAATACCTACATTGATATCCAATGGATGAATGTTGCTCTTAGACTTGATCACAGAAGCTTCTATGCTCAGTGGAATGATCAATACAGACATCCATGGCTGCTCAAAAGGCTGAGAGTGAATGTCTGAGAACTCAACCATAGTCATCATCTATATCAACACCAATGCTCAGGAATCATCCCAATTGAGTGATTCGAAGGAATGAAATATTCAGAATATGAGGTAGGCAGGCATAAAAAGCTATGTTCAAGACCTGAAATGACCATTGTAAATACAAACTCACAGCAGGTATTGTTACCATCATAAGATCTTCACAAGATTAAGGCAGTAATTATTATAAGTGCCTACAAAATATCTTAGCAGGTAATGGTGTCTACTGGTAAGCTCAGAAATATCAACTAGATTTATGGGCCCACATGGTAGAATATAAAAATTGAACTTCATGAGTTGTTCTCTGAAGTTCAGACATGCAGTTGTATTGTGATTCAGGTGTTAGCTGATAAAGTTGGAAGGCATGTATCCAGAGCCCTGGGTGCCTGAAAGAGTTGTGTCCAGCCCTGTTCAAAAAGGGGATGTTGGGATCTTGGGTAGCTCACTTTGTTCCTGCTTTCTTAAGAGATTTGATCAGCATCCGTCTCCTGGATCATCTGATCATTCAAGTATCTTTCTAAGGTGTAATTTGTGATTGTGAGTGTTAAATTACTTTCCAATAAATACTAATTCTGTATTTGGTATATTGCAAGTGAGATTTTTTTATGATATGCACTTTTGGTCATGTATGCTCTGTTATTGCCACTAAAGCTAGTACAATAATAAAAAAAAATACAATACAGAAGGAAAAGGAATGTTGAGGACCCACTCTAACCTTTTGGTTCATGACTGTTGAGAAAAATACAATCACTCTTATTTGAAATATTTATGGAGTTTTCTCTGTATAACTGAATGACATATCTATGTGTATATATATTGTGCTAATTGTATTTAGTATGATATTAGTTAAGAAACAAAAGAAGAAATATTGGAAGATCCCAAAAGAAACCAGAGGGAAGTATATTGCATGAATATAGGAAACTCAGGGCCAGTTCTCTGGAAAGGTTGGAGATATTAGAGAGAGTAACCATACAGTCAGATCTCTTCCAGCTGTCTTCCAGCTTCCTCTGCCTGGCTTCTCCTGGCCTCTTTTGAACTTCCGTCTTTTTATGCCTGCCTTAACTTCTCTCTTCACTCACTTAAGGTGTGGCACCATCACTGCCTGCCTGGGACCTTGTAATTCCTTCTGTAAACTAAGATGATCTCAAACTCAGTCAGGATTAAGAGTGTAGGTCACCACTCTGGGGATATTCCCTGTGCTGGACTTAAAGTTGTGAATCACCACTCTCTGATCCTCCTAGACTGACTGTGGTTAGATCCCTCTGATATCTCTGAATATTTTATTATATCCCCACAGAAGTAGTGGGGGAAGATATGATCATAAAATAATACATGAGCAGAATTTTTATTTTTATTTTTTTCCTATTTCTATCCCTTTAAATTCTTTTCTTACATTCTTCCTTCTTGCCAGTGCTTACAGCACAATATTTCTTCTTTTTTATTTAATTTTTTTCATTTCTACTTCTGCCCCTCTCCCTTCCCTCTTACCACTCCCTCCTAATCCTATCTCAGCCTCTCCCATCTGATATCCCCCTCTATTCCCCAGGGAGGGCAAGGAGTACCCAGGTGGGTCAGCTAAGCCTGGCATATTCAGTTGACTTAGGTCTGAATCCTTCATCTGAGTATTAAGCCTGGGTTAAGTGTTCCTGTGTAGGAAATTGGTTCTGAGATGTACATGACCGAAAGTTTTAAACGCTTAAAACCATTATGATTAACAAAAATAGTTTCACATAGTTTACAAGTTTAACTTATGTGTCTATTGTACATGTACACTTTGCATATTTTTTCCATAACTTCCACACTTCATTTTCTCTTACTTCTTATTTTTTCATTATTCTAATAAACCATTTAACTTATCAGTCATTATATATTTACATACATAGTTTTATATACCTATGGAATATGTTATAACCACTTATGAGAGAATCATACAATGTCTGTCAGAAAGTTTTAATAAATATATATATCTTCATAAGAGAGGTGTAAATTTCTTATTTCTTCCAGATGAAAAGCTTTTGTTGTGCTATGTACACTCCTATGTCTTCTTTATACAATCCTATTGACACACATGTCATTTATTTCCATATGTTAGTTATAAAATAGTGCTGCAATATACCTTGATGGACAAATATTTCTAAAGCATGTATTTATTTACTTTGATCATTTTTGTCACTGGTTAGTATAGAATTTCTGTAAATGAAAATATTGTATGTATCTGAAAGAAGGCTGTAAATTTTATAACTCGGCAGGTTTTGAAATTTTCAATTACCATAATTCAATTACCACCATAATCACCACCTATTAATAAGTCTGATATTCTCATCACAAAGTGGAGCAGCTGCCTCAGGGCTGAAATCTCTGGAGAGCTTAGCCTCTGATGTTACATCCTCAGGGTCTGCACAGGCTTATGGAAGAGGTATGGGCACATTTCTTCAGAGGGGATTAGGACTTGGATCTCAGTGTCCTGCTGTCTTACCCAGGTATCCTCTCTCCTTCTACAGCTGAACTAGATCCTTATCTAAGAAGTTCCCTGCCTCATTAATATGCAAATTTCATGAGTCTACTGAGGTAAATACAGGGAAGCCTCCACCCAACAACAACATTTGGTAGGTGATTTCTCCTCAGTCACTGAGCACAGAGGTCTTCATCATGGGATGGGGCTGGATCATTCTCTCCCTTCTGTCAGTCACTACAGGTAATGTGCTTACCTGTCTGAAACCTGAAAGGGGGCAGGGACTAAGGTGACAATGGAATTAAATTTGTCATGGTCTCTGTCTCTCTGCAGGTGTCCACTCCCAGGACAAGCTGGAGCAGTCTGGGCCTGAATTGGTGAGGCCTCAAGCCTCCTCTGTGAAGTTGTCCTGCAAGGCTTCTGGCTACACCTTCACTAGCTACTATATTCATTGGGTGAAGCAGAGGCCTGGACCGAGACTGGAGTGGATTGGAGCTCTTTATCCTCAAGGTGGTAGTACTGCTTATGCTCAGAAGTTCCAGAACAAGGCCACACTGACTGCAGATAAAACCTCCAGCACAGCCTACATGGAGCTCAGCAGACTGACATCTGAGGACTCTGCAGTCTATTACTGTACAAGAGACAGAGTGTTGCAACCACATCCTGAGTGTGTCAGAAACCTTGGGGGAGCAGGAAGCTGCCCTGGGACTAAGACGACAGAGATTTGCCTGGAGAGTTACTCAGAAATAATCATCTGAATGTGTCTTTGTCTGTATCATTGCACAATCAAATTTTCAAAATTATAAATTTAAATAAATTAGGAAGCTCTAGCATAAATCAAGCCTTGACAATCTCTTCTCCAATGACTACCCCATTAATGTTTCTTCCTTAATAAAGCAATAAAAAGCGAAAACTCTGACTATGCATTTTGGTAAAATATCTATGGATTCTGAAATCCTGAGACCCTATTTGGGAAGATTTTCATAAAGTAAAATATGAATGTGACCAGTACAGTCCTAATAGTAACATCTGAGCATACAAAAATACTTTCATAGTCTCAAGTGTTACATGACATCAGGTGTATAGTTTTCTCTTGCTTTGTGGTCCAGCAGAAGTTTTATTGTCTTAGAATGTGAGATATATATCAAATTATTAATTACCTCATACAACAATCATTAATCAAATCAATATGTACACGTTAACTGAGGTAGGTTTGAGATCATACATTATTTCCTGGTCCCATCTGTGCTTCCTTCCAAGTCTCAGTAAACTGTCCCACACTCTCAAGCATCTATAGAACATGGACCTATACTGATAGAGCATAAAATCACAATTCATTAGATACCTGGTGGTATCTTAGAAACAGGGCACTGGCTGTACCCCATGCAGGGTTCTTGAGACCCCAAAGCTATGCCTTTAGGTCTCCCTCAATCATGTCTGAATCCCAATACATTCGTTCTGCAGTGTGTTTGGTTTTGGCTTTGTGGAGTACTTGTAGACCATCTATCAGTTTCTATCTATTACCTCGTTTTATCCCCAGTGGCCATTGCTAAAGCTGGATCTAACAACATCTATAAAAAGACTGGATTTCATGGAGATCTGAGAACATCTGAGGCTCAGTTCAGCATTTATTCTCAAAATGTTTATTCATTATCACCAGAGACAATGAAGACAGAAGGAAAGCTTCAGTCTGGCGAACCTTCTGTGACTCTGTAACACACTTGTAGTAGTGGATTCACTGAACCAGCAGGTGGCACTGTAGATCCACCAATTTCTAATACCTAAATGGTAGACTCTGATAAGAAGTGTGTGGATTTCATATCCAAGAGCATTACATGCAGACTGTGATGTAGTTAAAATTTGAGATCTCTATGTTACAAGACTTGATAGTGTCTTAGTTTAATAAAATCAATACATGAGGTCAAATTGGAATGTATGAGCTCAAACTGGAATCCTATTGCCAATGGATAGGAAAGTAGGGCCTGAACCATCCATTACTACAGGTTGATATTTGGATCTCAGAACTAGGGAAAACATTTTGTGAAAAATTGTTCCCAGAATACCCAGATGATTCCATAAGAGTGTCCATAGTTCTGCTGATCATGGTTCTGAAATGGACAATGGCAGTCTCCAATGGCCTGTGCTACTGTCTGATGGAGGAAGGAGCGTCACCTCTCAGTATCAACTGTTATGGTCGATTCTGAGTAGGATGAAATGGTCTATGAGCCATCGAAGTGTGAATTATATTAACAAACCTGGTATGGTGACATGTCTCTCAGTGGAATAGAAGAGTTCTGTCTGCACAAGTGTCAGGATGGAACTGGGAATATATTTCCCCACCCAGCCCCCCAGTAAATACCACAGAAAACCTTTACTGTCAGAATCCCCTCCACTGGAGTGTGACTGGACTCAGTACCCTAGTGAGAGAAAGTGACAGAGGAGAACAGGGTGTTTTTGCCTTCATCAGGCCACACCTGAGTCAGAGCATCTAAGGTCAGGACTGTGATGCAGTCCCCCATGCATCCATCCAGCTGCCACCAGAGAAGAGCCTGTCACAGTATCTGCCACGTGTGGAAGGCACTGCTTCCTCGACACCATCTACCTCTCTGGATCTGTTCAGTTTTGAAATTCATTCCAAGAAATATCACAAAATAACGAGTTACTGTGGTCTCTCAACCCCCACTTTGTTTTATCATCCCTTGTGCATTCTGTCTCCTTTATCTTCATACTCTTTACTTAAAATTTGAGATTCTAGAGTTGAATAGAGTTTGTTTTTTTAATAACCCTTAATTTTGTATTACCTCATACAAAAACCACTTTTGTTCATTTCTCAACACCTCTTCATGTTTGAACCTTTCTGTTTCTGATATTTTACCATCTCCTTTTATTTAATCTGTAGTTTACTATATCCTTTTCCTCAATTCCTCAGACCATAGTGGCTCATTGCTTATTTCTTGGCTTCTACAAATCACACTCAGAAAGCATAATATTCAAGTCTGGGAACCACGTATGAGAGGGAATGTGAAACATTTGTGGTTTGGGATTGGGTGACCTCACTCAGCATATTTTTACATTCTCATTCACTTACATATAGATTAGATAATTCATGTTTTAGCCCTGGTTAATATTTTCTTGTCTATATATCCCATATATTCATTATCTAATCATTCCATGTGGAAATCTAGCATAATTCCATTTCCCTGCTTCTGTAAATAGAGCAACAATAAATGTGTATGTGCAATAAGATGCAGCATCATTGTGTTCAGGCATGGGGGATATATCTTGGACACAGCCTAGTTTTATTTTTTAATTTTTAGTGAAAAATCCAAACTTAATTTTAAATCACTACACTAGTTTATCCTTCCCTCGTGGTTAAATAAGGATTATTGTTTCCCCACATCCACACCTGCATTTGTTATGACTGGTTTTCTTGTTTAGATTCATTTTTATTGAGATAAAAAACGTAACATTGACATTTTACTCTACATATCACTGTCAGCAAAGCACTTATGTTTAGAATTTTTATTTATGTGTCTATTGTACATGTGCACTTTGCATATTTTGTCCTTAACCTCCAGACTTCATTTTCTCTCCCTTCTTATTTTTTCACCATCTAATAGACCATGTAGCTTATCAGTCATTATATATTTACACACATAGTTGTATATACCTATGGAATACGTATAAGCATTTAAGAGACTCATATAATATCTGTTAGAAACTGGTTTAGTTAATATTTATATCTCCAGTTACATCAATTTCCTTGAGAGAAGTGTAAGTTTCTTATTTCTTCCAGATGACAAGCTTCTGTTGTGCTGTGTACATTCCTATGTCTTCATTAAACAATCCTATTGACACACATGTCATTTATTTCCATATGTTAGTTATAAAATAGTGCTGCAATATACCTTGATGGACAAATATTTCTAAAGCATGTATTTATTTACTTTGATCATTTTTTGTCACTGGTTAGTATAAAATCTTCTGTAAATGAAGATATTGTATGCATCTGAAAATAGGCTGTAAATTGTCATAACTTAGCCAGTTTTGGAATTTTCAGTTACCGTAATTCAATTACCACCATAATAACCACCTGTAAATCAGTCTGACATTCACATAACAAAGTAGAGCAGCTGCCTCAGGACTGAAATCTCTGGAGAGCTTAGCCACTGATGTTACACCCACAGGGTCTGCACAGGCTTATGGAAGATGTATGGTACATTTCTTCAGAGGGGATTAGGACTTGGATCTCAGTATCCTGCTGTCTTACCCAGGTATCCTCTATCTCCTTCTACAGCTGAACTAGATCCTTATCTAAGAAGTTCCCTGCCTCATTAATATGCAAATCTCATGAGTCTACTGAGGTAAATACAGGGATGCCTCCACCCAACAACAACATTTGGTCAGTGATTTTTCCTCAGTCACTGAGTACAGAAGTCTTCATCATGGGATGGGGCTGGATCATTCTCTCCCTTCTATCAGTCACTACAGGTAATGTGCTTACCTGTCTAAAACCTGAAAGGGGGCAGGGACTAAGGTGACAATGGAATTAAATTTGTCATGGTCTCTGTCTCTCTGCAGGTGTCCACTCCCAGGTCAAGCTAGAGCAGTCTGGGCCTGAGTTGGTGAGGCCTGGGGCCTCCCCTGTGAAGATCTCCTGCAAGGCTTCTGGCTACACCTTCACTAGCTACCATATTAGCTGGGTGAAGCAGAGGCCTGGACAGGGTCTGGAGTGGATTGGAAGGGTTAATCCTAATAGTGGTGGTACTGATTATGCTCAGAAGTTCCAGAACAAGGCCAAACTGAGTGTAGACAAGTCCTCTAGCACAGCCTACATGGAGCTCAGCAGCCTGACATCTGAGGACTCTGCAGTCTATTACTGTGCAAGAGACACAGTGTTGCAACCACATCCTGAGTGTGTCAGAAACCCTGGGGGAGCAGGATGCTGCCCTGGGATTGAGATGACAGAGAAGATTTGCATGGTGAGTTACTCAGAAAAAATCATTCTGAGTGTCTTTTTTTCTGATTTGTCCTCACAAACTTATAGTGATTTTTCAGCTTTGCAAAAAGATATCTAAGAATTAAATTTAATCTAACTAAGGTGCTCCTGGAGTATACCAATTATCGTCAGTCTATTCACCAGAGACCATCTCCATTGACATGTTTCTTCTCTAATAAAACAATTAGAACAGGCAGAGGAACACCTAAAACTAAGGTCCACTTGAGGGGTTGTACAGATTCCTAGTATAGTAGAAGCTTCTTAATATATAAGCACATATGAAAGAAATTTAGATAAAATTACCTAATAATGGGGAAACAAAGTCTCAACAAGACACCTCTCTATTCCAAACAAACCCTCTAGTTCTTTGTGTTATATCTAATTAATTTGTTGTCCAGTGAGCTCCCATGAAAACTCCCAAACTACTCATGCTATTGTTAAGGCTACTGGTTGCTTTCCATATGCTGATGGCAAGGACATCTCTGAAAATCACATCTTCAAAACTCATTGAATGTGGAGAAAATGAGCTGGAGTCTTCCTAGAGCTTTTACTTTACTGAATAGTGCTCACGATACTGGAGTATACACTGTATGCTGCCAACAGAGAAAAATAAACACCAAAATGTGTAGGCGGAGTTTTACTTACAAGGCACCAGTCCAAAATTAATATTTATTAGAATATAAATCAACACTCATGATACAAGTAGTAGCTTATTGTGGCACCTAAACAGGGACTGGAGTATCCAAGCGATGGACGAGCAATGGACAGACAATGGATGGACAGTGGATTCTGATCCAGTCTCTCCAACAGCCAGGAACCAGGAAGAGACCTTCCTGTGTTCTAGCAGCCCAGTATAATGGGGTTGGCCACACCCCCTCTAGGTTGGCCACACCCCCTCCAGGAGCTCAGGACCCTTGATAAACCTCTTAGGACCTTATCAGCTGACACCTGAATCCCACTACATCTCCCCCTTTTGTCTAACTAAGAATGTTCTAAACTAAGACTATGTAAAATAGGAATTGTTATGAGGTACTAACCTTAAATACCTATTCTTCAAACCCTTCAAGACCTGAGAAGGAAGATGTATCACTTGAAAGTCAGAAGTACATGGAAGTTGTGACTTCCAAAATTTGGGAGAGGACAGCAACACAGCTACCTGGATAATCACCTCTGGTTTTGTGTGCTGTTGGAGCATCTATCATATTGGCTATAGGCCTATGGTATCTGACAGATCTTTCACAAGCAGAGCAATTTTGGAGGGACTGTCTTATCCTGTCCAGGCAAGTTTGGTCAGTCTCCATCCATCAACTTGTTCGTCCAGCTTGACACCATGTGTATACTGTCAGCAATCAAGGTAAGGACAGTTCCTTACTCAACCGGCCATTCTCTGCCAAAAGGACAAACTCCAATGGAGTATCCTCGATGCTCAACACCATCTCGTGAAGGGAGCAGTGACACCAGGAGTCGTCGTGTCTCTCGTGGACGAATTTCAAATGTTAAAAGCCTTTTGCCAAGGTTCACTGCCTGCCCATAATCGTTCAATTTCTTCATTAGTCAAAGGCACTGAGCTGAAAACCTGTGCCTGTGAACTGAGCCGAAAACCCACACCTGCGCACTGGACCAGAGGGCTGGAAACCTTGCCTGGCTAGAGAGAGGGAGCTTTAAGCCCAAGTGAACAGTCTGTATGTCCCCTGCCCTCTTACAGTTTTCAAAGCACAAAGGGACCCCGTATACCCAAGGGCACAGGTATATTGACATTGACATATGTTACTACATGTCTAGAGGATTAACATGGGTATTTTATGACAAACATAGGTGACTATAATCTATAATTCTTTTCAGCCTAGATAAGTTAAATCTAAGGCTTTTATTATAAAGGCAGACAATATATAAACATACATATAGTTTAGCAACAAAGACTTAGAGTATGACAAACATATAAACATTCTAAACAGAAGTAGAAAATGTATAGTGAAAACCACAATATGTTTAATATTAATTAATGTACAAAATATTTTAAACAGAGATAGATACGTACACACAGTATGACAAATATAGATTTGGATTTGTATCAATATACAAATTATCTTAAATAGATGTGAAATTAATTTCACATTTGTATTAATATATAAGAACCCACAGCAGTGCAAATTGTCTCTGGCTAATAATTGGCTAAATTTGTTTTCAGGTAGATACAATAATCTACCCATATCTGTCCTACTTAAATTTGTTTTCAGGTAGATACAATAATCTACCCATATCTGTGAAACTTAAGTATAACTGCAGAGTAGGCAAATGCAAAAGATTACCTATACAGGTTCCTGTTCTGTCTGTAGAATGCCAAAAGCCATCGCCAGTAGTCACTCAGATTGAAATAAATTCAAGATTAATTTTAATAAGAAAAACTCAATGTTCTAAAGAAGGCTATTCTTTTATGACAACTCAGAGTCAAAATATTAACATCAGTGTAACATAGTAACTATTATAGATTTTTATGTTACTCTTCTGTCCTTTTATCGACCAGAGATATTCTCAGGTCATATACAACTACACCTACAAAGTATTTAGACTAGTTCACAGCTTTACATCAATATATATTAATGATTTATAATCAATTATAAATGTAGATTATTGATTACTAATTATCAATATAGATTATGATACAAATAGTGATTAAATAACAATATAGATTATTGATTTTTAATAATTTCAGAATCAATACAATATTATTTGTCCTTATTCCAGTAATCTTCAGACTTTTAATTATTCACACTCCTTGCTGCTCTAAGAGTGATTACATGCCTTAAAAAAAGAAAAGTCGCTGCCGTCCATGAGGATGTACAGCAGATGGCAACTGATGGTTCAGGTGTTGACCCACCAGACAAACAAGTCTCTGATGGTGGGATTTCACCAAGCAAGACTTATGGGACCACAGACTCTGGGCTGGTTTCTTTTGTCTGTAGTTTTTCTCATGTGGTACTACATTTCTCCTTCTAAAAATCTATGGGTATCCCTCAGTGCATTTTATGTTTATTTCAGGTATATATTCTATATTTTGGGCACACATATAGCTGTGGATGATAAGAATGAAGATTTCTGCTTGGTCTGTAATAATTTTACTGAATAAAAATAGTACTAGAATATTTTTCATAAACTCATACTAACATAGGGAAATGACATTATTTTCAGCTACAATGACACTATTCTCAGCTACAAAGACAACTTTTGAAATATTTAGCTGGCTTTAGAGCTTATAGAAAATCCAAAATAGACTAGTTGCCTCTGAAGATGAATTTTTTAAGAACAAGTTTCCAGGTTTCTGTTTCTGAACAACTGTCAAGCTGATAACTTTAAGATATAACCTCACACAGTAATTAACTTTCTGCACATACTTCTATCTAAAGGTTCAGGCAACTGTTATTGTTTAAGTTTTGAATTCAATGTCATGTTCCCTGATGTCTCTCAGACTACACGCACACACAAGCATTACTCACTGGCCAGTCCGTGTGACATTCCCAGCCTGAGAAAAACTGTGTGATCAGAGAGGCTCTGTTTCTTCCTGTTTGCTCAAGAAGTGCTGACTTCTTTTTGTATGCAACCTTATGAAATGGCAAATATTAATTGTATGTATCTGAAAGAATGCTGTAAATTCTCAAAACATAGCAGGAATTGAGTTTCCTATCACCACCACCATCATCAAAGCCACCACCTGTAAATCGATCTGATAATCTTGTGACAACATGAAGTCTTTTTCTCAGGTCAGAAATTTATTGAGTTTAGGTCCTGATGTTGCATCCACAGCATCTGCACAGAGCTGAGGAAAGGGTATGGAAGTCATTTCCTCAGACAGGATTAGGACTTGAAACTAATTATCCTGTTGCCTGAGCCAAGTGTCCTCTACCATCTTCTGCAGCTCAGCTAGATTCTTATCTAAGAAGTTCCCTACTCGTGAATATGCAAATTACCAGAGAATATGATGATAAATACAGGGATGTCTACTCCACACAACAACACATTTTTAGGGTCCTCTTCACAATCACTGAGCATACAGGTCCTCACTATGAAACAGAACTGGATTGTTTGGTTCCTCATATCAGTAACTACAAGTAAGGAGCTTCCCAGTTCCAAACATGAAGAAGAGACAGGTGCTAAGGTGACAATGACACATGCTCTGACTTTTCTCCACAGATGTCCACTCCCAGGTCAAGCTGCAACAATCTGGGGCTGAGCTAGAAAGACCTGAGTCTTAGTTCAAGATGTCCTGCAAAGCTTCCGGTTACACTTTCACTACTATGGAATACAGTAGGTGAAGCCGAGGACTGGACAGAGCCTGGAGTGGATTGGAGCTATTGGTACTCAAAATGGTAAAACTGCTTCTGCTCAGAAGTTCCATAACAAGGCCAAACTGACAACAGAATTATCCTCCAGCACAGTCTACATGGAACTCAGCAGCCTGACATCTGAGGACTCTGTAGTCTATTACTGTGCAAGAGACACAGTGTTGCAACCACATCCTGAGTGTGTCAGAAACCCTGGGGGAGCAGGAAGCTGCCCTGGGATTGAGATGACAGAGAAGATTTGCCTGGAGAGTTACGCAGAAATAATCATTCTGAATGCCCTTTGGTCTGTCACATTGCACAATCAATCTTTCAAAATTACATCTTTCAATAAATTAGGAATCTCTAGAGTAAATCATGACTTGACAATCTCTTCACCAGTGACTACACCTATTAATGTGTTTCTTCCTTAATAAAGCATTAAAAAGTGAAAATTCTGACTATGCATTTTGATAAAAAATATCTGTGTATTCTGAGACCCTGGGATCCTATTTCGGAAGCTTTTAGTAAACTAAAATATGAACGTGACCAGTACAGTGCTCTAGTAACATCTGAGCATACAAAAATACTTTCATAGTCTCAAGTGTTACATGATGTCAGGTGTATAGTTTTCTCTTGCTTTGTGGTCCAGCAGAAGTTTTATTCTCTTAGAATGTGAGATATATATCAAAATTATTAATCACCTCATACAACAATCATTAATCAAATCAATATGTGCACATGTTAACTTAGGTAGGTTTTGAGATCATACATTATTTCCTGGTCCCATATGTGCTTCCTTCCAAGTCTCAGTAAACTGTCGACACTCTCAAGCATCTATAGAACACGGACCAATACTGATAGAACATTAACTCACATTTCATTAGATACCTGGTGATATCTTAGAATCAGGGAGCTGGCTATACCCCATGCAGTGTTCTTGACCCCAAAGCATTGCCTCTAGGTCTCCCTCAATCATGTCTGAATCCCAATACATTTATTCTGCAGTGTGTTTGGTTTTGGCTTTGTGGAGTACTTGTAGACCATCTATCAGTTTCTATTACCTCATTTTATCACCAGTGGTCACTGCTAAAGCTAGGTCTAAGAACATCTATAAAAAGACTGGATTTCATGGAGATCTGAGAACATCTGAGGCTCAGCTCAGCATTTATTCTCAAAATGTCTACTCATCATCACCAGAGACAATGAAGACAGAAGGAAAAGCTTCAGTCTGGCCAACGTTGTGTGACTCTGTAGACACACCTGTAGTAGTGGATTCACTGAACCAGCAGGTGGCACTGTAGATCCATCAATTTCTAATATCTAAATGGTAGACTCTGATAAGAAGTGTGTGGATTTCATATCCAAGAGCATTACATGCAGACTGTGATGTAGTTAAAATTTGAGATCTCTATGTTACAAGACTTGATAGTGTCTTAGTTTAATAAAATCAATACATGAGGTCAAGTTGGAATGTATGAGCTCAAACTGGAATCCTATTGCCAATGGATAGGAAAGTAGGGCCTGAACCATCCATTACTACAGGTTGATATTTGGATCTCAGAACTAGGGAAAACATTTTGTGAAAAATTGTTCCCAGAATACCCAGATGATTCCATAAGAGTGTCCATAGTTCTGCTGATCATGGTTCTGAAATGGACAATGGCAGTCTCCAATGGCCTGTGCTACTGTCTGATGGAGGAAGGAGCGTCACCTCTCAGTATCAACTGTTATGGTCGATTCTGAGTAGGATGAAATGGTCTATGAGCCATCGAAGTGTGAATTATATTAACAAACCTGGTATGGTGACATGTCTCTCAGTGGAATAGAAGAGTTCTGTCTGCACAAGTGTCAGGATGGAACTGGGAATATATTTCCCCACTCAGCGCCCCAATAACTACCACAGAAAACCTTTACTGTCAGAATCCCCTCCACTGGAGTGTGACTGGACTCAGTACCCTAGTGAGAGAAAGTGACAGAAGAGAACAGGGTGTTTTTGCCTTCATCAGGCCACACCTGAGTCAGAGCATCTAAGGTCAGGATTGTGATACAGCACCCCATGCATCCATCCAGCTGCCACCAGAGAGGAACCTGTCACAGTATCTGTCACGTCTGGAAGGCACTGCTTCCTTGACACCATCTACCTCTCTGGATCTCTGTTCAGTTTTGAAATTCATTCCAAGAAATAACACCAAATAACGAGTTACTGTGTTCTCCCAACCCCCACTGTGTTTTATCATGCCATGTGCATTCTGTCTCCTTTATCATCATACATTTACTTAAAATATAAGATTATAGAGTTGAAAAGAGTTTTTTAATAACCCTTAATTTTCTTTTACCACATACAAAACCACCTTTGTTCATTTCTCAACAACTCTTCATGTTTGAACGATTCTGTTTCTGATATTTTACCATCTACATTTATTTAATCTGTAGTTTACTATATCCTGTTCCTTGGTTCCTCAGACCCTAGTGGCTCATTGCTTATTTCTTGGCTTCTACAAATCACACTCAGAAAGTATAATATTCAAGTCTTGGATCCACGTATGAGAGGGAATGTGAAACATCTGTGGTTTGGGATTTGGTGACCTCACTCAGAATATTTTTACATTCTCATTCACTTACATATAGATTAGATAATTCATGTCTTAGCACTGGTTAATATTTTATTGTCTATACATCCCATATATTCATTGTCTAATCCTTCCATATGGAAATCTAGCATAATTCCATTTCCCCCACTGCTGTAAATAGAGCAACAATAAATGTGTATGTGCAAGAAGGTGCAGCATTATTGTGTTCAGGCATAGGGGGATATATCTTGGACACAGCCTAGTTTTATTTATTGATTTTTAGTGAAAAATCCAAAATAATTGTTAAGTCACTACACTAGTTTATTCTTCCCCTCGTGGTTAAATAAGGATTATTGTTTCCCCACATCCACACCTGCATTTGTTGTGACTTGTTATCTTGATTAGAATCATTTTTATTGAGGTAAAAAATGTAACATTTAAATTTTACTCTACATATTACTGTCGGCCAAAGGCTTATGTTTAGAATTTTTATTTATGTGTCTATTGTAGATGTGAACTTTGCATATTTTGTCCTTAACCTCCAGACTTCATTTTCTCTCCTTTCTTATTTTTTCACCATCTAATAGACCATTTAGCTTATCAGTCATTATATATTTACATACATAGTTGTATATACCTATGGAATATGCAAGAAGCATTTAAGAGACTCATATAGTATTTGTTAGAAACAAGTTTAATTAATATAGATATCTCCAGTTACATCAATTTCCTTAAGAGGGGTGTAAGTTTCTTATTTCTTCCAGATGAAAAGTTTCTGTTGTGCTGTGTACATACCTATGTCTTCTTTATGCAATCCTATTGACAGATATGTCATTTATTACCATGTGTTAGTTTTAAAATAGTGCTGCAATACACCTTGATGGACAAATATTTCTAAAGCATGTATTTATTTACTTTGATCATTTTTTGTCACTGGTTAGTATAAAATCTTCTGTAAATGAAAATATTGTATGCATCTGAAAGAAGGATGTAAATTGTCATAACTTAGTAGGTTTTGAAATTTTCAGTTACCATAATTCAATTACCACCATAATCACCACCTGTTAATGAGTCTGGCATTCTCATCACAAAGTGGAGCAGCTGCCTCAGGGCTGAAATCTCTGGAGAGCTTAGCCCCTGATGTTACACCCACAGGGTCTGCACAGGCTTATGGAAGAGGTATGGGTACATTTCTTCAGAGGGGATTAGGACTTGGATCTCAGCTTCCTGCTGTCTTACCCAGGTATCCTCTATCTCCTTCTCTAGCTGAACTAGATCCTTATCTAAGAAGTTCCCTGCCTCATTAACATGCAAATTGCATGAGTCTACTGAGGTAAATACAGGGAAGCCTCCACCCAACAACAACATTTGGTCAGTGATTTCTCCTCAGTCACTGAGCACAGAGGTCTTCATCATGGGATGGGGCTGGATCATTCTCTCCCTTCTGTCAGTCACTACAGGTAATGTGCTTACCTGTCTGAAACCTGAGAGGGGGCAGGGACTAAGGTGACAAAGGAATTAAATTTGTCATGGTCTCTATCTCTCTGCAGGTGTCCACTCCCAGGTCAAGCTAGAGCAGTCTGGGCCTGAGTTGGTGAGGCCTGGGGCCTCCCCTGTGAAGTTGTCCTGCAAGGCTTCTGGCTACACCTTCACTAGCTATGGTATTAGCTGGGTGAAGCAGAGGCCTGGACAGAGCCTGGAGTGGATTGGATATATTTTTCCTGCAAGTGGTGGTACTAGCTACAATCAGAAATTCCAGGGCAAGGCCACACTGACTGCAGACAAATCCTCCAGCACAGCCTACATGGAGCTCAGCAGCCTGACATCTGAGGACTTTGCAGTCTATTACTGTGCAAGAGACACAGTGTTGCAACCACATCCTGAGTGTGTCAGAAACCTTGGGGGAGCAGGAAGCTGCCCTGGGACTGAGATGACAGAGGAGATTTGCCTGGAGAGTTACTCAGAAAAAATCATCCTGAGTGTCCTTTTTTCCTGATTTTTCCCCACAAACTTACAGTGATTTTTCCTTTTGCAAAAAGATATCTAAGAATCAAATTTAATCTGACTAAGATGCTCATAGAGTATACCATACATTGTCAGTATATTCAAAGAGACCATCTCCATTGACATGTTTCTTCAATAATGAAGCAATTAGAACAGCCAGAGGAACACCTAAAACTAAGGTCCACTTGAGGGGTTATATGGAATCCTAGAATAGTAGAATCTTCTTAATATATAAGCACATATGAAAGAAATTTAGATGCAATTACCCAATAATGGGGCAAACAAAGTCTCAACAAGACAGCTCTCTATTCCAAACAAACCCTCTAGTTCTTTGTGTTATATCTAACCAATTTGTTGTCCAGTGATGTCTCATGAAAACCCACAAACCACCCTTGCTATTGTTAAGGCTACTGGTTGCTTTCCATATGCTGATGGCAAGGACATCTCTGAAGATCTCATCTTCAAAACTCATTGGATGTGGAGAAGATGAGACGGAGCCTGCATAGAGCTTTCACTCTACTGAATAGTGCTCAAGATACTGGAGTATACTCTGTATGTTGTCAACAGAGAAAAATAAACACCAAAATGTGGTACAGTCCATCTACAAACCCTTAGGTCTACAATCATAACCTCCCTGAACCATACAGGGATGCAACAATGTCCAAAGGCATGAGGATGAACCAACCACTATCAGATCATATCTAAGGCCAACTTCATGAGATGGATCCATTCCAAGACACGGCTTTGGTGGCCAAGAGCCTATGTCTAGACAGGTGAGACATAGAGGAAAACCAAATATTCCTGTTCTACTAATGATACAGCAATGAACTAACTCCTAATGACATTATTTTATACCTGTTAATTAGTGTCTTGCTCGGCCATCATCAGAGAAGCTCCTTACAGCATCGGGTGAGGACAAGAAAGACATCCACAAAAGTACAGTGAGAGCTCAGAACATCCTAAATAGGATGTCTCCATCAAGTGCTTCCCCTCAGGGCTCAGGGAACCCTCCAGAAGGAGAGGCTTAAGATTCTAAGCTTCCAAAAGGAATGCAGGACACCAAGGAGACAAGGCCTTTCAGATGCAATAGGACTGCTGTAGATATGACTTGCATGTACTGGGACTTCACAGATCTAAGACAGATGGGGTACCAACGCTGAGGGGACATTGTGGACACAAGCCTACAGTTGGTTATAATCATCTCATTGAAGTGATTTTAAAAGGTTAATATTTATTATGGGGTTCATAGCAAACACTCACTGATGTAAGGGATTGAAAAACATGCAGTTTCTGGAAAGCTGGACTGGTCCATGCAGCTGAAGTGAGTCACATCCTTCCTCCATGAGCATGAGAGAGCAAACAGGAAAAAAAAAAAAAAAAACCCAGTTTGCACCTGTTCTTAAACTGGCTTTCTGCCATGCCTTACAATGTAGCCTCAAGATCCAAAGGCCTTGGGTCAAGGTTATAATGTCTACTTTCCATGACATCTCCCCCTTTTGTCTAAAAAAGTTCCAAACCTAAATATAAAACTATACACTGTAGAAACAGTTATAAGGTGATATCCAGAAGGAAGAAAAAGCATAGAACATAAACAAGATCAAACTACAACTAACAAAAACAGCAAACTCGAAACATAGATTAAATGTTCAGAATATTGGTAAGTGGAAAGATACAGAGATTACTCCAAAGCTGTCTATCTGGAATGTGAATCTAGTACTTAAATGCTCTTAGCTGAGATATGAGATGGTCATAACTGTAAATATCTAATCTTCAACCCCATCAAAGATCTGAGATGGAAAATATATTACCTGAGTAAGATGGAAGGGCAAGTGGTAGTCTCCAAAATTTAGCAAGAAAAGACAGCTGCTGCCTGGATAGTCACCCTCAGCTTTTCTGCAATGTTGGAGCATCCAATTCTTTGGCTATAGGCCTAGAATGTCTGACAGGTCTTTTCAGAGAAGGCTATTTTGAGAAACTGTCTTATCCTATCTAGGCAGGTTTGAGATGTCTCTTATCTTTCACACTGCTTATCTGGATTGTACAGTATGCATATTGTCAGCAGCTGAGGCAAAGGCAGATATTTGCCCAACAGGTCATTATCTACTAAGGAAGATAAATTCCATGTGGAGTGTCTTTGATGTTCAACATCATCTTGGGAAAGGAACAGTCATGACTCACATGAGTCAAATTCTGAATAACAGAACATTTGAATTCCACATTCCCAAGGTCTGTGAAGCATTTCAAAACTATCTATACTCATTTGACATTGACATATGTTACTATATGTCCAGAGGATTAACATGAGTATTTTATGACAAACATAGTCATCTATAATCTATATTTCTTTTCAACCTAGATAACTTAAAGCTAAGGCTTATATTATAAAGGCAGACAATATATAAACATACATATAGTTTAGTGACAAAGACTTAGAGTATAACAAACATAAACATATTAAACAGAAGTAGAAATTGTATAGTGCAAACCACAATATGTTTAATATGAATTAATGTACAAAATATTTTAAACAGAGGTAGATGTGTACACACAGTATGACAAATATAGATTTGAATTTGTATCAATATACATATTATCTTAAATAGATGTAAAAATAATTTCATATTTGTATTAATATATAAGAACCCACAGCAATACCAATTGTCTCTGGCTAATAATTGACTAAATTTGTTTTCAGGTAGATACAATAATCTACCCCATTTGTCCTATCTACTCCCCATTTTTCTTATTCAAAAGGAATTTCTGAGTCTAATTTTATTGTTCCAGCCTCAAACCAGTTAAAACTTATAACCACCCTAACAGAATGATAATTATTCATAACTCTTTGAAGACAAAACTTATTGGGAGAGGGGTGTATTTTTTCTTAGAATTGCTTCCTGCTGACTGTGGGTGACAGTGTCTCTGTGGAGGCTTGCCAAAACCTAAAACTGTAGTTAAGTTTCAAAGGACTAGATGTAACTTCTATAGCCAGTCTCAGAGTTCAGGTTATGATTATCTGAAGTTTTGGTTAGAGGTGTAATATAATGGATAAATTTAGTAAGCCATCTTGCAACTATTCTAAACTGTTTGAAGTCTAGAACCAATCATTGAGTGGTGTGTGCCAACTAACAAATGTGATATTGAACCAGATAGAATCATTGTGGTAGGGCCTCATCTTCTTTATGGAAGCTTTGGAGATTGATGTTAGGAAAAATGGCTGTTTATTATGGAAAACTTAAATATTATTGGTACCAAATGGAAAATATATTTGTTTGGAAAGAATGGTTATCAAAGAAAGATTTGAAAAGATCAAGATAAGTATAGAGAAAATGGAATTAAAAATAAAATCGCAAAACAGCAGTCCCTAGATATTGGTTTTTTCCTGTTTCATACCAGGTGGCATTTCTGATATGAGAATAAATTATTTTAATTTTGTCTTTTTAGCAACATGCTATGATTAGAGGAGAATGTCACTTATTCCAACCACAAAGCCAGTTTAATTTGTATTGAGTCTGGACCACAATTTTCTAAAAGGTAAAGAGATATAGATATTAAACAGTGAGAATTTACCATGTAGAGTACATTGGTTCTACTGGCACTGATAGAACTGATATTTCTTTGCTTATAAACTTTCAGGATTGCTTTTCCTCCAGCTTTAGATGTCCAAGTATCTAATGTCTTTTTAACTTCTTGAAGATGGTCATTTCTATTTTTCTGTAAAGAAAACAGAAAACCCTGCCCTGCCCTTTGTTAAGGGCATATGTATAGATTCCCATTTATATTCTATAATCCCAACGTGTGGCATATACAGAATATATACCCACATAAAGCCACAGAATGCTTAAAAAATGGTCTAGAGCCCAAAGCAGCTTCTGAGTTGTGTGTCCCACATGAACCTTTGTACAGAGATGCCCTGCTGAAGCACATAGGCTTGAGTTATAATCACTGCCTTTTGGAGTGCAGCTTAAGGTATAAAATGGCTTGTTCCTGAAGTCTCACAGGAGCCTCAATTTAAGCAAAAAGTTATAAATGACGTATTTAAGGTTTCTTTTGATAAGGACAAAAAGAGAATAGAATCAAAGGCGGCTTTCTAGTGGCAGTGTTTTCTTGGATCAGCTCTGTTCGCCAGAGACAAACTGTGGCTTTTTAAGAGAAACTTCCTGATTCAGCCTTAGAGGCGAAACACTTGTGAGTCTTTTAAGAGGCCCTGCTGCCTAATACTTAAATAGAGTTAATGAGCAGCAGATGGCAAAGCTTGACTTGGTGATTAGATGGACCCTAACAATCCCAGAGTACCTGGGCTAAAAATTAAATTCTATGAAATTAAACTAGGAGCTGGGTGGAGCCATCCACCCACCCTACCAACCTTGAATTCTGGCAGATTAAAGGCATTCTCAGAAATTGAAAGAAATAGAAGAATCCTCTGCAGATTAAAGGTGTGTTCAGAAATTGAAAGAAATAGAGGAATCCCGGCAGATTAAAGGCAGATTAAAGGTGTGTTCAGAAACAGAAAGAAATAGAAGAATCTGGGTGGAGTCAATCACCCTAGCCAAGAAAAGGTGTGGTCAGAGACAGAAAAAGTTAAGAAATAAATATACAGTAAAGACAGTTTCTTGTAAAAAGTCTAAGTGGTTTAGAGTGTGTTGAAAATATAGATAAATAGGCTTAGAGAAGAGAAAAAAAAGTATAGAAAGCTCTTAAAATAAGAAATAGAATAAAATAAATAAATAAATAAAAAATAAGCCATGTAAAGATGCAAAATACAAAGAATGTCTGGATACTGTCTATTATTGTCTTATCTTTAAGCTTCTTGACTGAAAATGACTTAGTAAAAGCTGCTAAAAGACAGTTGATTATAAATTCTGTTAGAATAATTCAACCCATATATTTTGTAGACGAGTTTATGTTTAAATTGAAATGCAAAGATATGCTACTTTGGAGAAGAGGTTTTCCTTTTATTTTCACAGAAAATGAGAAGCTGCGGATTTATTTCTGGATAAAGAACATAAAGTTTGATAGAGGAAGACCCCCTGAAAGATCTCCAATGGAAATGGATAGACCAGATGATTCTGTATTTTAGAACACCTCTGTGAAGTTTCCAGAGCTCTGAATCCAGAACAATTTCAAGGAGACTGGCTGAGATGATCCAGCCTTACAGACTGCTCCACTAAAGACTTGTGCATAATCCTACATTTTTCTTTGGATTCCTATGGGATTGCCCCATTCAGCAGGAAGTAGCCTAGAGAACGATGTCCACATTCTCAAAACATGGATTATGGATGTTTGTGTTTATCTACAGTGTTGTTTATAAATTGTTATACATTAGGGGGGAAAATATTATATTTGGAGTTATTTTTGTTTTAAAAAGAGAAAAGGGGATATATAGGGATATTGTCTTGCTTCATTGTAAATAATTGTCCCACCCACTGGTTTAATAAAAAGCGCTGATTGGCTAAAGGCAGGCAGGAAGTGTGGGCGGGGCTATCAGAGTAAGAAAAACTCTGAGAACAGGAAGCACAGAGCAGAATGCCAGAGAGAATGCTGGAGAGAAGCTGATAGAAGCAGAAGACAATGATGCTGCTCTAAGAAAAGGTACCAAGCCACATGGCTGAACAGGAAGAATCATGGCTTAGATGAAGGGTAGAGAGCTAGCAAGTGATATGCCTGGGCCTGAGGCCGATCAGTCTAAAATTATAGTAAGCCTCTGTGTGTCTCTGTGGGACTGTGGGACTGTGGGACTGTGGGTCTGTGTGTCTGTGTGGGCCTGTGAGGTTAGGCCTGAAAATCTGGGCCAGAAACCTCGTACTACAATCATCCTCGATACTTATCCCTTGCTGGCTTTTCATGAGGAGAAACTGGATAGATCAGAGCAGAAGAAAAGGAAGAGCTCTGCAAGCTTACAACTTTTTGTAAATCATTTCTAAAAGTGGCAGTCATATTAAGTGGCATAACAATGGCAGTGGGAACACAAACCACAAGCGCATGTGTTGTCCATGGGTCCCAGCAATTACTCAGGCTACAATTAGAAACTGAACAGTTTAACTTCACCCCCTCTCCCCAGTTCCATTCCATAAAAGGAAGAAAAAAGGTCTGAGCACACATGGTTGGCATACAACACTGAAGTTTTTGGTTTCATTAATATGTAGGGAAGTTTCAAAAGCATCAGTAGCATTCCAAGAGGTAGTCCCATTAAAAAATGTAACATTGGTAATCATCAATGGTACCATATCCAAACAGGCTCTGGGCCCGCAAGCTCTATAAAAAACTTGACCAATGCCTGCCTGTGTTGAATTTCTATAATGGTAAGGATAACTTCCTGGCGCTGGTGCCCGAGGTCTAAAGAGTCATAGAGAGCTAGTGCTATTAGCATCTTTTTGTAAATTTCTCGGCTCCCCTCGAATGCAGGTTCTCGCTGTAAGGCAGGCTGTAAGGAGGTATTAGGAGAATCTGCCCAGCAAAATCCCACAGGACGAGGTCCATAGTATGCTTCATTCTTTGTATTAAGGTTAAGGGGATACCAGATATCCTTTACCCCAATAACCTGAGCACCAGAATTATTGCCCACAAAATCTCCAGTGGTTAAATTAGACAAAACCACACATCCTTCATGTCCATAACTGGTATCACTATTATTAAATGTACTATTTCTGCTAAAACATAACATTTGCTCAAGGGTAAAGCTGGAATTTATGGGAGCCTTTTGTTGAGGCACATTACTAGTGGCAACACCCGTGGTCCAATTAGTGGGAAAAAAAAAGCAGTGAAGACAGGGCTCTCAACACTAACTGGCAAAAAAATTGGAGGATTCCTTACCAGGGTCCAGGTGACATGGCCCAACTCTTTTTCTTGACCTGGTCCATTGGGACAATCCTTTTTTCATGTGACCTAACTGTCCGCACTGGAAGCAGCCCTTAGGCCTTGCCCCATTTCTTCCTTGAGTACTCTGCAATCCTTGCCTTAATGCTCCTGCTATAACTTGTGCCTGAATGTGGTTCCCATCAATTTCTCTACAAACTTTCAGCATATCATTTAGACTCTTATTCTTGTTTTCTCTCAAGGCTTCTTTGCAATATTTATTGGCATTTTCAAATGCTAATTTCTTGACTATAGGCATAGCTTGCTCAGCATCTCCAAAAATTCTCCCTGCTAATTGTAATAGCTGGGAAAAAAGTCAGCATAAGGCTCAGAGCATCCTTGTAAAACTTGTAAAGTCCTCTGTCATTCAGCCTTAACCTTTTCCCAATCAGGAATATTAAATCCTCCCCCTGTCAAGAACCACAGACAAATGTCTCCAACTGTAGTAACAAAAGCGAGTGCAATAGAAGACTTAATTGCAGTTCTTTGTACCTGTAACAGTTCCTTAAGTTCAGAAGCCAGTCAAACTTTTGAATTCGAATTTCCTATAGTACATACCCTTTTATATCACAATTCTCCCCCTGTCTAATATACAAGTGAGCCTTGTCTGATCACCCCTCTTACCTGGATCTCGGTGGGAGCTCCACTTGCCCTGTCCAGCCTAGTGTACCCAAGCCTGGAGAGGGTTGTCAGGGTTAAATCAGCACTCAAGAGACAGTCAGTTCCATCATCCAGGGAGATCAGCTGTTTATGCTCCTTCAGCCTTATTTTGCAAGCTTATATACCCCTTAAGTTCCCCCTCCCTGGGTTCCTGTACCAGTCAGTGTGTTCTCTGGTAACGGGTGCAAGACTCCTCATCATAAAAGGAAAACCACTGATTGCAAAACAGTGTGTTGATGCACACAAGGTGCATCAACAAAGATCAGGGAAGTAAACAAAAGGGCACTGACCTTGACCAGGCTTTTTTAGCCTGACACAGAATATATGGGATCTTGGTATGCCAGCACCCAACATGGGATAATTTTTTACAATGAAACAACACAATCTCCCACAGGTTTTATAATAAAAACTTAGATTCAGATATTGGGGTAAATGTTTAAAGATCAGAGAAGCAGAGAAACCAGCCACCTGAGAAAATTCTCACCATTACTGAATCCTCAGTCTAAAAGGGG
Source organism: Phyllotis vaccarum (assembly GCA_033318265.1). Classification (NCBI taxonomy): domain Eukaryota; kingdom Metazoa; phylum Chordata; class Mammalia; order Rodentia; family Cricetidae; genus Phyllotis; species Phyllotis vaccarum. Next base: position 82,317,277 of record JARWLC010000016.1, read on the forward strand.
TAGATCTTGTCTCCACAAATCCTCAGACAGAATGCCTCTGACTCCTCAGCTGAAAGGGAAGGAAAGGCTCCAACTCCCGTCTCCTCCTGCCTTATATTCCATTCTGTGCCCAGTGATATTACTTCCTGTTTCAACCTTCTTAGTGCTGGGATTAAAAGCTATGTGCTTCCCAAGTCCTGGAAGCAGAGAAATGGGATCCAAGTACAGAAATTAAAGATATCTTCCACCACTGCCTGACTCTCTTTCTTTTTTGAACTGGGTTAATCTCATATAGTCAAGTCTGTCCCTGAACTTGAAGAGATGCAGATGTATCTCTGCCTCTTGGGTGTTAAGATTAAAGGTGTGTGTCACTACTGCCCAACCTCCATGACTAACTCTGTGTCTGGATCTGCACTCTGATCTTCACACAAGTTTTATTTCTTAGGTTACAAACAATATATCACCACATTAGGCAAATTTGCTTTAGGTTTTATCTTTTTTCTATTTTCTTTCATTAAAGAGTTTCTCCATTGCTTATCTCTAAGTGTGCAGAATAATTTATAGTGAGAAAACACACTATGTCTATGTCAATGACATCAGTAACATTGCTAAGTGTTTGTTGCCATGAGTTAGGGTAAGAAAAACTGTATTTCGACTAGAATATTGGATTTACAGCTGCCCAACTGACTGGGACTCATGTTCAGCTCTAATTCTGGGATTCATACATGAGAAAACTTATTAGTTACTCATTTCCTACCTTTTGTAAACTGATATAGAGACCTGTCTAGTCTGGAGACTCCATACGGTGAGAATACTCACTGGAATCAGAAGTAACAAGCTTGTTAAAATTTACCCAAGTAGGTATCCAGATAAATAGACTGGTCCCAAAATCACTTCTCAGGGAAGATGTCCACTGTTAGAAGTTTGAGTAGAGGGCAAGTCTTTCTGTGATCCACCAGAAAATTCTCATTGCCATCAGTAGTGCCTCTTTCAGGTGAATAAGTACTTCTTCAAAGAAGTGCTGAAATGTGTGATGGGTGGGTTGACCAGGGCCAGTCATGTTGTCCAGATACTTCAGTGGGAGGTTCTGTTAATAAGACTTCACACCACTGATGGCATGTTGTACAAATTCTAGTTGATATTTAATGAAAACTCAGAGCCAGATATTGGGGAAAAGCTGGAATATCAGAGAGAAGAACCTAACCACAGTCATTCTCATCAAGCCAACTTCTCAGGTTGAACAGGGTAAATGCTGTCTTCTAGAGTGCTCCACCTGGCTGATCACTTCTACAGAACGTCTCAATGTCTGCCTATGCCTGCCTTTAATATCTTCTCCACTCAGTTGTTTTACTTCCGGGTTCAACTCTGTATAATAACCCTAGAGTAAGAATTAAAGGAGTGAGCTACGACTGTTTGATTGTTAGGCTTTGAACTTAGAAATACAGAAAGACCTCTGTATTCTGAGTTATGGGATTAAAGGTGTGGGTTACCACTCTCTAACCTTCATGGCTTGACTGTAGGTGATTCTATTCTCTGATATTCCAGGCTTATTTTATTAAATATAAAATATATCACTGCAATGACATGCTTATTTTTTATGTCCTTTAATGACAGAATTTTTGGGGAGACTTAGCAGTATTTTTAAGATATAGGTTCTCTTATAGATAATAAGAGTTCACCTTAGGTCTCAGTATACCTTTTGTTCAAACTGAACACTAATTTTGGTCTTTTTTCATTGCCTTGTTCAATGATAAGAGGCTTTGGAATGGAAAAAATAATTAATGAGTGTTGAAAAGAAATGGTATTAAATATTCCTGTTGCAGTGTGGTTTCTTGATCTCAGGGGGCCAGAATCCCAGACCCACAGACCTGCCATGCCAGACCCCTTAGCTGCCCAGCTGCCCACTGCTCAGGCCCCCAGAAATGACTCAGACACTTACATTAACTTTATGCTGTTTGGCCTATGATGCAGACATATTGCTAGCTAGTTTTCTTCTTAAATCAACCCATTTCTATTAATCTGGTCCATGGCTCACCTGTGCTCCTTACATGTTGCTCCTTTGGTCTTCAGCTCCATCTGCCTGACTCCGCCCTGCTTCTCCCACCTATCCTCTGATTTCTCCTCGTACTTCTTCTATGATGCTTGTCATGGCCCAAAACAGCTCCTTTATTTAAAGATTGCTATTCACAGCATACAGAAAGGCATTCCCAAATCACTTCCCCCTTTCTGTCTAATCAAAAAGGAAGGTTTCAATTTGAATGTAGCAAAATTACATATAACAAAATAGCCACCAAGCAAGAGTTACAGTTATAATATCTAGTCTATTTGTATTTAGCAAAATTAAAGAAAATACTCTTATCATCTATCTTATCTTCATGAATCTAAAGTTTCATATCTAATATAACGTTTATGACTAAGAAAAACTGTACCTATAACTATCTAATCTTCAACTACATCAAAGACCACAGAAAGATATATTTACTCAAGTAAACTAGAAGTGCAAGCGACTTCTAAAATCTAGGAAGGACAGAGATGACACCTATCTGCCTGGGCAGTCACCCAAAGTTTCTTTATAAGGTTGGGGCATCCATCTTCAGCCTACAGACCCAGAGTCTCTTTTTATTTCAGTGAAGCAGGAAATCTGCTCTGCCCACTCTGGCACAGTTCATCACTTGCTTCTCCCTGAGTCCTGAAGAATGTCTGACAGTTTTCTCTCTAAAGCAGGAACCTGAATGACCATCTCGGCTTGTTCTACCAAAGATCAGAGGTCATCTTCCTATGGAACCTGCATGTCCAGTTTAAACAGCATACTTTCAAGCAGTCAACATCAGAGTAGGTTTTTGTCCTGTGGGTAAACATTGCCACAAAGAGAGTGGACTCTATATGGTGTTTCTTCAATGCTCATTTTTCTTTTGAAGATTGGTGCTGCCAGGAGCAAATCTGCCTCATTGTCCAGAAAAGTCTAAGTTTTTAAAATATATTAAATGCCATATTCTGTAGGTCTTAGACGTGTTTGAAGATTACCTATCTAATTGAATTATATCTTTGTATACCTGCAAATCTAACTAACATGCTTTTCTTAATTATACATTACATTTTAAATCAGTTACATAAACATCATATCTGAAAAAGAGTAGAAAATACATACAGCATAAGAGAATTGACCTTAAGTTTGTATAAATAAACCAAAATCCATACCAATGTAAAACATTTTGAGATTAACAGCTGATTTCCTGATCTAAGTAAATTCAATAATCTAACTTTTTTAAAAAAATCATTGATATACCATATATTCCTATTACTTCATGATAATACAGCAGCTCAAAATGATCTAAATATGTTTGTATGTTCATTGATAACTTTTTTTGCATTAGGACCTTTTCACATTTGGGATCTGTTACATAAAAATGAGATAATTTTGTTTATCTCACATACTATATTTTTGTAATATTTTTAGTGCATCCCATTTCTAAGAAGTGTGAATGAAGCTACTATGAATATCATATGAAGTTTGTGTGTGTGTGTGTGTGTGTGTGTGTGTGTGTGTGTGTATGTGCATACATGTTCTCATGTCTGTACATACATATCTAAGAAAGTAATCATTTTTACACAGTATACAGATTTACATGTATTATCTCCAATAATAATGGGATGGAAAATCACTTTCTGGATTCATCTACATTTGTGGAGGATCCTAGAGCTCAAAGAAGGCCAAGGAGAGGATGGCAGTATCTATGAACTAGACCTGGATGAGCTCCAGATAGGAGCCTGACTCTGAATTGACATATCAAAAGCAGAGTCCAAGACAATATCCTGTTGCTAGAGGAGTGCGTTTTATCAGTGGGTGTCCACAGCTCACTCAGGGTATGTACCTGGGGAGAAGATGCATGGAGCAGATAGCAAGGTAGATTCCAGGATCCATCATGGTTTCTTGTTCTCACTTAAGTGCATGTAACCAAGTCAACCACATGAAAAACCCAGAATATCATTGCTTACTGAACTGTACTGTTTCCATGAGTTGTAGTGTTTTCATAGAGAAAGCAAAGCTTAAGTAACTATGGAAAAATACAGTTATTTTCTTGACCATATGCCCCTCTACGAGGAATGTCACAAAAGTGGAGATGCAACAATCCCAGGACCTCTTAGTCACAATGAAGACAGTCTATTCCACAATGAAATGAATTATTCAGTTGAAAACGTAGAAAGCAATGATTTTTTTTCATGGAGGGAGATATTTTAATCATCATAATCTTTAATTTTAGTTCATAATTACTATGGATATATTATGTCATCAGGTAGACATGAGAATGTGGGAACATTAGAACATGGATGTCCCAGAGTCAGTCTGACAGACTCCTCTCCATCCTCTGATGATTGCAAACACAGGATCTGTTCTTATATTGAAGACAATAGTGACTTGATTCCTAAGGATGTTTACACAAACATTCCCCTACACAGAAACATTCAAAAACACATGCAAGCAGATATTTCTAATAGTTTACATTACTAATCAAGCTATATTTACTTAATTGATTTTCTCCAGTCTTGTGAATAAATATCAGAAGTCAATGTATGCTAGCCTCCCAAGCTACATCTCCAAATCAAATTACCAATTTGGATATATGGATTCAACATTCACTAAGTATTCTCTTTTCCTTTTTTCTCATATGAATAGTTTATTTTTGTGAATCAGAGAAGGCATGAAGAGATGTGTTATGGTAAAATGTAAAAGCACATGACAATTTAAAACAACTGTTGCCACTAGCTCCTTTATCTTATGTCTGTGATCTGTGCTGGCAAGGGTCCCTTTAAGCTCCCACTCCAGAATTCTCTAAATAGCAACAGGGTGTGAAAATAGTTTTTCATCAGCTAAGAAATCTGGTTCATCCCTGACTCTGCAGCTCTTGCAGGGGATCAAACCCTTGAATTTACAGATTTTCCCATCCAGTGATCAGTACTGCACACAGACCAGTCACCATGGAGTTTTGGTCAGCTGCGCTCTCATCCTTTGTATTTTAAGGGTTAATTGATGGAGAATGAGAGATGTTGATTATGTGAGTGGATGAATGGACATGAGTGAGCAAATGTGACATGTGTGACAGTTTTCTGACCATCTTTGTATGTGTTTTACATGTCTATCAAGTTTGATATGCTGTGAATGGAATCTTAGGTGGACCTGGTGTATCATGGGATTTCCTGTAGTCTCCTGTTTAATCTCTGCACTCACCTTTAGTAGCTACTGGATGATCTGTTTCTGTTAACCTCAAGGGAAGTAGTTATAGTGGGTCTTATTGGTTACTGATGGTAATAGTGAGAACTACCCAGTCTCTGTGAGGGGCTGCTCTCACTGTATCCACAGACAATTTCAACAGCACTCTCTATCTACAATGAACATTTGAGATCTGAGGCCACTGCTATAGTTTACTGTGCTGGAGACACAGTGAGGAAAGTTCCATGTGAGCCCTATAAACCACTATACTGATTTGCTCTCATCTTTGTGCTTGCGTTTGAAGATGTGAGCTCACAGCTTCCTGCTCCTGCCAAGGATATCAATTAACACACCCCGAATCCAAATATACAACATATATGCAAACACAAATTTGTTAATTTTTTGTTACTTCTCACAGAATAATCTCTGATTGTACCAATGCTTTCTTTAATATTTATTTTTTTTTTCAATAATGAGGATAAATCTTGGGACCTTGTTAATGCTACCCTCACTGTGCTATCCTTAGTTTAGTTTTGTTACATTAATTTATTCTATACTTTCATTATTTATTAAACTTTATATTAATTCCATTGTAAATTATAAAATTGTAATTTTAATTTCAAAACTTCCTATGAGTTTATTGTGTAATATGTGGAAAGATAGGCTGTAGAAAGAAAGTGCGTATGGAAAGAAAGCACCAGGAAATAATTTATAGCTGTTCGAGTTTTATAACAAATACAATAGGTATAATATTTTAATGATCATATGCTCACTTTGCTACTCCATTTTCTCTCAGAAATTTGTACCTATAACTTCTCTTCCAAAGTGTCATACATAAGAGCACAAGTTATGTAAATATTGCCTTCCATGGCTCATAAAAACCAGCTCTGCCTTGGCCCTGCAGGTCAGACAAAGGACTCTAGCCCTGTCTTCCCATTCAGTGATCAAAACTGAAAACAGATTGATCAACATGGGATTGCGGCTCAACTGGGTTTTCTTTGTTGTGTTTTTAAAAGGTAGATAACAAAGAATACTGAATAGGTGTGAGTAGGTGTGAGTGAGACAGACAGTAGGTATGTATGACAGTTTCTAGATCACGATCCTCTATGTTTGCAGGTGTCCAATGTGAGGTGCAGCTGATTGAGTCTGGTGGAGATTTGGTGCAGCCTAAGGGGTCATTGAAACTCTCCTGTGCAGCCTCTGGATTCACCTTCAGTGACTATGCCATGTTCTGGCTCCGCCAGGCACCAGGAAAGGATCTGGAATGGACTGCTGCCATAGGCGGTAAAAGTAATAATTATGTAACCTTTTATGCTGATTCGGTGAAAGGCCGATTCACCATTTCCAGAGATGATTCCCAAAACATGGCCTACCTGCAAATGAACAGCCTGAGAACTGAGGACACAGCCATCTATTACTGTACACGGAACACACTGAGGAGTCTTCAGGATGAGTCCAGACAAAAACCTTCTGGCCAGGTACCCGTGAAAGGCAGGGGGTGCTCAGCACAGGCAGAGCCCAGGTGCAGACATAATTAATATTTTTTCTATGTTATGTGCATACCCTCTTAATCGGATGCTTATCTGGGGATCCTCTTTACAATCTTTTACACTGTATGAATTGATCATTTCTCTAAGAATAGAAAAGTCTTGTCTTATTTGACTTTCTTAAAACAAATATTCCACCTTGTCTCACTTGAACAAAATGTAGCAAGAACTTAGGCGGGCAAGAGTGACTCTTTACAGTCACCAGGATCAGCTGCTGGGAAAGCTCAGGAACCTCAGATTGACTTTTCCCTCATAGTGAAGTTTGGACAGGCCCTGAATTAATACAGTGTTAGTAATTCAGAGGGAACCATGTGTAAGGGGGGATCAGGCTCAGCCCCAGGTAAACACCCCCTCTTCTCTTTTTTTTAGGCTATACATAAAAAGATAAAATATGATAAAATTGATCTTTAATCAAATTTCTTCCATCATTTCATGTCATCATTGTGTCTTCTGTTTATCTGTTGACTTAGATGATTCTAGTTCTGACCACTGTGCACTAAACTCAGAGCTCGGCCCCTCATCTGAAGGTAAGGAATGAATGGCTTACTGTGTAGTCTGGCCAGTGTCTTTCCTGTGTACTCGTATTCTTAGCTCCGAATATGACTCATTAGGTTATGAATTTATTCTCACTGTATTCAGAAATTTCCTGGTAAATCAGCCTTTAAGACTCAGAGAGTGAGCAGTTTTCAATAGACAACTAAGAAGCAGATGTCTCCATGTTGGCAATAAAGTCAGAATATGCTTCTACAAACACTGAATCAATATTTCAGAGAAGATATTTTGATCATGTGAAAAATTCTGATAGGCATTCTCAAATAAAAAATTAAATTTTTTCAAGGGAGTCTCGCTGGAGAAACAGACCTCTCTTAAGTATATCCCCATGACAAGCAGTAGATTGTCAACATAAAAACAACTCATTGGCATATTTGGTTGTTCTCTGTCTTGTAATGTTAAATCAGAGCATTGTTTATGATGTTTATTTGTTTTATTATACAGGATCTTTTCATATATATATTTTGGGTTTTTATGGGATTCCCGAGTGTGTGGGTGTGTTTTTCTCTGCATCTATATGCAATTCTTGTGGTTTTTTGTTTGGTCATTTGCTGTTTTATTCCATTCCAGTTTGTTCATTTTTATTTATAGTATGTTCTTATGTTGTTAATAGTTGCCGGGCTATTTGTTTCCTAATGAGATTTCACAGAAATGCTGTGGCTCTGGGTGAGAGGGGAGGTGGGGAGGAGCTGGGAGGAGTAGGGGAAGGAGAATGGGAACTTATAGTCAGATATACTGTATAAGAATCTATTTTTAACACTATAATTCTGTTCAGGTATCAGACAGACACCAGTAAAATACAAGCTCCACTTCTTACTGGTGGTTAGGTAAGCTTTGTAATGTGTATGAGCTGGATCTCTTTACCTCTAAATTATAGGTATTCATAGTCAATTTCAACTTTAGAATGCCATTACACATAGAACACGTACATATTCCATACTTGGCCATGATTATACATAGAAAGCTAATAAGCAGAATTATTATGTTAATGTCTTCATGCTCTCATGGGGAAGAGGCATTATAAAGTATAAAGTATTTGTACAAGAACATACCTACAGTAGTGCTAAGTGGATGATGAATAGATAAGAAAAATGTGGTCTATTTATTCACTGGAATAGATTTGCTATACTATAGATAAACTTTACAGGCATTATCATAGGTGAAAGAAACTAGTCAGAAAATCCTGCACGTTATACAATCCCATTAATAGGAAACTTTCACAACAGGGAGATCTCTAAAGACAGATGTGTGTTTGCTCAGAAAAATGAGAAGACAGGCATTGATAGCTAAAGAATACAGAGATTGTTGGGAGGTGATGAAAAAGTTTTGAAATTATGGAGATTGGTGCATGTATCTGTGGCTGCATAGATACCATTGAGTTAACCTGTGTGCATAATTTAAATGAAATTTCATATCACTAAAGCTGTGAAAATCAGTGTTTCATAGCAATTCAGATTTGGATTGACATTTTATTACTTGCAATAGGATATTTTATTTTCTTTATATATATATATATATATACATACCTACAACTATTCCCTCACATTCCCATTTCTCAAGCAACCTTCCCCCAGTATCAAGGCTGAACAAGTGACCCTCCATAGGGAATGGGCTCCAAAAATCCAGGTCATGCATTAAGGTTAAATTTGGTCCCATTGCCATAGGCCCCACAAAATGCCCCTGCTACACATCTTTCATTGACATTCAGAGGGCTTAGTTCAGTCTCATAAATGTTCCCCAGCTGTCAGTGTCAATCCAGGGTTATTGAACTTCCAATAGCTCGGGCCTGCTGTCTCTGTGTGTTTTCTCAACACGACTTTCACTCCCTTGCTCAATAATCTCTCCTACCTCTCTTCCACTGGGCTGAGAGCTTGACTCAGTGCTTAGCTTCCAACAGTTACTGGATGGAAGTTTTATGATGACAATTAGGACCGTTATCAATTTGATTACAGGGGAATCCCAGTTCACACATTAGAACCTTTGCTAGAAATGAGTTCTAGACATGACTGTTTCTTTTTTAAGTATACATGCTCATTTTTATGCAGTCAGTTTGTCGTTTATAGGGGGGAGAAAACCTCTGCCATTGTCACCAGTGTTAGGAATTGCAAGGGACAGGAAGAAATTGTTCTGATAAGTGACAGCCCATCTTTGGGATTCTCTGTTTCAGTCTTTGGGATCCCAAAAGGTGTTGCACGAACTCTGGTTGTATTAAATGAAACTCAGATTCAGAAATCAGGGAAATGTTGGAATATGAGAGAGAGAAAACAGACCACAGTCAAATCTCACCCAGCTGTCTTCTAGCTTCCTCAGCCTCCTTCCTTGTTGCTTCTAAGGAATGAATCTGTCTTTCTATGTCTGCCTTAAATGCCTTCTTCACCCAGTTGTTTTACATCCAGGTTAAGATCAGAGGTTCGAGTTACTACTATTTGATATCTAGCCTTGAACTCACAGAAACACAGAAAGATCCCTGTCTCTGGAGTTAGAGGATTAAAGGTGTGGGTCACTACTCCCAGCCCATAGGTCACCATTCACTGTCTTTCCCTGTGCTGGGATTCAAGACAAGAGCACCCTCTGACCCTCCTCAACTGACTGTGCATGGATCTGTTCTCTGATCTTCCAGACTGGTTTTATTAAATATATAACATATCACCACAGAACGGAACCTTCAGACAATCTAGGCAAGTGAACAAAAATCCAAAATCATTTCACATCTGATCTGGCTCTGTCTACATAGTTCTGCACCTCAAACCCAGAGATGATCTGGACTCTTTATTTGCTAATAAATTTCCTTTTCTTCCTCAAAAATTTTTCTTCAATTTTTAAAAAATTTTTATATGACAGTTTTATCAACTCATGTAATTACATTTAGTCATGCTCACCCTCTTTTCTCATCCTGCACCTCTCTTGTGAACAATCTTTGCTCAGTGGGTCCCACTCCTGGCTCTGTGACTCTATTTTTGACCCATTGAATCTAATTAGAATCTTAGGAGTCAGTATACATGAGAGTGGTGTTAATATACCACTTAGATATTCCAAACTATGCCTGTTTTTAGCTATACCACTGAGCAAAATGGTGCCCCATATCCCAAGGTCGTTATTTGCCAAAGATCTTTCAAAGATGAGTGAAGTATCATGACTCAGCCTCTGTTCATTCTGATGGAATATTTCTAGGTATCTGATAAAGTAAGTTTAAAATATTAATTTACAGTAATAGTTAATATATTGAAATAAAACTGAAGTTTGTAGACACATATATACAGCTATTAAATTTAGAACAGGTCATTTACACCACCATTCATAGAACTGCAGGACAATATGTACAGAAAGAGAAAAGCCCCATTTCATTACTACTTACTGGGAAGCAAACACAGTAAACACATGAGGGAGATACAGAGGCATGGACTGTGGTAAGGACAGAGATGGACAGTTGACACCCACACAGGTAAAATGAGGTACTAGATGTAGTGCTTTATAGTAGTGAAGACAACTAGAATCTAAATGAAATAATCGTTCATTGTGAAAGAATCAATGGAAAGGGACGGAAATTATACTTAACAGCAATGTTGACTAAATATGAAAATCAAACTATACTCATAAATGTGGACACATGCTGCATAGTCATTACTGAGAAGGAAACATTTCTCAGGAAACACATATTCCAGGTTAATACATGAGAAGTCTTTTGGATCTCACTCTGGACCATCTAAACAAGGAACTATTACTATAGACTGTGACATTTGACTCCTGTGCATCTGTATGTCAAGTCAACAGAACACATCCTGGATAGACAGGATCCAGCCTCTCTGAGAGGTGTATGTTTCTCATTGAATTCAATACTATGTTATAAAGATTTTTCTCTATGAGAGCCAAAATGACACAGCAATGGGTGATTTCATGATTATCTTATTAGGAAACCATCACAGAATAAATGGCTCCCAATGTAGAAGTAAAGCATAATAGAGAATCTAGACTAGGGTTCAGTAGGGATACTAATGGTACTCAGTAATAATCAGGAGACAGCTGAATGAACTCCAGTAGTATGGTTCTGACCATTATGTAATTTACAGGAAGAATCATGTATACTCTGAAGCTAAGAGTGTAGGCTTATCACAACATCACCAAACTTTAGAGGAGACTGCTGAATGTGCCTATCTGGGAACCAACTACAAAAGCAGGAGATATAAGAACAATGCCTAGAGGATGCCTCACCATCTTTGTTGACCTCCAAGAAACACAAAACAGTCTTCATTCAAAACAGTGAATTTAATGCTCTGTGTATCTTTTCATAAGGTTAACTGAACACAGGTACCTTATAAAAATACTCATCATTTTCTATTGCTGCAAGGCCATGTTTTGGCAGAGTGTATTAAACCTAAATACAAAAGAAACACATTCTGATTGTGAAAAAATAGTATCACAAGCTTGTGGAAGTAACCAACCAATGTCTGATTTGACTTTAAGCCCACTGTATGACAAGAAACCTATATTTGATGCTACTCGGTTACTAGGAGCCTGAGCCTAGGTATCCAGGTAACTTAGGGTAAAACCGAATACTGCTGTTCTACAAAAGAGAAGTAGCAGTAAAATGGCTCGTAATGACATTCTGCTACACTCATATATCAATGTTTTGTTAAGTAATCATTATATGATCTGTCTTCTACATCAGAGAAGAAGAGATACAGAGACCCACAATCAGATAATACACAAATTGAGGAACTTTGGAATATTCAGCCTTATAAAGGGTTTATCCATTCAAACCACCCCCTAAATGTTCAGGAAATCCCGCAGAATCAGAGATTGATAGAGTATAAAATTAAGAGGGGATAGAAGACACCAAGGAAAGAGGTCTTCTCAACACAAGAGGACAGATACAACATGTTTACATTCAAAAACCCCGAGGCAGCATAAGGCTGAACCTATGGGTCCTTCAAAGTGAAAAGAGAAGTAGATGTATGACCCATTCCTAACGCACATGCTATATCCAATGCATAACTACGTATATACAGAAATTTAGCTTTCTACAAGAGAGTATTACCGAGGAAACAAGTTACTCTGAGGAGCTGGCCTCATGCCTAGCAGTCAAAGGCCAACAGAAAACAAATTAAAGCATCTTTGGAAGGTCTTTGTCCCATAATATTATTTTAGGGTTTTTTCTTTTTCAGTTTTATCTTCTTGTAATTTATTATGTAAAACAATTAATTAAAATTAGTTGCTTTGTTCTATCTCTCTCCCCTAATCACATTGATCTTCGGCATATATGTATTGCTTCTGAAAATGTGTTTTCATGGGATTCTCTAGTGTGCAAATGATCCAGTGCACTTGTAACCACTTGAGACAGTGCCAAATTCAACAGGTCACAAAACAAAATACATGGCTGTCTGGAGATGACTTGAAAGAAAAGACCATAAAGTGTGGAGCTGTCACAGAAAAGTCTGTCAGTGTTAACTCATTCAGGAGCCAGGTCATCCTGAATCCGAGCTCTGCTATCACTGAAGACACAGTTTGATTACTGTGCTGCAGACACAGTGAGCAGGTTTGCTGTGTGCTCAGAATCAAGCCCCTTTGAGGATTCTCAGGGCCAGCAGGGGGAGCTGCAGATCCAAATTTCACCAGAAAAGGATGTGATGTGTGAGAAAAACATCTGGAGAGTAAGAAAGCCCTCTGGGACTCTAAGGTTTCCTGTCCTAGCCTCAAATAACGGCAGAGACCATATGATACCCGCCATGTAACTACTGACAAGACTCCAAACATACTATAGAAAACATTCCTTGTTAAGCTTTATTTAACACATACGTTTTATTCTTTATACATGGACATTATTGGAGTGACAAACATCAATTACATATATATGTAAGAAGGCCACAAACGTTCCAACATGTAGTCAGTGTTATCACAACCATTATTATCAGCATCTGTAATTATACTTGTGGTTTCTTTCCACTGGAAGGAAGTACAGTATAAAATTTTTGACCACTTTGGCCCAAGGTCCAGACACCCCTGCAGCTACTTGGCTCTCAATAATGACTAAGCTGCTTATATTAATTATATGCTGTTTGGCCAAAGTCTCAGGCTTATTCCTAGCTGCTTTATGTTAAATGTTACATTAGCAACATTTATTGATATTCAGTCCTATAATTTTTCTTTATTCTGCATCCTCCAGTTGATAGTTGAATAGTTATTTCAACATAAGCTGTTTAAGGACTTGGGAAATATTCAAATAGAACTTATTTTAAATTTTCTTATTTATATTTTTATGTCATTTTTATATATGTATCCCCCTGCTGTCCCTCCCTTAACTCCTCCCAACTCCTCCCAGTCAGCCTTAAGCCTCAGCCCTACCCAACCATCTATCCCCTCCCAGAAAAGGGCAAGAAGTCCCAAGGTGGGTCAGCTAAGCACTGCACATCCACTCCAGGAAAGTCTGATTTCCTCATCCAAATGTCATAGCTGGGTTAGGTGTTCCTCTTCAGGGAATGGGCTCCAAGGTGCCAGCCCAAGCACAGAAATACAGTCTCATCCCACGCTTTGGTGATCCACATATGCCCATGACAATCAACAGTTGCTTACCTTTGGAGGGCCTAGCTCCTTTTCCCTATGGATCTCCAGTGGCTCTTCTTGATTCAGTGAGTAACCCAGAGACCCTACTTCTTCTATGGTGAACAATCTACAGGAAGAAGGTCCAAGATAGAATCTAACCACATATAAACAAATCCAACACAGTCTGTATGATACTCATCAGGCTGACATCTGAGGACTCTGACATCTATTACTGTGCAAAGAATATTGTCACAGCACACATCTGAGATATGTCAGAAACACAGAAGGAGTAGATAGTTGCTGTGGGATTGAAAGAAAAGAGAAGGTTAACCTGAAGATTTTCTAAAAACCTGTGTTTATGTATGAAGGATAGGAACAACAGACTAAAGATAAATTGTATTACAATAAGAATTTTCATACTAATGCTGTATCCAAGGTCGAATCCTAGACTAAAAATGTGAGGTTGAATTTTAACCAAGTTGTTTTTCTCAAACAGGTTTACCTTTAGAAATTAAAGCATAGGCTCTGATATTGAACAGTGCCCACTGATGAGACAACAGTAGTCTATTCCACTCTAAATACCCTGCTCTGTAATCACAACATGTGACAGATCAGTGAATACAGGAACTTAATACATTTCTCTCCAGTCTTTGGGAGGCATGGGCTGAAACAAATCACAGTGACCCTCAGTGCTATTCTGTGTGCTGTTTAATATTAGTGTTGCTGATTCTTGCCATATTCATAGAGGAATACGCGGCAGATGTGTCTGTAACTTCCTTCAGAGGTAAGTTACAGAGTGGAGATTCCAAGCAAATTCAGAAAAATCTATAAACAGATCTTTCTGCATTTGAAACCTCTTCTCACTGAGGAAACTGTCATGTATCATTCTGTGAGGGAATAAGTGTGGAGATGTGAGCCAATACCCAGAAACTATATTCCCCATTGATTACATCAGGAAATCTACTCCTATTGCTTAAATTCTTACTTAGGTGCTATTTAGCAGAGTAAAATATAGCACAGTTACAAAAGGAACTTCTGGGGATTTGTGATAAATGAAAAAAGGGCTGTGAGAGGAGAATGAAGAGTATTTCACAAAGTAAATGGGGATTAGTGAAAAAGCTAGAAATCAATGTGTGATGTAATCACTGAAAACTCCTGCTCACTTTCAAACTTATGGAATCAGATGAGCCCAATTATAATCCTAATATTACCTCAATTCAGTAGTACAAGATTATAGTATCTATTTGTTTTGTCATATATCCCAGAATATTGAGAATGTATTACTTTGCAAAAATATTTTTCTACATATGACTTAAGCATGCAGTCTGTTCGCTTGAGATCTATGACAGCCACTAGCATCCCATGTGCAGAAGTATGAAATAAATCCTTATAGATATTACTCAGCCCCACAGATTCCAAATTGTCAATATATATAAATATATATATATAGTTTATATTAATTGTATCAATGATTCTATAAAATTATTAATAGTTATTAAGTGATTATATAAAACACTCTTTGAAACAATATATTAAACAATTAGGTACCTGAGGGAAAGCTGGACTGGTCTATATAGAGGCAGTGGGTCTGGAGCAGACTTTAATTGATATTGACCTGGTCTTGAACTGACCATGGCCAAGTCCCATATATGAGTCTTCAAGGCTCTAAGTCCACACCTCTAGTTCAAGTTGATAACGCCTGATTCCCAATACAAACATAAATACACCCAGCACCTTGAACAGTAAGGAACAATGTTCTTCAATAATGTGAAGAGGCTGCTTCCCTGTAAACTGGTAGTCCACAGGAAATCATATCAATTCTGACCAGTGGTGGAAGAAAAGACCTACATCAGTCACTTTCGAGATGCTTCTCTCCTGCCACATTAGATGCCTCTGATTTATAACCTCATGCACAAGCACAATATACTTCAATATCCTGCATGTATGCTGTATGTATATTGTAGCTATACTTAGATATTTAAACATATATGCACATATATCCATAATACTACAATTAGATTGTCTCATTTCTGGGAGCACATTCCAAGACAATCCTTATTTCATGAAGATATTCACCTTTTGAAAATCTTAGCTAACACAAGCCCTGTCCAGAACTAAGAGACCTCTGTACTTGGAAATGTAGACATGGAGAAATAAAGTTATTTAAGTAACACATCATCCACCCATGGGGATTCCTGTCAAGCAGATCTTCCCTCTCTTTATTCCTTTAAGTGCATGCGAATGAAGAGCTGGAAACAGATTGAATCCCAGTGTGTATGTGCTTCATTTATACTTCCTTCTTAATGCCAGTATCTCTTTCTGGAATGGTTAACTTTCTGTAAGTATCACAGTGGATTTTCCTCTTTCCATTGACCTCTTATTGGCATGTTTCAGGAATTAACACATTTACATTTGTGGGCTGCACCCGAGCTTAAAACTAATGTTCTCTGACATCAGGTTCTCTGTTCCAGGTATAGTCTGAAGAAGGAAGATAAGATTGTTCTCTCTGTTGTCACCTTACTACAGTAGGACCTGATGAAGCTGTATCCAAATGTCACCATGGAGGAGCCTAGCACTAGGAGGGTCATTAATGATAGTGTAGCTATAGCTTAAGGTCATTCTCTGAAACATCCAGTCAGTATTTCCAGGCTAATAGCCATTTTCTCTGCAGGAGAGCCACGAGAGCAAAGAAGTTTTAGGGATGTTTAGTGCTCAGGGAAAATGTACAATTAATTGGAGACAATGACAAATCATCTTTAAGGGTGCTCAGAGACCACAGAAGACACAGTGGAGCCAGGTTTCCTTATGTGAGTGATGAGCTGTGGTGGGCGCTGAAGAATTCTGCATTCTCTGATTTACTTTTATGAGTTTATTAGCTAATCTGCAATACTGTGATTGACCTGTGATGTTTCCATGCTAAAGAATACTATTTAAAATTCATTGTTAAACTCTTTATAGGGTTGTAGTTCCTTGTTTATTATTCATATTTATTTTCTTTTTTATAATTTGATTACAAATACAAACAATAAAGTATGATTGTTGCTTCTCTCCCAATTCCGCTGAGATCATTGTTATATCCTCTTGTCCCCAACTCCATACCCCGTCTTTCTCTCTGTAGGTTAAAAACGAACAGACAAAAAAAAAAGATTTTAAGAAAGGTTCAAAACCAAACAAAGATAAAACAATAAATATTCTCAACCGATGCTACAAATTCCTAAATTCCCTGCAGATGAATAACTTCTGCTGTGTTAAAACAAGAAACCACGTTTTCTTGATGAAATATTCCATTGAAAGATACATAGTTTATTTCCATAATTTATTTATTGTGATGTTGTTGCAATAATAATCTCTGAGAAAACGTTAATGAAATATATTAACTTTTTGTGATGTGGGTGAGTTTCTAAGTACATAATCTGTTAGAAAGGCAAATATTAATTGCATGCATCTGAAGTGTCTTACCTTTCTCATCAGTATCATCATCATCATCCTCCTCCTCCTCATCATCATCATCATCATCATCATCACAGTCATCTGATAACCTTGTCACAAAGTGGAACACCTGTCTCAATCTTGAGAACTACTAAGAGCTTAGGTCCTGATATTACATTCTTAACATCTGCAGTGATCAGGAAAGGATTGTGTTATGCATTTCCTCACAGAGGGTAAGGATGTTGGCCTTAGCATCCTGCTGCCTGACCCATGTGTCTTCTACCTTCTTCTCTATCTGCACTGGGTCCCTCTCTAAGAATAAGCTGCTCATGAATATGCAAATTACTCGAGTCTATGGTGGTAAATATAGGAATGTCCACATTCAGAACAACATATGATCGGTGTTCTCTTCACAGTTAAAAATTAAACAAGTCCTCATGATGACATGGAGTTGGATTATTCTCTTCTTCATGTTAGTAACCACAGGTAAGGGACTTTCCGGTTACAAACTTGATGAAGGAGAATGGACTATGGTGCCATGACACACATTTTGCCTTTTTCTCCATAGGTGTCTACTCCGAGGTCCAACTGCAGCAGACTGGTCCTGAGCTGGGGAAACCTGATGCCTCAGTGAAATTGTCTTGCAAGGCTTCTGGGTTCAGCATTGAAAGTACCTATATTCACTGGGTGAAGCACAAGACTGAACAGGGCCTGGAGTGGATTGGAAGGATTGACCCTGCAGATGATAGTACTATTTATTCTCAGAAGTTCCAGAACAAGGACAAACTGACAGCAGACACCTCCTCCAACACAGTGTACATGGAGATCAGGAGCCTCACATCTGAGGACTCTGCAGTCTACTACTGTGCGAGGCACAGTGTTGAAGCCACATCCTGAGTGTGTCAGAAACCCTGTGGGAGCAGGAAACAGTCTTGTACTGAGATGACTGAGAAGATTAGCTTGGAGATCTCTTTAAAAATCATTCTGAATGTCCTATTGTCGGCCCCTCCACAGGCTTATATGATCTTTGTTAGCTTGTCCAAAGGACTACTGTGATGTTAGTTCAGGATGCCCTTACAGTACACTCTAAGTTTACCAGTGGTTTACCAGTGACCCTCTCCTTTCACATGACTTCTCCTTAATGGTCTAAAATTGGATTACTATTATTTAGCACCACATAAGGACACAAATATTTCTTCAATACAAGAGGCTGGAAATGTTGCTGCAGTAGCTAGAAATAAGCTGAAGGAAACAGACCAGTGAGGGACAAATCAGCAGCCTGTGAACAGCAAATACCTTTTCATTGTCCAACTTGTCACATCAAGTTTTATTCCTTTCATTAATGATGCTTCTGATCATGAATTTCTTTTGGCTGTAGTCATGCTATTTCTTACTATTTTAAAATTTTGATGAAGCTGAGTGTCAGATATTGGAGTCCTCAGGATTTAGAGTTTGTTATTTTCCCAACAAGATGGGCTCCTTCAAATTAAGAACTGCAGCCTGAGAAGTGGGACTCAGTGCTTAGAATTGAAGGGGCCTGATACTGTCAGCATGAGGCATAGGTGCTCATTCCTCTGTTTCCCCATATTGTATTGTGTTTGTTACCTATTCTGTACCAATTGGTCTATATTGAGTGGATAAGTTAAAAAACATTTTATATTTTGCAGTTATTTTAGAGAGTGGATTAGTGTATTGAGAATGATTGGAAAGTTTGCATCTCTCTAAATTTTTAAAATGGCCTTTACTTTCTTCAATTGAAACATATAGGAATTTACGAAATTGACCTTTATGCACAGCTTTGCCTTCATTTAGGCATGCTTTTATTAAATTATCTGTAGTATGAGTGGTATTAGCAACCTCACACTGGAACTTCTTGAATTTGCATTTTGCATTTTAATATAGAGGTAAAAGAGATAATTGTGAACTGTACCTTTATTATCTGTCTGTTGCTCTATAGCTTGTTGTAGCTGACCAGCAAGTTATAAAAGGGCTTTGTGCATTTCTGTCTATAGGGGGGAAAAGTGCCTGCGGTAGTGATAATATCAGGAACTTTAGTTCAAGGCCTCATAACAACTTGAAGGCTTGAGCTGTGAACCACTTGAGGGCTGACAAGCCCTAGGACTACTGTTTGGATGTATCCTTGTCTGAAAAATTGATGATAAGTAATTTTTGGAGGGATTCCTGTCTAAGGAAATGAGCAGCAGTGGGGAGGCATTCATCCATCTATGACTGAAGACACAGACTAAACTGAGTGATAGTGAGCTTTATTTCCACAAGAGCCTGTCAGGCCAAGGATATTATTTTACACATATTTGCTATAACATTCATTATTCCTATATGAAAATACCTCTCAACTCTACTTTGTGAAACATTATTTTTGATATCTTGTAAAATAGTGAAAGGAGAGTAGAGAATTTTTTCATTCGTATTCGTTTATTATAATGCTCATTGGCCAGTATCTAGGTAGGAAATAGAGGTGGGGCAAAGAGACTAGGAAAATTCTGGGAAGAGGAAAAGCAGAGCAGGAGACACAGGGCAGATGTAGATGAAACAGTATGAAAAGACTGTACTCACGAAAATTTACCAAGACTGTGGCTAAACATGGGAAAGATAATGGGTCAATTTGAGAATTAGGAGCTAGTGAATAATAAACCTGACCTACTTGTTCAGTAGTAGCTATAAAATTAAGCCTCTTGCTTAATTATTTTTAAGTGGCTGTAGGACTGGTGGGGCAGGACAGAGAAACTTCTGACCACATCAACAAATCCATCTACACCCTGATAGGCAATATATATTTAGGGGTTAACATGAGAGTGTACAAGCTGCAAATGTGCATTAAGTTGGACAAACACACTGATGTCATCTATCTACCTACCTATGTACCTACCTACCTACCTACCTACCTACCTACCTACCTACCTACCTACCTACGTACTTAAGTACCTACCTACCTACCTACCTACCTACCTACCTACCTACGTACCTACCTACGTACCTGCGTACCTACCTACCTACCTACCTACCTACCTATCTATCTTTCTATTTATCTATCTATCTATCTATCTATCTATCTATCTATCTATCTATCTATCTATCTACCTATCTATCTATCTGTATATCTGGTTCCACTACCTCCTTGGAGCTCATTGTCAATTATGCAGTTTCACAACTGTTATTCACTAAACTTATAGCAGGTACATTCAGGTTTTTAAAACCAATAGCCATGGTGTTCCATGAGTAAGAATATGGTAAGCTTCAAAAAGCTAGATCCAGAGAGTGACAATGGAGATATGCCTGAGAACACAGCCAGTATTTTACCAGAAAGATCCATAAAAAGGAGGATGAAAAATACCTTTTAAATCTTTGTATCCATATCTATAGCACAACCATGATACAAATGTTGACTTAATGAACAGATAGAACCCCATTCTAAATTTTCCACAATTCTTATCACTTCCTAAGTGTGAAAATATTTTCCATAGGTGGAAACAAGTCTGCATGTACAATATTTGTTTGTAATATAGGTTTTTGAGTTTCTGTCTCATGTGTAAATGGAGGTTTTTGGTAATTACATTATGGAACAATTGTATATTGTGTCTCTCACATGTGCTGTCTCAGGTAACTGACTTCATCACCAGTGGTCATTGGTAAAGCTAGAACTCACACCCACAGAGAAAGCAGTGAGATTCATAGAGTCAAATGTGAAGCACAGCTCATCATTTATCCTTAAAATATGTACTTAGATATGCCAGGTACATTACAAAGACGACAAACAAGGTTTTATAGTTATAGTGAGAGGTCCATGTATGTGAGAACTTAAACAATCAGTTCTCAGAACCAGCATGGGGCACTGTGGATCCATTAAGTCACTCAGAAGCAGGTAAGGATATTGTGCATTGAGATTTCAATTCCCTCATCCCATTGTCAGTCTCATTACATTCAGAGACCATGGTGTAGTTGACATGTGAGATCTCCCTGCTACAACACACTGGAGAGAATACTTGTTAAATAAAATCCATGGTGATGTTCCTAATGCCCAGATTGTATTCCTGCTGCTTCTGAAAAGGATATTCATCCTTGAAAGACTTAATAAAGTCTAAGAGCATTTGAAATACAGGGCAATGAGCAACATTTCGGGAAAAGTTGTTTCAGGAGTTTTCAGCTAAGATCAGAAGTGTTCATTCCAGTGTTTAGATAAAAGCGTCTGGAGTTGGATAAAAGTCCTTGAGATTCAATAAAAATTTACATGCATGGACTTTGTTTCAGATCCCATTTCCATTTCCAATTTGAATTCTGTGAGGGAGAACATAACTTGAGCCAGATAGGTCAGGATGGATACTACTAAGAACTGCCCAAACAAACTTCAGAGAGAAGTTCCAAGACAGATCATATACACATATAAACCATATCCAACACAGTCTGTATGGTACTCATCAGGTTGACATGTGCAGACATTACCATCTATTACTGTGCAAATAACATTGTCACAACACACATCTGAGGTATTTCAGAATCACAGAAGGAGTAGACAATTGCTGTGGGTTTGAAAGAGAAGAGAAGATTAACCTGAAAATATTCTAAAAACCTGTGTTTATGTTTTATGGAAAGGAAAAACAGACTAAAGATAAATTATATTATATTAAGAATTTTCATACAAATGCTGTATCCAAGATTCAGAGATAGAAGTTTTCAGTTCATACACTTGAACCACTTCTTACTTGGGTGATATCAATGTGAGCATGTGTCTACCATGAGTTCATATTTTGGATTAGAAATGTTAGATCACATTTTACATCAGTATCAAATCCTAGACTAAAAATGTGAGGTTGAATTTTAACAAAGATATTTTTTTTTATCAAACAGGTTTAAATTTATAAATTTTTAAAACATAGGCTCCAATATTAAGCAATGCTCACTGATGAGATAATCCTAGTTTATTCCACTCTAAGTATCCTGCACTTTAATCACAGGATGTGACAAAATAGTGAACGCAGTAACTTAATACCTTCCTCTCCAGTCTTTGTGAGGCATGGCCTGATACACACAACAGTGACCCTTAATGACTCTCTGGGTGCAGTTTAGTAGTTAATGTTGCTGATTCTTGCTGTTATCCCAGAGGAATATGTGGCAGATGTGTCTGTAACTTCATTCAGTAGTAAGTTACTGAGGGGAGACTCCAGGGCAGTTCAGAAATATATCTAAACTGATCTTCTTACATTTCAGACCTCTGCCCACTGAGGAAACTGTCATGTATTAGTCTGTGATAGAATAAGTGTGGAGATGTGATTCAGTATCCAGAAACTATTTTCCCCATTGAGAACCTCAGGAAATCTGTTCATAATGCTTAGGTCCTTACTTAGGTGGTATTTAGAAGAGTAAAATATAGCACAGTTACAAAAGGAACTTCTGGGGATTTGGGATGAATGAAAACAGGGCTGAGAGGAGAATGAAGAATATTGCACAAAGTAAATGGAGATTAGGAAAACACCTAGAAAACAATGTGTGATGTATTCACTGAAAACTCCTGCTCACTTTCACATTTATGGAATCAGATGAGCCCAATTATAATCCTAATATTACCTCAATTCAGAAGAATAAGATTATAGTATCTATATTGTCACAGAGCCCAGAATTTTGTGAATGAATTACTTTGTAAAATGAGGTTTTCTACATATGACTTAAGCATGCAGTCCTTTCCCTTGAAACCTATGACAGCCACTAGCATCCCATGTGCTGAAGTATGACATAAATCCTTATAGATATTACTCAGCCCAACAGATTCCCAAATGTCAACAGATATAGTTTATATTAACTATTAGCAATGACTTTATAAAAAGATTAATAGTTATTAAGTGATTATATAAAGCACTCTGATACAAAATAGTGAACAGTTAGGCAACTTCTGGAAAGCTGGACTGGTCTATATAGAGGCAGTGGGTCTGGCGCAGACTGTACTTGATACTGACCTGGTCTTGAACTGGTCATGGCCAAGTCCCATATATGTGTCTTCAAGGCTCTAAGTCCACACCTCTAGTTCAAGTTGATAACGCCTGATTCCCAATACAAACATAATCCACCCATCACCTTGAACAGTAAGGAACAAAGTTCTTCAATAATGTGAAGAGGCTGTTTCCCTGTGAACTGACAGTCCACAGGAAATCATATCAATTCTGACCAGTGTTGGAAGAGAAGACCTACATCAGTCACTTTCTAGATGCTTCTTCCTGCCACATTAGATGCCTCTGATTTATAACCTCATGTACCTGCACAATATACTTCAATATCCTGCATGTATGCTGTATGTATGTTGTAGCTATACTTAGATATTTAAACATATATGCACACATATCCATAATACTGCAATTAGATTGTCTCATTTCTGGGAGCACATTCCAAGTCCATCCTTCTTTCATGAAGATATTCACCTTTTGAAAATCTTAACTAACACAAGCCCTGTCCAGAACTAAGAGAACTCTGTACTTGGAAATGTAGACATGGAGAAATAAAGTTATGTAAGTAACACATCCTCCACCCATGAGGATTCCTGTCAAGCAGATCTTCCCTCTCTTTATTCCTCTAAGTGCATGCGAATGGAGATCTGGAAACAGATTGAATCCCAGTGTGTATGTGCTTCATTTATACTTCCTTCTTAATGTGTATCTTTTTCTGGAATGGTTAAACTTTCTGTAAGTATCACAGTGGATTTTCCTCTTTCTATTGACCTCTTTATTGGCATGTTTCAGTAATTAACACATTTACATATGGGGGCTGCATCTAGGCTTAAAACTGATGTTCTGTGTCATCAGGTTCTCTGTTCCAGGTATAGTCTGAAGAAGGAATATAAGATTGTTTTCTCCTATTGTCACCTTACTACAGTGGGACCTGATGAAGCTGTATCCAAATGTCACCACGGAGGAGCTTAGAACTAGGGGGTCATTGATGATAGTATAAATATAACTTAAGGTCATTTCTGAAACATCCAGTCAGTATTTCCAGGCTATTAGACATTACTCCTGCAGGAGATCCCTGAGAGCAAAGAAGTTTCAGGATGTGTTAGTGGTCAGGGAAACTGTACAGTTCAGGGTAAAGCATAACAAACCATCTACCCGGGTGTTCAGAGGCCACAGGAGACAAAGTGGAGCCATGATTCCCCATGTGAGGGATGAGTTGGGGTGGGTGCTGAGGAATTCTGCATTCTGTGATTTTATTTCATGAGTTTATGAGCTAATCTGCAACGGCTGTGATTGACTTGTGATGCTTCCATGCTAAAGAATACCAAAAATTCTTTCTTAAACTCTTTATAGGGTTGTAGTGTCTTGTTTTTATATTCAGCTTTTGTTTCTTCTTTAAAAGCATTTTTACAAATTGAAAACAATAAATTCTGATCTTTGATTCTCCTCCAAATTACTCTGAAATTATTCTTATGTCCTCTTGTACCCAACTCCGTACCCTGTCTTTCTCTGTGTAGGATAATTACAAATAGACAAGAAAAGGTTCAAAAGCAAAAGAAGATAAAACCATAAATATTCTCAAGCCATGAAACAAAAATCCTAAATTCCCTGCAGATGAATAACTTCTGTTGCATAAGACAAGAAATCATGTCTTCTTGATAAAATAATCTATTATAAGATACATAATTTATTTCCATAATTTATTTATTGTAATGTTCCTGCAGTAATAATCTTTGGGAAAATATTAATGAAGTATATTTACTTTTGGTGATGTGGGTGAGTTTCTAAGTACATAATCTGTTAGAAAGGCAAATACTAAGTGCATGCATCTGAAAGGTTTAACATTTCTCATCTACATCATCATCATGATCATCATGATCATCATCCTCATCATCCTCATCACAGTCAGTCTGATAACCTTGTCACAAAGTGGAGCACCTGTCTCAATCCTGAGACCTACTAAGAGCTTAGGTCCTGACATTATATTCTTAACATCTGCAGTAATCAACATTGTGTTATACATTTCCTCACAGAGGGTAAGGACGTAGGCCCTGGCATCCTGCTGCCTGACCCATGTGTCTTCTACCTTCTTCTCTATCTGTACTAGGTCCTTATCTAAGAATATGCTGCTTGTGAATATGCAAATTACTCAAGTTGATGGTGGTAAATATAGAAGTGTCCACATCCAGAACAACATAGGATCAGTGTTCTCTCCATAGTTAAAAAAGACTCAAGTCCTCATGATGACATGGAGTTGTATTATTCTCTTCTTCATGTTAGTAACCACAGGTAAGGGACTTTCTAGTTACAAACTTGATGAAGGAGAATGGACTATGGTACCATGACTTGGCATTTTTCACCATTGGTGTCTACTCCCAGGTCAAGCTGCAGCAGTCTGGTCCTAAGCTGAGGAAACCTAGGGTCTCAGTCAAGTTGTCCTGCAAGGCTTCTGGGTACAACATCAATGAGTACTATATTCTCTGGGTGAAGCAGAAGACTGGACAGGGCCTGGAGTGGATTGGAATGTTTGATCCTGAAGATGGTAGTACTGATTCTGCTCAGAAGTTCCAGAACAAGGCCAAACTGATAGCAGACTCCTCTTCCAGCACAGTCTATATGGATCTCAGCAGCCTTACATCTGAGGACTCTGCAGTCTATTACTTTGCGAGACACAGTGTTGCAACCACATCCTGAGTGTGTCAGAAAACCCTGTGGGAGCAGGAAGCTGTCCTGGACTGAGATGACAGAGAGATTTTAGCTTGGAGATATGTTCAAACATAATCATTCTGAATGACCCTTGGTCTGCCCCTTAACAGGCTTATAGGGTCTTTGTTAGCTTGTCCAAAGGACTACTGTGTGGCTAGTTCAGGAAGCCCTTACACTACACCATAACTTTCCCAGTGACCCTCTCCTTAGACATGACTTCTCTTCAATGATCTAAAGTAGGATTGTGTTGCAGAGGGGTTTCTTGGTCCCGGGCGGCCAGAGGCTCAGACCCACAGACCTGCCAGGCCAGACACCTTAGCTTCCAGCCCCCAGAAATGACTCAGATGCTTATAGTAATTATATTCTGTTTGGCCTGTGATCAGGCACATTGCTAGCTAGCTCTTACATCTTAAATCAATGCATTTCTATTAATCTGTCTACACATGGCCCATGGTTCACCTGTGTTCCTTACATGTTGCCCCTGGGGCAGCTTGCTTTATCTGCCTGACTCTGTCCTGCTTATCCTACCTATTCTCTGATTTCTCCTCCTACTTCTTCTATGGTGCCTACCATGGCCCAAAACAGCTCCTTTATTTAAAGATTGAGATTCACAGCATACAGAAAGCCATTCCCAAATCACTTCCCCTTTC
This sequence comes from Phyllotis vaccarum, assembly GCA_033318265.1. Lineage (NCBI taxonomy): Eukaryota > Metazoa > Chordata > Mammalia > Rodentia > Cricetidae > Phyllotis > Phyllotis vaccarum. The sequence continues at coordinate 82,343,837 of JARWLC010000016.1, forward strand.
AGTCTAATCAAAAAGGAAGGTTTTAATTTTAACATAGCAAAATTACATATGACAAAATAGACATCAAGCAAGAATTACAATTATAATATCTTGTCTTTTGTATTTAGCAAAGTTAAAGAAAATACCCTTATCATCTACCTTATCTTAATGAATCTAAAGTTTTACATCCAATATGTCTTTCAAAAGACTAAGAAAAACTGTACCTATAACTATCTAATCTTCAATTACATGAAAGACCACAGAAGGATATATATATCCAAGTAAACCAGAAGTGCAGATGACTTCTAAAATCTAGAAATGACAGAGATGACACCTATATGCCTGGACAGTCATCCAAAGTTCCTTTATAAAGTTGGGGCATTTTTCTTCAGCCTACAGGTCTAGAGTCTCTTTTCATTTCAGTGAAGCAGGAAACATGCTCTGCCCATTCTGGCACAGTTCATCAGTTTCTTCTCCTCAAATCCTGAAGAATGTCTGACAGTTTTCTCTGTAAAGCAGGAACCTGAATGACCATCTCAGCTTGTTCTGCCAAAGTTCAGAGGTCATCTTCCTATGGAACCTGCATGTCCAGTTTAAACAGCATACTGTCAAGCAGTCAATATAAGAACATGTTCTTGTCCAGTGGCTAACCATTCCCACAAATAGACTCCATATGGAGTTTCTTTGATGCCCATTTTTCTCTTTAAGTAAATTAGTGCTGCCAGGAGCAGACCTGTCTCACTGTCTAGAAAAGTCTAAGCTCTTAAAACACTTTAAATGCCATACCATATTCTGTAGGTCTTATAAGTGTTTGTAGATTACCTATATGATTGAATTATATCTTTGTATACCTACAAATCTTACTAACATGCATTTCTTAATTATACATTACAATTTTAAATCGGTTACATAAACATCATATCTTAAACAAGAGCAGAAAATACATATAGCATAAGAGAATTGACCTTAAATTTATATCAATAAACCAAAATCCATACCAATGTAAAACATTTTGAGATTAACAGCTGATTTTCTGATCTAAGTAAATTTAATAATCTAACTTTAAATAAAACCATTGATATACCATCTCCCCCTTTTCTTCTTATAAAGAGATTAACTATGACCAATAATCAGGTATAATGAAGAAACATTTGTAAACAATATTTTGGGAATTGGGGCATAGAGTTCCATTACTACTTCCTGCTGAGTGTGGGGCTCTGAAAAATCTCATGAGTTTTTAAGATGGATCATAATATGCAGCCCTAAAGCTGATATGGTCATCTCTTCCCATCAGATGTTTTTTCAGGAGGTCTTGTTTTTTGAAACCATATTTGCCTGGAAGCAATCTACAGGTTCTTATCTTCTGTGGAAACAAAAGCAGAACTCTTCCAAAGCAATAAATCCTTAGACACATATTTCAAAATCAAAATACCTTTATAATATATATTCTTGTTTAACTTGGTAGCCTTTGCATTTGCAATCTATTGTTTATTTGCAATTAGCTCATTAACAGTTAAAAAAATTAAAAGAAAACACAATAACAACCAAAATCCAGATTTTGTGTCTGTTTTCTATCTTTACTTGGATTATTGTATTTTTATTACTCTATTTCTCTTTTTAAAGACTTTCTCTACCTTCTCTATTTTTTCTCTGAAGACTATGTACCTTTTACATACATTGTAACCCATTCATAAGTTTGTTTCCATTTGAACCTGTTTTATTGTGAATCCTTAATCATCTTTCAACCAGAAGAGCTTTTAAAATACACTCTCTTAAAGAGCTGCATAGTTTTTGCAGATAAGGCTGAATCAGTAAGTTCTCTTAAAAGACCTTATCTGTGTTCGTGGCCATCAAACAGAAAACATCCAAGAATATGCTGCTACTAAGAAACTGTTTTTTTTTTTTTTTTTTTTTTGTTCAAAATAAACAGAAATCTAAAATCAATCACATGTTACTGAGTCTTCTGTGAGATTTCAGGAACCCGCCAGATTGCAGTTTACACTGCCTGCAGCCAGTCTGCTGGTGCCATTTTGAATTTGACCCGGATGCCATGCTTTCTTTGTACAATGACCTGCTTTGTATACACAATTTGGAAGCTTTCTTGGCTCAGTTTCTGTGATCTAAAACCCTTTCTAATCTTTCTCAAGCTTTAAGTGGATAATTTCCCACATTGGGTGTCATTTGTTGCAGAGTGGTTTCTTGGTCCCAGGCAGCCAGAGGCCCAGACCCACAGAACTGCCGTGCCAGACCATATAGCCACCAGCCACCACTGCTCAGGCCCCCCGAAATGACACAGACACTTATATGAACTTCATGTTGTTTGGCCTATGGCTTAGGCACATTGCTAGCTAGCTCTTACATCTTAAATCAACCCATTTATATTAACCTGTCTGCCACGTGGCCCGTGGCTCACCTATGTTACTTACATGTTGCTCCTTGGGCAGCTGGCTTGATCTGCCTGTCTCTGCTCTGCTTCTCCTACCTATGTTCTGATTTCTCCTCCTACTTTTTCTATGGTGCCTGTCATGACCCAAAACAGCTCCTTTATTTAAAGATTGATATTCACAGCATATAGAAAGTCATTCCCACATCAAAGAGTGAATGAAAAATGTTAGAAACCAATGTTTGCATGTATTCTAGGAAACCTCTTCTTACCTTCTAGACATTGCACCAGCTCAGTCATATTGTAATCTTCATATTAGCTTAACTTAGGAGAAAAAGTTCAGATCATTTCATCATAATTTTATTTAGCTCAGAGATTGGTGAATAAATTCTATGATGAGCAGAGTGCATCTATGTAATTCCATATTGCTTCAGCAGGAAAGGACCCCTCTCCATAGGCACTATGACAGCTGTCATCATCTCATCAACTGGAGTTTGGCTGGACTCAGTACCCTAGTGAGAGCAAGTGACAGAAGAAAACAGGGTGTTTTTGCCTTCATCAGGCTATGCCTGAGTCAGAGGTTCTACTGTCAGGACTGTGATGCAGCCCCCCATGCATCCATCCAGAGAGGAACCTGTCAAAGTCTCTGTCAAGTCTGGAAGCCACTGCTTACTTGATGCCATCTACCTCTCTGGATCTATGTTCAGTTTTGAAATTCATTCTCAGAAATAACACAAAATAACGAGTGACTATAGTCTCCCAACCCCCACTTTGGTTTATTATCCCATATGCATTCTGTGTCCTTTACAGTTTTACTCTTTACTTAAAATTTAAGAATCTAGAGTTGAATATAGTTTTTTAATAACACCTAATTTTGTTTTACCAATACAAAACCACCTATGATCATTTCTCAACACTTCTTCATGTTTGAACCATTCTGTTTCTGATATTTTACCATCTATTTTTATTTAATCTGCAGTTTACTATACCCTTTTCCTCAGTTCCTCAGACCCTAGTGGCTCATTGCTTATGTCTTGGCTTCTACAAATCACACTCAGAAAGCATAATATTCAAGTCTGGGAACCACTTATGAGAGGGAATGTGAAACATTTGTGGTTTTGAATTGGGTGACCTCACTCAGCATATTTTTACATTCTCATTCACTGACATAGAGATTTGATAATTCATGTTTTAGCACTGTGTAATATTCTATTGTCTATACATTCCATATATTCATTATCTAATTATTCCAAACTGGAAATCTAGCATAATTCCATTTCCCAGCTGCTATAAATAACAACAATAAACATGTATGTACAAGAAGGTGCAGCATCATTGTGTTCAGGCATAGGGGGGATATATCTTGGACACAGCATAGTTTTATTTATTGATTTTTAATGAAAATTACAAACTTATTTTTAAGTCACTACACTAGTTTCTCTTTCCCCTCGTGGTTAAATAAGGATTATTGTTTCCCCACATCCACACCTGCATTTGTTGTGACTTGTTTTCTTGTTTAGAATCATTTTTATTGATATAAAAAATGTAACACTGACATTTTATTCTACATACCACGGTAAGCCAAGGGCTCTGGTTGTAGAACGTAGAGACAACAACCTTGACTTGTAGTGAAAATTCTCACTGTTGGCTTGGTTTCCTAGTGGAGGAAGGAGCTATGCTTCCTGAAGAGAAAGAATGGACATCAATGATCTCACACTGCACTAGACCTTGTAGTGTGCAATATCATCCTTCTAGGCAGATAAACCCCCTAATGGCTGACTAGTGTGTACTGACATCTGCTTTCAAATGATATTGTGATGCGTTATAAAGGAAAGATTGATTTCAGGTAAATACGTCCATATGCCCATGGCTAGGGATGATACAGCCCTAGGAATCTTATATACCTTTCTACTGGTAAAAATGTCCAACTGTCTTATAATACCTACATTGATATCCAATGGATGAATGTTGCCCTTAGACTTAATCACAGAAGCTTCTATGCACGGTGGAATGATCAATACAGACATCCATGGCTGCTCAAAGGGCTGAGAGTGAATGTCTGAGAACGCAACCATAGTCGTCATCTATATCAACCCCAATGCTCAGGAATCATCCCAATTGAGTGATTCGAAGGAATGAAATATTCAGAATATGAGGTAGGCAGGCATAAAAAGCTACGTTCAAGACCTGAAATGACCATTGTAAATACAAACTCACAGCAGGTATGGTTACCATCATAAGATCTTCACAAGATTAAGGCAGTAATAATTATAGTGCTAAGTGCCAGCAAAATATCTTAGCAGGTAATGGTGTCTACTGGTAAGCTCAGAAATATCAACTAGATTTATGGGCCCACATGGTAGAATATAAAAATTGAACTTCATGTGTTGTTCTCTGAAGTTCAGACATGCAGTTGTATTGTGATTCAGGTGTTAGCTGATAAAGTTGGAAGGCATGTATCCAGAGCCCTGGGTGCCTGAAAGAGTTGTGTCCAGCCCTGTTCAAACAGGGGATGTTGGGATCTTGGGTAGCTCACTTTGTTCCTGCTTTCTTAAGAGATTGGATCAGCATCCATCTCCTGGACCATCTGATCATTCAAGTATCTTTCTAAGGTGTAATTTGTGATTGTGAGTGTTAAATTACTTTCCAATAAATACTAATTCTGTATTTGGTATTTTGCAAGTGAGATTTTTTATGATATGCACTTTTGGTCATGTATGCTCTGTTATTGCCACTAAAGCTAGTACAATAATAAAAAAAATTAGAATACAGAAGGAAAAGGAATATTGAGGACCCACTCTAACCTTTTGGTTCATGACTGTTGAGAAAAATACAATCACTCTTATTTGTAATATTTCTGGAGTTTTCTCTGTGTAACTGAATGACATATCTATGTATATATATATATATATATATATATATATATATATATATATATATATATATATATAGTACTAATTGTATTTAGTATGATATTAGTTAAGAAAACAAAAGAAGAAATATTGGAAGATCCCAAAAGGAACCAGAAGGGAAGTACATTGCATGAATATAGGAAACTCAGGGCCAGTTCTCTGGGAAGGTTGGAGATATTAGAGAGAGTAACCGTACAGTCAGATCTCTTCCAGCTGTCTTCCAGCTTCCTCTGCCTGGCTTCTCCTGGCCTCTTCTGACCTTCTGTCTTTCTATGCCTGCCTTAACTTCTCTCTTCACTCAGTTAAGGTGTGGCACCATCACTGCCTGCCTGGGACCTTGGAATTCCTTCTGTAAACTAAGATGATCTCAAACTCAGTCAGGATTAAGAGTGTAGGTCACCACTCTGGGGATATTCCCTGTGCTGAACTTAAAGTTGTGAGTCACCACTCTCTGATCCTCCTTGACTGACTGTGGTTAGATCCCTCTGATATCTCCGAATATTTTATTATATCCCCACAGAAGTAGTGGGGGAAGATATGATCATAAAATAGTACATGAGCAGAATTTTTATTTTTATTTTTTTCCTATTTCTATCCCTTTAAATTCTTTTCTTACATTCTTCCTTCTTGCCAGTGCTTACAGCACAACATTTCTTCTTTTTATTTAATTTTTTTCATTTCTACTTCTGCCCCCCCTCCCTTCCCTCCAACCAGTCCCTCCCAATCCTATCTCAGCCTCTCCCATCTGATATCCCCCTCTATTCGCCAGGGAGGGCAAGGAGTCCCCAGGTGGGTCAGTTCAGCCTGGCATATCCAGTTGACTTAGGTCTGAATCCTTCATCTGAGTATTAAGGCTGGGTTAAGTGTTCCTGTGTAGGAAATTGGTTCTGAGATGTACATGACCGAAAGTTTTAAATGCTTAAAACCATTATAATTAACAAAAATAGTTTCATATAGTTTAGAAGTTTTACTTATGTGTCTATTGTACATGTACACTTTGCATATTTTTTCCATAACTTCCCCACTTCATTTTCTTTCTTCTTATTTTTTCATTATTCTAATAAACCATTTAACTTATCAGTCATTATATATTTACATACATAGTTTTATATACCTATGGAATATGTTATAACCACTTATGAGAGACTCATATAATGTCTGTCAGAAAGTTTTAATTAATATAGATATCTGCAGTTACATCCATTTTCATAAGAGAGGTGTAAGTTTCTTATTTCTTTCAGATGAAAAGCTTCTGTTGTGCTGTGTATATACCTATGACTTCTTGATGCAATCCTGTTGACGGACATGTCATTTATTTCCATATGTTAGTTATAAAATAGTTCTGCAATACCCCTTGATGAGCAAATATTTCTAAAGCATGTATTTATTTACTTTGATCATTTTTGTCACTGGTTAGTATAGAATTTCTGTAAATGAAAATATTGTATGTATCTAAAAGAAGGCTGTAAATTTTATAACTCGGCAGGTTTTGAAATTTTCAGTTACCATAATTCAATTACCACCATAATCACCACCTATTAATGAGTCTGACATTCTCATCACAAAGTGGAGCAGCTGCCTCAGGGCTGAAATCTCTGGAGAGCTTAGCCCCTGGTGTTACACCCACAGGGTCTGCACAGGCTTATGGAAGAGGTATGGGTACATTTCTTCAGAGGGGATTAGGACTTGGATCTCAGTATCCTCCTGTCTTACCCAGGTATCCTCTGTCTCCTTCTACAGCTGAACTAGATCCTCATCTAAGAAGTTCCCTGCCTCATTAATATGCAAATCTCATGAGTCTACTGAGGTAAATACAGGGAAGCCTCCACCCAACAACAACATTTGGTCAGTGATTTCTCCTCAGTCACTGAGCACAGAGGTCTTCATCATGGGATGGGGCTGGATCATTCTCTCCCTTCTATCAGTCACTACAGGTAATGTGCTTACCTGTCTGAAACCTGAGAGGGGGCAGGGACAAAGGTGACAATGGAATTAAATTTCTCATGGTCTCTGTCTCTCTGCAGGTGTCCACTCCCAGGTCAAGCTAGAGCAGTCTGGGCCTGAATTGGTGAGGCCTGGGGCCTCCTCTGTGACCTTGTCCTGCAAGGCTTCTGGCTACACCTTCACTAGCTACAATATTAACTGGGTGAAGCAGAGGCCTGGGCAGAGCCTGGAGTGGATTGGATATATTTATCCTTATAATGGTGGTACTGATTATGCTCAGAAGTTCCAGAACAAGGCCAAACTGACTGCAGACAAATCCTCCAGCACAGCCTACATGGAGCTCAGCAGCCTGACATCTGAGGACTCTGCAGTCTATTACTGTGCAAGAGACACAGTGTTGCAACCACATCCTGAATGTGTCAGAAACCTTGGGGGAGCAGGATGCTGCCCTGGGACTGAGATGACAGAGAAGATTTGCCTGGAGAGTTACTCAGAAATAATCATTCTGAATGTCCCTTTGTCTCTCTCATTGCACAAGCAAGTTTTCAACATCACAAACCTCAATAAATTAGGAAGCTCTAGTTTAAATCATGCCTTAACAATATCTTTTCCAATGTCTATACCTATTAATATGTTTCTTCCTTAGTAAAGCAATAAAAATCAAAACTCTGACTATGCATTTTGATAAAAATATCTGTGGATTCTGAGACCCTGAGACCCTATTTGGAAACCTTTTAGTAAACTAAAATATGAATGTGACCAGTACAGTCCTAATAATAACATCTGAGCATTCAAAAATACATTCACAGTCTCAAATGTTACATGACATCAGGTGTATAATTTTCTCTCGCTCTGTGGTCTAGCAAAAGTTTTATTCTCTTATAATGTGAGATATATATCAAAATTATTAATTACCTCATACAATAATCATTAATCAAATAAATATATGCACATGTTAATTGAGGTAGGTTTTGAGATCATACATTATTTCCTGTCCCATCCCATATGTGCTTCCTTCCAAGTCTCAGTAAACTGTCCCACACTCTCAAGCATCTATAGAACATTGACCTCTACTGATAGAGCATAAAATCACAATTCATTAGATACCTGGTGGTATCTTAGAAACAGGGGGCTGGCTGTATCCCATGCAGGGTTTTTGAGACCCCAAAGCCATGCCTATAGGTCTCCCCCAATCATGTCTGAATCCCAATACATTTGTTTAGCAGTGTGTTGGGTTTTGTCTCTGTGGAGTACCTGTATACTGTCTATCAGTTTTCTATCTATTAGCTTGTTTTATAACCAGTGTTCATTGCTAAAACTAGGTCTAACAACATCTATAAAAAAGGGCTGGATTTCATGGAGATCTGAGAAGATCAGAGGCTTAGTTCACCATTCAGTCTCAAAATGTCTACTCACGTCACCATGAAGACCTAAGGGGAAGCTTCCTTATGGCCAACCTGTGTGACTCTGTAGACATACTTGTAGTAGTGGATTCACTGAACCAGCAGGTGGCACTGTAGATCCACCAATCTCTAATACCTAAATGGTAGAATCTGATAACAAATGTGTGGATTTTATATCCAACAGCATTAAATGCAGACTGTGATGTAGTTAAAATTTGAGATCTCTATGGTCCAAGATTTGATAGCATCTTAGTTTAATAAAATCAATGCATGATGTCAAATTGGAATATATGAGCTCAAAGTGGAACCCTATTACCACTGGATAGGAAAGTAGAGCATGAACCATCTATTACTACAGGTTGATATTTGGGTCTCAGGACTAGGGAAAATATTTTGTGGAAAACTTCCCAGAATATCCAGATGATTCCATAAGGGTTTCCATAGTTCAGCTGATCACGGGTATGAAAAGGACAATGGCAGTTTCCAATGGCCCGTGATAGTTTCTAATGGAGGAAGGTGGATCACTTCTCAGTATAAAGTGTTATGGTCGATTCTGAGGAATTTCAGATGGTCCATGAGCCATTGCCGTGTGAATTATATGAACAAACCTGTTGTGGTGCCATGGCTCTCAGAGGAATAGAAGAGTTCTGTCTGCACAAGTGTCAGGATGGAACTGGGAATGTATTTCCCCACACAGGTTTAGGACTTGGAACTCACCACTTCAGTTACTAACACAGAAAACCTTTACCTGTTCTGATTCAAACAGATTTCTGTTTTGATCTAAGGAGTACTCATGCTCATTAACTGGTAATTTTAGAAATACTGTATATAAATAGACCAAAATACACATGCCTCACTGCACCAGAGTAAAACTCTCTTGTTTACTGTCCCTGAGCACACCAGTTCTTACCTGGACTGGATGGAATTAGATCATCTTCTATCTGGTGGTAGCAACTACAGGTAAGTGAATAACTAGACCTAGGCTTACGGCAGATACTGAAGTGACAATAGCATCATTTTCACAAATGTCCACTCCTGAGCTCAGCTACAGCAGTCTAGAGCTGAACTGAGGAGTCCAGGAGGTACAGTTAAAGGTGTCTGGAAAGGATTTTGACTCAGATATCTTCCCCACTGGGTGAAGTAGAAGCCTGGATATGAACTTCAGTGGTTTGAATGGGTACTTCCAGCCTTTAAGAGAACAAAAACTCTGAACAGAAATGTGAGGACAGATCCACACTAGAAATAGAGGCAATGTCCAACACGTCTTACACAGGGCTCAGCAGCTTGTCCTCTGAGGCCTCGGACATTCATTACTATGAAAGATTGAGTGTCACAGTACACATCTGAGGTGTGTCAGAAACTCTAAAGGAACAGGAATCTGCCTTGAGGTTGAGAGGACAGGGAAAAGTAGCCGAAGACTTGCTCAAACTTTGTGTTTCAAGTATTGAGGGAAGAACAGCTGAACTATGTTTTAATTATCATTGTGTAAGAAAATTTTCTAGTCATGCTGCAAAGCACATTCAGAAAGTAGAAAGTTTTTAATTAATAAACTTGATTCATATAGTTCCCTGTTGATGCTAATGTGGACACAATTGTCAACCAAACTTAAGTCAGCATCTTAGGGCAGAAATATTTTATCCCATATAAAATTAACATCTAATTAATAGATGACAACTAAAATGCTGTTGTGGTACTATTAACAAAACTCATTCATCAACTCAGTTAATATTTGTGAGATCTGAGGGGTAGGTTAAAAGATTAATCATTGACTCCAATTTACAGTCTTCCCCACTTCCAATAACCTGCCCCATAGTCACAAGCTTCTTACAGAATACTGATCCACAGTGACACAGGACTATTGCCTACAGTGTTTGGGTTATGTGGGTGTCACAGTCACCCTTGGTGCTTTGCTGAGGACTGTTTAGTTTGAATAAATTGCTAAACAATACTGAGATGTGGGGCAGCCGTGATCTTCAGAGTTTTGTTGCTGAGATGTAAAGTTGGTAACAGTGGCTGATTTTGCATGTTCCTGTATCACAGAGTTCCTTCCATGAGAAATCTGAATGGTATGAATTGATGAATGATATCATACTAGGAAAGCCTCTTGACAAGACTAATTCTAAGTTAGAACTTGTGCCACTGTATACTGAATTAAAAACAGTGTATGAAAGAGTAGTAAATTTCCAAAGTTTACTCCTATGTTCCTACAACTACAGCATGGGATTGATCACCATGTGTAAGAGTTTTGGGCTTCATATATTGAACTGAATTGGTTCTTCAAATATAGTGAGGACAGCTGTTAATATTTCTGCAAGTCTGTACCTCAAGGACTATGCAGATGTGTGCTGCTGAAATTTTAATGGAAGAGACTTGGCCTTCTCTATTGCCTTCAAGAGGCATTAAGCTTCCTAGCTGATGATGATTCTGAAGTGAATATAACACAATTGGGGTGAGTATTATCACAGAGGACTTCTCATGACCCTAGAGATCAAATCTTCTCCATTAATGTCTTTCTTTTGTCATGACACTGGTCTCCCCAATGACACTTATTCTCCATGATTTCATAACTGGGCTCATGAGAAATATTGAAATTCACATGCTGAATCTTTCCATTAATACAAATCATCTTTTGAAACTCTTATGCCTTTCATAGTCAAAGCATATCTTGTTTGAGTTAAGAATGTACAAAGGACACTCTCTCCATACTCTACTCTGTGTGTGTGATTTGTACCACAAATCTTCAAGAGCAATCCGTTGTCTTTTTGTAGATACTTTTTCATGAACTTTCACATGTAATTACACATTAGCGACTTGTATTTACTTTCTGATGTTTGTCAGTGATTTAATTATATTTTCACCAAGCATTCCATGCATATGTACTAAATGATATGGCCCCAAGACTAGTAAACCATCACAGACATGCTTCTTCACTTTCAAGTCGGGATGCTCCAACACTAGAAATTCCCGATGCTAATACATGATATTTTTCCAATGGATGAGGCTGCAGAGATACTTTGTAAGCTTTCCTGGAGCTAATGTGCTTAGTAAACATCCCAGAGAATCTCTAAAACCCAACTAAACTGGTTTATTATACACTCTAGATATCTGATCACTGGGGAAACCAAGATATACCAATCTGTGAGCAAATCAGAGTGAGGAGATATAAACCAGGTTCTAGCCTTATTCATCACTGCATGGGGGATCAGAGATAGTTAAAGTGGTGCTCAGGCACTAAAGTGATGTTCAGAAACATCAACTATAGCACAGTTATAAAAAGAATTGATGAACAATTTGTGATCAATAGACAATCCCCAGCCATAGGAGAAAGACAAAATGAACGCCAGAGAAAAGAGTGAATGAAAAATGCTAGAAACCAACATTGGCATGTATTTCAGGAAACCTCTTCTTACCTTCTCAACATTGCACCAGCTCAGTCATATAGTAATCGTCATATTAGCTTAATTTAGGAGAAGAAGCTCAGATCATTTCATCATAATTTTATAGAGCCCAGAGTTTTGTGAATAAATTCTATGATGAGAGGAGTGCATCTATGTAATTCCATACTGCTTCAGCAGAGAAGAACCCCTCTCCATTGGCACTATGACAGCTGTCTCCATCCACTTAACTGGAGTTTGACTGGTCTCAGTACTCTATTGTGACAAGTGACAGAAGAGAAAAGGGTTTTTTTTCCTTCATCAACAGGCTACACCTGAGTCAGAGGTTCTAATGTCAGGACTATGATGCAGCACCCCATGCATCCTTCCAGCTGCCACCATAGAGGAACCTGTCACAGTCTCTGTCACATCTGGAAGGCACTGCTTCCTGGACACCATCTACCTCTCTGGATCTATGTTCAGTTTTGAAATTCATTCGCAGAAATAACACCAAATAAGGAGTTACTGTGGTCTCCCAACTCCCACTTTTTTTTTTTATCATGCCTTGTGCATTGTGTCCCTTATAGTTATATTCTTTACTTAAAATTTAAGATTCTAGAGTTGAATATATTTTTTAATAACCCTTAATTTTGTTTTACCTCATACAAAACCACCTTTGTTCATTTCTCCACATCTCTTATGTTTGAACCATTCTGTTTCTGATATTTTACCATCGCCTTTTATTTAAACTGTAGTTAATAAATCTTTTATCTCAGTTCCTCAGACACTAGTGGCTCATTGCTTATTTCTTGGCTTCTACAAATCACACTCAGAAAGCATAATATTCAAGTCTGGGAACTACTTATGAGTGGGAATGTGAAATATTTGTGGTTTGGGATTGGGTGACCTCACTCAGCATATTTTTACATTCTCATTCACTTACATACAGATTTGATAATTCATGTTTTAGCACTGGTTAATATTCTATTGTCTATACAAACCATATATTCATTATCTAGTTCTTAAATACTGGAATTCTAACATAATTCTATTTCCCAGATGCTGTCAATATAACAACCATAAATGTGTATGTGTAAGAAGATGCAGCGTCATTGTGTTCAGGCATAGGGGGAATATAATTGGGCACAGCCTAGTTTTATTTATTAATTTTTAGTGAAAATTTCAAACTTATTTTTAAGTTACTATACTAGTTTATCCCCTTGAGGTTAAGTAAGGATTATTGTTTCTCCACATCCACACCTGCATTTGTTGTGACTTGTTTAGAATCATTTTTATTGAGGTAAAAAATGTAACATTGACATTTTACTCTACACATCACTGTAAGCCAAGGGCTAATCTTGCAGAACGTAGAGACAGCAACCTTGAATTGTACAGAAAATTCTCACTGCTGGCTTGGATTTCTAGTGGACAATGGAGCTATGCATCCTGAAGTGACAGAAAGGACATCAATGATCTCACACTGTGCTAGACCCTGTAGTGTTCAATATCATTCTGGTAGGCAGATATACCCCCTAGTGGATGACAAGTGTGTACTGCCATCTGCTTTCTCATGATATTTGCAATTTCACATATGTTTAGAGTTAATATTTATGTGTCAATTGTACATGTACACTTTGCTTATTTGTCCTTAACCTCCATACTTCATTTTCTCTCATTTATTTTTTTCATTATTCTAATAGATCATTTAAATTATCAGTCACTACATATTTACATACATAGTTGTATATACCTATGGAATATGTAAAAACCACTTATGAGAGACTCATATAATGTCTGTCAGAAACAGTTTTAATTAATATAGATATCTGCAGTTACTTCCATTTTCATAAGTGAGGTGAAGGTTTCTTATTTCTTCCAGATGAAAAGCTTCTGTTGTGGTCTGTACATATCTATGGATTCTTGATGCAACCTTGTTGATGGACATGAAATTTATTAACATATGTTAGTTATAAAATAGTGTTGCAATACACCTTGATGAGATATTATTTCTAAAGTATATATTGGTTAACTTTGATCATTTTTGTCAGTGGTTAGTATCCGTACATGAAAATATTGTATGTATCTGAAAGAAGGCTGTAAGTTTCATAACTTAGGTTTTCAAATTTTCAGTTACCATAATTCAATTACTACCATAATCACAACCTGTTAATGAGTCTGACATTCTCATCCCAAAGTAGAGCAGCTGCCTCAGGGCTGAAATCTCTGGAGTGCTTAGCCCCTGATGTTATACCCTCAGGGTCTGCACAGGCTTATGGAAGAGGTATGTGTACATTTCTTCAGAGGGGATTAGGACTTGGATCAGTGTCCTGCTGTCTTACCCAGGTATCCTGTATCTCCTTTTCTAGCTGAACTAGATCCTTATCTAAGAAGTTCCCTGCCTCATTAATATGCAAATTGCATGAGTCTACTGAGGTAAATACAGGGAAGCCTCCACCCAACAACAACATTTGGTCAGTGATTTCTCCTCAGTCACTGAGCACAGAGGTCTTCATCATGGGATGGGGCTGGATCACTCTCTCCCTTCTGTCAGTCACTACAGGTAAAGTGCTTACCTGTCTGAAACCTGAGAGGGGGCAGGGACTAAGGTGACAATGTAATTAAATTTGTCATGATCTCTGTCTCTCTGCAGGTGTCCACTCCCAGGTCAAGCTAGAGCAGTCTGGGCCTGAGCTGGTGAGGCCTGGGGCCTCCTCTGTGAAGTTGTCCTGCAAGGCTTCTGGCTACACCTTCACTAGCTACTATATTGACTGGGTGAAGCAGAGGCCTGGGCAGGGTCTGGAGTGGATTGGAGATATTTATCCTGGAAATGGTGGTACTAGCTACAATCAGAAATTCCAGGGCAAGGCCACACTGACTGCAGACAAATCCTCCAGCACAGCCTACATGGAGCTCAGCAGCCTGACATCTGAGGACTCTGCAGTCTATTACTGTGCAAGAGACACAGTATTGCAACCACATCCTGAGTGTGTCAGAAAACCTTGAGGAGCAGGAAGCTGCCCTGGGATAGAGATGACAGAGAAGATTTGCCTGGAGAGTTACTCAGAAAAAATCATCCTGAGTGTCTTTTTTTCCTGATTTTTCCTCGCAAATTTATAGTGATTTTTCTTTTTGCAAAAAGCTATCTAAGAACCAAATTTAATCTGACTAAGATGCTCATAGAGTATACCATTCATTGTCAGTCTATTCACCTGAGACAATCTCCATTGACATGTTTTTTCAATAATGAAGCAATTAGAACAGGCAGAGGAACACCTAAAACTAAGGTCCAGTTGAGGGGTTATATGGAATCCTAGTATTGTAGAAGCTTCTTAGTATATAAGCACATATGAAGGAAATTTAGATGAAATTACCCAATAATGAGGCAAACAAAGTCTCAACAAGACACCTCTCTATTCCAAACAAACCCTCTAGTTCTTTGTATTATGTCTACTCAATTTGTTGTCCAGTGAGCTCCCATGAAAACTCCCAAACTGCCAATGCTATTGTTAAGGCTACTGTTTGCCTTTCATATTCTGATGGTGAAAGGGCTCCCCATGGGAGGGGGACCCCCAAAACCCAAGGAAGACAGTGTCAGGACCACAGATCAGATGCAAACAGCAGGAGGTTTATTTATTGAATAACACAGGTACCTGTGGGCAAACAAGTCTCTAGAGAAGACTTGCAGGCCTAGCCCTTTGTTCAGGGCCTTTTTATAGGGTTAGGGGGGCAGGAGCAAAAGCATAGTTACAAGGTCTTCATTGCCTGGTTTGAATGAAGCTGTTTTGTTAAGGGGGTGAGGGCCAGGTCATGCCTGCTATTGCCCACTCTCAGGTGGCTGAGGCGGCCTGGCCTGCCATTTATCTTCCTGGGAACTCTTGTCTTCCCAGGAACTTCCCTTGGTTCTTGACTGGGGGCAGATCATGTAGCTATGTAACTGTTATCTTTCTTTTTCTTTTGCTCTGCTGACATTGTGAAAGCTTCTATTATTGCAGAGATGCTGGTGTCTCCAGTATCAGGATGGATGTTTTAGGGCCCTTTTTTTTTAAGAGCAGACAGCCCACAGGGGAGTCAGGGAACCAGTTCATCCTTGGTTGGGGAGTGTTCCTCATCTGGCCCCTGACCACATTCCTTTGTCTCTGGCCCACGCACCAGATCTTACTCTTATCTGCAGTTCTTCTTTTGTCAGCTGAGCTAATCTTTACTGCCTATTAACATGTCTTAGGCAAGCTTATTCATTGTTTTTACAAGAGTGCTTTGGCTATCAGGAGGGGGCTGCTTAAGCAAGAGGGAGGAAAAGAGAGGGGATCTTACAATGGCAAGGACATCTCTGAAGATCTCATCTTCAAAACTCATTGAATATGGAGAAGGTGAATTGGAGACTTCCTAGGGCTTTCACTCTACTGAATAGTGCTCATGATACTGGAGTATACTCTGTATGCTGTCAACAGAGAAAAATAAACACCAAAATGTGGTAAAGTCCAGCTACAAACCCTTAGGTCTACAATCATAACCTCCCTGAACCATACAGGGATGCAACAATGGCCAAAGGCATGAGGGATGAACCAACCACTATCAGATTATATCTAAGGCCAACTTCATGAGATGGATCCATTCCAAGACATGGCTTTGGTGGCCAAGAGCCTATGTCTAGACAGGTGAGACATAGAGAAAAACCAAATATTCCTGTTCTGCTAATGATACAGCAATGAACTAACTCCTAATGACATTATTTTTTACCTGTTAATTAGTGTCTTGCTCGGTCATCATCAGAGAACCTTCTTACAGCATTGGGTGAGGACAAGAAAGAGATCCACAAACTTGCAAACAGTGAGACCTCTGAACATCCTAAATGGGATGTCTCCATCAAGTGCTTCCCCTCAGGGCTCAGGGAACCCTGCAGGAGGAGAGGCTTAAGATTCTAAGCTTCCAAAAGGAATGCAGGACACCAAGAAGACATGGCCTTTCATATGCAATAGGACTGATGTAGATATGACAGGCATGTACTGGGCCTTCACAGTTCTAAGACAGATGGGGTAGCAATGGTGAGGAGACATTGTGGACACAAGCCTATAGTTGGTAATAATCATCTCAGGGAACTGATTTTTAAAAGGTTAATATTTATTAAGGGGTTCATAGCAAACACTCACTGATGTAAGGGATTAAAATCATGCTGTTTCTGGAAAGTTAGACTGGTCCATGCAGCTGAAGTGAGTCACATCCTTCCTCCATGAGTATGAGAGAGCAAACAGGAAATAATAATTAAAAAAAACCAGGTTGCACCTGTTCTTAAACTGGCTTTCTGCCATGCCTCACAATGTAGCCTCAAGGCCCAAAGACCAAGCTTCTATGTCAAGGTGATAATGTCTACTTTCCATGACATCTCCCCCTCTTGTCTAAAAAAGTTCCAAACCTAAATATAAAACTATACACTATAGAAACAGTTATAAGGTGATGTCCAGGAGGAGGAAAAAGCAAAGAACATAAACAAGGTCAAACTACAACTAACAAAAACAGCAAACTCGAAACATAGATTAAATGTTCAGAATATTGGTAAGTGGCAAGATACAAAGATTACTCCAAAGGTGTCTATCTGGAATGTGAATACAGTCCTTAAATGCTCTTAGCTGAGGTATGAGATGGTCATAACTGTAAATATCTAATCTTCAACCCCATCAAAGTCCTGAGAAGGAAAATATATTAAGTGAATAAAATGGTAGTGCAAGTGATATTCTAGAAAATTTAGCAAGAAAAGACAGCTACTGCCTGGATAGTCACCCACAGCTTTTCTGCAATGTTGGAACATCCAATTCTTTGGCTATAGGCCTAGAATGTCTGACAGGTCTTCTCAGAGAAGGCTATTTTGAGAAACTGTCTTATCCTGTGTTGGCAGGACTGAGTGGTCTCTTATCTTTCACACTACTTATCTGGATTGTACAGCATGCATATTATCAGCAGCTGAGACAAAGGCAGATATTTGCCCAACAGGTCATTATCTACTAAGGAAGATAAATTCCGTGTGGAGTGTCTTTGATGTTCAACATCATCTTGGGAAAGGAACAGTCATGTCTCACATCAGCCAAATTCTGAATAACAGAACATTTGAATTCCACATTCTCAAGGTCTACAAAGCATTTAAAAACTGTCTATATTCATTTGACATTGACATATGTTACTATATGTCTAGAGGGTTAACATGAGTATTTTATGACAAACATAGGTGACTATAATCTATATTTCTTTTCAACCTAGATAACTTAAAGCTAAGGCTTATATTATAAAGGCAGACAATATGTAAACATACATATAGTTTAGGGACAAAACTTAGAGTATGACAAACATAAACATCTTAAACATAAGTAGAAATTGTATAGTGCAAACCACAATATGTTTAATATGCATTAATATACAAAATATTTTAAACAGAGGTAGATGTGTACACACAGTATGACAAAGATAGATTTGAATTTGTATCAATATACATATTATCTTAAATAGATGTAAAAATAATTTCACATTTGTATTCATATATAAGAACCCACAGCAGTGCAAATTGTCTCTGGCTAATAATTGACTAAATTTGTTTTCAGGTAGATACGATAATCTACCCCTATCTATCCTATCTACTCCCCATTTTTCTTTTTCAAAAGGAATTTCTGAGTCTAATTTTATTGTTCCAGCCTCAAACCAATTAAAATTTATAACCACCCTAATAGAATGATAATTATTCATAACTCTTGGAAGACAAAACTTATTGGGAGAGGGGTGTATTTTTTCTTAGAATTGCTTCCTGCTGACTGTGGGTGACAGTGTCTCTGTGGAGGCTTGCCAAAACCTAAAACTGTAGTTAAGTTTCAAAGGACTAGATGTAACATCCTTAGCCAGTCTCAGAGTTCAGGGTATGATTATCTGAAGATTTGGTTAGAAGTGTAATATAATGAATAAACTTAGTAAGCCATCTTGCAACTATTCTGAACTCTTTGAAGTCTAGAACCAATCATTGAGTGGTGTGTGCCAACTAACAAATGTGATATTGAACCAGATAGAATCATTGTGGTAGGGCCTCATTTTCTTTATGGAAGCTTTGGAGATTGCTGTTAGGATAAATGGCTGTTTACTATGGAAAACTTAAACATTATTGGTACCAAATGGAAAATATATTTTTTTTGGAAAGAATGGTAATCAAAGAAAGGTTTTTAAAGATCAAGATAAGTACAGAGAAAATGAATTAGAAATAAAATAGCAAAAACAGCAGTCCCTAGATATTGGCTTTCTTTTGTCCTACACCAGGTGGCCTTTCTTATATGAGAAAAAATCTTTTAATTTTTTCTTTTTAGCAACATGCTTGGGTTTAGAGAAGAAAGTCATTTATTCCAACAGCAAAGCCAGTTTAATTTGTATTGAGTCTGGACCTCAATTTTCTAAAAGGTAAAGAGTTATAGATGTTAAACAGTGAGAATTTACCCTGTAGAGTACATTGGTTCTACTGGTACTGGTAGAGCTGACATTTCTTTGCTTATAAACTTTCAGGATTGCTTTTCCTCCAGCTTTAGATGCCCAAGTATCTAATGTCTTTTTAACTTCTTGAAGATGGCCATTTCTATTTTTCTATAAAGACAAAAACAAAACCCTGCCCTGACCTTTGTTAAGGGCATATGTATAGATTCCCATTTATATTCTATATATCATCCTCGATACTTATTCCTTGCTGGCTTTTTATGAGTAGTAACTGGATAGATCAGAGCAGAATCATCTCTAAAAGTGATGTTGATTCTCTGTTGTCCATGCTTTACCTTTCTTAATTAAATCAGCACAATCCTTCCATTGCTGAAATCAGGAAAGCATCAATTTCTCCAAGACACTCTTGAACATCAAATGTTTCTAAGGATCCCATGGAATTAATAAATGTATCATTTCAATCATTAATGAATGATTCTACAAATTTAAGCTTCTCCGTCATTTGATGTACTAGGTTTCTGGCTTTCTTTTCTTTGTTTTCTCCTTAGATGTTTTTGTGTGTGTATTTGTATTTTGATGAGATTCCTCTGTGTGTGAATCAGTGTCTCTCTGTTTCTTGTGGTTTTTTTGTTGACACTTTTCTCTCTCTGTTTTGTCATATTCCATCTTTTGCTTTCTCTTCCATTATTTTCTTATTATTTTCAGGTTCCTCTTGCTTTAATAATGAGGAATAGAGAAAAAAGTGATGTGTAACTGGGTGGAAGAAGAGTTAGGAAAGAATGAAGGGTGAGAGCAAATAGTAATCAATTTATTGCTATAAATATGTTTAGTAAGAATAGATATAAATCTAAAAATAAAGAAATAATGAAGGCAATGTCTTCATTGTGTAACTCTCCTGTCCACCTGAGTAGACTTTGAGTATCCTGTCTCTGTTTAAATGGTAGCTTGAGTCTTGGACATCCAGAAATTTAAAGATGATGCATATGCAAAACGTATAATGCTAAGGTGCAGTGTAATAGATGAGGGTCTTACTGGATCCTAATTGGTTTTATAATAAATACTTAGATTCAGATATTGGGGTAAATGTTTAAAGATCAGAGAAGCAGAGAAACCACCCACAAGAGAAAGTTCTCACCATTACTGACTCCTCAGGCTAAAAGGGGTAGATCTTGTCTCCACAAATCCTCAGACAGAATGCCTCTGATTCTTCAGCTGAAAAGGAAGGAAAGGCTCCCACTCCTGTCTCCTCCTGCCTTATATTCCATTCTGTGCCCAGTGATATTACTTCCTATTTCCACCTTCTTAGTGCTGGGATTAAAAGCTATGTGCTTCCCAAGTCCTGGAAGCAGAGGAATGGGATCCAAGTGCAGAAATTAAAGACATCTTCCACCACTGCCTGGCTCTATTTTTTTTAACTGGATTAATCTCATGTAGCCAAGTCTGTCCCTGAACTCACAGATATCCAGATGGATCTCTGCCTCTTGAGTGTTAAGATTAAAGGTGTGTGTCACTACTGCCCAACCTCCATGACTAACTTTGTTTCTGGCTCTGCACTCTGATCTTCACACAAGTTTTATTTCTTAGGTTACAAACAATATATGACCACATTAGGCAAATTTGCTTTAGGTTTTATCTTTTTTCTTTTTCTTTCATTAAAGAGCTTCTCGATTGCTTATCTCTAAGTGTGCAGAATAATTTATAGTGGGAAAACACACTATGTCTATGTCAATGATATCAATAACATTGCTAAGTGTTTGTTGCCATGAGTTAGGGTAAGAAAAACTGTATTTCGACTAGAATATTGGATTTACAGCTGCCCAACTGACTGGGACTCATGTTCAGCTCTAATTTTGGGATTCATAAATGAGAAAACTTATTAGTTACTCATTTACTACCTTTTGTAAACTGATATAGAGACCTGTCTAGTCTGGAGGCTCCATATGGTGAGAATACTGACTGGAATCAGAAGTAACAAGCTGGTTAAAATTTACCCAAGTAGATATCCAAATAAATAGAATGGTCCCAAAATCACTTCTCAGGGAAGAAGTCCACTGTTAGAAGTTTGAGTAGAGGGCAAGTCTTTCTGTGATCCACCAGGAAATTCTCATTGCTATCAGTAGTGCCTCTTTCAGGTGAATAAGTACTTCTTCAAAGAAATTCTGAGATGTGCTATGGGTGGGTTGACCAGGGCCAGTCATGCTGTCCAGATACTTCAGTGAAATGTTCTGTTAATAAGACTTCACACCACTGATGGCATGTTGTACAAATTCTAGTTGATATTTAATGAAAACTCAGAGCCAGATATTGGGAGAAGCTGGAATATCAGAGAGAAGAACCTAACCACAGTCATTCTCATCAAGCCAACTTCTCAGGTTGAACAGGGTAAATGCTGTCTTCTAGAGTGCTCCACCTGGCTGATCGCTTCTACAGAATGTCTCAATGTCTGCCTATGCCTGCCTTTAATATCTTCTCCGCTCAGTTGTTTTACTTCCGGGTTCAACTCTGTATCATAACCCTAGAGTAAGAATTAAAGGAGTGAGCTACGACTGTTTGATTGTTAGGCTTTGAACTTAGAAATACAGAAAGACCTCTGTATTCTGAGTTATTGGATTAAAGGTGTGGGTCACCACTCTCTAACCCTCATGGCTTGACTGTAGGTGATTCTATTCTCTGATATTCCAGGCTTATTTTATTAAATATAAAATATATCACTGCAATGACATGCTTATTTTTTATGTCCTTTAATGACAGAATTTTTGGGGAGACTTGGCAGTATTTTTAAGATATAGGTTCTCTTATAGATAATAAGAGTTCACCTTAGGTCTCAGTGTAACTTTTGTTCAAACTGAACACTAATTTTGGTCTTTTTTCATTGCCTTTTTCAATGATAAGAGGCTTTGGAATGGAAAAAGTTAATTAATGAGTGTTGAAAAGACATGGTATTAAATATTCCTGTTGCAGTGCAGTTTCTTGGTCTCAGGCTGCCAGAGGCCCAGACCCACAGATCTGCCATGCCAGACCCCTTAGCTGCCCAGCTGCCCACCGCTCAGGCCCCCAGAAATGACTCACACACTTATATTAACTTTATGCTGTTTGGCCTATGACTCAGGTACATTGCTAGCTAGCTCTTTCTTCTTAAATCAGCCCATTTGTATTAATCTGTCTGTCATGTGGCCCATGGCTCACCTGTGCTCCTTACATGTTGCTCCTTTTGGCTTCAGCTCTGTCTGCCTGACTCTGCCCTACTTCTCCTACCTATGCTTTGATTTCTCCTCCTACTTCTTCTATGGTGAACAATCTACAGAGAGAAGGTCCAAGATAGAATCTAACCACATATAAACAAATCCAACACAGTCTGTATGATACTCATCAGGCTGACATCTGATGACTCTGCCATCTATTACTGTGCAAAGAATATTGTCACAGCACACATCTGAGATATGTCAGAAACACAGAAGGAGTAGAAAGTTGCTGTGGGGTTGAAAGAAAAGAGAAGGTTAACCCGAAGATTTTCTAAAAACTTGTGTTTATGTATGAAGGATAGGAACAACAGACTAAAGATAAATTGTATTACATTAAGAATTTTCATACTAATGCTGTATCCAAGGTTCAGAGGTTAGAAGATTGCAGTTCATACACTTGAACCACATCTTACTTGAGGGATGTCAGTGTACACATGTGTCTACCATGAGTAATTATCTTAGATTATAAAGATTTGATCACATTTTACATCAATATGGAATCCTAGACTAAAAATGTGAGGTTGAATTTTAACCAAGTTGTTTTTCCTCAAACAGGTTTACATTTATAAATTTTTAAAGCATAGGCTCTGATATTAAGCAGTGCCCACTGATGAGACAATAGTAGTCTATTCCACTCTAAATACCCTGCTCTGTAATCACAGCATGTGACAGAGCAGTGAACACAGGAACTTAACACCTTTCTCTCCAGTCTTTGGGAGGCATGGGCTGATACACATCACAGTGACCCTCAGTGCTATTCTGGGTGCTGTTTAATATTAGTGTTGCTGATTCTTGCCATATTCATAGAGGAATATGCAGAAGATGTGTCTGTAACTTCCTTCAGAGGTAAGTTACAGAGTGGAGACTCCAAGTTAGTTCAGAAAAATCACTAACCAGATCTTCCTGCATTTGAAACCTCTGCTCACTGAGGAAACTGTCATGTATCATTCTGTGAGAGAATAAGTGTGGAGATGTGATCCAATACCCAGAAACTATATTCCCCATTGATTACAGCGGGAAATCTATTCCTAATGCTTAAATTCTTACTTAGGTGCTATTTAGAAGAGTAAAATGTAGCAGGTTACAAAAGGAACTTCTGAGGATTTGTGATGTATGAAAACAGGCCTGTGAAAAGAGAATGAAGAATATTGCCCAAAGTAAGTGGGGATTAGCGAAAAAGCTAGAAATCAATGTGTGATGTGTTCACTGAAAACTCCTGCTCACTTTCAAACTTACGGAATCAGATGAGCTCAATTATAATCCTAATATTACCTCAATTCAGTAGTACAAGATTATAGTATCTATTTGTTTTGTCATAGAGCCCAGAGTATTGAGAATGGATTACATTGCAAAAATATTTTTATACATATGACTTAAGCATGCAGTTGTTCGCTTGAGATCTATGACAGCCACTAGCATCCCATGTGCTGAAGTATGAAATAAATCCTTATAGATAGCACTCAGCCCCACAGATTCCAAATTGTCAATATGTATATAGTTTATATTAATTGTTATCAATGATTCTATAAAATTATTAATAGTTATTAAGTTGTTATATTAAACACTCTTTGAAACAATATATTAAACAATTAAGCACTTGAGGGAAAGCTGGACTGGTCTCTATAGAGGCAGTGAGTCTGAAGCAGACAAGCAGACTGTAATTGATACTGACCTTTTCTTGAACTGGCCATGGCCAAGTCCCACATATGAGTCTTCAAGTCTCTAAGTCCATACCTCTAGTTCAAGTTGATAATGCCTGATTCCCAATACAAACAGAAATCCACCCATCACCTTTTTTTTTAATGGAAAATGTTCTGCAATAATGTAAACTGGCTGTTTACATGTCAAATGATAGTTCACAGGAAATCATATCAATTCTGACCAGTGGTGGAAGAGAAGACCTACATCAGTCACTTTCTAGATGCTTCTCTCCTGCCACATTAGATGCCTCTGATTTATAAACTCATGTACAAGCAAAATATACTTCAATATCCTGCATGTATGTTTTATGTATTTTGTAGCTATACTTAGATATTTAAACATATACACACACATATCCGTAATTCAGCTATTAGATTGCCTCATTTCTGGGAGCACATTCCAAGTCCATCCTTCTTTCATGAAGATATTCATCTTTTGAAAATCTTAACTAACACAAGCCCTGTCCAGAACTTAGAGAACTCTGTACTTGGAAATGTAGACATGGAGAAATAAAGTTATTTAAGTGCCACATCCTCCACCCATGAGGATTCCTGTCAAGCAGATCTTCCCTCTCTTTCTTCCTCTAAGTGCATGCCAACGAAGAGCTGGAAACAGATTGAATCCCAGTGTGTATGTGCTTCCTTTATAATTCCTTCTTAATGCCGGTATCTTTTTCTGGAATGGTTAAACTTTCTGTAAGTATCACAGTGGATTTTCCTCTTTCCATTGACCTCTTATTGGCATGTTTCAGGAATTAACACATTTACATATGGGGGCTGAATCTAGGCTTAAAACTCATTGATGTTCTCTACATCAGGTTCTCTGTTCCAGGTTTAGTCTGAAGAAGGAAGATAAGACTGTTCTCTCCTGTTGTCACCTTACTACAGTGGGACCTGATGAAGCTGTACCCAAATGTCACCATGGAGGAGCCTAGCACTAGGAGGGTCATTGATGATAGTAGAAATATAGCTTAAGGTCATTCTCTTAAACATCCAGTCAGCATTTCCAGGCTAATAGCCATTTCCCCTGCAGGAGATCCCTGAGAGCAAGGAAGTTTCAGGGATGTGTTAGTGGTCAGGGAAACTGTACAATTCAGTGTAAAGCGTGACAAACCATCTGCATGGTGCTCAGAGGTCACAGGAGACAAAGTGGAGCCAGGATTCACCATGTGAGGGATGAGTTGTGGTGGGTGCTGAGGAATTCTGCATTCTGTGAGTTTATTTCATGAGTTTATTAGCTAATCTGCAACTGCTGTGATTGACCTGTGATGTTTCCATGCTAAAGAATCCCAAAAATTCTTTGTTAAACCCTTTATAGGGCTGTAGTTCCTTGTTTTTATATTCAGCTTTTCTTTCTTTTTTAAAAGCATTTTTACAAATTACAAACAATAAATTCTGGTCTTTGATTCTCCTCCCAACTCCTCTGAGATCATTCTTATGTCCTCTTGTACCCAACTCCATACCCTGTGTTTCTCTGTGTAGGATAAAAAAAAGAAAAGATTTTTTTAAAAGTTTCAAAAGCAAATGAAGATAAAACCATAAATATTCTCAAGCCATGATACAAAAATCCTAAATTCCCTGCAGATGAAGAATTTTCTTTGCATAAGACAAAATATCATGTCTTCTTGATAAAATGATCTATTGAAAGATACATAATTTATAACCATAATTTGTTTATTGTGATGTTCCTGCAATAATAGTCTGTGGTAAAATATTAATGAAGTATATTTACTTTTGGTGATGTGGGTGAGTTTCTAAGTATGTAATCTGTTAGAAAGGCAAATATTAAGTGCATGCATCTGAAAGGTTTAACATTTCTCATCAGTATCATCATCATGATCATCACCATCATGTTGTATTAAGGTAGTTGTACATGCAGCCAGAGTTGTCATGGTAGTGATGAGGATAACAATGCTCCAAATTAAAGCAACAGTAAGTAATTTAGACCTACTAAGAACATTAGTGATTTCTTTTATAGCATATGTTAAATAGACATCTCAGCAAAATGTTCCAGGTTAGAAAATTAATGTTTCAGCCTTTCTGTTAATAATAAACAAATAAGAGTTAATATAATTATCTGATAACTTTCTGCTAACATTGGGGTGTTAGCGTTGGGGCCCCAAAAATGCTGGAATGTTGATCAAATCCAGAAAGAGCAGAGTGCTTCATTTGTTGTCTAGGCTCTGTAGGATCCTCAGATGATAGAGATGTGCAGTCTGTGGGACTGGACCAGGACATTGATTCAGAGAATACAGCTAGGGATGGTGCTGACTTTCTGAATTGTCTGTAGTTGGTTTGAACAATAAATAACAAAGAGAGGGGAAGATATTTGAAATAATTTTTCATACGCCTTTCATTTTTCCTCATAATTTAAGCTTTTATATTTCAGACCTTACATAAACTTTATACCTTAAATTACTTTCTCAGACCAATAAATCACTTACTCAAACCTTCACAGGTTACTTAATCTTTCATATTATTAAACCTTGACATAAATTAATAACTTTAGACCTATCTTAGCCCTTCTATCTTGTATCGGCAATTTTCCTTGACTTATTCTGAGTGAAATATAAACCCAAGGGAAGTAACTAAAGGAAACCTAGGGAACACTTAGATTACTCTACCTTTATTATCCAGCCTTCAATGACCAAGGGACTGGGGCATCACAAGGGAATTCCTAGCTCTGGTAACAATTATGAGGCTGTCTTTTCTTGGACAATCCCTAGAAGATGCCTTTGTCCTGGACAGTCTCTGGGAAGAGCTGACTCTCAACTGTCAAGCTGATAATGTTCCTTTTGATGCCTCTATTCCTGATATGCCAGGTTTCTCTGCCTGGAGGGCAGCCTTCAGCAGCATAGGGCTTAAAAGAAATCCACAGAGTCAGCTGCTATTCAACTTTTTTGTCTGATATAGGTAAAACTTCACTATCTGAGTTCATATAAAAAAGGACCATACAGGCATACATACATACATACATACATACATACATACACACATACATACATACATACATACCTATATGCACAGATCTCCAGCATGTCTGAATGTCATGAAGTTTTTTAATCAATAACAACCATTCATCAGGTTTTTGAAACTGAAGAATTACTGCACAGTAGGCAAGTGTAAAATATTACCTATACAGGTTCCTGTTCTGTTTGTAGAATGCCAGAAGCCATCCCCAGCAGTCACTCAAATTGTTTCATTCTCTCTCTCTCTCTCTCTCTCTCTCTCTCTCTCTCTCTCTCTCTCTCTCTCTCTCTCTCTCTCTCTCTTCCATTGATTCTTTGAATACATATTATTGTTCTACATATGTTTTCATGAGATTCCCAAGTTGCAAACGTTCCAGGATACTTTTAACCACATGAGACATTGTCAAATTGAATAAGTCACAAAACAAAATACCTGGCTCTCTGGAGAGAGCTCCTGCTCCTCCTGGCTGTTCACCATTAGGAAGAACCACTATGACTACAGTAAAAAAGCATAAAGTATGTAGCTATCACTGCAATGTAAGTGTATCAGTGGACACTTTCAAGAGCCAGTTCAGTCTGAAGCTGAGCTCTGAAACATCTGAAGACACAGACTTGCATTACTTTGCAGCAGAAACAGTGAGCAGGTTGCATGTGTTCTCAGAAACAAACCCACTTTGAGGATTCTCAGAACCAGCAGAGTGTGATTAGATCCAAATTTTACCAAAATTAAAAATGATGCAGTTGTTGAGAGAAACATCTGGAGACAGCAGAGTCCTCTGAGACTCTGTTTCCTGTCTTAGCCTCCAATAAATGCAAAGACCATACAAGACACACACGATGTGACCTGATTCCAAACTTATTAATGTAAATATTCTTCGTTAAGAAATATTGGTTATATATATTTTGTTTTTTATATATGGGCGTTACTGGAGTGACAAACATGAATTGCGTGTACATGCAAAAGTCTACAAATATTCAAACATGAGGTGTCTGACATCTAGTCATTGACATCACAACCATCAGCAGCATC
Organism: Phyllotis vaccarum; assembly: GCA_033318265.1. Lineage (NCBI taxonomy): Eukaryota > Metazoa > Chordata > Mammalia > Rodentia > Cricetidae > Phyllotis > Phyllotis vaccarum. The sequence continues at coordinate 82,372,228 of JARWLC010000016.1, forward strand.
TACAATTTTATCTGTAACTTCTTACCACTGGCAGGAGGGGTTGTCTCAGCTGGAATGTATGATTGTGTGTTGAGATCTCAGTCTTTGATGATCCATCCACAGTGTGGAGAGCATGCTGCTCTGCTGTAGGAATCCTAGTCCAAAGGTGTGATACACTTACCCTTAAAGCCCTCAGCTCATGGGACACAGATGAGGAGAAGCTCAAAATAATCATGTAACCTGTCTTTCACTTCATTTTGAATTTTATCTCTCATTTTTTTGTGCATCTTTTTTTTCTAAGATTAAAGGATTCACTTTCTCTCTCTTTCTTCCTTTCTTTCCTTCTTTCTTTCTTTCTTTCTTTCTTTCTTTCTTTCTTTCTTTCTTTCTTTCTTTCTTTCTTCCTTCCTTCCTTCCTTCCTTCCTTCTTTCTTTCTTTTTTCTTTCTTTCTTTCCTTCTTTCTTTCTTTCTTTCTTTCTTGACTCAGATTAATGTCTGGATGACACTGCACCCCGTGACATTAAATCCTTCTTTGGTAGCAGGCTTTATACACCATCTAAAGGATTGTCTGGTTTCTCTTCTACTCAGTGCATATGTTGATCTTGTTACCCACACCACCATCACATAACATGTTCTCTCCACATGAATCACATAGTAATATCATCATATTCAATCGAGGTTCTTGACAATGTCTGAAGGATGCATTGATGTTTGAGGTTTGTGTAACGTCTATTTCCTCTCCAGTGCTTTTCTCCACATGTATCACTGTGATGAGCAGGGAGAGCCAGTCATGCCTACAGCACTGATTGCAATTATATGACAAACTCTCAACTTGAGGATATCTGGGGTTTGTAATTTTAACTCTATAAAACAGTTCAGTGAGATGATACGAATTGAGGAGTTATGCTGTTCTAAAATTAAGCTAATATACTCTAAATTTAGCCCCAAATGTCACGGTTTATAGTATCTACATTTATTAAAAATGCTGCTTGAAACCTATGAATTTTAATTTTTATACCAATGATCCAATTTTTTCTTAAATTTTTATCCTTGGAACCAGATGTAATTCTGAAAAAATCAGAAAAAAATATCTGCATTCTCTGCAGCTCACATCTCAGACTTAAGATGAATCATCACACTTTTATGTCTCTGTGGACAAAACATCTGAAATACAATCACAGTTTGTTAGAAACGACTTTTTTTCTCAGAGGAGGCTGGTGCCTGCCTTTCCTAGGAATGAACAGGCCTTGCATCTCTGGTCCCTTGTGCATTGATCCCAACCTGGCAACGTTGACCTGATATGATTCATTCCAGGATGTTCTTGTGGAACCTTTCTACTGTCTGTCTTTCAGGACGACATATATGATTCCTTTGAGAACATCATATATATTCTTATTTCAGGATACACAAGTTGGACATAGATGAAAAGTCATTGTGACATTGAAAAGAACTATGAGTCAGAGCATATCTTCTTGCCCTTCCTACCACAAAAATTCAGTGCCTCAGCCGGCAAGGAGCTTTGTGTGTTAGTTTTCTTTCCATGGTGTTACTACATCTTTGTGGTAAGAGCACATTCATGCCTTTAGAAACATTTCAATAGGCTTATCTTTTTAAACATTGAAATAAGAAGCTGTTTCATTCATAAAAATGAACTGCTCATTTTAATGTCACCTTATTTAAAGAAATCAGCAGTTTACTCAAGCCTCTTTCCATATTTTGAATTATGTTCATATTACAAATTCAGTATGAAAGGTCTCCAATGCTGGGCAAATCATTTTTTCCCTAAGTTCTAAAACATCAGTAGTGACAAGAAAAAGATTATATTGTGCCTTAGCATCACTGAACCTACCCTGGGTTGAAAAGTCAAGGCTGAGTCTGGGTACTCACTGGTGCACAGCCATGGACAGGCTCATTTACTATTTCCTGCTGCTGAATTTCCCGACATGTGAGTCCCTAGGCTCCATTAGGTACAAATTTTCACATTATCCCCTATTCCAATCTTACTCTCTGATTTTATCTTCACAGATGTCCTGTCCCAGGTTACCCTGAAGGAGTCTGGCCCTGAGTTGTTGCAGCCCTCCCAGATCCTCAGTCTGACCTGCTCTTTAACTGGGTTTTCACTGAGCACTTCTGGTATAGGTGTGGGCTGGATCCGTCAATCCTCAGGATAGGGTTTGGAGTGGCTGGCACATATTTGGTGGACTGATGTTAAGTATTACCACTCATTCCTGAAGAGCTGGCTGACAATCTCCAAGGATACCTCCAATAACCAGGTATTCTTGAAGATCACCAGTGTGGACTCTGCAGATACTGCCAGATACTACTGTGCTCGGAGAGCACATTGATTTCCTCTCAATGGACAGTTGTACAGTATTTGAAACTATTTCTCAGCTTTTATTCTCCAATTGAGATGGTTGGGAGTAGGCACGCATTTCCTGATAGCCTTGGGGTTTCCTCTTCACTTTGAGTTTCAGGGCCTTGGCTTCCTGAATTTATAAAAATGAGGCACTTTGAAAATATTGCACAGAACTGAGAGGCTGTCTATCTATCTATCTATCTATCTATCTATCTATCTATCTATCTATCTATCTATCTATCTATCATCTGTCTGTCTGTCTGTCTGTCTATATATCTACCTACCTACCTATCCATTTATCTATTTTTAACCAAATTGGGTTAGGGTGGTGTTTCCACTCAGTCTTTGACTTCAAATCCGCAAAACAACAGATTACAAATTCTGTAACTACATCTGCAAAAGATTGGTATTTCTAAGTAAACATTCATAAGTTAAGTTAGTCACCGAAGTGATCCAAGAAAAAATACACAATATCTCAGGCTATTGCAAAGACTATTGGTTGCTCTCCACAGCCTGATGATAACTCCCTGTTGCTGAAGACAACAATTACATATCTCATTGAGAATCTGATCTAGAGGCTTCACCCCTACTGCCTACTGTTTGTAGTAGTAGAAGGAACTTGGAAGCTCTCAGAAGAGAATAAACCTGCCAACAAATTGCCACCTCCAGTCTTGACCCATCTGTGAGCTTTGTTGGTACAGCAGAGGCACAACCACTGTGGAGGGAGCCACTCTTTGATTGGATATAAAGCTCACTCTATGAATGTCAACCACGGCTGAAACTACTAGAAAATTATAGAATCTGGGATGAGGTATATCTGTTTTGTTCGTAATACTTGCAACTGCTGTAAAGATTTGGATTTTATAAAATATGTAGGTAAGACCAGTAGTAGATTTGATTTTCTTAGGAATGCATGTAGAGGGAAGCAAGCATGATATATCATGAATAACAGACTCTTCATGTTAAGCTGTTTCCAATGCCATGTTTGATAAGTTATTTGCAGAGACATGTACATAATTCTCACCAAATTCTGGGATTATAGTGGCATCCATTAGTTAAATGTCATTGGTCTGTCTGTGGGGAGAATCCCGGAGGAAAATGATTTAGTCTTCAAATTAGATGTTTCTGATGTTGAAGAGCTTTGAGCATTCCTGATTCTTGTTTAGTTAAAATTTTGTTGCATAAATAAGTCAGGATTGTGAGGTAGAGCATGTCAGTCAGTGGTCTTTGCACAGGCGTAAGTAAAGACAGAAGGAAGACTATAGTTTTTTTCAAAGTCGCAAGCCATCCTTAATAAGAATACATGAGGTTGATGATAAATTATGAAAACATAAAATAAATTATTTTATAATCCTGAAAAATAGTATTGCTATTGTTTTTGATAATGTTATCATTTGGGATGTGTAAAATCTTTGACTAATAGAGATAGTAATGGTTGTAAAGATAGAATCAGTGATTATATTATCTAGAATGATGTCTGGATTGTTATGATTATATAAAATTAATTTTGCTTGTTGAAAAAATAATATTAGAAACTGCCTGATTGGGAACTCTATGTGTCATCATTTAATCTTTTGTTCCAACTCTGAATAAACAGAGGCATTAATAATGGAGGAAGGGAGCCAGGTGTTGGGGTCACAAACCTTCAATTGAGTAGTCTAGAAGCAGACAAGAAAGATCTCTGAGTTCATGGTCAGACTGATATTCAGGGCAAGTTTCACAATAATCAGGGCAATACAGAAGAAGACCCGTATCATAAAACCAAAATAAATAAATGAAAAATAAAAGGCAAATCATAAGTAAAACATGTTTTAAAAAATATCAGGTAAATAAAAAGTCTAGAAAAATACTGTTAAGTTCTTCTTAATTTTTCATATTTTTCAGAGAGAAAAGGACAGTTTCCAAGAAAATCTGAAAGTGAAATGTGTCACTAATATGCTTTTCATCAAAGCAATTTTTATTATATATTAATTCTGCAATATAATTTTTGATATTTACCAATATGTAAGTAAAGTATACCTAAGGATATTTTTACAGGCTGTCTTTTTGATGTTTTGCAATTTGCTGGGTATGTGAGTTAACAATTAAGAATATATTATTGTGTTTACTGTCTTTAGGACACACACATAAATATGATCAGAATCATACAAATTAGATGCAACAATCATGCTTCTCTGTCTCTCTGCAGTGCTCCAAAGTTAAGCCTCACTCTACTATCACTTCAGAAGATTTTTATATAGAAACTTGGTATATTTATATGTTTTCTTTTGGATAAAATATTTGAGATTGTGCTGTCTAAATAAAGTGAGTTATCTATCAATATATTTTTGACCATCGAGAGCCCTTAAATATGTTGAGTTTGATGAAGGCATCATGCTGCGTGGTGGTACACAAGTATCTATATGATGAAGCTGTAACCCCATGTGAATTAAAAGAGGCACTGAGCTTGTTCTGGGAAACATGTCAGTTGTGAGACTTAACCATGATCCTACAAGAAATGCACCAGTTCCTTCTGAGCACTGGAAAGATCTTTCCTTCAAGTCAACAATATCTTCTGGGTATCACAGTCATGTCCACTTTACCACCAAAATGAACAGACTCCAGCACATCCTTCCTTCACAGAAACTTGGAGTTCCAGTCAAACAAACATAACTTTGTATATCTGACATCAGGGTCCTTGCCCAGCTTCTGAAATAGTTTTTATCCTTTTATGATAGCCTCAACATTGCCTGATCATCGCTCTGATGCTAAAATTTCAAGTATTTATTCAGATGCTGGATAAACTTCTTGTTAAAATCTCCTTATATGAATTCAAAAACCCACACTCCCCAATTCATTGACTACCATAGAATTGTCAATAATCAAGGTATTTTCTTATAGACAAGTTTTAAAATGTTGACATAAAACACTCCTTTCTCATATCATATTTATTTTATTTCTACATTGTAATTTTTGGAAATGTTGTTATAAGAAGCACTTCTTCATTATGTGAGACATCATGTCAGGTATCTGAAAGAACATAGTTTTTAAGAGGAAAGAGTGATGTCACCCTTGTGGGAAACATTCAGTATGAAATATGATTGCTAATAAGTGTCAGTTATTTTTAATGTAGTGTCTTTTAAATAAATTTAAAATATACCTATGATGAGTAAGAATTTTAATTGATAATAGTTTGTAGCTGATAATTATTTCTCAGTGCAAGTTGTCCCTGCCTCAAGAGTCTCTAAACAACTACTTTCCCCCAGACACAGGACAATGTTCCATAGGATTCTCCAACAAGAGGAGAATCTACAGACCCAGATTATATTGCAAATGCTCACCTTTGTTTGGGAAGAATCAAGGGGCAGGGCTGATTTCAGCATTGCTATGTAGAAACATCCTTCAAATAAAAGTATCTACAATGTATAATATATATTGTACATATGTGCATAACTTCAGCAACCCCCTTTATAGCAAGCCTTGTACATATAAGGAAGTCAAAGTACTTCACAAACAGATTTGTAAAGCTGGGTACAATGAGGCAATTGCTACTTTTCAATACTAGATCATCTTGTATGTTTCTGAAATGCATTTGACTCATCTCAACATCTGAGATAATGCTCTTGTAACCTGTAAAGATTTTTCATTTGTATTGATTTAATAAAATGCTCGTTGGCCAGTATCTAGGCTGGAAATAGTGGTGGGGCAGAAAGACTAGGAAATTTCTGGGAAGAGAAAATCAGAGCAGAAGACACCTGGCAGACACAGAGGAAGCAGGATGAAAAGACTGTACTCAAGAAAAGTTACCAAGACTGTGGCTAAACATAGATAAGAAAATGGGTCAATTTGAGAATTAGGAGCTAGTGAATAATAAACCTGAATTACTGGCTCAGTAGTAGGTACAAAATTAAGTCTATTGGTTAATTAATTTTAAGTGCCTGTAGGACTGATGAGTCAGGACAGAGAAAATTCTGACTACATCAACAAATCCATCTACACCCTGATAGGCACTATATATTTGGGGGTTAACATGAGAGTGTACAAGCTGCAAATGTCCATTAAGTTGGACAAACACACCGATATCATCTACCTACATATCTACCTATCTACCTATCTACCTATCTACCTACCTACCTATCTATCTATCTATCTATCTATCTATCTATCTATCTATCTATCTAATCTATCATCTCGCTATCTATCAATCTATCTATCTATGTTTATCTCTATCTATCTATCTATCTATCTATCTATCTATCTATCTATCTCTCTCTCTATCTATGGGTCTATTTACCATCTATCTACCTATCATCTATCTATCTATATGTATATCTGGTTCCACTAACTCCTTGGAGCTTGTTGTCAATTATGAAGTTACACAACTGATATTCACTGAACTTATAGGAGGTACATTCATGTGTTTAAACCAATAGCTATGGCGTTCCATGAATAAGAGTATGGTGAGCTTGCAAAAGATAGATCCAGAGAGTGACAATGGAGATATGCCTGAGAACACAGCCAGCATTTCTACTAGAAAGATCCATAAAAAGAGGGATTGATAATCCCCTTTAAGGTTTTTTTTAATCCCTATCCATTGCATATCCATGATACAAATGTTGACTTAATGAACAGACTGAACCACATTCTAAATTTCCCACAATTCTCATCACTACCTAAGTGTGAAAGTATTTTCCATAGGTGGAAACAGGTCTGCATTTACAATACTTGTTTGTAATCTAGGTTTTTGAGTTTTCTGTGTCTTGTGTAAATTCAGGATTTGGGCAATTGCATTATGAAAGAATTGTATATTGTGTCTCTCACATGTGCTGTCTCTGGTAACTGACTTCATCACCAGTGGTCATTGCTAAAACTAGAACACACCCCCAGAGAAAGCAGTGAGATTCATAGAGTCAACATGCAAAGCACAGCTCAAAATTCATCCTTAAAATATGTACTTAGAAATGCCAGGTACATTACAAAGAAGACAAACAAAGATTTATAATTATAGTGAGAGGTCCATGTATGTGAGAACTTAAACAATCAGTTCTCAGAACCAGCAGGGGGCACTGTGGATCCATCAAGTTACTCAGAAGCAGATAAGGATGTTGTGCATTGAGAAGATTTCAACTTCCTCATCCCATTGTCAGTCTCATTACATTCAGTGACCATGGTGTAGTTTACATGTGCGATCTCCCTGCTACAACAAACTGGAGAGAAATACTTGTAAAATAAAATCCACGGTGATGTTACTAAGGCCCAGATTGTATTCTTGCTGCTTCTGGAAAGGATGCTAGTCCATGAAAGACTTAATAAAGGCTAAGAGTTTTTGAGATCCAGGGCACTGAGCAACATTTTGAGAAAAGTTGTTTCAGGAGTTTTGAGCTAAGATCAAAAGTGTGCATATATCCTTTAAATAATGATGTGAAATGTGTCTGATTGGGTTAGTATGGTAAATGCAACTACTAAACATTACAAATATGGTTGACCATAATTAGAGTCAGGTGACTTTTGAACCATTGAAGTGTGGTTCACGTTATTGAACATGGATGTGATGACTAGATTCCTACTGGGATGGAACGCCTTTGTCTGCACAGGTGCCAGGATGAAACAGGGAATCCATTTCATCAGACAAGTTTATACTTAAATGTCACCATCCAACTGACTAACACAGAAGAGTATCATATTTCTCTGTCTCCAAAAGAAGCAGATCCTGATTTAAGGAATTCCTCATGATTATACAAATTACAGACTCTGTGGTTGTAAATATGAGGATTTTCATAAAAGAACCTATACGACATTAGAGCTCTTTTTCTACAGTCCCAGAGCACACAGGGTCTCACTGTGAACTGAAATCAGATCATCCTCTACCTGGTGGTGCAGCTATAGATAGATGTCTTGCTAGAATCAGGGCTGTTGGGGTGTCTGAAACTGAAGTAATAATGGCATTATTTCTGCAACTTGTGTTCATTCCAGTATTTAGATGAAAGTGCCTGGAGTTGGATCAAAATCCTTGAGATTCAATAAAAATTTGCCAGAAAGGACTTTGCTTTATATCTTATTTCCATTTCCAATTTGAATTGTGTGAGGCAGAACATAACTTGATCCAGAAAGTACAGGATGGATTCTCCCAAGAACTGGCCAAACAAACTTCAGAGAGAAGTTCCAAGACAGATCATATACACATATAAACAATATCCAACAGAGTCTCTATGATACTCATCAGGTTGTCATCTGAGGACTCTGCCATCTACTACTGTGCAAAGAACATTGTCACAGCACACATCTGAGGTATGTCAGAAACACAGAAGGAGTAGAAAACTGGTGTGAGGTTAAAGGAAAAGAGATTAACCTGAAAGTTTTCTAAAAACCTGTGTTTATGTTTGATGGAAAGGTAAAAGAGACTGAAGATAAATTATATTATATTAATAATTTTCATACTAATTCTGTATCCAAGATTCAGAGATAGAAGTTTTCAGTTCATACACTTGAACCACATCTTACTTGGGTGATGTCAGTGTGAGCATGTGTCTACCATGAGTCAATATTTTGGATTAGAAATGTTTGATCACATTTTACATCAGTATCAAATCCTAGACTAAAAATGTGAGGTTGAATTTTAATCACATTTTTTTATCAAACAGGTTTACATTTATAAATTTGTTAATCATAGGCTCTGATATTAAGCAGTGCCCACTATGAGACAATCCTAGTCTATTCCACTCTAAGTACCTTGCTCTGTAATCACAACATGTGACAGAACACTGAACACAGTAACTTAATACCATCCTCTCCATTCTTTGGGAGGCCTGGGCTGATACAAATCACAGTGACCCTTGATGACTCTCTGGGTTCTGTTTAGTAATTAGTGTTGCTGATTCTTGCCGTTTTCCCAGAGGAATATGCGGCAGATGTGTCTGTAACTTCATTCAGTGGTAAGTTACTGAGTGGAGACTCCAGGGAAGCTCAGAAATAAATATCTCTAAACAGATCTTCCTGCATTTGAAACCTCTGCTCACTGAGGACCTGTCATGTATCAGTCTGTGATAGAATAAGTATGGAGATGTGATCCAGTATCCAGAAACAATTTTCCCCATTGATACCTCAGGTAATCTATTTATAATGCTTAGGTCCTTACTTAGGTAGTATTTAGAAGAACAAAATATAGCACAGTTACAAAAGGAAATTCTGGGGATTTGTGATGAATGAAAACAGGGCTATGAGAGGAGAACGAAGAATAATCCACAATTTAAAGGGAGATTAGGAAAAAAAGCTAGAAATCAATGGGTGATGTATTCACTGAAAACACGTACTCACTTTCACACTTATGGAATCAGATGAGCCCAGTTATAATCCTAATATTACCTTAACTCAGTAGAATAAGATTATAGTATCTATATTGTCACAGAGCCCAGAATTTTGTGAATGGATTACTTTGTAACATGAGATTTTCTACATAAGACTTAAGCATGCAGTCCTTTCCCTTTAGATCTATGATAGCCACAAGCATCCCATGTGCTGAAGTATGACATAAATCCTTATAGATATTATTCATCCGAAAAGATTCCAAAATGTCATCAGATATAGTTTATATTAATTATTAGCAATGACTTTATACAAAGATTAATAGTTAAGTGATTATATAAAGCACTCTGATACAATATATTGAACAATTAAGCACCTGCTGGAAAGCTGGACTGGTCCATATAGAGGCAGTGGGTCTGGAGCAGACTGTAATTGATATTGACCTGGTCTTGAACTGACCATGGCCAAGTCCCATATATGAGTCTTCAAGGCTCTAAGTCCACACCTCTAGTTCAAGTTGATAATGCCTGATTCCCAATACAAACAGAAATCCACCCATCACCTTGAACTGTAAGGAAAAATGTTCTTCAATAATGTGAAGAGGCTGTTTCCCTGTGAACTGATAGTCCACAGGAAATCATATCAATTCTGACCAGTGGTGGAAGAGAAGACCTACATCAGTCATTTTCTAGATGCTTCTCTCCTGCCACATTAGATGCCTCTGATTTATAACCTCATGTACAAGCAAAATATACTTCAATATCCTGCATGTATGCTCTTTGTATGTTTTAGCTATACTTAGATATTTAAACATATATGCACATATATCCATAATATAGCTATTAGATTGACTCATTTCGGGGAGCACATTCCAGGTCCATCCTTCTTTCATGAAGATATTCACCTTTTGAAAATCTTAACTAACACAAGCCCTGTCCAGAACTGAGAGAACTCTGTACTTTGAAATGTAGACATGGAGAAATAAACTTAAGTACACACATCCTCCACCTATGAGGATTCCTGTCAAGTAGATCTTCCCTCTGTTTATTCCTTCAAGTGCATGTGAATGAAGAGCTGGGAACCGATTGAATCCCAGTGTGTATGTGCTTCATTTATACTTCCTTCTTAATGTCAGTATCTTTTTCTGGAATTGTTAAATTTTCTGTAAGTATCACACTGGATTTTCCTCTTTCTATTGACCTCTTTATTGGCATGTTCCAGCAATGAACACATTTACATATGGGGGCTGCATCTAGGCTTAAAACTGATGTTCTCTGTCATCAGGTTCTCTGTTCCAGGTATAGTCTGAAGAAGGAAGATAGGACTGTTCTCTCTGTTGTCACATTACTACAGTGGGACCTGATGAAGCTGTATCCAAATGTCACCATGGAGGAGCCTAGCACTGGGGCGTCATTGATGATAGTAAAGATATAGCCTAAGGTCATTCTCTGAAACATTCAGTCAGTATTTCCAGGCTAATAGCCATTTCCCCTGCAGGTGATCCCTTAGAGCAAAGAAGTTTTAGGGATGTTTAGTGCTCAGGGAAAACGTACAATTAATTGGAGACCATGACAAATCACCTTTAAAGGTGCTCAGAGACCACAGAAGACACAGTGGAGCCAGGTTTCCTTACATGAGGGATGAGCTGTGGTGAGTGCTGAGGAATTCTGCATTCTCTGATTTTCTCTTATGAGTTTATGAGCTAATCTGTAACTGCTGTGATTGACCTGTGATGTTTCCATGCTAAAAAATACTATTTAAAATTCATTGTTAAACTCTTTATAGAGGTGTAGTTCCTTGTTTTTCTATTCAGATTTATTTTCTTTTTACAATATGTTTACAAATACAAACAATAAAGTATGATCTTTGATTCTCCTCCCAATTCCACCGAGATCATTCTTATGTCCTCTTGTACCAAACTCCATACCCCATCTTTCTCTGTGTAGAATAAAAACAAATAGACAAAAAACAAAAAGATTTTAAAAGTGGTTCAAAACCAAACAAAGATAAAACAATAAATATTCTCAACCCATGATACAAAATCCTAAATTCCCTGCAGATGAATAACTTCTGTTGTTTTAAGACAAGAAACCATGTTTTCTTGATGAAATAATCTATTGAAAGATAAATACTTATTTTCATAATTTATTTATTGTGATGTAATAATAATCTCTGGGAAAATATTAATGAAGTATATAAACTTTTTGTGACGTGGGTGAGTTTCTAAGTATATAATCTGTTAGAAAGGCAAATATTAATTGCATGCATCTGAACTGTCTTACATTTCTTATCAGTATCATCATCATCATCATCATCATCATCATCATCATCATCACCACAGTCAGTCTGATAACCTTGTCACAAAGTGGAACACCTGTCTCAATCCTGAGATCTATTAAGAGCTTAGGTCCTGATATTACATTTTTAACATCTGCAGTGATAAGGGAAGGACTGTGTTATGCATTTCCTCACAGAGGGTAAGGATGTCGGCCTCTGCATCCTGCTGCCTGGCCCATGTGTTTTCTATCTTCTCTAGCTGCACTGGGACCTTATCTAAGAATAAGCTGCTCATGAATATGCAAATTACTCGAGTCTATGGTGGTAAATATAGGAATGTCCACATCCAGAACAACATATGATCAGTGTTCTCTCCACAGTTAAAAATTAAACAAGTCCTCATGATGACATGGAGTTGGATTATTCTCGTCTTCATGTTATTAACCACAGGTAAGGGACTTTCTAGTTACAAACCTGATGAAGGAGAATGGACTATGGTGCCATGACTCACACTTGGCCTTTTTCTCCATAGGTGTCTACTCCCAGGTCCAGCTGCAGCAGTCTGGTCCTGGGCTGGGGAAACCTGGGGCCTCAGTCAAGTTGTCCTGCAAGGCTTCTGGGTTCAACATCAATGATTACTATATTCACTGGGTGAAGCAGAAGCCTGGACAGGGCCTGGAGTGGATTGGAAGGATTGATCCTGAAGATGGTAGTACTCGTTATGCTCAGAAGTTCCAGAACAAGGCCAAACTGACTGCAGACTCCTCCTCCAGCACACTCTACATGGAGCTCAGCAGCCTCACATCTGAAGACTCTGCAGTCTATTACTGTGCGAGGCACAGTGTTGCAACCACATCCTGAGTGTGTCAGAAACCCTGGTGGAGCAGGAAGCTGTCCTGTACTGAGATGACAGAGAAGATTAGCTTGGAGATCTGTTTAAAAATCATTCTGAATGTCCTATTGTCGGCCCCTCCACAGGCTTATATTATCTTTGTTAGCTTGTCCAATGGACTACTCTGATGTTAGTTCAGAATGCCCTTAGAGTACACTCTAAGACTACCAGTGGTTTACCAGTGACCCTCTCCTTTCACATGACTTCTCCTTAATGGTCTAAAATTGGATTATTATTATTTAGCACCACATAAGGACACAAATATCTCTTCAATACAAGAGGCTGGAAATGTTGCTGCAGTAGCTAGAAATAAGCTGTTGGAAACAGACCAGTGAGGGACGAATCAACAGCCTGTGAACAGCAAATACCTTTTCATTGTCCAACTTGATTTGCCTACAATAAGTAAAACTACTTTGTTGGAAAGGGTCCCCAGAGAATTGGGGGTAGGCTCCTAACCCTCTCCTGTCATATCAAGTTTTATTCCTTTCATTATTGATGCTTCTGATCATGAATTTCTTTTGCCTGTGGTCATGCAATTTCTTACTATTTCGAATTTTTTGATGAAGCTGAGTGTCAGATATTGGAGACCCCAGGATTAAAGTTTGTCATTTTACCAACAAGATGGGCTCCTGAAAATAAAGGACTGGAGCTGAGAAGTGGGACTCCATGCTGAGAATTTAAAAAGCCTGATACTGTCAGCAGCAGGCATAGGTGCTCATTCCTCTGTTTCCTGATATTGTATTGTGTTTGTAACCAATTCTGTACCAATTGGTCTATATTGAGTGGACCAGTTAAAAACATTTTATATTTTGCAGGTATTTTAGTGGTTGGTTTAGTGTATTGAGAATAGATTAAAAGTTTGCATCTCTCTAAATTTTTAAAATGGCCATTTCTTTCTTCATTTGAAACATATAGGAAGCACAGGACACAGCCAGAAATTGACCTTTATACTCCTCTGTGTCTTCATTTTGGCATGCTTTAATTAAATTATCAATAGTATGAGAGGTATTAGCAACTACAGACTGAAGCTTCTTGAATTTGCAGTTTGCATTTTAGTATAGAGGTAAAAGAGTTAATTGGAAACTGCACCTTTATTATCTGTCTGCTGCTGTATAGCTTGTTGTAGCTGACCAGCAAGTTATAAAAGGGCTTTGTGCATTTCTGTCTATAGAGGAAAATTGCCCAAGGGAGTCATAATATCAGGAACTTTAGTTCAAGTCCTCATAACAACTTTAAGGCTTTGGCTGTGAACCATTTGGGAGCTGACAAGCCCTTGGACTACTGCTTAGATGTATCTTTGTCTAATAAATTCATGATAAGTAATTTTTGTAGAGGTTCCTGTCTATGGATATTAGCAGCAGTGGGGAGGCATTTATCCATCTATGACTGAAGACACAGACTAAACTGAGTGATAGTGAGCTTTATTTTCACAAGAGCCTGTCAGCCTAAGGATATTATTTTACACATATTTGATATAACATTTATTAGTTCTATATGGAAATTCTTCTAAACTCTATGCTTTGAAACATTATTTTTGATATCTTTTAAAGTAGTGAAGGGAGAGCTTCATTGACAGGATTTGTCATATTCTCTACTGAATGGAAACACAGCCAGTAACTGTACATCCTGAGAAAGTTCTTTAAGGTCTTTTCTTGGTAAGAATCATTACTGTATTAACACACAGAAAAAATTATGGAGAGAATATGTAAGCAGTTCAGTAGGAAGCCTTTTTTTTAAATACTGGAACTTGCTTTTCTTCTGGTGAGATTGGTGCTAGCCTAAGCTGGTTCCACAGGATTAAACGTTTAATATAACTGTTCCTATAGAGCAGCAACAATTGTCACAGTTTGACCTCAAGATTATGAATGAATCTCATGATCATCACACCATGAATTTTAATTTTTAGTTACATTAATAGTTGATGAGTGTATTACTTATGCTTTGGTTCTTATGTCTTTATGTAAGTTTTGCAGTTGGTTTGAACACATTAATAGTAAACTCAGATTTATAAATATTGTTTCCAAATCACATTAAGAAATGAAATCAAAGCACTGCCCCTTGGTGTCATTTAACCAAGAGCAGGTCCAGATTTAAATTCTCTACTTGGCTCTTCCTGAGCTGTCTTCTGTTGTTCGTCTTGTAGGTTTCTGATTCTACTTATCTCCATCTCTTCCTCTGCACCTCACTCTGTCTGCCTGAGCCGCCCACACTGTGTCTGCCTGTCCCTTTTTATTTCTCTCTCTGTCATTAACAAATGTATTCGCTTTGTTTTTATTGAACAACATGGAATACATCACTTTGGAAAAATTGGAAATATTAGACAGAAATCTATAGCAGTGCTGTACTGGGGATTAATTAATTTTTCTAGCAGACACAAATGACAAATAGTATTATAAACATCTTTTATATTCAAACAATATCTATTTATTATTTTTAACATTTTACAGTCTTAAGAGTTTCAAGTGCTTTATTTACTCTCGTTGTGTTCCATCCCCTTAGTATGTAAAATATATTATTATTCAAAATACATTGCCACAAAAGTATAATTTCTATAATGCAGTTAAAATTACTATTAATATTTTCTTCACAGTGTGTATTTGCTGACACAATAAGTAAATATTCATTGTTATTATTTCTGAAGTTATGCATTATGTCACCTTATCTGGTCTCCTATCTATTTCATTCTCAGTACCCCGACCTCCACTCTAAAGTCTTTACAGAACATGAACCTACAGTGACACAGCATTGTCTCTTACAGTCTAAGGCCAACTGGTGATCACACTTCTATAGCATGGCATGGGGTTGGATAAAAAAGTTGAATAACAACCAGCATGAAGACCTTGAGGACATGGTAATCTCAAGAGTTTGATTCAATGAGAACACTCTAGCTCAGAACAGTAACATTTCATGCTTCTCAGCAGATTGTCATGTGCTTGATATGTCTGCTGCCATGTGGGTAATGCTTTGTGGCTGGTACAAGGGTTCTAGTGGGTTACTATATTAAATATTGTGTAAACCTATGTTGAGTTTAACATACTGTTTGAAATACCAGCGATTTTATAAAAATATCCTTTTGGCTTCTACCAACTGGAAATCAGGGATTGCCCAGCAGGCAGGGAAATCTTCTTCATGCCTCTGTATTGGATGAGACCCTCCAATGTACTAAAAATGCATCTGTCAAGTTGTTCTAAGACCTCAGTTCAAGAATCTCCGGTACCTGGTGGATAAGTCTTTTTAAAGTACTCAGGCACCCTATATTACATGTTGTAGAGATCTTCAAACAGGGATGTGTGTGTAAGAAAGACTGAAATGTGAATTTCTGAGCCAGAACTATGCTGTGGAAATTATTCTTTCAAATCACAGCTTATACTTTGCATTCTGCCCAGAAGCAAAAAATGACTCATTTCAATCTGATACCATGTCAATGAGACCTAATTTGTCATAGTCACCACCAAGAGATGTTTTGTAAACTACAGTATTTCCTAAAGATATCCTATATATCCATGTTGGGGATTCAAGTAAGAAACCTAAATTTTATTCAAGACCCATTGTGGTTGTCTAACTTAGGTGCTCTTACCCAGCTGTAGGCCAATGGAGCTACAAATGACCTTGTCTTCTCTAGTTGCAAAAATACTGGTGGGTATTGCTTGGACTGGATCCAAGTGCATCCAGGGAAACCTTTGGCTTTCAAAGGGATGTTAATAGTAATACAGGAACAACCGACAATCATTCTCTGGCACATCCAATCACTAGAGCTCTGTGAAGTTTCAGGGATACATGGAGCCAGTAATCAACAGAAGAGAAATAAGATAAGGAGTGGAAGGGACTATCTGGCCTTTATAGTCTTCTAATAAAACTTATTAGGTTATGTGTTGATGCGTTGTTTGTATGTGAAGTTCCATGCTCAAATACAAAAAAAGTGTGTTAAATATTCAGAAATTTATATGTTAATATTTATTTTATCTAGTACTATTTATTCTTAATTTTGAAAAACATATATTTTATTCAGTATATTATGACTACAATGTCCAGGGATGTTTCCCTAGCACCCAGTCTCTATCTAACCCTACTTTGACTTCTTCTATTGAGGTATCTATTTCTATCTCCCTCTTTGCTCTTCTCATTCAACTCTCTCCTTTTTCCAAGATTTCTTCCCAACTCTTCTTGGTTGCAACCCATTAAGACCCCAATTTGCTAAGGTGATCTTCTCTATTTTCTCTTCTTAGGGGAATCTCTAGATGTTTCTCTTAAGTTCTTTCTGATCTCAAGCTGTTCGGGGTTCTTTGTTCTTTTTGAATAAAGTCCACTAATGAGTGAGTACATCCCATTCCTCTCTTTCTGGGCTTGTGATACCTCGCTCAGGAGGATATTCTCCAAATTCATCCATTTGCCTAAAAATTTTAGAATGTCGTTTTTTTTTTTTTTCTTTTCGCTGAGTATTACTCCATTGTGTACTGTTTGCTAATCCATTCATCAGTTGAGGGGCATCTAGGTTGATTCCAGGTTCTTGCTATTATGAATAATGCTGCTATGAACACAGCTGAGATAATGCCTTTGGAGTACGAATGTCCACAATCCTGCCTGATTTTATAGTGTATATAAAACTAAAATGCAGAAGAAACATATTCTCATTGTGTATAAATAGAATTACAAGCTTGTGGAAGTAACAGACCAATATCTAATTTGACTTGAAACCCACTATATGAGATGGAACCCATATTTGATCCTACTGGGGTGACCAGGAACCTGAGGCTAGATATCTAAAGGACTTAGGGTAAAATAAAATACTGCTGTTCTACAAAAGAAATGTCGCAGTAAAATACCCAATAATGACATTCTTCTATACTCATATATCAATATCTTGCTAAGTCACCATCATAGAAGCTTCCTTCTATAACAGTTATGAAGAAATACAAGAAACCAGAATTAGATAAAATGCAGAGAATGAGAAACTTCGAACATTCAGCATTTAATATGATTTTTCCATAAACTCTTCCCCTAAATGTTCAAGCAATCCTGCAGAAGAGAATGTGGATAGAGTATCAAAGCCAGTGGGTATGGAAGACACCAAGGAAAAAGTCCTTATAAATACAAGAGGACAGACAGACACAAGAAGTATGCATGCGTATGAACTTTATGAGGCCTTAGAACTGAAAAAGTTAACACATGACACATTCCTATCCCAGATGCTATATCCAATTCATGACTACATACAAATGAAATTGTAGCTTTCCTCAAACGGATCTCACTGGGGAAGCAAATTACTTATAAGAACAGGCGCCATGTCCAACATTTGATTGCCAACAGATTTCCAAATCAAAGCAATTTTGGGGTGCTCTTTGTCTCAATGTCATGTCAGGTTTTTCCTCAATTTTATCTTAATTTATGTTTCATCTCTCTCTTTCTTTCCTTTCCTAGGAATGAGCAGGCCTTGCATCTGTGGTCCCTTGCGCATTCATCCAAACCTGGAAACTTTGACCCGATATGATCCATTCCAGGATGTTTTTGTGGAACCTTTCTACTGTCTGTCTTTCAGGAGGACATATATGATCCCTTAGAGAACGTCATATATATTCTTATTTCAGGATACACAAATTGGTCATAGATGAAATGTCATTGTGACATTGAAACTCCTGGAAAAGAACTATGAGTCAGAGCATATCTTCTTGCCCTTCCTACCATAAAAATTCAGTGTCTCAGCTGGCAAGGAGCATTGTGTGTTAGTTTTCTTTCCATGGTGTTACTACAACTTTGTGGTAAGAGCACATTCATGCTTTTAGAAACATTTCGATGGGCTTATCTTTTTAAACATTGAAATAAGAAGATGTTTTATTCATATACATGAACTGCTCATTTTAAGGTCATTTTTAAAAGAAATCAGCAGTTTACACAAGCTTCTTTCCATATTTTTAATTATGTTCATATCACAAGTTCAGTGTGAAAGTTCTCCAAAGTTATGCAAATCATTTTTCCCCTAAGTTCTAAAACATCAGTAGTGAAAGAAAAAGATTATATTGTTGTAGTATGAGGTTTCTGGCATAGACTTTCCGTCCTAACCTCAAGGTCTAGGCCCACCAGACCCGCAGACCCGCAGTCCTACGGAGACACACAGACGCTTTCATTAGTTTTTGGCTGATCAGCCTCAGGCCCAGGCATATCACTTGCTAGCTCTCTACCCTTCATCTAACCCATGTCTCCTGTTCAGCCATGTGGCTCGGCACCTTTCTTTAGAGCAGCATAGTTGTCCTTGGCTTCCTCTGGCTTCTCTCTGGTGCTCTTCTGGCACTCTGCTCTCAGTTATTTTCTTAGTCTGGTAGCCCCGCCTAACTTCCTGCCTGCCTTTGGCCAATCAGCTCTTTTTATTAAACCAGTGGGTGGGACAATTATTTACCATGAAACAACACAATACCCCTACATATTGTGACTTAGCATCACTGAACCTATGAATACAATCCTTTGAACCTGTATGCTATGACTTCCAGCATCCTCTGTTCTTCCGCCCCTCCTCCAGGATGATGGTCATCTCAGAGATTTGAGCTAACTAATCACGGTTTTCCTACAGATCATGTCTTCTACTGCTGTTCATAAATTTGTCAGAAATAAAGGGCAGTATAAAGATGAAACTACTAATGCTGAATACATAGAAATTTCAAATATCAGAGCCAGGAAACTGACAGATTTGTAGTCAATGAAACATCATTTTCTTCCGTGCCGTTGTAGACTGAATAACTGCAGACTGCAAACAACACATATTTTTCCTTGTTGCACTCAGACAATAATCTTCAGATGTGCTGTATACTGAGGACCTAGGTCTTACTATGAGAGCTGCTCTCTATGGGGAGCCAAGATGAACTCCCCTGATGCTCCTGTGTCCTCCATAACAGATAGTTCTTCCTGAGCCCTAAAATTTAAATCCACCCTTAGAGTAATCATCTGGGGGAGGGAATGCAAATCTCTCCTGGCTCCACCCAACTTTAGGTTGAAAAGCCAAGGCTGAGTCTGGGTACTCATTGGTGCACAGCCATGGACAGGCTCATTTCC
This sequence comes from Phyllotis vaccarum, assembly GCA_033318265.1. Taxonomy (NCBI): domain Eukaryota; kingdom Metazoa; phylum Chordata; class Mammalia; order Rodentia; family Cricetidae; genus Phyllotis; species Phyllotis vaccarum. The sequence goes on from JARWLC010000016.1 coordinate 82,392,055, forward strand.
TATTTCCTGCTCCTGAATTTCCCAACATGTGAGTGCCTAGGCTTCATAAGGGACAAATTTTCACATTATCCCCTATTCCAGTCTTACCCTCTGCTTTTGTCTCCACAGATGTCCTGTCCCAGATTACCATGAAGGAGTCTGGCCCTGAGTTGTTGCAGCCCTCCCAGACCCTCAGTCTGACTTCCTCTTTTTCTGGGTTTTCACTGAGCACTTCTGGTATAGGTGTGGGTTGGATCCGTCAGTCCTCAAGAAAGGGTTTGGAGTGGCTGTCACATATTTGGTGGGATGCTGATAAGAGGTACAACCCATCTCTGAAGAGCTGGCTGACAATCTCCAAAGACACCTCCAACAACCAGGTATTCCTCAAGATGACCAATGTGGACTCTGCAGATACTGCCACATACTACTGTGCTCGGAGAGCACATTGATTTCCTCTCCATGGACAGCTGTACAGTATTTGAAGCTATTTCTCAGCTCTTATTCTCCAATTCAGAGGGTTGGGAGTTGACACACATTTCCTGCTAGCCTCTGGGGTTTTCTCTTCACTCTGAGTTTCAGGGTCCTGGCTTCCTGAATTTATAAAAATGAGGTACTTTTAAAGTATTGTACAGAACTGAGAAGCTGTCCTTATCTATCTATCTATCTATCTATCTATCTATCTATCTATCTATCTATCTGTCTGTCTGTCTGTCTGTCTGTCTGTCTGTCTGTCTGTCTGTCTGTCTGTCTGTCTATTTTTAACCAAATTGAATTAGGGTGGTGGTTCCACTCTGTCTTTTCTTCAAATACCCAAAACAACAGAGTACACATTCTGTAACTACACCTCCAAAAGATTGGAATTTCTAAATAAGCATTCATAAATTAAGTCACTGACCAAAGTGACCAAAGAAATCCACAAAATATCTCAGGCTATTGCCAAGGCTATTGGTTATTTTCCACAGCCTGATGATAACATCCTGTTGCTGAAGATAACAATTACGTATCTCATTGAACACGGAGAATCTGATCTAGAGGCCTCACCCCTACTGCCTACTCTTTGTAGTAGTAGAAGGGACTCAGATGCTCTCAGAAGAGAATAAGCCTGACAAAAAACTGCCACCTCCTATCTTGACTTCTGACTACATCAACAAATACATCTACACCGTGATAAGCAGTATATATTTAGGGGTTAACATGAGAGTATACAATCTGCAAATGTGCATTAACTTGGACAAACAAGCAGATATAATCTATCTATCTATCTATCTATCTATCTATCTATCTATCTATCTATCTATCTATCTATCTATCTTTCTACCTATCTATCGATCATGTATCTCCTATATCATCTATCTATCTACCAATGTTTATCTATCTATCTGTCTGTCTGTCTATGTATCTATCTATCTATTTATCTACTGATGTTTATCCATCTATCTACCTACCTATGTTTATCTATCTATCTATCTATCTACCTATCTATCTATCTATCTACCTACCTACCCATCTATCATTTATCTATCTGTATGTATATCTAGTTCCAATTACTCCTAGATACTTATTGTCAATTATGCTGTTTTGTTAGTAATACTTACAAATGCTATAAAATTTGGATTTTATAAAATATGTAAGACCATTAGTAGATTTGATTGTCTTAGGAATGACTGTAGAGCAAAAGAAAGCATGATATGTCATGAATAATAGACTCTTCATGTTGAGCTGTTTATAATGCCATGATTGATAAAGTATTTACGGAGACATGTAAATAATTCTCATCAAATTCTGGGATGATATTTGCATCCATTAGTCAAATGTCATTGGCCTGTCTATGGGTAGAACCCCTGAGGAAATTGGTTTAGTACTAGATACTTCTTTCCTGCTATATTAGAAGCCTCTGATTTATAACCTCATATACAAGCAAAATATACATCAATATCCTGAATTTATGTTGTAGGTATTTGTTTAAAAAATGTAGCTATACTTAGATATTTAAACATATATGCACACATATCCATAATACTGCTATTAGATTGTCTCAATTCTTGGAGCACATTCCAATCCATCCCTCTTTCATGAAGATATTCACCTTTTGAAAATCTTAGCTGACACAAGCTCTGTCCAAAACTAAGAGAACTCTGAACTTGAAAATGTAGACAAGGAGAACTAAAGTTATTTAAGTACACACATCCTCCACCCATGAGGATTCCTGTCAAGCAGATCTTTCCTCTCTTTATTCCTTTAAGTGCATGCAAATGAAGAGCTGAAATGGATTGAATCCCAGTGTGTATGTGCTTCATTTATACTTCCTTCTTATTTCCAGTATCTTTTTCTGGAATTGTTAACTTTTCTGTAAGTATCACAGTGGATTTTTGTCTCCTGTTGACTTCTTTATTGTCACCTCTCTCTATGTCTGCCAGAGCCGCCCTCACTGTGTCTGTCTGCCTCTTTTTTTTCTCTTTCTGTCATTAACAAAGGTATTTGCTTGGTATTTATTGAACAACATGGAATCTATCACTTTGTGAAAAATTGGAAATATTGGATAGAAATCTTTAGCAATGTTGTACTAGGGATACATTAATTTTTCCAGCAGACTGAAATGATAAAGAGTACTATAAACATCTTTTTTATTCAAATAATGTCTATTTATAATTTTTATCATTTTACATTCTTATGAATTTTAAATGTTTTATTTACTCTTGTTGTATGATCTGGCTATTTATTCTGGGTGTGTATTCCAACATAAGTACCAGTCCCTTGGAATGCAAAATATATTTTTAGTCAAAATATATTGCCACAAAGTATAATTTGTATAATCAAGTTAAAATTACTATTAAAACTTTCTTCACAGAACATATTTACTCACACAATAAGTAAATGTTAATTGTTAATATATCTGAAGTTATGCAGAAATTGTTAATATTTCTGAATTTATCCTTATCATCTATCTATCTATCTATCTATCTATCTATCTATCTATCTATCTATCTATCATCTATCTATATATCTACCTACCTATCCATCATCTATCATCTGTCTATCTATATTTATATCTGGTTCCAATTACTTCTTGGAGCAGTTGTCAATCATGCAGTTTCACAACTGTTATTCACTAAACTTATAGCAGGCATATTCAGGTCTATAAAAGCAATAGCCATGGCGTTCCATGAATGAAAGTATGGTGAGCTTGCAAAAGATAAATCCAGAGAGTGGCAATGGAGATATGCCTGAGAACACAGCCTGTATTTCTACCCAGAAAGAACCATAAAAAGGGCATGAAAAATCCCTTTTAAGTCTTTATATCCATATCTATTGCGCATCTATGATAAAAATGTTGACCTAATGAACAGAGTGAACCACATTCTAAATTTTGCTCAATTCTCATCACTTCCTCAGTGTGAAAATATTTTCCGTAGGTGGAGAAAAGTCTTCATGTAAATATTTGTTTGTAATCTAGCTGTAATCATGTACAGCTGCAGGATTTGGGTAATTGCATCATGAAGCAATAGCATATTGTGGCTCTCAAATATTCTCTCTCTGTTTACTGACTTCATCACCTGTGGTCATTGCTAAAGCTAAAACTCACACTCTCAGAGAAAGCAGTGAGATTCATAAAGTCAACATGTGAAGCACAGCTCATCATTCACCCTTAAAATATGTACTTAGAAATGCCATGTACATTACAAAGAAGACAAATAAGGTTTTATAATTATAGTGAGAGATCCATGTGTGTGAGAACTTAAACAATCAGTTCTCAGAATCAGCAGGGGGCACTGTGGATCCATCAAGTCTCTCAGAAGCAGGTAAGGATGTTGTGCATTGAGAAGATTTCAACTGCCTCATCTCATTGTCAGTCTCATTACATTCAGAGACCATGGTGTAGTTGACATGTGAGATATTCCTGCTACAACACACTGGAGAGAATATTTCTTAAATAAAATCCATGGTGATGTTACTAAGGTCCAGATTGTATTCTTGCTGCTCATGGAAATGATACTAGTCCATGAAAGACTTAATAAAGACTAAGAGTATTTGAGATCCATGGCACTGAGCAACATTTTTGGAAAAGTTGTTTTAGAAGTTGTCAGCTAAGATATTTCTGTTGAACAATGATGTAAAATAGACATCAGGCTCCAAAGCTCTGTGCAAGTATCTGATAGGGTCGCATGGTCAATGCAACTTCAAAACATCACAAATATGGTTGACACTAATGAGATTCATCTGACTTTTGAAACATTAAAGTGTGGTTCATTTTACTGAACGCAGATGTGCTGACCAGAATTTTACCAGGATGGTAGGACATTGTCTGCACAGGTGCCAGGATAAAACAGGGAATACATTTCATCAGACAAGTTTATACTTAAACCTCACCATCCAACTGATGAACACAGAAGAATCTTACATGCTTTGTCTTAAAAAGAAACAGAACTTCATCTAAGGAATATTATTCCTCATGATGGTACAAATTACAGACTTTGTGCTTTTAAATTCGAGGCTATTCACAGAAGGACCTGAACCATATGTGAGCCTCTTTGGCTACAATCCCAGAGCACACAGGATCTCACTGTACACTGAAGTCATATCATCCTCTACTTGTTGGCGCAACTATAGATAAATGTATTGCTAGGATCAGGGCTGATGTGGAGTCAGATACTGAAGTAATAATAGCATCTTTCTGCAAGTTTTGTTCATTCCAGTGTTTAGATAAAAGTGTCTGGAGTTGAATAAAAGTTCTTGAGATTCAATAAAAATGTTGTAGAAAACTTTGCTTCAGATCTCATTTCCATTTTGAATTTTGTGAGGCAGAACATAATTTGAGCCAGAAAGGACAGGATGGGTTTTCCCAAGAACTGGCCAACAATCTACAGAGAGAAGATCCAAGACAGAACATAACAACATATAACACTATATCCGACACAGTCTCTATGGTGCTTATCAGGCTGACATCTGAAGACTCTGCCATCTATTACTGTGCAAAGAACACTGTCACAGCACACATCAGAAACACAGAAGGAGTAGAAAATTGCTGTGGCATTGAGAGAAAGGATAAAATTACCCTAAAAACTTCCTAAAATTTGTAATTATGAAGGAAAGAAACAAGAGATTAAAGACAAATTCTATCACATAAAGAATTTTCATATTAATGCTGTAGTCAAGATACAGAAGATAGAAGTTTTAAATTATACACTTGAACCACTTCTCACTTTGGTGATATCAGTGTGAGCATGTGTCTCCCGTGGTCAATATTTTGGATTAGATATGTTTGATCACATTTTACATCAATATCAAATTCTAGATTAAAAGCATTGAGGTTGAATATAAACAAAATTTATTTATTAAACTAGTTTACATTTATAAATTTTAGAGCATAGGCTCTGATATTGAGCCCTGCCCACAGATGAGACCATCCTAGTCTATTCCACTCTAAATACCCTGCTCCATAATCATGGCATGTGTCAGAACAGTAAACACAGTAACATAATACCTTCCTCTCCAGTCTTTGGGAGGCATGGACTGATACACATCACAGTGCCCCTTGGTGCTTTTCTGGGTCCTGAGTAGTAATTAGTGTACCTGATTCTTGCCATTTCCCCAGAGGAAACTGTGGGGATGTGTCTGTAACTTCCTTCAGAAGTAAGTTATTGAGTGTACACTCCAGGAAAATTCAGAAATAAGTCTAAATTGATCTTCCTGTATTTTGTAACTCTGCCTACTGAGAAATCTGTTATATATCAATCTATGACAGAGTAAGAGTGGAGATGTGTGCCAATAATCAGAAAATACATTTCACAATAGATAACCTCAGAAAATCTATTCATAATGCTTAGATCCATACTTAAGTACTATTTAGAAGAGTAAAATATAGCACAGTTATGAAGGGAACTTCTGGGGTTTTGTGATGAATGAAAACAGGGCTGTGAGTGGAGAATGAAGAATAATCCACAAAGTAAATGGAGATTAGGAAAAAAGCTAGAAATCTATGTGTGATGTATTCACTGAAAACTCCTGCTCACTTTCACATTTATGGAATCAGATCTGCACACATTATAATCCTAATATTACCTCAATTCAGTAAAATAAGATTATAGTATCTATTTATATTGTCACAGAGCCTTAGAATTTTGTAAACTGAGATTTTCTACATACCATGTAAGCATTCAGTCCTTTCTGTTGAACCCATTAACATTCCATTTACTTAAGTATAAAGTAAATCCTTATGGATATTACTCAGCCCAACCGAGACTCCAAAATGAATTTTTATTTTTTCCTATTTCTATCCCTTTAATTTCCTCTCTTACTTTCTTACTTCTAGCCAGAGTTTACAGCAGAATATTTCTTCTTTTTTTATTTAATTTTTTTTATTTCTACCTCTGCTCCCCCCCTTCCTTCTTTCCAGTCCCTCCCAATCCTAGCTCAGCCTCCCCCATCTCATGCTCCCCTCTATTCCCCAGGGAGGGCAAGGAGTCCCCAGGTGGGTCAGCTCAGCCTGGAGTATCCTGTTGATTTAGGTCTGAATCCCTCATCCAGTATTAAGGCTGGGTTACAGGTTCCTGTGTGCGAAATGGGTTCTGAGATGTACATGACTAAAATTTTTAAATGATTAAAACAATTATGGTTAACAAAAATAGTTTCACATATGTGTATAATTTTTATTTATGAGTCTATTGTACTTATACATTTTGCATATTTTGTTGTTAACCTCCACACTTCATTTTCTCTCCCTTCTTATGTTTACATTATTCTAATAGAACATTTAACTTATCAGTCACTACATATTTACATACATAGTATGGAATATGTAAGAACCACTAATGAGAGAGTCATATAATGTCTGTCAGAAACAGTTTTAATTAATATAGATATCTGCAGTTACATCTATTTTCATAAGAGAGGTGTAAGTTTCTTATTTCTTTCAGATGAAAAGCTTCTGTTGTGCTGTGTACATACCTATGACTTCTTGGTGCAATCCTGTTGATGGACATGTCATTTATTTCCATATGTTAGTTATAAAATAGTGCTGTAATACCCCTTGGTGAGCAAATATTTCTAAAGCATGTATTTATTTACTTTGATTATTTTTGTCAGTTTTTATTATAAAATCTGCCTTAAATGAAAATATTGTATGTATCTGAAAGAAGGCTGTAAAGTTTCATAACTTAGGTTTTGAAATTTTCAGTTACCATAATTCAATTACCACCATAATCACCACCTGTTAATGACTCTGACATTCTCATCACAAAGTGGAGCAGCTGCCTCAGGGCTGAAATCTCTGGAGAGCTTAGCCCTTGATGTTACACTCACAGGGTCTGCACAGGCTTATGGAAGAGGTATGGGTACATTTCTTCAGAGGGGATTAGGACTTGGATCTCAGTGCCCTCCTGTCTTACCCAGGTACCCTCTGTCTCCTTCTCTAGCTGAACTAGATCCTTATCTAAGAAGTTCCCTGCCTCATTAACATGCAAATTTCATGAGTCTACTGAGGTAAATACAGGGAAGCCTCCACCCAACAACAACATTTGGTCAGTGATTTCTCCTCAGTCACTGAGCACAGAGGTCTTCATCATGGGATGGGGCTGGATCATTCTCTCCCTTCTGTCAGTCACTACAGGTAAAGTGCTTACCTGTCTGAAACCTGAGAGGGGGCAGGGACTAAGGTGACAATGGAATTAAATTTGTCATGGTCTTTGTCTCCCTGCAGGTGTCCACTCCCAAGTCAAGCTAGAGCAGTCTGGGCCTGAGTTGGTGAGGCCTGGGGCCTCCCTGTGAAGTTGTCCTGCAAGGCTTCTGGCTACACCTTCACTAGCTACAATATTCAATGGGTGAAGCAGAGGCCTGGGCAGGGCCTGGAGTGGATTGGAGCTATTAATCCTAATAATGGTGGTACTGATTATGCTCAGAAGTTCCAAAACAAGGCCAAACTGACTGCAGACAAATCCTCAAGCACAGCCTACATGGAGCTCAGCAGCCTGACATCTGAGGACTTTGCAGTCTATTACTGTGCAAGAGACACAGTGTTGCAACCACATCCTGAGTGTGTCACAAACCCTGGAGGAGCAGGAAGCTTCCCTGAGAGTTAGATGACAGAGAAGATTTGCCTGGAGAATTACTCAGAAAAAATCATCCTGAGTGTCTTTTTTCCTGATTTTTCCCCATAAACTTATAGTGATTTTTCTTTTTGCAAAAAGATATCTAATAATCAAATTTAATCTGACTTACATGCTCATAGAGTATACCATTCATCGTCAGTCTATTCACCAGAGACCATCTCCATTGACATGTTTCTTCACTAATAAAACAATTAGAACAGGCAGAGGAACACCTAAAGCTAAGGTCCAATTGAGGGGTTGTACAGAATCCTAGTATAATAGAAGCTTCTTAATATATAAGCACATATGAAATAAATTTAGACAAAATTACCCAATGATGGGGGAAACAAAGTCTCAACAAGACACCTCTCTATTCCAAACAAACCCTCTAGTTCTTTGGGTTATATCTAATCAATTTGTTGTCCAGTGATCTCCCATGAAAACTCCCAAACAACCCTTGCTATTGTTAAGGCTACTGGTTGCTTTACATATGCTGATGGCAAGGACATCTCTGAAGATCATAGCTTCAAAACTCATTGAATGTGGAGATGAGCCAGAGCCTGCATAAGCTTTCACTCTACTGAATAGTTCTCACGATACTGGAGTATACTCTGTATGCTGTCAACAGAGAAAAATAAACACCAAAATGTGGTACAGTCCAGCTACAAACCCTTAGGTCTACAATCATAACCTCCCTGAACCATACAGAGATGCAACAATGGCCAAAGGCATGAGGGATGAACCAACCACTATCAGATCATATCTAAGGCCAACTTCATGAAATGGATCCATTCCAAGACATGGCTTTGGTGGCCAAGAGCCTATGTCTAGACAGGTGAGACATAGAGAGAAACCAAATATTCCTGTTCTGCTAAAGATACAGCAATAAACTAACACCTAATGACATTATTTTATACCTGTTAATTAGTGTCTTGCTCGGCCATCATCAGAGAAGCTCCTTACAGCATTGGGTGAGGACAAGAAAGAGATCCACAAACGTGCAAACATTGAGACCTCTGAACAGCCTAAATGGGAAGTCTCCATCAACTGCTTCCCCTCAGGGCTCAGGGAACCCTGCAGAAGGAGAGGCTTAAGATTCTAAGCTTCCAAAAGGAATGCAGGACACTAAGAAAACAAGGCCTTTCAGATGCAAAGGACTGATATAGATATAACATGCATGAACTGGGCCTTGACAGATCTAAGACAGATGGGGTAGCAACACTGAGGGGACATTGTGGACACAAGCCTATAGTTGGTAATAATCATCTCAGGGAACTGATTTTAAAAGGTTAATATTCATAAAGGGGTTCATAGTAAACACTCCCTGATGTAAGGGCATGAACCTGAGGAGTAGATGTATGGAGCAATTAGCAAGGTAGATTCCAGGATACATCATGGTTTCCTGTTCTCACTTAACTACATGTAACCAAGTCAAACACATGAAACACCCAGAATATCATTGCTCACTGAGCTGTACTGTTTCCATGAGCTGTAGTGTTTTCATAGAGAAAGCAATGATTAAGTAACTATGGTTAAATGCAGTTGTTTTCTTGACCATATGCCCCTCTATGAGGAATGTCACAAAAGTGGAGATGAAACAATCCCAGGACCTTTTAGTCACAATGAAGACAGTCTTTTCCACAATGAAATCAATTATTTAGTTGAAAAAGTAGAAAGCAATACTTTTTTCTCATGGAGGGAGGTATTTTAACCATCAAAATCTTTAATTTTAGTTCATAATCACTATGGATATATCATGTCATCAGGTAGACATGAGAATGTGGGAACATTAGAACATGGATGCCCCAGAGTCCATCTGACAGACTCCTCTCCATCTTCTGATGATTGCAAACACAGGATCTGTTCTTATATTGAAGACAATAGTGACTTGATTCCTAAGGATGTTTACACAAACATTCCCCACATAGAAACATTCAAAAGCACATGCAAGCAGATATTTCTAATAGTTTACGTTACTAATCAAGCTATATTTACTTAATTGATTTTCTCCAATCTTGTGAATGAACAGCAAAACTCAGTGTATGCTAGCCTCCCAAACTGCATCTCCATATCAAATTACCAATTTGGATATACGGATTTAACATTCACTAAATATTCCCTTTTCCTTTTTTCTCATATAAATAGTTTATTTTTGCGAATCAGAGAAGGCATGAAGAGATGTGTTATGGTAAAATGTAAATGTACATGACAATTTAAAACAACTGTTGCCACCAGATCCTTTATCTTATGTCTGTGATCTGTGCTGGTAAGGGTCCCTTTAAGCTCCCACTCCAGATTTCTCTAAATAGAAACAGGACGTGAAAATAGTTTTTCATCAGCTCATGAAAACTGGTTCGTCCGTGACTCTGCAGCTCTTGCAGGGGATCCAACCCTTGAATTCCCAGATTTTCCCATCCAGTGATCAGTACTGCACACAGACCAGTCACCATGGAGTTTTGGTCAGCTGCTCTCTCATCCTTTATATTTTAAGGGTTAATTTATGGAGAATGAGAGATGTTGATTATGTGAGTTGATGAATGGACATGAGTGAGCAAATGTGACATGTGTGACAGTTTTCTGACCATCTTTGTATGTGTTTGACATGTCTATCAAGTATGATATGCTGTGAATGGAATCTTAGGTGGACTTGGTGCATCCTGGGGTTTCCTGTAGTCTCCTGTTCAGTCTCTGCATTCACCTACAGTAGCTACTGGATGATCTGTTTCTGTTAACCTCAAGGGAAGTAGTTATAGTGGGTCTTATTGGTTACTGATGGTAATAGTGAGAACTACCCAGTCTCTGTGAGGGGCTGCTCTCACTGGATCCAGAGACAATTTCAACTGCACTCTCTATCTACAATGAACATTTGAGATCTGAGGCCACTGCTATAGTTTACTTTGCTGGAGACACAGTGAGGAAAGTTCCATGTGAGCCCTATAAACCACTATACTGATTTGCTCTCATCTTTGTGTTTGCGTTTGAAGATGTGAGCTCACAGCTTCCTGCTCCTGCCAAGAATATCAATGAACACACCCCGAATCCAAATATACAACATATATGCAAACACAAAGTTGTTAATTTTTTGTTACTTCTCACAGAATAATCTCTGATTGTACCAATGCTTTCTTTAGTATTTATTTTATTTTTTTCAATAATGAGGATAAATCTTGGGACCTTGTTAATGCTACCCTCACTGTGTTATCCTTAGTTTAGTTTTGTTACATTAATTTATTCTATACTTTCATTATTTATTAAACTTTATATTAATTCCATTGTAAATTATAAAATTGTAATTTTAATTTCAAAACTTCCTATGAGTTTATTGTGTAATATGTGGAAAGATAGGCTGTAGAAAGAAAGTGCATATGGAAAGAAAGCACTACAGAATAAATTATAGCTGTTCGAGTTTTATAACAAATATAATAGGTATAATATTTTAATGATCATATGCTCACTTTGCTACTCCATTTTCTCTCAGAAATTTGCACCTATAACTTCTCTTCCAAAGTGTCATACATAAGAGCACAAGTTATGCAAATATTACCTTCCATGGCTCATGAAAACCAGCCCTGCCTTGGCCCCGCAGGTCAGACCAAGGACTCTATCCCTGTCTTCCCATTCAGTGATCAAAACTGAAAACAGATGGATCAACATGGGATTTCGGCTGAACTGGGTTTTCTTTGTTGTGTATTAAAAGGTAGATAACAAAGAATACTGAATAGGTGTGAGTAGGTGTGAGTGAGACAGACAGTAGGCATGTGTGACAGTTTCTATATCAGGATCCTCTATGTTTGCAGGTGTCCATTGTGAGGTGCAGATGATTGAGTCTGGTGGAGATTTGGTGCAGCCTAAGGGGTCATTGAAACTCTCCTGTGCAGCCTCTGGATTCACCTTCAGTGACTATGCCATGTTCTGGCTCCGCCAGGCACCAGGAAAGGATCTGGAATGGACTGCTGCCATAGGCGGTAAAAGTAATAATTATGTAACCTTTTATGCTGATTTGGTGAAAGGCCGATTCACCATTTCCAGAGATGATTCCCAAAACATGGCCTACCTGCAATGAACAACCTAAGAACTGAGGACACAGCCATCTATTACTGTACACGGATCACAGTGAGGATTCTTCAGGATGAGTCCAGACAAAAACCTTCTGGCCAGGTACCCATGACAGATGTCCCGCGCCGGCTTCTCGCCCGCAAGAAAAGACGCGACACATGTAGGATCCTTCTGCAGTACAGCTTTAATGCATCTTGAGGGAGAGCATTCAGCTTACGGAAAATGGAGGGGAGGGCAGAGAGAGCCACGAGGTAGAAGAGTCTGATTTTATACAGACCAAAGGCCCCTGCTTTGGACGTGTCATCTTCCTATAGGTTGCAGTCCACTATCCCACATGACACCACGGAAGAGGCTGAGAAACCAGTCTCGCGAGAGCACGCATGCATTCTCTACTGACTCAGGCGGATTGGCCAGTACCAGATAATGGCGCCACCTTGAGGAGCTGGGGCCAGCGGCTCCCAACAACTCACCCTTTTTATATTCTAAGCAATGAGAGAATTCTGTAAGAGGGTGGAGGCAGTGGTTATCCCCCAGAAAACCTTGTGGACTTGCGTGGGCGTCATCTCTAATCTCTCGACAGATCGAGATGCCCCCAGCCTGTCCTCTGCCTTTTGTTGGGAAGGGAGTTAAGGCAGGCACCCTTATGCAGGATAACATATCTCCCAGGACATAGCTACGTCCTGTGTGATGCCCTTGGCTCAACACCCCTCTCAGTAAACGGGCCGAACGCTCTACCTAGTGTAATGGACAGGAGCGTCCTAGGTGTGTAGGAGCTGTCCGAGCCATAATATCTCTATTGCTTTAGCATAGTTAGCCATACCTCTATTGAGGTTTCTGAGTCTAGAGCCATTAAGGCTTGAGCCGAAACTGTTTTGTTTCTCTGACTTTGGATTCTGAACCTGCAAACCATCTAGAGAAGAATGACCAGTCCTCCGCCAAAGGCTAGGCCAAACATACCCACCCCCACCCACTTTTTGGAGTAGGGGAAGGCTGAGGGAATCCACAGAGAAAGTTCTCTGGTCAGCGACAGGTCTAGCCGAGTGGAATTGACCTGGACGATCGCCACCTGCAGGTCACGAAGGGTCTGTTCAAACTCGGATGACCAATTCTGTAGGAAAATTGAGAAAGGCTTCTCGAAAGATTAGCTGTCTTTGTAAAGTTTTTATATTGAATAGAGGTTATGCATAAGCCAGCAAGTTTTTGCTCACACCTCAACTGTGCCATTTACTGAGGTGGACAATTCGTTAACCGCCTGTGCAGTCTGCACTATTTTTGAAAGTGTACCAGCTGAGGCAGTCACTGAGGCCCCCATGGCAGCTGTGACAACAATCTCTACAATAATAGCAGAGATTCCAAAATCTCTTTTTTGTCTAAATAGCTGCGAGCTACTGGGGAACCACGGTGGTATGGGCACAAATTGTGGCATGTGGGCCACTACTGCAAAGAAATAAAGCTGAGCATCTCAGCATAAGGCATAAAGGCAATTATCAAATTTGCATCTCAATTTATCTATAATATCTGAAGCATTGCTAACAATCTAAATAACTGGTGGTTAAATTGGGAGAAAATGAAAATATTTTAGGCGTGGCCCAACCTATATTACTGGATTGGCAACTGTTACATGGTAAAATTGAATTTTTATCTGGCCTGCCTGAGCAAAAGGGAGCCAATTTTGGTTTTATTAAACTCTGTTTCTTTTTGCCAGGCTGTCGAGAAATTTTTTAGTAATATACATGAACTATTTTTAACTAAAACATAAACTCTCTTTAACCCCAAACTTCTATTTTCTTTAAAGCTAGGCCTAAATCCTTATCAGTGGTAAAAATCAAGGGAAAATTTGTGTATTATACATCACCGGCATTGGCAGAGGGAAGATGGACATTATCCCCCACCGCTGTTCTCTCCGGGTGTGATATGTTAGTAACATCTAACGCGTCAACTGGAGAAGGCGAGGGCTCTTCTTCTTGTAATATCTTTCTGGTGAGGCGCTCTGGGATCCAAACTGGATTTTTTTTTTCATCCTGTGGAAAAACACAGACAGCTCCCCGGGATCTTATTAAAATAGGATCCGGGCCTTTACATTTATTCTCTAAAATATCTTTCCATTTTACTAGCTCTTTTGGCCGTTGTGGTTCTGAGCAATGTCGCTCAGCAGCATTTTGATAATTATCGTCAATATTTAAAAAATTTATGGTAAGCAGTGCCAGGGCAATTGGCACTCTTGGTGTTGGGGGCAATTCTATTCCCCCTTTCTGTTTTAACAAATAGGATTTTAAGGTTCAATGTGCAAAAGCCAGAGGTGTAAGGAGCAGCAGCAGCAGCAGCAGCAGCAGCAGCCAGGCGTGTGGTTTGGTTAGCAAAATCATAAAAAGGCTCACGGCGTTATAGCAAACAATCTTGTACAAAACAGGGCAGACACTGTATTGGAAGGATTAATAACACTGGCCGTTTTAAGTAATTGAAGAGCATTTATCACATAATGGGAATCAGACACAATATTAAGAGGACAATCAAACTTTTGTAAAACTTCTAACACAATTAGACATTCAACAATCTGGGGTGATTTTTGACCAAAATCTTTAAAAAATGTCTGTGAATTTACAATATAAGCACCCCTTCCATTTCTTGAGCCATCTGTATATACAATTAAGCCATCTTTTAAAGGCACTGAGGAAGTAACACGTGGATATATCACAGGGTGATAAGCCACAAACTGTAACAAAGGATGTTTAGGATAATGATTATCAATTTTTCCAGGAAACATAGTAGTTAATATGGCCCAATCATCGTTGGTAGCAACTAGGACCTGAACCTGATGGGTGGTATAGGGTAAGATCATCAAAGTGGGATAAATACCAAAATACTCAGCCGAGGCCCTCAAGCCTTTTTGAGCTAATTGCCTCGGTAACTGCCTTAAACTTGTCAGAGGTCAATGGCCACTGAGGAACCCATACCGGCACCTCTGTCTTTTAAGGTATGGGTCGTGCTGCCTCAGTGGCATCTAAGAAAAACTCAGGCCCTGTCTTTGCCTATGAATCTTGGGCGTGGTTTGTCTTTGTCTCAACCGCCCCAGGCCCTGTCTTTCTTCATACCATGAGGAGCCAAACTTTAAATTTAAATTTTCAAGTTCCCGTACAGGGTACAAAGTGGGGGGACCAGGCTTTAGTTTCTGGTTCCCCAGCTCCCCCAAATTTTTTATTTCACCGGGGGGTCCTTTTTCCTTATGAAGTAGTTTCTGGTTTTTTAATTCCCCCATATTTACCGGGTCCTTTTTCCTTATATTACGGCACGCGCCTAACCTCACATGGTCCTTGGTTTCTGACATGCTGTCCTGAACTCTTCCTATCACGCCTTGCCCTTTAGCTATCAGATCTTTACAGGCCTTGTCTTCTACAAAGTTCTTTAGGGTACCCTGTGCCATCTCAATATCACGCTGCCTAAGCAGGGAGTCTAGTGCTGTTACGATAGACTGGGAGGATCCCACGAACCAGTGGAAGCAAAAGGCAACCACGAAAAAAATCAACAGCACTGCCAAGACAAGCATCAAGGCCTCAAAAAAAACCAAAGTCCAGTTCAGACATATCTCTCCGAGCAACCTACCTGCAGTTCTGAATCCACCTCGTCTCCGAGGGCTCTCTGACGGTGCAAATGGTGTTTAGTTCCCGGGTTTCGGCACCAAATGTCCCGCGCCCGCTTCTCGCCCACAAGAAAAGACGCGACACATGTAGGATCCTTCTGCAGTACAGCTTTAATGCATCTTGAGGGAGAGCATTCAGCTTACGGAAAATGGAGGGGAGGGCAGAGAGAGCCACGAGGTAGAAGAGTCTGATTTTATACAGACCAAAGGCCCCTGCTTTGGACGTGTCATCTTCCTATAGGTTGCAGTCCAGTATCCCACATGACGCCACGGAAGAGGCTGAGAAACCAGTCTCGCGAGAGCACGCATGCATTCTCTACTGACTCAGGCGGATTGGCCAGCACCAGATAATGGCGCCACCTTGAGGAGCTGGGGCCAGCGGCTCCCAACAGCAGGGGGCGCTCAGCACAGGCAGAGCCCAGGTGCAGACATAATTAATATTTTTTCTATGTTATGTGCATACCCTCTTAATCGGATGCTTATCTGGGGATCCTCTTTACAATCTTATACACTGTATGAATTGATCATTTCTCTAAAAATAGAAAAGTCTTGTCTTATTTGACTTTCTTATAACAAATATGCCACCTTGTCTCACTTGAACAAAATGTAGCAAGAACTTAGGCGGGCAAGAGTGACTCTTTACAGTCACCAGGATCAGCTGCTGGGGAAGCTCAGGAACCTCAGACTGACTTTTCCCTCATAGTGAAGTTTGTACAGACCCTGAATTGGTACAGTATTAGTAATTCAGAGGGAACCATGTGTAAGGGGGGATCAGGCTCAGCCCCAGGTAAACACCCCCCTTCTCTTTTTTGAGGCTGTACATTAAAAGATAAAATGTGATAAAATTGAACTTTAATCAAATTTCTTCCATCATTTCATGTCATCATTGTGTCTTCTGTTTATCAGCTAACTTAGATGATTCTAGTTCTGACCACTGTGCACTAAACTCAGAGCTCGGCCACTCATCTGAAGGTAAGGAATGAATGGCTTACTGTGTTGTCTGGCCTGTGTCTTTCCTGTGTACTCATATTCTTAGCTCCAAATATGACTCATTAGGTTATGAATTTATTCTCACTGTATACAGAGATTTCCTGGTAAATCAGCCTTTAAGACTCAGAGAGTGAGCAGTTTTCAATAGACAACTAAGAAGCAGATGTCTCCACGTTGGCGATAAAGTGAGAATATGCTTCTACAAACACTGAATCAATATTTCAGAGAAGATATTTTGATCATGTGAATAATTCTGATAGGCATTCTCAAATAAAAAATTAATTTTTTTCAAGGGAGTCTCGCTAGAGAAACAGACCTCTCTTAAGTATATCCCCATGAGAAGCAGTAGATTGTCAACATAAAAACAACTCATTGGCATATTTGGTTGTTCTCTGTCTTGTAATGTTAAATCAGAGCATTGTTTATGATGTTTATTTGTTTTATTATACAGGATCTTTGCATATATATTTTGGGTTTTTATGGGATTCCCGAGTGTGTGGATGTGTTTGTCTCTGCATCTATATGCAATTCTTGTGCTTTTTTTGTTCGGTCATTTGCTGTTTTATTCCATTCCAGTTTGTTCATTTTTATTTAAAGTATGTTCTTATGTTGTTAATAGTTACCGGGCTATTTGTTTCCTAATGAGATTTCACAGAAATGCTGTGGCTCTGGGTGAAAGGGGAGGTGGGGAGGAGCTGGGAGGAGTAGGGGAAGGAGAATGGGAACGTGTAGTCAGATATACTGTATAAGAATCTATTTCTAACATTATAATTCTGTTCAGGTATCAGACAGACAGCATTAAAATACAAGCTCCACTTCTTACTGGTGGTTAGGTAAGCTTTGTAATATGTATGAGCTGGATCTCTTTACCTCTAAATTATAGGTATTCATAGTCAACTTCAACTTTAGAATGCCATTACACATAGAACACGTACATATTCCATACTTGGCCATGATTATTCATAGAAAACTAATAAGCAGAATTATGTTAATGTCTTCATCCTCTCATGGGGAAGAGGCATTATAAAGTATAAAGTATTTGTACAAGAACATACCTACAGTAGTGCTAAGTGGATGATGAATAGATAAGAAAAATGTGGTCCATTTATTCACTGGAATAGATTTGCTATACTATAGATAAACTTTACAGGCATTATCATAGGTGAAAGAAACTAGTCAGAAAATCTTGCACGTTATACAATCCCATTAATAGGAAACGTTCACAACAGGGAGATCTCTAAAGACAGATGTGTGTTTGCTCAGAAAAATGAGAAGACAGGCATTGATAGCTAAAGAATACAGAGATTGTTGGGAGGTGATGAAAAAGTTTTGAAATTATGGAGATTGGTGCATGTATCTGTGACTGCATAGATACCATTGAGTTAACCTGTGTGCATAATTTAAATGAAATTTCATATCACTAAAGCTGTGAAAATCAGTGTTTCATAGCAATTCAGATTTGGATTGACATTTTATTACTTGCAATAGGATTTTTTATTTTCTTTATATATATATATATATATATATATATATATATATATATATATATATATATATATATATATTTACATACCTACAACTATTCCCTCACATTCCCATTTCTCAAGCAACCTTCCCCCAGTATCAAGGCTGAACAAGTGACCCTCCCTAGGGAATGGGCTCCAAAAATCCAGGTCATGCATTAAGGTTAAATTTGGTCCCATTGCCATAGGCCCCACAAAATGCCCCTGCTACACATCTTTCATTGACATTCAGAGGGCTTAGTTCAGTCTCATAAATGTTCCCCAGCTGTCAGTGTTAATCCAGGGTCATTGAACTTCCTATAGCTCAGGCCGGCTATCTCTGTGTGTTTTCTCAACACGACTTTCACTCCCTTGCTCAATAATCTCTCCTACCTCTCTTCCACTGGGCTGAGAGCTTGACTCAGTGCTTAGCTTCCAACAGTTATCGGATGGAAGTTTTATGATGACAATTAGGACCGTTATCAATTTGATTACAGGGGAATCCCAGTTCACACATTAGAACCTTTGCTAGAAATGAGTTCTAGACATGACTGTTTCTTTTTTAAGTATACATGCTCATTTTTATGCAGTCAGTTTGTCATTTATAGGGGGGAGAAAACCTCTGCCATTGTGTCCAGTGTTAGGAATTGCAAGGGACAGGAAGAAATTTTTCTGATAAGTGACAGCCCATCTTTGGGATTCTCTGTTTCAGTCTTTGGGATCCCAAAAGGTGTTGTAGGAACTCTGGTTATATTAAATGAAACTCAGATCCAGAAATCAGGGGAACGTTGGAATATGAGAGAGAGAAAACAGACCACAGTCTAATCTCACCCAGCTGTCTTCCAGCTTCCTCAACCTCCTTCCTTGTTGATTCTAAGGAATGAATCTGTCTTTCTATGTCTGCCTTAAATGCCTTCTTCACCCAGTTGTTTCCTATTCGGGTTAAGATTAAAGATTTGAGTTGCTACTATTTGATAGCTAGCCTTGAACTCACAGAAACACAGAAAGATTTCTGTCTCTGGAGTTAGAGGACTAAAGGTGTGGGTCACTACTCCCAGCCCATAGGTCACCATTCACTGTCTTTCCTGTGCTGGGATTCAAGATGAGAGCACTCTCTGACCCTCCTGGACTGACTGTGCACGGATCTGTTCTCTGATATTCCAGACTGGTTTATTAAATATATAACACATCACCACAGAACGGAACCTTCAGACAATCTAGGCAAGTGAACAAAAATCCAAAATCATTTCACATCTGATCTGGCTCTCTCTACATAGTTCTGTACCTCAAACCCTGTGATGATCTGGACTGTTTATTTGCTAATAAATTTCCTTTTCTTCTTCAAAAATTTTTCTTCAATTTTTAAAAAATTTTTATATGACAGTTTTATCAACTCATGTAATTACATTTAGTCATGCTCACACTCTTTTCTCATCCTGCACCTCTTTTGTGAACAATCTTTGCTCAGCGGGTCCCACTTCTGGCTCTGTGACTCTATTTGTGACCCATTGAATCTAATTAGAATCTTAGGAGTCAGCATACATGAGAGTGGTGTTAACATACCACTTAGATATGCCAAGCTATACCTGTTTTTAGCTATACCACTGAGGAAAATGGTGCTTCATATCCCAAGGTCGTTATTTGCCAAAGATCTTTCAAAGATGAGTGAAGTATCATGACTCTGCCTCTGTTCATTCTGAAGGAATATTTCTAGTTATCTGTTAAAGTAAGTTTAAAATATTAATTTACAGAAATAGTTAATATATTGAAATAAAACTGAAGTTTGTAGACACATATATACAACTATTAAATTTATAACAGGTCATTTACACCAACATTGACAGAACTGCAGGATAGTATGCACAGAAAGAGAAAAGCCTCATTTCATTACTACTTACTGGGAAGCAAACACAGTAAACACATGAGGGAGATACAGAGGCATGGACTGTGGTAAGGACAGAGATGGACAGTTGACTCCCACACAGGTAAAATAAGGTACTAGATGTAGTGCTTTATAGTAGTGAAGACAACTAGAATCTAAATGAAATAATCGTTCATTATGAAAGAATCAAGGGAAATGGATGGAAATTATACTTAACACAAATGTTGACTAAATATAAAAATCAAACTATATTCATAGCTCATAAATGTGGACACATGTTGCATAATCATTACTGAGAAGAAAACATTTCTCAGGAAACACATATTCCAGGTTCATACATGAGAAGTCTTTTGGATCTCACTTTGGACCATCTGAACAAGGAACTGTTACTATAGACTGTGACATTTGACTCCTGTGCATCTGTACGTCAAGTCAGCAGAAAACATTCTGGATAGACAGGATCCAGCCTCTCTGAGAGGTGTATGTTTCTCATTGAATTCAATACTATGTTATAAAGATTTTTATCTATGAGAGCCAAAATGACACAGCAATGGGTGATTTCATGATTATCTTATTAGGAAACCAGCACAGAATAAATGGCTCCCAATGTAGAAGTAAAGAATAATAGAGAATCTAGACTAGGGTTCAGTAGGGATACTAATGGTACTCAGTAATAATCAGGAGACAGCTGAATGAACTCCAGTAGTATGGTCCTGACCATTATGTAATTTACAGGAAGAATCATGTATACTCTGAAGCTAAGGGTGTAGGCTTATCACAACATCACCAAACTTTAGAGGAGACTGCTGAATGTGCCTATCTGGGAACCAACTAGAAAAGCAGGAGCTATAAGGACATTGTGTAGAGGATGCCTCACTGTCTTTGTCGACCTCCAAGAAGTACAAAACAGCCTTCATTCACAGCAGTGAATTAATGCTCTGTGTATTTTTTCATAAAGTTAACTGAACACAGGTACCTTATAAAAATACTCATCTTTTTTTATTGCAGGAAGGCCATGTTTTTGCAGAGTGTATTAAACCTAAATACAAAAGAAACACATTCTGATTGTGAAAAAATAGTATTACAAGCTTGTGGAAGTAACCAAGCAATGTCTGTTTAGACTTTAAGATCACTGTACGACAAGCAACCTATATTTGATGCTACTCGGTTACTAGGAGCCTGAGCCTAGGTATCCAGGTAACTTAGGATAAAATTGAATACTGCTGTTCTACAAAAGATGTTGCAGTAAAATGGCTCGTAATGACATTCTGCTACACTCATATATCAATTTTTTGTTAAGTCATCATTATATGATCTGTCTTCTACATCAGAGAAGTAGAGATACAGAGACCCACAATCAGAAAATACACAAATTGAGGAACTTTGGAGTAATCAGCCTTATAAACGTTTTCTCTGTGCAAACCACCCCCTAAATGTTGAGGAAACCCTGCAGAATCAGAGATTGATAGAGTATAAAATTAAGAGGTGATAGAAGACACCAAGGAAAGAGGTCTTCTAAACACAAGAGGACAGATACAACATGTATACATTCAAAAAGCCAGAGGCAGCATAAGGCTGAACCTATGGGTCCTTTGAAGTGAAAAGAGAAGTAGACATATGACCCATTCCTAAAGCACATGCTATATCTAATGCATAGACATATGACCCATTCCTAACGCACATGCTATATCCAATGCATAGATATATGACCCATTCCTAACGCACATGCTATATTCAATACATAGACATTCGATCCATTCCTAACGCACATGCTATATCCAATGCATAACTATGTATATACAGAAATTTAGCTTTCTACAGGAGAGTATTACTGAGGAAACAAGTTACTCTTAGGAGCTGGCCTCGTGCCTAGCAGTCAAAGGCCAACAGAAAACAATTAAAGCATCTTTGGAAGGTCTTTGTCCCATAATATTATTTTAGGGTTTTTTCATTTTCAGTTTTATCTTCTTGTAATTTATAATATAAAACAATTAATTAAAATTAATTGCTTTGTTCTATCTCTCTCCCCTTCTCCCATTGATCTTCGGCATATATGTATTGCTTCTGAACATGTGTTTTCATGGGATTCTCTAGTGTGCAAATGATCCAGTGCACCTGTAACCACTTGAGACAGTGCCAAATTCAACAGGTCACAAAACAAAATACATGGCTGTCTGGAGATGACTAGAAAGAAAAGACCATAAAGTGTGGAGCTGTCACAGAAATGTCTGTCAGTGTTGACTCATTCAGGAGCCAGGTCATCCTGAATCCGAGCTCTGCTATCACTGAAGACACAGTTTGATTACTGTGCTGCAGACACAGTGAGCAGGTTTGCTGTGTGCTCAGAAACAAGCCCCTTTGAGGATTCTCAGGGCCAGCAGGGGGAGCTGCAGATCCAAATTTCACCAGAAAAGGATGTGATGTGTGAGAAAAACATCTGGAGAGTAAGAAAGCCCTCTGGGACTCTAAGGTTTCCTGTCCTAGTCTCAAATAACGGCAAAGACCGTATGATACCCGCCATGTAACTACTGACAAGACTCCAAACTTAGTATAGAAAACATTCCTTGTTAAGCTTTATTTAACACATAAGTTTTATTCTTTATACATGGACATTATTGGAGTGACAAACATCAATTACATATATATGTAAGAAGGCCACAAACGTTCCAACATTTAGTCACTGTTATCACAACCATTATTATCAGCATCTGTAATTATACTTGTGGTTACTTTCCACTGGAAGGGAGAACAGTACAAAATTTTTGACCACTTTGGCCCAAGGTCCAGACACCCCTGCAGCTACTTGGCTCTCAATAATGACTAAGCTGCTTATATTAATTATATGCTGTTTGGCCAAAGTCTCAGGCTTATTCCTAGCTGCTTTATGTTAAATGTTACATTAGCAACATTTATTGATATTCAGTCCTATAATTTTTCTTTATACTGCATCCTCCCTTTGATAGTTGAATAGTGATTTCAACATAAGCTGTTTAAGGACTTGGTAAATATTCAAATAGAACTTATTTTTAATTTTTTTATTTATATTTTTATGTCAATTTTATATATGTATCCCCCTGCTGTCCCTCCCTTAACTCGTCCCAACTCATCCCAGTCAGCCTTAAGCCTCAGACCTCCCCAACCATCTATCTCCTCCCAGAAAAGGGCAAGAAGTCCCAAGGTGGGTCAGCTAAGCATGGCACATCCACTCCAGGAAAGTCCGATTTCCTCATCCAAATGTCATAGCTGGGTTAGGTGTTCCTCTTCAGGGAATGGGCTCCAAGGTGCCAGCCCAAGCACAGAAATACAGTCTGATCCCACCCTTTGATGATCCACATACTGCCCATGAAAATCAACAGTTGCCTACCCTTGGAGGGCCTAGCTCCTTTTCCCTATGGATCTCCAGTGGCTATTCTTAATTCAGTGAGTAACCCAGAGACCCTACTTCTTCTATGGTGAACAATCTACAGGAAGAAGGTTCAAGATAGCATCTAACCACATATAAACAAATCCAACACAGTCTGTATGATACTCATCAGGCTGACATCTGAGGACTCTGCCATCTATTACTGTGCAAAGAACATTGTCACAGCACACATCTCAGATATGTTAGAAACAGAGAAGGAGTAGAAAGTTGCTGTGGGGTTGAAAGAAAAAGAGAAGTTTAACCTGAAGATTTTCTAAAAACTTGTGTTTATGTATGAAGGATAGGAACAACAGACTAAAGATAAATTGTATTACATTAAGAATTTTCATACTAATGCTGTATCCAAGGTTCAGAGATAGAAGTTTTCAGTTCATACACTTGAACCACTTCTTACTTGAGTGATATCAATGTACGCATGTGTCTACCATGAGTCAATATTTTAGAATAGAAAGGTTTGATCACATTTTATAACAATATTGAATCCTAGACTAAAAATGTGAGGTTGAATTTTAACCAAGTTGTTTTTCTCAAACAGGTTTACATTTAGAAATTAAAGCATAGGCTCTGATATTGAACAGTGCCCACTGACCCCGAGCCAACAGTAGTCTATTCCACTCTAAATACCCTGCTCTGTAATCATAGCATGTGACAGAGCAGTGAACACAGGAACTTAACACCTTTCTCTCCAGTCTTTGGGAGGCATGGGCTGAAACAAATCATAGTGACCCTTGGTGCTATTCTGGTTGCTGTTTAATATTAGTGTTGCTGATTCTTGCCATATTCATAGAGGAATATGTGGCAGATGTGTCTGTAACTTCCTTCAGAGGTAAGTTACTGACTGGAGACTCCAAGCAAGTTCAGAAAAATCTATAAACAGATCTTCCTGCATTTGAAACCTATGCTCACTGAGGAAACTGTCATGTATCAGTCTGTGAGAGAATAAGTGTGGAGATGTGAGCCAATACCCAGAAACTATATTCCCCATTGATTACAGCAGGAAATCTATTCCTAATGCTTAAATTCTTACTGAGGTGCTATTTAGAAGAGTAAAATATAGCACAGTTATAAAAGGAACTTCTGGGGATTTGTGATAAATGAAAACAGGGCTGTGAGAGGAGAATGAAGAATATTTCACAAACTAAATGGGGATTAGCGAAAAAGCTAGAAATCAATGTGTGATGTAGTCACTGAAAACTCCTGCTCACTTTCAAACTTATGGAATCCGATGAGCCCAATTATAATCTTAATATTACCTCAATTCAGTAGTACAAGATTATAGTATCTATTTGTTTTGTCATAGAGCCCAGAATATTGAGAATGGAGTACTTTGCAAAAATGTTTTTCTACATATGACTTAAGCATGCAGTCTGTTCACTTGAGATCTATGACAGCCACTAGCATCCCATGTGCAGAAGTATGAAATAAATCTTTATAGATATTACTCATCCCCACAGATTCCAAATTGTCAATATATATATATATATATATATATATATATATATATATAGTTTATATTAATTGTTATCAATGATTCTATAAAATTATTAATAGTTATTAAGTGATTATATAAAACACTCTTTGAAGCAATATATTAAACAATTAGGTACCTGAGGGAAAGCTGGACTGGTCTATATAGAGGCAGTGGGTCTGGAGCAGACTGTAATTGATATTGACCTGGTCTTGAACTGACCATGGCCAAGTCCCATATATGAGTCTTCAAGGCTCTAAGTCCACACCTATCTTTCAAGTTGATAATGCCTGATTCCCAATACAAACATAATCCACCCAGAACCTTGAAGTGTAAGGAACAATGTTCTTCAATAATGTGAAGAGGCTGTTTCCCTGTGAACTGATACTCCACAGGAAATCATATCAACTCTGACTAGTGGTGGAAGAGAAGACCTACATCAGTCACTTTCTAGATGCTTCTTCCTGCCACATTAGATGCCTCTGATTTATAACCTCATGTACAAGCCAAATGTCCTTCAATATCCTGCATGTATGCTGTATGTATGTTGTAGCTATACTTAGATATATTAGCATATATGCGCACATATCCATAATACTGCAATTAGATTGTCTCATTTCTGGAAGCACATTCCAAGTCCATCCTTCTTTCATGAACATATTCACCTTTTGAAAATCTTAACTAACACAAGCCCTGTCAAGAACTAAGAGAACTCTGTACTTGGAAATTTAGACATGGAGAAATAAAGTTATGTAAGTGCACACATCCTCCACCTATGAGGATTCCTGTCAAGCAGATCTTCTCTCTCTTTCTTCCTCTAAGTGCATGCGAATGGAGAGCTGGGAACAGATTGAATCTCAGTGTGTATGTACTTTATTTATACTTCCTTCTTAATGTGTATCTTTTTCTGGAATGGTTAACTTTTCTGTAAGTATCACAGTGAGTTTTCCTCTTTCCATTGACCTCTTATTGGCATGTTTCAGCAATGAACACATTTACATATGGGGGCTGAATCTAGGCTTAAAACTCATTGATGTTCTCTACATCAGGTTCTCTGTTCCAGGTTTAGTCTGAAGAAGGAAGATAAGACTGTTCTCTCCTGTTGTCACCTTACTACAGTGGGACCTGATGAAGCTGTATCCAAATGTCACCATGGAGGAGCCTAGCACTAGGAGGGTCATTGATGATAGTGTAGATATAGCTTAAGGTCATTCTCTTAAACATCCAGTCAGCATTTCCAGGCTAATAGCCATTTCCCCTGCAGGAGATCCCTGAGAGCAATGAAGTTTCAGGATGTGTTAGTGGTCAGGGAAACTGTACAATTCAGGATAAAGCATAACAAACCATCTACCCGGGTGTTCAGAGGCCACAGGAGACAAAGCAGAGCCAGGATTCCCCATGTGAGGGATGAGTTGCGGTGGGTGCTGAGAATTTCTGCATTCTGTGATTTTATTTCATGAGTTTATTAGCTAATCTGCAACTGCTGTGATTGTCTTGTGATGTTTCCATGCTAAAGAATCCCAAAAATTCTTTGTTAAACTCTTTATAGGGCTGTAGTTCCTTGTTTTTATATTCAGTTTTCTTTCTTCTTTAAAAGCATTTTTACAAATTACAAACAATAAATTCTGGTCTTTGATTCTCCTCCCAACTCCTCTGAGATCATTCTTATGTCCTCTTGTATCCAACTCCTTACCCTGTCTTTCTCTGTGTAGGATATTTACAAATAGACAAGAAAAGTTTCAAAAGCAAATGAAGATAAAACCATAAATATTCTCAAGCCATGATACAAAAATCCTAAATTCCCTGCAGATGAATAACTTCTGTTGCATAAGACAAGAAATCATGTTTCTTGATAAAATAATCTAATATAAGATACATCATTTATTTCCATAATTTATTTATTGTGATGTTCCTGCAGTAATAATCTTTGGGAAAATATTAATGGTGATGTGGGTGAGTTTCTAAGTATATAATCTGTTAGAAAGGCAAATATTAAGTGCATGCATCTGAAAGGTTTAACATTTCTCATCAGCATCATCATCATCACCACAGTCAGTCTGATAACCTTGTCACAAAGTGGAGCACCTGTCTCAATCCTGAGACCTATTAAAAGCTTAGGTCCTGACATTATATTCTTAACATCTGCAGTAATCAACATTGTGTTATGCATTTCCTCACAGAGGGTAAAAACGTCGGCCTCAGCATCCGACTGCCTGACCCATGTGTCTTCTACCTTTTTCTCTATCTGTACTGGGTACTTATCTAAGAATATGCTGCTCATAAATATGCAAATTACTCAAGTCGATGGTGGTAAATATAGGAATGTCTACATCGAGAACAACATAAGATCAGTGTTCTCTCCACAGTTAAAAATTAAACAAGTCCTCGTGATGACATGGAGTTGTATTATTCCCTTCTTCATGTTAGTAACCACAGGTAAGGGTCTTTCTAGTTACAAACCTGATGAAGGAGGATGGACTGTGGTACCATGACTCACATTTGGCCTTTTTCTCCATAGGTGTCTACTCCCAGGTCCAGCTGCAGCAGTCTGGTACTGAGCTCAGGAAACCTAGAGCCTCAGTGAAGTTGTCCTGCAAGGCTTCTGGGTACAACATCAATGATTACTATATTCACTGGGTGAAGCAGAAAACTGGACAGGGCCTGGAGTGTATTGGAATGATTGAGCCTGAATATGGCAGTACTTATTATGCTCAGAAGTTCCAGAACAAGGCCAAACTGACAGCAGACTCCTCCTCCAGCACAGTCTACATGGATCTCAGCAGCCTTACATCTGAGGACTCTGCAGTCTATTACTGTGCAAGAGACACAGTGTTGCAACCACATCCTGAGTGTGTCAGAAACCCTGTGGGAGCAGGAAGCTGTCCTGTACTGAGAGGACAGAGAGATTTTAGCTTGGAGATATATTCAAACATAATCATTCTGAATGACCCTTTGTCTGTCCCTTAACAGGCTTATAGGGTCTTTGTTAGCTTGTCTAAAGGACTACTGTGTGGCTAGTTAGGAAGCCCTTACACTACACCATAACTTTCCCTCTCCTTAGACATAACTTCTCTTTAATGATCTAAAGTAGGATTATGTTGCAGAGGGGTTTCTTGGTCCCGGGCAGCCAAAGGCTCAGACCCACAGACCTGCAGGGCCAGACACCTTAGCTGCCAGCCCCCAGAAATGACTCAGATGCTTATAGTAGCTTTATTCTGTTTGACCTATGGTCAGGCACATTGCTAGCTAGCTCTTACATCTTAAATCAACCCATTTCTATTAAACTGTTTGCCACGTGGCCCATGGCTCACCTGTGTTCCTTACATGTTGCCCCTTGGGCAGCTTGCTTGATCTGCCTGACTCCGCCCTGCTTCTCCTACCTATTCTCTGATTTCTCCTCCTACTTCTTCTATGGTGCCTGCCAAGGCCTAAAACAGCTTCCTTATTTAAAGATTGAGATTCACAGCATACAGAAAGCCATTCCCAAATCACTCCCCCCATTCAGTCTAATTAAAAAGGAAGGTTTTAATTTTAACATAGCAAAATTACATATAACAAAATAGACATCAAGCAAGAATTACAATTATAATATCTAGTCT
Source organism: Phyllotis vaccarum (assembly GCA_033318265.1). Taxonomy (NCBI): domain Eukaryota; kingdom Metazoa; phylum Chordata; class Mammalia; order Rodentia; family Cricetidae; genus Phyllotis; species Phyllotis vaccarum. The sequence continues at coordinate 82,420,676 of JARWLC010000016.1, forward strand.
ATTTGTATTTAGCAAAATTAAAGAAAATACCCTTATCATCTACCTTATCTTAATGAATCTAAAGTTTTACATCCAATATATCTTTCAAAAGACTAAGAAAAACTGTACCTATAACTATCTAATCTTCAATTACATGAAAGACCAGACCACAGAAGGATATATTTACCCAAGTAAACCAGAAGTGCAGATGACTTCTAAAATCTAGAAAGGACAGAGATGACACCTATATGCCTGGACAGTCATCCAAATTCCTTTATAAAGTTGGGGCATCCATCTTCAGCCTACAGGCCCAGAGTCTCTTTTCATTTCAGTGAAGCAGGAAATCTGCTCTGCCCATTCTGGCAAAGTTCATTAGTTGGTTCTCTTCGAGTCCTGAAGAATGTCTGACAGTTTTCTCCCTAAAGCAGGAAACTGAATGACCATCTCAGCTTGTTCTGCCAAAGTTCAGAGGTCATCTTCCTATGGAACCTGCATGTCCAGTTTAGCAGTCAATATAAGAACAGGTTCTTGTCCAGTGGCTAACCATTGCCACAAATAGACTCCATATGGAGTTTCTTTGATGCCCATTTTTCTCTTGAAGTAAATTAGTGCTGCCTGGAACAGATCTGTCTTACTGTGTAGAAAAGTCTAAGCTCTTAAAACACTTTAAATTCCATAGTCTGTAGGTCTTATAAGTGTTTGTAGATTACCTATCTGATTGAATTATATCTTTGTATACCTACAAATCTAACTAACATGTGTTTCTTAATTATATATTATAATTTTAAATCAGTTACATAAACATCATATCTTAAACAAGAGTAGAAAATACATATAGCATAAGAGAAGTGACCTTAAATATATATCAATAAACCAAAATCCATACCAATGTAAAACATTTTGAGATTAACAGCTGATTTCCTGATCTAAGTAAATTTAATAATCTAACTTTAAATAAAATCATTGATATACCATCTCCCCCTTTTCTTCTTATAAAGAGATTTACTATGACCAATATGCAGTTATAATGAAAAAACATTTATAAACAATATTTTGGGAATTGAGACGTAGAGTTCCATTACTGCTTCCTGCTGAGTATGGAGTGTTGAAAAATCTCACGAGTTTTTAAGATGGATCATAATCTGCAGCCCTCAGGCTGATACGGCTACCTCTTCCCATCAGAGGTTTTTTCAGGAGGTCTTGTTTGATGAAACCATATTTGCCTGGAAACAATCTGCAGGTTCTTATCTTCTGTGGAAACAAAAGCAGAACTCTTCCAAAGCAATAAATCCTTAGACACAAATTTCAAAATCAAAATACCTTTAAAATATATATTATTGTTTAACTTAGTAGCCTTTGCATTTGCAATCCATTGTCTTTCTGCAGTTAGCTCATTAACAGTTAAAAAATTAAAAGAAAATACAATAACAACCAAAATCCAGATTTTGTGTCTGTTTTCTGTCTTTACTTGGCTTATTGTATTTTTATTACTCTATTTCTCTTTTTAAAGACTTTCTCTACCTTCTCTATTTTTTCTCTGAAGACTATGTACCTTTTACACACATTGTAACCCATTTATAAGTTTTTTTCCATCTGAACCTGTTTTATTGTGAATCCTTAATCATCTTTCAACCATAACAGCTTTTAAAATGCACTCTCTTAAAGAGCTGCATAGTTTTTGCAGATAAGGCTGAATCAGTAAGTTCTCTTAAAGGGACCGCGTCGCGTCTCTGTGGCCATCAAACAGAAAACATCCAAGAATATGCTGCTACGAAGAAACTGTCTTTGTTTTCTTTTTGCTCAAAATAAACAGAAATCTAAAATCAATCACATGTTACTGAGTCTTCTGTGAGATTTCAGGAACCTGCCTGATTGCAGTTTACACTGCCTGCCGCCAGTCTGATGGTGCCATTTTGAATATGACCCGGATGCCATTCTTTCTTTGTATAATGACCTGTTTCGTATACACAATTTGGAAGCTGTTTTGGCTCAGTTTCTGTGATCTAAAACCCTTTCTAATCTTTCTCAAGCTTTAAGTGGATAATCACCCCACATTGGGTGTCATTTGTTGCAGAGTGGTTTCTTGGTCCCTGGCAGCCAGAGGCCCAGACCCACAGAACTGCCGCACCAGACCATATAGCTACCAGCCACCACTGCTCTGGCCCCAGAAATGGCACAGATGCTTATGTTAACTTCATGCTGTTTGGCCTATGGCTTAGGCACATCGCTAGCTAGCTCTTACCTCTTAAATCAACCCATTTCTATTAATTTGTCTCCCACATGGCCTGTGGCTCACCTGTGTTCCTTACATGTTGCTCCTTGGCCGGCTTGCTTGATCTGCCTGACTCCTTCCTGCTTCTCCTACCTATGCTCTGATTTCTCCTCCTACTTTTTCTGTGGTGCCTGTCACCATAGAAAAAGCATACAGAAATGCATTCCTACATCAAAGAATGAATGAAAAATGCTAGAAACCAATGTTTGCATGTATTCTAGGAAACTTCTTGCTTACCTTCACTGACATTACACCAGCTCACTCATATAGTAATCCTCATATTAGCTTAACTTAGGAGAAGTTCATATCATTTCATCATAATCTTATAGAGCCCAGAGATTTGTGAAAAAATTCTATGATGAGTGGAGTGCATCTATGTAATTCCATACTGCTTCAGCAGGGAATGACTCCTCTCCATAGGCACTATGACAGCTGTCAGCATCCCATCAACTGGAGTGTGACTGGACTCTGTACCCTAGTGAGAGCAAGTGACAGAAGAGAACAGGGTGTTTTTGCCTTCATCAGGCCACACCTGAGTCAGAGCACCTAAGGTCAGGACTGTGATGCAGCACCCCATGCATCCATCCAGCTTCCACCAGAGAGGAGCCTGTCACAGTATCTGTCACCTATGGAAGGCACTGCTTCCTCAACGCCATCTATCTCTCTGGATCTCTGTTCAGTTTTGAAATTCATTCTCAGAAATCACACAAAATAATGAGTTACAATAGTCTCCCAACCCCCACTTTGTTTTATCATCCCATATGCGTTCTGTGTCCTTTACAGTTTTACTCTTAAAATTTAAGATTCTAGAGTTGAATATAGTTTTTTTTTAATAACCCCTAATTTTGTTTTACCGTATATAAAACCACCTTTGTTCATTTCTCAACACCTCTTCTGTTTGAACCATTCTGTTTCTGATATTTTACCATCTCCTTTTATTTAATCTGTAGTTAATAAATCCTTCTCCTCAATTGCTCAGACCCAAGTGACTCATTGCTTATTTCTTGGCTTCTACAAATCACACTCAGAAAGCATAATATTCAAGTCTGGGAACCACGTATGAGAGGGAATGTGAAACATTTGTGGTTTTGGATGGGGTGACCTCACTCAGCATATTTTTACATTCTCATTCACTTACATACAGATTTGATAATCCATGTTTTAGCACTGGTTAATATTCTATTGTCTATACATTCCATGCATTTATTATCTAATTATTCCAAACTGGAAATCTAGCATAATTCCATTTCCCAGCTGCTGTAAATAACAACAATAAACATGCATGTACAAGAAGGTACAGCATCATTGTGTTCAGGCATGGGGGATATATCTTGGACACAGCCTAGTTTTATTTATTAATTTTTAATGAAAGTTACAAACTTATTTTTAAGTCACTAATTAATTTCTCCTTCCCCTCATGGTTAAATAAGGATTATTGTTTCCCCACATCCACACCTGCACTTGTTTTCTTCTTTAGAATCATTTTAATTGAGGTAAAAAATGTAACATTGACATTTTACTCTACATACCATAGTAAGCCAAGGGCTTATGGTTGCAGAACATAGAGACAACAACCTTGACTTGTACGGAAAATTCTCACTGTTGGCTTGGTTTCCTAGTGGGGAAGGAGCTATGCATCCCGAAGGGAAAGAATGGGCATCAATGATCTCACACTGCACTAGACCTTGTAGTGTGCAATATCTTCCTTCTAGGCAGATATACCCCCTAGTGGCTGACTAGTGTGTACTGCCATTTTCTTTCTAATGATATTATGATGATCTATATAGGAAGATTGATTTCAGGTAAATATGTCCATATTCCCATGGCTAGGGATGATACAGCCCTAGGAATCTTATTTACCTTTCTAGCGGTCAAAATGTAAAACTGTCTTATAATACCTACATTGGTAGCCAATGGATGTGTGTTGCTCTTAGCCTTGATTACAGAAGCCTCTATGTGCAGTGGAATGATCAATACAGACATCCATGGCTGCTCAAAGGGCTGAAAGTGAATGCCTGAGAACTCAACAATAGTCGAGTCATCTATATAAACCCCAGTGCTCAGGAATCATCCCAATAGAGTGATTCGAAGGAATGAAATATTCAGAATATGGGGTAGGCAGGTATAAAAAGCTATGTTCAGGACCTGAAATGGCCATTGTGCATACAAACTCACAGCAGGTATGGTTACCATCAAAAGATCTTTAAAGATCAAGGCAGTAATAATTATAGCACTAAGTGCCTGTAAAATATCTTAGCAGGTAATGGTGTCTACTGGTAAGCTCAGCAATATCAACTAGATTTATGGGCTCACATGGTAGAATATAAAAATTGAACTTCATGAGTTGTTCTCTGAGGATCAGACATGCAGTTGTATTGTGATTCAGGTGTTAGCTGATAAAGTTGGAAGGCATGTATCTAGAGCCCTGGGTGCCTGAAAGAGTTGTGGCCAGCCGTGTTCAAAAAGGAGATGTTGGGATCTTGGGTAGCTCACTTTGTTCCTGTGTTCTTAAGAGATTGGATCAGCATCCATCTCCTTGACCGTCTGATCATTCAAGTATCTTCCTAAGGTGTAATATGTGATTGTGAGTGTTAAATTACTTTCCAATAAATACTAATTCTGTATTTGGTATATTGCAAGTGAGATTTTTTATGATATGCACTTTTGGTCATGTATGCTCTGTTATTGCCACTAAAGCTAGTACAATAATAAAAAAAAATTACAATAGAGATGGGAAAGGACTATTGAGGACCCACTCTAACCTTTTGGTTCATGACTGTTGAGAAAAATACAATCACTCTTATTTGAAATATTTCTGGATTTTTCTATGTATAATTGAACGACTATCTATGTGTATATATATTGTGCTAATTGTATTTAGTATGATATTAGTTAAGAAAACAAAAGAAGAAATATTAGAAGATCCCAAAAGGAACCAGAGGGAAGTATATTGCATGAATATAGGAAACTCAGGGCCAGTTCTCTGGGAAGGTTGGAGATATTAGAGAGAGTAACCATACAGTCAGATCTTATCCAGTTGTCTTCCAGCTTCCTCAGTCTGGCTTCTCCTGGCCACTTATGACTTTCTGTCTGTCTGTGCCTGCCTTAACCTCTTCACTCAGATAAGGTTGGCACCACCACTGTCTTCCTGGGAGCCTGGAAAACTTCTGTAAACTAAGATGACCTCAAACTCAGTTTGGATTAAGAGTTTAGATAACTACTCTTGGGATACTTCCTGTGCTGGGATTATAGGTGTGAATAACCACTCTCTGATCCTCCTAGACAGACTGTGGTTAGATCCCTCTGATATCTCCGAATGTTTTATTATATCCCCACAGAAGTAGTGGGGGAAGATATGATCATAAAATAATACAGGACTAGAATTTTTATTTTTATTTTTTCCTATTTCTATCTCTTAAAATTCTTATTTAACATCCTTACTCCTTGCCAGTGCTTACAGCACTGTATTTCTTCTTTTTTATTTATTTTTTTTCATTTCTACCTCTGCTCCCCCTCCCTTCCCTCTTTCCAGTCTCTCCCAATCCTAGCTGAGCCTCTCCCATCTCATGCTCCCCTCTACTCCCCAGGGAGGCAAGGAGTCCCCAAGTGGGTCAGCTCAGCCTGGCACATCCTGTTAATTTAGGTCTGAATCAGTTATCTGAGTATTAAGCCTAGGTTAGGTGTTCCTGTGTAAAAAATCTGTTCTGAGATGTACATGACCAAATTTTTTAAATGATTACAGCAATTATTGGGAACAAAAATAGTTTCACATGTTTAGAAGTTTTATTTATGTGTCTATTGTACATGTGCACTTTGCATATTTATTCCTTAACCTCCAGACTTCATTTTCTCTCCCTTCTTATTTTTCATTATTCTAATAGACCATTTAACTTATCAGTCATTATATATTTACATACATAGTTGTATATACCTATGGAATATGTAAGAACCACTTATGATAGACTCATGTAGCATCTGTCAGAAAGTTTTATTTAATATAGATATCTCCAGTTACATCAATTTCCTTAAGAGATGTGTAAATTTCTTATTTCTTCCAGATGAAAAGCTTCTCTTGTGTTGTGTACATACCTATGGCTTCTTGATGCAATCCTGTTGACAGACATGTCATTTATTTCCATGTTGCAATACACTTTGATGAGCAAATATTTCTAAAGCACGTATTTATTTACTTTGATCATTTTGTCAGTGGTTAGTATAAAATCTTCTGTAAATGAAAATATTGTATATATCTGAAAGAAGGCTGTAAATTTTCATTACTTAGCAGGTTTTGAAATTTTCAGTTACCATAATTTAAGTACAACCATAATCACCACCTATTAATGAGTCTGACATTCTCATCACAAAGTAGAGCAGCTGCCTCAGGGCTGAAATCTCTGGAGAGCTTAGCCCCTGATGTTACACCCTCAGGGTCTGCACAGGCTTATGGAAGAGGTTTGGGCACATTTCTTCAGGAGGATTAGGACTTGGATCTCAGTGTCCTGCTGTCTTACCCAGGTATCCTCTGTCTCCTTCTATAGCTGAACTAGATCCTTATCTAAGAAGTTCCCTGCCTCATTAATATGCAAATTACATGAGTCTACTGAGGTAAATACAGGGGTGCCTATGCCCAACAACAACATTTGGTCAGTGATTTCTCCTCAGTCACTGAGCACAGAGGTCTTCATCATGGGATGGGGCTGGATCATTCTCTCCCTTCTGTCAGTCACTACAGGTAAAGTGCTTACCTGTCTGAAACCTGAAAGGGGGCAGAGACTAAGGTGACAATGGAATTAAATTTGACATGGTCTCTGTCTCTCTGCAGGTGTCCACTCCCAGGTCAAGCTGGAGCAGTCTGGGCCTGAATGGTGAGGCCTGTGGCCTCCCCTGTGAAGTTGTCCTGCAAGGCTTCTGGCTACAACTTCTCTAGCTACTATATTCACTGGGTGAAGCAGACGCCTGGACAGAGCCTAGAGTGGATTGGAGCTATTTATCTCCTAAGTGGTAGTACTGCTTATGCTCAGAAGTTCCAGAACAAGGCCAAACTGACAACAGAAAAATTCTCCAGCACAGTCTACCTGGAACTCAGCAGCCTGACATCTGAGGACTCTGCAGTCTATTACTGTGCAAGAGACACAGTGTTGCAACCACATCCTGAGTGTGTCTGAAACCCTGGGGGAGCAGGAAGCTGCCCTGGGACTGAGATGACAGAGAAGATTTGCCTGGAGAGTTACTCAGAAATAATCATTCTGAATGTCCTTTGGTCTGTCACATTGCACATTCAATTTTTCAAAATTACAACTTTTAATAAATTAGGAAGCTCTAGCATAAATCAAGCCTTGACAATCTCTTCACCAATGACTACCCCATTAATGTGTTTCTTCCTTAATAAAACAATAAAAAGTGAAAATTCTGACTTTGCACTTTGATAAAAATATCTGTGTATTCTGGGACCCTATTTGGGAAGCTTTTAGTAAACTAAAATATGAATGTGACCAGTACAGTGCTCTAGTAACATCTGAGCATTCAAAAATACTTTCATAGTCTCAAGTGTTACATGACATCAGGTGCATAGTTTTCTCTTGCTTTGTGGTCCAGCAGAACTTTTATTCTCTTAGAAAGTGAGATATATATCAAATTATTAATTACCTCATACAACAATCATTAATCAAATCAATATATGCACATGTTAATTGAGGTACGTTTTGAGATTGTACATTATTTCCTGGTCCCATATGTACTTCCTTCTAAGTCTCAGTAAACTGTCCTGCACTCTCAAGCATCTATAGAACATGGACCTATACTGATAGAGCATTAAATCACAATTCATTAGATACCTGGTGGTATCTTAGAAACAGGGCACTGGCTGTACCCCATGCAGGGTTCTTGAGAACCCAAAGCTGTGCCTCTAGGTCTCCCTCAATCATGTCTGAATCTCAATACATCTGTTCTGCAGTGTGTTTGGTTTTGTCTCTGTGGAGTACTTGTAAACGATCTATCAGTTTCTATCTATTACCTCGTTTTATCCCCAGTGGTCACTGCTACAGCTAGCTCAAACAACATCTATAAAATGATTGGATTTCATGGAGACCTGAGGACATCTGAGGCTCATCTCACCATTCATTCTCCAAATGTCTACTCATCTTCACCATGAAGACCTAAGGAAAGCTTCAGTCTGGCCAATCTTCTGTGACTCTGTAGACCCACTTGTAGTAGTGGATTCACTGAACAAGCAGGTGGCACTGTAGATCCACCAATCTCTAATACCTAAATGGTAGACTCTGATAAGAAGTGTGTGGATTTCATATCCAAGAGCATTAAAGGCAGACTGTGATGTAGTTAAAATTTGAGATCTCTATGTTGCAAGACTTGATAGTGTCTTAGTTTAATAAAATCAATTCATGAGGTCAAATTGGAATGTATGAGCTCAAACTGGAACCCTATTGCCAATGGATAGGAAAGTAGGGCATGAACCATCCATTACTACAGGTTGATATTTGGGTCTCAGGACTAGGGAAAACATTTTGTGAAAAATTGTTCCCAGAATACCCAGATGATTCCATAAGGGCGTCCATAGTTCTTCTGATCACGGTTCTGAAATGGACAATGGCAGTCTCCAATGGCCTGTGCTAGTGTCTGATGGAGGAAGGAGCGTCACCTCTCAGTATCAACTGTTATGGTCTATTCTGAGTAGGATGAGATGGTCTATGAGCCATCTAAGTGTGAATTATATTAACAAACCTGGTATGGTGACATGTCTCTCAGTGGAACAGAAGAGTTATGTCTGCACAAGTGTCAGGACAGAACTGGGAATATATTTCCCCACACAGCGCCCCAGTAACTACCACAGAAAACCTTTACTGTCAGCATCCCCTCGAGAATGTGACTGGACTCAGTACCCTAGTGAGAGCAAGTGAAAGAAGAGAACAGGGTGTTTTTGCCTTCATCAGGCCACACCTGAGTCAGAGCATCTAAGGTCAGGAATGTGATGCAGTACCCCATGCATCCATCCAGCTGCCACCAGAGAGGAGCTGGTCACAGTATCTGTCACGTCCCGAAGGCACTGCTTCCTCGACACCATCTACCTCTCTGGATCTGTTCAGTTTTGAAATTCATTCCAAGAAATAACACAAAATAACGAGTTACTGTGGTCTCCCAACCCCCACTTTGTTTTATCATCCCTTGTGCATTCTGTCTCCTTTATCATCATACTCTTTACTTAAAATTTGAGATTCTAGAGTTGAATAGAGTTTGTTTTTTTAATAACCCTTAATTTTGTTTTACCTCATACAAAAACCACCTTTGTTCATTTCTCAAAACCTCTTCATGTTTGAACCATTCTGTTTCTGATATTTTATCATCTCCTTTTATTTAATCTGTAGTTAATAAATCCTTTTCCTCAGTTCCTCAGACCCTAGTGGCTCATTGCTTATTTCTTGGCTTCTACAAATCACACTCAGAATCACCACCTGTAAATCAGTCTGGCATTCTCATCACAAAGTGGAGCAGCTGCCTCAGGGCTGAAATCTCTGGAGAGCTTAGCCCCTGATGTTACAGCCACAGGGCCTGCACAGGCTTATGGAAGAGGTATGGGTACATTTCTTCAGAGGGGATTAGGACTTGGATCTCAGTATCCTGCTGTCTTACCCAGGTATCCTCTGTCTCCTTCTACAGCTATACTAGATCCTTATCTAAGAAGTTCCCTGCCTCATTAACATGCAAATTTCATGAGTCTACTGAGGTAAATACAGGGATGCCTCCACCCAACAACAACATTTGGTCAGTGATTTCTCCTCAGTCACTGAGCACAGAGGTCTTCATCATGGGATGGGGCTGGATCATTCTCTCCCTTCTGTCAGTCACTACAGGTAATATGCTTACCTGTCTGAAACCTGAGAGGGGGCAGGGACTAAGGTGACAATGGAATTAAATTTGTCATGGTCTCTGTCTCTCTGCAGGTGTCCACTCCCAGGTCAAGCTGGAGCAGTCTGGGCCTGAGCTGGTGAGGCCTGGGGCCACCTCTGTGAAGTTGTCTTGCAAGGCTTCTGGCTACACCTTCACTAGCTATGATATTAACTGGCTGAAGCAGAGGCCTGGACAGGGCCTGGAGTGGATTGGATATATTTATCCTGGAAGTGGTGGTACTAGCTACAATCAGAAGTTCCAGAACAAGGCCAAACTGACTGCAGACAAATCCTCCAGCACAGCCTATATGGAGCTCAGCAGCCTGACATCTGAGGACTCTGCAGTCTATTACTGTGCAAGAGACACAGTGTTGCAACCACATCCTGAGTGTGTCAGAAAACCTCGGGGAGCAGGAAGCTACCCTGGGACTGAGATGACAGAGAAGATTTTCCTGGAGAGTTACTCAGAAAAAATCATCCTGAGTGTCCTTTTTTCCTGATTTTTCCCCACAAACTTACAGTGATTTTTCCTTTTGCAAAAAGATATCTAAGAATCAAATTTAATCTGACTAAGATGCTCATAGAGTATACCATACATTGTCAGTATATTCACAAGAGACCATCTCCATTGACATGTTTCTTCACTAATGAAGCAATTAGAACAGCCAGAGGAACACCTAAAACTAAGGTCCACTTGAGGGGTTATATGGAATCCTAGAATAGTAGAATCTTCTTAATATATAAGCACATATGAAAGAAATTTAGATGCAATTACCCAATAATGGGGCAAACAAAGTCTCAACAAGACAGCTCTCTATTCCAAACAAACCCTCTAGTTCTTTGTGTTATATCTAATCAATTTGTTGTTCAGTGATGTCTCATGAAAACCCACAAACCACCCTTGCTATTGTTAAGGCTACTGGTTGCTTTCCATATGCTGATGGCAAGGACATCTCTGAAGATCTCATCTTCAAAACTCATTGGATGTGGAGAAGATGAGCTGGAGCCTGCATAGAGCTTTCACTCTACTGAATAGTGCTCAAGATACTGGAGTATACTCTGTATGCTGCCAACAGAGGAAAATAAACACCAAAATGTGGTACAGTCCAGCTACAAACCCTTAGGTCTACAATCATAACCTCCCTGAACCATACAGGGATGCAACAATGGCCAAAGGCATGAGGGATGAACCAACCACTATCAGATCACATCTAAGGCCAACTTCATGAGATGGATCCATTCCAAGACACGGCTTTGTTGGCCAAGAGCCTATGTCTAGACAGGTGAGACATAGAGAAAACCAAATATTCCTGTTCTACTAATGATACAGCAATAAACTAACTCCTAATGACATTATTTTATATCTGTTAATTAGTGTCTTGCTCGGCCATCATCAGAGAAGCTCCTTACAGCATCGGGTGAGGACAAGAAATATATCCACAAACGTACAAACAGTGAGAGCTCAGAACATCCTAAATAGGGTGTCTCCATCAAGTGCTTCCCCTCAGGGCTCAGGGAACCCTCCAGAAGGAGAGGCTTAAGATTCTAAGCTTCCAAAAGGAATGCAGGACACCAAGAAGACAAGGCCTTTCAGATGCAATAGGACTGATGTAGATATGACATGCATGTACTGGGACTTCACAGATCTAAGACAGATGGGGTACCAACGCTGAGGGGACATTGTGGACACAAGCCTACAGTTGGTTATAATCATCTCATTGAAGTGATTTTAAAAGGTTAATATTTATTATGGGGTTCATAGCAAACACTCACTGATGTAAGGGATTGAAAAACATGCAGTTTCTGGAAAGCTGGACTGGTTCATGCAGCTGAAGTGAGTCACATCCTTCCTCCATGAGCATGAGAGAGAAACAGAAAAAAAAAAACAAACCAGTTTGTACCTGTTCTTAAACTGGCTTTCTGCCATGCCTTACAATGTAGCCTCAAGACCCAAAGGCCTTGGGTCAAGGTTATAATGTCTACTTTCCATGACATCTCCCCCTTTTGTCTAAAAAAGTTCCAAACCTAAATATAAAACTATACACTATAGAAACAGTTATAAGGTGATATCCAGAAGGAAGAAAAAGCAAAGAACATAAACAAGGTCAAACTACAACTAACAAAAACAGCAAACTCGAAACATAGATTAAATGTTCAGAATATTGGTAAGTGGAAAGATACAGAGATTACTCCAAAGCTGTCTATCTGGAATGTGAATCTAGTACTTAAATGCTCTTAGCTGAGATATGAGATGGTCATAACTATAAATATCTAATCTTCAACCCCATCAAAGATCTGACAAGGAAAATATATTAACTGAATAAGATGGAAGTGCAAGTGATATTTTATAAAATTTAGCAAGAAAAGACAGCTGCTGCCTGGATAGTCACCCTCAGCTTTTCTGCAATGTTGGAGCATCCAATTCTTTGGCTATAGGCCTAGAATGTCTGACAGGTCTTTTCAGAGAAGGCTATTTTGAGAAACTGTCTTATCCTATCTAGGCAGGTTTGAGATGTCTCTTATCTTTCACACTGCTTATCTGGATTGTACAGTATGCATATTGTCAGCAGCTGAGGCAAAGGCAGATATTTGCCCAACAGGTCATTATCTACTAAGGAAGATAAATTCCATGTGGAGTGTCTTTGATGTTCAACATCATCTTGGGAAAGGAACAGTCATGACTCACATGAGTCAAATTCTGAATAACAGAACATTTGAATTCCACATTCCCAAGGTCTGTGAAGCATTTCAAAACTATCTATACTCATTTGACATTGACATTTGTTACTATATGTCCAGAGGATTAACATGAGTATTTTATGACAAACATAGTCATCTATAATCTATATTTCTTTTCAACCTAGATAACTTAAAGCTAAGGCTTATATTATAAAGGCAGACAATATATAAACATACATATAGTTTAGTGACAAAGACTTAGAGTATAACAAACATAAACATATTAAACAGAAGTAGAAATTGTATAGTGCAAACCACAATATGTTTAATATGAATTAATGTACAAAATATTTTAAACAGAGGTAGATGTGTACACACAGTATGACAAATATAGATTTGAATTTGTATCAATATACATATTATCTTAAATAGATGTAAAAATAATTTCATATTTGTATTAATATATAAGAACCCACAGCAATACCAATTGTCTCTGGCTAATAATTGACTAAATTTGTTTTCAGGTAGATACAATAATCTACCCCATTTGTCCTATCTACTCCCCATTTTTCTTATTCAAAAGGAATTTCTGAGTCTAATTTTATTGTTCCAGCCTCAAACCAGTTAAAACTTATAACCACCCTAACAGAATGATAATTATTCATAACTCTTTGAAGACAAAACTTATTGGGAGAGGGGTGTATTTTTTCTTAGAATTGCTTCCTGCTGACTGTGGGTGACAGTGTCTCTGTGGAGGCTTGCCAAAACCTAAAACTGTAGTTAAGTTTCAAAGGACTAGATGTAACTTCTATAGCCAGTCTCAGAGTTCAGGTTATGATTATCTGAAGTTTTGGTTAGAGGTGTAATATAATGGATAAATTTAGTAAGCCATCTTGCAACTATTCTAAACTGTTTGAAGTCTAGAACCAATCATTGAGTGGTGTGTGCCAACTAACAAATGTGATATTGAACCAGATAGAATCATTGTGGTAGGGCCTCATCTTCTTTATGGAAGCTTTGGAGATTGATGTTAGGAAAAATGGCTGTTTATTATGGAAAACTTAAATATTATTGGTACCAAATGGAAAATATATTTGTTTGGAAAGAATGGTTATCAAAGAAAGGTTTGAAAAGATCAAGATAAGTATAGAGAAAATGGAATTAAAAATAAAATCGCAAAACAGCAGTCCCTAGATATTGGTTTTCTCCTGTTTCATACCAGGTGGCATTTCTGATATGAGAATAAATTATTTTAATTTTGTCTTTTTAGCAACATGCTATGATTAGAGGAGAATGTCACTTATTCCAACCACAAAGCCAGTTTAATTTGTATTGAGTCTGGACCACAATTTTCTAAAAGGTAAAGAGATATAGATGTTAAACAGTGAGAATTTACCATGTAGAGTACATTGGTTCTACTGGCACTGATAGAACTGATATTTCTTTGCTTATAAACTTTCAGGATTGCTTTTCCACCAGCTTTAGATGTCCAAGTATCTAATGTCTTTTTAACTTCTTGAAGATGGTCATTTCTATTTTTCTGTAAAGAAAACAGAAAACCCTGCCCTGCCCTTTGTTAAGGGCATATGTATAGATTCCCATTTATATTCTATAATCCCAACGTGTGGCATATACAGAATATATACCCACATAAAGCCACAGAATGCTTAAAAAATGGTCTAGAGCCCAAAGCAGCTTCTGAGTTGTGTGTCCCACATGAACCTGTGTACAGAGATGCCCTGCTGAAGCACATAGGCTTGAGTTATAATCACTGCCTTTTGGAGTGCAGCTTAAGGTATAAAATGGCTTGTTCCTGAAGTCTCACAGGAGCCTCAATTTAAGCAAAAAGTTATAAATGACGTATTTAAGGTTTCTTTTGATAAGGACAAAAAGAGAATAGAATCAAAGACGGTTTTCTAGTGGCAGTGTTTTCTTGGATCAGCTCTGTTCGCCAGAGACAAACTGTGGCTTTTTAAGAGAAACTTCCTGATTCAGCCTTAGAGGCGAAACACTTAGGAGTCTTTTAAGAGGCCCTGCTGCCTAATACTTAAATAGAGTTAATGAGCAGCAGATGGCAAAGCTTGACTTGGTGATTAGATGGACCCTAACAATCCCAGAGTACCTGGGCTAAAAATTAAATTCTATGAAATCAAACTAGGAGCTGGGTGGAGCCATCCACCCACCCTACCAACCTTGAATTCTGGCAGATTAAAGGTATTCTCAGAAATTGAAAGAAATAGAAGAATCCTCTGCAGATTAAAGGTGTGTTCAGAAATTGAAAGAAATAGAGGAATCTGGGCAGATTAAAGGCAGATTAAAGGTGTGTTCAGAAACAGAAAGAAATAGAAGAATCTGGGTGGAGTCAATCACCCTAGCCAAGAAAAGGTGTGGTCAGAGACAGAAAAAGTTAAGAAATAAATATACAGTAAAGACAGTTTCTTGTAAAAAGTCTAAGTGGTTTAGAGTGTGTTGAAAATATAGATAAATAGGCTTAGAGAAGAGAAAAAAAAGTATAGAAAGCTCTTAAAATAAGAAATAGAGTAAAATAAATAAATAAATACAAAATAAGCCATGTAAAGATGCAAAATACAAAGAATGTCTGGATACTGTCTATTATTGTCTTATCTTTAAGCTTCTTGACTGAAAATGACTTAGTAAAAGCTGCTAAAAGACAGTTGATTATAAATTCTGTTAGAATAATTCAACCCATATATTTTGTAGACGAGTTTATGTTTAAATTGAAATGCAAAGATACGCTACTTTGGAGAAGAGGTTTTCCTTTTATTTTCACAGAAAATGAGAAGCTGCGGATTTATTTCTGGATAAAGAACATAAAGTTTGATAGAGGAAGACCCCCTGAAAGATCTCCAATGGAAATGGATAGACCAGATGATTCAGTATTTTAGAACACCTCTGTGAAGTTTCCAGAGCTCTGAATCCAGAACAATTTCAAGGAGACTGGCTGAGATGATCCAGCCTTACAGACTGCTCCACTAAAGACTTGTGCATAATCCTACATTTTTCTTTGGATTCCTATGGGATTGCCCCATTCAGCAGGAAGTAGCCTAGAGAACGACGCCCACATTCTCAAAACATGGATTATGGATGTTTGTGTTTATCTACAGTGTTGTTTATAAATTGTTATACATTAGGGGGGAAAATATTATATTTGGAGTTATTTTTGTTTTAAAAAGAGAAAAGGGGATATATAGAGATATTGTCTTGCTTCATTGTAAATAATTGTCCCACCCACTGGTTTAATAAAAAGCGCTGATTGGCTAAAGGCAGGCAGGAAGTGTGGGCGGGGCTATCAGAGTAAGAAAAACTCTGAGAACAGGAAGCACAGAGCAGAATGCCAGAGAGAATGCTGGAGAGAAGCTGATAGAAGCAGAAGACAATGATGCTGCTCTAAGAAAAGGTACCAATGGCTGAACAGGAAGAATCATGGCTTAGATGAAGGGTAGAGAGCTAGCAAGTGATATGCCTGGGCCTGAGGCCGATCAGCCTAAAATTATAGTAAGCCTCTGTGTGTCTCTGTGGGACTGTGGGACTGTGGGACTGTGGGTCTGTGTGTCTGTGTGGGCCTGTGAGGTTAGGCCTGAAAATCTGGGCCAGAAACCTTGTACTACAATCATCCTCGATACTTATCCCTTGCTGGCTTTTCATGAGGAGAAACTGGATAGATCAGAGCAGAAGAAAAGGAAGAGCTCTGCAAGCTTACAACTTTTTGTAAATCATTTCTAAAAGTGGCAGTCATATTAAGTGGCATAACAATGGCAGTGGGAACACGAACCACAAGCGCATGTGTTGTCCATGGGTCCCAGCAATTACTCAGGCTACAATTAGAAACTGAACAGTTTAACTTCACCTCCCCTCCCCAGTTCCATTCCATAAAAGGAAGAAAAAAGGTCTGAGCACACATGGTTGGCATACAACACTGAAGTTTTTGGTTTCATTAATATGTAGGGAAGTTTCAAAAGCATCAGTAGCATTCCAAGAGGCAGTCCCATTAAAAAATGTAACATTGGTAATCATCAATGGTACCATATCCAAACAGGCTCTGGGCCCGCAAGCTCTATAAAAAACTTGACCAATGCCTGCCTGTGTTGAATTTCTATAATGGTAAGGATAACTTCCTGGCGCTGGTGCCAGAGGTCTAAAGAGTCATAGAGAGCTAGTGCTATTAGCATCTTTTTGTAAATTTCTCGGCTCCCCTCGAATGCAGGTTCTCGCTGTAAGGCAGGCTGTAAGGAGGTATTAGGAAAATCTGCCCAGCAAAATCCCACAGGACGAGGTCCATAGTATGCTTCATTCTTTGTATTAAGGTTAAGGGGATACCAGATATCCTTTACCCCAATAACCTGAGCACCAGAATTATTGCCCACAAAATCTCCAGTGGTTAAATTAGACAAAACCACACATCCTTCATTTCCATAACTGGTATCATTATTATTAAATGTACTATTTCTGCTAAAACATAACACTTGACCAAGAGTAAAGCTGGAATTTATGGGAGCCTTTTGTTGATGCACATTACTAGTGGCAACATCCGTGGTCCAATTAGTGGGGAAAAAAAAAGCAGGGAAGACAGGGCTCTCAACGCTAACTGGCAAAAAAATTGGAGGACTCCTTACCAGGGTCCAGATGACATGGCCCAGACTCTTTTTCTTGACCTGGTCCATTGGGACAATTCTTTTTCATGTGACCTAACTGTCCGCACTGGAAGCAGTCCTTAGGCCTTGCCCCATTTCTTCCTTGAGTACTCTGCAATCCTTGCCTTAACGCTGCTGCCATAACTTGTGCCTGAATGTGGTTCCCACCAATTTCTCTACAAACTTTCAGCATATTATTTAGACTCTTATTCTTGTTTTCTCTCAAGGCTTCTTTGCAATATTTATTGGCATTTTCAAATGCTAATTTCTTGACTATAGGCATAGCTTGCTCAGCATCTCCAAAAATTCTCCCTGCTAATTGTAATAGCTGGGAAAAAAGTCAGCATAAGGCTCAGAGCATCCTTGTAAAACTTGTAAAGTCCTCTGTCATTCAGCCTTAACCTTTTCCCAATCAGGAATATTAAATCCTCCCCCTGTCAAGAACCACAGACAAATGTCTCCAACTGTAGTAACAAAAGCGAGTGCAATAGAAGACTTAATTGCAGTTCTTTGTACCTGTAACAGTTCCTTAAGTTCAGAAGCCAGCCAAACCTTTGAATTCGAATTTCCTATAGTACATACCCTTTTATATCACAATTCTCCCCCTGTCTAATATACAAGTGAGCCTTGTCTGATCACCCCTCTTACCTGGATCTCGGTGGGAGCTCCACTTGCCCTGTCCAGCCTAGTGTACCCAAGCCTGGAGAGGGTTGTCAGGGTTAAATCAGCACTCAAGAGACAGTCAGTTCCATCATCCAGGGAGATCAGCTGTTTATGCTCCTTCAGCCTTATTTTGCAAGCTTATATACTGTAGGCGGAGTTTACCCACAAGGACACCAATATCAGATAGATATTTATTAAAATATAAACCAACACTCACGGTACAGGTAACAGATTACAGTGGCACCTGAATAGGAACCGGGGTCTGCAGACGGACGGACGATGGGATCTTCCCTCCAGCAGCCAGGAACCAGGAAGAGAGCCTCTCAGCGTCCCGGCAGCCCCTTATCAATGGGGTTGGCCACACCCCCTCCAGGAGCCCAGGACCCTGGATAAGCTTCCCTGGACCCCACCAGCTGACACCCGAATCCCACAACATCTCCCCCCTTTTTCTAACTAAGAAGGTTCTAAACTAAGACTATGTACAGTAGGAATTATTATGAGGTAGTATCTAGGAGAGGTCAAAGTATAATTGCTAATCAAAGCCTAACTTATATAAGGTACATCTAATAGTTTTAGAATATCGGTAGATAGTAGGGTGTATAGATTATTTTAAAGGGTTAATCTGGGAAAGTGAGAATCTAACACCTGAGTGTTCTTATCTAAGGGATACTAGGGTGAAAACCTTAAACATCTATTCTTCAACCTCTTCAAGACCTGAGAAGGAAGGTGAATTTGTCTGAAAGACAGAAGTATATGGAAGTAGCTACTTCCAAAATTTGGGAGAGGACAGCAACACAGCTACCTGGACAATCACCTCTGGATTTGTGTACCGTTAGAGCATCTATCGGATTGGCTATAGGCCTATGGCAACTGACAGATCTTTTCACAAGCAGAACAATTTTGAAGGGACTGTCTTATCCTGTCTAGGCAGGTTTCGTCAGTCTCCATCTATCAACTTGTTCATCCAGCTTGACATCATGTGTGTACTGTCAGCAATCAAGGTAAGGACAGTTCCTTACTCAGCTGGCCATTTTTTGCCAAAAGGACCAACTCCAAAGGAGTATCTTTGATGCTCAACACCATCTTGAGAAGGGAGCAGTGACACCAGGAGTCGTCGTGTCTCTCATGGCCGAATTTTAAATGTTAAATGCCATATTCTCTGGGTCTATGAAACGGTTGAAGATTCTTGTTCATCTATGATATTCTAACCTGTATCTGACATGACTGGGATATGATACCTTAAATAGTGTTGACTGCAGATCTTATCGTCTTAAGGAATAAACCCTGTCTTAAAAATTAGAATACCTATATAAGGGGTGTACAATCTCTGAACAATGACCCTTAGTAGAACTATCAAACATTAGCCAGGGGTATTTTACCAGGTAAAGTGTCCACAGCATTTTAGACATGTAAATACATATATATCATCCAAACAGAGGTATATAAAACATCTTGTGCATATATCATAACTAGTGCAATCATACATTATATCTAGTATAGTTAAATGAAGGTAGTAATTGCATAGTATACATGACAATGATGTGCAAATATTTTAAACAAAGGTAGAAGCATACATAAAATATAGCAATTTCAGATTCAGTTTTACATAATAGTTACAGATTCAGATTTATATCGAAGTACAAGTTGCTTTGGTTACATAAAACAATCTCAGATTAAACTTTGTACCAATGTACAAATTATCACAATTAAACATATAAAATGATTTTGCATTAGTATCAGTATACAGATATCTATGACAGTGCAAATTGTCTTTAGCTTAGCCCATATATTCAGCTAAAATGAATTATAGGTAGGTAGAACAGTCTACCTTTATCTATCCTATCTATTCCCCCTCTCTTCTACAAAAAAAGATCTCTGATGCTATATTATAGTTTTGTCTTTTACCCAGTTTTACCCACAACCTTTGGAGCATAAAACTTATTAGGAAAGGGGGCGTAGTCGTTTATAAGGTTGCTTCCTGCTGACTTAAGGGCGATGGCATCTCTTTGGGATCCTGTAAAAGCTAAAACAATGGTTAGTTCTTAATGGACTGACCACATACATCTATAACCATTTTTAGGATAGTGGTTAACTCCATCTGGAAACTTAATTAGCAGTGTGATCTGAAGGATAATCATAAGGAGCTATCTTGCAGCTGTTTTTGAATAATCTATTTCTTGAAAGCAATTATTGATTGGTGCGCACCAGGTTCTTGATTTTTCTATTTTTGTCTCTGCTGTCTGTCTGTCTGTCTCTTATTCTCTCTCTCTCATACTCTTTCTTTTATTTTTGTTTTTCTAGCAGGAGTTGTTCCGGTGGAGGCCCCATCTCGGTTCCAGATTCTTTGTAGATAGCTGATAGGAGGAAATGTTATTTACAGTGGAAAACTTAAGCATTGTGGATATTAAGCAGACAGAATGAGATGTTTGAGAGGTACAGAAACAGGGAGGAACAAGGTTTAAGATGAAGTCACAGTAATATTGGTCCCTAAATATTTTGCCTTCTGTCTCACACCAGGTGGCTTTTATGATGTGAGACAGAATTTTTCATATTCCTTTACCAATATGCTTGGGTTTAGAGAGGGAGAAAGCCACAAGTTCCCAATCCAAATCCAGCCTTATAAATAGTCAAATCAGGACCATTTTTTTTTTGAGATGTAGATGCAAGATGTAAAGCAGTAAAAATTGAGAAATTACCCAGTAGTGCATGTGTGTATCAGTTGGTCTCGTAGTCCGTCTTGTACATTCCTTAATCCTCAGTCTGTCTTCTATTGCAGGTGAGTAATTATTCAATGTTTAGTCAATGCCGTAAAAATAGTTGTATCCATTTTCCTGTAAAGACAAAACTGAGAGACCCTGCCCCAGGTTTGTTAAGTGTGTTTTCCTTACCACGCATCCGTTTGTCATGTCAGGGATGAGCAGTTACTTTTCTTGTTCAGGAAGAGACTCCTTTTCGAAGCAGGCTTTTATTAGTTTTGTTGGTACCCATATCTTTTCTGTCCCTGTTGAAACAAGAGCAAAACCCCTACCCCATCGAAGCACATACCCTGGCTTCCATTCGGAAGTCAACACATCTTTGAAGTAAATGGGTTGATTTAACTCAGAAGATTTTTCTACTACCCAATGTCTCTCAGCAGCTGAAGTTCCCTTTTCATCAGCATTAAGAAAATTTAAAGTCAATAAGGCACTATGCAACCTCTCTCTGGGTTTTTTCATTTCTTTCTTTTGTTTATAAAGCATCTCTTTTAATGTGCGGTGAGATCTCTCCACGACTGCCTGTCCTGTAGGATTGTGTGGTATCCCTGTAATATGCTTTATATCATAGTATGCAAAAATTATCTTCATTTTTCGGGAGACGTAAGCTGGGGCATTGTCAGTCTTAATCTGAGTGGGAATTCCCATTATGGCCATGGCTTCCAAAAGGTGAGTAAGTACAGCATCAGCATTTTCAGAACTCAGGGCAGTCGCCCATTGCATTCCAGAATAGGTGTCAATAGTATGATGTACATATTTCATCTTTCCGAATTCTGGAAAGTGAAACACATCCATTTGCCATATCTGATTTACGTGTGTACCCTTAGGATTAGTTCCTGCCGGTAAAGATGGTTGGTTATAGAAAGAGCAAGTGTCACATTTTTTTACTATTTCCTTTGCTTCAATCCAAGTGATGGGAAAACTCTTCTTCAGCCCTTTGCTGTTAACATGATGTTTTTCATGAAATTCTGTGGCCTTTAGCACGCTTCCTATTAGCAACCGATCTATTTCCTCATTACCCTGCGCTAGAGGGCCTGGGAGGCCCGTGTGTGCTCTGATATGTGTTATGTACATAGGATGTATCCTACCTCTGATGATATCTTGTAGTTGTATGAATAATAAGGTCAAGTCTGTATCATCGTGAATGAAGTCAGCAGTTTCAATATGTGAAACAACTCTTTCTGCGTATTGAGAGTCAGTAATTAAGTTAAGAGGCTCTGTGAAATCCAACAACACCATAATAATCGCGTATAGTTCTGACTTTTGAACAGAGTTATAAGGGCTCTGAGCCACTTTAGTTAGGTTTTCAGACTTGTAGCCAGCCTTCCCTAAATTGTTTGCATCTGTATAAAATATAGGGGCTCCAGAAATTGGTTCATCCTGTACTACACGAGGAAAGATCCAATTAGTTTCCTTTATAAATTGAATTCTCTTGTTTTGGGGATATTTATTATTAATTTCTCCTAAAAAGTCACTGCAAGCCTTTTGCCAAGGTTCACTGTCTGCCCATAATCGTTCAATTTCTTCATTAGTCAGAGGCACAACAATTTCTGCAGGGTCCTTTCCAGTCAATTGACGGAGTCTCAATTTACCTTTAAAAATCAGATCAGCAATTTTTTCGATATATGTCTTCATCTTTTTGCTTGGCCTATGTGGCAGAAATATCCATTCTAATATGATGCTTTCTCTTTGCATTAAGATTCCTGTTGGAGATTGTCTTGAGGGTAAAATAACAAGTATGCATTCCAGGTCTGGATCCACACGATCCACATGTGTTTCTTGAAGTTTTCTTTCTACCAACTCTAATTCTTTCTCGGCCTCATCAGATAGTTTTCTTGGACTATTTAAACCCTTGTCACCTTCTAAAGTCTTGAATAAATTAACTAGTTCATAGTTCTTTATACCAATCATGGGCCGTATATGAGCAATATCTCCTAGTAGCTTTTGAAAATCGTTAAGAGTCTTCAATTTATCTCTATTTAATTTTACCTTTTGTGGTCTAATTTTTTGTAAACCTATCTTATATCCTAAATAATTGATAGAATCTCCCCTCTGTACTTTTTCTGGAGCAATTTGCAGTCCCCAATTAGGCAATACTTTCTGTAGCTCTTCAAACAATGTTTCTAATGTCTGTGGGTTTGTGTCTGCCAACAAAATATCATCCATATAATGGTAAATGATAGATTGTGGGAAGCGCTTGCGCAGTATTTCTAGTGGTTGTTGTACAAAATATTGGCATAAGGTGGGACTATTTAACATTCCTTGGGGCAGGACTCTCCATTGGTACCTCTTAGCTGGCCCTGAATTATTAAGAGTAGGCACTGTAAAAGCAAATTTCTCTTTGTCTTGTTCCTGTAAAGGTATGGTAAAAAAGCAATCTTTCAAGTCAATAACTGTAATAGGCCATCCTTTAGGTAGCAGAGAAGGCAGGGGAATACCAGATTGTAAGGAGCCCATAGGTTGAATCACCTTATTAATTGCTCTTAAATCTGTCACCATCCTCCATTTTCCAGATTTCTTCTTGACAACAAAAACAGGAGAATTCCACGGACTGGTTGATTCTTCAATATGCTGAGCCTGTAACTGCTCCTGTACCAACTGTTCCAAAGCCTGAAGTTTTTCTTTTGTCAAAGGCCATTGTTGAACCCAAATAGGCTTTTCCGTTAACCATTTCAAAGGCAGTGCTGTGAGTGTCTTATTAAGAGTGCAATTCTTTTGTACAACTTGAATGGCTGGTGAATTTTTGTCATTTTTGGAAACATAGTTGAGCCTCCGGCTGACATCATAACCAGGAGGGATTTTAATCTGGGTATTCCATTGCATTAGGAGGTCGCGACCCCACAGATTCACTGCTATATCAGCCATATATGGCTTCAACCATCCTTTCTGACCTTCTGGTCCTATGCATTCAAGCCACCTCACACTCTGTTTCACCTGAGATATTGTTCCAATACCCAGAAATTGGATATCTACTGTCTGTAAAGGCCATCTCAGATGCCAGGACCGTGGGGTTATGATCGAAACATCAGCCCCCGTGTCGACTAAACCCTGGATATAAATATTGTCTATCCGTACACCCAATTTTGGTCTTTGTTCATTTATCGAAGTCTGCCAAAATATTTGTTTCGTAATTTTCTTTGGAGTTTCTGAATCTTCTTTTGAATTTATGTTATCATCTGATATTGTATGTTTTTCAAGATCAGGTATTGGGTGTTCTATTCGTCTTGAGAATGCTGGTCTTCTACTACAACCGAATATGATCTCACCATCCTCGAATTTGGAGTCTGATTTTGGGGGGCTTCCCGGGGGAAGCCCCGAAAGGCGTTTCCCGATGGCAGAGGGTTGCCTTCTTTATCTCTGGTAGATCTACATTCATTGGTCCAATGCCGTCCCTTGCCACATCTTCTGCATAATCCAGAAGGCAATGGCCTTCTGTTCGAATTAAACCTAGATCGGGCATCGTTTCTAAAAGTACTTTGTGTACAGTTTCGTCTTACATGGCCTTGTCTACCACAGTTGAAACAAGTGATTCCTTGATTCCTCTTCCTTACCTTATCAATGGCTTGGTCTACCCAATTGTCTTCATTACTATGGAGAGGTTCAGCATTGATTGTATATTGAATCCATTCTTCTAGAGGTGCGGCTCTGATTTTTAAAGGCAGAAGCATTCTTCTACATTCCATATTAGCATGATCAAAGGCCAGAGAAAGTATTATTTGCTTTCTAGCTTCTGGATCTGATATTGCTCTATTTACAGCTGTGGTAAGCCTGTGTAGAAAGTCAGTATAAGGCTCTTTCAAACCTTGTTTGACCTTAGCATAATGCTCAACTTTTTGACCTGGGTCTAAAATCTTTTCCCATGCATTAAGTGCGGCCGTACGGCATAGCAATAAAGTATGTTCATCATAAGTAGTCTGAGTCTTCATGTCAGCAAACATTTCTTCACCAAGGATTTGGTCCTGAGAAGCAAAGAAACCCCTAATTCTTCCTTGGTGTTCTAAGGTCCTGGCTTCTTCTCTAAACCAGCTTCTCCACTGCAAGTTTTGGCTTTGGTCCAAAACAGCAGCCGTTAGCTGCATCCGATCGAAGGGGAGGATTCGGTTTTTTGCAGACCATGAATTCAGGAGCTGCTTTACATAAGTAGAGTGAATACCATACATGGATATTGCCTCTTTAAAATCTTTGATGTCTTTCATATGTAGTGGCTCATAACTATACTCTACATATTCTGAGGAACCCCATGGTGCCATCTTGGTCTGAATAGTAGCTGGGAACAATAGTGGTGGTGAAGGAGGTATCCCCGTGATGTTTACAACTTTATGTAAAGTATTTCCAGTACCATAACACCCCATTGGGGGTTGACCTGAACTGTTCTGAGCATAAGATGTATCATTGCCCTTTTGTAGTGTTGCAATATGGTCCTCACATTCTTTCATTTTGGATATAATGGGTTCCCACTCCTGGATTTTGGACATTGCAGGTACAAATTCTTGTATTTCAGATACCATCTGTCTCAAAGTTTGACTTTCTTGATGAAGTAATCCTTCTAAAGACCTCGCCGAGTCAGCAATTTTGAGATCTACATCATTAACATAATTAATGATTTTCTCGTCTACTTTATTAATGTGGTCAACAAGTTTCTTGTTCTCATCAGTTACGTAGAGTTTATATTGTTCTCGTATAGTGCTGTCATAACGAGAAAGCTTGTTGTAATCAATTTGTAGAGTATCTATCGTCTTTGACATAGCAGAGTTTGAGAGCTGTAATTCACATACGTTGGACAACAGCTGCCGATTTAAGTTCTGCATCTGCTTAACGTCATCTGACAGTGTAGCGTTTGATAATTCCATAATACCAAGTTTGGACTGTAATTGAAGGTTTGAATACGTGACCTCAGTCATCACCCGTCTATTGTGGAACACAACATACAGAAACAGACCAAAAAAATAGTAAAACTGGGGTATTGAATACCTCAAGATACTCATTTAAAAACTTGTCAACCATCGTGGAAAAATATATACCGAATTCCTCAAAAGAATAGTTGTCAGCCATTACCTCAATCCAGGTGCAATGATGCTGTGTGGTCAGAAGATGTCACAATAACGTTTAGTGCCCTGCTGTATGGCAGATGCAGAGACACTCAGCACGCTATTCACAGATCCTAGGTGTTAAAGGGTCACAGCGGGCAGAATAGAATTCCTGGGAAAAGCAAAGTCTCACAAATCAAGACAGCTGCTTGAATCTGCAGTCAGGAGCAGGAGATCGCAGCTGTGCAGGCACGAATGCAAGCCAGCTACCAGGTTGGGGGAAGGGCTGGCAGTGGTGCCGCAGCACAGCACGGATAAGGCGCGGAGTTACCGCTAGCGCGGGTGAACCAAGCAGCCAAAGACAGAGCCTAAGCTGTTTGGAAGTCACCTCTCACTATCAAACCTGCACGCACAGGGCTGGACACGACCTGCCCACAGTCAAACCTGACCTGAGTGCGTTCTAAGCCCGACCCGCGGGTCTGGGGCGGGAGGCTGGAGGGACGCGGGTCGCGTGCCACTGGATGAAGGGCGGAGTTACCGCTAGCGCGGGCAAACCAAGCAGCCAAAGACGGAGCCTAAGCCGTTTGGAAGTCACCTCTCACTATCAAACCTGCACGCACAGGGCTGGACACGAGCTGCCCACAGTCAAACCTGACCTGAGTGCGTTCTAAGCCCGACCCGCGGGTCTGCCAGCCTGGGGCGTTGGGCGCCAGATATAGGCAGAGTTTACCCACAAGGACACCAATATCAGATAGATATTTATTAAAATATAAACCAACACTCACGGTACAGGTAACAGATTACAGTGGCACCTGAATAGGAACCGGGGTCTGCAGACGGACGGACGATGGGATCTTCCCTCCAGCAGCCAGGAACCAGGAAGAGAGCCTCTCAGCGTCCCGGCAGCCCCTTATCAATGGGGTTGGCCACACCCCTTCCAGGAGCCCAGGACCCTGGATAAGCTTCCCTGGACTCCACCAGCTGACACCCGAATCCCACAACAATATACCCCTTAAGTTCCCCCTCCCTGGGTTCCTGTACCTGTCAGTGTGTTCTCTGGCAATGGGTGCAAGACTCCTCATCATAAAAGGAAAACCACTGATTGCAAAACAGGGTGTTGATGCACACAAGGTGCATCAACAAAGATCAGGGAAGTAAACAAAAGGGCACTGACCTTGACCAGGCTTTTTTAGCCTGACACAGAATATATGGGATCTTGGTATGCCAGCACCCAACATGGGATAATTACTTCCAATGAAACAACACAATCTCCCACAGGTTTTATAATAAAAACTTAGATTCAGATATTGGGGTAAATGTTTAAAGATCAGAGAAGCAGAGAAACCAGCCACCAGAGAAAATTCTCACCATTACTGAATCCTCAGGCTAAAAGGGGTAGATCTTGTCTCCACAAATCCTCAGACAGAATGCCTCTGACTCCTCAGCTGAAAGGGAAGGAAAGGCTCCAACTCCCGTCTCCTCCTGCCTTATATTCCGTTCTGTGCCCAGTGATATTACTTCCTGTTTCAACCTTCTTAGTGCTGGGATTAAAAGCTATGTGCTTCCCAAGTCCTGGAAGCAGAGAAATGGGATCCAAGTACAGAAATTAAAGATATCTTCCACCACTGCCTGACTCTCTTTCTTTTTTGAACTGGGTTAATCTCATATAGTCAAGTCTGTCCCTGAACTTGAAGAGATGCAGATGTATCTCTGCCTCTTGGGTGTTAAGATTAAAGGTGTGTGTCACTACTGCCCAACCTCCATGACTAACTCTGTGTCTGGATCTGCACTCTGATCTTCACACAAGTTTTATTTCTTAGGTTACAAACAATATATCTCATTAGGCAAATTTGCTTTGGGTTTTATCTTTTTTCTATTTTCTTTCATTAAGGAGCTTCTCCATTGCTTATCTCTAAGTGTGCAGAATAATTTATAGTGAGAAAACACACTATGTCTATGTCAATGACATCAGTAACATTGCTAAGTGTTTGTTGCCATGAGTTAGGGTAAGAAAAACTGTATTTCGACTAGAATATTGGATTTACAGCTGCCCAACTGACTGGGACTCATGTTCAGCTCTAATTCTGGGATTCATACATGAGAAAACTTATTAGTTACTCATTTCCTACCTTTTGTAAACTGATATAGAGACCTGTCTAGTCTGGAGGCTCCATATGGTGAGAATACTCACTGGAATCAGAAGTAACAAGCTTGTTAAAATTTACCCAAGTAGGCATCCAGATAAATAGACTGGTCCCAAAATCACTTCTCAGGGAAGGAGTCCACTGTTAGAAGTTTGAGTAGAGGGCAAGTCTTTCTGTGATCCACCAGAAAATTCTCATTGCCATCAGTAGTGCCTCTTTCAGGTGAATAAGTACTTCTTCAAAGAAGTGCTGAAATGTGTGATGGGTGGGTTGACCAGGGCCAGTCATGTTGTCCAGATACTTCAGTGGGAGGTTCTGTTAATAAGACTTCACACCACTGATGGCATGTTGTACAAATTCTAGTTGATATTTAATGAAAACTCAGAGCCAGATATTGGGGAAAAGCTGGAATATCAGAGAGAAGAACCTAGCCACAGTCATTCTCATCAAGCCAACTTCTCAGGTTGAACAGGGTAAATGCTGTCTTCTAGAGTGCTCCACCTGGCTGATCGCTTCTACAGAACGTCTCAATGTCTGCCTATGCCTGCCTTTAATATCTTCTCCACTCAGTTGTTTTACTTCTGGGTTCAACTCTGTATCATAACCCTAGAGTAAGAATTAAAGGAGTGAGCTACGACTGTTTGATTGTTAGGCTTTGAACTTAGAAATACAGAAAGACCTCTGTGTTCTGAGTTATGGGATTAAAGGTGTGGGTTACCACTCTCTAACCTTCATGGCTTGACTGTAGGTGATTCTATTCTCTGATATTTGAGGCTTATTTTATTAAACATAAAATATATCACTGAAATTGCATGCTTATTTTTTATGTCCTTTAATGACAGAATTTTTGGGGAGACTTAGCAGTATTTTTAAGATATAGGTTCTCTTATAGATAATAAGAGTTCACCTTAGGTCTCAGTATACGTTTTGTTGAAACTGAACACTAATTTTGGTCTTTTTTCATTGCCTTGTTCAATGATAAGAGGCTTTGGAATGGAAAAAAATAATTAATGAGTGTTGAAAAGAAATGGTATTAAATATTCCTGTTGCAGTGTGGTTTCTTGATCTCAGGGGGCCAGAATCCCAGACCCACAGACCTGCCATGCCAGACTCCTTAGTTGCCCAGCTGCCCACTGCTCAGGCCCCCAGAAATGACTCAGATGCTTACATTAACTTTATGCTGTTTGGCCTATGATGCAGACATATTGCTAGCTAGTTTTCTTCTTAAATCAACCCATTTCTATTAATCTGGTCCATGGCTCACCTGTGCTCCTTACATATTGCTCCTTTGGTCTTCAGCTCCATCTGCCTGACTCCGCCCTGCTTCTCCTACCTATCCTCTGATTTCTCCTCGTACTTCTTCTATGATGCTTGTCATGGCCCAAAACAGCTCCTTTATTTAAAGATTGCTATTCACAGCATACAGAAAGGCATTCCCAAATCACTTCCCCCTTTCTGTCTAATCAAAAAGGAAGGTTTCAATTTGAACGTAGCAAAATTACATATAACAAAATAGCCACCAAGCAAGAGTTACAGTTATAATATCTAGTCTATTTGTATTTAGCAAAATTAAAGAAAATACTCTTATCATCTATCTTATCTTCATGAATCTAAAGTTTGATATCTAATATACCATTTATGACTAAGAAAAACTGTACCTATAACTATCTAATCTTCAACTACATCAAAGACCACAGAAAGATATGTTTACTCAAGTAAACTAGAAGTGCAAGCGACTTCTAAAATCTAGGAAGGACAGAGATGACACCTATCTGCCTGGGCAGTCACCCAAAGTTTCTTTATAAGGTTGGGGCATCCATCTTCAGCCTACAGACCCAGAATCTCTTTTTATTTCAGTGAAGCAGGAAATCTGCTCTGCCCACTCTGGCACAGTTCATCACTTGCTTCTCCCTGAGTCCTGAAGAATGTCTGACAGTTTTCTCTCTAAAGCAGGAACCTGAATGACCATCTCGGCTTGTTCTACCAAAGTTCAGAGGTCATCTTCCTATGGAACCTGCATGTCCAGTTTAAACAGCATACTTTCAAGCAGTCAACATCAGAGTAGGTTTTTGTCCTGTGGGTAAACATTGCCACAAAGAGAGTGGACTCTATATGGTGTTTCTTCAATGCTCATTTTTCTCTTGAAGATTGGTGCTGCCAGGAGCAAATCTGCCTCATTGTCCAGAAAAGTCTAAGTTTTTAAAATATATTAAATGCCATATTCTGTAGGTCTTAGACGTGTTTGAAGATTACCTATCTAATTGAATTATATCTTTGTATACCTGCAAATCTAACTAACATGCTTTTCTTAATTATATATTACATTTTAAATCAGTTACATAAACATATCTGAAAAAGAGTAGAAAATACATACAGCATAAGAGAATTGACCTTAAGTTTGTATAAATAAACCAAAATCCATACCAATGTAAAACATTTTGAGATTAACAGCTGATTTCCTGATCTAAGTAAATTCAATAATCTAACTTTTTTAAAAAAATCATTGATATACCATATATTCCTATTACTTCATGATAATACAGCAGCTCAAAATGATCTAAATATGTTTGTATGTTCATTGATAATTTTTTTTGCATTAGGACCTTTTCACATTTGGGATCTGTTACATAAAAATGAGATAATTTTGTTTATCTCACATACTATATTTTTGTAATATTTTTAGTGCATCCCATTTCTAAGAAGTGTGAATGAAGCTACTATGAATATCATATGAAGTTTGTGTGTGTGTGTGTGTGTGTGTGTGTGTGTGTGTGTATGTGCGTACATGTTCTCATGTCTGTACATACATATCTAAGAAAGTAATCATTTTTACACTGTATACAGATTTACATGTATTATCTCCAATAATAATGGGATGGAAAAATCACTTTCTGGATTCATCTACATTTGTGGAGGATCCTAGAGCTCAAAGAAGGCCAAGGAGAGGATGGCAGTATCTATGAACTAGACCTGGATGAGCTCCAGATAGGAGCCTGACTCTGAATTGACATATCAAAAGCAGAGTCCAAGACAATATCCTGTTGCTAGAGGAGTGCGTTTTATCAGTGGGTGTCCACAGCTCACTCAGGGTATGTACCTGGGGAGAAGATGCATGGAGCAGATAGCAAGGAGGATTCCAGGATCCATCATGGTTTCTTGTTCTCACTTAAGTGCATGTAACCAAGTCAACCACATGAAAAACCCAGAATATCATTGCTTACTGAACTGTACTGTTTCCATGAGTTGTAGTGTTTTCATAGAGAAAGCAAAGCTTAAGTAACTATGGAAAAATACAGTTATTTTCTTGACCATATGCCCCTCTACGAGGAATGTCACAAAAGTGGAGATGCAACAATCCCAGGACCTCTTAGTCACAATGAAGACAGTCTATTCCACAATGAAATGAATTATTCAGTTGAAAACGTAGAAAGCAATGATTTTTTTTCATGGAGGGAGATATTTTAATCATCATAATCTTTAATTTTAGTTCATAATTACTATGGATATATTATGTCATCAGGTAGACATGAGAATGTGGAAACATTAGAACATGGATGTCCCAGAGTCAGTCTGACAGACTCCTCTCCATCCTCTGATGATTGCAAACACAGGATCTGTTCTTATATTGAAGACAATAGTGACTTGATTCCTAAGGATGTTTACACAAACATTCCCCTACACAGAAACATTCAAAAACACATGCAAGCAGATATTTCTAATAGTTTACATTACTAATCAAGCTATATTTACTTAATTGATTTTCTCCAGTCTTGTGAATGAACACCAGAACTCAGTATATGCTAGCCTCCCAAGCTACATATCCAAATCAAATTACCAATTTGGATATATGGATTCAACATACACTAAGTATTCTCTTTTCCTTTTTTCTCATATGAATAGTTTATTTTTGTGAATCAGAGAAGGCATGAAGAGATGTGTTATGGTAAAATGTAAAAGCACATGACAATTTAAAACAACTGTTGTCACTAGCTCCTTTATCTTATGTCTGTGATCTGTGCTGGCAAGGGTCCCTTTAAGCTCCCACTCCAGAATTCTCTAAATAGCAACAGGGTGTGAAAATAGTTTTTCATCAGCTCATGAAAACTGGTTCATCCCTGACTCTGCAGCTCTTGCAGGGGATCAAACCCTTGAATTTCCAGATTTTCCCATCCAGTGATGAGTACTGCTCACAGAACACTCACCATGGAGTTTTTATCAGATGGGTTCTCATCCTTTGTATTTTAAGGGTTAATTGATGGAGAATGAGAGATGTTGATTATGTGAGTGGATGAATGAACATGAGTGAGAGAATGTGACATGTGTGACAGTTTTCTGACCAGCTTTGTATGTGTTTGACATGTCTATCAAGTATGATATGCTGTGAGTGGAATCTTAGGTGGACTTGGTGCATCCTGGGGTTTCCTGTAGTCTCCTGTTCAGTCTCTGCACTCACCTTTAGTAGCTACTGGATGATCTGTTTCTGTTAGCCTCAAGGTAAGTAGTTATAGTGGGTCTTATTGGATACTGATGGTAATAGTGACAACTACCCAGTCTCTGTGAGGGGCTGCTCTCACTGGATCCAGAGACAATTTCAACAGCACTCTCTATCTACAATGAACATTTGAGATCTGAGGCCACTGCTATAGTTTACTGTGCTGGAGACACAGTGAGGAAAGTTCCGTGTGAGCCCTATAAACCACTATACTGATTTGCTCTCATCTTTGTGTTTGCATTTGAAGATGTGAGCTCACAGCTTCCTGCTCCTGCCAAGAATATCAATTAACACACCCCGAATCCAAATATACAACATATATGCAAACACAAATTTGTTAATTTTTTGTTACTTCTCACAGAATAATCTCTGATTGTACCAATGCTTTCTTTAGTATTTATTTTATTTTTTTCAATAATGAGGATAAATCTTGGGACCTTGTTAATGCTACCCTCACTGTGCTATCCTTAGTTTAGTTTTGTTACATTAATTTATTCTATACTTTCATTATTTATTAAACTTTATATTAATTCCATTGTAAATTATAAAATTGTAATTTTCATTTCAAAACTTCCTATGAGTTTATTGTGTAATATGTGGAAAATAGGCTGTAGAAAGAAAGTGCATATGGAAGAAAGCACTACGAAATAAATTATAGCTGTTCAAGTTTTATAACAAATACAATAGGTATAATATTTTAATGATCATATGCTCACTTTGCTACTCCATTTTCTCTCAGAAATTTGCACCTATAACTTCTCTTCCAAAGTGTCATACATAAGATCAGAAGTTATGCAAATATTACCTTCCGTGGCTCATGAAAACCAGCCCTGCCTTGACCCTGCAGGTCAGTCCAAGGACTCTATCCCTGTCTTCCCATTCAGTGATCAAAACTGAAAACAGATGGATCAACATGGGATTGCGGCTGAACTGGGTTTTCTTTGTTGTGTATTAAAAGGTAGATAACAAAGAATACTGAATAGGTGTGAGTAGGTGTGAGTGAGACAGACAGTAGGCATGTGTGACCGTTTCTATATCAGGATCCTCTATGTTTGCAGGTGTCCATTGTGAGGTGCAGCTGATTGAGTCTGGTGGAGATTTGGTGCAGCCTAAGGGGTCATTGAAACTCTCCTGTGCAGCCTCTGGATTCACCTTCAGTGACTATGCCATGTTCTGGCTCCGCCAGGCACCAGGAAAGGATCTGGAATGGACTGCTGCCATAGGCTGTAAAAGTAATAATTATGTAACCTTTTATGCTGATTTGGTGAAAGGCCGATTCACCATTTCCAGAGATGATTCCCAAAACATGGCCTACCTGCAATGAACAACCTAAGAACTGAGGACACAGCCATCTATTACTGTACACGGATCACAGTGAGGATTCTTCAGGATGAGTCCAGACAAAAACCTTCTGGCCAGGTACCCATGACAGATGTCCCGTGCCCGCTTCTCGCCCGCAAGAAAAGACGCGACACATGTAGGATCCTTCTGCAGTACAGCTTTAATGCATCTTGAGGGAGAGCATTCAGCTTACGGAAAATGGAGGGGAGGACAGAGAGAGCCACGAGGTAGAAGAGTCTGATTTTATACAGACCAAAGGCCCCTGCTTTGGACGTGTCATCTTTCTATAGGTTGCAGTCCAGTATCCCACATGACGCCACGGAAGAGGCTGAGAAACCAGTCTCGCGAGAGCACGCATGCGTTCTCTACTGACTCAGGCGGATTGGCCAGCACCAGATAATGGCGCCACCTTGAGGAGCTGGGGCCAGCGGCTCCCAACAGCAGGGGGCGTTCAACACAGGCAGAGCCCAGGTGCAGACATAATTAATATTTTTTCTATGTTATGTGCATACCCTCTTAATCGGATGCTTATCTGGGGATCCTCTTTACAATCTTATACACTGTATGAATTGATCATTTCTCTAAAAATAGAAAAGTCTTGTCTTATTTGACTTTCTTAAAACAAATATGCCACCTTGTCTCACTTGAACAAAATGTAGCAAGAACTTAGGCGGGCAAGAGTGACTCTTTACAGTCACCAGGATCAGCTGCTGGGGAAGCTCAGGAACCTCAGACTGACTTTTCCCTCATAGTGAAGTTTGGACAGACCCTGAATTAGTACAGTGTTAGTAGTTCAGAGGGAACCATGTGTAAGGGGGGATCAGGCTCAGCCCCAGGTAAACACCCCCCTTCTCTTTTTTGAGGCTGTACATTAAAAGATAAAATGTGATAAAATTGAACTTTAATCAAATTTCTTCCATCATTTCATGTCATCATTGTGTCTTCTGTTTATCTGTTGACTTAGATGATTCTAGTTCTGACCACTGTGCACTAAACTCAGAGCTCGGCCCCTCATCTGAAGGTAAGGAATGAATGGCTTACTGTGTTGTCTGACCAGTGTCTTTCCTGTGTACTCGTATTCTCAGCTCCCAATATGACTCATTAGGTTATGAATTTATTCTCACTGTATACAGAAATTTCCTGGTAAAACAGCCTTTAAGACTCAGAGAGTGAGCAGTTTTAAATAGACAACTAAGAAGCAAATGTCTCCACGTTGGCGATAAAGTGAGAATATGCTTCTACAAACACTGAATCAATATTTCAGAGAAGATATTTTGATCATGTGAAAAATTCTGATAGGCATTCTCAAATAAAAAATTAAATTTTTTCAAGGGAGTCTCACTGGAGAAACAGACCTCTCTTAAGTATATCCCCATGACAAGCAGTAGATTGTCAACATAAAAACAACTCATTGGCATATTTGGTTGTTCTCTGTCTTGTAAGGTTAAATCAGAGCATTGTTTATGATGTTTATTTGTGTTGTTATACAGGATCTTTGCATATATATTTTGGGTTTTTATGGGATTTCCGAGTGTGTGGGTGTGTTTGTCTCTGCATCTATATGCAATTCTTGTGCTTTTTTTGTTCGGTCATTTGCTGTTTTATTCCATTCCAGTTTGTTCATTTTTATTTATAGTATGTTCTTATGTTGTTAATAGTTACCGGGCTATTTGCTTCCTAATGAGATTTCACAGAAATGCTGTGTCTCTGGGTGAGAGGGGAGGTGGGGAGGAGCTGGGAGGAGTAGGGGAAGGAGAATGGGAACTTATAGTCAGATATACTGTATAAGAATCTATTTTTAACATTATAATTCTGTTCAGGTATCAGACAGACACCAGTAAAATACAAGCTCCACTTCTTACTGATGGTTAGATAAGCTTTGTAATGTGTATGAGCTGGATCTCTTTACCTCTAAATTATAGGTATTCATAGTCAACTTCGACTTTAGAATGCCATTACACATAGAACACGTACATATTCCATACTTGGCCATGATTATACATAGAAAACTAATAAGCAGAATTATTATGTTAATGTCTTCATCCTCTCATGGGGAAGAGGCATTATAAAGTATAAAGTATTTGTACAAGAACATACCTACAGTAGCGCTAAGTGGATGATAAATAGATAAGAAAAATGTGGTCCATTTATTCACTGGAAAAGATTTGCTATACTATAGATAAACTTCACAGGCATTATCATAGGTGAAAGAAACTAGTCAGAAAATCCTACACGTTATACAATCCCATTAATAGGAAACGTTCACAACAGGGAGATCTCTAAAGACAGATGTGTGTTTGCTCAGAAAAATAAGAAGACAGGCATTGATAGCTAAAGAATACAGAGATTGTTGGGAGGTGATGAAAAAGTTTTGAAATTGTGGAGATTGTTGCATGTATCTGTGGCTGCATAGATACCATTGAGTTAACCGGTGTGCATAATTTAAATGAAATTTCATATCACTAAAGCTGTGAAAATCAGTGTTTCATAGCAAGTCAGATTTGGATTGACATTTTATTACTTGCAATAGTATTTTTTATTTCCTTTATATATATATATTTACATACCTACAACTATTCCCTCACATTCCCATTTCTCGAACAACCTCCCCCCAGTATCAAGGCTGAACAAGTGTCCCTCCCTAGGGAATGGGCTCCAAAAATCCAGGTCATGCATTAAGGTTAAATTTGGTCCCATTGTCATAGGCACCACAAAATGCCCCTGCTAGACTTCTTTCATTCACATTCAGAGGGCTTAGTTCAGTCTCATAAATGTTCCCCAGCTGTCAGTGTCAATCCAGGGTCATTGAACTTCCTATAGCTCGGGCTGGCTGTCTCTGTGTGTTTCTCAACACGACTTTCACTCCCTTGCTCAATAATCTCTCCTTCCTCTCTTCCACTGGACTGAGAGATTGACTCAGTGCTTAGCTGTGGATCTCTGCATCTGCTTCCAATAGTTATCGGATGGAAGTTTTATGATGACAATTAGGGCCGTCATCAGTTTAATTACAGGGGAATCCCAGTTCAGGCTCCCTCACCTGCTGCTTAGAATCCTAGCCGGGGCCCGTGTGCGGATTCTTGGATATTTTCCTAGAACTTGGTTTCTCAATAACCCTACACTGTCTATCTATTTTGCTGTTCCCCTTCTCCCTGTCTCTCCTCCATCTCAACCATCCCATTCCCTCATGATCTTTTCCCAGCTCCCCTTCTTCCCTTACCCCTTCCTGCTATGATCCCAATATACTCAGGAGATCTTACTTCCCAGAGGGATCCATGAATGTACCCCTGAGGGTCTTTCCTGTTACCTAGCTGCTCAGGGGTTGGGGATTGTATCCTGGTTGTCCTTTGCTTTGCGAATAAAATCCACTTGTGAGTGAGTACATACCACCATTGCCTTAGTGGGTCTGTGGTAATTTGCTCTAATTTTTTTTCTAGTGATTCCATTTGCTTGCAAATTTCAGGTATCTTGAAAAATCTATTTTCAATAAGAGAAAAAAATGTGAAGAAAAGCCTGAAAAAATAATTTCTAAGCATAATACCTGTAGGACGCCTGATTTGATTAACCATTTTCTTTTCACATAATTTATTTAGAGCCTGATCATGTGAATGGCAGAACTGAGAATTGGGGAATTTTACACTTAATCCTTATCTCCATATTCACAGCCTTCCCTATTCCTGATACTGTGTCTGCAGTACAAGCCTGTCACAGAGCACAGACCTCCACTAACATGCCATCACCTCCCACAGGCCATCTCCATAGGGTTCAGCCTGTTGCCGTAGATACATTGTTGAACCATAACCATGATTGTATATGGTACTAGGGAATCCAAATAGATTAATACCTGTGAAACATTTCTTTACTAGACAGAGATTACTCAAGCTCCTGTATCATTAAATCCTTCCAAAAACAAATATAGTGCTGTATTACTAATATGGATGGCATTATAATAGGAATTCTTTACAATAATGGTGACTCCATTGGAAAATCACGCATCAGAACCTTTGCTAGAAATCAGTTCTAGACATGACTGTTTCTTTTTTCAGTATACATGCTCATTTTTATGTAGTCAGTTTGTCATTTATAGGGGGGAGAAAACCTCTGCCATTGTCACCAGTGTTATACACTGAGGAATTACAAGGGACCAGGAGAAATTTTTCTGATAAGTGACAGCCCATCTGTGGGATTTTCTGTTTCAGTTTTTGGGATTCTGAAAGGTGTTACATGAATTCTGGTTGCATTAAATGAAACTCAGAGCCATAGATCGGGGGAAAAGCTATGTAGTATGAGGTTTCTGGCCTTGCCTCTAGGTGTAGGTCCACCGACCCACAGACCAGCAATCCCACAGTCCCACAGAGACACACAGATTCTTACAATAACTTTTAGGCTGATCGGCCTAAGGCCCAGTCATATAACTTGTTAACTCTTTACCGTTAATCTAACCCATGACTCTTATCCTGTTCACCCATGCGGCTTGGTACTTTTTCTTAGAGCAGCATAGTAGTCCTCTGCTTCTTCTGTCTTCTCTCTGGTATTGTGCTCTGTTCTTCTAGTTCACAGAGTTCTCCTAGTCTGGTAGCCCCACCCACACTTCCTACCTGACTTTGGCCAATCAAGGCTTTTTTTAAACCAGTGAGTGGGACAATTATTTACAATGTAACAACATAATCTCCCAAAAAGCTGGAATATGAGAGAGAGAAAACAGAGCACAGTCAAATCTCACCCAGCTGTCTTCCAGATTCCTCAGACTCCTTCCTTGTTGCTTCTAAGGAATGAATCTGTCTTTCTATGTCTGCCTTAAATGCCTCCTTCACCAAGTTGTTTCATATCCAGGTTAAGATTAGAGGTTCGAGTTACTACTATTTGATAGCTAGCCTTGAACTCACAGAAACACAGAAAGTTTTCTGTCTCTGGAGTTAGAGGACTAAAGGCGTGGGTCACTACTCCCAGCCCATAGGTCACCATTCACTGTCTTTCCTGTGCTGGGATTCAAGATGAGAGCACCTCTGACCCTCCTGGACTGACTGTGCATCGATCTGTTCTCTGATATGTAGTAGTGGGGTTTTTAGGTCTTGGGCAGCCAGAGGTCCAGACCCACAGACCTGCTGCCCGAGACTGCTTAGGAACCCTTTGCCATTCAGGCCCCAGAAATGACGCAGTTGCTTATATTAACTTCATGCTGTTTGGCCTATGGCTCAGGTACCGCGTGGATCTCGGTGAGGACCTCCACTTACCGCCTCCGGTTTCTTTGTGCTCCGAGCTTTTCCCAGGCGAGGGGCGTCAAGATTAAACAATCTGCACTCAGGAGTCATGTAGGTTCCATTATTCGGGAACCTGCTAGACCCGAGCTTTATTCAGTACATCTTATATCTTAGACCTGTCTGTCTCTTAGCCATGCTTCTCTCCTGCTACTGCATCTCGCCTAGCTTTTTCCCCTCTAGCTTCCCGCCATGCTGGATTCCTTCTGCCTCTTCCACTCACACTGACTCTAATCCATGCTTGTCCCTAGCTTCTCCTCTTCTGCCAGCCTGTCTCTCCTTGTGTCTCTCCTCCTGTCCCCTTTTGTCCCAGCTCTCTATCACCTTAACTCTCTTTCACACCCTGCCCCCTCATCCGGGCACGCCCAAGGTCATTGAGTATCCCGAGGCTAGCACTCAGCAGGTGGCAGAGTCTATAGCACAGGAAAACAGGTTTTTTCCTTTTTCCTCTATTAACATAGGGTTTTAGTAGGATGGGCCATTAAAGGCCAGAATGGCACTTATTTTGGGAGACAACACTCAGGCACATTGCTAGCTTTCTCTTACATCTTAAATCAACCCATTTCTATTAATCTGTCTGCCATGTGGCCCGTGGCTCACCTGTGTTCCTTACATATTTCTACTTGGGTGCCTTGCTCAATCTGCCTCTGACTCTGCCCTTCCTTTCCTACCTATTCTGATTCTTCCTCCTACTTCTTCTATGGTGCCCGTCATGGCCCAAAACAGCTCCTTTATTTAAAGATTGAGATTCACAGCATGCAGAAAGGCATTGCCACATCACTACCCCCTTTCTGTCTAATCAAAAAGGAAGGCTTCAATTTTAACATAGAAAAATTACATATAACAAAATATCTATCCAGCAAGAATTACAGTTACAATATCTAGTCTATTTGTATTTCGCAAAATTAAAGAAAATATTCTATCATCTACCTTATCTTTATGAATCCAAAGTTTCATATCAAATATACCTTTCAAATGACTAAGAAAAACTGTACCTATAACTATCTAATCTTCAACGACAATCAAAGACCACAGAAGTATATACTTACCCAAGCAAACCAGAAGTACAAGCGACTTCTAAAATCTAGGAAGGACAGAGATGGCACCTATCTGCCTGGACAGTTACCCAAAGTTCCTTTATAAAGTTGGGGCATCCATCATTAGCCTACAGGTCCAGAGTCTCTTTTCATTTCAGTGAAGCAGGAAATCTGCTCTGTCAATTCTGATATAGTTCATCAGTTGCTTCTCCCTGAGTCCTGAAGAATGTCTGACAGTTTTCTCTGCAAAGCAGGAACCTGAAGGACCATCTTGGCTTGTTCTGCCAAAGTTCAGAGGTCATCTTCCTATTGAACCTGTATGTCCAGTTTAAACAGCATACTGTCAAGCAGTCAGTATAAGAACAGGTTCTTCTCCAGTGGCTTACCTTGCCACAAAGAGAGTAGACTCCATATGGAGTTTCTTCAATGCCCATTTTTCTGTTGAAGTAAAATGGTGCTGCCAGGAGCAGACCTGTCTCACTGTCCATAAAAGTCTAAGTTCTTAAAACATTTTAAATGCCATATTCTGTAGGTCTTAGAAGTATTTGAAGATTACCTACCTAATTGAAATATATTTT
The DNA here is from genome assembly GCA_033318265.1 of Phyllotis vaccarum. NCBI lineage: Eukaryota > Metazoa > Chordata > Mammalia > Rodentia > Cricetidae > Phyllotis > Phyllotis vaccarum. The sequence continues at coordinate 82,461,449 of JARWLC010000016.1, forward strand.
GGTATACCTAAAAATCCTAACTAACCTAACTATAAGTTTGATTATCAAAGGTGACTATTAATCTTCATATCTTAATTATACATTACAGTTTTAAATCAGTTACATGAACATCATACCTTAAACAAGAATAGAAAAACACATACAGCATAACAAAATTGACTTTAAATTTGTATCAATAAACCAAAATCTATACCAATGTAAAGCATTTTGAGATTAACAGCGGATTCCTGATCTAAGTAAATTCAATAATCTAACCTTTTAAAAAATCATTCATATACCATGTCCCCTTTTTATTCTTAGAAAGAGATTGACTATGCCCATTAACCATTTATAATGAAAACAAACATTTAGAAACAATATTTGGGGAATTTGGTCATAGTTATCCATTACTACATCCTGCTGACTAAGGATCGTTGAAAATCTCAAGGATTGTTGAGACTGGATCATAATGTGCAGCCATGAAGCTGATCTGGCCATCTCTTTTCATCAGAGATTTTTTTCAGGGGGTCTTGGTTGATGAAACCATATTTGTCTGGAAGCAATCCACAGGTTCTCATCTTCTGTGGAAACAAAAACAGAACTCTTCCAAAGCAATAAATCCTTAGACACAAATTTCAAAATCAAAATACCTTTTAAAAGAAACAGATTCTGATTGTGAAAAAAATAATATTACAAGCTTCTGGAAGTAACCAACCAATGTCTGATTTAACTTTAATTATGACAGTCAACCTACATTTGATGCTATTTTGGTTACTAGAGCCTGAGCCTAGGTATCCAAGTGACTTATGGCAAAACCGAATACTGCTGTTCTATAAAAATATGGAGCAGTAAAATGGCTCTTAATGACATTCTGCTACACCATATATCAATGTTTTGTTAAGTCATCATTATATGATCTGTCTTCTATAGCAGAGAAGAAGAGAGACAGAGACCCACAATCAGATAATACACAAATTGAGGAACTTTGGAATACTCAGCCTTATAAAGGGTTTCTCCATGCAAACCACCCCTAAATGTTCAGGAAACCCTGCAGAATCAGAGATTGATAGAGTATATAATTAAGAGGGGATAGAAGACAACGAGGAAAAAGGTCTTCTAAACACAAGAGGACAGATACAACATGTATACATTCAAAAAGCCTGAGGCAGCATAACGCTGAACCTATGGGTCCTTCAAACTGTAAAGAGAAGCAGACATATGACCCATTCCTAACACACATGCTGTATCAAATACATAGACATATGACCCATTCCCAACGCACATACTACATACAATGCACAGACATACGACCCATTCCTTATGCACATGCTATATCCAATGCATAGACATACGACCCATTCCTAATGCACATGCTATATCCAGTACATAGACACACGCACAATTCCTAACGCACATTCTATATCCAATACATAGACATATGACCCATTCCTAATGCACATGCTATATCCAATGCATAGACACAGGACCCATTCCTAATGCACATGCTATATCAAATACATAGACATATGACCCATTCCTAATGCACATGCTATCTCCAATGCATAGATATATGACCCATTCCTAATGCACATGCTATATCCAATACATAGACACACACCCCATTCCTAAGGCACATGCTATATCCAATGCATAGACACAGGACCACTCCTAACACACATGCTATATCCAATGCATCACTACGTATATACAGAAATTTAGCTTTCTCCAGGAAAGTATTACTGAGGAAATAAGTTATTCTTAGGAGCTGGCCTCATGCGTAGCAGTCAAGGCCACAGAAAACAAATTAAAGCATCTTTGGAAGGTCCTTGTCCCATAACATTATTTTAGGTATTTTTCTTTTTCAGTTTCATCTTAATGTAATTTATTATATAAAACAATTAAAATTAATTGCTTTGTTCTATCTCTCTCCCCTTCTCCCATTGATCTTCAGAATATATGTATTGATTCTGAATATGTGTTTTCATGGGATTCTCTAGTGTGCAAATGATCCAGTGCAATTGTAACCACTTCAGAAAGTGTCAAATTCAACAGGTCACAAAACAAAATACATGGCTGTCTGGAGATGACTTGAAAGAAAAGACCATAAAGTGTGGAGCTGTCACACAAACGTCTGTCAGTGTTAACTCATTCAGGAGCCAGGTTATCCTGAAGCCGAACTCTGCTATCACTGAAGACACAGTTTGATTACTGTACTGCAGACACAGTGAGCAGGTTTGCTGTGTGCTCAGAAACAAGCCCCTTTGAGGCTTCTCAGGGCCAGCAGGGGGTGCTGCAGATCCAAATTTCACCAGAAAAGGATGTGATGTATGAGAAAAACATCTGGACAGTAAGAAAGCCCTCTGGGACTCTAAGGTTTCCTGTCCTAGTCTCAAATAACGGCAGAGACCATATGATGCCCACCACGTAACTACTGACAAGACTCCAAACAAGTATAGAAAGATTTCCTTGTTAAGCCTTATTTAACACATGTGTTTTATTCTTTATACATGGACATTATTGGAGTGACAAACATCAATTACATATATATGTAAGAAGGCCACAAACGTTCCAACATGTAGTCACTGTTACCACAACCATTATTATCAGCATCTGTAATTATACTTGTGGTTTCTTTGTACTGGAATCAAGTACAGTACAAAATTTTTGACCACTTTGGCCCAAGGTCCAGACACCCCTGCAGCTACTTGGATCTCAATAATGACTGAGCTGCTTATATTAATTATATGTTGTTTGGCCAAAGTCTCAGGCTTACTCCTAGCTGCTTTATGTTAAATGTTACATTAGCAACATTTATTGATATTCAGTCCTATAATTTTTCTTTATAATGCACCCTACAGTTGATAGTTGAATAGTGATTTCAACATAAGCTGTTTAAGGACTTGGGAAATATGCCAACAGACAGAACTTATTTTTAATTTTTAATTTATATTTTTATGTCATTTTTATTTATGTATCCCCCTGCTGTCCCTCCCTTCACTCCTCCCAACTACTCCCAGTTACCCTTCAGCCTCACCCCTCCCCAACCATCTATCCCCTCCCAGAAAAGGGCAAGAAGTCCCAGGTGGGTCAGCTAAGCACTGCACATCCACTCCAGGAAAGTCCGATTTCCTCATCCAAATGTCATAGCTGGGTTAGGTGTTCCTCTTCAGGGAATGGGCTCCAAGGTGCCAGCCCAAGCACAGAATTACAGTCTGATCCCACCCTTTGATGATCCACACACTGCCCATTCCAATCAACAATTGCCTACCCTTGGAGGGCCTAGCTCCTTTTCCCTATGGATCTCCAGTGGCTGTTCTTGATTCAGTGAGTAACCCAGAGACCCTACTTCTTCTATGGTGAACAATCTACAGGAAGAAGGTCCAAGATAGAATCTAACCACATATAAACAAATCCAACACAGTCTGTATGATACTCATCAGGCTGACATCTGAGGACTCTGCCATCTATTACTGTGCAAAGAACATTGTCACAGCACACATCTCAGATATGTTAGAAACACAGAAGGAATAGAAAGTTGCTGTGGGTTTGAAAGAAAAGAGAAGGTTAACCCGAAGATTTTCTAAAAACTTGTGTTTATGTATGAAGGATAGGAACAACAGACTAAAGATAAATTGTATAACATTAAGAATTTTCACACTAATACTGTATCCAAGGTTCAGAGGATAGAAGTTTTCAGTTCATACACTTGAACCACTTCTTACTTGAGTGATATCAATGTACGCATGTGTCTACCATGAGTCAATATTTTAGATTAGAAAGGTTTGATCACATTTTACAACAATATTGATTCCTAGACTAAAAATGTGAGGTTGAATTTTAACCAAGTTGTTTTTCTCAAACAGGTTTACATTTAGAAATTAAAGCATAAGCTCTGATATTGAACAGTGCCCACAGATGAGACAACAGTAGTCTATTCCACTCTAAATACCCTGCTCTGTAATCACAACATGTGACAGAGCAGTGAACACAGGAAATTAACACCTTTCTCTCCAGTCTTTGGGAGGCATGGGCTGAAGCAAATCATAGTGACCCCTGGTGCTATTCTGGGTGCTGTTTAATATTAGTGTTGCTGATTCTTGCCATATTCATAGAGGAATACGCGGCAGATGTGTCTGTAACTTCCTTCAGAGGTAAGTTACAGAGTGGAGACTCCAAGCAAGTTCAGAAAAATCTATAAACAGATCTTCCTGCATTTGAAACCTATTCTCACTGAGGAAACTGTGATGTATCAGTCTGTGAGAGAATAAGTGTGGAGATGTGAGCCAATACCCAGAAACTATATTCCCCATTGATTACAGTGGGAAATCTATTCCTAATGCTTAAATTCTTACTTAGGTGCTATTTATAAGAGTAAAATATAGCACAGTTATAAAAGGAACTTCTGGGGATTTGTGATAAATGAAAACAGCGCTGTGAGAGGAGAATGAAGAATATTTCACAAACTAAATGGGGATTAGCGAAAAAGCTAGAAATCAATGTGTGATGTAGTCACTGAAAACTCCTGCTCACTTTCAAACTTATGGAATCAGATGAGCCCAATTATAATCCTAATATTACCTCAATTCAGTAGTACAAGATTATAGTATCTATTTGTTTTGTCATAGAGCCCAGAATATTGAGAATGGAGTACTTTGCAAAAATGTTTTTCTACATATGACTTAAGCATGCAGTCTGTTCGCTTGAGATCTATGACAGCCACTAGCATCCCATGTGCAGAAGTATGAAATAAATCTTTATAGATATTACTCATCCCCAAAGATTCCAAATTGTCTATATATATATATATATATACATATATATAGTTTATATTAATTGTTATCAATGATTCTATAAAATTATTAATAGTTATTAAGTGATTATATAAAACACTCTTTGAAACAATATATTAAACAATTAGGTACCTGAGGGAACGCTGGACTGGTCTATATAGAGGCAGTGGGTCTGGAGCAGACTGTAATTGATATTGACCTGGTCTTGAACTGGCCATGGCCAAGTCCCATATATGAGTCTTCAAGGCTCTAAGTCCATACCTATAGTTCAAGTTGATAATGCCTGATTCCCAATACAAACAGAAATCCACCCATCACCCTGAACTGTAAGGAACAATGTTCTTCAATAATGTGAAGAGGCTGTTTACCTGTGAACTGATAGTCCACAGGAAATCATATCAATTCTGACCAGTGGTGGAAGAGAAGACCTACATCAGTCACTTTCTAGATGCTTCTTCCTGCCACATTAGATGACTCGGATTTATAACCTCATGTACAAGCCAAATATACTTCAATATCCTGCATGTATGCTCTTTGTATGTTTTAGCTATACTTAGATATATAAGCATATATGCACATATATCCATAATGCTGCAATTAGATTGTCTCATTTCTGGGAGCACATTCCAAGTCCATCCTTCTTTCATGAACATATTCATCTTTTGAAAATCTTAACTAACACAAGCCCTGTCCAAAACTAAGAGAACTCTGTACTTGGAAATGTAGACATGGAGAAATAAAGTTATGTAAGTAACACATCCTCCACCCATGAGGATTCCTGTCAAGCAGATCTTCCCTCTCTTTCTTCCTCTAAGTGCATGCGAATGGAGAGCTGGGAACAGATTGAATCCCAGTGTGTATGTGCTTCATTTATACTTACTTCTTAACGCCAATATCTTTTTCTCGAATGGCTAAACTTTCTGTAAGTATCACAGTGGATTTTCCTCTTTCCATTGACCTCTTATTGGCATGTTTCAGGAATTAACACATTTACATATGGGGTCTGCATCTAGGCTTAAAAGTCATTGATGTTCTCTGACATCAGGTTCTCTGTTCCAGGTTTAGTCTGAAGAAGGAATATAAGACTGTTCTCTCCTGTTGTCACCTTACTACAGTGGGATCTGATGAAGCTGTATCCAAATGTCACCATGTAGGAGCCTAGCACTAGGAGGGTCATTGATGATAGTGTAGATATAGCTTAAGGTCATTATCTTAAACATGCAGTCAGTATTTCCAGGCTAGTAGCCATTTCCCCTGCAGGAGATCCTGAGAGCAAGGAAGTTTCAGGATGTGTTAGTGCTCAGGGAAACTGTAAAATTCAGTGTAAAGCGTGACAAACCATCTGCACGGTGTTCAGAGGCCACAGGAGACAAAGTGGAGCCAGGATTCCCCATGTGAGGGATGAGTTGGGGTGGGTGCTGAGGAATTCTGCATTCTATGATTTTCTTTCAGGAGTTTATGAGCTAATCTGTAACTGCTGTGATTGACCTCTGATGTTTCCATGCTAAAGAATACCAAAAATTCTTTGTTAAACTCTTTATAGGGCTGTAGTTCCTTGTTTTTATATTCAGCTTTTCTTTTCTCTTTAAAAGCATTCTTACAAATTACAAACAATAAATTCTGGTCTTTGATTCTCCTCCCAACTCCTCTGAGATCATTCTCATGTCCTCTTGTATCCAACTCCGTACCCTGTCTTTCTCTGTGTAGGATAAAAATAAATAGACAAGAAAAGATTTTGAAAAAAGGTTCAAAAGCAAATGAAGATAAAACAGTAAATAATCTCAACTCATGATACAAAAATCCTAAATTCCCTGTAGATTAATAACTTCTGTTGCCTAAGACAAGATATTATGTCTTCTTGATAAAATAATCTATGGAAAAATACATAATTTATAACCATAATTTGTTTATTGTGATGTTCCTGCAATAATAGTCTGTGGGAAAATATTAATGAAGTATGTTTACTTTTGGTGATATGGGTGAGTCTCTAACTATGTAATCAGTTAGAAAGGCAAATATTAACTGCATACATCTGAAAGGTTTAACATTTCTCATCAGTATCATCATCATCATGATCATCATCATCATGTTGTACTAAGGTAGTTGTACATGCAGCCAGAGTTGTCATGGTAGTGATGAGGATAATAATGCTCAAAATTAAAGCAACAGTAAGTCATTTAGACCTACTAAGGACATTAGTGATTTCTTTTATAGCATATGTTAAATAGGCATCCCAGCAAACTGTTCCAGGTTAGAAAATTAATGTTTCAGCCTTTCTGTTAATAATAAACAAATAAGAGTTAATATAATTATCTGATAACTTTCTGCTAACATTGGGTTGTTAGCGATGGGAACCCAAAACTGCTGGAATATTTATCAAATCCAGAAAGAGTAGAGTGCTTCACTTGTTGTCTAGGTTCTGTAGGATCCTCAGATGATAGAGATGTGCAGTCTGTGGGACTGGACCAGGACATCGATTCAGAGAATACAACTAGGGATGGTGCTGATTTTCTGAATTGTCTGTAGTTGATTTGAACAATAAATAACAAAGAGAGGGGAAGATATTTGAAATAATTTTTCATATGCCTTTAATTTTTCCTCATAATTTAAGCTGTTATATTTCAGACCTTATGTAGTATGAGGTTTCTGGCCCAGACTTTCGGGCCTAACCTCAAGGTCTAGGCCCATAAACCCACAGACCCACTGACCCGCAGACCCACAGAGACACACAGACACTTTCAGTTGTTTTGGCTGATCAGACTGAGGCCCAGACATATCACTTGCTAGCTCTCTACCCTTCATCTAACCCATGTCTCTTGTTCAGCCATGGAGCTCGGTACCTTTCTTTAGAGCAGCATAGTTGTCCTCTGCTTCTCTGGCTTCTCTCTGGCCTTCCCTCTCTGGCATTCTGTTCTCAAGAGTTTTCTTAGTCTGGTAGCCCTGCCCACACTTCCTGCCTGCCTTTGGCCAATCAGCGCTTTTTATTAAACTAGTGAGTGGGACAATTATTTACCATGAAACAACACAATACCCCTACAACCTTACATAAACATTATACCTTAAATTACTTTCTCAGTAATATAAATCACATACTCAAACCTTCACAGTTTACTTAATCTTTCATATTTTTAAACCTTGACATAAATTAATAACTTTAGACCTATCTTAGACCTTTCTATCTTGTATCGGTAATTTTCCTTGACTTATTCTGAGTGAAATACAAACCCAAGGGAAGTAACTAAAGGAAACCTAGGGAACACTTAGATTACTCTCCCTTTATTATCCAGCCTTCAGTGACCAAGGGACTGGGGCATCACAAGGGAATTCCTAGCTCTGGTCACAATTATGAGGCTGCGTTTTCTTGGAAAATCCCTAGAAGATTCCTTTGTCCTGGACAGTCTCTGAGAAGAGCTGACTCTCATCTGTCAAGCTGATAACGATCCTTTTGATACCTTTATTCCTGATATGCCAGGTTTCTCTGCCTGGAGGGCAGCCTTCAGCAGCATAGGGTTTAAAAGAAATCCAGAGTCAGCAGGCATTCAACTTTTTTGTCTGATAGAGGTAAAACTTCACTATCTGAGTTTATATAAAAAGGAACATACATGCATACATACATGCATACATACCTATATGCACAGATCTCCAGCATGTCTGAATGTCATGAAGGTTTTTAATGAATAACAACCATTCATCAGATTTTTGAAACTGAAGAATTACTGCATAGTAGGCAAGTGCAAAATATTACCTATACAGTTTCCTGTTCTGTTTGTAGAATGCCAGAAGCCATCCCCAGCAGTCACTCAAATTGTTTCATCCTCTCTCTCTCTCTCTCTCTCTCTCTCTCTCTCTCTCTCTCTCTCTCTCTCTCTCTCTCTCTCTCCCCCATTGATTCTTGGAATGCATATTATTGGTCTATATATGTTTTCATGAGATTCCCAAGTTGCAAATGTTCCAGGATACTTGTAAGCACATGAGACATTGTCACATTGAATAAGTCACAAAACTAAATACCTGGCTCTCTGGAGAGAGTTCCTGCTCCTGGCTGTTCACCATTAGGAAGAACCAGTATGGCTCCAGTAAAAGAGCATAAAGTATGTAGTTGTCACTGCAATGTAAGTGCATCAGTGGACACTTTCAAGAGACATTTCAGTCTGAAGCTGAGCTCTGAAACCTCTGAAGACACAGACTTGCATTACTTTGCAGGAGACACAGTGAGAAGGTTGCATATGTTCTCAGAAACAAGCCCACTTTGAGGATTCTCAGAACCAGCAGAGGGTGATGTTGATTCAAATTTTACCAAAATTAAAAATGATGCAGTAATTGGGAGAAACATCTGGAGACTGCAGAGTCCTCTGAGACTCTGTTTCCTGTCTTAGCCTCCAATAAATGCAAAGACCATACAAGACACACACGATGTGACCATTTCCAAACTTATTAAAGTAAGTATTCTTTTTTAAGCAGTATTGCCCATATGTGTTTTATTTTTTATATATGGACATTATTGGAGTGACAAACATCAATAGTGTACATGCAAAAGGCTGCAAATGTTCAAACATGAGGTGTCCGACATCTAGTGATTGACATCACAACCATCAGCAGCATCTGCAATTCTATCTGTAACTTCTTAGCACTGGCAGGAGGGGTTGTCTCAGCTGGAATGTATGACTGTGTGTTGAGATCTCAGTCCTTGATGATCCATCCATGGTGTGGAGCCCATGCTGCTCTGCTGTAGGAATCCTGGTCCAAAGCTGTGATACACTTACCCTTAAAGCCCTCAGCCCATGGGACACAGATGAGGAGAAGCTCAAAATAATCATGTAACCTGTCTTTCACTTCCTTTTGAATTTTATCTCTCATTTTTCTGTGCATCTTTTTTTCTAAGATTAAAGGATTGTCTTTCTTTCTTTCTTTCTTTCTTTCTTTCTTTCTTTCTTTCTTTCTTTCTTTCTTTCTTTCTTTCTTTCTTTCTTTCTTTCTTTCTTTCTTTCTTTCTCTCTCTCTCTCTCTCCCTCCCTCCCTCCCTCCCTCCCTCCCTCCCTCCCTCCCTCCCTCCCTCCCTCTCTCTCTCTCTCTCTCTCTCTCTCTCTCTCTCTCTCTCTTTCTTTCTTTCTTTCTTTTCTTTCTTTGCAGATTCAGATTAATGTCTGGATGACACTGCACCCCATGACATTAAATCCTTCTTTGGTAGCAGGCTTTATACACCATCTAAAGGATTGTCTGGTTCCTCTTCTACTCAGTGCATGTGTTGATCCTGTTACCCACACCACCATCACATAACATGCTCTCTCCACGTGAATCACATAGTAATGTCATCATATTCAATCGAGGTGATTGACAATGTCTGAAGGATGCATCAATGTTTGAGTTTTGTGTAACATCTATTTCCTGTCCAGTGCTTTTCTCCACATGTATCACTGTGATGAGCAGGGAGAGCCAGTCATGCCTACAGCACTGATTGCAATTATAGAGAAATAAACTTTCAAATTGAGGATATCTGGGGTTTGTAACTTTGAAATATATAAAACAATTCAGTGTGATTATGTGAATGGAGAAGATATGCTACTCTGAATTTAAAATAAAATATTCTAAATTTAGCCCTCATTATCAGGGTGTATAGTATCTACACTTATTAAAAAGGCTGCATTCAATCTATGAATTTTAATTTTTATACCAATTAGTCCATATCTTTTTCTTAAATTATTAGCCTTGGAAACAGAAGCACTTCTGAAAAAATTAGAAAAAATATCTGCATTCTCTGCAGCTCACATCATAGACTTAAGATGAATCATCACACTTTTATGCCTCTGTGGACAAAACATCTGAAATACAATCACAGTTTCTTGTTAGAAATGACTTTCTTTCTCAGAGGAGGCTGGTGCCTGCCTTTCCTAGAAATGAGCAGGCCTTGCATTTGTGGTCCCTTGCGCATTCATCCAATCCTGGAAACTTTGACCCGATATGATCCATTCCATGATGTTTTTGTGGAACCTTTCTACTGTCTGTCTTTCAGGAGGACATATATGATCCCTTAGAGAACGTCATATATATTCTTATTTCAGGATACACAAGTTGGTCATAGATGAAATGTCATTGTGACATTGAAACTCCTGGAAAAGAACTATGAGTCAGAGCATATCTTCTTGCCCTTCCTACCATATAAATTCAGTGTCTCAGCCGGCAAGGAGCTCTGTGTGTTAGTTTTCTTTCTATGGTGTTACTACAACTTTGTGGTAAGAGCACATTCATGCTTTTAGAAAAATTTCAATAGGTTTATCTTTTTAAACATTGAAATAAGAAGGTGTTTCATTCATATAAATGAATTGCTCATTTTAAGGTCACTTTCTTTAAAGAAATCAGCAGTTTACTCAAGCCTCTTTCCATATTTTGAATTATGTTCATATCACAAATTCAGTATAAAAGGTCTCCAAAGTTAGGCAAATCATTTTTTCCCTAAGTCCTAAAACATAAGCTGTTGTAATGGGGGTTTTTAGGTCTTGGGCAGCCAGAGGTCTGAGACTCACAGACCTGCTGCCCGAGATTGCTTAGGAATCCACCACCCACTGCTGCTCAGGCCCCAAGAAATGACTCAGATGCTTATATTAAGTTTATGCTGTTTGTCCTATGGCTTAGGCACATTGTTAGCTAGCTCTTACATCTTAAATCATCCCATTTCTATTAACCTGACTGCCACGTGGCCCGTGGCTCACCTGTGCTCCTACATGTTGCTCCTTGGGCTTCAGCTCGATCTGCCTGACTCCACCCTGCTTCTCCTACCTATGCTCTGATTTCTCCTCCTACTTCTTCTATGGTGCCTGTCATGGCCTAAAACAGCTCCTTTATTTAAAGATTGCTATTCACAACATACATAAACAAATTCCCATATCACTTCCCCCTTTCTGTCTAATCAAAAAGGAAGGTTTCAATTTTAACAATGCAAAATTACATATAACATAATAGCTATCAAGCAAGAATTACAGTTATAGTATCTAGTCTATTTGTATTTAGCAAAATTAAAGAAAATACTTTTACCATCTACCTTATCTTATGAATCTAAAGTTTCATAGCCAATATACCTTTCAAATGACTAAGAAAAACTGTACCTGTAAATATCTAATCTTCAACTACATCAAAGACCACAGAAGGATATATTTACCCAAGCAAACCAGAAGTACAAGCGACTTCTAAAATCTAGAAAGGACAGAGATGACACCTATCTGCTTGGACAGTCACCCAAAATTCCTTTATAAACTTGGGGCATCCATCTTCAGCCTACAGGCCCAGAGTCTCTTTTCATTTCAGTGAAGCAGGAAATCTGCTCTGCCCATTCTGGCACAGTTCATCAGTTGCTTCTCGTTGAGTCATGAAGAATGTCTTACAGTTTTCTCTGCAAAGCAGGAAACTTAAGGACCATCTTGGCTTGTTCTGCCAAAGTTCAGAGGTCACCTTCTATGGAACCTGGATGTCCACTTCTAACAGCATACTGTCAAGCAGTTAATATAAGAACAGGTTTATTTCCATTGGCTAACCAATGTCACAAATAGACTCCATACGGAGTTTCTTCGATGCCCATTTTTCTCTTGAAGTAAATTGGTGCTGCCAGGAGCAAATATGTTTCACTGTCCAGAAAAGTCTAAGTTCTGAACAGAGCCGACTAAAGAAAATGCTGCTACTAAGAAACTGTCTTTGTTTCTTTTTTGTTCAAAATAAGCCAAAATCTAAAATCAAATAGACAAAAAACAAAAAAGATTTTTAAAAAGGTTCAAAACCAAAGATAAAGCAATAAATATTCTCAACCAATGATAAAAATACTAAATTCCTTGCAGATGAATAACTTCTGTTGTGTTAAGACAAGAAATCCTGTTTCCTTGATGAAATATTCAATTGAAAGATACATACTTATTTCCATAATTTATTTATTGTGATGTTGTAATAATAATCTCTGGAAAATATTAATGAAGTATATTAACTTTTTGTGATGTGGGTGAGTTTCTGAGTATATAATCTGTTAGAAAGGCAAATATTAATTGCTTGCATCTGAACTGTCTTAACTTTCTCATCAGTATCATCATCATCATCATCATCATCACCACAATCAGTCTGATAAACTGGTCACAAAGTGGAACACCTGTATCAATCCTGAGACCTACTAAGAGCTTAGGTCCTGATATTACATCCTTAACATCTGCAGTGATCAGGGAAGGATTGTGTTATGCATTTCCTCACAGAGGGTAAGGATGTCGGCTTCAGCATCCTGCTGCCTGACCCATGTGTCTTCTACCTTCTTCTCTAGCTGCACTAGGTCCTTATCTAAGAATAAGCTGCTCATGAATATGCAAATTATTCGAGTCTATGGTGGTAAATATAGGAATGTCCACATCCAGAACTACATATGATCAGCGTTCTCTCTACAGTTAAAAATTAAACAAGTCCTCATGATGACATGGAGTTGGATTATTGTCGACCTCTTGTTAGTAACCACAGGTAAGGGACTTTCCAATTACAAACGTGATGAAGGAGAATGGACTATGGTGCCATGACCCACACTTTGCCTTTTTCTCCATAGGTGTCTACTCCCAGGTCCAACTGCAGCAGTCTGGTCCTGAGCTGCGGAAACTTGGGGCCTCAGTGAAATTGTCCTGCAAAGCTTCTGGGTTCAACATCAATGATTACTATATTGACTGGGTGAAGCAGAAGACTGGAGAGGGCCTGGAGTGGATTGGAAGTATTGATCCTGCAGATGGTAGTACTAATTATGCTCAGAAGTTCCAGAACAAGGCCAAACTAACAGCAGACACCTCCTCCAGCACAGTCTACATGGATCTCAGCAGCCTCACATCTGAGGACTCTGCAGTCTATTACTGTGCAAGAGACACAGTGTTGCAACCACATCCTGAGTGTGTCAAAAACCGTGGAGGAGCAGGAAACTGTCCTGTACTGAGATGACAGAGAAGATTAGCTTGGAGATCTGTTTAAAAATCATTCTGAATGTCCTATTGTCGGCCCCTCCACAGGCTTATATGATCTTTGTTAGCTTGTCCAATGGACTACTGTGATGTTAGTTCAGGATGCCCTTAGAGTACACTCTAAGTTTACCAGTGGTTTACCAGTGACCCTCTCCTTTCACATGACTTCTCCTTAATGGTCTAAAATTGGATTATTATTATTTAGCACCACATAATGACACAAATATCTCTTCAATACAAGAGGCTGGAACTGTTGCTGCAGTAGCTAGAAATAAGCTGTAGGAAACAGACCAGTGAGGGACGAATCAACAGCCTGTGAACAAGCAGTTACCCTTTCACTGTCCAACTTGATTTGCCTACAACAAGTAAAACTACTTTGTTGGAAAGGGTCCCCAGAGAATTGGGGGTAGGCTCCTAACCCTCTCCTGTCATATCAAGTTTTATTCCTTTCATTATCGATGCTTCCGATCTTGAATTTCTTTTGGCTGTAGTCATACAATTTCTTACTATTTTAAATTATGTGGGAAGCTGACTGCCAGATATTGGAGGCCTAGGATTTAGAGTTTGCTATTTTGCCAACAAGATGGGCTCCTGCAAATAAAGGACTGGAACCTGAGAAGTGGGACTGCATGCTGAGAATTGTAGGGCCTGATACTGTCAGCAGCAGGCATAGGTGCTCATTCTTCCCTTTCCCCATATTGTATTGTGTTTGTTACCAATTCTGTACCAATTGGTCTATCTTGAGTGGACCAGTTAAAAAGGCTTTTATATTTTGCAGGTATTTTAGAGGGTGATTAGTGTATTGAAAATGATTAGAAAGTTTGTATCTCTATAAATTTGTATAATGGCCTTTACTCTCTTCAGTTGAAACATATAGGAAGCACAGGACACAGCCAGAAATTGACCTTTATACTTTTCTGTGCCTTCATTTTGGCATGCTTTTATTAAATTATCAATAGTATGAGAGATATTAGCAACTACAGACTGAAGCTTCTTGAATTTGCAGTTTGCATTTTAATATAGAGGTAAAAGAGATAATTGGAAACTGCACCTTTATTATCTGTCTGCTGCTCTATAGCTTGTTGTAGCTGATCAGCAAGTTATAAAAGGGCTTTGTAGATTTCTGTCTATAGAGGAAAATTGCCCAAGGGAGTGATAATATCAGGAACTTTATTTCAAGTCCTCATAATAACTTGGAGGCTTTGGCTGTGAACCAATTGAGAGCTGACAAGCCCTTGGACTACTGCTTGGATGTATCTTTGTCTAATAAATTGATGATAGGTAATTTTTGTAGAGGTTCCTGTCTGTGGATATGAGCAGCAGTGGAGAGGCATTCATCCATCCATGACTGAAGACGTAGACTAAACAGAGTGATAGTGAGCTTTATATTCACAAGAGCCTGTCAGCCTAAGGATATTATTTTACACATATTTGCTATAACATTTATTAGTCTTATATGAAAATATCGCTCAACTTCATTTGTGAAACATTATTTTTTTTGATATCTTTTAAAGTAGTGAAAGGAGAGCTTCATTGACAGGATTTATCATATTCTCCACTGACTGGAAACAGCCAGTATCTGTTCATGCTTAGAAAGCTCTTTAAGGTCTTTTGTTGGGAAGGATCATTGCTATATTAGCACACAGAATAAAAGTATGGAGAGTAGATGCGACTGGTTCAGTAGGAAGACCTTTTTTAAATTTTTTTATTTTTTATTTATTTATTTTTAATACTGGAACTTCCTTTTCTTCTGGTGAGACTGGTGCTAGCCTAAGCTGGTTCCTCACGATTAAATGTTTTAATATAACTGCTCCCATAGAGCAGAGCAAGTTTTAAAAATTTTGTCTGAAGATTATGAATGAATAAAACGATCATAACAACATGAATTTTAATTTTTAGTTACAGTTAATAGCTGACGAGTTTATTACTTATGCTTTGGCTCTATTTTCTTTATGTAGGTTTTGTAGTTCATTTGAACACATTAATAATAAACTCAGATTTATAAATATTGTTTCCAAATCACATTAAGAAATGAAATCAGACCACTGCCCTTTCCTGTCATTTAACCAATAGCAGGTCCAGATTTAAATTGCCTACTTGACTCTTACTGTGATGTCTTCTGTTTTTCGTCTTGTAGGATTCTGTTTCTATTTATGTCCATGTCTTGCTCTGCACCTCTCTATGTCTGTCTGAGCCACCCTCACTGTGTCTGCCTGTCCCTTTTTATTTCTCCCTCTGTCATCACAAATGTATTTTCTTTGTATTTATTGAACAACATGGAATACATCACTTTGGAAAAATATTGAAATATTAGTCAGAAATATTTAGCAGCGCTGTACTAGGGATTAATTAAGTTTTTCCAGCAGACACAAATGATATATAGTACTGTAAACATCTTTTTATTCAAACAATATCTATTTCTTAAGAATTTCAAATGTTTTATTTACTCTTGTTTTATGGTCTGGCTATTTATTCTGGCTGTGTGATACAACATAAGTTCCAATACCTTAGAATGCAAAACATATTTTTAGACAAAATATATTGCCACAGAAGTATATGTTTTATAATTAATTAAAATTGCTATTAAAACTATCCTCACAGAATATATTTGCTGACACAATAAGTAAATATTATTGTTAATATTTCTGAAGTTATGCGTTATGTCACATTATCTGGTCTCCTATCTATCTCCTTCTCAGTCTCAGCACCCCAACCTCCACTCTAAAGTCTTTACAGAACATGAACCTACACTGACTGACACAGCATTGTCTCTTACAGTCTGAGGGCAGCTGGTGATCACACTTCTATAGCTCATGGGGTTGGATAAAATATGTGAATAACAACCAGCATGAAGACCTTGAGGAGTTGTTAATCTCAAGAGTGCGATTCAATGGGAAGACTCTAGCTTAGAACAGTAACATTTCATGCTTCTCAGCAGATTGTCATGTGCTTGATATGGATGCTGCCATGTGGGTAATACTTTGTGGCTGGTATGAGGGCTCTAATGGATTACTATGCTAAATATTGTGTAAACCTATGTTGAGTTTAACGTTCTGCTTGAAATACCAGGGATTTTGTAAAAACATCCTTTTGTCTTCTGCAAATTAGAAATAAGGGATTGAGCAGCGGGCAGGAGAATCTTCTTCATGCCTTTGTATTGGATGAGACCCTCCAATGTACTGAAAATGCACCTGTCAAGGAGCTGTGAGAGATCAGTTCAAGAAATTCTCGGACACATGTTGGATAAATCACTTTAAAGTACTAAGGCCCCTCATACTGCATATTGTAGAGATCTCCAAACAGGAATGTGAGTGTCAGAGAGCCTGAAAGGTGAATTTCTGACCCAGAATGATGCTGTAGAAATTATTCTTTAAATCACTGCTTATACTTCACGTTCTTCCCAGAAGCAGGAAATGACTCATTTCAATCTGATATCCTTCAAAGAGACCTAATTCATCATAGTCACCACCCAGACATTTTGTTTAAACTACAGTATTTCCTAAAGATATATTAAATATCTGTGTTGGGGATGCAAAGAAGAAACCTACATTTTTTTTCTTGATTTTAAACAATAGCATATTATTGTGTACTATAAAAATTTCTCAATCTTTTTAAATTTTCCTGTTATTACAGCATTATTTCTTTTTATGCAAGGCAATGTATATAGTAGAGCTATTTATATCCTTTTACACACTAAGGTTAAGGACAAATTTCTAGGAGTCCTCATCGAAGACCTAGGAGAATGTGAGCACAGTCATCTCTCCCTGTTATCACCAAGTTCTCAAAGCTCAAATATTCTTCTAATTTCCAGGGAAAAATTGCATCCTCAGTGGAGAGCAGTGCATAAGGCTTTGATCATACAGGGCTGAGGCACTTGGAGAAGGAAAGGATTGGTTTAAAAACTAATTGTGGTCACTTTATAATGGCCCTCAAAGGAAGTGTCACTTTTAGAAGTGAGGTTGTTCCATGTGTAAGTATCACATCCTTCCTAGTGTTGATATTACTCTCAGAACATTTTATTATGTTGTTAAGAACCAGCTCTCATATTGGATTTATAGAATATCTGCTTACTATTGAGATTCTTGAGATTAATTTTGATTTTGCATAGAGGATATACTTTCCTTTTTTCAAACTCAGATATTAATGTTTGAAGATACTGCACCCTATGACATTAAATCCTTCTTTGGTAGCAGGCTTTATACACCATCTAAAGAAATGTCTGGTTTCTCTTCTACTCAGTGCATATGTTGATCTTGTTACCCACACCACCATCACATAACATGCTCTCTCCACATGAATCACATTAATGTCATCATATTCAATTGAGGTGCTTCACAATGTCTGAAGGATGCATTGATGTTTGAAGTTTGTGTAACGTCTATTTCCTCTCCAGTGCTTTTCTCCACATGTATCACTGTGATGAGCAGGGAGAGCCAGTCATGTCTACTGTACTGATTGCAATTATATGACACTCTCAACTTGAGGATATCTGGGGTTTGTAATTTTAACTCTATAAAACAGTTCAGTGAGATGATATGAATTGAGGAGTTATGCTGTTCTAAAATTAAAGTAATATACTCTAAATTTAGCCCCCATTGTCAGGGTGTAAAGTATTTGCATTTATTAAAAATGCTTCATTAAAACTATGAATTTTAATTTTATACCAATAGTCCAATTTTTTTCTTAAATTTTTAGCTTTGGAACCAGAATTTGTTCTGAAAATTTTAGAAGAAATTATCTGCATTCTCTACAGCTCACATCACAGACTTAGGACAATTCATCACACTTTTATGCCTCTGTGGACAAAACATCTGAAATACAATCACAGTTTCTGTTACAAACGACTTCTTTCTCAGAGGAAGCTGGTGCCTGCCTTTCCTAGGAATGAACAGGCCTTGTATCTCTGTCCCTTGCACATTCATCCCAACCTGGAAACTTTGACCCCATATGATCCATTCCAGGATGTTTTTGTGGAACCTTTCTACTGTCTATCTTTCAGGAGGACATATATGATCCCTTAGAGAACGTCATATATATTCTTATTTCAGGATACACAACTTGGTCATAGATGAAAAGTCATTGTGACATTGAAATGCCTAGAAAAGAACTATGAGTCAGAGCATATCTTCTTGCCCTTCCTACCATAAAAATTCAGTGCCTCAGCTGGCAAGGAGCTTTGTGTGTTAGTTTTCTTTCCATGGTGTTACTACAACTGTGTGGTAAGAGCACATTCATGCTTTCAGAAACATTTAGATATGTTTATCTTTTTCAACATTGAAATAAGAAGATGTTTCATTCATAAAAATGAACTGCTCATTTAAATGTCACTTTATTTAAAGAAATCAGCAGTTTACTCAAGCCTCTTTCCATATCTTCAATTATGGTCATGCCACAAATTCAGTGTGAAAGGTCTCCAAAGTTAGGCAAATCATAGTTTTTACTAAGTTCTAAATGATCCGTAGTGACAAGAAAAAGATTATATTGAGCCTTAACATAATAAATACAATACTTAGAACCTGTATGTTATGACTTCCAGCATCCTGTGACCTTCTGCCCCTCCTCCAGGATGATGGTCATCTCAGAGATTTGAGCTAACTAATCACGGTTTTCCTACAGATCATGTCTTCTACTGCTGTTTATAAATTTGTAAGAAATAAAGGGCAGTATAAAGATGAAACTACTAATGCTGAATACATAGAAATCTCAAATATGAGAGCCAGGAAATTGACAGATTAGTAGTCAATGAAACATCGCTTTCTTCCATGCCATTGTAGACTGAATAAATGCCGATTACAAACATCATGGTATTCTTCCTTGTTGCACTCAGACAATAATCTTCAGATGTGCTGTATACTGAGGACCTAGGTCTTACCAGGAGAGCTGCTCTCTATGAGGAGCAGAGGCTCCTGTGTCCTCCATAATAGACTGGTTCTTGCTGAGCCTTAAAATTTAAATCCACCCTTAGTATGAGCACCCGGGGAGGGAATGCAAATCTCTCCTGGCTTCACCCAACCCTGGGTTGAAAAGTCAAGGCTGAGTCTGGGTACTCACTGGTGCACAGCCATGGACAGGCTCATTAACTATTTCCTGCTGCTGAATTTCCCAACATGTAAGTGCCAAGGCTCCATAAGGAACAAATTTTCACAGTATACCCTATTCCAATCTTACTCTCTGATTTTGTCTCCACAGATGTCCTGTCCCAGATTACCCTGAAGGAGTCTGGTCCTGGTCTGTTGTTGCCCTCTCAAACCCTCAGTCTGACCTGCTCTTTTTCTGGGTTTTCACTGAACACTTATGGTATAGGTGTGGGCTGGATCCGACAGCCCTCAGGAAAGGGTTTGGAGTGGCTGGCAGATATTTGGTGGGATGATGGTAAGAGGTACAACCCATCTCTGAAGAGCCGGGTGACAATCTCCAAAGACAACTCCAACAACCAGGTATTCCTCAGGATCACCAATGTGGACCCTGCAGATACTGCCACATACTACTGTGTTCGGGGAGCACATTGATTTTTCTCCATGGACAGCTGTACAGTATTTGAAGCTATTTCTCAGCTCTTATTCTCCGATTGAGAGGTTTGGGAGTTTGTGCACATTTCCTGCTAGCCTCTGGGGTTTCCTCTTCACTCTGAGTTTCAGGTCCCTGGCTTCCTGAATTTATAAACATGAGGAACTTTTAATACATTGTACAGAACTGAGAGGCAATGTCTGACAGGTTCAGCATGGTCAATGCAACTTCAAAAAGTTACAAATATGATTGACCCTAATGAGATTCAGGTGACTTTCGAACCATAGAAGTGTGGTTCACTTTATTGAACATGGATCTTGACCAGAATCCTACTGGGATGGTAGGGCTTTGTCTGCACAGGTGCCAGGATGAAACAGGGAATGCATTTCATCAGAAAACTTTAGTATTTAAACCTCGCCATCCAACTGCATAACACAGAAGAATCTTATATACTCTGTCTCAAAAACAAGCAGATCTTGATCTAAGGAGTTCCTCATAATTATCTAAATTACAGACTCTTTGTTTGTAAACATAAGGATATTCATAAAAGAACCTGTACCGCATTAGAGCTCTCTTTTTCTACAATCCCAGAACACACAGGATCTCACTGTGAACTGAAGTCAGATCAACCTCTACCTGGTGGTACAGCTATAGATAAATGTATTGCTAGAAACAGGGTTGTTGGGGAGTCAGATACTGAAGTAATAATGGCATCTTTTCTGCGAGTGGTGTTCATTCCAATGTTTAGAAAAGGAGTTTGATAAAAGTCCTTGAGATTCAATAAAAATTTTCCTGCATTGATTTTGATTCAGATATCTTTACCATTTCCTATTTGAATTATGTGAGGCAGAACATGACTCGATCCAGCAAAGACAGAATGGATTCT
Source organism: Phyllotis vaccarum (assembly GCA_033318265.1). Lineage (NCBI taxonomy): Eukaryota > Metazoa > Chordata > Mammalia > Rodentia > Cricetidae > Phyllotis > Phyllotis vaccarum. Next base: position 82,482,574 of record JARWLC010000016.1, read on the forward strand.
CCTAAGAACTAGTGAACAATCTATAGAGAGAAGGTCCAAGATAGAATCTAACCACACATAAACAAATCCAACACAGTCTGTATGATACTCATCAGGCTGACATCTGATGACTCTGACATCTATTACTGTGCAAAGAATATTATCACAGCACACATCTGAGATATGTTAGAAACACAGAAGGAGTAGAGAGTTGCTGTGGGGTTGAAAAAAAAGAGAAGGTTAACCTGAAGATTTTCTAACAACCTGTGTTTATGTATGAAGGATAGGAACAACAGACTAAAGATAAATTGTATTACATTAAGAATTTTCACACTAATGCTGTATCCAAGGTTCAGAGAATAGAAGTTTTCAGTTCATACACTTGAACAACTTCTTACTTGAGGGATATCAGTATACACATGTGTCTACCATGAATATTTTAGATTAGAAAGGTTTGATCATATTTTTCATTAATATCAAATCATAGACTAAAAATATGAGGTTGAATTTTAACCAAGTTGCTTTTTCAAACAGGTTTACATTTATACATTTTTAAAGCATAGGCTCTGATATTAAGCAGTGCCCACTGATGAGACAATAGTAGTCTATTCCACTCTAAATACCCTGCTCTGTAATCACAGCATGTGACAGAGCAGTGAACACAGTAACTTAACACCTTCCTCTCCAGTCTTTGGGAGGCATGGGCTGATACACATCACAGTGACCCTCAGTGCTATTCTGTGTGCTGTTTAATATTAGTGTTGCTGATTCTTGCCATCTTCATAGAGGAATATGTGGCAGATGTGTCTGTAACTATATAATGCTTGACCTATGATCAGGCACATTGCTAGCCAGCTCTTACATCTTAAATCAACACATTTCTATTAATCTGTCTGCCACGTGGCCCATGGCTCACCTGTGTTCCTTACATGTTGCTTCTTGGGCACCTTGCTTGATCTGCCTGTCTCTGCCCTGCTTCTCCTATCTATGCTCTGATTTTTCTTCCTACTTCTTCTATGGTGCCTGTCATGGGCCAAAACAACTCCTTTATTTAAAGATTGATATTCACAGCATACAGAAAGGCATTCCCACATCAAAGAGTGAATAAAAAATGCTAGAAACCAACGTTGGCATGTATTCTAGGAAACCTCTTCTTACCCTCTCAACATTGCACCAGCTCAGTCATATAGTAATCCTCATATTAGCTTAAATTAGGAGAAGTTCAGATCATTTCATCATAATCCTATAGAGCCCAGAGATTTCTGAATAAATTCTATGATGAGAGGAGTGCATCTATGTAATTCCATATTGCTTCAGCAGGGAAGGACCCCTCTCCATTGCCAATATGACAGCTGTCCGCATCTCCTCAACTGGAGTTTGACTGGACTCAGTACCCTATTGGGACAAGTGACAGAAGACAACAGGGTGTTTTTGCCTTCATCAGGTTACACCTGAGTCAGAGATTCTAATGTCAGGACTGTGATGCAGCCCCCCATGCATTCATCCAGAGAGGAACCTGTCAAAGTCTCTGTCATGTCTGGATGGCACTGCTTCCTCGACCCCATCTACCTCTCTAGATCTCTGTTCAGTTTTGAAATTCCTTCAAAGAAATAACACAAAATAACGAGTTACTGTAGTCTCCCAACCCCCACTTTGTTTTATCATCCCATATGCGTTCTGTGTTCTTTACAGTTTTACTCTTTACTTAAAATTTAAGAATCTGGAGTTGAATATAGTTTTTTAATAACCCTTAATTATTTTTACCATATACAAAACCACCTTTGTTAATTTCTCAACACCTCTTCATGTTTGAACCATTCTGTTTCTGATATTTTACCATCTCCTTTTATTTAATCTGTAGTTAATAATTCCTTTTCCTCAGTTCCTCAGACCCTAGTGGCTCATTGCTTATTTCTTGGCTTCTATAAATCACACTCAGAAAGCATAATATTCAAGTCTGGGAACCACGTATGAGAGGGAATGTGAAACATTTGTGGTTTGTGATTGGGTGACCTCACTCAGCATATTTTTACATTCTCATTCACTGACATAGAGACTTGATAATTCATGTTTTAGCACTGGGTAATATTCTATTGTCTATACATCCCATATATTCATTATCTAATTATTCCATACTGGAAATCTAGCGTAATTCCATTTCCCAGCTGCTGTAAATAACAACAATAAACATGTATATGAAAGAAGATGCAGCGTCATTGTGTTCAGGCATGGGGGGGATATATCTTGGACACAGCCTAGTTTTATTTATTAATTTTTAGTGAAAAGTCCAAACTTATTTTTAAGTCACTAACTAGTTTATCCTTCCCCTCCTGGTTAAATTATTGTTTCCCCACATCCACACCTGCATTTGTTGTGACTTGTTTTCTTGTTAAGAATCATTTTTATTGATGTAAAAAAAAATGTAACATTGACATTTTACTCTACATATCACTGTAAGCCAAGGGCTATTATTGCAGAACGTAGAGACAGCAACCTTGACTTGTACTGATAATTCTCACTGCTGGCTTGGCTTCCTAGTGCAGGAAGGAGCTATGCATCCTGAAGTGACAGAATGGACATCAATGATCTCACACTGCACTAGACCTTGTAGTGTGCAATATCTTCCTTCTAGGCAGATATACCCCCTAGTGGCTGATTAGTGTGTACTGCCATATGCTTTCTAATGATATTATGATGAGCTATATAGGAAAGATTGATTTCAGGTAAATACGTCCATATTCCCATGGCTAGGGATGATACAGCCCTAGGAATCTTATTTACCGTTCTAGTGGTCAAAATGTACAACTGTCTTATAATACCTACATTGATATTCAATAGATGAGTATTGCTCTTAGACTTGATCACAGAAGCTTCTATGCGCAGTGGAATGATCAATACAGACATCCACTCTGCTCAAAGGGCTGAGAGTGAATGTCTGAAAACTCAACCATAGTCGAGTCATCTATATCAACCCCAATGCTCAGGAATCATCCCAATAGAGTGATTCGAAGGAATGAAATATTCAGAATATGAGTTAGGCAGGTATAAAAAGCTATGTTCAGGACCTGAAATGGCCATTGTGCATACAAACTCACAGCAGGTATGGTTACCATCAAAAGATCTTTAAAGATCAAGGCAGTAATAATTATAGCACTAAGTGCCTGCAAAATATCTTAGCAGGTAATGGTGTCTACTGCCAAGCTCAGCAATATCAACTAGATTTATGGGCCCACATTGTAGAATATAAAAATTGAACTTCATGAGTTGTTCTCTGAAGTTCAGACATGCAGTTGTATTGTGATTCAGGTGTTAGCTGATAAAGTTGGAAGGCATATATCCAGAGCCCTGGGTGCCTGAAAGAGTTGTGGCCAGCCCTATTCAAAAAGGGGATGTTGGGATCTTGGGTAGTTCACTTTGTTCCTGCTTTCTTAAGAGATTGGATCAGCATCCATCTCCTGGACCATCTGATCATTCAAGTATCTTCTTAAGGTGTAATTTGTGATTGTGAGTGTTAAATTTCTTTCCAATAAATACTAATTCTGTATCTGATATATTGCAAGTGAGAGTTTTTATGATATGCACTTTTGGTCATGTATGCTCTGTTATTGCCACTAAAGCTAGTACAATAATAAAAAATTTTACAATACAGAAGGAAAAGGACTATTCAGGACCCACTCTTGGTTTATGACTGTTGAGAAAAATGCAATCACTCTTATTTGAAATATTTATGGAGTTTTCTCTATATAACTGAATGACATATCTATGTGTATATATATTGTGCTAATTGTATTTAGTATGATATTAGTTAAGAAAACAAAAGAAGAAATATTGGAAGATCCCAAAAGGAATCAGAGGGAAGTATATTGCATGAATATAGGTAACTCAGGGCCAGTTCTCTGGGAAGGTTGGAGATATTAGAGAGAGTAACCATACAGTCAGACCTCATCCAGTTGTCTTCCAGCTTCCTCTGCCTGGCTTCTCCTGGCCTCTTCTGACCTTCTGTCTTTCTATGTCTGCCTTAAATACTCTCTTCACTCAGTTAAGGTGTGGCACCATCACTGCCTGCCTAGGAGCTTTGAATTCCTTCTGTAAACTAAGATGATCTCAAACTCAGTTAGGATTAAGAGTGTAGGTCACCACTCTGGGGATTATCCCTGTGCTGGACTTAAAGTTGTGAATCAAAACTCTCTGATCCTCCTAGACTGACTGTGGTTAGATCCCTCTGATATCTCTGAATGTTTTATTATATCCCCACAGAAGTAGTTGTGTAAGACCCCCCCTCCCTTTTCCTCCCTCTTGCTTAAGCAGCCCCCTCTTGTTTTGATGATAGCCGATAGCCACAGCACGCTTGCAAAAACAATGAGTAAGCTTGCCCAAGACATGTTAATAGGACAGTAAAGATTAGCTCTGCTGATAAAAGAAGAACTGCAGTTAGGAATAAGACCAGATGCCTGGGCCAAAGACAAAGGAGGAATGTGGTCAGGGGCCAGATGCCAAACACTCCCCAACCAAGGACAAACTGATTCCCCTGTGGGCTGTATATCTGCTCTTTAAAAAAGGCCCTAAAACATACATCCTGAGACTGGATACACCAGCATCCCTGCGAAACTTAATAATAAAAGCTTTAACAATGTCAGCAGGGCAGAGGGGAAAGAAAGATAATAGTTACATGGCTATGTGATCTGGCCCCAGTCAAGGACCAGGGGAAGTTCCAGGAAGAGATAGGAGTCAGAGTTCCCAGAAAGATAGACAGCAGGCCTTCGCCTGGGGGTGGGCGATATCAGGCAGGATAGATGGTGACCTGTGTCCCGCGCCCACTTCTCGCCAGCAAGAAAAGACGCGGCACACACGTGGGATCCTTCTGCAGTACAGCTTTAATGGGTCTTGAGGGAGAGCATTCAGCTTACGGAAAATGGAGGGGAGGGCAGAGAGAGGAGAGAGAGAGAGAGAGAGAGAGAGACGGCAGAGAGGCCGGCAGAGAGACGGCAGAGAGGAACGGAGGGGTGGGGGCCACGGCGCAGGAACCCGAGGCGACAGGCCCCGGCGGGGAAAAAGAAAGCGAGAGAGAGAGAGCACGAAGTAGGAAGCGCCCGATTTTATACCGACCAAAGGCCCCTGCTTTAGACGTATCATCTTTCTATAGGTTGCAGTCCAGTATCTCACATGACGCCACAGAAGAGGCTGAGAAAACAGTCTCGCGAGAGCACGCATGCGTTCTCTACTGACTCAGGCGGGTTGGCCAGCACCAGATAATGGCGCCACCTTGAGGAGTTGGAGCCAGCGGCCCTCAACAATTCACCCTTTTTATATTCTTAGCAATGAGAGAATCCTGTGAGAGGGTGGAGACAGTGGTTATCCCCCAGAATACATTGTGGACTTGCGTGGGCGTCATCTCTAATCTCTCGACAGATCGAGATGCCCCCAGCCTGTCCTCTGCCTTTTGTTGGGAAGGGAATTAAGACAGACACCCTTATGCAGGACAACATATCTCCCAGGACATGGCTATGTCCTGTGCGATGCCCTTGGCTCAACATACCTCTCAGGAAACGGGCCGAACGCTCCACCTAGTGTCCTAGGTGTGTAGGAGCTGTCTAAGCCATAATATCTCTATTGCTTTAGCATAGTTAGCCATACCTCTATTGAGGTTTCTGAGTCTAGAGCCATTAAGGCTTGAGCCGAAACTGTTTTGTTTCTCTGACTTTGGATTCTGAACCTGCAAACCGTCTAGAGAAGAATGACTAGTCCTCTGCAAAAGGCTAGGCCAAACATACCCACCCCCACCCACTTTTTGGAGTAGGGGAAGGCTGAGGGAATCTACGGAGTAAGCTCTCTGGTCAGCGACAGGTCTAGCCGAGTGGAATTGACCTGGACGATTGCCACCTGCAGGTCACGAAGGGTCTGTTCAAACTCAGATGACCAATTCTGTAAGAAAATTGAGAAAGGCTTTTCGAAAGATTAGCTGTCTTTGTAAAGTTTTTATATTGAATAGAGGTTATGCATAAGCCAGCAAGTTTTTGCTCACACCTCAACTGTGCCATTTACTGGGGTGGACAATTTGTTAACCGCCTGTGCAGTCTGCACTATTTTTGAAAGTGCACCAGCTGAGGCAGTTACTGAGGCCCCCATGGCAGCTGTGACAACAATCTCTACAATAACAGCAGAGATTCCAAAATCTCTTTTTTGTCTAAATAGCTGCGAGCTACTGGGGAACCATGGTGTTATGGGCACAAATCGTGGCATGTGGGCCACTACTGCAAAGAAATAAAGCTGAGCATCTCAGCATAAGGCATAAAGGCAATTATCAAATTTGTATCTCAATTTATCTATAATTTCTGAAGCATTGCTAACAATCTAAATAACTGGTGGTTAAATTGGGAGAAAATGAAAATATTTTAGGCGTGTCCCAACCTATATTTCTGGATTGGCAATTGTTACATGGTAAAATTGAATTTTTATCTGGCCTGCCTGAGCAAAAGGGAGCCAATTTTGGTTTTATCAAACTCTGTTTCTTTTGTGAGGCTGCCGAGAAATTTTTTAGCAATATATCTGAACTATTTTTAACTAAAACATAAACCTCCCTTTAACCCCAAACTTCTATTTTCTTTAAAGCTATGTCTAAATCCTTATTAGTGGTATTATACATCACCGGCATTGGCAGAGGGAAGGTGGGCATTATCTTCTACCGCTGTCACCAAACACATCAGCTGGAGAAGGCGAGGGCTCTTCCTCTTGCAATATTTTCCTGGTGAGGCGCTCTGGGATCCAAACTGGATTTTTTTCATCCTGTGGAAAAACACAGACAGCTCCCCGGGATCTTATTAAAATAGGATCCGGGCCTTTCCATTTATTTTCTAAAATATCTTTTCATTTTACTAGCTCTTTTGGCCGTTGTGGTTCTGAGCAATGTCGCTCAGCAGCATTTTGATATTTATCATCAATATTTAAAAAATTTATGGTAAGCAGTGCCAGGGCAATTGACACTCTTGGTGTTGGGGGCAATTCTATTCCCCCTTTCTGTTTTAACAAATAGGATTTTAAGGTCCGATGTGCACGTTCAATAATGCCTTGTCCTTGAGGGTTGTATGGTAACCCGGTAAGGTGTGTCACTTGCATTTGTGCACAAAATTGGGCGAATTTTTGGGAGCTGTAAGCTGGCCCATTATCAGTCTTGAGGTAAGCTGGTTTGCCCTAGGCGCTCCATGCCTCTAAGCAATGTTGAATAACATGTATGGTCTTTTCTCCTGTAAGTGGTGTGGCATGAATAATACCTGAACATGTATCAATAGAAACATGTACAAATTGAAGTTTTCCAAAGGATGGAACATGTGTCACATCCATCTGCCATATTTGTAATGGTGAAATGCCTCTTGGGTTAACCCCAACAGTTTTAGCAGGGAGGAATTGACAGCAGTTTTGACACTGTGTCACGAATTCGCGAGCTTGTTGTCTAGTAAGTGAAAAACGCTTGCGTAAAGTCTCTGCTGTAACATGAAATTTTGTATGAAAATCTTTTGCAGCTTGCAACGGATCAGCAAAGGCAGCAGCGACCAGGCGTGTAGCTTGGTCAGCCAAATTATTTCCTTTGCTCATAGGGCCCGGGAGTCTTGAATGTGCCCGTATATGGGTAATATAGAAGGGCTCACGGCGTTGCAGCAAACAGTCTTGTATGGTACAAAACAGGGCAGACACTGTACTGGAAGGATTAATAACACCGGCCGTTTCAAGTAACTGAAGGGCATTTACCACATAATGGGAATCAGACACAATATTAAGCGGACAATCAAACTTTTGTAAAACTTCTAACACAATTAGACATTCAACTATCTGGGGTGATTTTTGACCAAAATCTTTGAAAAATGTCTGTGAATTTATAATGTAAGCACCCCTTCCATTTCCTGAGCCATCTGTATATACAATTAAGCCATCTTTTAAAGGCACTGAGGAAGTAACACGTGGATATATCACAGGGTGATAAGCCACAAACTGTAACAAAGGATGTTTAGGATAATGATTATCAATTTTTCCAGGAAACATAGTAGTTAATATGGCCCAATCATCATTGGTAGCAGCTAGGACCTGAACCTGATGGGTGGTATAAGGTAAAACCATCACAGTGGGATAAATACCAAAATACTCGGCCGAGGCCCTCAAGCCTTTTTGCGCTAATTGAGCAACGGCAGCTGGATACCAGGCAATAACCTTTTGGGGTGAGGCTGGGGGATGAATCCATAATAAGGGGCCTGTTTGCCATAATACCGCAGTAGGCAATATTCTTGTTTTAAAAACACATAGGGAAAATGGCTTATTATAATCAATTCGAGCTAATTGGGCCTTTGTTATTGCATTTTCTACTATCTTAAGCACTTCTTTAGCTTGAGGTGTTAAACTGCGGGGAGAGGTAAGATTAGAATCACCTTCCAAGATCTCAAACAAAGGCTTTAAATCTGCAGTGGGAATTTTCAAAAAAGGTCTAAGCCAATTAATATCTCCTAGTAATTTTTGAAAATCATTTAATGTCTTTAAGTCTCTCCTGAAAATTTCAATCCTCTGGGGAACAATCTTATCAGGAAATATATTAGACCCTAGAAACTGTCCAATTTCTGAAGTCTGAATTTTATCTATTGCAATTTGAAGTCCCCATAATTTTAATTGCTCTTGTAATAAAACATAAGCCTCTCTTAAAATCATCAAATCACAATAGCAAAGGAGGATGTCGTCCATGTAGTGGGCTATAACTACCTTAGAATACTTTTGCCGCACTGGCGCAAGGGCTTCTTGAACATATAATTGACATATGGTAGGACTATTAGCCATACCCTGAGGCAAAACCCTCCATTGATATCTCTTGTCCGGTTCCAGGTGATTAATAGAGGGAACCGTAAAGGCAAACCTAGGCCTATCTCTCTCATTTAAGGGAATGGAGAAAAAAACAGTCTTTAATATCTATAATAATCATGTGCCAATCTTTTGGCAAGGCTGAGAGCGTGGGAATTCCCCGCTGAACTGGCCCAAAAAGATGCATCTGCGCATTAATAGCTCTTAAGTCGTGCAACAGACGCCATCTTCCGGATTTCTTTCTAATCACAAAAATGGGTGTATTCCATGGAGAGGTGGAGGGCTCAATATGTCCTTCAGCAAGCTGTTCTGCAACAAGCTCGATCACTGCCTTAAGCTTATCAGAGGTCAATGGCCACTGAGGAACCCATACCGGCACCTCTGTTTTCCAAGGTATGGGTCGTGCTGCCTCAGTGGCACCTAAGAAAAACCCAGGCCCTGTCTTTCTTCATATCCCATCTTTTTTAAAATCTCTTGTGCCTGAACCGAATATTCATTGGACAATACTAGCCCTAGCTCTTGCATAATATCCCGTCCCCATAGATTTACTGGTAGTGGGAGGATGTAGGGTGTGAACCAGCCTTTTTGACCTTCCTCTGTTCTCCATGCTAGAGCAGATGAACTAACTGTGGGATGAGAAGCATATCCAAGGCCTTGTAAGGAATGAGAAGACTCAGTAGTGGGCCATGATTTTGGCCACCAATGGGAGGAAATTATGCTCTTGTCTGCGCCCGTGTCTAAAACCCCTTTAAATTTTTTATCTTTAACCCAAAGAGTTAGGCTAGGTCGCTGTCTCAAGTCAACCAATAAATAGACTGAGTCTTGTCCTGAAGAGCCCATTGTGAGGCCTGTTGTGGTGTCTGATCTATAAGCGGGGAGCAGAGCTAGCTGCGCTATTTTATCTCCAGGATTAATGGTGAACACCCCAGTAGGACAGGAGCATAAGGCTTGAATTTCACCAGCATGCTGATGATCTATTAAACCGGGGTGAACTACAAGTCCCTGCTGAGTGAGGGAGCCTTGTCCCAACAGTAACCCTATACATGCTTTGGGGATTGCCTCAGGCAGGCAGACAGGTACAGGCTGCACTCCCATTTGTGGTGTCAATAAGAAGTGGGAGGAGGCACACAGGTCCAGTCGGGCTCTCCCGGAGGGCTCACACTCTTGCTTTCCCTGACAAACTTTGCCCCATACTTTTGCGGGCCCTGGGACATGGGGCCCACTATCTCGTTTTTTGGCTCTGTAGTCTCTAATGGTGGTAGAATTCTCCCCTTAATATCTCGGACTGAGCGGCATTGATCTGTTCTATGGTATCCTTTACTACAACGAGAGCATAAGGAGGGGGTAGGCCCCTCAGAGACACAGCATTCCTTTTTAAAATGGCCAGGCTTGCCACATTTAAAGCAAACTCTCTTGGCGGGACCCGTTAGAGGGCCCCTCTGGGACTGCAAAATGGCTGCAGCCAGACCGGCGTTAGTCAGGGGACCGCCAAGCTCTCGGCATACCCTTAACCAGTCTTGTAGACCTTTATTTTTTCTGGGAGCTATTGCCATACGGCATTCTTTGGTAGCTTGTTCAAATACCAGCTGCTCTATCAGAGGGGCAGCCGCCTCTGGGTCACCAAAGATTCGACCTGCTGCCTCTGTCATGCGAGCTACAAAATCAGAAAAGGGCTCTTGCGCACCTTGAACGATTTTAGTTAATTGACCGCTCCCTTCTCCCTTTTTGGATAAAGCCTTCCACGCCCTAATGGCTGTATTAGCAATCTGCTGATAAGCTCCCCAGGGGTAGTTAGTCTGATCAGCCGCGTGTGGTCCCTGCCCTGTCAGCATCTCAAATGTCCAGAGCTGTTGTTCGGGGGTAAGCGCAGTAGCATTGGCCCTAGCCTGTTCTTGAGCAGCCTCGTGCCATAAGGCTTTTCATTCTAGATATTGACCCATACTAACCAGGGAGGCCTTAGAAACTGCCTGCCAGTCGGCAGGCGTCATGGCTGACAATGCTAACCTGTCCAGCTGAGCAACCGTAAAGTTGGCGGTTACACCATACTTTCGGACTGACTCGGCTAGTTCTTTAATCTGAGCGTATTCTACAGGAGCATGTATCCGTCCCCCTTCCGCTGCTTCAAACACTGGATAGGCCAAGCTGAGCTTTTTCTTAACCTTCTCGGACAAAAAGGACAGGGTCCCGACTCGTCCCTCATAAGGAGGGGGAGCGGTAGACATTGGCCGTGTAGGTTCGACGGTCAGTTGTCGTTTTCTAACTCTCACATTCTGATCCTCGGGGGGAAGCTCATCAGGATAATATCCCTCTGTAGCTGCCTCTTCTTTTAGTTCACTCTCCTTATCCGGGCTCAACTCATCGTCTCCTGATTGCTCCGATGTATCAGAGCCACTAGAGGAGCCATACTTTAAATCTAAATTTTCAAGTTTCTGTATCGGGTCCAGAGTGGTGGAACTAGGCTTTAGTTTCTGGTTTCCCAGCTCCCCCAAATTCTTTATTTCATCGGGGGGTTCTTTTTCCTTATGAAGTAATTTCTGGTCTTTTAATTCTCCCATCCTTATGGGGTCCTTTTTCCTTGTATTACGGCGCGCGCCTAACCTCACACTGCGCTCGGTTTCTGACATCCTGTCCTGAACTTTCCTTATCACGCCTCGCCCTTTAGCTATCAGATCTTTACAAGCCTTGTCTTCTACAAAGTTCTTTAGGGTAGGCTGTGCCAAAGACTGGGAGGATCTCACAGACCGGTAAAAGCAATACGCAACCCCAAACAATAACGCTGTTAAGACAAGCACCAAGGCCTCAAGAAACCCTTTCCAGGGCGGGAAAAATCCCAAAACAAAGTCCAGTTCAGACATACCTCTCCGAGCAACCTGTCCGCAGTTCTGAATCCTGACGGTGCAAACGATGTTAATTCCCGGGTTTTCGGCACCACTTGTCCCGCGCCTATCTCTCGCCCGCGAGGAAAGACACGGCACACACTGAGGATCCTTCTGCAGTATAACTTTAATGTATCTTGGGGGAGAGCATTTAGCTTACGGAAAATGGAGAGGGGAGGAGAAAGTGAGAGAGCCGGCAGAGGGCCGGCAGAGAGGCAGGGGCCGCTGCGCAGGAACCAGCGGCGGCGGGCCCCCAGCGGGGAAAAGGAAAGCCAGAGAGAGCTAGGCTAGGCCCCGGCGTGGTCCGGGCCGGGCCATCTGCCACGTGGCCTAGAGCCCGCGCCCCAGGAGCCGGGCCGGCGTCCGTGCGCACGGCGGGGCGGAGAGAGAAAGAGGAAGAAAGAGAGCACGAGGTAGGAAGTACCCGGTTTTAAGTTGACCAAACGGCCCTTGCTTTAGACGAAACATCTTCCTATAGGTCGTAGTTCAGAATCCCATATGACGCCACGGAAGAGGCTGAGAAACCAGTCTCGCGAGATCACGTGAGCACGCATGCGTACTCTGACTCAGGCGGGTTGGCCAGCGCCAGATAATGGCGCCACCTAGAGGAGCTGGAGCCAGCGGCCTCCAACACTTTTTAGCAACATGCTTGGGTTTAGAGAAGAAAGTCATTTATTCCAACAGCAAAGCCAGTTTAATTTGTATTGAGTCTGGACCTCAATTTTCTAAAAGGTAAAGAGTTATAGATGTTAAACAGTGAGAATTTACCCTGTAGAGTACATTGGTACTACTGGTACTGGTAGAGCTGACATTTCTTTGCTTATAAACTTTCGGGATTGCTTTTCCTCCAGCTTTAGATGCCCAAGTATCTAATGTCTTTTTAACTTCTTGAAGATGGCCATTTCTATTTTTCTATAAAGACAAAAACAAAACCCTGCCCTGACCTTTGTTAAGGGCATATGTATAGATTCCCATTTATATTCTATATATCATCTTTGATAATTATTCCTTACTGGCTTTTTATGAGTAGTAACTGGATAGATCAGAGCAGAATCATCTCTAAAAGTGATGTTGATTCTCTGTTGACCATGCTTTACCTTTCTTAATTAAATGAGCACAATCCTTCCATTGATGAAATCAGGAAAGCATCAATTTCTCCAAGGCCTGACACTCTTGAACATCAAATGTTTCTAAGGATCCCATGGAATTAATAAATGTATCATTTCAATCATTAATGAATGATTCTACAAACTGAAGCTTCTCCATCATTTGATGTACTAGGTTTCTGGCTTTCTTTTCTTTGTTTTCCCCTTACATGTTTTTCTGTGTGTATTTGTATTTTCATGAGATTCCTCTGTGTGTTAATCAGTGTCTCTCTGTTTCTTGTGGTTTTTTTGTTGACACTTTTATCTCTCTGTTTTGTCATATTCCATCTTTTGCTTTCTCTTCCATTATTTTCTTATTATTTTTAGGTTCCTCTTGCTTTAATAATGAGGAATAGAGAAAGAAGTGAAGTGTAACTGGGTGGAAGAAGAGTTAGGGAAGTATGAAGGGAGAGAGCAAACAGTAATCAATTTATTGCTATAAATATGTTTAATAAGAATAGATATAAATCTAAAAATAAAGAAATAATGAAGGCCATGTCTTCATTGTGTAACTCTCCTGTCCACCTGAGTAGACTTTGAGTATCCTGTCTCTGTTTAAATTGCTTACATGGTAGCTTGAGCCTTGGACATCCAGAAATTTAAAGATGATGCATATGCAAAACGTACAATGCTAAGGTGCAGTGTAATAGATGAGGCTCTTACTGGATCCTAATTGGTTTTATAATAGATACTTAGATTCAGATATTGGGGTAAATGCTTAAAGATCAGAGAAGCAAAGAAACCAGCCACCAGAGAAAATTCTCACCATTACTGAATCCTCAGGCTAAAAGGGGTAGATCCTGTCTCCACAAATCCTCAGACAGAATGCCTCTGACTCCTCAGCTGAAAGGGAAGGAGAGGCTCCCACTCCTGTCTCCTCCTGCCTTATATTCCATTCTGTGTCCAGTCATATTACTTCCTGTTTCAACCTTCTTAGTGCTGGGATTAAAAGCTATGTGCTTCCCAAGTCCTGGAAGCAGAGGAATGGGATCCAAGTGCAGAAATTAAAGATATCTTCTACCACTGCCTGACTCTATTTTTTTTTGAACTGGATTAATCTCATGTAGCCAAGTCTGTCCCTGAACTCACAGATATCCAGATGGATCTCTGCCTCTTGAGTATTAAGATTAAAGATGTGTGTCACTACTGCCCAACCTCCATGAATAACTCTGTGTCTGGCTCTGCACTCTGATCTTCACACAAGTTTTATTTCTTAGGTTACAAACAATATATCACCACATTAGGCAAATTTGCTTTAGGTTTTATCTTTTTTCTTTTTCTTTCATTAAAGAGCTTCTTCATTGCTTATCTCTAAGTGTGCAGAATAATTTATAGTGGGAAAACACACTATGTCTATGTCAATGACATCAATAATATTGCTAAGTGTTTGTTGCCGTGAGTTAGGGTAAGAAAAACTGTATTTCGACTAGAATATTGGATTTACAGCTGCCCCACTGACTGGGACTCATGTTCAGCTCTAATTCTGGGATTCATAAATGAGAAAACTTATTAGTTACTCATTTCCTACCTTTTGTAAACTGATATAGAGACCTGTCTAGTCCGGAGGCTCCATATGGTGAGAATACTCACTGGAATCAGAAGTAAGAAGCTTGTTAAAATTTACCCAAGTAGGTATCCAAATAAATAGAATGGTCCCAAAATCACTTCTCAGGGAAGAAGTCCACTGTTAGAAGTTTGAGTAGAGGGCAGCAAGTCTTTCTGTGATCCACCAGGAAATTCTCATTGCTATCAGTAGTGCCTCTTTCAGGTGAATAAGTACTTCTTCAAAGAAATGCTGAGATGTGCGATGGGTGGGTTGACCAGGGCCAGTCATGTTGTCCAGATACTTCAGTGGGATGTTCTGTTAATAAGACTTCACACCACTGATGACACGTTGTACAAATTCTAGTTGATATTTAATGAAAACTCAGAGCCAGATATTGGGAAAAGCTGGAATATCAGAGAGAAGAACCTAAGCACAGTCATTCTCATCAAGCCAACTTCTCAGGCTGAAGAGGGTAAATGCTGTTTTCTAGAGAGCTCCACGTGGCTGATCCCTTCTACAGAACGTCTCAATGTCTGCCTACGGCTGCCTTTAATATCTTCTCAGCTCAGTTGTTTTACTTCTGGGTTCAACTCTGTATCATAACCCTAGAGTAAGAATTAAAGGAGTGAGCTACGACAGTTTGATTGTTAGGCTTTGAACTTAGAAATACAGAAAGACCTCTGTGTTCTGAGTTATGGGATTAAAGGTGTGGGTCACCACTCTCTAACCCTCATGGCTTGACTGTAGGTGATTCTATTCTCTGATATTCCAGGCTTATTTTATTAAACATAAAATATATCACTGAAATGGCATGCTTATTTTTTATGTCCTTTAATGACAGAATTTGTGGGGAGACTTGGCAGTATTTTTAAGATATAGGTTCTCTTATAGATAATAAGAGTTCACCTTAGGTCTCAGTATAACTTTTGTTCAAACTGAACACTAATTTTGGTCTTTTTTCATTGCCTTGTTCAATGATAAGAGGCTTTGGAATGGAAAAAGATAATCAATGAGTGTTGAAAAGACGTGGTATTAAATATTCCTTTTGCAGTGCAGTTTCTTGGTCTCAGGCTGCCAGGGGCCCAGACCCACAGACCTGCCGTGCCAGACCCCTTAGCTGCCCAGCTGCCTGTAGCTCAGGCCCCCAGAAATGACTCAGACACATATATTAACTTTATGCTGTTTGGCCTATGACTCAGGCACATTGCTAGCTAGCTCTTTCTTCTTAAATCAACCCATTTCTATTAATCTGTCTGTCACGTGGCCCATGGCTAACCTGTGCTCCTTACATGTTGCTCCTTTGCACTTCAGCTCTGTCTGCCTGACTCTGCTCTACTTCTCCTACCTATGCTTTGATTTCTCCTCCTAATTCTTCTATGGTGAACAATCTACAGAGAGAAGGTCCAAGATAGAATCTAACCACATATAAACAAATCCAACACAGTCTGTATGATACTCATCAGGCTGACATCTGATGACTCTGACATCTATTACTGTGCAAAGAATATTGTCACAGCACACATCTGAGATATGTCAGAAACACAGTAGGAGTAGAAAGTTGCTGTGGGGTTGAAAGAAAAGAGAAGGTTAACCTGAAGATTTTCTAACAACCTGTGTTTATGTATGAAGGATAGGAACAACAGACTAAAGATAAATTGTATTACATTAAGAATTTTCATACTAATGCTGTATCCAAGGTTCAGAGGATAGAAGTTTGCAGTTCATACACTTGAACCACATCTTACTTGAGGGATGTCAGTGTACACATGTGTCTACCATGAGTCATTATCTTAGATTATAAAGATTTGATCACATTTTACATCAATATGGAATCCTAGACTAAAAATGTGAGGTTGAATTTTAACCAAGTTGTTTTTCTCAAACAGGTTTACATTTATAAATTTTTAAAGCATAGGCTCTGATATTAAGCAGTGCCCACTGATGAGACAACAGTAGTCTATTCCACTCTAAATACCCTGCTATGTAATCACAGCATGTGACAGAGCAGTGAACACAGTAACTTAACACCTTTCCCTCCAGTCTTTGGGAGGCATGGGCTGATACACATCACAGTGACCCTCAGTGCTATTCTGGGTGCTGTTTAATATTAGTGTTGCTGATTCTTGCCATATTCATAGAGGAATATGCGGCAGATGTGTCTGTAACTTCCTTCAGAGGTAAGTTACAGAGCGGAGACTCCAAGTAAGTTCAGAAAAATCACTAACCAGATCTTCCTGCATTTGAAACCTCTGCTCACTGAGGAAACTGTCATGTATCAGTCTGTGAGAGAATAAGTGTGGAGATGTGAGCCAATACCCAGAAACTATATTCCCCATTGATTACAGCGGGAAATCTATTCCTAATGCTTAAATTCTTACTTAGGTGCTATTTAGAAGAGTAAAATGTAGCAGGTTACAAAAGGAACTTCTGAGGATTTGTGATGTATGAAAACAGGGCTGTGAAAAGAGAGTGAAGAATATTTCACAAAGTAAATGGGGATTAGCGAAAAAGCTAGAAATCAATATGTGATGTGTTCACTGAAAACTCCTGCTCACTTTCAAACTTATGGAATCAGATGAGCCCAATTATAATCCTAATATTACCTCAATTCAGTAGTACAAGATTATAGTATCTATTTGTTTTGTCATAGAGCCCAGAGTATTGAGAATGGATTACTTTGCAAAAATATTTTTATACATATGACTTAAGCATGAAGTTGTTCGCTTGAGATCTATGATAGCCACTAGCATCCCATGTGTTGAAGTATGAAATAAATCCTTATAGATAACACTCAGCCCCACAGATTCCAAATTGTCAATATGTATATAGTTTATATTAATTGTTATCAATGATTCTATAAAATTATTAATAGCTATTAAGTTATTATATTAAACACTCTTTGAAACAATATATTAAACAATTAAGCACCTGAGGGAAAGCTGGACTGGTCTATATAGAGGCAGTGGGTCTGGAGCAGACTGTAATTTATATTGACCTGGTCTTGAACTGGCCATGGCCAAGTCCCACATATGAGTCTTCAAGTCTCTAAGTCCATACCTCTAGTTCATGTTGATAATGCCTGATTCCCAATACAAACAGAAATCCACCCATCACCTTTTTTTTTTTAAGGGAAAATGTTCTGCAATAATGTAAACTGGCTGTTTACATGTCAAATGATAGTTCACAGGAAATCATATCAATTCTGACCAGTGGTGGAAGAGAAGACCTACATCAGTCACTTTCTAGATGCTTCTCTCCTGCCACATTAGATGCCTCTGATTTATAACCTCATGTACAAGCAAAATATACTTCAATATCCTGCATGTATGTTTTATGTATTTTGTAGCTATACTTAGATATTTAAACATATACACACATATATCCGTAATTCAGCTATTAGATTGCCTCATTTCTGTGAGCACATTCCAAGTCCATCCTTCTTTCGTGAAGATATTCATCTTTTGAAAATCTTAACTAACACAAGCCCTGTCCAGAACTAAGAGAACTCTGTACTTGGAAATGTAGACATGGAGAAATAAAGTTATTTAAGTACACACATCCTCCACCCATGAGGATTCCTGTCAAGCAGATCTTCTCTCTCTTTCTTCCTCTAAGTGCATGCGAATGGAGAGCTGGAAACAGATTGAATCTCAGTGTGTATGTGCTTCATTTATACTTCCTTCTTAATGCCAGTATCTTTTTCTGGAATGGTTAAACTTTCTGTAAGTATCACAGTGGATTTTCCTCTTTCCATTGACCTCTTATTGGCATGTTTCAGGAATTAACACGTTTACATATGGGGGCTGAATCTAGGCTTAAAACTCATTGATGTTCTCTACTTCAGGTTCTCTGTTCCAGGTTTAGTCTGAAGAAGGAAGATAAGACTGTTCTCTCCTGTTGTCACCTTACTACAGTGGGACCTGATGAAGCTGTACCCAAATGTCACTATGGAGGAGCCTAGCACTAGGAGGGTCATTGATGATAGTAGAAATATAGCTTAAGGTCATTCTCTTAAACATCCAGTCAGCATTTCCAGGCTAATAGCCATTTCCCCTGCAGGAGATCCCTGAGAGCAAAGAAGTTTCAGGATCTGTTAGTGGTCAGGGAAACTGTACAATTCAGTGTAAAGCGTGACAAACCATCTGCATGGTGCTCAGAGGTCAAAGGAGACAAAGTGGAGCCAGGATTCCCCATGTGAGGGATGAGTTGTGGTGGGTGCTGAGGAATTCTGCATTCTGTGAGTTTATTTCATGAGTTTATTAGCTAATCTGCAACTGCTGTGATTGACCTGTGATGTTTCCATGCTAAAGAATCCCAAAAATTCTTTGTTAAACCCTTTATAGGGCTGTAGTTCCTTGTTTTTATATTCAGCTTTTCCTTCTTTTTTAAAAGCATTTTTACAAATTACAAACAATAAATTCTGGTCTTTGATTCTGCTCCCAACTCCTTTGAGATCATTCTTATGTCCTCTTGTACCCAACTCCATATCCTGTCTTTCTCTGTGTAGGATAAAAAAAAAAGAAAAGATTTTTTTAAAAGTTTCAAAAGCAAATGAAGATAAAACCATAAATATTCTCAAGCCATAATACAAAAATCCTAAATTCCCTGCAGATGAATTTTTTTTGCATAAGACAAAATATCATGTCTTCTTGATAAAATAATCTATTGAATGATACATAATTTATAACCATAATTTGTTTATTGTGATGTTCCTGCAATAATAGTCTGTGGTAAAATATTAATGAAGTATATTTACTTTTGGTGATGTGGGTGAGTTTCTAAGTATGTAATCTGTTAGAAAGGCAATTATTAAGTGCATGCATCTGAAAGGTTTAACATTTCTCATCAGTATCATCATCATGATCATCACCATCATGTTGTATTAAGGTAGTTGTACATGCAGCCAGAGTTGTCATGGTAGTGATGAGGATAACAATGCTCCAAATTAAAACAACAGTAGGTAATTTAGACCTACTAAGAACATTAGTGATTTCTTTTATAGCATATGTTAAATAGGCATCTCAGCAAAATGTTCCAGGTTAGAAAATTAATGTTTCAGCCTTTCTGTTAATAATAAACAAATAAGAGTTAATATAATTATCTGATAACTTTCTGCTAACATTGGGGTGTTAGCGTTGGGGCCCCAAAAATGCTGGAATGTTGATCAAATCCAGAAAGAGCAGACTGCTTCATTTGTTGTCTAGGCTCTGTAGGATCCTCAGATGATAGAGATGTGCAGTCTGTGGGACTGGACCAGGACATCGATTCAGAGAATACAGCTAGGGATGGTGCTGACTTTCTGAATTGTCTGTAGTTGGTTTGAACAATAAATAACAAAGAGAGGGAAGATATTTGAAATAATTTTTCATATGCCTTTAATTTTTCCTCATAATTTAAGCTTTTATATTTCAGACCTTACATAAACTTTATACCTTAAATTACTTTCTCAGACCTATAAATCACTTACTCAAACCTTCACAGGTTACTTAATCTTTCATATTATTAAACCTTGACATAAATTAATAACTTTAGACCTATCTTAGCCTTTCTATCTTGTATCGGCAATTTTCCTTGACTTATTCTGAGTGAAATATAAACCCAAGGGAAGTAACTAAAGGAAACCTAGGGAACACTTAGATTACTCTACCTTTATTATCCAGCCTTCAATGACCAAGGGACTGGGGCATCACAAGGGAATTCCTATGTCTGGTAACAATTATGAGGCTGTCTTTTCTTGGACAATCCCTAGAAGATGCCTATGTCCTGGACAGTCTCTGAGAAGAGCTGACTCTCATCTGTCAAGCTGATAACGATCCTTTTGATACCTCTATTCCTGATATGCCAGGTTTCTCTGCCAGGAGGGCAGCCTCCCTCCCTCCCTCCCTCCCTCCCTCTCTCTCTCTCTCTCTCTCTCTCTCTCTCTCTCTCTCTCTCTCTCTCTCTTTCTTTCTTTTCTTTCTTTCCAGACTCAGATATTAATGTCTGGATGACACTGCACCCCATGACATTAAATCCTTCTTTGGTAGCAGGCTTTATACACCATCTAAAGGAATGTCTGGTTTCTCTTCTACTCAGTACATATGTTGATCCTGTTACCCACACCACCATCATATAACATGCTCTCTCCACGTGAATCACATAGTAATGTCATCATATTCAATTGAGTGAGGTGCTTGACAATGTCTGAAGGATGCATTGATGTTTGAGGTTTGTGTAACATCTATTTCCTCTCCAGTGCTTTTCTCCACATGTGTCACTGTGATGAGCAGGGAGAGCCAGTCATGCTTACAGCATTGATTGCAATTATATGAGAAATAAACTTTCAAATTGAGGATATCTGGGGTTTGTAACTTTGAAATCTATAAAACTTTTCAGTGTGATTATGTGAATGGAGAAGATATGCTATTCTGAATTTAAAATAAAATATTCTAAATTTAGCCCTCATTATCAGGGTGTATAGTATCTACACTTATTAAAAAGACTTCATTCAATCTATGAATTTTAATTTTTGTACCAAATAGTCCATATTTTTCTCTTAAATTATTAGCCTTGGAAACAGAAGCACTTCTGAAAAATTTAGAAAAAAAATATCTGCATTCTCTGCAGCTCACATCACAGACTTAAGACGAATCATCACACTTTTATGCCTCTTTGGACAAAACATCTAAAATACAATCACAGTTTCTTGTTAGAAACAATTTTCTTTCTCAGAGGAGGCTGGTGCCTGCCTTTCCTAGGAATGAACAGGCCTTGCATCTGTGGTCCCTTGCACATTCATCCAAACCTGGAAACTTTGACCCAATATGATACATTCCAGGATGTTTTTGTGGAACCTTTCTACTGTCTGTCTTTCAGGAGGATATATATATATATATATATATATATATATATATATATATATATATATATATTCCCTTAGAGAACGTCATATATATTCTTATTTCAGAATACACAAGTTGGTCATAGATGAAAAATAATTGTGACATTTAAACGCCAAGAAAAGAACTATGAGTCAGAGCATATCTTCTTGCTCCCCCTACCATAAAAATTCAGTGTCTCAGCTGGCAAGGAGCATTGTGTGTTAGTTTTCTTTAAATGGTGTTACTCACAAGTTTGTGGTAAGAGCACATTCATGCTTCTAGAAACATTTTGATAGGCTTATCTTTTTAAACATTGAAATAAGAAGATGTTTTATTCATATAAATGAACTGCTCATTTTAAGGTCACTTTTTAAAAGAAATCTGCAGTTTATTCAAGCCTCTTTCCATATTTTCAATTATGTTCACATCACAAACTCAGTATGAAAGGCCTCCAAATTTAGGCAAATCATTTTTTCCCTAAGTTCTAAAACATCAGTAGTGACAAGAAAAAGATTATATTGTGCCATAACATCACTGAACCTATGAATGCAATCCTTAGAACCTGTATGTTAAGACTTCCAGCATCCTCTGCCCTTCCGATCCTCCTCCAGGATGATGGCCATCTCAGAGATTTGAGCTAACTAATCACGGTTTTCCTACAAATTATGTCTTCTACTGCTGTTTAGAAATTTGTCAGAAATAAAAGGCAGTATAAAGATGAAACTACTAATGCTGAATACATAGAAATCTCAAATATGAGAGCCAGGAAAGTGACAGATTCGTAGTCAATGAAACATCACTTTCTTCTGTGCCGTTGTAGACTGAATAACTGCAGACTGCAAACAGCACATATTCTTCCTTGTTGCACTCAGACAATAGTCATCAGATGTGCTGTATACTGAGGACCTAGGTCTTACTATGAGAGCTGCCCTCTATGGGGAGTCGAGATGAACTCCCCTGAGGCTCCTGTGTCCTCCATAACAGACAGTTCTTCCTGAGCCCTAAAATTTAAATCCACCCTTAGAGTAATCATCTGGGGGAGGGAATGCAAATCTCTCCTGGCTCCACCCAACCTTAGGTTGAAAAGCCAAGGCTGAGTCTGGGTACTCACTGGTGCACAGCCATGGAAAGTCTCATTTCCTATTTCCTGCTCCTGAATTTCCCGACATGTGAGTGCCTAGGCTCCATAAGGGCAAATTTTCGCATTATCCCCTATTCCAATCTTACCCTCTGCTTTTGTCTCCACAGATGTCCTGTCCCAGATTACCCTGAAGGAGTCTGGCCCTGAGTTGTTGCAGCCCTCCCAGACCCTCAGTCTGACCTGCTCTTTTTCTGGGTTTTCACTGAGCACTTCTGGTATAGGTGTGGGCTGGATCCGTCAGTCTTCAGGAAAGGGTTTGGAGTGGCTGTCACATATTTGGTGGGATGATGATAAGAGGTACAAGCCATCTCTGAAGAGCCGGCTGACAATCTCCAAGGATACCTCCAATAACCAAGTAGTCCTCAAGATGACCAATGTGGACTCTGCAGATACTGCCACATACTACTGTGCTCGGAGAGCACATTGATTTCCTCTCCATGGACAGCTGTACAGTATTTGAAGCTATTTCTCAGCTCTTATTCTCCAATTCGGAGGGTTGGGAGTTGGCACACATTTCCTGCTAGCCTCGGGGGTTTCCTCTTCACTCTGAGTTTCAGGGTCCTGGCTTCCTGAATTCATAAAAATGAGGTACTTTTAAAGTATTGTACGGAACTGAGAAGCTGTCCTTATCTATCTATCTATCTATCTATCTATCTATCTATCTGTCTGTCTGTCTGTCTGTCTGTCTGTCTGTCTGTTTGTCTATATATCTATCTTTTTTTAACCAAATTGAGTTAGGGTGGTGGTTCCACTCTGTCTTTTCTTCAAATACCCAAAACAACAGAGTACACATTCTGTAATTACACCTCCAAAAGTTTGGAGTTTCTAAATAAGCATTCATAACTTAAGCCACTGCCCAAAGTGACCAAAGAAATCCACAAAATATCTCAGGCTATTGCCAAGGCTTTTGGTTATTCTCCACAGCCTGATGATAACATCCTGTTGCTGAAGACAACTATTACATATCTCATTGAACACGGAGAATCTGATCTAGAGGACTCACCCCTACTGCCTACTGTTTGTTTTAGTAGAAGGGACTCAGATGCTCTCAGAAGAGAATGAGCCTGACAAAAAACTGCCACCTCCTGTCTTGACTTCTGACTACATCAACAAATACATCTACACCCTGATAGGCAATATATATTTAGGGGTTAACATGAGAGTGTACAAGCTGCAAATGTGCATTAACTTGGACAAACAAGCAGATATAATCTATCTATCTATCTATCTATCTATCTATCATCTATCTATCTATCTATCTATCTATATAACTACCTACCTATCTATCTTTCTACCTACCTATCGATCATGTATCTCCTATATCATGTATCATCTATCTATATACCAATGTTTATCCATCTATCTACCTACCTATGTTTATCTATCTATCTATCTATCTATCTATCTATCTATCTATCTATCTATCTATCTATCTATCTATATCTATATATCTACCTCCCTATCTATCATCTATCATCTTTCTATCTATATGTATATCTGGTTCCACTTACTCCTTTGAGCTTGTTGTCAATCATGCAGTTTCACAACTGTTATTCACTAAACTTATAGCGGGTACATTCAGGTCTATAAAAGCAAGAGCCATGGTGTTCCATGAATAAAAGTATGGTGAGCTTGGAAAAGAAAAATCCAGAGAGTGACAATGGAGATATGCCTGAGAACACAGCCTGTATTTCTACCCAGAAAGAACCATAAAAAGGGGATGAAAATTCCCTTTTAAGTCTTTATATCCATATCTATTGTACATGTATGATAAAAATGTTGACTTAATCAACAGAGTGAACCACATTCTAAATTTCGCTCAATTCTCATCACTTTCTCAGTGTGAAAATATTTTCTGTAGGTGGAGAAAAGTCTTCATGTAAATATTTGTTTATAATCTATCTGTAATCATGTACAGCCGCAGGATTTGGGTAATTGCATCATGAAGCAATAGCATATTGTGGCTCTCAAATATTCTCTCTCTGTTAACTGACTTCATCACCTGTGGTCATTGCTAAAGCTAGAACTCATACCCCCAGAGAAAGCAATGATTCAGAGTCAACATGTGAAGCACAGCTCATCATTCATCCTTAAAATATGTACTTAGAAATGCCATGTACATTACAAAGAAGACAAATAAGGTTTTATAATTATAGTGAGAGATCCATGTGTGTGAGAACTTAAACAATCAGTTCTCAGAACCAGTAGGGGGCACTGTGGATCCATCAAGTCTCTCAGAAGCAGGTAAGGATGTTGTGCATTGAGAAGATTTCAACTGCCTCATCTCATTGTCAGTCTCATTACATTCAGAGACCATGGTGTAGTTGACATGTGAGATATTCCTGCTACAACACACTGGAGAGAATATTTGTTAAATAAAATCCATGGTGATGTTACTAAGGTCCAGATTGTATTCTTGTTGCTTATGTAAATGATACTAGTCCATGAAAGATTTAATAAAGACTAAGAGCATTTGAGATCCATGGCACTGAGCAACATTTTGGGAAAAGTTGTTTTAGAAGTTGTCAGCTAAGATCAGAGGTGTGCATATTTCTGTTGAACAATGAAGTAAAATAGACATCAGACTCCAAAGCTCTGTGCAAGTATCTGATAGGGTCAGCATGGTCAATGCAACTTCAAAACATCACAAATAGGGTTGACACTAATGAGATTCATCTGACTTTTGAAACATTAAAGTGTGGTTCATTTTATTGAACACAGATGTGCTGACCAGAATTTTACCGGGATGGTGGGACATTGTCTGCACAGGTGCCAGGATAAAACGTGGAATACATTTCATCAGACAAATTTCTACTTAAACCTCACCATCCAACTGATGAACACAGAAGAACCTTACATGCTCTGTCTCAAAAAGAAGTAGATCTTCATCTAAGGAATATTATTCCTCATGATGGTACAAATTACAGACTTTGTGCTTTTAAATTCGAGGCTATTCACAGAAGGACCTGAACCATATGTGAGCCTCTTTGGCTACAATCCCAGAGCACACAGGATCTCACTGTACACTGAAGTCATATCATCCTCTACCTGGTGGTGCAGCTATAGATAAATGTATTGCTAGGATCAGGGCTGATGTGGAGTCAGATACTGAAGTAATAATGGCATCTTTTCTGCAAGTTGTGTTCATTCCAGTGTTTAGATAAAAGTGTCTGGAGTTGGATAAAAGTTCTTGAGATTCAATAAAAATGTTGTAGAAAACTTTGCTTCAGATCTCATTTCCATTTTGAATTTTGTGAGGCAGAACATAACTTGAGCCAGAAAGGACAGGATGGGTTCTCCCAAGAACTGGCCAACAATCTACAGAGAGAAGATCCAAGACAGAACATAACAACATATAAACACTATATCCAACACAGTCTCTATGGCTCTTATCAGGCTGACATCTGAAGATTCTGCCATCTATTACTGTGCAAAGAACAATGTCACAGCACACATCAGAAACACAGAAGGAGTAGAAAATTTCTGTGGCATTGAGAGAAAGGATAAAATTGCCCTTAAAACTTCCTAAAATTTGTAATTATGAAGGAAAGAAACAAGATATTAAAGATAAATTCTATCACATAAAGAATTTTCATACTAATGCTGTATTCAAGATACAGAAGATAGAAGTTTTAAATTATACACTTGAACCACTTCTCACTTTGGTGATATCAATGTGAGCATGTGTCTCCCGTGGTCAATATTTTGGATTAGATATGTTTGATCACATTTTACATCAATATCAAATTCTATATTAAAAGCATTGAGGTTGAATATAAACAAAATTTATTTATTAAACTAGTTTACATTTATAAATTTTAGAGCATGGGCTCTGATATTGAGCCCTGCCCACAGATGAGACAATCCTAGTCTATTCCACTCTAAATACCCTGCTCCATAATCATGGCATGTGTCAGAACAGTAAACGCAGTGACATAATACCTTCCTCTCCAGTCTTTGGGAGGCATGAACTGACACACATCACAGTGACCCTTGGTGCTTTTCTGGGTCCTGATTAGTAATTAGTGTACCTGATTCTTGCCATTTTCCCAGAGGAAACTGTGGCAGATGTGTCTGTAACTTCCTTCAGAAGTAAGTTATTGAGTGTACCCTCCAGGAAAATTCAGAAATAACTTTAAATTGATCTTCCTGCACTTTGTAACTCTGCCTACTGAGAAATCTGTTATATATCAATCTATGACAGAGTGAGAGTGGAGATGTGTGCCAATAATCAGAAAATACATTTCACAATAGATAACCTCAGAAAATCTATTCATAATGCTTAGATCCATACTTAAGTACTATTTAGAAGAGTAAAATATAGCACAGTTATGAAGGGAACTTCTGGGGTTTTGTGATGAATGAAAACAGGGCTGTGAGTGGAGAAGGAAGAATAATCCACAAAGTAAATGGAGATTAGGAAAAAAGCTAGAAATCTATGTGTGATGTATTCACTGAAAACTCCTGCTCACTTTCACATTTATGGAATCAGATCTGCACACATTATAATCCTAATATTACCTCAATTCAGTAGAATAAGATTATAGTATCTATTTATATTGTCACAGAGCCTTAGAATTTTGTAAACTGAGATTTTCTACATACCATGTAAGCATTCAGTCCTTTCTGTTGAACTCATTAACATCCCATTTACTTAAGTATAAAGTAAATCCTTATAGATATTACTCAGCCCAACAGAGACTCCAAAATGAAATTTTATTTTTTCCTATTCCTATCCCTTTAATTTCTTCTCTTACATTCTTACTTCTTTCCAGTGTTTACAGCACAATATTTCTTCTTTTTTTATTTAATTTTTTTCATTTCTACCTGTGCTCCCCCTACCTTCCCTCTTTCCAGTCCCTCCCAATCCTAGCTCAGCCTCCCCCATCTCATGCTCCCCTCTATTCCCCAGGGAGGGCAAGGAGTCCCCAGATGGGTCACCTCAGCCTGGCATATCCTGTGGATTTAGGTCTGAATCCCTCATATGAGTATTAAGGCTGGTTTACACGTTCCTGTGTGCGAAATGGGTCCTGAGCCGTACATGACTAAAATTTTTTTATGATTAAAACAATTATGGTTAACAAAAATATTTTCACATATGTGTATAATTTTTATTTATGCATCTATTGTACGTATACATTTTGCATATTTTGTTGTTAACCTCCACACTTCATTTTCTCTCCCTTCTTATTTTTACATTATTGTAATAGAACATTTAACTTATCAGTTATTATATATTTACATACATAGTTGTATATACCTATGGAATATGTAAGAACCACTAATGAGAGAGTCATATAATGTCTGTCAGAAACAGTTTTAATTAATATAGATATCTGCAGTTACATCCATTTTCATAAGAGAGTTGTAAGTTTCTTATTTCTTTCAGATGAAAAGCTTCTCTTGTGCTGTGTATATACCTATGACTTCTTGATGCAATCTTGTTGACAGACATGTCATTTATTTCCATATGTTAGTTATAAAATAGTGCTGCAATACCCCTTGATGAGCAAATATTTCTAAAGCAAGTATTTATTTACTTTACTCATTTTTTGTCACTGGTTAGTATAAAATCTGCCATAAATGAAAATATTGTATGTATCTGAAAGAAGGCTGTAAATTTTCATAACTTAGCAGCTTTTGAAATCTTCAGTTACCATAATTCAATTACCACCATAATCACCACCTGTTAATGAGTCTAACATTCTCATCACAAAGTGGAGCAGCTGCCTCAGGACTGAAATCTCTGGAGAGCTTAGCCCCTGATGTTACACCCTCAGGGTCTGCACAGGCTTATGGAAGAGGTATGGGCACATTTCTTCAGAGGGGATTAGGACTTGGATCTCAGTATCCTGCTGCCTTACCCAGGTATCCTCTGTCTCCTTCTACAGCTGAACTAGATCCTTATCTAAGAAGTTCCCTGCCTCATTAATATGCAAATTTCATGAGTCTACTGAGGTAAATACAGGGAAGCCTCCACCCAACAACAACATTTGGTCAGGGATTTCCCCTTAGTCACTGAGCACAGAGGTCTTCATCATGGGATGGGGTTGGATCATTCTCTCCCTTCTGTCAGTCACTACAGGTAAAGTGCTTACCTGTCTGAAACCTGAGAGGGCGCAGGGACTAAGGTGACAATGGAATTAAATTTGTCATGGTCTCTGTCTCTCTGCAGGTGTCCACTCCCAGGTCAAGCTAGAGCAGTCTGGGCCTGAGCTGGTGAGGCCTGGGGCCTCCTCTGTGAAGTTGTCCTGCAAGGCTTCTGGCTACACCTTCACTAGCTACAATATTCACTGGGTGAAGCAGAGACATGGGCAGAGCCTGGAGTGGATTGGAGCTGTTGATCCTCAAAGTGGTAATACTGCTTATGCTCAGAAGTTCCAGAACAAGGCCAAACTGACTGCAGATAAAACCTCCAGCACAGCCTACATGGAGCTCAGCAGCCTGACATCTGAGGACTCTGCAGTCTATTACTGTGCAAGAGACACAGTGTTGCAACCACATCCTGAGTGTGTCAGAAACCCTGGGGGAGCAGGAAGGTGCCCTGGGATTGAGATGACAGAGAAGATTTGCCTGGTGAGTTACTCAGAAAAAAATCATTATGAGTGTCTTTTTTTCTGATTTGTCCTCACAAACTTATAGTGATTTTTCAGCTTTGCAAAAAGATATCTAAGAATTAAATTTAATCTAAGTAAGATGCTCCTGGAGTATACCAATCATCGTTAGTCTAATCACCAGAGACCATCTCCATTGACATGTTTCTTCACTAATAAAACAATTAGAACAGGCAGAGGAACACCTAAAACTAAGGTCCACTTGAGGGGTTGTACAGATTCCTGGTATAGTAGAAGCTTTTTAATATATGAGCACATATGAAAGAAATTTAGATAAAATTACCTAATAATGGGGAAACAAAGTCCCAACAAGACAGCTCTCTATTCCAAACAAACCCTCTTGTTCTTTGTGTTATATCTAATTTGTTGTCCAGTGAGCTCCCATGAAAACTCCCAAACTACTCATGCTATTGTTAAGGCTACTGGTTGCTTTCCATCTGCTGATGGCAAGGACATCTCAGAAAATCACATCTTCAAAACTCATTGAATGTGGAGAAAATGAGCTGGAGTCTTTCTAGAGCTTTTACTTTTCTGAATAGTGCTCACAATACTGGAGTATACACTGTATGCTACCAACAGAGAAAAATAAACACCAAAATGTGTAGGCGGAGTTTTACTTACAAGGCACCAGTCCAAAATTAATATTTATTAGAATATAAATCAATACTCATGATACAAGTAGTAGCTTATTGTGGCACCTAAACAGGGACTGGAGTATCCAAGCGATGGATGACCAATGGACGGAAAATGGATGGACGATGGATTCTGATCCAGTCTCTCCAACAGCCAGGAACCAGGAAGAGACCTTCCTGTGTTCTAGCAGCCCAGTCTAATGGGGTTGGCCACACCCCCTCTAGGTTGGCCACACACCCTCCAGGAGCTCAGGACCCTTGATAAACGTCTTAGGACCTTATCAGCTGACACCTGAATCCCACTACATCTCCCCCTTTTGTCTAACTAAGAAGGTTCTAAACTAAGACTATGTAAAATAGGAATTGTTATGAGGTACTAACCTTAAATACCTATTCTTCAACCCCTTCAAGACCTGAGAAGGAAGATGTATCACTTGAAAGTCAGAAGTACATGGAAGTTGTGACTTCCAAAATTTGGGAGAGGACAGCAACACAGCTACCTCGATAATCACCTCTGGTTTTGTGTGCTGTTGGAGCATCTATCATATTGGCTATAGGCCTATGGTATCTGACAGATCTTTCACAAGCAGAGCAATTTTGGAGGGACTGTCTTATCCTGTCCAGGCAAGTTTGGTCATTCTCCATCCATCAACTTGTTCGTCCAGCTTGACACCATGTGTGTACTGTCAGCAATCAAGGTAAGGACGGTTCCTTACTCAACCAGCCATTCTCTGCCAAAAGGACAAACTCCAATGGAGTATCCTCGATGCTCAACACCATCTCATGAAGGGAGCAGTGACACCAGGAGTCGTCGTGTCTCTCGTGGACGAATTTCAAATGTTAAAAGCCTTTTGCCAAGGTTCACTGCCTACCCATAATCATTCAATTTCTTCATTAGTCAAAGGCACTGAGCTGAAAACCTGTGCCTGTGAACTGAGGTGAAAACCCACACCTGCGCACTGGACCAGATGGCTGGAAACCTTGCCTGGCTAGAGAGAGGGAGCTTTAAGCCCAAGTGAACAGTCTGTATGTCCCCTGCCCTCTTACAGTTTTCAAAACACAAAGGGACCCCGTATACCCAAGGATACAGGTATATTGACATTGACATATGTTACTACATGTCTAGAGGATTAACATGGGTATTTTATGACAAACATAGGAGACTATAATCTATAATTCTTTTCAGCCTAGATAAGTTAAATCTAAGGCTTTTATTATAAAGGCAGACAATATATAAACATACATATAGTTTAGCAACAAAGACTTAGAGTATGACAAACATATAAACATCCTAAACAGAAGTAGAAATTGTATAGTGAAAACCACAATATGTTTAATATTAATTAATGTACAAAATATTTTAAACAGAGATAGATACGTACACACAGTATGACAAATATAGATTTGGATTTGTATCAATATACAAATTATCTTAAATAGATGTGAAATTAATTTCACATTTGTATTAATATATAAGAACTCATAGCAGTACAAATTGTCTCTGGCTAATAATTGGCTAAATTTGTTTTCAGGTAGATACAATAATCTACCCATATCTGTCCTACTTAAATTTGTTTTCAGGTAGGTACAATAATCTACCCATATCTGTGAAACTTAAGTATAACGGCACAGTAGGCAAATGCAAAAGATTACCTATACAGGTTCCTGTTCTGTCTGTAGAATGCCAAAAGCCATCCCCAGCAGTCACTCAGATTGAAATAAATTCAAGATTAATTTTAATAAGAAAAACTTAATGTTCTAAAGAAGGCTATTCTTTTATGACAACTCAGAGTCAAAATACTAACATCAGTGTAACATAGTAACTATTATAGATTTTTATGTTACTCTTCTGTCCTTTTATCGACCAGAGATATTCTCAGGTCATATACAACTACACCTACAAAGTATTTAGACTAGTTCACAGCTTTACATCAATATATATTAATATTTATAATCAATTATAAATGTAGATTATTGATTACTAATTATCAATATAGATTATGATATAAATAGTGATTAAATAACAATATAGATGATTGATTTTTAATAATTTCAGAATCAATACAATATTATTTGTCCTTATTCCAGTAATCTTCAGACTTTTAATCATTCACACTCCTTGCTGCTCTAAGAGAGATTACATGCCTTAAAAAAAGAAAAGTCGCTGCCATCCATGAGGATGTACAGCAGATGGCAACTGATGGTTCAGGTGTTGACCCACCAGACCAACAAGTTTCTGATGGTGGAATTTCACCAAGCAAGACTTATGGGACCACAGACTCAGGGCTGGTTTCTTTTGTCTGTAGTTTTTCTCATGTGGTACTAAATTTCCTCTTCTAAAAATCTATGGGTATCCCTCAGTGCCTTGTATGTTTATTTATTTTGGGCACACATATAGCTGTGGATGATAAGAATGAAGATTTCTGCTTGGACTGTAATAATTTTACTGAATAAAAATAGTACTAGAATATTTTTCATAAACTCATACTAACATAGGGAAATGGCATTATTTTCAGCTACAATGACACTATTTTCAGCTACAAAGACAACTTTTGAAATATTTAGCTGGCTTTAGAGCTTATAGAAAATCCAAAATAGACTAGTTGCCTCTGAAGATGAATTTTTTAAGAACAAGTTTCCAGGTTTCTGTTTCTGAACAACTGTCAAGCTGATAACTTTAAGACATAACCTTACACATTAATTAACTTTCTGCACATACTTCTATCTAAAGGTTCAGGCAACTGTTATTGTTTAAGTTTTGAATTCAATGTCATGTTCCCTGATGTCTCTCAGATTACACGCATACCCAAGCATTACTCACTGGCCAGTCCGTGTGACATTCCCAGCCTGAGAAAAACTGTGTGATTAGAAAGGCTCTGTTTCTTCTTGTTTGCTCAAGAAGTACTGACTTCTTTTTGTATGCAACCTTGTGAAATGGCAAATATTAATTGTATGTATCTGAAAGAATGCTGTAAATTCTCAAAACGTAGCAGGTACTGAGTTTCCTATGCCCACCACCATCATCAAAGCCACCACCTGTAAATCGATCTGATAATCTTGTAACAACATGTAGTCTTTTTCTCAGGTCAGAAATTTATTTAGTTTAGGTCCTGATGTTGCATCCACAGCATCTGCACAGAGCTCAGGAAAGGGTATGGAAGTCATTTCCTCAGACAGGATTAGGACTTGAAACTAATTATCCTGTTGCCTGAGCCAAATGTCCTCTACCATCTTCTGCAGCTCAGCTAGATTCTTATCTAAGAAGTTCCCTACTCGTGAATATGCAAATTACCAGAGAATATGATGATAAATACAGAGATGTCTACACCACACAACAACATATTTTTTGGGGTCCTCTTCACAATCACTGAGCATACAGGTCCTCACTATGAAACAGAACTGGATTGTTTGGTTCCTCATATCAGTAACTACAAGTAAGGAGCTTGCCACTTCCAAACATGAAGAGGAGACAGGTGCTAAGGTGACAATGACACATGCTCTGACTTTTCTCCACAGGTGTCCACTCCCAGGTTAAGTTGCAGCAGACTGGGGCTGAGCTAGGAAGACCTGAGTCTTAGTTGAAGATGTCCTGCAAAGCTTCAGGTTACACTTTCACTACTATGGAATACAGTAGGTGAAGCCGAGGACTAGACAGAGCCTCGAGTGGATTGGAGCTA
Organism: Phyllotis vaccarum; assembly: GCA_033318265.1. Lineage (NCBI taxonomy): Eukaryota > Metazoa > Chordata > Mammalia > Rodentia > Cricetidae > Phyllotis > Phyllotis vaccarum. The sequence continues at coordinate 82,515,879 of JARWLC010000016.1, forward strand.
TTGGTACTCAAAATGGTAATACTGCTTCTGCTCAGAAGTTCCAGAACTGACAACAGAAAAATCCTCCAGCACAGTCTACATGGAACTCAGCAGCCTGACATCTGAGGACTCTGCGGTCTATTACTGTGCAAGAGACACAGTGTTGCAACCACATCCTGAGTGTGTCAGAAACCCTGGGGGAGCAGGAAGCTGCCCTGGGATTGAGATGACAGAGATTTACCTGGAGAATTACTCAGAAATAATCATTCTGAATGTCCTTTGTTCTGTCACATTGCGCAATCAAATTTTCAAAATTATAAATTTCAATAAATTAGGAAGCTCTAGTGTAAATCAAGACTTGACAATCTCTTCACCAATAACTACCCCTGTTAATATTTTCTTCCTTAATAAAGCAATAAAAATCGAAAACTCTGACTATGCATTTTGATAAAAATATCTGTGTATTCTGAGACCCTGGAATCGTATTTGGGAAGCTTTTAGTAAACTAAAATATGAACGTGACCAATACAGTCCTAATAGTAACATCTGAGCATACAAAAATACTTTCATAGTCCCAAATGTTACATGACATCAGGTGCATAGTTTTGTCTCACTTTCTGGTCCAGCAGAAGTTTTATTCTCTTAGAATGTGAGATATATATCAAAATTATTAATTACCTCATACAAAAATCATTAATCAAATCAATATATGCACATGTTAGTTGAGGTAGGCATTGAGATCATACATTAGTTCCTGGTCCCATCTGTGCTTCCTTCCAAGTCTCAGGAAACTGTCCCACACTCTCAAGCATCTATAGAACATGGACCAATACTGATAGAGCATTAACTCACAGTTCATTAGATACCTGGTGGTATCTTAGAAACAGGGCACTGGCTGTACACCATGCAAGGTTTTTTGACCCCAAAGCTATGCCTTTAGGTCTCCCTAAATCATGTCTGAATCTCAATACGTTTGTTCTGCAGTGTGTTTGGTTTTGTCTCCGTGGAGTACTTGTAGACCATTTATAAGTTTTCTAACTATTACCTCGTTTTATCGCCAGTGGTCCTTGCTAAATCTTGGTCTAAGAACATCTATTAAAAAAAGACTGGATTAAATGGAGATCTGAGAAGATCTGAGGCTTAGTTCACCATTCAATCTCAAAATGTCTTCTAATCATCACCATAGACAATGAAGACCTCTGAAGACACACTTGTAGTAGTGGATTCACTGAACCAGCAGGTGGCACTATAAACCCACCAATCTCTAATACCTTAATAGTAGAATCTGATAACAAATGTGTGGATTTCATATCCAACAGTATTAAATGTAGACTGTAATGCAGTTAAAATTTGAGATCTCTATGTTACAAGATTTGAGAGCGTCTTAGTTTAACAAAGTCAATGCATGAGGTCAAATTGGAATGTATGAGCTCAAACTGGAATCCTATTACCTCTGGATAGGAAAGTAGAGCATGAACCATCCATTACTACAGGTTAAGGTCATTTGGGTCTCAGGACTAGGGAAAATATTTTGTGGAAAATTGTACCCAGAATATCCAGATGATTCCATAAGGGCATCTATAGTTCTGCTGATCACGGTTATGAAATGGACAATGACAATCTCAAATGGCCCTGGCTAGTGTCTGATGGAGGAAGAAAGGTCACTTCTCAGTATCAAGTGTTATGGTCAATTCTGAAGAGGATCAGATGGTCTATGAGCCATCGAAGTGTGAATTATATTAATAAACCTGGTATGATGCATGGCTCTCAGAGGCATAGAGGAATTCTGGCTGCACAGTGTCAGGATGGAACTAGGAATGTATTTCTGCACACAGGTTTAGGACTTGGAACTCAACGCCCAGTAACTAACACAGAAAACCTTTACCTGTTCTGACTCAAACAGTATCCTGTTTTGATCTAAGAAGTACTTATCCTCATTAATTGGTAATTATAGGAATACTGTTTATATATACACCAATATACACATATGTCACTGCATCACAATAATACTCTCTTGTTCACTGTCCCTGAGCTCACCAGTTCTCCATGGAATTAGATCATCATCTACCTGGTGGCAGCAACTACAGGTAAGTGAATTTCTAGACCCAGGCTTATGCCAGATACTGAAGTGACAATAGCACCCTTTTCACAATTAGTGTCCACTACTGAGCTTAGCTACAGCAGTCTAGAGCTCAACTGAGGAGGTCCTGAGGTACAGTAAAGGGTTATGGAAAGGATTTTGACTCAGATATCTTCCCCATTGGGTGAAGCAGAAGCCTGGATATGGACTTCCGTGGAATGAATGGGTACTTACAACCTTTAACAGAACAAAAACTATGAACAGAAGTGTGAGGACAGATCCACACTAGAAATAGAAGCAGTGTCCAACATGTCTTACACAGGGCTCAGCAGCTTATCCTCAGAGGACTCTGACATCTACTACTATGAAAGACTGAGTGTCACAGTACACATCTGAGGTGTGTCAGAAACTCTAAAGGAACAGGAATCTGCCTTGAGGTTGAGAGGATAGGAAAAAGTAACCTGAAGACTTGCTCAAACTTTGTGTTTCAAGTATTGAGGGGAAAAACCGCTGAACTATGATTTAGTTATCATTGTGTAAGAAAATGATCTAGTCATGCTACATACCACATTCAGAAAGTAGAAAGATTTTAATTAATAAAGTTGATTCACATCATTCCCTGTTGATGTTAATGTGGACACAATTGTCAACCAAACTTAAGTCAGAATCTTAGTGCAGAAAATTATCATCTAATTAATAGCTCTCGACAAAAATGCTGTTGAGATACTGTTAACAAAACTCATTAATCAACTTAGTTAATATTTTTAGATCTGAGGGATAGGTTAAAAGATTAATCATTAATTATTGACTCTAATTTATAGTCTTCCCCACTTCTAATAATCTGCCCCATAATCATAAGCCTGTTACAGAATACTGATCCCCAGAGACACAGGATTATTGCCTACAGTATTTGGGTTATGTGGGTGTGACATTCACACTTGGTGCTTTGATGAGGACTGTTTAGTTTGAATAAATTGCTAAACAATACTGAGATGTGGGGTAGCTGTGATCTTCAGAGTTTTGTTGTTGAGATGTAAAGTTGGTAACAGTGGCTGATTTTGCATGTTCCTGTAGCACAGAGTTCCTCTCCATGAGAAATCTAAATGGTATGAATTGATGAATGATGTCATACTAGGAAAGCCTCTTGACAAGACTACTTGTGCCACTGTATACTGAATTAAAAACAGTGTATGAAAGAGTAGTAAATTTCCAACGTTTACCCCTATGTTCCTACAACTACAGCATGGGATTGATCACCATGTGTAACAGTTTTGGACTTCATACATTGGAACTGAATTGGTTCTCAAATATAGTGAGGACAGCTGTCAATATTTCTGCAAGGCTGTACCTCAAGGACTATGCAGATGTGTGCTGCTGCAATTCTAAGGGAAGAGACTTGGCCTTCTCTATTGCCTTCAAGAGGCATTAAGCTTCCTAGCTGATGATGATTCTGGAGTGAATATAACACAATTGGGGGGAGTATTATCACAGAGGACTTCTCATGACACTAGAGATCAAATCTACTCCATTAATGTCTTTATTTTGTCATGACACTGGTCTCCCCAATGACACTTATTCTCCATGATTTCATAACTGGGCTCATGAGAAATATTCAAATTCACATGCTGAATCTTTCAATTAAAACAAATCATCTTTTGAATCTCATATGCCTCTCGTATTCAAAGCATATCTTGTTTGAGTTAAGAATGTACAACGGACAGTGTCTCCATACTCTGTGTGTGTGATTTGTACCACAAAACTTCATGAATAATCCGTTGTATTTTTGTAGATACTTTTTCATAAACTTTCACATGTAATTACACATTAGTGACTTGAATTTACTTTCTGATGTTTGTCAGTGATTTAATTATATTTTCACCAAGCATTCCATGCATATGTACTAAATGATATGGCCCCAAGACTAGTAAACCATCACAGACACTCTCTTTGACTTTCAAGTCTGGATGCTCCAACACTAGAAATTCCTGATGCTAACACATGATATTTTTCCAATGGATGAGGCAGCAGAGATACTTTGTAAGCTTTCCTGGTGCTAATGTGCTTAGTAAACATCCCAGAGAATCTCTAAAACCCAACTAAATTGGTTTATCCTACACTCTAGATATCTGATCACTGGGGAAACCAAGATGTACCAATCTGTGAGCAAATCAGAGTGAGGAGATATAAACCAGGTTCTAGACTTATTCATCACTGCATGGGGCTCAGAAATAGTTAAAGTGGTGCTCAGGTGCTAATGTGATGTTCAGAAACATCAAGTATAGCACAGTTATAAAAAGAATTGATGAACACTTTGTGATCAATAGACAATCCCCAGCCATAGGAGAAAGACAAAATGAACGCCAGAGTAAAGAGTGAATGAAAAATGCTAGAAACCAATGTTGGCATGCATTTCAGGAAACCTCTTCTTACCTTCTCGACATTGCACCAGCTCAGTCATATTATAATCCTCATATTATCTTAACTAAGGAGAAAAAGTTCAGATCGTTTAATCATAATCTTATAGAGCCCAGAGATTTGTGAATAAATTCTATGATGAGAGGAGTGCATCTATGTAATTCCATACTGCTTCAGCAGGGAAGGACCCCTCTCCATTGGCACTATGACAGCTGTCAGCATCCCATCAACTGGAGTTTGGATGGATTCAGTACCCTAGTGAGAGAAAGTGACAGAAGAGAACAGGGTGTTTTGCCTTCATCAGGCTACACCTGGGTCAGAGCACTTAAGGTCAGGACTGTGATGCAGCCCCCCATGCATCCTTGCAGCTGCCACCAGAGAGGAACCTGTCACAGTCTCTGTCACATCTGGAAGGCACTGCTTCCTGGACGCCATCTACCACTCAGGATCTCTGTTCAGTTTTGAAATTCATTCTCAGAAATAACACAAAATAATGAGTTACAATAGTCTCCCAACCCCCACTTTGTTTAATCATCCCATATGCATTGTGTCCTTTACAGTTTTACTCTTTACTTAAAATTTAAGATTCTAGAGTTGAATATAGTTTTTTAATAACACCTAATTTTGTTTTACCTTATACAAAACCACCTTTGTTCATTTCTCAACACCTCTTCACATTCTAACCATTCTGTTTCTGATATTTTACCATTTCCTTTTATTTAATCTGTAGTTTACTAAATCCTTTTCCTCAGTTCCTCAGACCCTAGTGGCTCATTGCTTATTTCTTGGCTTCTACAAATCACACTATGAAAGTATAATATTCAAGTCTGGGAACTTCTTATGAGAGGGAATGTGATACATTTGTGGTTTTGGATTGGGTGATCTACTTAGCATATTTTTACAGTCTCATTCACTTACTCATAGATTAGATAATTCATGTTTTAGCACTGGTTAATATTCCATTGTCTATACATCCCATGTATTCATTATCTAATAATTCCATACTGGAAATCTATCACAATTCCATTTCCTGCTGTTGTAAATAGAACAACCATAAATATGTTTGTGCAAGAAGATGCAGCGTCATTGTGTTCAGGCATAGGGGGGATATATCTTTGACACAGCTTAGTTTTATTTATTAATTTTTAGTGAAAAATCCAAACTTATTTTTAAGTCACTACACTAGTTTATCCTTCCCCTCGTGGTTAAATAAAGATTATTGGTTCCCCACATCCACACCTGCATTTGTTGTGACTTGTTTTCTTGTTTAGAAATATTTTTATTGAGGAAAAAATGTAACATTGACATTTTACTCTACATATCACTGTAAGCATACGGCTATGATTGCAGATGGTAGAGACAACAGCCTTGAATTGTACTGATAATTCTCACTGCTTTCTTGGTTTCCTAGTGGAGGAAGGAGCTATGCATCCTGAAGGGAAAGAATGGGCATCAATGATCTCACTCTGTCCTAGACTTTGTAGTGTGCAATATCATCCTTCTAGGCAGATATACCCCCTAGTGGCTGACTAGTGTGTACTGCCATCTGCTTTCTTATGATATTAAGATGTGCTATATAGGAAAGATTGATTTCAGGTAAATATGTTCATATGCCCATGGGTAGGTATGATACAGCCCCAGGAATCTTCTTTACCTTTCTAGTGGTCAAAATGTACAACTGTCTTATAATACCTACATTGATATCCAATAGATGAATGCTGCTCTTAGAGTTGATCACAGAAGCTTCTATGCACAGTGGAATGATCAGTACAGACATCCACGCTGCTCAAAGGGCTGAGAGTGAATGGCTGATGACTGAACCATAGTCAAGTCATCTATATCAACCCCAAGGCTCAAGAATCATCCCAAAAGAGTGATTGGAAGGAATGAAATATTCAGAAAATGAGGTAGGCAGGCATCAAATGTTATGTTCAGGACCTGAAATGGCCATTGCGCATACAAACTCACAACAGCTATGATTACCAGCAAAAGATCTTCATAATATCAAGGCAGTAATAATTATAGCACTAAGCACCTGTAAAATATCTGAGCAGGTAACGCTGTCCACTGGGAAGCCCAGCAATATCAGCTTGATCCATGGGCTCACATGATAGAATATAAAAACTGAATTTCATGAGTTGTCCTCTGAGGGTTAGACATGCACTTTTGGTCATGTATGCCCTGTTATTGTCACTAAAGATAGTATAAAAATAAAAAAAAATTACAACAGTGATGGGAAAGTACTATTGAGGACCCAAACTAACCTTTCAGTTCATGACTGGTGAGAAAAATACAATCACTTTTATTTGAAGTATTTCTGGAGTTTTCTAGGTATAACTGAATGACACATTTATGAGTACATAGATTGTGCTAATTGTGTTTAGTATGATACTAGTTTCCAAAACTAAAGAAGACTTATTGGAAGATCCCAAAAGGAACCACAGGGAAGTATGTGGCATGAAAAAAGGAAACTCATGGCCAGATCTCTGGGAAAGATGGAGATATTAGAGAGAGTAAACACCACAGTAAGATCTCACTTAGGCGACTTCCAGCTTCCTCAGATGGCTTCTCCTGGCCTCTTCTGATCTTCTGTCTTTCTATGCCTGCCTTAAATACTCTCTTCACTCAGTTAAGGTGTGACACCATCACTGCATGCCTGGGAGGTTGGAATTCCTTCTGTAAACTAAGATGACCTCAAACTCAGTTTGGATTAAGGGTGTAGGTCACCACTCTGGGGATACTCCCTGTGCTGGGATTAAAGTTGTGAGTCACCACTCTGATCCTCCTATACTGACTGTGGTTAGATCCTCTGATATCTCCGAATGTTTTATTATAGCGCCAAAGAAGTAGTGGGGGAAGATATGATCATAAAATAGTATATGACTAGAATTTTTATTTTTATTTATATTTTGTCCTATTTCTATACCTTTAATTTCTTCTCTTACATTCTTATTTCTTGCCAGTGATTACAGCACAATATTTCTTCTATTTTAATTTAATATTTTTCATTTCTACTTCTGCTCCCCCTCCATTCCCTCTTTCCAATCCCTCCCAATCCTAGCTCAGCCTCCCCCATCTCATGTTCCCCTCTCTTCCCCAAGGAGCACTAGGAGTCCCCAGGTGGGTCAGTTCAGCCTGGCATATCCTGTCGATTTAGGTCTGAATCAGTCATCCAAGTATTAAGGCTGGGTTAGACATCCCTGTGTAGGAAATGGGTTCTGAGCCATACATGACTAAAATTTTTAAATGATTAAAACAATTATGGTTAACAAAAACAGTTTCACATTATGTTTAGAATTTTTACTTATGTGTTTATTGTACATGTACACTTTGCATATTTTGTCCACAACCTCCAGACTTCATTTTATCTCCCTTCTTATTTTTCCATTATTCTAATAGACCATTTAACTTATCAGTCATTATATATTTACATACATACTTGTATATACCTATAAAATATGTAAGAACCACTAATGAGAGACTCATATATTTTCTGTCAGAAACAGTTTTAATTAATATAGATATCTCCAGCTACATTCATTTTCATAAGAGAGGTGTAAGTTTCTTATTTCTTCCAGATGAAAAGCTTCTGTTGTGCTGTGTACATGCCTATGCCTTCCTGATGATGTCCTGTCAATGGACATGTCATTTATTAGCATATGTTAGTTATAAAATAGTGCTGCAATACACCTTGATGAACAAATATTTCTAAAGCATATATTTATTTACGTTGATCATTTTTGTCAGTGGTTATTATAAAATCCTCTGTAAATGAAAATATTGTATGTATCTGAAGAAGGCTGTAAATTTTCATAACTTAGCAGGTTTTGAAATTTTCAGTTACCATAATTCAATTACCACCATAATCACCACCTGTTAATGAGTCTGGCATTCTCATCACAAAGTGGAGCAGCTGCCTCAGGGCTGAAATCTATGGAGAGCTTAGCCCCTGATGTTACACCCACAGGGTCTGCACAGGCTTATGGAAGAGGTATGGGTACCTTTCTTCAGAGGGGATTAGGACTTGGATCTCAGTATCCTGCTCTCTTACCCAGGTATCCTCTGTCTCCTATAGCTGAACTAGATCCTTATCTAAGAAGTTCCCTGCCTCATTAATATGCAAATCTCATGAATCTACTGAGGTAAATACAGGGAAGCCTCCACCCAACAACAACATTTGGTCAGTGATTTCTCCTCAGTAACTGAGCACAGAGGTCTTCATCATGGGATGGGGCTGGATCATTCTCTCCCTTCTGTCAGTCACTACAGGTTATGTGCTTACCTGTCTGAAACCTGAAAGGGGGCAGGGACTAAGGTGACAATCGAATTAAATTTGTTATTGTCTCTGTCTCTCTGCAGGTGTCCACTCCCAGGTCAAGCTGGAGCAGTCTGGGCCTGAGCTAGTAAGGCCTGGGGCCTCCCCTGTGAAGTTGTCCTGCAAGGCTTCTGGCTACATCTTCACTAGCTACTATATTCACTGGGTGAAGCAGAGGCCTGGGCAGAGCCTGGAGTGGATTGGATGGATTTATCCTGGAGATGGTGATACTGAATACAACCAGAAATTCCAGAACAAGGCCAAACTGACTGCAGATAAAACCTCCAGCACAGCCTACATGGAGCTCAGTAGCCTGACATCTGAGGACTCTGCAATCTATTACTGTGCAAGAGACACAGTGTTGCAACCACATCCTGAGTGTGTCAGATACCTTGGGGAGCAGGAAGCTGCCCTGAGAGTTAGATGACATAGAAGATTTGCCTGGAGAGTTATTCAGAAAAAATCATCCTGAGTGTCTTTTTTCCGTGATTTTTCCTCACAAATTTATAGTGATTTTTCTTTTTGCAAAAAGATATCTAAGAATCAAATTTAATCTAAGATGCTCATAGAGTATACCATACATTGTCAGTCTATTCACCATAGACCATCTCCATTGACATGTTTCTTCACTAATGAAGCAATTAGAACAGGCAGAGGAACACCTAAAACCAAGGTCCAATTGAGGGGTTATATGGAATCCTAGTATAATAGAAGCTTCTTAATATATAAGCACATATGAAATAAATTTAGATGAAATTACCCAATAATGGGGCAAACAAGTCTCAACAAGACACCTCTCTATTCTAAACAAACCTTCTAGGTCTTTCTGTTATATCTAATCAATTTGTTGTCCAGTGAGCCTCCATGAAAAGTCCCAAACTACCCATGCTATTGTTAAGGTTACTGGTTGCTTTACATATGCTGATGGCAAGGACATCTCTGAAGATCATAGCTTCTAAACTCATTGAATGTGGAGAAGATGAGCCCGAGCCTGCATAGAGCTTTCACTCTACTGAATAGTGCTCAAGGTACTGGAATATACTCTGTATGCTGTCAACAGAGAAAAATAAACAGCAAAATGTGGTACAGTCCAACTATAAACCCTTAGGTCTACAATCATAAACTCCCTGAACCATACAGGGATGCAACAATGGCCAAAGGAATGAGGGATGAACCAACCACTATCACATCATATCTAAGGCAAACTTCATGAGAAGAATCCATTCCATGACACGGCTTTGTTGGCCAAGAGCCTATGTCTAGACAGGTGAGACATAGAGAAAACTAAATATTCCTGTTCTGCTAATGATACAGCAATAAAATAATTCCTAATGACTTTATTTTATACCTGTTAATTAGTGTCTTGCTCGGTCACCATCAGAGAAGCTCCTTACCACATCTGTTGAGGACAAGAAAGAGATCCACAAACATGCAAACAGTGAGACCTCAGAACATCCTAAATGGGATGTCTCCCCCAAGTGCTTCCCCTCAGAGCTCAGGGAATCTTGCAGAAGGAGAGGCTTAAGATTCTAAGCTTCCAAAAGGAATGCAGGACACCAAGGAGACAAGGCCTTTTAGATGCAATAGGACTGATGTAGATATGACAAGCATGTACTGGGCCTTCACAGATCTAAGACATTCGGGTACCAACGCTGAGGAGACATTGTGGACACAAGCCTATATTTGGTAATAATTATCTCAGGGAATTGATTTTTAAAAGGTTAATACTTATTAAGGGGTTCATTACAAACACTCACTGATGTAAGAGATTAAAAAACATGCCATTTCTGGAAAGCTAGACTGGTCCATGCAGCTGAAGTGAGTCACATCCTTCCTCCATGAGCATGAGAGAGCAAACAGGAAAAAAAAAACAGCTTGCACCTGTTCTTAAACTGGCTTTCTGCCATGCATCACAATGTAGCCTCAAGGCCCAAAGGCCATGTTTCTAGGTCAAGGTGATAATGTCTACTTTCCATAACATATCCCCCTTTTGTCTAAAAAAGTCCCAAACCTAAATATAAAATTATACACAATAGGAACAGTTATAAGGTGATGTCCAGGAGGAGGAAAAAGCAAAGAACATAAACAAGGTCAAACTACAACTAACAAAAACAGCAAACTCGAAACATAGATTAAATGTTCAGAATATTGGTAAGTGGCAAGATACAGAGATTACTCCAAAGGTGTCTATCTGGAATGTGAATCTAGAACTTAAATCCTCTTAGCTGAGATATGAGATGGTCATAACTGTAAATATCTAATCTTCAACCCCATCAAAGATCTGACAAGGAAAATATATTAACTGAATAAGATGGAAGTGCAAGTGATATTTTACAAAATTTAGCAAGAAAAGACAGGTACTGCCTGGATAGTCACCCACAGCTTTTCTGCAATATTGGAGCATTCAATTCTTTGGCTATAGAACTAGAATATCTGACAGGTCTTCTCAGAGAAGGCTATTTTGAGGAACTGTCTTATCCTGTCTTGGCAGGATTGAGTGCTCTTTTATCTTTCACACTGCTTATCTGGATTTTTCAGTATGCTTATTGTCAGCAGCTGAGACAAGGGCAGATATTTGCCCAACAGGTCATTATCTACTAAGGAAGACAAATTCCATGTGGAGTGTCTTTGATGTAAACATCATCTTGGGAAAGGAACAGTCATGTCTCACATCAGCCAAATTCTGAATAACAGAACATTTGAATTCCACATTCTCAAGGTCTATGAAGCATTTGAAAACTGTCTGCATTCATTTGACATTAACATATGTTACTATATGTCTAGAGGATTAAAATGAGTATTTTATGACAAACATAGGTGACTATAATCTATAATTCTTTTTCAACCTAGTTAAGTTAAAGCTAAGGCTTATACTCTAAAGGTAGACAATATATAAACATATATATAGTTTAGTGACAAAGACTTAGAGTATGACAAACACATAAACATCTTAAGCAGAAGTAGAAATTATATAGTGCAAACTACAATATGTTTTGATATATTAATGTACAAAATATTTTAAGCAGAGGTAGATATGTACACACAATATGGAAAATATAGGTTTGATTTTGTATCAATATACAAATTATCTTAAATAGACATAAAAGTAATTTCACATTTGTATTAATATATAAGAACCCACAGCAGTGCAAATTGTCTGTGGATAATAATTGGCTAAATTTGTTTTCAGGTAGATACAATAATCTACCCATATCTGTCCTATCTACTTCCCATTTTTCTTCTTCAAAAGGAATTTCTACCTTAAACCAAAAAAAACTTATAACCACCCTAACATAATCATAATTATCCATAACTCTTTGAAGACAAAACTTATTGGGAGAGGGGTGTAGTTTTTCTTAGAATTGCTTCCTGTAGGGTCTCTGTGGAGGTTTGCCAAAACCTAAAACTGTAGTTAAGTTTCAAAGGACTAGATGTAACATCTATAGTCAGTCTCAGAGTTCTGGGTAGGATTATCTGAAGTTTTGGTTAGAGGTGTAATATAATGGATAAACTTAGTAAGCCATCTTGCAAACTATTCTGAACTGTTTGAAGTCTAGAACCAATCATTGAGTGGTGTGCGCCAACTAACAAATGTGATATTGAACTAGATAGAATCATTGTGGTAGGGTCTCATATTCTTTATGGAAGCTTTCGAAATTGCTGTTAGGATAAATAGCTGTTTGCTATGGAAAACTTAAACGTTATTTGTATCAAATGGAAAATATATTTTTTTGGAAAGAATGGTTATCAAAGAAAGGTTTTAAAAGATCAAGATAAGTATAGAGAAAATGGAATTAGAAATAAAATTGCAAAAACAGCAGTCCCTAGATATTGGCTTTCTCCTGTCCTATACCAGGTGGCTTTTCTGATATGAGAAAAAATCTCTTAATTTTTTCTTTTTAGCAACATCCTTGGGTTTAGAGGAGAACGTTCCTCATTCCAACTGCAAAGCCAGTTTAATTTGTATTGAGTCTGGACCACAATTTTCTAAAAGGTAAAGAGATGTAGATGTTAAACAGTGAGAATATAACCTGTAGAGTACATTGGTTCTACTGGTACTGATAGAGCTGACATTTCTTTGTTTATAAACTTTCAGGATTGCTTTTTCTCCAGTTTAGATGGCCAAGTATATAATGTATTTTTAACTTCTTGAAGATGGTCATTTCTATTTTTCTGTAAAGACAAAAACAAAACCCTGCCCTGACCTTGTTAAGGGCATATGTATAGATTCCCATTTATATTCTATATATCATCCTCAATACTTATCCCTTGCTGGCTTTTCATGAATAGTAACTGGATAGAGCAGAGCAGAAGAAAAGGAAGAGCTGGGAAAGCTTACAACTTTTTGTAAATCATCTCTAAAAGTGATGTTGATTCTCTGTTGACCATGCTTTACCATTCTTAATTAAATCAGCACAATCCTTCCATTATTGAAATCAGTAAAGCATCAATTTCTCCAAGACACTCTTGAACATCAAATGTTTCTAATGATTCCATGGAATTGTTAAATGTATCATTTCAATCATTAATGAATGATTCGACAAATTTAAGCTTCTCCATCATTTGATGTATTAGGTTTCTGGCTTTCTTTTCTTTGTTTTCTCCTTAGAGGTTTTTGTGTATGTATTTGTATTTTCATGAGATTCCTCTGTGTGTGAATCAGTGTATCTCTGTTTCTTTTGGATTTTTGTTGACACTTTTCTCTCTCTGTTTTGTCATATTCCATCTTTTGCTTTCTCTTCCATTATTTTCTTATTATTTTTAGGTTCCTCTTTGTTTCATAATGAGGAATAGAGAAAGAAGTGATGTGTAACTGGGTGGAAGAAGAGTTAGGGAAGTATGAAGGGAGAGAGCAAACAGTAATCAATTTATTGCTATAAATATGTTTAATAAGACTAGATAAAAATCTAAGAAGTAAAGAAATAATGAAGTCAATGTCTTCACTGTGTATGTCTCTCCTGCCTACCTGAGCAGACTTTGAGTATCCTGTCTCTGTTTAAATTGCTTACATGGTAGCTTGTGCCTTGGAGATCGAGAAATTAAAGATGATGCAAATGCAAAACGTATAATCCTAAGGTGCAGTGTAATAGATGAGGCTGTTGCTGGAATCCTAATTCATTTTATAATAAAAACTTGTATTCAGATATTGGGGTAAATGCTTAAAGATCAGAGAAGCAGAGAAACCAGCCACCAGAGAAAGTTCTCACCATTACAGAATCCTCAGGCTAAAAGGGGGTAGATCCTGTCTCCACAATCCTCAGACAGAATGCCTCTGACTCCTCAGCTGAAAGGGAAGGAGAGGCTCCACCTCCTGTCTCCTCCTGCCTTATATTCCATTCTGTGCCCAGTCATATTACTTCCTGTTTCCACCTTCTTAGTGCTGGGATTAAAAGCTATGTGCTTCCCAAGTCCTGGAAGCAGAGGAATGGGATCCAAGTGCAGAAATTAAAGATATCTTCCACCACTGCCTGACTCTCTTTCCTTTTTGAACTGAGTTAATCTCATGTAGTCATGTCTGGCCCTGAACTTGAAGAGATGCAGATGTATCTCTGCCTCTTGAGTGTTAAGATTAAAAGTGTGTATCACTACTGCCCAACCTCCATGACTAACTCTGTGTCTGGCTCTGCACTCTGATCTTCACACAAGTTTTATTTCTTAGGTTACAAACAATACATCACCACATTAGGCAAATTTGCTTTGGGTTTTATCTTTGTTCTTTTTTTCTTTCATTAAAGAGCTTCTTCATTGCTTATCTCTAAGTGTGCAGAATAATTTATAGTGGGAAAATACACTATTTCTATGTCAATGACATCAGTAACATTGCTAAGTGTTTGTTGCCATGAGTTAGGGTAAGAGAAATTGTCATTCAACTAGAATATTGGATTTACAGCTGCCCCACTGACTGGGACTGATGTTCAGCTCTAATACTGGGATTCATAAGTGAGAAACTTATTAGTTACTCATTTCCTACCTTTTGTAAACTGATATAGATACCTGTCTAGTCCGGAGGCTCCATATGGTGAGAATACTCACTGGAATCAGAAGTAACAAGCTTGTTAAAATTTACCCAAGTAGGTATCCAAATAAATAGAATGGTCACAAAATAACTTCTCAGGGAAGAAGTCCACTGTTAGAAGTTTGAGTAGAGGGCAGCAAGTCTTTCTGTGATCCACCAGGAAATTCTCATTGCTATCAGTAGTGCCTCTTTCAGGTGAATAAGTACTTCTTCAAAGAAATGCTGAGATCTGCGATGGGTGGGTTGACCAGGGCCAGTCATGTTGTCCAGATACTTCAGTGGGATGTTCTGTTAATAAGATTTCACACCACTGATGGCATGTTGTACAAATTCTAGTTGATATTTAATGAAAACTCAGAGCCAGATATTGGCAAAAGCTGGAATATCAGAGAGAAGAACCTAAGCACAGTCCTTCTCATCAAGCCAGCTTCTCAGGCTGAAGAGGGTAAATGCTGTCTTCTAGAGTGCTCCACCTGGCTGATCACTTCTACATAATGTCTCAATGTCTGCCTATGCCTGCCTTTAATATCTTCTCTGCTCAGTTGTTTAACTTCCGGGTTCAACTCTGTATCCTAATCCTAGAGTAAGAATTAATGGAGTGAGCTACTACTGTTTGACTATTAGGCTTTGAACTTAGAAATACAGAAAGACCTCTGCGTTCTGAGTTATGGGATTAAAGGTGTGGGTCACCACTCTCTAACCCTCATGGCTTGACTGTAGGTGATTCTATTCTCTGATATTCCAGGCTTATTTTATTAAACATAAAATATATCACTGAAATGGCATGCTTATTTTTTATGTCCTTTAATGACAGAATTTTTCAGGAGACAGCAGTATTTTTATGTTATAGATTCTCTTATACATAATGAGTTAACCTTAGGTCTCAGTATACCATTTGTTCAAATTGAACAATAATTTTGGTCTTTTTTCATTGCCTTTTTCAATGATAAGAGGCTTTGGAATGGAAAAAAACAATTAATGAGTGTTTAAAAGAAAAGGTATTATATAATCCTGTTGCAGTGGGGTTTCTTGATCTCAGGCTGCCAGAAGCCCAGACCCACAGACATGCCATGCCAGACCCCTTAGCTGCCCAGCTGCCCGATGCTCAGGCAGTCAGAAAATACTCAGACACTTATATTAACTTTATGCTGTTTGGCCTATGATGCAGGCATATTCCTAGCTAGCTCTTTCTTCTTAAATCAACCCATTTTTTATTAATCTGTCTGACACACGGCCCACGGCTCACCTGTGCTCCTTACATGTTGCTCCTTTGGGCTTCAGCTCCATCTGCCTGACTAATCTCTGCTTCTCCTACCTATGCTCTGGTTTCTCCTCCTACTTCTTCTATGATGCCTGTCATGACCCAAAACTGCTCCTTTATTTAAAGATTGCTATTCACAGCATACAGAAAGATATTCCCACATTACTTCCCCCTTTCTGTCTAATCAAAAAGGAAGGTTTCAATTTGACCATAGCAAAATTACATATAACAAAATAGCCATCAAGCAAGAATTACAGTTACAATATCGTCTATTTGTATTTAGCAAAATTAAAGACAATACTCTTATCATCTATCTTATCTTCATGAATCTAAAGTTTCATATCTAATATTCCTTTTATGGCTAATAAAAACTGTACCTATAACTATCTAATCTTCAACTACATAAAAGACCACAGAAGGATATATTTACTCAAGTAAACTAGAAGTGCAAGCGACTTCTAAAGTCTATAAAGGACAGAGATGACACCTATCTGCCTGGACAGGCACCCAAAGTTTCTTTATAAAGTTGGGGCATCTATCTACAGCCTACAGGTCAAGAGTCTCTTTTTATTTCAGTGAAGCAGGAAATATGCTCTGTCCATTCTGGCACAGTTCATCCATTGCTTCTCCCTGAGTTCTGAAGAATGTCTGACAGTTTTCTCTCTAAAGCAGGAACCTGAATGACCATCTCAGCTTGTTCTACCAAAGTTCAGAGGTCATCTTCCTATGGAACCTGCATGTCCAGTTTAAACAGCATACTGTCAAGCAGTCAACATCAGAGCAGGTTTTTGTCCAGTGGCTAACCATTGCCACAAAGAGAGTAGACTCAATATGGAGTTTCTTTGTTGCTCATTTTTCTCTTGAAGATTGGTGCTGCCAGGAGCAAATCTGTCTCATTGTCAAGAAAAGTCTAAGTTTTTAAAATATCTTAAATGCCATACTCTGTAGGTCTTAGACGTGTTTGAAGATTACCTATCTAATTGAATTATATCTTTGTATACCTACAAATCTAACTAACATGCATTTCTTAATTATACATTACAATTTTAAATCAGTTACATAAACATCGTATCTTAAACAAGAGTAGAAAAACACATACAGCATAAGAAAATTGACCTTAAGTTGTATAAATAAACCAAAATCCATACCAATGTAAAACATTTTGAGATTAACAGCTGATTTCCTGATCTAAGTAAATTCAATAATCTAACTTTTTTTTTTAAAAAAAAATCATTGATATACCATATATTGTTGTGGGATTCAGGTGTCAGCTGATAAGGTCAAAAGACACTTATACAGGGCACTGGGCCCCCTGAAGGGGGCGGGGAAAAGCCCATTGAAAAGGGGCTGTTGGAACACGAGAAGCTCTCTTCCTGGTTCCTGGATGATTGGGGATAGGATCAACTCCACCGACTGTCCTCACCATTCCAGACTCCAGTCCCTGTTCAGGTGCAACTGTAATCTGTTAACTGTACCGTGAGTTCTGATTTATATTTTAATAAATATTTATCTGGTACTGGTGCCTTCTAAGTAAACTCCGCCTACATCTGGCGCCCAACGTGGGGCGATTATCCACTTAGAGCCTAAGAAAGATTAGAAAGGGTTCTAGATCACAGAAACTGAGCCAAGGCAGCTTCCAAATTGTGTATACGAAGTGGGCCACTGTACAAAGAAAGCATGGTCCGGGTCACATTCAAAATGGCACCGGCGGACTGGCAGCAGGCAGTGTAAGCTGCAATCAGGCGGGTTCCTGAAATCTCACAGAAGACTCATTAGCATGTGATTGATTTTAGATTTCTGTTTATTTTGAACAAAAAAAACCAAATTTTCTTCTTAGCAGCATTTTCTTGGGTGTGCTCTGTTTACTGGCCACGAATAGATACACGGTCCATTTAAGAGAACTTAGTGATTCAGCCTAATTTGCAAAAACTGTGCTTCTTTTTAGAAAATGTATTTTAAAAGCTCTTAAGGTTAGAAGATGATTAAGGATTCACAATAAAACAGATTCAGATAAAAAGAAAAACCTGTAAACGGGTTACAATATTTGTAAAAGGTACATAGGCTTCAGAGAGAAAAGAAAAAGGTTAGAAAAAGTCTTTAAAGAGAGAAATAGAGTAATAAAAATTTAATAAGCCACGTAAAGATGGAAAATAGACACAAAATCTAGATTTTGGTTGTTATTGTGTTTTCTTTTAATTTTTTAACTGTTAATGAGCTAACTGCAGAAAGACAATAGATTACAAATGCAAAGGCTACTAAGTTAAACAAAAATATATATTTTAAAGGTATTTTGATTTCGAAATTTGTGTCTAAAAATTTATTGCTTCATAAGAGTTCTGCTTTTGTTTCCACAGAAGATGAGAACCTGTGGATTGCTTCCAGGCAAATATGGTTTCATCAACCAAGACCCCCTGAAAAAACCTGATGGAAAGAGATGGCCATATCAGCTTCAGAGCTGCAGACTGATTCAGCCTCAACAACCGTGAGATTTTTAACGCCCCTTAATCAGCAGGAAGTAGTAACAGAAAACAACGCCCAAATTCCCCAAATATTGTTTCTAGATGTTTGTTTTCATTATAAATGGTTAATGTCATAGTTAATCTCTTTCTAAAAAGAAAAAGGGGATATGGTATGTAAATGATTTTTTGAAAATTAGATTATTGAATTTACTTAGATCAGGAAATCAGCTGTTAATCTCAAAATGCTTTACATTGGTATAAATTTTGGTTTATTGATACAAATTTAAGGTCAATTTTGTTATGCCTTATGTGTTTTTCTATTCTTGTTTAAGGTATGATGTTCATGTAACTGATTTAAAATTGTAATGTATAATTAAGAAATGAAGGTTAATAGTCACCTTTGGTAATCAAACTTATAGTTAGGTTAGTTAGGATTTTTAAGTATACAAAGATATATTTTAATTAGGTAGGTAATCTTCAAATACTTCTAAGACCTACAGAATATGACATTTAAAATGTTTTAAGAACTTAGACTTTTCTGGACAGTGAAACAGATTTGTTCCTGGCAGCACTAATTTACTTCAACAGGAAAATGGGCATTGAAGAAACTCCATATGGAGTCTACTCTATTTGTGGTAATGGTTAGCCTCTGGAGAAGAACCTGTTCTTATATTGACTGCTTGACAGTATGTTGTTTAAATTGGACATGCAGGTTCCATAAGAAGATGACCTCTGAGCTTTAGCAGAACAAGCCAAGATGGTCATTCAGGTTCCTGCTTTACAGAGAAAACTGTCAGACATTCTTCAAGACTCAAGGAGAAGCAACGGATGAACTGTGTCAGAATGGACAGAGCAGATTTCCTGCTTCACTGAAATAAAAAGAGACTTTGGGCCTATAGGCTGAAGATGGATGCCCCAACTTTATAAAGGAACTTTGGGTGACTGTCCAGGCAGATAGGTGTCATCTTTGTCCTTTCTAGCTTTTAGAAGTCGCTTGCACTTCTGGTTTACTTGGGTAAATGTCCCGCGCCCGCTTCTCGCCCGCAAGAAAAGACGTGACACATGTAGGATCCTTCTGCAGTACAGCTTTAATGCATCTTGAGGGAGAGCATTCAGCTTACGGAAAATGGAGGGGAGGGCAGAGAGAGCCACGAGGTAGGAAGCCCAACCTTTATACCGACCAAAGGCCTCTGCCTTGGACGTGTCACCTTTCTATAGGCTGTAGCTCATTATCCCACATGACGCCACGGGAGAGGCAGAGAGACCAATCTCGCGAGAGTATCAAAGGCATGCGCTCTTTACTGACTCAGGCAGGTTGGCCAGCACCGGATATTGGCGCCACCTTGAGGATCTGGGGCCAGCGGCTCCCAACATCCCACCCTTTTTTATTTTCTAAGCAATGAGAGAATCCTATAAGAGGGTGGAGACAGTGGTTATCCCCCAGAAAACATTGTGGACTTGCGTGGGCGTCATCTCTAATCCCTCGACAGAATGAGATGCCCCCAGCCTGTCCTCTGCCTTTTGTTGGGAAGGGAATTAAGGCAGACACCCTTATGCAGGACAACATACCTCCCAGGACATAGCTATGTCCTGTGCGATGCCCTTGGCTCAACATTCCTCTCAGGAAAGAGGCCGAACACTCTACCCAGTGCAATAGACAGGACTGTCTTAGGTGTACAGGAGTTGTTCGAGCCAAAACATCTCTATTGCTTTAGTATAGGTAGCCATACATCTACCGAGGCTCCTGAGTCTAGAGCCATTAAGGCTTGAGCCAAAATTGTTTTGTCTCTCGGACTTTGGATTCTGAGCCTGCAAACCATCTAGAGAAGAATGACCAGTCCTCCGCAAAAGGCTAGGCCAAACATACCCACCCCCACCCATTCCTTGAAGTAGGAGAAGGCTGAGGAAATCCACGGAGAAAACTCTCTGGTCAACGACAGGTCTAGCCGAGTGGAATTGACCTGGATGATCACCACCTGCAGGTCACGAAGGGTCTGTTCAAACTCAGACAACCAATTCTGTAAGAAAATTGAGAAAGGCTTCTCGAAAGATTAGCTGTCTTTGTAAAGTTTTTATATTGAATAGAGGTTATGCATAAGCCAGCAAGTTTTTGCTCACACCTCAACTGTGCCATTTACTGAGGTGGACAATTCGTTAACCGCCTGTGCAGTCTGCACTATTTTTGAAAGTGCACCAGCTGAGGCAGTCACTGAGGCCCCCATGGCAGCTATGACAACAATCTCTACAATAACAGCAGAGATTCTAAAATCTCTTTTTTGTCTAAATAGCTGCGAGCTACTGGGGAACCACGGTGGTATGGGCACAAATCGTGACATGTGGGCCACTACTGCAAAGAAATAAAGCTGAGCATCTCAGCATAAGGCATAAAGGCAATTATCAAATTTGCATCTCAATTTATCTATAATTTCTGAAGCATTGCTAACAATCTAAATAACTGGTGGTTAAATTGGGAGAAAATGAAAATATTTTAGGCGTGGCCAAACCTATATTCCTGGATTGGCAACTGTTACATGGTAAAATTGAATTTTTATCTGGCCTGCCTGAGCAAAAGGGAGCCAATTTTGGTTTTATCAAACTATGTTTCCTTTTGTCCGGCTGCCGAGAAATTTTTTAGTAATATATATGAACTATTTTTAACTAAAACATAAATTTCCCTTTAACCCCAAACTTCTATTTTCTTTAAAGCTAGGCCTAAATCCTTATCAGTGTTATTATACATCACCGGCATTGGCAGAGGGAAGGTGGGCATTATCTTCCACCGCTGTTTTCTCTGGGTGTGATATGTTAGTAACATCCAACGCGTCAACTGGAGAAGGCGAGGGCTCTTCTTCTTGTAATATCTTTCTGGTGAGGCGCTCTGGGATCCAAACTGGATTTTTTTCATCCTGTGGAAAAACACAGACAGCTCCCCAGGATCTTATTAAAATAGGATCCGGGCCTTTCCATTTATTCTCTAAAATATCTTTCCATTTTACTAGCTCTTTTGGCTATTGTGGTTCTGAGCAATGTCGCTCAGCAGCGTTTTGATAATTATCGTCAATATTTAAAAAATTTATGGTAAGCAGTGCCAGGGCAATTGACACTCTTGGTGTTGGGGGCAATTCTATTCCCCCTTTCTGTTTTAACAAATAGGATTTTAAGGTCCGATGTGCACGTTCAATAATGCCTTGTCCTTGAGGGTTGTATGGTAACCCGGTAAGGTGTGTCACTTGCATTTGTGCACAAAATTGGGCAAATTTTTGGGAGCTGTAAGCTGGCCCATTATCAGTCTTAAGGTAAGCTGGTTTGCCCCAGGCGCTCCATGCCTCTAAGCAATGTTGAATAACATGTATGGTCTTTTCTCCTGTAAGTGGTGTGGCATGAATAATACCTGAACATGTATCAACAGAAACATGTATAAATTGAAGCTTTCCAAAGGATGGAACATGTGTCACATCCATCTGCCATATTTGTAATGGTGAAATGCCTTTTGGGTTAACCCCAACAGTTTTAGCAGGGAGGAATTGACAGCAGTTTTGACACTGTGTCACGATTTCGCGAGCTTGTTGTCTAGTAAGTGAAAAACGCTTGCGTAAAGTCTCTGCTGTAACATGAAATTTTGTATGAAAATCTTTTGCAGCTTGCAACGGATCAGCAAAGGCAGCAGCGACCAGGTGTGTAGCTTGGTCAGCCAAATTATTTCCTTTGCTCATAGGGCCCGGGAGTCCCGAATGTGCCCATATATGGGTAATGTAAAAGGGCTCACGGCGTTGCAGCAAACAGTCTTGTATGGTACAAAACAGGGCAGACACTGTACTGGAAGGATTAATAACACCGGCCGTTTCAAGTAACTGAAGGGCATTTACCACATAATGGGAATCAGACACAATATTAAGCGGACAATCAAACTTTCATATTCTGATCCTCGGGGGGAAATTCATCAGGATAATATCTCTGTGTCTCATATTTAGCCACCTCTTCCTCTAGTTCACTCTCCTTATCAGGGCTCAATTCATCATCTCCTGAGTGCTCCGATGTATCAGAGCCACTAGAGGAGCCACACTTTAAATCTAAATTTTCAAGTTTCCGTACCGGGTACAAAGTGGGGGAACCAGGCTTTAGTTTCTGGTTCCCCAGCTCCCCCAAATTTTTTACTTTACCGGGGGGGTCATTTTTCTTTATGAAGTAGTTTCTGGTTTCTCAATTCCCCCATATTTACCGGGTCCTTTTTCCTTATATTACGGTGTGCGCCTAACCTCACATGGCGCTCGGTTTCTGACATGCTGTCCCGAACTTTTCCTATTACATCTCGCCTTTCAGCTATCAGATCTTTACAGGCTTTATCTTCTACAGAGTTCTTTAGGGTACCCTGTGCCATCTCAATACCACGCTGCCTAAGCAGGGAGTCTAGTGCTGTTATGATAGACTGGGAGGATCCCACGGACCAGCGGAAGCAAAAAACAACCACAAAGAATATCAGCAGCACTGCCAAGACAAGCACTAAGGCCTCAAAAAACCCTTTCCAGAGCGGCAAAAATCCCAAACTAAAGTCCAGTTCAGACATATCTCTCCGAGCAACTTACTTGCAGTTCTGAATCCACCTCGTCTCCGAGGACTCTCCGACAGTGCAAATGGTGTTTAGTTCCCTGGTTTCGGCACCAAATGTCCCGCGCCCGCTTCTCGCCCGCAAGAAAAGACGCGACACATGTGGGATCCTTCTGCAGTACAGATTTAATGCATCTTGAGGGAGAGCATTCAGCTTACGGAAAATGGAGGGGAGGGCAGAGAGAGCCACGAGGTAGGAAGCCCAACCTTTATACCGACCAAAGGCCTCTGCCTTGGACGTGTCACCTTTCTATAGGTTGTAGCTCATTATCCCACATGACGCCACGGGAGAGGCGGAGAGACCAATCTCGCGAGAGTATCAAAGGCATGCGCTCTTTACTGACTCAGGTGGGTTGGCCAGCACCGGATATTGGCGCCACCTTGAGGAGCTGTGGCCAGCGGCTCCCAACAGGTAAATATATCCTTCTGTGGTCTTTGATGTAGTTGAAGATTAGATAGTTATAGGTATAGTTTATCTTAGTCATTTGAAAGATATATTAGATATGAAACTTTAGATTCATAAAGATAAAATAGATGATAGAGTATTTTCTTTAATTTTGCTAAATACAAATAGACTAGATATTGTAACTGTAATTCTTGCTTGATAGCTATTTTGTTATATGTAATTTTGCTATGTTAAAATTGAAACCTTCCTTTTTGATTAGACAGAAAGGGGGAAGTGATTTGGGAATGTGTTTATGTATGCTGTGAATCTCAATCTTTAAATAAAGAAGCTGTTTTGGGCCATGGCAGGCACCATAGAAGAAGTAGGAGGAGAAATCAAAGCATAGGTAGGAGAAGCAGGGCGGAGTCAGAGACAGATGGAGCCAGCCGCCCAAGGAGCAACATGTAAGGAGCACGGGTGAGCTAAGGACCAAGTGGCCAACAGATTAATAGAAATGGGTTGATTTAAGATGTAAGAGTTAGCTAGCAATGTGCCTGAGCATAGGCCAAACAGCATGAAGTTAATAGAAGCATCTGCGTCGTTTCTGGGGGCCTGGGCGTCAGTGGACAGCTAAGCGGTCTCGGGCGCCAGGTCTGTGGGTCTCGGATCTCTGGCTGCCCGGGACCTGAGATGGGTCATACTACAATATATTCCTATTACTTCATGATAATACAGCAACTCAAAATGATCTAAGTATGTTTGTATGTTCATTGATAACTCTCTTTGCATTAGGACCTTTTCACTTTGGGATCTGTTACATAAAAATGAGATAATTTTGTTTATCTCACATACTATATTTTTGTGATATTTTTAGTGCATCCCATTTCTAAGAGGTGTGAATGAAGCTACCATGAATATCATATGCAGTTTGTGTGTGTGTGTGTGTGTGCATACATGTTCTCATGTTTGTACATACATATCTAAGAAAGTAATCATTTTTACACTGTATACAGATTTACATGTATTATCTCCAATAATAATGGGATGGAAAATCACTTTCTGGATTTATCTACATTTGTGGAGGATCCTAGAGCTCAAAGAAGGCCAAGGAGAGGATGGCAGTGTCTATTAACTAGACCTGGATGAGCCCCAGCCAGGAGCCTGAACTCTGAATTGACATATCAAAAGCAGAGCCCTAGACAATATCCTTTTGCTAGAGCAGTGTAGTTTATTAGTGGGTGTCCGCAGCTCACTCAGGGTATGAACCTGGGGAGCAGATGCGTGGAGCAGATAGCAAGGTAGATTTCAGAATCCATCATGGTTTCTTGTTCTCACATAACTGCATGTAACCAAGTCAACCACATGAAACACCCAGAAGATCATTGCTTACTGAGCTGCACTGTTTCCATGAGCTGTAGTGTTTTCATAGAGAAAGCAAAACTTAAGTAACTATGGAAAAATGCAGTTATTTTCTTGACTATGTGCCCCTCTACGAGGAATGTCACAAAAGTGGAGATGCAACAATCCCAGGACCTCTTAGTCACAATGAAGACAGTCTTTTCCACAATGAAATGAATTATTCAGTTGAAAAAGTAGAAAGCAATGCTTTTTTCTCATGGAGGGAGATATTTTAAACATCATAATCTTTAATTTTGTTCATAATCACTATGGATATATCATGTCATCAGGTAGACATGAGAATGTAGGAACATTAAAACATGGTTGCCCCAGAGTCCATCTAACAGACTCCTCTCCATCCTCTGATGATTGCAAACACAGGATCTGTTCTTATATTGAAGACAATAGTGACTTGATTCCTAAGGATGTTTACACAAACATTCCCCTACATAGAAACATTCAAAAGCACATGCAAGCAGATATTTCTAATAGTTTACATTACTAATTAAGCTATATTTACTTAATTGATTTTCTCCGGTCTTGTGAATGAACACCAGAACTCAGTATATGCTGGCCTCCCAAGCTACATCTCCAAATCTAATTATTAATTTGGATATACAGATTTAACATTCACTAAATATTCTCTTTTCCTTTTTTTCTCATATAAATAGTTTATTTTTGTGAATCAGAGTAGGCATGAAGAGATGTGTTATGGTAAAATGTAAAAGTACATGACAATTTAAAACAACTGTTGCTACCAGCTCCTTTATCTGTGCTGGCAAGCGTCCCTTTAAGCTCCCACTCCAGAATTCTCTAAATAGCAACAGGACGTGAAAATAGTTTTTCCTCAGCTCATGAAAACTGGTTCATCCCTGACTCTGCAGCTCTTGCAGGGAATCCAAACCTTGAATTCCCAGATTTTCCCATCCAGTGATCAGTACTGCTCACAGACCACTCACCATGGAGTTTTGATCAGCTGGGTTCTTATCCTTTGTATTTTAAGGGTTAATTTATGGAGAATGAGAGATGTTGATTATGTGAGTGCATGAATGGACATGAGTGAGAGAATGTGACATGTGTGACAGTTTTCTGACCAGCTTTGTATGTGTTTGACATGTCTATCAAGTTTGATATGCTGTGAGTGGAATCTTAGGTGGACTTGGTGCATCCTGGGGTTTCCTGTAGTCTCCTGTTCAGTCTCTGCATTCACCTTTAGTAGCTACTGGATGGTCTGTTTCTGTTAGCCTCCAGGGAAGTAGTTATAGTGGGTCTTATTGGTTACTGATGGTAATAGTGAGAACTACCCAGTCTCTGTGAGGGGCTGCTCTCACTGGATCCAGAGACAATTTCAACAGCACTCTCTATCTACAATGAACATTAGAGATCTGAGGCCATTGCTATGTTTTACTGTGGTGGAGACACAGTGAGGAGAGATCCATGTGAACCCTATAAACCACTATACTGATTTGCTCTCTGCTTTGTGTTTGCATTTGAAGATGCGAGCTCACACTTCCTGCTCCTGCCACCATGGCTGCCCATGTAGAATCCTCCTTATAGACCCACCCAGAACAAAAGACCAATTAGAAGATATTAAGGCTGGAGAGGTTTTTCCTGAGGGCATGAATCACCTTCCTCAGAAACCTAGAGTCTACACTGAGATCAGTGACAAGGAATAAGAATAGATAAGACATAACAGGAGGGAGGGAGAGAGGGAAGAAGGGAAACAGAAAGATGGTTGAAGAGAGAGAATATAAAGTTGGGCAATATACGTTGGAAGGATTTGGGGGAATGATCAAATACATTGTATAACAAAATATTTTAATAGGTTGAAATAAAATCAAATAAATATTAATCTATGAGGTTGAAAAAATTCTATGTTGCTTTGTTGGGCTTGAGATACAAACGTTGAGAAAAGAAATTTCTAGCCAAATATTTGTCAGCCATTAGTTAGTCAAGATCCTCCTTTGATCATCTTATCACTGGATACAAAACACATACCTGTTTCATCGGGTGTCTAGGATGAGAAGAGTGTTCTTTATATAGAATAGGTAGGCCCAGGATCATGAAATTAGGCTGGGGAAACATCAAATGAAAAATTTCCTCATGCTTTTCTCTTATCACTTGTATGCCAGCTGCTGAATTGAAACGCATTATTTTGTTTTGTGTAGTCATTCCTGGGGTTATTGAATCAATATGTTTAAATGCTTTCAGTTCCTAAGAAATATAATGAGGCCAATCTAAACATCCATGTTCATTTTTATGTGCACATGCTTTTATTCCAGTCTGTTACACACCTATCAGAATTATGACTAGAATGTTGTCCAGCTCCTATTGTGAAAAGAAGGCCATTGTGAGGGCAACATGTACATGTGCAAAGGAGCATAGAGCTCAAGAGCAGCCATGCAGCAGAAGTGCATATCCACACTGTATACCTGGATGAGTCCTACACATTAGCCAGACTCTGGTTCAGGGGCGAATCCAGAGAAGATCAACCTGATGTATGGGGAATGGAGATGAGGAGGTGATGCTGGCACCTCAGCCATTTGGGGCCCAAAGGAACAGGTGCCAAAAGACAGCAAGGGAGGTGACCGCGTCCATCCATAGTTTTCTCCTTGCATTTACTCAAGTATGACCCCATGAAATAAATTAAACCAGAAGAGAAATGATTTGATCATTTAAGGGCCAAAGTGGAAATAACTTTACATCATCAGCTTAACGTATCTCATTGCTTTTATGAGGTCTCCTTATGAGGGTGGGAACACCTCAAAACAACAATGCCACATTTTACAAGCCTTCTTAGCGACAACAAACACAGTTTCTCTAATAGTAGACTAAAAATTACTCCACTGGACATTTTGGACCCAGCTCTCGTTTCTAATAGGGTTGTGTCTATTCTAAAGGTTCTCCTCTTGAGACTGACCCACAACCACTAAGGAAGTCCTACATTCTCAGAGGAACTGAAGAGATGGGAGTATGTACATGCAACTATGGCACCACAGACCAGATATCAGACTCCTCTGCTTCCCATGGCAGCTACAGACAAGAAGCATATATTTAGCTTGAGGAAGCTAAAATAATATCTGCATGATTGCCAAGGATATCAATTAACACACCTCGAATCCAAATATACAACAAATATGCAAACACAAATTTGTTATGCTTTTACTACTTCTCAGAGAATGATCTCTGATTGTACCAATGATATCTTTAGAATTTATTTTATTTTTTTCAATAATTAGGATAAATCTCGGGACCGTGTTAGTGCTACCCTCACTGTGCTATGTCCTTAGTTTAGTTTTGTTACATTAATTTATTCTATGCTTTCATTATTTATTAAACTTTATATTAATTCTATTGTAAATTATAAAATTGTAATTTTCATCTCAAAACTTCCTATGAGTTTCTTGTGTAATATGTGGAAAGATTGGCTGTAGAAAGTGCATATGGAAAGAAAGCACTACGAAATAAATTATAGATGTTAAAGTTTTATTACAAATACTATAGGAATAACATTTTAATGAGAGTATGCTCACTTTGCCACTCCATTTTCTCTCAGACATTTATACCAGTAACTGCTGTCCCAAAGTCTCACACATAAGAGCAGAAGTTATGCAAATATTGCCTTCCATGGCTCATTAAAACCAGCTCTGCCTTGGCACCGCAGGTCAGACCAAGGACTCTAGCCCTGTCTTCCCATTCAGTGATCCGCACTGAACACAGATCGATCAACATGGGATTGCAGCTGAATTGGGTTTTCTTTGTTGTGTTTTTAAAAGGTAGATAACAAAGAATACTGAATAGGTGTGAGAAGGTGTGAGTGAGACAGACAGTAGGTATGTGTGACAGTTTCTAGATCACGATCCTCTCTGTTTGCAGGTGTCCATTGTGAAGTGCAGCTGAATGAGTCTGGTGGAGATTTGGTGCAGCCTAAGGTGTTAGGTGCATTGTGGTTCTTGCTGAGTCATCCTGACCTGCCATTATACCGTGCATGTCAGATTTGCTAATAGGCATCTGACTTTGCTCCAACCAGCTCTGGCATGCTTATTAGGGCTTGTGATACACACCAATCCTATAGTGCCCCGTGAGCTCTACCCAAGCAGTAGCCTATCACGTTGCAGCACATCCCACCATTTTTTTTATATAAACAGCCGCCTCTTAGGCCCTCGGGGTCCTTCTTTCCAGCTCTCCTATTAACCAAGCTGAACTCCAATAAAGTGTGATTAAGAAGAACCTCTGCGTGTGATCGTGCTTCACTCTGCTGGCCAGAGGATGGGCGCTGCACTAAGGGGTCATTGAAACTCTCCTGTGCAGCCTCTGGATTCACCTTTAGTGACTATGCCATGTTCGGGCTTCGCAAGGCTTCAGGAAAGGATCTGACAGGATTGCTGCCATAGGCAGTTAAAGTAATAATTATGTAACCTTTTATGCTGATTCAGTGAAAGGCCGATTCACCATTTACAGAGTTGATTCCCAAAACATGGCCTACCTGCAAATGAATAGCCTGAGAACTGAGGACACAGCCATCTATTACTGTACACAGAACACAGTGAGGAGTCTTCAGGATGATTCTAGACAAAAACCTTCTGGCCAGGTACCCATGACAGGCAGGGGTTGCTCAGCACAAACAGAGCCCAGGTGCAGACATAATTGATATTTTTTCGATGTTCTGTGCATACCTTCTCAATCGGATGGTTTTCTGGGGATCCTCTTTACAATTTTATATGCTGTATGAATTGATCATTTCTCTAAGAATAGAAAAGTCTTGTCTTATTTGACTTTCTTAAAACAAATAAGCCACCTTGTCTCACTTGAACAAAATGTAGAAAGAACTTAGGAGGGCAAGAGTGACTCTTTACAGTCACCAGGATCAGCTGCTGGGGAAGCTCAGGAACCTCAGACTGACTTTTCCCTCATAGTGAAGTTTGGACAGACCCTGAACTAGTACAGTGTTAGTAGTTCAGAGGGAACCATGTGTAAGGGGGGATCAGGCTCAGCCCCAGGTAAACACCCTTCTTTTTTTTGAGGCTGTACATTAAAAGATAAAATGTGATAAAACTTAACTTTAATCAAATTTCTTCCATCATTTCATGTCATCATTGTGTCTTCTGTTTATCAGCTAACTTAGATGATTCTAGTTCTGACCACTGTGCACTAAACTCAGAGCTCGGCCCCTCATCTGAAGGTAAGGAATTAATGGCTTACTGTGTTGTCTGGCCAGTGCCTTTCCTGTGTACTCGTATTCTCAGCTCCCAATATGACTCATTAGGTTATGAATTTATTCTCACTCTATTCAGAAATTTCCTGCTAAATCAGCCTTTAATACTCAAAGAGTGAGCAGATTTAAATAGACAACTAAGAAGCAAATGTCTCCACGTTGGCGATAAAGTGAGAATATGCTTCTACAAACACTGAATCAATATTTCGGAGAAGATATTTTGATCACGTGAAAAATTCTGATAGGCATTCTCAAATAAAATTCAAAG
Organism: Phyllotis vaccarum; assembly: GCA_033318265.1. Lineage (NCBI taxonomy): Eukaryota > Metazoa > Chordata > Mammalia > Rodentia > Cricetidae > Phyllotis > Phyllotis vaccarum. The sequence goes on from JARWLC010000016.1 coordinate 82,546,275, forward strand.
GAGTCTCGCTGGAGAAACAGACCACTGTTAAGTATATCCCCATGACAAGCAGTAGGTTGTCAACATAAAAACAACTCATTGGCATCTTTGGTGGTTCTCTGTCTTGTAATGTTAAATCAGAGCATTGTTTATGATGTTTCTTTGCTTTATTATACAGGATCTTTGCATATATATTATGACTTCCACTTTTGGGTTTTTGTGGGATTCCCGAGTGTGTGTGTGTGTTTGTCTCTGCATCTATATGCATTTCTTGTGCTTTTTTTTGTTAGGTCATTTGCTGTTTTATTCCATTCCAGTTTGTTCATTTTTATTTATAGTATGTTCTTATGTTATTAATAGTTACCTGGCTATTTGTTTCCTAATGAGATTCTGCAGAAATGTCGTGGCTCTGGTTGAGAGGGGAGGTGGGGAGGAGCTGGGAGGAGTAGGGGAAGGAGAATGGGAACTTGTAGTCAGATATATTGTATAAGAATCTATTTTTAACATTATAATTTTGTTCAGGTATCAGACAGACAGCATTAAAATACAAGCTCCATTTCTTACTGGTGGTTAGGTAAGCTTTGTAATACGTATGAACTGGATCTCTTTACCTCTAAATTATAGGTGTTCATAGTCAATTTCGACTTTAGAATGCCATTACACATAGAACACGTACATATTCCATACCCACCCATGATTATACATAGAAAACTAATAAACAGAAGTATTATTTTGATGTCTTCATCCTCTCATGGGGAAGAGGCATTATAAAGTATAAAGTATTTGTACAAGAACATAACTACAGTAGCACTAAGTGGAAGATGAGGGTAGCATTTTCCAACACCCATCCAATCATTCATCATGGATAGCAGTCACATGCTTTTAATGTAAATACAGAAACTGAACCCAATCATTATGCTAAATTCAATCTAAATATCCAAATCCAATCCATGTAAGATCTGTAATTCATTGTCCCTGAGACTGATTCAGGTATGATCTTGTGTTCTGAATATAAAAGAGAATAGCAAGAATTTTATGTTGGTAAAGGGATTCTATTTTATGTCACAGGACAAGACAGAGAAAATATTTGACCCAGAAGTTTCTGAGACTCACTTTTACATCATTGAAAAAAAAATCAAACAGGGTAAAATTACTGTCTTTGGAGGAAGTAATACACATTAATGTATGAATGTATGAAGAAGTTAGAACCCATATGGTACTCTTGTGGGTATACAAAGCATTACAGCCTCTTTGGGAAAGAATATGGAAGTTCACCATAAAGACATATAAAAAAGTTACCTGAAAATTTGATTTTAATGTGTGTGAAAATTAAAATTTTCTAACCAAAGACTTGTAATGTTTTAAGAAACATTATTCACAATAGCTAAGAGGTGGAAAGAGCTCAAGAACCTATAAAAATGATGAATAGATAAGAAAAATGTGGTCCGTTTATTCACTGGAATAGATTTGCTATACTATAGATAAACTTCACAGGCCTTATGATAGGTGAAAGAACCTAGTCAGAAAATCCTTCACGTTATACAATCCCATTAATAGGAAATATTCACAATAGGCAGATCTCTAAAGACAGATGTGTGTTTGCTCAGAAGAATGAGAAGACAGGCATTGATGGCTAAAGAATACAGAGCTTGTTGGGAGGTGATGAAAAAGTTTTGAAATTGTGGAGATAGTTGCATGTATCTGTGGCTGCATAGATATCATTGAGTTAACCTGTGTGCACAATTTAAATGAAATTTCATATCAATAAAGCTGTGAAAATCAGTGTTTCATAGCAAGTCCGATTTGGATTGACATTTTATTACTTGCAATAGGATTTTTTCTTTTATTTATAATTTTTTTTTTACATACCAACAATTGTTCCCTCTCCTTCCCATTGCTCCAACCTCCCCCCAGTATCGAGGCTGAGCAAGTGTCCCTCCCTAGGGAATGGGCTTGTAAAATTCATTGCCATTGCCATAGGCCCCACAAACTGCCCCTGCTACACATCTTTCATTCACATTCAGAGGGCTTAGCTCAGTCTCATGAATGTTCCCCAGCTGTCAGTGTCAATCCAGGGTCATTGAACTTCCTATAGCTCGGGCCGGCTGTCTCTGTGTGTTTTCTCAACACGACTTTCACTCCCTTGCTCAATAATCTCTCCTTCCTCTCTTCCACTGGACTGAGAGCTTGACTCAGTGCTTAGCTGTGGATCTCTGCATCTGCTTCCCACAGTTATCGGATGGAAGTTTTATGATGACAATCAGGGCCGTCATCAATTTGATTACAGGGGAATCCCAGTGCAGGCTCCTCACCTGCTGCTTAGAATCCTAGCCCGGGTCCCGTGTGCGGATTCTTGGATATTTTCCTAGAACTTGGTTTCTCACTAACCCTACACTGTTATCTATTTTACTTTCTCCTTCTCCCTGTCTCTCCTCCATCTCAACCATCCCATTCCCTCATGTTTTTTCCCAGCTCCCCTTCTTCCCTTACCCCTTCCTGCTATGATCCCAATATACTCAGGAGATCTTACTTCCCAGGGGGATCCATGAATCTACCCCTGAGGGTCTTTCCTGTTACCTAGCTGCTCAGGGTTTGTGGATTGTAGCCTGGTTATCCTTTGCTTTACGAACAAAATCCACTTATGAGTGAGTACATACCACCATTGCCTTAGTGGGTCTGTGGTAATTTGCTCTAATTTTTTTTCTAGTGATATCCATTTGCTTGCAAATTTCAGGTATCTTGAAAAATCTATTTTCAATAAGAGAAAAAAATGTGAAGAAAAGCCTGAAAAAATAATTTCTAAGCATAATATCTGTAGGACGCCTGATTTGATTAACCATTTTCTTTTCACATAATTTATTTAGAGCCTGATCATGTGAATGGCAGAACTGAGAATTGGGAATTTTACACTTAATCCTTATCTCCATATTCACAGCCTTCCCTATTCCTGATACTGTGTCAGCAGTACAAGCCCATCACAGAGCACAGACCTGCACTAACATGCCATCACCTCCCACAGGCCATCTCCATAGGGTTCAGCCTGTTGCTGTAGATACAGTGTTGAACCATAACCATGATTGTATATGGTACTAGGGAATCCCAATAGATTAATACCTGTGAAACATTTCTTTACTAGACAGAGATTACTCAAGCTCCTGTATCATTAAATCCTTCCAAAAAAATATAGTGCTGTTTTACTAATATGGATGGCATTATAATAGGAATTCTTTACAATAATGGTGACTCCATTGGAAAATCACGCATTAGAACCTTTGCTAGAAATCAGTTCTAGGCATGACTGTTTCTTTTTTCAGTATACATGCTCATTTTTATGTAGTCAGTTTGTCATTTATAGGGGGGAGAAAACCTCTGCCATTGTCACCAGTGTTATACACTGAGGAATTACAAGGGACCAGGAGAAATTTTTCTGATAAGTGACTGCCTATCTGTGGGATTTTCTGTTTCAGTTTTTGGGATTCTGAAGGGTGTTGCATGAATTCTGGTTGCATTAAATGAAACTCAGAGCCATAGATCGGGGGAAAAGCTATGTAGTATGAGGTTTCTGGCCTTGCCTCTAGGTGTAGGTCCACCGACCCACAGACCAGCAATCCCACAGTCCCACAGAGACACACAGATTCTTACAATAACTTTTAGGCTGATCGGCCTAAGGCCCAGTCATATAACTTGTTAACTCTTTACCATTAATCGAACCCATGACTCTTATCCTGTTCACCCATGCGGCTTGGTACTTTTTCTTAGAGCAGCATAGTTGTCCTCTGCTTCTTCTGTCTTCTCTCTGGTATTGTGCTCTGTTCTTCTAGTTCACAGAGTTCTCCTAGTCTGGTAGCCCCACCCACACTTCCTGCCTGACTTTGGCCAATCAAGGCTTTTTTTAAACCAGTGAGTGGGACAATTATTTACAATGTAACAACATAATCTCCCAAAAAGCTGGAATATGAGAGAGAGAAAACAGAGCACAGTCAAATCTCACCCAGCTGTCTTCCAGATTCCTCAGCCTCCTTCCTTGCTGCTTCTAAGAACAAATCTGTCTTTCTATGTCTGCCTTAAATGTCTTTTTCACCCAGTTGTTTCATATCCAGGTTAAGATTAAAGGTTCGATTTACTACTATTTGATAGTTAGCCTTGAACTCACAGAAACACAGAAAGATCCCTGTCTCTGGAGTTAGAGGATTAAAGGCTTGGGTCACTACTCCCAGTGCATAGGTCACCATTCACTGTCTTTCCCTGTGCTGGGATTCAAGATGAGAGCACTCTCTGACCCTCCTGCACTGACTGTGCATGGATCTGTTCTCTGATATGTAGTAGTGGGGTTTTTAGGTCTCGGACAGCCAGAGGTCCAGACCCACAGACCTGCTGCCTGAGACTGCTTAGGAACCCTTTGCCGCTCAGGCCCCAGAAATGACGCAGATGCTTATATTAACTTCATGCTGTTTGGCCTATGGCTCAGGTACTGCTTGGATCTCGGTGAGGACCTCCACTTACCGCCTCCGGTTTCTTTGTGCTCCGAGCTTTTCCCAGGCAAGGGGCGTCAAGATTAAACAATCTGCACTCAGGAGTCATTTAGGTTCCATCATTCGGGCTCTCTACACACTGCGAGACCCGAGCTTTATTCAGTACATCTTATATCTTAGACCTATCTGTCTCTTAGCCATGCTTCTCTCCTGCTACTGCATCTCGCCTAGCTTTTTCCCCTCTAGCTTCCCGCCATGCTGGATTCCTTCTGCCTCTTCCACTCACACTGACTCTAATCCATGCTTGTCCCCAGCTTCTCCTCTTCTGCCAGCGTGTCTCTCCTCGTGTCTCTCCTCCTGTCCCCTTTTGTCCCAGCTCTCTATCACCTTAACTCTCTTTCACACCCTGCCCCCTCATCCGGGCACGCCCAAGGTCATTGAGTATCCCGAGGCTAGCACTCAGCAGGTGGCAGAGTCTATAGCACAGGAAAACAGGTTTTTTCCTTTTTCCTCTATTAACATAGGGTTTTAGTAGGATGGGCAATTAAAGGGCAGAATGGCACTTATTTTGGGAGACAACACTCAGGCACATTGCTAGCTTTCTCTTACATCTTAAATCAACCCATTTCTATTAATCTGTCTGCCACGTGGCCCGTGGCTCACCTGTGTTCCTTACATATTTCTTCTTGGGTGGCTTGCTCGATCTGCCTCTGACTCTGCCCTTCCTTTCCTACCTATTCTGATTCTTCCTCTTACTTCTTCTATGGTGCCCGTCATGGCCCAAAACAGCTCCTTTATTTAAAGATTGAGATTCACAGCATGCAGAAAGGCATTCCCACATCACTACCCCCTTTCTGTCTAATCAAAAAGGAAGGTTTCAATTTTAACATAGAAAAATTACATATAACAAAATAGCTATCCAGCAAGAATTACAGTTACAATATCTAGTCTATTTGTATTTCGCAAAATTAAAGAAAATATTCTATCATCTACCTTATCTTTATGAATCCAAAGTTTCATATCAAATATACCTTTCAAATGACTAAGAAAAACTGTACCTATAACTATCTAATCTTCAACGACAATCAAAGACCACAGAAGAATATACTTACCCAAGCAAACCAGAAGTGCAAGCGACTTCTAAAATCTAGGAAGGACAGAGATGGCACCTATCTGTCTGGACAGTTACCCAAAGTTCCTTTATAAAGTTGGGGCATCCATCATTAGCCTACAGGTCCAGAGTCTCTTTTCATTTCAGTGAAGCAGTAAATCTGCTCTGTCAATTCTGATATAGTTCATCAGTTGCTTCTCCCTGAGTCCTGAAGAATGTCTGACAGTTTTCTCTGCAAAGCAGGAACCTGAAGGACCATCTTGGCTTGTTCTGCCAAAGTTCAGAGGTCATCTTCCTATTGAACCTGTATGTCCAGTTTAAACAGCATACTGTCAAGCAGTCAGTATAAGAACAGGTTCTTCTCCAGTGGCTTACCTTGACACAAAGAGAGTAGACTCCATATGGAGTTTCTTCAATGCCCATTTTTCTGTTGAAGTAAAATGGTGCTGCCAGGAGCAGACCTGTCTCACTGTCCATAAAAGTCTAAGTTCTTAAAACATTTTAAATGCCATATTCTGTAGGTCTTAGAAGTATTTGAAGATTACCTACGTAATTGAAATATATTTTGGTATACCTAAAAATCCTAACTAACCTAACTATAAGTTTGATTATCAAAGATGACTATTAATCTTCATATCTTAATTATACATTACAGTTTTAAATCAGTTACATGAACATCATACCTTAAACAAGAATAGAAAAACACATACAGCATAACAAAATTGACTTTAAATTAGTATCAATAAACCAAAATCTATACCAATGTAAAGAATTTTGAGATTAACAGCCGATTCCTGATCTAAGTAAATTCAATAATCTACCCTTTTAAAAAATCATTCATATACCATGTCCCCTTTTTATTCTTAGAAAGAGATTGACTATGCCCATTAACCATTTATAATGAAAACAAACATTTAGAAACAATATTTGGGGAATTTGGTCATAGTTATCCATTACTACATCCTGCTGATTAAGGATCGTTGAAAATCTCAAGGATTGTTGAGACTGGATCATAATGTGCAGCCATGAAGCTGATCTGGCCATCTCTTTTCATCAGAGATTTTTTTCAGGGGTCTTGGTTGATGAAACCATATTTGTCTGGAAGCAATCCACAGGTTCTCATCTTCTGTGGAAACAAAAACAGAACTCTTCCAAAGCAATAAATCCTTAGACACAAATTTCAAAATCAAAATACCTTTTAAAAGAAACAGATTCTGATTGTGAAAAAAATAATATTACAAGCTTCTGGAAGTAACCAACCAATGTCTGATTTAACTTTAATTATGACAGTCAACCTACATTTGATGCTATTTTGGTTACTAGAGCCTGAGCCTAGGTATCCAAGTGACTTATGGCAAAACGGAATACTGCTGTTCTATAAAAATATGGAGCAGTAAAATGGCTCTTAATGACATTCTGCTACACCATATATCAATGTTTTGTTAAGTCATCATTATATGGTCTGTCTTCTATAGCAGAGAAGAAGAGAGACAGAGACCCACAATCAGATAATACACAAATTGAGGAACTTTGGAATACTCAGCCTTATAAAGGGTTTCTCCATGCAAACCACCCCTAAATGTTCAGGAAACCCTGCAGAATCAGAGATTGATAGAGTATATAATTAAGAGGGGATAGAAGACACCGAGGAAAGAGGTCTTCTAAACACAAGAGGACATATACAACATGTATGCATTCAAAAAGCCCGAGGCAGCATAACTCTGAACCTATGGGTCCTTCAAACTGTAAAGAGAAGCAGACATATGACCCATTCCTAACACACATGCTGTATCCAATACATAGACGTATGACCCATTCCCAACGCACATACTACATACAATGCACAGACATACGACCCATTCCTTATGCACATGCTATATCCAATGCATAGACATACGACCCATTCCTAATGCACATGCTATATCCAATACATAGACACACGCACCATTCCTAACGCACATTCTATATCCAATACATAGACATATGACCCGTTCCTAATGCACATGCTATATCCAATGCATAGACACAGGACCCATTCCTAATGCACATGCTATATCAAATACATAGACATATGACCCATTCCTAATGCACATGCTATCTCCAATGCATAGATATATGACCCATTCCTAATGCACATGCTATATCCAATACATAGACAAACACCCCATTCCTAAGGCACATGCTATATCCAATGCATAGACACAGGACCATTCCTAACACACATGCTATATCCAATGCATCACTACGTATATACAGAAATTTAGCTTTCTCCAGGAAAGTATTACTGAGGAAATAAGTTATTCTTAGGAACTGGCCTCATGCCTAGCAGTCAAGGCCACAGAAAACAAATTAAAGCATCTTTGGAAGGTCCTTGTCCCATAACATTATTTTAGGTATTTTTCTTTTTCAGTTTCATCTTAATGAAATTTATTATATAAAACAATTAAAATTAATTGCTTTGTTCTATCTCTCTCCCCTTCTCCCATTGATCTTTGGCATATATGTATTGATTCTGAATATGTGTTTTCATGGGATTCTCTAGTGTGCAAATGATCCAGTGCAATTGTAACCACTTCAGAAAGTGTCAACTTCAACAGGTCACAAAACAAAATACATGGCTGTCTGGAGATGACTTGAAAGAAAAGACCATAAAGTGTGGAGCTGTCCTAGAAAAGTCTGTCAGTGTTAACTCATTCAGGAGCCAGGTTATCCTGAAGCCGAACTCTGCTATCACTGAAGACACAGTTTGATTACTGTACTGCAGACACAGTGAGCAGGTTTCCTGTGTGCTCAGAAACAAGCCCCTTTGAGGCTTCTCAGGGCCAGCAGGGGGTGCTGCAGATCCAAATTTCACCAGAAAAGGATGTGATGTGTGAGAAAAACATCTGGACAGTAAGAAAGCCCTCTGGGACTCTAAGGTTTCCTGTCCTAGTCTCAAATAACGGCAGAGACCATATGATACCCACCACGTAACTACTGACAAGACTCCAAACAAGTATAGAAAGATTTCCTTGTTAAGCCTTATTTAACACATGTGTTTTATTCTTTATACATGGACATTATTGGAGTGACAAACATCAATTACATATATATGTAAGAAGGCCATGAACTTTCCAACATGTAGTCAGTGTTATCACAACAATTATTATCAGCATCTGTAATTATACTTGTGGTTTCTTTCCACTGAAATCAAGTACAGTACAAAATTTTTGACCACTTTTGCCCAAGGTCCAGACACCCCTGCAGCTACTTGGATCTCAATAATGACTGAGCTGCTTATATTAATTATATGTTGTTTGGCCAAAGTCTCAGGCTTATTCCTAGCTGCTTTATGTTAAATGTTACATTAGCAACATTTATTGATATTCAGTCCTATAATTTTTCTTTATAATGCATCCTACAGTTGATAGTTGAATAGTGATTTCTACATAAGCTGTTTAAGGACTTGGGAAATATGCCAACAGAAAGAACTTATTTTTAATTTTTTATTTATATTTTTATGTCATTTTTATTTATGTATCCCCCTGATGTCCCTCCCTTCACTCCTCCCAACTCCTCCCAGTCAGCCTTCAGCCTCACCCCTCCCCAACCATCTATCCCCTCCCAGAAAAGGGCAAGAAGTCCCAGGTGGGTCAGCTAAGCACTGCACATCCACTCCAGGAAAGTCTGATTTCCTCATCCAAATGTCATAGCTGGGTTAGGTGTTCCTCTCAGGGAATGGGCTCCAAGGTGCCAGCCCAAGCACAGAATTACAGTCTGATCCCACCCTTTGATGATCCACACACTGCCCATTCCAATCAACAATTGCCTACCTTTGGAGGGCCTAGCTCCTTTTCCCTATGGATCTCCAGTGGCTGTTCTTGATTCAGTGAGTAACCCAGAGACCCTACTTCTTCTATGGTGAACAATCTACAGGAAGAAGGTCCAAGATAGAAACTAACCACATATAAACAAATCCAACACAGTCTGTATGATACTCATCAGGCTGACATCTGAGGACTCTGCCATCTATTACTGTGCAAAGAACATTGTCACAGCACACATCTCAGATATGTTAGAAACACAGAAGGAGTAGAAAGTTGCTGTGGGTTTGAAAGAAAAGAGAAGGTTAACCCGAAGATTTTCTAAAAACTTGTGTTTATGTATGAAGGATAGGAACAACAGACTAAAGATAAATTGTATTACATTAAGAATTTTCACACTAATACTGTATCCAAGGTTCAGAGGATAGAAGTTTTCAGTTCATACACTTGAACCACTTCTTACTTGAGTGATATCAATGTACGCATGTGTCTACCATGAGTCAATATTTTAGATTAGAAAGGTTTGATCACATTTTACAACAATATTGATTCCTAGACTAAAAATGTGAGGTTGAATTTTAACCAAGTTGTTTTTCTCAAACAGGTTTACATTTAGAAATTAAAGCATAAGCTCTGATATTGAGCAGTGCCCACAGATGAGACAACAGTAGTCTATTCCACTCTAAATACCCTGCTCTGTAATCACAACATGTGACAGAGCAGTGAACACAGGAAATTAACACCTTTCTCTCCAGTCTTTGGGAGGCATGGGCTGAAGCAAATCATAGTGACCCCTGGTGCTATTCTGGGTGCTGTTTAATATTAGTGTTGCTGATTCTTGCCATATTCATAGAGGAATACGCGGCAGATGTGTCTGTAACTTCCTTCAGAGGTAAGTTACAGAGTGGAGACTCCAAGCAAGTTCAGAAAAATCTATAAACAGATCTTCCTGCATTTGAAACCTATTCTCACTGAGGAAACTGTGATGTATCAGTCTGTGAGAGAATAAGTGTGGAGATGTGAGCCAATACCCAGAAACTATATTCCCCATTGATTACAGTGGGAAATCTATTCCTAATGCTTAAATTCTTACTTAGGTGCTATTTAGAAGAGTAAAATATAGCACAGTTATAAAAGGAACTTCTGGGGATTTGTGATAAATGAAAACAGGGCTGTGAGAGGAGAATGAAGAATATTTCACAAACTAAATGGGGATTAGTGAAAAAGCTAGAAATCAATGTGTGATGTAGTCACTGAAAACTCCTGCTCACTTTCAAACTTATGGAATCAGATGAGCCCAATTATAACCCTAATATTACCTCAATTCAGTAGTACAAGATTATAGTATCTATTTGTTTTGTCATAGAGCCCAGAATATTGAGAATGGAGTACTTTGCAAAAATGTTTTTCTACATATGACTTAAGCATGCAGTCTGTTCGCTTGAGATCTATGACAGCCACTAGCATCCCATGTGCAGAAGTATGAAATAAATCTTTATAGATATTACTCATCCCCAAAGATTCCAAATTGTCAATATATATATATACATATATATATACATATATATAGTTTATATTAATTGTTATCAATGATTCTATAAAATTATTAATAGTTATTAAGTGATTATATAAAACACTCTTTGAAACAATATATTAAACAATTAGGTACCTGAGGGAACGCTGGACTGGTCTATATAGAGGCAGTGGGTCTGGAGCAGACTGTAATTGATATTGACCTGGTCTTGAACTGGCCATGGCCAAGTCCCATATATGAGTCTTCAAGTCTCTAAGTCCACACCTATAGTTCAAGTTGATAATGCCTGATTCCCAATACAAACGCAAATCCACCCATCACCTTGAACAGTAAGGAACAATGTTCTTCAATAATGTGAAGAGGCTGTTTCCCTGTGAACTGATAGTCCACAGGAAATCATATCAATTCTGACCAGTGGTGGAGGAGAAGGCCTACATCAGTCACTTTCTAGATGCTTCTCTCCTGCCACATTAGATGCCTCTGATTTATAACCTCATGTACAAGCCAAATGTACTTCAATATCCTGCATGTATGCTGTATGTATGTTTTAGCTATACTTAGATATATAAGCATATGTGCACATATATCCATAATGCTGCAATTAGATTGTCTCATTTCTGGGAGCACATTCCAAGTCCATCCTTCTTTCATGAACATATTCACCTTTTGAAAATCTTAACTAACACAAGCCCTGTCCAGAACTAAGAGAACTCTGTACTTGGAAATGTAGACATGGAGAAATAAAGTTATTTAAGTACACACATCCTCCACCCATGAGGATTCCTGTCAAGCAGATCTTCCCTCTCTTTCTTCCTCTAAGTGCATGCAAATGGAGAGCTGGGAACAGATTGAATCACAGTGTGTATGTGCTTCATTTATACTTCCTTCTTAATGCCGGTATCTTTTTTCTGGAATGGTTAACTTTCTGTAAGTATCACAGTCGATTTTCCTCTTTCCATTGACCTCTTATTGGCATGTTTCAGGAATTAACACATTTACATATGTGGGCTGCATCTAGGCTTAAAACTGATGTTCTCTACATCAGGTTCTCTGTTCCAGGTATAGTTTGAATAATGAAGATAAGACTGTTCTCACTGTTGTCACCTTACTACAGTGGGACCTGATGAAGCTGTATCCAAATGTCACCATGGAGGAGCCTAGCACTAGGGGGAACATTGATGATAGTGTTGATATAGCTTAAGGTCATTCTCTTAAAAATCCAGTCAGCATTTATTTCCAGACTAATAGCCATTTCCCCTGCAGGAGATCCCTGAGAGCAAAGAAGTTTCAGTGATATGTTAGTGGTCCGGGAAACTGTAAAATTCAGTGTAAAGTGTGACAAACCATCTGCATGGTGCTCAGAGGCCACAGCAAACAAAGTGGAGCCAGGTTTCCCCATGTGAGTGATGAGTTGGGGTGGGTGCTGAGGAATTCTGCAGTCTGTGATTTTCTTTCATGAGTTTATTAGCTAATCTGCAACTGCTGTGATTGACTTGTGATGTTTCCATGCTAAAGAATCCCAAAAATTCTTTGTTAAACCCTTTGTAGGGCTGTAGTTCCTTGTTTTTATATTCAGCTTTTCTTTTTTCTTTAAAAGCATTCTTACAAATTACAAACAATAAATTCTGGTCTTTGATTCTCCTCTCAACTCCTCTGAGATCATTCTTATGTCCTCTTGTATCCAACTCCATAACCTGTCTTTCTCTGTGTAGGATAAAAATAAATAGACAAGAAAAGATTTTTTAAAAAGTTTCAAAAGCAAATGAAGATAAAACAATATAATCTCAACTCATGATACAAAAATCCTAAATTCTCTGTAGATGAATAACTTCTGTTGCATAAGACAAGATATCATGTCTTCTTGATAAAATAATCTATTGAAAGATACATAATTTATAACCATAATTTGTTTATTGTGACATTCCTGCAATAATAGTCTGTGGGAAAATATTAATGAAGTATATTTACTTTTGGTGATGTGGGTGAGTTTCTAAGTATGTAATCTGTTAGGAAGGCAAATATTAAGTGCATGCATCTGAAAGGTTTAACATTTCTCATCAGTATCATCATCATGATCATCACCATCATGTTGTATTAAGGTAGTTGTACATGTAGCCAGAGTTGTCATGGTAGTGATGAGGATAACAATGCTCCAAATTAAAGCAACAGTAAGTCATTTAGACCTACTAAGAAAATTAATAATTTCTTTTATAGCATATGTTAAATAGGCATCTCAGCAAAATGTTCCAGGTTAGAAAATTAATGTTTCAGCCTTTCTGTTAATAATAAACAAATAAGAGTTAATATAATTATCTGATAACTTTCTGCTAACATTGGGGTGTTAGCGTTGGGGACCCAAAAATGCTGGAATGTTGATCAAATCCAGAAAGAGCAGACTGCTTCATTTGTTGTCTAGGCTCTGTAGGATCCTCAGATGATAGAGATGTGCAGTCTGTGGGACTGGACCAGGACATCGATTCAGAGAATACAGGTAGGGATGGTGCTGATTTTCTGAATTGTCTGTAGTTGGTTTGAACAATAAATAACAAAGAGAGGGGAAGATATTTGAAATAATTTTTCATATGCCTTTAATTTTTCCTCATAATTTAAGCTGTTATATTTCAGACCTTATGTAGTATGAGGTGTCTGGCCCAGACTTTTGGGCCTAACCTCAAGGTTTAGGCCCATAGACTCACAGACCCTCTGACCCGCAGACCCGCAGAGACACACAGACACTTTTAGTAGTTTTTGGCTGATCAGCCTCAGGCCCAGACATATCACTTGCTAGCTCTCTACCCTTCATCTAACCCATGTCTCTTGTTCAGCCATGGAGCTCGGTACCTTTCTTTAGAGCAGCATAGTTGTCCTCTGCTTCCTCTGGCTTCTCTCTGGCCTTCCCTCTCTGGCATTCTGTTCTCAAGAGTTTTCTTAGTCTGGTAGCCCCGCCCACACTTCCTGCATGCCTTTGGCCAATCAGCGCTTTTTATTAAACTAGTGAGTGGGACAATTATTTTCCATGAAACAACACAGTACCCCTACATATCCCCTTTTCTCCCATTAAAACAAAATAACTCTAAATCTAACATTCTTTCCCCCCTTATATATAGCAACTTATACACAACTGTAAATAAACACAAACATCCATAATCCATGTTGTGTGCTTGTGGGCGTCGGTTCTCTAGGCTACTTCCTGCTGAATGGGATACACAGTTCAGTCATAGATGAAATGTCATTGTGACAATAAAAAATTCCTAGAAAAGAACTGAGTCAGAGCATATCTTCTTGCCCTTTCTACCATATAAATTCAGTTCCTCAACCGACAAGGAGCTTTGTGTGTTAGTTTTCTTTCCATGGTGTTACTACAACTTTGTCTTTAGAATCATTTCAATAGGTTTATCTTTTTCAAATTGAAATAAGAAGATGTTTCAATTATAAAACTGAACTGCTCATTTTAATGTCACTTTATTTAAAGAAATCAGAAGTTTACTCAAGCCTCTTTCCATATTTTCAATTATGTTCATATCACAAATTCAGTGTGAAAGGTCTCCAAAGTTATGCAAATCATTTTTCCCCTAAGTTCTAAAACATCAGTAGTGACAAGAAAAAGATTATACTGTGCCTTAGCATCACTGAACCTATGAACACAATCCTTACAGCCTGTATGTTAAGACTTCCAGTATCCTCTACCCTTCTGCCCCTCCTCCAGGATGATGGTCATCTCAGAGATTTGAGCTAACTAATGGTTTTCCTACAGATCATGTCTTCTACTGCTGTTCATAAATTTGTCAGAAATAAAGGGCAGTATAAAGATGAAATTGCTAATGCTGAATACAGAGAAATCTCAAATATGAGAGGCAGGAAATTGACAGATTATTATTCAAAGAAACATCACTTTTTTCCATGCCATTGTAGACTGAGTAACTGCCAACCTGCAAACAGCATGTATTTTTCCTTGTTGCACTCATACAACAATCTTCAGATGTATTGTATACTAGAGGACTTAGGTCTTACTAGGAGAGCTGCTCTCTATGAGGAGCCGAGATGAACTCCCCTGAGACTCCTGTGTCCTCCATAACAGACTGGTTCTTCCTGAGCCTTAAAAAGAGTCTTAAATCCACACTTAGAGTAAGCATCTGGGGGAGGGAATGCAAATCTCTCCTGGCTCCACCCAACCCTGGGCTGAAAAGCTAAGGCTGAGTCTGGGGACTCACTGGTGCACAGCCATGGACAGGCTCATTTACTATTTCCTGCTCCTGAATTTCCCGACATGTGAGTGCCTAAGCTCCATAAGGAACAAATTTTCACATTATCACCTATTCCAATCTTACCCTCTGCTTTTGTCTCCACAGATGTCCTGTCTCAGATTACCCTGAAGGAGTCTGGCCCTGGTCTGTTGCCGCCCTCCCAAACCCTCAGTCTGACCTGCTCTTTTTCTGGGTTTTCATTGAGCACTTATGGTATAGGTGTGGGCTGGATCCAACAGCCCTCAGGGAAGGGTTTGGAGTGGCTGGCAACTGTTTATTGGGATGATGGTAAGAATTACCACTCAACCCTGAAGAGCCGTCTGACAATCTCCAAAGACACCTCCACCAACCAGGTATTCCTCAAGATCACCAATGTGAACTCTGCAGATACTGCGACATACTACTGTGCTCGTGCTCGATAGCACATTGATTTTCTCTCAATGGACAGCTGTACAGTATTGGAAACTATTTCTCAGCTCTTATTCTCCAATTGAGAGGGTTGGGAGTTGGCACACATTTCCTGCTAGCCTCTGGGGTTTCCTCTTCACTCTGAGTTTCAGGGCCCTGGATTCTTGAATTTATAAAAATGAGGCACTTTTAAAATATTGTACAGAACTGAGAGGCTGTCTTTATCTGTCTCTCTCTTCTCTATCTATCTATCTATCTATCTATCTTTAAGCAAATTGGGTTAGGATGATGGTACCACTCAGTCTTTGTCTTCAAATTCCCAAAGCAACAGATTATAAAATTCTGTAACTACACCTGCAAAAGATTGGAACTTCTAAATAAACATTCATGAATTAAGTCAGTGACCAAAGTGACCAAAGAAAACAACAAAATATCTCAGGCTATTTCCAAGGCTATTGGTTGCTCTTCACAGACTGATGATAACACCCTGTTGCTGAAGACAACAATTACATATCTCATTGAACAGGGAGAATCTGATATGGAGGCCTCACTCTACTGCCTACTGTTTGTAGTAGTAGAAGGGACTTGGCTTGCTTTCAGAAGAGAATAAATCTGCCAACATACTGCCACCTCTAGTCTTGACCCACCTGTGAAATTTGTTGTACAGTAGAGGCACAGCCACTGTGGGGTGGAGCCATTCTTTGATTGGATATAAAGCTCACTCTATGAATGTCAACCATGGCTGAAACTATTAGAAAATTCTAGAACTTGAGATGAGGTATCTCTGTTTTGTTAGTAATACTTGCAAGTGTTGTAAAGTTTTGGATTTTATAAAATATGTAAATAAGACCGTTAGTAGATTTGATTGTCTTAGGAATGCCTGCAGAGGAAAAGCAAGCATGATATGTCATGAGTAACAGACTATTCATGTTGAGCAGTTTCCAATGCCATGATTGATAAAGTATTTGCAGAGACATGTACATAATTCTCACCAATTTCTGGGTTTATAGTTGCATCTATTAGTCAAATATCATTGGTCTGTCTGAGGGGAGAACCCCTGAGGACAATGGTTTAGTTCTCAAATTAGAAAATTATGACATTGAAGAGCTTTGTGTTTTTCTGATTCTTGTTTAGTTAAAATTTTGGTGCATAAATCAAGCAGGATTGAGAGGCAGAGCATGTAAGTCAGTGGTCTTTGCTAACAGGTGTAAGTAAAGACAGAATGAAGATTAAACTTACTTCAAAATCAAAAGAAATCCTTAGTAAGAATATGTGTGGTTGATGATAAATTATAAAAACTTGAAATAAATTGTTTTATAATCCTGAAAAATAATATTGCTGTTGTTTTTGATAATGTTATCTTTTGGGAATGTGTAGGATCTTTTCATAATAGAGATGGTAATGGTGTGAAGACAGAATCTGTGACTATTTTTTCTAGAATGATGATCTGGATTGTTATGATTATATAAAATTATTCTTGTTTGTTGAAAAAATAATTTTAGAAACTGCCTGATTAGGACCTCTGTGTGCTGCCATTCAACCTTTTGTTCCAACTCTGACTAAACAGAGGCATTAATAATAAGGGAAGGGAGCCAGGTGTAGGGGTCACAAGCCTTCAATCGAGTAGTCTGGTAGCACAAGAAAGATCTCTGAGTTCATGGTCAGATTGATATACAGAGCAAATTTCAGAATAATCAGGGCAACACAGAAAAACCCTGTATCATAAAACCAAAATATATAAAAATAAAATACAAATAATAAGTAAAACATGTTTTAAAAAATATCAGGCAAATACAAGGTTTAGAAAAAAATCTATTAAGCTCTTTTTAAATTTTTCATATTTTTTCAGAGAGAAAAGGACAATAAGTTTTCAAGAAAATCTGAAAGTGAAATTTGTCACTAAATATACTTTTCATCAAAGGAAATTTTTATTAGACATTAATTCTACAACATAATTTTTGATATTTACAAATATGTAGATAAATGATACCTAAGGATATTTTTACAGGCTGGCTTCTTGATGTTTATCAATTTGCTGGGGAAATGTGTTAATAAATATAAATATATTATTGTGTTTACTGTCTTTAGGACACACACATGAATATAATCCGAATCATACAAAGTAGATGCAAGCATAATGCTTATCTGTCTCTCTGCAGTGTTCCAAAGTTAAGCCTCACTCTACTATCTCTTGAGAAGGTTTCTATATAGAAACTTGGTATATTGATCTGTTTTCTTTTGGATAAAATATTTAAGATTGTGCTGTCTAAACAAAGTGACTTATCTATCAACAATTTTTTGGCGATCTAGAGCCCTTGAAAGTGTTGGGTCTGTTGAAGGCATCATGCTGCATGGTGGTACACAAGTATCTATATGATAAAGCTGTTACCCCATATGAATCAAATGAGGCACTGAGCTTGCTCTGGGAATCATGTCAGTTGTGAGACTTAATCAGGATTCCACACGAAAGCACCAGTTCTGCGTGAAAACTGCAAAGAACTTTCCTTCAGCTCCCCACTTTCTTCTGGGCATCACATTCACATCACTTTACCACCAGGATGAGCAGACTCCAGCACAGTGTTCCTGCACAAAAACTTGGAGTTCCCTTCAAACAAACCATGACTTTGTATATCTGACATCAGGGTCCTTGCCCAGCTTCTGAAATGGTTTTTATCCTTTTATGATAGCCTCAACATATTGCCTGAGCATCACTCTGATGCCAAACTTTCAAGTTTTTACTCAGGTCCTAGATAAACTTGTTAAAATTTCCTTATATTAATTCCCAAACCCACACTCCCAAATTCAGTGATTACAATAGAAATGTCTCAAAATCAAGGATTTTCTTATAGACAAGTTCTAAAATGTTGACATATATTATTCCTTTCTAATATCATATTTATTTTATTTCTACATTGTAAATTTAGAAAATGTTCTTACAAGCAGCGCTTCTTCATTATGTGAGACATCAGGGTAGTTATCTGAAAGAACATAGTTTTTAATAGGAGACAGTGATGTCATCCTTGTGGAAAACATTCAGTATGAAAAATGATTGCAAATAAGCATTCAGTTCTTTTTAATGTAATGTCTTTTAAATAAATTGAAAATATACCAATGAGGAGAAAGCATTTTAGTCAATAAAAGTTTGTAGCTGATAACTATTTCTCAGTGCAAGTTGTCCCTTCCTTAGAGCCTCTAAACAACTACTTTCCCAGAAACAGGACAATGTTCCATAGGATTCTGCAACAAGAGGAGAATCTACAGACCCATATTGTCTTGCAAATGCTCACCTTTCTTTGGGAAGAATCAAGAGGCAGGGCTGATTTCAGCATTGCTATGCAGAAACATCATTCAAATAAAAATATCTTCAATGTATAATATATATTGTGCATATGAGCATAACTTCAACAATCCCTCTTTATAGCAAGCTTTGCACACATAAGGCAGTCAAAGCACTTCACAGATTTGTAAAGCTGAGTACAACTAGGCACTTGCTACTTTTCAATACTAGATCATCTTGTATGTTTCTGAAATGCATTTGACTCATCTCAACATGTGAGATAATGCTCTTGAGAACTGTAGAGGATTTTTCATTTGTATTCATTTAATAGAATGCTGGTTTGTCAGTATCTAGGTAGGAAATAGAGGTGGGGCAAATAGACTAGGAAAATTCTGGGAAGAGGAAGAGCAGAACAGGAGACACCGGGCAGATGGAGAGGAAGCAGGATGAAAAGACTGTACTCCAGAAAAGTTACCAAGACTGTGGCTAAACATAGATAAGATAATGGGTTAATTTGAGAATTAGGAGCTAGTGAATAATAAACCTGAATTACTAGCTCAGTAGTAGCTCTAAAATTAAGCCTCATGCTTAATTATTTTGAAGTGGCTGTAGGACTGATGGTGCAGGACAGAAAACTTCTGACTAAATCAACAAATACAGCTACACCTGATGGGCAATATATATGTAGGGATTAACATGAGAGTGTACAAGCTGCAAATGTGCATTAACTTGGATAAACATATCTATCTACCCATCTATCTACATATCTATCTGTCTGTCTATCTATCTATCTATCTATCTATCTATCTATCTATCTATCTATCTATCTGTCTGTCTGTCTGTCTGTCTGTCTGTCTGTCTGTCTGTCTATCTATCCATCTATCCATCTATCCATCTAATCTGTCTATCTATCTAATCTGTCTATCTATCTATCTATCTATCTATCTATCTATCTATCTATCTATCTATCTATCTATCTGTTTATCTGTATATATATATATATATATATATATATATATATATATATATATATATCTGTATATCTGGTTCCACTTACTCCTTGGAGCTTGTAGTCAGTTATGCAGGTTCACAACTGTTATTCACTAAACTTATAGCAGGTACATTCAGGTTTTTAAAATCAATAGCCATGGCTTTCCATGAATAAGAGTATGGTGAGCTTCAACAAGCTAGATCCAGAGAGTGACAATGGAAATACGCCTAAGAACACAGCCAGCATTTCTATCCAGAAGGATCTATAAAATGGGGATGAAAAATCACTTTTAAGTCTTTATATCCATATCTATAGGATATCCATGATACAAATGTTGACTTAATGAACAGATTGAAACAGAATATAAATTTCCCCCAATTCTCATCACTTCCTAAGTTTGAAGATATTTCCCATAGGTGGAAACAGGTCTGCATGTACAATATATGTTTGTAATCTATGTGTTTGAGTTTTCTATCTCATGTGTAAATGAAGGATTTGGGTAATTGCATTATGAAACAATTGTATATTGTGTCTCTCACATAACTGATAACTGACTTTATCTGTAGTGGTCATTGGTAAAGCTAGAACTCATACCCCCAGAGAAAGCAATGATTCAGAGTCAACATGTGAAGCACAGCTCATCATTCATCCTTAAAATATATACTTACAAATGCCAGGTACATTACTAAGAAGACAAACAAGGTTTTATAGTTGTAGTGAGAGGTCCAAATATGTGAGAATTTAAACGATCAATTCTCAGAACCAGCAGGGGGCACTGTGGATCCATCAAGTCTCTCAGAAGCAGGTAAGGATGTTGTACATTGAGATTTCAACTTCCTCATCCTATTGTCAGTCTCATCACATTCAGAGACCATGGTGTAGTTGACATGTGAGATTTCCCTGCTACAATACACTGGAGAGAATACTTGTAAATAAAATCCATGGCGATGTTACTATGGCCCAGACTGTATTAGTGCTGCTTCTGGAAAGGATACTAGTCCATGAAATACTTAATAAAGGCTAAGAGCATTTGAGGTACCAGGCACTGAGCAACATCTTGGGAAAAGTTATTTCAGGAGTTTTGAGCTAAGATCAGAAGTGCACAAATATGGATGACCCTAATGAGAGTCAAGTGACTTTTGACCCCCTGAAGTATGGTTCACTTTATTGAACATGGATGTGCTGACCAGAATCCTAGTGGGATGGAAAGCCTTTGTCTGCACAGGTCCCAGGATGAAACAGGGAATGTGTTTCATCAGACAAGTTTATACTTAAATTTCACCATCCAACTGACAAACACAGAAGAATCTCATATTTCTCTGTCTCCGAAAGAGGCAGATCCTGATCTAAGGAATTCCTCATGATTATACAATTATAGACTCTGTGGTTGTAAATATGAGGATATTCACAAAAGAACCTGTACCACATTAGAGCTCTTTTTTCTACAATCCCAGAGCACACAGGATCTCACTGTGGACTGAAGTCAGGTCAACCTCTACCTAGTGGTACATCTATCGATAGATGTTTTGCTAGAATCAGGGCTCTTGGGGGGGGGGGTCAGATACTGAAGTAATAATGGCATCAGTTCTGCAAATTGTGATCAATTCAGTGTTTAGATAAAAGTGTCTGGAGTTAGATAAATAGTCCTTGAGATTCAATAAAAATTTGCCAGCAAGGACTTTGCTTCAGATCTCATTTCCATTTCCAATTTGAATTCTGTGAGGCAGAACATATTTTGTGCCCAAAAGGACAGGACTGATTCTCCCAA
Source organism: Phyllotis vaccarum (assembly GCA_033318265.1). Taxonomy (NCBI): domain Eukaryota; kingdom Metazoa; phylum Chordata; class Mammalia; order Rodentia; family Cricetidae; genus Phyllotis; species Phyllotis vaccarum. The sequence continues at coordinate 82,567,862 of JARWLC010000016.1, forward strand.
GGACTGGCCAACAATCTACAAAGAAGTTCCAAGACAGATCCTAACCACATATAAACAGTGTCCAACACAGTCTGTATGATATTCATCAGGCTGACATCTGAGGACTCTGACATCTATTACTGTGCAAAGACCATTGTCACAGCACACATCTGATATATGTCAGAAACACAGAAGGAGTAGAAAATTTCTTTGGGTTTAGAAGAAAAGAGAAGGTTAACCTGAAAATTTGCTAAAAACCTGTGTTTATGTTTGATGGAAAGGAAAAACAGACTAAAGATATATTATATTAAATTAAGAATTTTCATACTAATGCTGTATCCAAAATTCAGAGATAGAAGTTTTCAGTTTATACACTTGAAGCACTTCTCACTTGGGTGATATCAATGTGAGCATGGGTCTACCATGAGTCAATATTTTAGATTAGAAATGTTTGATCACATTTTATATCAGTATCAAATATAGACTAAAAATGTGAGGTTGAATTTTAACCAAGGTTTTTTTTTAATCAAACAGGTTTACATTTATAAATTTTTAGAGCATAGGCTCTGATATTAAGCAGTGGCCACTGATGAGACAATCCTAGTCAATTCTACTCTAAGTACCTTGCTTTGTAATCACAACATGTGACAGAACACTGAACACAGTAACTTAATACCTTCCTCTCCATTCTTTGGGAGGCGTGGGCTGATACAAATAAATCACAGTGACCCTTGACGACTCTTCGGGTGCTGTTTAGTAGTTAGTGTTGCTGATTATTGCTGTTTTCCCAGAGGAATATGTGGCAAATGTGTCTGTAACTTCTTTCAGTGGTAAGTTAATGAGGGGAGACTCCAGGGCAGCTCAGAAATATATCTAAACTGATCTTCCTACTTTTGGACATCTGCCCACTGAGGAAACTGTCATGTATCAGTCTATGAGAGAATAAGTGTGGAAATGTGAGTTTGTATCCAGAAAATATTTTCCATATTGACAACCTCAGGAAATCTATTCATAATGCTTAGGTCCTTACTTAGGTGGTATTTAGAAGAGTAAAATATAGCACAGTTACAAAAGGAACTTCTCACCTGTTGTCACCTTACTACAGTGGGAATTGATAAAGCTGTATCCAAATGTCACCATGGAGGAGCCTAGAACTAGGGGGGACATTGATGATAGTGTAGATATAGTTTAAGGTCATTCTCTTAAACATCCAGTCAGCATTTCCAATCTAGAGCCATTTCCCCTGCAGGAGATCCCTGAGAGAAAGGAAGTTTCAGGGATGTGTTAGTGCTCAGGGAAACTGTACAATTCAGTGTAAAGCATGACAAACCATCTGCACGTTGTTCAGAGGCCACAGGAGACAAAGTGGAGCCAGGATTCCCCATGTGAGAGATGAGGTGTGGTGAGTGATGAGAAATTCTGCATTCTGTGATTATCTTTCATGAGTTTATTAGCTAATCTGCAACTGCTGTGATTGATCTGTGATGTTTTCATGCTTAAGAATACCAAAAATTCTTTGTTAAAGTCTTTATAGGGCTGTAGTGCCTTGTTTTTATATTCAAATTTTCTTTTTTTTCCAATATTTTTACAAATTACAAACAACAAATTATGATCTTTGATTCTCCTCCCAAATCCTCCAAGATCATTCTTATGACCACTTGTACCCAACTCCATATCTTTTCTTTCTCTATGTATGATAAAAGCAGATAGACAAGAAAACATTTTTTAAAAAGGTTTAAAACCAAACAAAGATAAAATATTCTCAACCCAGGATACAAAAATCCTAAATTCCATGCAGATGAATAACTACTATTGTGTTAAGACAAGAAATCATGTTTTCTTGATGAAATAATCTATAGAATGATACATAGTTTATTTCCATAATTTATTCATTGTGATGTTCCTGCAATAATAGTCTCTTGGAATATATTAACGAAGTATATTAACTTTTGGTCATTTGGGTGAGTTTCTTAATATATAATCTGTTACAAAGGCAAATATTAACTGTATGCACCTGAAAGGTTTAACATTTCTCATCAGTATCATTATCATCATCATTATTATCATCATCATCACCACAATCAGTCTGGTAACCTTGTCACAAAGTGGAACACCTGTCTCAATCCTGAGATCTACTAAGAGCTTAGGTCCTTATATTACATTCTTAACATCTGCAGTGATAAGGGAAGGATTGTGTTATGCATTTCCTCACAGAGGGTAAGGATGTCGGCCTCAGCATCCTGCTGCCTGACCCATGTGTCTTCTACCTTCTTCTCTAGCTGCACTGGGTCCTTATCTAAGAGTATGCTGCTCATGAATATGCAAATTACTCAAGTCTATGGTGGTAAATATAGGAATGTCCACCTCCAGAACAACATATGATCGGTGTTCTCTCCATAGTTAAAAAAGACACAAGTCCTCATGATGACATGGAGTTGGATTATTCTCGTCTTCATGTTAGTAACCGCAGGTAAGGGACTTTCCAGTTACAAACCTGATGAAGGAGAATGGACTGTGGTGCCATGACTCACACTTGGCCTTTTTCTCCATAGGTGTCTACTCCCAGGTCCAATTGCAGCAGTCTGGTCCTGAGCTGAGGAAACCTGGGGCCTCAGTGAAGTTGTCCTGCAAGGCTTCTGGGTACAACATCAATGACTACACTATGCACTGGGTGAAGCAGAAGACTGGACAGGGCCTGGAGTGGATTGGATGGATTGATCCTGAAGATGGTAGTACTGGTTATGCTCAGAAGTTCCAGAACAAGGCTAAACTGACAGCAGACTCCTCCTCCAGCACAGTGTACATGGAGCTCAGCAGCCTCACATCTGAGGACTCTGCAGTCTATTACTGTGCGAGGCACAGTGTTGCAACCACATCCTGAGTATGCCAGAAACCCTGTGGGAGCAGGAAGCTGCCCTGGGACTGAGATGACAGAGAAGATTAGCTTAGAGATCTGTTTAAAAATCATTCTGAATATCCTTTTGTCTGTCCCTTCACAGGCCTATAGGGTCTTTGTTAGCTTGTCCAAATGACTACTTTGAGGCTAGTTCAGGATGCCCTTATAATACACCATACAGTGACCCTCTCCTATGATATGACTTATCTTTAATGATCTAAAATAGGATTTTTATTATGTAGCACTGAATAATGACATAAATTTCTCTTAAATCCAAGAGGCAAACTATTGCTGCAGTAGCTAGAAATAAGCTGTTAGGAAACAGACCAGTGAGGGACGAATCAATTGCCTGTGCCCAAGCAAATACCCTTTCATTGTCCAATTTTATTTGCATACAAGAAGTAAAACTACTTTGTTGCAAAGGGTCCCCACAGATTTGGTGGTTGATTTTTAGCCTCTCCTCTAAAATCAAATTTTATGCCTTTTAAGCTCAGATAGTATTTATATTTTTATGATAGATCTTTTAGTTTTTGAGAATCAGTTTTTCAGCTTTATCCATGCTATACTGTTCCACTGAACTATGGCCTCCACCATATTTTTTTAATATAATTTAATATATGCCTTCATTATTCACTTAGCTTATATAACATTTCTCTAATTATTATTTTTCAGTTAATTTGTCTTAATTTTTATGAAATTATTTGGTAATTTCTGCTAAAGAGCAGAGGAGTTTATATATACAAAGTAGAATAAAGTAAGGCTTTAAATTTAAATATTTATAATTGGTAAGTATAAATTTATGCTAAGTAATAAAGTAACTTCTTTCTTCTTCCTTCATTTCTTCTCTTTTCGTTCCTTCTCCCTTTTTTTGAGACACAGTTCATGTAGCCCAGTCAGAACTAAAACTTATGATCTTCCTTCTCTGACTTGCAGTGCTGAAATGTACACACAAGCATCTCAGTCACGTAAACCGGCACTCTTACCCACTGCGCTTAATAGAACAGTTAGTGCCACTTTAAAGCTATTACATCTCCTCTAAGGCTTATATCCATGAAGTCATGATATAGCCCAAAAACATGCAAATAATGTTCCCCTCTGCTCGTGAAAATCAGCTCTGACAGAGGCACTCAGGTCTGGACTCACAGGTCTTCCCATTCTGTGATTATTACTGAGTCAAGAACATCTAGCATGGAGTTGAGACTAAGCTGGGTTTTCTTTGTTGCTCTTTTAAAGGGTAATTTATAGATAAGAAAAGATTGTCAGTGTGTGTGTGTGTGTGTGTGTGTGTGTGTGTGTGTGTGTGTGTGTGCGCACATGAGTGAGCGGAACAAAGGTCATTTTGGAGAGTTTACTGACAGGATTCTTTTTGTTTGCAGGTGTCCTGTGTGAGGTGCAGCTGGTGGAGTCTGGAGTAGGCCTGGTGCAGCCAGGGAATTACCTAAAACTCCCCTGTGCATCCTCTGGTTTCACATTCAGTGACTACTAAATGAACTGGGTTCACCTGGTTCCAGGGAAAGGGCTGGAGTGGATTGCTCTAATTATGGATAAAGCTAATGCTTATGCAACACGCTATTCAGAGTCTGTCAAAGACAGATTCACCATCACAAGAGATGATTCCAAAAGCAGCATTTATCTTCAAATGAGTAGACTAAGAGTCGAAGACAGTGCCATTTACTACTGTGCAAGAAACACAGTGAGGGAATTTCATCATGAACCCAGACACAAACCTCTTTGCAGGAGCACTTAGCACCAGCAGGGGAGTAGAGGGCATGCTTGGGAAACAGGAACTTTGAAGGAAAGGCTGCAGACACTATTGAGTAATGGTTCTCTGTTTCTCACCTTTCACCCCATCTACTGATTTCTCAGCATGCTCTCTATATTTATAGCCTGTGACATCTAGGAAATTAGGGTTCTTTTTTGCCAAAATATAAAATATATACACAATTTCCTAACAAGAACCAAGTTCAGAAAGTCACCTCTGAATACAGAAATGACTCTTTTGATGTCACCAAGATGCTTAGGAAGGTCTGTGGTGATGGTAGCTTCTCCTTCATGAGATTCAGGGCAAAGCCTCAGTGTTGTTCTGATTAGGACAGTGTTTGAGTTTAGGGTAACCACAGGGGAGATGAGGCTACACTCAGTGACCCCTAAACCCTAACATGTTTTCAGTCTTTCTACTTTTCCTGAGTATGTGGAGGCCAGGCAAAGATCTAACTCATTTTTTTTTCTCTCTCCAATCCAGTTACTTAATCTGTAACTTTCACCATTGTATCTGTCTTTTGTTTTTCTAGAAATACTTCTAACCTTTGTTCTAAACAAAGACATGAGACATTTATTTTTAATTTCCTTTTAAGGCCTGGGCCTTAGCTCTGGGGGGTGGGGATCTGAGTAATGTTTTAGGTAAAATTTCAGTTCACATTTCCCTGATTACTTTCAATTATCTTTTTACATAAACTCTTAGAATATGAAAAGTTATTCAGTTATTCTGAGTATCAGTCTTATAAAAAGTATTCTGTGGATGAAGGACTCACCATACTCTGTTCTAACATCACATATCACTTTAGGGAGACTGGCAGGTGAATCTTCTTCTGAGCAGCAAGCTCTAACTCTCAAGGCCCACATTTCTGTAAAGCATTTTTTCCTTTTTCTTGATGATTAACTTTCTACAATTGAATCTTGTTTCAGGAATGGCCTGCTCTTTGTGGATCTCCACAAAGAGCCTTCCACATAAACCTACATTTACAGCAAAGGGAAAACAAATTCTCGTTTTCACTTAATCACTTAATTATCTGTTGAAAACAGCCATTTTCAATGACATAACATTGGTGTAAGGAAACTTTGGTTCACAAAATGCATAATTAAAATATACTTTCTTTCATGAATGATTCTTGTGGACGATGAAGAAAACTATTCACTGTACATACAGTGAGTAACTCATTGCTTAACACGAGAAGACAGAAGTAACCCCATTTTCAGTAGGAAAAGACTAGATCTGGAAATCTGCCCTACTTGACGTGTCCTTCAGACATTTTGCTTCAGTCACACATTGCCCCTAATAGTTTGTGGAATCAGAAAAGATACCACAAGAACAGGCAGCAACCATCTCCTGACTCGAGGACGAACAACACAGAACACTTACCATTGAGCTGATGCTGAGGTGGGTTTTCCTTGATGATTTTTATTTTTATATAGTTTATTTTATTCTTATTCTTCTCTGATATATTATTTCCCAACAACAGTTTCTTTCCATGTATTTCTCCCAAGCACTTCCACTGTATCCCCTCTTCCCGAGACCCACTCTTTTTCTTCAAAGTAATACCTCAAAATAAGTCACAGTAAGACTAGGCGCATATCCTCATATAAAGACTGGATGAGGCTACCAAGTAAGGAAAGAAGAGTCCCAAGAGCAGGCAAAAGAGCCATAGATATCCCTTGTTTTCACTATTGGTATCTCCTCAGGCATACCGAGCTACACACCTTCCACATATTAAGAGAACCCAACTCAGACCCATACAGGCTCCCTGATTGTGGCTACAGTCTCTGTGAGCCCTTGTGAGCCCTGCTTAAAATTTGGAAGATAAATTCCTGAGAATTTCTTATATAATGACTGCTACAGCAGATATGTGTCTGTAAATATTTAGATGTTCATGTTATGTGTTCCAGAACAATGACTTAGAACTTGAGTTTCCCTGCTAGGCATGTTATTACACTTGATAAGAACCTCTTGGAGGTTCAGTGGTTCCATCTTTTCATTCCCCCCATCCCTGTATCTTTTGATAGGCAGCCATCAGTGGCTACAAGAATTAGGAAGTAAAGAGCAGCCTGACTGCTGGTTAAGGAATGAAATTAATTCAAGAACTTTCTTAATGTAGTCTCATAACTGAGTGCCATACAGCATCTTTCAGCGTTGGAGGTTAAATAACTACATTTTATAACTCTCAAACAGTGAGAGATTTTATACTAAGTTTGTCTCTGAGGAGGGACATGGAAGTCATGAGATGGTCTTGATATGATGGGCTTGAGCAAACATCAATCCATACATCTGAATTTCTTATTTTTAGTAGTTTCAGAAATTTGTTCTGGTAGCACCAGGACAACATTGGTTATGTTAAAGATTGTTTAGTCGCTTGTAATAAAGAACAAAGTTCCCCATCAGTCTCTCTGTCCCTGTACCTCTCTCCCTTCCTTCCTCCTCCCCTCATGGACTTGTGAATACCGAAAATTACACAGCCTATGCTTTTGCAAAGACCATGATCCTTTGTGAAGGACTCACATCATTCATCATCCAATCAGGCAGTGAAAAACTAAAACACACAAAACCAGAAAATTTCCCCTTTTGGTGCTCGCAATTCTCCCTCAGAAGCTTTGTTGTATTTTCTTTTGCACTAAACTCTAGAAAATTAAAAAACCTAAATCTTTATTGATTTCTATTTTCCTCCATTAATCAGTAATCGGTTATTTAATCACCATGAATCTGTGGAATTACTATTTGTTCACTGTAGATTTTAAACTTGTTTACATTTTGGTCAGATAGGATTCACACACATACTGGTATCAATTTTTCTGCATATGTTAATATTTGTTTTCTGTTCTAATATGTGGTCTATTTTAGAGAAACTTTTGTAGTCTGCTGAATAGAATCATATCTTTTTGTTTTTTGTGTAGACTATTCTATAAATATCTGTCCATACAGAAATAGAGGAAAATAACATGAACCATACTTAAGGACCCTGTTGGAGAAGGAGTTATAGAGAAGTGAATATTAGGATGCAGATATTAGGACAGGAAGAATAAGAAAACAGAATTTATCTGTTAATTGGAGAAAGAGGGAAATATGGAGAGAGAAACACGAAGAAGGAGGGATAAAGAACATTGAGGATGTCAGAGGTGTAGGGAGCCAGCCGCACCCTAAAGACAGCGCCTGTATCCGGCCCATGACTAAGCGGTTTAAGGAAGCTCCTTAGTAAACAAGTCACTGCGCATGACACCTTGTAATTTTCCAGCAAGAAGCCTGGCCCCCAGACAGATACATCATATCGGGTGAGGGTGTGCTGACCAATGGGAAAGGCCCACGTCAGAGATAAACAATGTTGCCTATAAAAGCGGCCTGCCTGGGAGGCTCGGGGTCTTCCGTTCTTTGCCCTAGTGTGTGAAGCTTCAATAAACCTGCTGCAGAAGGATCCTGTTGTACTGCGTCTTGTTTGCGGGCAAAGAAGGCGCGGGACAAGTAGTGCCGAAACCCGGGAAAGACAACATCAGCTGCACCAGCGGAGACCCCTCGGTGATGAGGAGGATTCAGAACTGCAGAGTGTTCGCTCGGAGAGGTATGGTCCCTGACTGAGGTTTGGTTTTTAGTGCTTACTGGCAGAAGGTTTTGGCAGGATTAGGTTTGGTTCTAGTCACCCTGATCATCTTTCTTGTGGTTGCCTTTCTTTTTCATTGATTTCGGTGCTGAGTGCCTAAGACCGACGTAGGTAAGCGGCAGCGCTCTTTGGTTTCGTTTTGCGGATAAGCCGGACGTGGATAAGCTGCGCTGCTAATGGTATCATGGGTACTTCGCAGTCGATGATCTCGGATTTAAGGATGGGCAACAAAGCTATATGGAAGATGATCAAGAATTGTTTAAAGGATGAGTCCTGCTTGCCAGTGGTCATGGAAGGACAGATAATGTTGAGAGAGGTTCAGGATAGCCTATCAGAAACCGAGCGGGATGAGAGATTGGGAGCGCGCCCCAAGGAAACTGTACATAAGGAAAAAGGACCCCCCGGTACTGGTATGGGGGAGAAAAAGGAAAAAGGACCCCCCGGTACTGGTATGGGGGAGAAAAAGGAAAAAGGACCCCCCGGTACTGGTATGGGGGAGAAAAGTTTCGAGAAAAATTCAGAGAAAAATTCAGAGAAAAATTCAGAGAAAAATTCAGAGGTTAGAAGAAGGAAAGAGACCAAACTTACCTTCCCCTGGAAAGAATTGGCTAATTTAGAGATCAGTGATGAAATAGAATCTTCCATTTCTTCCTCTAAATCCAGCCATGTAGATGAGGAAGACCCACTAGACCCAGGAGATGAATTTGATTTGGAAGAGGAGGCAGCCCAATATGAGGCAGAGAGATACTACCCTGATGATCCTCCTCGTAACCAAACCAGAAAGAACAGGCACAAGGCAGAAAGCCAGCGAATGCACAGATCTCCGCCTACAGCTCCTCCTCCTTATGGTGTGAGCGGTGCTACAAACTTTTCTTTCCGGCCGGAGGCCACGAGGCAACAACTTAGTTTAGCATTTCCGGTATATGAGGGCCAAAATAATGATCGGGTTTATGCCCCAATAGAATTTAGTCAGATTAAAGAGCTTGCAGAATCTGTCTGCAAGTTTGGTGTAAATGCCAACTTCACTGTTACACAACTTGATCGGCTTGCCTTATGGAACCTGACTCCCACAAAGGTGCCGGGCTGGTCGGGAGGTGTACCTGGTGGATGCATCAGGAATGTCTCCTTTGTACATAGTTCCCAAAATTTTGAGAGGACAAACCTCTGTTTCCATCCACTGGATAGCCTCCCTCATTTTAAATATAAGAAAAGGGGGAGATGTAGGGAGCCAGCCGCACCCTAAAGACAGCGCCTGTATCCGGCCCATGACTAAGCGGTTTAAGGAAGCTCCTTAGAAAACAAGTCACTGCGCATGACACCTTGTAATTTTCCAGCAAGAAGCCTGGCCCCCAGACAGATACATCATATCGGGTGAGGGTGTGCTGACCAATGGGAAAGGCCCACGTCAGAGATAAACAATGTTGCCTATAAAAGCGGCCTGCCTGGGAGGCTCGGGGTCTTCCGTTCTTTGCCCTAGTGTGTGAAGCTTCAATAAACCTGCTGCAGAAGGATCCTGTTGTACTGCGTCTTGTTTGCGGGCAAAGAAGGCGCGGGACACAGAGGATGCCAAAATAAATTTTAATTTTTGTTTACTTAAGACACAGATATACAACACTCACACCAATATGCATTGAATAAGATGTAAATAATTTAAATGAAGTGATTCCACGTGGTGTGATAATACTACCTATATTAATATTGTTTATTTTTAATTGCTTTGTAATTTTATTAAGAATGTTCTTTTTATCTATGTATGCCCCTGCTCCCTCTTCCTTCCCTCCTCTCAAACCCTCCCAGTCAGCCTTCAGCCTCCTCCCTTCCCATCCACCCATCACCTCCCCCAAAATGGAAAGAAGTCCCAAGGTGAGTCAGCTTAGTGTGGCACATCCACCTCAGGCAAGTTGGATCCACTCATCCCAAAGTCAAGGATGGGCTTGTTGTTTCTCTGCAGGGAATAGGCTCCAGGTGCCAGCCTATGCACAGAAACATAGTCTGATCTCACCCCTCAAGGCTCCACACTAATGCCAGGAGACAGTCGCCTACCCTTGGAGTGCCCCTTTTCAGATGATTCTCCAGTGGGCACTCCTGATTCAGTGAGCCCCCCAGAGCTCCAACTAGCCATCACTGTAGGAGCTCTCCCCACAATCCCAATATCCCTGCTCACACAGACACCCCTCCCCTGCTCCCAGCAGGAGCAGGAGCTCTGCCCAGTGCTCAGCCATAGATCTCTGCCTCCACCTCTATTCCTTGTTGTATGTAGGTTCTGCGATAACACCCAGGGTGGTCACCCACCTGACCATAGGGGAAGTCTTGCTCAGGCACCCCCTACATTATTGTCTGGAGACTTGGCCAGGGACATCCTGTGAGTTCTTTGATGTTTCCCTTGCACCCAGTCTTTTCCCAACCCCACATGGCTTCTTCTATTGAGATATCCTTCTCTTTCAATCTCTGTCTTTGCTCCCTTCACCCAACTATCTCCTTCTTTCAAGATTTGTTCCCAACTATTCTAGGTTGCAACCCATTATGACCCCAATTTGCTAAGGTGATCTCTATTTTCTCTTCTTAGGGGAATCTCTGGAATCTCTCCTAAATTCCTTCAAATACCAAGCTGTTCAGGGGTTGTGGTTTGCAGCTTGGGTATTCTTGGATTTTGTCTAAAATCCACTTATGACTGAATAAATCCCATGCCTATCTTTCTGGGCTTCTGATACTCTTTGTTTTCTAGTGCTCTCTGAGTGATAGAAGAATTGATGTGGTGCTGTGGGATTATGCTCTTGTACATTGTAAATATTTGCCACTCCTATTAGTTTAATGAAATACTGATTGGCCTGCAGGTAGACAGAAAATATAGGTGGGTCTACCAGACTAAGAAAACTTCTGGAAGTAGAAGAAGAAGAGAGAGAGATGCCAGGAGACATAGAAGAAAGAAGATAAGAATCCTGCTCCGAGAAGAGATGTCAATCCATAGGGTTAAGCAAGATAAGAATCATGGATTAGTTTAAGAGTAAGAGTTAGAAAGTAGTATGCCCGAGCTGTAGGCCAGATATCTTTTAATTAATTCAACCCTCTGTAATGTTTATTTGTGACTGAATAGTTGCAGGACCAGCCAGGCAAGATATAGAAACTTCTTACTATAATATAGATATTAAATTTATGGTCAAACATTCCACTATAAACTTATTCTCCACACTTTACCTAGTTTTAGATTTCTTTATTAAACCAATGTAATACAAAATTACTTTGTGAATGCCTAGCACAACACTAGGGTCTTCACAAATTCCTTCCACAGAGGCATGTGGTGATATATTGTATGTATAATAAAAATAGTCTGGAATATCAGAGTATAGAGACACCCATAGAGCCAAGCCACAAAGGACTGGGAATCATGACCTGTGCCTTAAATCTGCTCACTGATTATACAATATTGTTATGAATATTGTGGGGTAGTCTGTAGTATAAGGTTTCTGGGCCGTAATACTGTATATTGTTATCTTATCTTTAAGCATCTTGACTGAAAATGACTTAGTAAAAGCTGCTGAAAGACAGCTGATTATAAATGCTGTTTGGTTAATTCAACCTATATATTTTGTAAATGTGTTTACCTTAAAATTGAAACGCAAAGATATGCTACTTTGGAGAAGAGGTTTTCTTTTTATTTTCACAGAAAATGAGAAACTGTGGATTTATTTCTGGATAAAGAACATAAAGTTTGACAGAGGAAGACCCCCTGAAAAATCTCCAATGGAAATGGACAGCCCAAATGATTCAGCATTTCAGAACAACTCTGTGAAGTTTCCAGAGCTCTGTATCCAAAACAATTTCCAGGAGACTGGCTAAAATGACTCAGCCTTAGAGATTACTCCACTAAAGAATTGTCCATAATCCTAAATTTTCCTTTGTACTCCTATGAAATTGCCAGCATCCCCATTCAGCAGGAAGTAGACTAGAGAATGACACACACACATTCCCAAAACATGGAATATGGATGTTTGTGTTTATTTAAGGTGTTGTTTATAAGTTGCTATACATAAGGGGGGGAAGAATATTAGATTTGGAGTTCTTTTCGTTTTAAGAAGAGAAAAGGTGATATGTGGGAGATTGTGCTGCTTCATTGTAAATAATTGTCCCACCCACTCATTTAATAAAAAGTGCTGATTGGCCAAAGGCAGGCAGGAAGTGTGGGTGGGGCTACCAGACTAGAAAAACTCTTGATAACAGGAAGCACAGAACAGAAAGCCAGAGAGAATGCCAGAGAGAAGCCAGAAGAAGCAGAGGACAACCATGCTGCTGTGAAGAAAGGTACCAAGTCACATGGCTGAACAGGAAGAATCATGGGTTAGATGAAGGGTAGAGAGCTAGCAAGTGATATGCCTGAGCCTTAGGCTGATCAGCCTAAAACTATCATATGCATCTGTGTGTCTCCACTGGTCTGTGGGTCTGCGGGTCTGCGGGTCTGCGGGTCTGCAGGTATGTGGGTCTGTGAGCCTAAACCTTGAGGCTAGGCCCGAAAGTCCGGGCCAGAAATCTTGTACTACAGTAGTCAACCATTCTTTCATTGGATTTAAGGCCCATTCTATGATATTTAACCTATGGCTGACTTTGTTAGGCTTGCTGAGAACCTTGAAATGGATAGGCCATATTTGTAGAATAAAGAAAAATACTACACCTGACAGAGACTAATCTTTAAAATATATAGAGAGCTCAAGAAACTATTGGTAAAAACCAAATAACTCAATTTGGAAATTGGGTACAGAGCTAAATAGGGAATTCTCAACAGAAGAATTTAAAATGGCTGAAAGACACTTAAACAATTGCTCAGTGTCCTTAGTCATCAAGTAAATGCAAATCAAAACAACTTTGAGATACCATCTTATACCTGTTAAAATGGCTAAGACCAAAACACACACATGACAGCCTATGCTGGAAGGGATGTGGAGCAAGGGCAATACTCCTCCATTGCTGGTAGGAGTGCAAACTTGTACAGCCACTTTGGAAATTAGTATGACATTTCTTCAAAAAAACTAGGAGTCAATCTCCCCAATGAACCAGCAATACCGCTATTGGGCATAGACCCAAAGGATGCATGTTAATACCCTAAGGTATTAGCTCAACTATGTTCATAGCAGCATTATTTGTAATAGCCAGAACTTGAAAACAACATAGATTCCCCTTAAATGAATAATATATTTAAAAATTGTGGTACATCTACGCAATAGAGTACTACTCATCAATAAAAACTAACATCCTTACATTTTAGACAGTTGGATGGATCTTGAGAATATCATTCTGAGTGAGGTCACTTACACTGAGAAAAGTAGACATGGTATGTACTTATTCACAAGTGGATTTTAGATGTAAAACAAAGGATAAACAGGCTACAATCCACCCATGAGCAGTTAGGTAACAGGTGGAACTTAAGAGAGACATCCATGGTTCCCAATCAGAAGGAAAATAGAGATCTCCACAATAAACTGGGATAATATTGGGGGGAAATGGGAGGAGGGAAGAGAACATGAGAGAATGGGATGGTTGAGTGGTGGGAGCATCAGAGAAGAAAGACAAAGAAATGGATCTCTTGATAGAGGTAGCCATTGTGGGGTCCTATGGAAGCATGCAAGAACCAACAAGATGACCCGGCTAGGATATCAAGCAATAATGGAGAGGGTCCATAAACTGGCTTTCTCCTATAATCAAATGGATGACCAGCCTAATTATCATGATAGAATCTTTATCCAGAAACTGATGGAGGCAGAAGTAGAGCTTTATAGCTGAGCACTGGCTCAAGCTCCCTGTCCAGTTGAAGAGAGGGAAGAGAAATTACATGAGCAAAGGGATCGTGATCATGAGATGCAGACCCACAGAGACTGCTGACCCAAGCCATTGAAATCTCACTGTCTCTAAAACGACAGCTGAGGAAACTTCATGAAAAGGAACTAATCTCTCCAAATGTAGATAACAGTTAACAGCATGGGCAGTATGTGGAGCCTCTATCTATGGGTTTTTACTGAGCACTTCTTATATTGCTGTGAGCTGGATCCATCAGACCTCAGGGGAAGGTCTGAAATGGTTGCTAAACCTTTAGCGAACTCATGAAAAGTACTACACAACCCATTCCTGAAGAGCTGGCTCACAATTTCCAAAGATGTTTTCTACAACAAGATATTCCCTTTAGATGGCCGGTATGGACACTTCAGATACTGCCACATACTACTGTGCACAGAAAGCACAAGGACACAATTAGCCTGACAGCTTTACAGTGTTTCAGACTGGTTCTCAGATCTGTTCCTTCATAATATGGGCCAATAGAGAGGGTGGAGCACACCTTTCCTGCTAGCCTCTGGGATTTCTTCTACAGTTTGAGCTTCAAAATTCTGGTTTCCTATGATATTTCCTAGGTCCCTTTTTAAGACATTCAGAAACGGGTATCTGTGTTTGGTTTTATTAAGATAAATAATGTTTGGTTCTTAACCAATAAGTTTTAGAGAGCTGTAGTTTTATTCAGTTTTAAGGCCCCAAACCTACAGCAGCAGATTTTATATTATTGTAATTTCACCTTCAGTAAACAACTGGATATGGAAGAAAGGAATTAGTGAATAAACATTTTTAAATTGAGTCATTGGCCAAGATTCCCCCTGGAAACTTCCAAATAATTCAGGCTATTCCCAAGGGTACTGCTTGTTCTCCATAAATTGATGGTAACACCCTATCATTGAAGATACTACTTATGCATCTATATGTGTACAGAAAAGTTAAGCTTGTTCCCTTCAAAATCTTAATCTCTACTGGCTAGCATTCACAGTTATGGATGCAATTAGCTTTCTATCAGAGCAAAAGGTAGTAACTCACACTGCTATAAACACTTTAACTTATAATTGTTAGCTGTCTGTGAAATATTTTGGATCAAAAGTGTTGAAAATATTGTGGGAGTAGTCAGTCATTCTTTGACTGGATTTAAGACACGCTCTATGACATGTAATTTATGGCTATCACATCTACATTTGCCAAGAGCCTTGATTTGAATGGGCCATGTTCATAAAGAAAAGTTAAATACTATTGCTCTGATAAATTAAGATATGGAGAGACATTATTTTTAATGACATAGCTGTATATACAATTAAATACATGCCTTCTGCAACCATCCTCATATATATTTCTTGCAATACATATGGGAAGTAACAAAGAACCACAAATGAATCATGTGCATATAGAGAGATATGTGAGCACTCAGTCCTACATGAGTGGTCTTAATCAAACTTCAAGAGCAGTATTAGGTAATTCAAAAGAAACAGTCTTTCCTAGACAAAAGAGAATTAATGTACATATGAACTCACAAATGCTGTAGAAGGAAGCACATGTCTTGCAA
The DNA here is from genome assembly GCA_033318265.1 of Phyllotis vaccarum. Taxonomy (NCBI): domain Eukaryota; kingdom Metazoa; phylum Chordata; class Mammalia; order Rodentia; family Cricetidae; genus Phyllotis; species Phyllotis vaccarum. Next base: position 82,583,463 of record JARWLC010000016.1, read on the forward strand.
AGGTTCAAACCAGATGGGGTTCCAGTATTCAGAGGTAATCATACAGGGCACACACATGTAATCAAGGAGCTATCTTCAATTGGAACTCAATAGCAAAATTAAGTTTCCCTCAGTGCATCTCACTGTCTATTTAAAGACACTTGAAGTTATGCTCTATGTCTGGAAGTTGAGCAAAGAAAACTAATTCAATGTCACATTTGTAGAATGTCTCGTTCTCATTTAGCTTATTGAACTAAATCTTTCTTGTTACACTTTTATGTTATATTTTATTTCCAATGTTGTTTTAACTGTCTTTCTTGTGTGTGTGTCTGAGAGAGAGAGAGAGAGAGAGAGAGAGAGAGAGAGAGAGAGAGAGAGAGAGAGAGAGAGAGAGGAATAGGAAGTGACAAAGAGAGGGAACATGTAAACAAGGTCCATCAGTTTTTGTGCTGACACTCTTCATCATCTAGATCCAACAACACCTAAAGGAAAGATTAAGGTTTATGAAGACTTTGAAAACAATTAAGTACAGCTTGGCATCTGTCCTTGAAATATTTACTTAACATCACCAGGTAGACAATAAAGAAGAGAAGCGAGAGACATTAATAGAGTGTTGTGTTTGAGACCATAGACAAACTTATACAAACCGTCAGGGGGCACTGTAATTCCACAAATCTCTAAGACATAAAGACCAACAGAAGTAGAACAGGAAATTGTCCATTGAGATTTTAATAGCTTCTGTGGATTTTATTGTCAATATTATTACGTTCAAAAACCATATGTATATGAAACTTCCATGCTACAACACTAGAAAGGTTTCTTGTTAATTAAAAACAATATGTGAACCTATCAAATGCCACTTTGGATTCCCATTGCCACTATATATACATGAACAACCTATTAGTATATTTTAAGGATATTTGAAACTTAGGACCTTGAGAAACATTGGGAAAAGTTTTCCAAGGATTCTTAGCTGATATCAGAAGTGTTCATAGTCCCACTAATCAGAACAGTAGCATTGCCATTAGTCTCCAATGTTCTGTTCTAGGTCTTATTGTGGAAGAATGATTTAAATGGGCTTCTCAGCTTCACGTATATGGTTGGTCCTAAGGAGGGTCAGTTTTCTCTTGAACTACTAAAGAGTAGCTCACATTAAAAAAACCTGTATGTGGTAGCTTTATTCTGAATGGGATAGAAGAAGTGTATATGTCCAAGTGTCAGGATAGAACAAGGAGTGCAGACCTTACATTGCTGCCACCACAAAAATTATCTTCCTGTTTTGTCAAAACAAGAATCAGGTCTTGATCTAATAAAAACCTCTCCTGATGAATATGTAAATTACAGAGTTTGTGGTTGTAAATATAGGGATTCACACACTCCACAGCACCACATCGATTCCCTCTTGTCCCTAATACCTGAGCTCAAATATTGTCAGGATGACTTGGAGTTGGATCATGGTCTACCTGGTGGCAGCAGCAATCGGTAGGTAAAAAGTTAGGCTTAGGCATGAGGAGGAGGAAGGAGAGTGTGAAGCAACATTGACATCTACTCTCTTTGTCCTCCACAGGAGTCCACTCTCAAGCTCATCTACAGCAGTCTGGGCCTGAACTGAGGCATCTTGGAGCTTCAGTGAAGGTCACCTGTAAGGATTTTGACTCAAATAGCTTCCCCATTTCCTATATGAGTTGGTTGAGGCAGAAGCCTGGACATGGGTTTGAATGGATTGGAAACATACTTCCAAACATTGGTAGAACAAACTATGACGAGAAGTTTGAAAGCAGAGTCACACTGGATTCAGACACCGTGTCCAACACAGCCTACATGGAGCTCAGAAGCCTGACATCTGAGGACTCTGCCATCTATTACTTTGCAAGACACAGTGTCACAGCACACATCTGAAGTGTGTCAAAAAACTCTGAAGAAAGAGGAAGCTGCATTCTGTCCAAGATAAAAGAGAATAACCACTTGAAAACATGCTCAAAATTATGGTTAAGGGCTGAAAGAAAAAAAAATAGGACTAAGAATTAATTATCTTTGCAAAAGAAAGTTTTCTAGTCATTCTTCATGCAACAATTATAGTGCAGGAAATGTTAAATTATTAAAGTTGATCCACATATTTTCATTCTGATGTCAATGTGGGAATACATTTCTATGATAATTGGGTCAATATCTTGGAGCATAAGTATTTGATCACCTATTAAATCAATTTCAAATTCTCAGGAAATGACTTTAATTCATATTGAATTACTTTTAATAAACTGCGTTTATCATCCCAGCTTGAATTTATGAGATCTGAGGTGTAGGTTCAGAGATTAAACATTGGTCACTATTCCACACTCAAATTCTTTCTCATTCCCAATATTCTGTCCTGTAATCACAGCCTGTTGCAGAATCTTGATACACAGTGGCAGAAGATCATCTCCTATAGTTGGTATGGGTATCAGTGCTTTTTTGAAGGCTATTTAGTTTGAGTAAATAATGAGAAACATGAAAATGTGGCACCTATGATCTCTGGAGTTTGTACTGACAACTGTAGTTGAGAACAGTGACTTACTTGTTCTGCATGTTCCTTCATGAGAGAAGAACAGCAGTTTTGTTCCATGAGAAATCTTAATGCTGTGCATTGATATATGGTATCATTTGAGCAATAGAATTTTTGTAATTGTGAATTTTATTTTCCAATTTTAGTGAACATTTATGCAAGTGCACACCGAGTTAAAGGTAGTGAATGAAATAACACCACGTTCATTAAGCACCCTCCTGTTTGCCTCCAACTGCAAAGTGGGTATTAATCAATATGTAGAAGAATTTTCAAGTTTGCCATTCAGAACCGAATGGATTCTGCAAGTACAGTGATGACAGCAGTTAACATGTCTGCAAACTTTAGATATCTGCTTGAGACGTCTACTGGAGGAGGTCCATAATCGTATACTGCATTCAAGAGACCTCAGGCTTCCAAAGTAGTGATTTATTCTGGGTGTATTTGAAGAAATTTTTTAGTAACAGTTTCTGAGACATGTTGTTGCCAAAGGAAACTCTTCATGAACATGAGAGTTCACATATACCTTATCATTTTCTTGCTTCTGCGATGATGCTGGTCTTTCCAAGAACTCTTAATTGTGGGTTTTCAGAACAAAGTTCAAATTCAGTAAAGAAGTGTATGGTTAATTTTTCCACTTTAATATTAGAATTTGATCAAATATTTTTTTCAACTCTTTGTCTCCCATTTGCAAGCCATATAAATTCTTGTTTGAGTTATATTGGCATTAGATAAGTAATATCAATACTTTATACTAAACTGTGTATTTCTTGGAACACAGAGCTTCATAAGCAATTTGTTGAATTACTGTAGATGCCCATCCATGTGGCAACCCTTCCTCATCCATATTCTCATATAGGTACACATTGGTGACCAGGACTGTTTTTAATGCTTTTCAGTGGACTAGTTTTGTCATCAGGTCTTCTACCAATAATAACTGAATGATTAGGTTTGAGTCTAATAAACTTCCCCATATGGTTTTCTTGACTCATACAGTCAATAGTAATTCAAGGTATTGACTCATGATGTTCCAGAGGAATGAGCTTCAGAATTTATCTGTAACTTTTATCCACAAGGAACTTGAGATGCAGACACTTAAGACATATGCAGAAATATATCTAAACTGGTTTTTGTTTTAGCTGATATATCTGACCACTAAGGAAATCATGGTTTTTCCATCTGTGAGAGAATCAGAATGAGAAAATATAATTTAGTTTCCAGACATAATCCTCTTTGCAAAGGAACTTGGGAATAGAGCAAGTGGTGTTTAGCCCCTGCAGTATTATTCAGAAGTATAAACTATACCACAGTGACAAAAGGAACTTATAGACATTTATGATTAATGAAAGAGAGCACAGGCAGATTAGTGTTAAATAATCCACAGAGTAAAGGTTGAATAAAAAATTTAGAAGTCAGTGTGTGAATTCTTTTTCCAATGAAAATGAACCCCCTACACAGTTTCACTTACATTGCTGCAACTCGACACATATTGTGGTTTATTTGTTTATCTCAGGAAAAATTTCTCTACCATCTCACAGAGTCTAGACTGTTGTGAATGAACTTCATTGTGAGAGGAGCATGGCTCTGTGAACCCATACCATATATGCAGGTAGAATTCTGTATATTGTCACTCATAATAGCCATCAGCATTGCACTATAATGGACTATGACATTCATCCTTATTATAGACATTACCCAGAGCAGTACCTCAAGGGAGCCAGTGTAACTTCAGTGTGATCCAAGAGAAACCAACATTCCATGAACCCTCAGGTTCATGAAGAATTTCCATTGGCAACAACATGTCTCAGCAACTGTTGTACAAAAATTTCTTCGAATACACCTGGAATCATCACTAGTTTGGAAGCCCTGAGGTCCCTTGAATATAGTATAAGATTATGAGCCTCTTCCAGTAGATGTCTCAAGCAGATATCTAAGGTTTACAGCCATATTAAGTGCTGTCATTGCTGTATTTGCAGAGCTCAGCACCAGCAGGGTGCACAATGTAGCAAAAATTCCCAGTGAATAAGTGAGGTAGGTTTGGGGAGAGCTCTGTATCCTCTGTGGTTTCCTTTTGTAAATTATGTTAGCTGAACTGCACCTGTTGAGACTGACAAATGCTGTTTCCATACTGAAAAACAGTAAAGACTTATTGTGAAATTTTTCACAGGTTTAAATTTTCTTGTTTTTCCCCCTCAGTTATTATTTACTTTTTATAATAATTCTTGAGAATACATTTTCATACAATACATTATAATTATTCATTTCCCTCTTCCAACTTTTCCTAGATCCTTTCTACTTCCTCACAATCCAGCTCCATACTCTTTCTCTCTGTAGTAAGTACACACATAAACATAAACAAAATAAAACACATAGATTTTAAAGAATCAAAAAATAAACATATGCAAAGATGAAACACACACAAGAACATAATTCTGAACCCACAGTTTACAGGCAAAAGACAACTTAGACAAAAATAAATGTAAAAAATGATATGTTAGAAAATATCTATAAAATATGACTGAGTTCACTGTGATTTGGTAATCTACTGCTGGACAAGCATCTACTTTTGTGTGTTTAATATACCCAGTGAGACTCCATTAGAGAAAACTAATTCTTTATTTTCAAGAAACTTATTGCTCTGGCTTGACAGCCTGTGTCTGTGTCTTTCTATTTCAAATTGTAGCCTTGTCTGGATTACATCTTTTCAGGCATTGTGCATCCTGTCACAATCTCTGTAGGTTCATGTGGACTTCATTAGTTGTTTTATGTCTGGAAGATAGTTTCCTTAAGTCATCCAGTTGCTCTGCCTCCTACAGTCTATTGAGTTTTAAATTTTTCCCACAAAACTCTAAATATTTAGTTATTTTGGGGAAGCTAAGAACAATGGCAACACCTCATATGGTTTTATGTACCTGTGGGGCCTCTCTGACATTTAACTCATAGGGAATTATCTTTTCTGTGGCACAGAGATATTAAATTGATAACTCATGCTTTGGGAAGAAGCACTGTTCTTACATGCAGGTAACTCTGTTCAAAAGCTCATTGGTTAAAGTAAAATAAGTGGCTCATCCATGTGCTTTCTACTCAGGTTGCTTCAATAACTCAGATCACCATAGATCGTGATGAGAACAAGCCCACTGAGAAAATACTAATACCTAAACTATGAGTCTTATCTAGATATATCCAGTTTTGCATATAGTTTTTTAATTTATTATTTTGATAAAGCACATTATCAAGAGAAACATAAAATCACACTATGATATAAACACAAAAATTATTCTGTCATGCCAAAGAATATTGCAACTATGAATTTAGAACCATGCAACTATGAATTGTTCATTATTTCTCTACATTTGGTTATAGAATAAACAAGAATAATTTATGTTTCTCTTTACGTCATAGTGTACTTTCCTTTACCCCAGTATTCTCACATTGTTTTCCCATGCCACACATTCCATTTCCTCTATAGTTTTATTTTTTACATATATTGCAAGATTATATATTTAAACATAGCTTATTATCACCCCAACTTTGTTTTTCTTTATATCAATGCCTCACTTTTCCAATACCACTTCATGTTTAAAACTTTTCCCAGTATCCCTAATCTAGTTTCAATTTGTCCCATTTTGCTATATCATCTATTTTAATAATTCAGCCAGTAATTGCCCATTTTTAGTCACTTGGCTTCTACAAATTAAACCCACAAAGCATATATTCAAATCTGGGAACCACATATGAGTGAAAACATTTATCATTTGTCTTTGTGGACCTGGATGAACTTACTCAGCATATTGTTTTCAGTTCCATCCAATTATAAAGTTCATGATTTTTTTAACACTGAGTGCTATTCCACTGTCTGTATGCCTAATATTTTCATTACCTATTTGTCCTCTGTTATAAATCTAGGTTGATTCTATTTTCCATCTTCTGTGAATAGAGTGGCAACAAATATGATAGTACAAGTGTCTTTATAGTAAGTTGTAGTCCCCTGAATATATCCTTGGAGGAACAAAGCTTTTGCAGCATAGTTTTTACAAATTCATGACACTAGTGGACACTCTCATAAATAGTAAGAACCATCCTTTCTCCACTTCTACGCATTCATTTATTTTCTTATGTTATTTATGCATGACCATAGAGAAACAATCCATAAACTAAACATAAACCTTCAGGTAAGGTGTACCCACTAGTGCTTTACTGGTAGGTGGTGATCAGCTTTTATGTTCTAATTATATTCATTGCTTTATTTATAGGAATGGCTTTATCCCACATAAACATGTTTAAAAGCTGGCATGACATAGGCCCTTACAGATCCTGTGTAGGAGTATTACTAATAATCATGTTGTCAAACTACTTCATAAGTATTTATATTCATATCCAAATGATTGGTACTATTCTCAGCATTGATTACAGAAACTTCTGTTTGCAGTTTGTAATGATTAATGCCAACATTTATATTCAGTAAAAGTGCCAAGAATGAATGAGTACTCATTAAAGTATGAGTTATCTTACCTACTTTCCACTCAGAACCCAAGGTCCTTCACAAAAAAGATTGGATAGAAACACAGTCTGATCCCATTCTCAAGGGTACATATACTGTTTATGCCAATCGATAGTTGCCTACCCTTGGAAGATATAGCCCCTTTTCCTGATGGATCTCCAGTGGCTTTTCTTCTTCAGTGAGCTTCCCAGAGCTCCTGCCAGCCATCAGTGTGGGGATTTTCCTCATAATCTCTATTCCCTTGCTCATACAGAATCTCCTCCCCAGCTCTATAGGCTGGCACCTTGGAGCCCGTTCCCCACAGAGGAACACCTAACCCAGTCTTGACTTTGGGATGAGTAAATTGGACTTGCCTGCAGTGTATGTGCTATGCTGAACTGACCCACTTTGGGACTTCTTGGTCTTTTGGGGGTGGATGTTGATGTGGAGCAGTGAGGCTGAAGGCTGACTGGAAGGGATTGGGAGGAGGGAAGGGAGGGGAAGCAGGGGATACATAGATAAAAATGATATTTTTAATAAAAAATAATAAAATGAAAAAGAATGGATAGAATTTAAGGTCCAAAATAAGGAATGGATAGCCATCAAATGCTCTCTTCATGACAATGTACATATGAACTCATAGAAGCTCTTGTAAGCAACACAAGACCTGAACAAATCATGCCAGTCAAAATACTGCATAAGAGCCTGTGAAATACCATGAGGGTAAAGGTGCACCTGGTAAATAACAATATTTTTTTGACTGGTTGGCTCTATTATATACACATGAAAATTAAATTTCATAAGTTGTCCTCCAAGGTTTCTACCTGCATATTGGTACATTTATGTCTTGCTTCACCAGTACATAAAATGCAACATTTAAAAAAGAATATTACAACATGTCCCACTCTATATACATATTAATAGAAGTCTTTCCTAGAATTAACTTCATAGATTGTATAAATTTCCCATTGCATTAAGTTTGCTTAATTGGACATCTTTTACTCCACAAGTCTTCAAGTGGTAAAATTGGGACACCAATTCAGCCATTAAATTTTGACTTACAATTTGTCCTTTTTAGAGAATGTTCTGGAACTGGACCCTAGCAGAGCTGTCACCAAAGAGACTGAGACTTCATCCAGCAACTGGTTACAGCAAACGTAGAGTACCACAACCAAACATTGGGTGGAATTCTTAAACCACAAGGCTCATGGACACCATAAGATTATTGTCCACAGAATGAACTGATTGGAACTAGTGGGGGCTCATAGAAATCAGTGATCCTATAGGGGATTGACTTAGGTTCTCTGCATATATGTTATATTTGAGTAGCTTAGGATGTTTGTGGGATAGCTAACAGGGATTGTCTGCTGTCTGTGACACTTCCCTGCTTGCAGAATACTTTTGTTTCTTCTGGCTTGCCTCCTCTAGCCTAAATGTGATGACATACTGTCTTATTGTAAATGACTATTCTGTTTTTGATAGTTGTCTTAGGGTGCCTGCTCTTTCTGAGAAGGTTGCATTTGAGATAGTGGGGAAGTATCCAAAAGAGACTGGGGGAGCAGAAACTGTGATAAGGAAATAACATATAAAGAACAATATAAAGAATTTAAAAATTCAACACGATGTAGAGGGACTGCCATAGGCCCACACCAAGTTTTGGGTCTATTGGTATTTACAATCAATGTATAAAATATAATCATTTTTTGGGGAGAAGGGTTCTAGAAGTTCCTTATGTGCTAGTGGATGACATACCTATGTGTACATAATACTGACTGGACTCACTTTGTTATGATAAAAGGTCAAGAAGTTGGAGGAGGAACAACTTATCAGAAGGTCTCAAAGGGAGTCAGAGGAACATAGTTGGGGATATGGATGATCACAAAATATTTACATAGGAATACCAGTAATCAGCATTTTAAATTTTCTTTGGTGGTTTTCTATAGATTTAAAAATGTTTTCTAATTGTGATAAAAAACATGTCTATCCTATATACATCTAGTTTTTCTTCCTAGAGGAAAGAGTGTCAATAATTTAGCCAGTATTATTTTGGGTTCCAAATGACTCAACAGTGTGAGTCTACTGCCTTTTCTACAATGCAGGTTTTTAGTACAGATTACAAACAGTGAGAATGTCAATGTGCCTGTAACTTACTTTTTTTGTAAACTCAAAACAATTCTTATAAACTCCAGGGAGTCAACTAAAATCTGACTTGAACAAGTGAAATGTATTTTCAGATGTACTCCAGAGTGGTACTGTCAACTAACCGCCCAAGTTTCTCTCCCTACAGCTTGTTCCTGCGGGTACCATCTCTTTCATCTGCCCCTGGTTTTGTGATCCCTATCCCTCAATTACCAAAACTGAAGAAAATATTTCTTAACTGTATTTTTTGCTCTGTCAGAATTCTGCCATTTCCTCGCAAAATCTGTATCCCAGACAACTTCAAAGTGGTTACCTCTGAGTGGTTCAACCTCATAGATTGCTTCAACTAGACATAATATTTCTATTGCCTAATGATTCCAGTAGACAGTAGTGAAGCAGCCAACCATCCTAGGACTTGGCCAGCATCCAAGCTTTCTCTGGTTCCCTCCAAAATGCCAATGCCCTTAGAAATAAGGAAGCAGCCTAGAGAACATAAAGCTCTCATTCCCACCTCATAAAGTATCCCTTCCTATTTTTCACCTAATTATAATTTAAAAAAGGAAAAATATGTTAGCATTTAGGCATTTATACTGGTCTACTCTCAGGGACCTAGCAAGATACAGAAATGGAAATAGCCAAAGGTAATACTGTAGCTACCACATCTGCTAATTCTTCCTATGCACATGCTCAATATCTCCTCATAAAAGCAAACCCTTTCGTCCTTCTTTCTTTTACTTTCCGATTCTCCTCAGAGGCCACCTCTTCCTAGTAAACCTCCCATGTGAGCTCTGCTGAATGGTGTGACTCTGTGGTGCCCTGGGCTCCAACTAGTGGAGGTCATCTTCTTCCACTAGACTATTACACTAAATACATTACCTAATATTATATGTATAATATGTTATTGGCTATTTGAGATACAGATACCTTAGAACAAACGTAGTGTAAGAAATTTTACCTTGTTAAAAATTACAAATTGCTCCTGAAAATAAATATATTCTAGTAATTATTTAGGATTTAAATTAAGTAAGCAGAGAATACAACCACAAGAGGTACAAATGAAAAGATGATGTGGGAATGCTTTTATGTATGCTGTGAATCTCAATCTTTAAATAAAGGAGCTGTTTTGGGCCATGGCGGGCACCATAGAATAAGTAGGAGGAGAATTCAGAGCTTAGGTAGAAGAAGCAGGGTGGAGTCAGGCAGACCGAGCCAGCCGCCCAAGGAGCAACATGTAAGGAGCACGGGTGAGCTACGGGCCACGTGGCCAACAGATTAATAGAAATGGGTTGATTTAAGATGTAAGAGCTAGCTAGCAATGTGCCTGAGCCATAGGCCAAACAGCATGAAGTTAATAGAAGCGTCTGAGTCATTTCTGGGGACCCGGGCGGCTGGGCGGCTAAGCGGTCCCGGGCAGCAGGTCTGTGGGTCTCCGGATCTCTGGCTGCCCGGGACCCGAGAACCCACTACTACTACAAAAAGAGATCCATATTCTTCATGATTTTTGGAAATTATTGTGTGATATTAACTGACTGCAGCCTGACATGAGACTGAGTACTTAAGAATTAAGTAATTCGTTTTAAGTTTTTCAAAGCAAGTTGGATTTAAACAATCCAACCAATTAACAGCTGAAGCATAAAAGGAGTTGGCCCAAATTACAAAATGTCTATGTAGATGAACTTGATCCTACAACTGAAGGTATGTTAGTTATCTACCAATTCTTACTAGACCCATATGCAGTTACAAAAATATTTTAGGACAGGCTTTTTTTAGTGCTCAGAGTAAAATATAAAAAACTTATATTAAAATGTTTTATAATTAATTATAAAAGAAAAAAATAAATCTTATCAGTTATCAGTAATGGATCCAGCTGAGATTCAATTATGAGTGATGAACAATTCAATAATAATAATAAAAAAGAACTTGTACCAATCCAAGAGAAATTAGCTACAAATATCCCCAAAGTAAACAGCTTCAATTTATAATAATGGGATCCCACATAGTGTCTCATTTTTCCCATAGTGACTCAAGAACTCTTTCTCACTCACAGAGTAATAGAGTCACCAGTGATTCAGCTACTGTAAAGTTAAAGTACGTTATGATTGCTCATTGCTTTATCCCTGATGACCACGGGACTAGTCTAATTAGCCCCTGCAAAAAAATCATTATCTTGTAAAAATATTTATAGTTATTAAGAAAATTCTATTTACATACCTTCCATTGTTCTCTCTCCCTCCCATACTCCAATGCTTCCCTACCTTATCACCTCCCCTCAACCCTCCATTCAATGAAAGGGGATAAGACCCCCCTTGAGTGTAGTGGAATCATGTAACATTGTAAACATTGTAAAAGTCCCACCTACTGGTTTAATAAAATTGCTGATTGGCCAAAGACAGACAGGAAGTGTGGGTGGGGCTACCAGGCTAAGTAACACTGGGAACAGGAAGAACAGAGAAGAAATGCCACAGAGAAGGCAAAAGAAGCAGAGGACAACTATGCTGCTCTGAGGAAAGGTACTGAGCCTGCATGGCTGAACAGAATAAGAATCATGGATTATTTCAAGGGTAAAGAGTGAGCAAGTTATATGCCTGGGCCTCAGATCAATCAGTGTACAATTAATACAAGTGTCTGTGTGTTTCATTGGGACTATGGGACTGTGGGTCTGAAAGTCCAGGCCACAAGTCTGGTCTGGAACGTCTGGCCTGCAACCTAATACAACAGTAACTTTCAACAAAGAAAAGATAAAAACTTAAATTAAAATCTTTTCTGTGACTTTATCTTATTTATGATTCTGGTAATGCAGTAAATTATGTCTAGACTTAGTATTAGCTCTAGGAGGAGGGAGGCCCAATAGATGCAGAAGAAGCAAGAAGAGAACGCAGAACGCAGCACTGAGTAAGTAGGTACCAAGCCACTTGGCTAAAAATAGATAAGAATTATGTGTTGATTAGTAATGTAGGTAGTTAGGTAGTAATGTACCTGAACCATTGGTCCAGCAGTTATTATATTGCTTTTTTATTTGTTCAGAATTCTGTAAGGATGGATATACTCACAAGATTCCAAAACATAGATTATATTGTTTTTGATGTTTATATGTTTCATTCCAGTTTGTTCCTCTTTTACTCATCATTAATAAATTATGACAGAAGAGAGCCATCCATTTCAATCATTTTCTCTCAATTGTACTTAATTGATAAATATAGTTATTATTTTTACTCACTAGTCCCATAACCTAATTTTTAAGAATCTAGAGGCATGTGACAGCCTGTTCTCAGGCTGATAACTCTGATTGCTTCAGGAAAGCTAGACCAAAGCAATATCTTCATAGTGTCACATCCCAATCATTGTACTATTATTCTTAGTGGTCAGAGTATCCAAGCAAAAAAAAAAAATCCTCAGGCCAAAGCCTCTGCATTTATTATTCAAATGTTGGCATAATAAAATGTTTACATGTTATATCCTTACAGAATTTATCTATATGTTTAATTCTGTCATTTTATTATTCCTGGGTTATGTGACATCACAATTGCTCCATATGTGCTAACTTTTCTAAGACAGTCTGTTCCTGACATTTCAGTATTTTATCATCTTTCCACTTCATCCTTTATTTATCAATATAAGTCTCTGTGTAGGGTAGAAGCATATGCCACATAATTTCCAGAATGTAAGTGGGAAGAAAATTGCAATTGGATCTGTGGCTAACTCCTCTAGCCCACCAAATCTTGATGACTTTTTAAAGTTTATTTTGCTTTGATTATTTTCTTTCTGAGTAAGTACAAGGGCAGATGCTTCAAAAATTTCTCAGAGCCTCATGAAGAGAACTCTGGCTTCTTTACGTGTTTCACAACCTCTAGCACATAAGGAAGAGCTTCAAGTAGATAAAAATATTTCCATAAAAGTAGGGGGAAAAGTATGTTCAGAACTGCCCTGGAGAAGCTTGGAAGCAGCTTTTCTGGGAGAAGGAATAAATGATTTATAAGTAATTTTCCATTAATCCAATATCCCCAAATTATAGAAATATTAAAATTACCCTAAGTACATAGCACTCGAAAACATGTGGCTCAGCTTTGCTGCATCTTTGTCCAGCATCTGTGCTGGCTTTCTGGCTTTTTCTGTTCCTGTCACATATGGCTGTGGCAGAACTCATCTCCAGCAGGGGGTACACAGCACACAGAAACTCAGGGTCAGCCCAGGAGCAGGTATAGAGTAGCTAGAGTTTTGTTTATTTAGGAATCTTGAGTGTTCCCCAAATATAACTGCTTCTTTAAAAACAACTCTAAATATTGACGTATCAAAGTTAACATCAGTTCTATGTATGCCTGATTTTGTTTATAAGTACACATGCTCATTTTTACCCAGGCAGTTTGTCATTTGTAGGAGTAGAAAAAGCCCGCTATTGTTACCAGGATTAAACACCAAGGAATCTTGAGGGATTCTAGAGAACTGGTTCTGATGAGCCCATCAATGACATTTTTTAAAGCATTCTTTGGGATCCAGATCAGAGACTACAGTCAATTTAAGCCTAGTGACTTAAAAATCTAAATCATTTTACATTTGACCTGTATCAGTCTATATAGATGTGCATTTCAAACCCATAGATTGTCTGAACTCATTTTCCCTGCCAATAATTTTCTTTTATCCTTGGAATTTTAATTTTTTATTTGACAGATTTATAAGTACACATGATCAGTTTTAGTCCCCTTCATTCTCACTGTGTTTCCCTGTCTTGTCTCTCTATTGTGGAAACTCTTTTTCTCTTCAGTTTGACCTAATTTATCTCCATGTCTCTTCTGATGTGTAACCTAATAAATTTAATTATAATTTTGTGAGTGTGTATGGGTGACATACCACTTAGGTATACCAACTTATACAGGGTGTTATCTAGGCCACTGAAGAAAATGGTGCACCATTTTTCAATGACCATTATTTGCCAATGATCTTTTAGAGATGGAAAAGGTCTCATAGCTGTGCCTTTGTTTGTGTTGAAGGAATATTTATAAATACCTGTTGAAATAATTTTAAAACATAAATATACAGAAATGCAAAAATGATACCGAAATAAAACCGAGGTTTGTATACACATATATACAACTATTAAATTTACAACAGGTAATTTACATCACCATTCATAGAACTGCAGGACAATATGTACAGAAAGATAAAAGCCCCATTTCATTACTACTTACTGGGAAGCAAACACAGTAAACACCTGAGGGAGATACAGAGGCATGAACTTGGTAAGGCCTGAGATGGACAGTTGACTCCCACACAGGTAAAATGAGGTACTAGATGCAGTGCTGCATAACAGAGAAAAACCTGAATGAACTAATTGCCTTTTAAAAATGAACCAAAGGAATGGTATCAAAATTGTGCTTAACATCAATGTTGATTAAATATGGAAATCAAATTTTAATTCTATAGACCATGACTGTGGACACTTAATGAATGGCCATTACTGAAATAATCACATTTCTCAGGAAGTACATCTTCCATGTTGGTACATGAGAAATCTCATGAATCTGAGCTGTGCCCTAATCGGTCATTTGAATCTCATTTTGTGGACCATCTGCACAAGAAAGTGTTACTGCATTGATTGTGACATTTGACTACATCTGGCTGTCAACTCAGAAGAAAATATTTTGGATAGACAGGATCCAGTATCTCTGAGAGCTTTGTGATTCTCATTGTATTTAATATTATGTCAGAGGGACTTTATGTACATAATTTTGTGTGAGCAAAAGATGACAAAGCAATAGATTATTTCACAAACATCCTACTAGGGAGTCAGCACATAATAACTGCTCACAACATAGAGGTTTAAGTATAATAGAGAATTTGGACCTGGCTTCAGTACAGACACCAATGACATTCAAAAGTAAACAGGCAGAAGCTGAAGGTCAGTACTATAAATATAAACATTATGTAACTCAGAAGAATCAACCACACTATAAAGCTAAAAATGTATGTTTATCACAACATCAACTCCTTATAGAGGAGAATGTTTAGTGTGCGTATCTTGCATACAAATACGAAAGTAGAAACCATGAGCACACTGTCTAAGGGAGAACATGCTGTTTTTATTTCCAAGAGAAACAAAACAGGAATCACAACAATTAATTTGACTTTCTGTGTGTCTTTTTGTAAAGTTAGATAAATGTGGGCACCCCATAGGAAATATTCATCTTTTCCTATTGCAGCAAGGCAATGAGGCCTTCAGTCCAATCTGATTTTGCAGTGTGTACAATACAAAAAATGCAGAGGAACCATATTCTCATATGTAAAAATAGGATTACAAGCTTGTGGAAGTAACAAACCAACATCTGATTTTATTTAAGGCCCATTATATGAGATGGAACCCATATTTGATACTACTTGGGTAATCAGGAACTTGAGATGAGATATCCAGTGGACTTTGGCTAAAACCAAATACTGCTGTTCTATACAAGGAATGTAGCTGAGAGCAGGGGAGGAGAGTCTGTATGTGCAAGGGGATAGGGATGATGAGGAAATTCCCACAGTGATGGTTATCTGGAGCTCTGGACAGCTCACTGAATCAAGAACAGCCACTGGAGATCCATCCGGAAAAGGAGCTAGGCCCTCCAAGGGTAGGCAACTGTTGACTGGAATGAGCAGTATGAGGATCCTCGAAGGGCGGGATGAGACTGTGTTCCTGTGTGTGAGCTGAGACCTTGGAGTCTACTCCCTGCAGAGGAATACCTAATCCAGCCTTAATTTTGGGATGAGTAAATCATACTTGCCTGAGTGGATATGCAATGCTGAGCTGACCCACCTTGGGACTTCTTGCCCTTTTCGAGGAGGGGATTTGACATTGTAGTGACATTCTGCCACTCATACATCAACGTCTTGCCAAATCACCATTATAGAAGATTCTCACTATAGCAGATGGAAAGAAATACAGAGACCCACAATCAGATAATATGCAGAGAGTGAGAAACTTTGGAACGCCCAGCTTAAAAACAATATTTTCATAAAATCCCTCCTGTATGTGATCAAGAAAACTTGTAGAAGAGAAGGTTGATAGAGTATAAAATCCAGAAGTGCTAGACAACACCAATAGAAGGGGCCTTCTAAACACAGAGGAAAGACGGGTACAACATGTATGAACTCAAGGAAACCAAGGCAGCCTGTGTCTAAACCTAATGGGGGCCTAGAACTGAGAAGACAAGAAGAGACATTTCCCATTCCTAACCCAGATGCTATATCCGATTCATAACTCCTTACAAATGAGAATTCAGCTCTCTCCAAGGGGCTCCCACTGGGGAAACAAACTCCTCTTAAGAGCAGGTCCCACGCACAGCAGTTGATAGTGAACAGAAATTAAACCTAAAAGTATCTTCAGAGGTTCCCTGTCTCATAAAGTCACGAGAGGGATTCTATGTGTTTTCATGAGTTTCTCAAGTGTGTAATGTTCCAGGTCACATGAGACCACTTGACACAAAAGAAGAGTACATTGTGCTTTAACATTGTTGAACAGAGGACTCCAGGTAAGACAACAGAAAGTAACGTGTGACAGCTGGGGAGACTGCATGGGGTTGACCTAGGCCCTCTGAGTGAGGTGACAGGAGTGTGGCTTGGGAAGTTTGTGGGACCCCTGGCAATGGTACCAGGATTTCTCTGGGGTAGGTACATGAATTGGACTTTTAGAGCCCATTCTCTATGGTTTGATGCCACACTCAAAGTTGGTTCAGAGAGGAGGGCTTGGTCCTATGATGACTACACAAGGGATACCTCATCCACTTTGAGAAATGTATTGAGTTGGTGTTGGGGGGAAGGAAGATTGGGGACATAGGATAGAAGGAAGGAGGGGAGTGGTAGTGGGTATGTAAAATAAAAAATTAAAGAAAACAAACAAACAATATCATTGCTGAACAAGTGAATAAAATATTTAGCCCTATGTGACATGACTTCCAGAATTTTCTGTCCTTCTTCCCCTCCCTCAGGATGCTCAGAATCTGAGAGAACTGAGCTAACTAACCATGGTTTTGCCTACATTTTATGTATAATGCTGATGTTTTTAAAGTTATCATGAAGATAGGGCAGTATAAAGATGAAGATACTCATGTTGAATAAATATAAATCTCACATATGTAAGACATAAAATTGACAGATTACTAAGGTCAATAAATGTCACTGTCTCACATGTTATTACAGACTGCATAACTGCTAGTCTGCAAATGACATGTACCATTTCTTTTGTAGCATTTATACAATACTCATCAGATATGTTGTATACTGAAGACCTGGTTCTTACATGTGGGCTACATTTTATGTGGTGCAGAAGTAAATTCGACTCAAGACCCTTGTGCTTCCCATCACAGACTGGCTCTTCCAGAGTCTTAAAATTTAAGTCCACCATCAGGGTCAGCACCTGGTGAGAGAATGCAAATCTCTCCTGGCTCCACCCAAACATGAGTTGAAAAGCCAAGGCTGAGTCTGCATACTCACTGGTGCACAGCCATGGACAGGCTCATTTTCTTTTTCCTGCTGCTGAATTTCCCGACATGTGAGTGCCAAGGCTCCATAAGGGAGAAATTGTCACATTATCCCCTATTCCAATCTTACCCTCTGCTTTTGTCTCCACAGATGTCCTGTCCCAGATTACCCTGAAGGAGTCTGGCCCTGGTCTGTTGTCGCCCTCCCAAATCCTCAGTCTGACCTGCTCATTTTCTGGGTTTTCACTGAGCACTTCTGGTATAGGTGTGAGCTGGATCCGTCAGCCCTCAGGAAAGGGTTTGGAGTTTCTGGCAACTATTTGGTGGGATGATGATAAGGGTTACAACCCATCCCTGAAGAGCCGGCTGACAATCTCCAAAGACACATCCAACAACCGGGTATTCCTCAAGATTACCAATGTGGACTCTGCAGATACTGCAATATACTACTGTGCTCGTGCTCAGTTGCACATTGATTTCCTCTCAATGGACAGCTGTACAGTATTTGAAGCTATTTCTCAGCTCTTATTCTCCAATTGAGAGGGTTGGGAGTTTGCACACATTTCCTGATAACCTCTGGGGTTTCCTCTTCACTCATCATTTTAGAGCCCTGGCTTCCTGTTGTAAAAATTGTTCACAAAGAGCAATCTGTTTTTTTTTTTTTTAATGTTAATCATGTCTAGTCCCTAACCAAATTGGTTTAGAGCTATAGCTCAACCCAGTCTTTGTCCTCAATTCCCCAGACAACTAGATGTCAAATTATTGTAACATTTATCTTTAGTAAACTACTGGATATGGGAAAGATTGGTATTTATGAATAAGCATTTATAAATTGGGTCACTGGCCAAAACGAACCCATGAAAACCATGTAATATAACAGCTTATTATTGCCAGGGCAATTGCTTGCTACCTACAAACTGATGGTAACACCCTTTTGCTGAAGACAACAATTAAATATCTGATTGAACCTGGAGAATTTGAGTTGGTCTCTAACTCTAAGCCTCACCCTATGGACTACTATTCGTAATTACTAGAAATAAGTACTACAAAGTACTTGGCATGCTCTCAGAGGTGAATCAACTTAAAAGTTGTGACCTATAATGACATCATTCCTGTGAGATATGCTGTTTCAGTAGAGACACAGACATTGTTTGATAATCATCCATTCAATGATTTGATAAAACAAAGCCCACTCTCTGAATGGAAACTGTGACTGAGATTACTAGAAGGTTTGAGGATCTAACATGAACTGTGTTATAGGCCTCTGGGAAAATCAAATATGCTCATACAGTGGTTTTACAACCTGTGGGGGTTGGTCAGTTTGGGGTTGGAATAATACTTTCACAGGGGTCAAACTATTTCACATGAGTCACATATAAGATATCCTGAATGTCAGATATTTACATGATTATTCATAGAAAAAGTTAGCTTTGAAACAATAAAACAATTTTATCTCTGGAGGTTACCACAACATGAGGAACTATTGTTACAATATAGTTTCTTTGCCCCTGGCAGCCAGAGGTCCAGACCTACAGACCTGCAGTCCCAGAACCCTTAGCTTCCTGCCACTGCTCAGGCCCCCAAAATGATTCAGACACTTACATTTTCATGCTGTTTGGCCTATGGCTCAGGCACATTGCTAGCTTGCTCTTATATCTTAACCCATTCTCATTAATCTGTCTGCCACGTGGCCCATGGCTCATCGGTGTTCCTTACATGTTGCTTCTTTTGGGCTGCTGGCTCAGTCTGTCCCTGACTCTGCCCTTTCTTTCCTACTTATTCTGATTCCCCACCTGATTTTTCTATGGTGCCTGTCATGGGCCAAAACAGCTCCTTTATTTAAAGATTGATATTCACAGCATACAGAAAGACATTCCCACATCAAACTATATTAAGGGATGGTAGTAATAGAATTGTTGAGGACGACTGTGCTAAAGGAATATAACAAAATAATTTTAAATGATATGTCCATATTTGCACAATATTCTATGTCTCACACAACTATGAAGAGAGAAGCTTTTTTCGGGATATGTGAAGAAACAGAGAATCTCAAATGGACCATCTACAGAGTGTGAGAGATATTGAGCACTCAGTCATAAATAGTTTCTTAAGTAAACTTTCTACTCAGGACTCAGGGACTCAGGATGCAGAGAAAGAGATAAAAAGATTTTAAGAGTCAAAGGTGTTGAATGAGTCAGAGGAATCAGTCAGTCTCTTACCGACATAATACACTGATGCAACTGATGTAATATGAACTCACTGGTCCAGAGGTAAACATAGGGTTTGCATAGTTCCAAGACACATGGGTTCTAGTGCTGAGAAAGGGAAATGGTAATGGACTCCCAAACCAAATCAAAAACTATCTGAAATTGTTATGCAGCATTACAGGGAAAATATTGCACTTCATTGGAATTTCACTGGCTGTATTAAATACACACCACAGTAGGTCATAGTAGATCTTATATCTATGACCTGTAGCAAACTTGCATAATGATATTTTATTGTAGCCATTTTGTTTCATATAACTGTATTTAGGCATTTTTGTCTTGTTAAGTTTTTGTTTGTATATTTTGGTTCTTTTTTCTGTTTGTGTGTGTGTGGGTGTCTGTGTGTGTGAGAGAGTGAGTGTGTGAGTAAGAGAGAGAAAGGGATATTTCATGTGGTATTTGATTAGTAGGGAGGTGAATAGGATTTAGAAGCAGTTAGAAAATATAAAGGTATAATCCGAATGCATTGCTTAAAAACAGTTTTTCACTAAAAATTAATTTAAAAACACTAGAATTCCCCTACCAAATTGTGTCTTGTTATTCAATGCCCAAGGATATTGTGGAAAGGAAAAACATGCTTATTTATTTTTCTGACATGAACATAAACAACCTGGTTGTAGTGTTCCCAACAATTGTTTTGCCAGTTGCCTACTGCACTACTACTGATTTCATCTCTTACCATTCTGTCTTTCTGCACTAAAAATAATGAGGTGGAAATCTATGGAGTTTGCATGTTTTCTCGGAATAGGTGCCTTCTCATCATAGGAAATTTCTGCTTTCAAGACATACTCAAGCAGAGAAGTCAGGTCTTTGTTATTTAGAGCAAAGATGATGTTTTAGTTTCAATCAGCTTATTGCTCATTGTCCTATGATTACATCATCAAGACAGGATTCTGTTACAATGTAGTAGTTTCTTGGTACCTGGAGGACAGAGGTCCAGACCTACAGACCTTTAGCCCCAGACCCCTTAGCTGCCCGCTGCTGTTCAGTCCCCTTAGACTTAGACACTTATATTAACTTTATGTTGTTTGGCCTATGGCTCAGGCACATTGCTAGCTTGTTCTTATATCTTAAATCAACCCATTTCTATTAATCTTTCCTGCCACATGGCCCGTGGCTTACCTGTGTTCCTTCATTGTTGCTCCTTTGGACTTCTTGCCCAGGCTGTCTGACTCTGCCCTGCTCCTCCTACCTATTTTGATTCCCCTCCTACTTTTTTTATGTTGCCTGTCATGGGCCAAAACAGCTCCTTTATTTTTATATTGCTATTCACAGCATACAGAAAGGCATTCTCACATCAGGATTCATGGCTCATCACTGTTGTAATTTTGGAGTTATTTCTAGTGCAGATAGAGAAGATTCAGATTGTTCTTATGGTTGATCTATTATTTTCATTTTCTCTAAGCTGAGTTATCACTCAGTATACGTTCCTTGAAACACAGATCTGTTTCAGCAATAAATTCAAAATTGTTTCAGCTTATAAAAGTCACATATAAGAATCGATATGTATTCATTTATATCAATGTTCTCACTCTTCTGTCATTTTACACTTTTTAAAAGACACTGAAGAGAATTGTTTGCCATGAGTAGAAGTTAATTTTATCATCATTTTACAGGTGAGAATGTCCAAGATCCCATTATTTGACAAGAACTAGGACATTGTGTGTATTGGAAGATAGATAAGGATAATGATAATAGCAGGAAGGTGTTTGGAAATTTCATTCACTGATGACGTTGGTTTCAGAGATGTTAATAGAGCTGTCATAATCACAGCCAATTCCTAAATGCCTGACCTTTTACCATTGTGAAAATGGTAATCATATGGCACACATCTTTATGCGTGTATATATTTTATATATTCATCCTATATTTTACAGCCAATTATGTAATATATAACATAACTGAGTGGTCCAGGACACAGAGCTTAGGGTAGACTGTTGAACAGGAATTATCAATGACATTAAGTTCTTTGAATTACTATAAGGAGGAATTTTAACTGGACTAAGATCATTATTCTGAAATAATTAAGATTTAATTGTGCGGTGTTTGTATTATACAATGGCTTGTTTTGTAAATGTATATGATACCTCAGTTTTGTTTGTAACATGAAAATTTGAAATTTATAAGATATGTATACAAGGCGATTAGTTTCTTTGATTATCTTAGGAATGCCTAAAGAGGAAAAGCAGGACTTCTAAGTGTGATATGTCATGAATAACAGACTTTTCATGTTGAACTCTTGCCCATGTTGAAATTGGCTAAGTATTTACAAAGACATGAACATAGTTTTGCTAGCCAAATTCTGAGATTATAGTAGTATCCCTTAGTCAAATATTATTTGGTATATCTGTAGGGAAAATCTCTTAGGAAAATGGCATATTAACCAAAATAGAACACCTGGGCCATTGGAGAGCTATAGTTTTTGATAATTCTTATTTAGTTGAAATTTTGGTGGAGAAATGTAGCAGAATTATGAGTTACATCTTACCAGCTCTAGACAGGTATAAGTAAAGTCAGAGGGAAGATTAAAATATCTTACAAGGTCACAGGCAATCCTAAATAAGCCCACATATGGATAATGAAATGTGAAGATTTGAGACAGATTATTAATGATCCTGAAAAATGGGAGAGGGTGGATAATGTCATTAATTTATGGTTTGAATCATAGTGTTATAATGGTTATAAAGACAAAATCAGTAACAATATTAACTTGAGAAGAGTGATGCTCTTGACTGTTGCTACTATATAAAATTTATTTTATTTGGCCAAGAAAAAATTAGTATTAAAAACTTTCTAATCAGGTTCCATATTTATAGCCAATTGATGATTTTTAGAATTTTTTACTTTAATTTAATTTACTTTAAGGAATTTTTAACATACAAGCTCAGTTCCATTTATATCCCCTCTTCCAAGTCACCTCTAGCTTTCTCCACTCCGCGCTCCAATCCACTCCATAGATAGAGATGTCCTCCTAGGGGGAACTAACAAAGTCTGACATATCAAGATGAGGCAGGGCCAAATTCTCCCTCCAGTACCAAGGCCAATGAAGATTTTCCTCTGTGGGGAACGAGCTCTAAAAAGGCAGTTCATGCACTAGAGATAAATCCTGGTCCCACTGTGAGAGGCTCTTCATGCCACACAAATGTAGTCTACATTCAGATGGCCAAGTTCAGTCCCATGCAGATTTCCCAGATGTGAGTCTAGAGTCAGTGAGCTCACTGGTCAGTTTATATAGCTATCCATATAGTTAATGACTTTGGTCAGTTTTCTCTCTGAGTCCCTCTTCCTTTCTAGTTCCATCCATCTGCCTGCACATTTTAGAATGCCATTATTTTTACGCTGAGTAGCACTCCATTGTGTAATTGTACCTTAAATTCTTCAGCCATTCTTCAGTTGAAGGACATATAAGCTATTTCCAAGTTCTGACTATTACAAATAATGCTGCTGTGAATGAGATTGAGCAAATGTTTTTGTTTTATGAATATGCATCCTCTGCGTATATGCTCAAGAGTGATATTGCTGGATCATGAGGTAGAATTATTCCCAGTTTTCCGAGGAACTGCCATACTGATTTCCAAAGTGACTATACAAGTTGACATTCCTACCAGCAGTGGGGGACTGTTTCTCTTACTTCATATACTCCTCAGCATAGGCTGTCATCAATGTTTTGTTAATATTCATTCTGACATGTATTAGATGGTATATCAGAGTTGTTTTGATTTGCGTTGATGGCTAAGGATGTTGGGAAATTCTTTAAGTGTCTTTTGGCCATTTTATATTTTTCTGTTGAGAGTTTTTTGCTAGTTCTGTACCCCATTTTTTAATTGGCTTATTTGGTCTTATGAAGTCTAATTCCTTGAGTTTTTTGTTACCTCTATGTCAGATATAGGGTTGATAAATATCTTTCCCATTCTGTAGTCTGTTGCTTTGTCTTACTAAGCATTTCCTTTGCCCTATAGAAGCTTTTTAGTTTCAGGAATTCCAATTTATTAGTTGTTACTCTCTGTATCTGCATTACAGGCATTATATTTTAAAAATGGTCTCCTGTGCCAGTGCATTCAAGGCTACTTCCACTTTTTCTTCTATCATGTCCAATGTAACTGAATTTATGTAGAAGTCTTTGATTCACTTGAACTTGAATATTTGCAGGATGGGGTGACAGATATGAATCTATTTGCATTCTTCTACATTCCTCTATCCAATTATGCCAGCACCATTTGTTGAAGATGTTTTCTCTTTACCATTAAATTTTTCAGATTATTTGTATAAAATCAGAATTTCAGAGTTGTATGGATTAATGCCAGGGTTTTCAATTTGGTCTCATTAGTCTACATGTCTGTTTTTATGCCAATACAAGGCTATTGTTATTACTATAGCTTTATAGTAGAGCTTGTAGTTAGGGATAGTGATACCTCTAGACATTCTTTTATTGAATTGAATTATTTTGTTTATACTGTTTTTTTCTTCCTTAGAAGTTTGACTATTGTTCCTTTGAGTTTTGTTAAAGAATAATGTGTTACGATTTTGATGAGGATTATATTGAATGTGTAGATTGCGTTTTGTAAGACTGACAATTATACTATGTTTTTCTTGCTTATCTGAGAGCATGAGTGATCTTTCCATTTTCTGATGTTTTCTTTAATTTCTTTCTTCATGACTTAAAGGGTTTGTCACACAGAGCTTTTACTTGTTTGGTTAGAGTTGCCCTGGGATATTTTGTTTTATTTTTGGCTATGGTAAAGGATTATTCAGGGAATGTATCCTTATGTAAATATCCTTAAGTAAGAGGAACATTGATTTTTTATTTAATCTTGTATCCTGACACATTGATGAAGATATTTATCAGCTTTACAAGTTCCCTGGTAGTATTTTTGGGTCACTTTTGTACACTATTATAGCATCTTCAAATAGTAAAAGTTTGATTTCCTTCTTTTCAACTTGTATCCCCTTGATCTCCTTTTGTTGCTTTATTACTCTAGCTGTAACTTCGAGTCCTACACTGAATAGATATGGAGAGAGGGGACAGCCTTCTCATGCTCTTGATTTTAGTGGAATCACTTTAAGTGTCTCTACATTTAGTTTGACCTTGGCAGTTGGCTTGCTATATATTGCCTTTCTTATGTTTATAAATTTTCCTACTATCTCTTATCTCTTCAAGACGTTTTTCACAAAAGGGTGTTGAATTTTGTTAAAGACTTTTCTGGTATCTAATGAAATGATCATGTGGTTTTTGTTATTTCAGTGTGATTATATGGTGGATGACAGTGACACATTTTTGTATATTGAACCATCCTTGTATTCAGTTATTTTTCTATCCTACCTGGCCTGTCCCAAAGCTAGTAAGTTCCAAATGATTGCATAATGGCTTATATTAATTATAAATGGTTTGGTCAGTGGCTCAGGCTTATTACTTGGTGATTCTTACTCTTCAACTCTTCCTCATTGTTTATCATTCAGGTGCTTGGTTTTAGCAATACAAAAAGAGCTCAAACACTGGGTTGTACACATTATCTCTACAATTTAGCCAGTTCAGTGAAATAGGTAGTGAAGAAAACCAGGAGTGGATGATGTAGTTAAACCACTGCCCACTCAGAAGATGGCCAAGTTGAGCAGATCAAATTCTACCAAACTAATCCCTCTTGCTTTGATTGTGATGTGGATTAATAAAATAATGCATGAGCAACCTGTTATAGGCTCTTGCCATGGCTGATGACTATTTCATATCCCATGCACGGCATCTGGGGCAAACAATATAGCCATATTGATGTCATCTACATGGTGGTAGTGAGAATCAAAGTGGTCCTTACCTTTAATCTGGGATGTGCCAAATGGACAGGTGTAGCACAAATAAAGAAAACTCAGATCCAGATCTCAGGAAAAGGCTGATACATCAGAAAGTAAACACCACAGTCAAATCTCACCCAGTTTCCTCAGCCTCACTCCTCCTGGTTTATTATGCCTCTCTGTCTTTCTATGCCTGCCTTAAATACCTTCTTTGCTCAGTTGTTTCACATTCAGGTTAAGATTAAAGGCATGGCACCACCACTGCCTGCCTTGGAGCCTGCAACTCCTTCTGTAAACTAAGCTGACCTCAAACTCTGATTTGCAGGGATTAAGGGCATAGGTCACCACTTTGGGATATTCCCTGTGCTGGGATTAAAGGTGTGAGTTACTTCTGTCTGATCCTCCTAGACTGACTGTGGGTAGATCCCTCTGATATCTCAGACTGATTTTTATGAAATTTGAAACATATCCTCACAGACAGGTGCCTTCTCTATCAACACATAAGTGACATAAAACTAAATATCAATCCTGTGACTAGACACATGTATCATTTCTATTTTATAGAGAAAACCCAAGACTTAGAAAATTGTAGTGGAGAGCAGGTACTATTCTACCTTGACCTCAGAGCATGGCCTTTTAACCAGCATAAATTATGGATGCACCTATGCGCTCTGGGCATCAGTACTCAGGGCATGGCCAGAGGATCAGTTTAAGATCAGGGATACACATATTCAAGCCCCCATTTTCTTGCACTCTTAGATAGTAAAAAGACTGAGTCCAGAAGTGTGAGATGCATGATTTGTCTACAGCCTTGGATGGACTCTGTCTGTCTTTCTCTGTATAAATAAGTTGTTCCCCAATAGAACTCTTTTAATAAATAATTGTTGTCTCAGTTACCCATGATTCTATTTTTGTGCAAGGTAACATTTATTGACAGAACTAGGATTTTAACTTTCATACTTACAGTTGTATTTTTTATGCATTTTCCCACTTATCCTGAGTAGCAGTTCTCTGGTTTTAGCAACACTATGAAGCTGATCATTGTTTTGTTTGTTTGTTTGTTTTTCTGATGAGTAGAGTTAAAAAGATAAATGAAATTTCCAGTTCTTTCATACAAATCTACCAAAACATAATTTTTGGACCTGAATTCAACTGGGCATATCTATTTTTCTCCCATGGTATTCATCAATCCTCTTTTTAGGAGGATCTTTTTAATATGTGAAGTCCCACCTATCTATGAATAAGATGCACAAGCTCAGAAACAAATACAAATCAATGGTTGTCTTCTTGCAATTATAATAGACACAATATGTTCACTGACAGCCCACCCAAAATAAGAGAATGGAAATGTGTCACAGTAATATAGTGGGTTTTGAGAAGCTTTATGTCATGTGTATGGGAATATCTTCTAATGCAGTGTAGAGGAGCAGGGCAACATAACCCATCTTCCAAAGAATATAGGAATACATCATTTCCACTTACTCTGCTGTTTTCTCCTTTGCCGCCCTGCCCCTTGGTTCTACGGGTATAACCCAGGTGGGTGTTCTGTCACAGGGTTTATCCCAACCCTTCAGTCACCTTTATGCATTCTTGTGTTTTCCTCAGTACTTCCCTGTGGGCTGTGCACACTGACTCCCTCTTGATGCTTTGCACAGGTAGGGTTTCTTCTCCTTCAGGATAACAGGTAGGAAGAGACTTCTTTCTCCTTTTCCTGATGCCATTAATGTTCTGTAGACTGATTATGCTCTTACTATGAGTCCCCTTCATACTACACATGGAATAACATTTCCTGACTTGTAAGGGGATTCCATTGTTACAAAGAGAAGGCTCAGGAACCTTCTCAGCTTTAAGTCATTCTTGATCTCTCCTCATCAGTAAAATGCATTTTCTCCACTTCTATTCCTAAGGCCAAGGCTCATATTATGAACCATAGCAACAGGAATTATCAAACCCAAGGCATTTGTGATAATAATGTGTCTTTCTTTCTTTTATTTTTAACCAATGATTTATATAATCTTAGAAATAGGAAAAGCTGTTTCAATATTTGAATCTTTTAAATTAAGAGAGCCTATTTGCCTACAAATGTAACAGCTTTATTAATCAAAGCTAGATTGATAAAATTAACAAATAGCATGCAGCTATATTTTGACCATATATTAATCTAGTCAGCTGGCTAACATTAGCTTTCCAAGTATCACAGAGCTTCGATAAATGAGAGATATAGAGGTTATTGGCCTCAACACAATCAGCCAACAGGTGCTTTTAAATTAATCTTAAACTTTCAAAATTTTAGTAAGAAACCCAGGAGCTAAGCTTAAGCATTTTCATTAAATTCATATTGTCTTGTCTTGGCATATTCAGAGTAAATATTCATCAAAGCTGGGCCTAGGCAAAGATAGCATCTTTAAAAAATCCTCAGGAAGACAGATTAAGCTCTCAAAAAGGAAAGAAGTTAGTTTATTTGATTATCTTAGCATTTTATTAGCTTGAGTGATTATACAGATTATTTGTCTTACTAAAAACTTTAAGGCTTAGGGATTAATTTGATTTCTTATTTATTCAAACCTTGCCTTCTTCTGTAACCTTAATGAATACAGTACTTATTTGGTCCCACACATATCACCCATGCAAGGGAATGAATATAATATAATGGGAAGATATAAATTGGGAGGAAATTATTTAATGTTCACAATATTTAGCAGACATTGGCGTGGAAACCACAAGCTCATTATCATTTGTAAATTTTTGTATAGTTTTTAATCAGAAGTATTTTAAATGTTTTGTGTCCTATGTTGGATCTCTAAGAATGATCATTTTTTATTCAAAAATGTCATTTCTATCTATATATCCCTCTGCTCACTCTTTCATCCTCCTAATCCCTCCAAGTCAGCCTTCAGCCTCACCCCTCCCCATCCACCCATCCCCTCCCCCAAAAGTCAAGAGGTACCAAGGTGGGTCAGCTCAGCATGACACATTCATTCCTGGCAAGTCCGATTTACTCATCTCAAAGTCAAGACTGGGTTAGGTGTTCCTCTGTAGGGAACGGTCTCCAAGGTGTCAACCAGTCCAGGCACAGGAACACAGACTGATCTCACTCCTCGAGGCTCCATATACTGCCCATGCCAATTAACAGTTGCCTACCCTTGGAGGACCTATCTCCTTTTCCTGATGGATCTCCAGTGCAATTCTTGACTCAGTGACCTCCCCAGAGCTCCAGCTAGCCATCACTATGGAAATTTTCCTCATAATCCTTATTCCCCTTGCTCATTCAGACTCTCTGCCCCTGGTCTCAGCTGGCCCAGGAGCTCTGCCCAGGCCTCAGCCATGAATCTCTGTCTCCACCTTGATTCTTTGTGGATGTAGGTTCTGTGATGACGCTTATGGTGGTTACTCATTTTATTATAGGGGAAGTCCTCTTTAGACACTCCCTCCACTATTCTTGGAGACTTGACCAGGGACATCCTGTGAGTTCTTGGATGTTTCCCTAGCACCCAGTCTCTTCCAACACTACATTGGCTTTCTCTATTGAGATATCCATCTCTATCTATCTCCATCTTTGCTCCTCTCATTCAACTTTCTTCTTCTTTCAAGATTTGTTCCCAATTCTTCATGATTGCAACCTGCTATGACCCCAATTTGCTATGGTAATTTTCTCTTCTTAGGGGAAATCTCTGAATGTCTTAAGTTTCTTCTGATCCCAAGCTGTTCAGGGTTGTGGTTTGTAGCTTGTGTATTCTTTGTTTTTTGTCTAAAATCCACTTATGAGTGAGTACATCCCATGCCTACCTTTCTGGCCTTGTGATACCTCCTCACTCAGGAGAATATCCTGCAAATCCATCCATTTGGCTGAAAATTTAAGATGTCATTTTTTTTAATGCTGAATAGTACTCTATTGTTTAGATGTG
Organism: Phyllotis vaccarum; assembly: GCA_033318265.1. NCBI lineage: Eukaryota > Metazoa > Chordata > Mammalia > Rodentia > Cricetidae > Phyllotis > Phyllotis vaccarum. The sequence goes on from JARWLC010000016.1 coordinate 82,613,006, forward strand.
CCACAGAATGTTAATTTGTTCTTCAGTTGAAGGGCATCTGTGTTGTTTCCAGGTTATGTCTGTTATGAGTAATGCTGCTAAGAACATAGTTGAGCCTTTGGGGTACAAATGTGCATCATTTTGGTATATTCCCAATAGTGGTATTTCTGGATCCTTGGGGAGATTGATTCCAGTTTTCTGAGGAAACAGCAAACTGCATTCCAGAATGACTTACAAGTTTACACACTCACCAACAATGGAAGAGTGTTCCCCTTGTTCCAAATTTTCTCCAGCATAGGCTGTCTTCCATGTTTTGATCCTAGTCATTCTGACAGGTGTAAGATGATATCTCAAAGTTGTTTTGTTTTCATTTCTCTGGTGGCTAAAGATGTTGAGAAATTTTTTAAGTGCCTTTTAGCCATTTGTAATTCTTCTGTTGAGAATTCCCTTTTTGGCTCTGAACCCCATTTTTTCATTCGGTTATTTAAGTTTTTAGGTTCTAGTTTCTTGAGTTCTCTATATATTTTATAGATCAGTCCTCTGTCAGATGTAGGGTTGGTTGGTGACGATCTTTTCCCATTCTATAGGTTGTTGTTTTTGTCTTATTGACTGTGTTCTCTGCCTTAGAGAAGCTTCTCTGTTTCAGGGGGTCCCACTTACTGATTGTTGTTCTTAGTGTCTGTGCTACTGGTGTTATATTTAGGAAGTGATTACCTGTGCCAATGTGTTGGAGGGTATTTTTCATTTTCTTTTCTAGCAAGTTCAGTGTAGCTGTATTTATGTTGAGGTCTTTGATCCACTTGGATTTGGGTTTTGTCCAGTGTTTGGATCTATTTGCATTCTTCTACATACTATCATCCAGTTATGCCAGCACTATTTGTTGAAGATACTATTTTTTTTTTACATTGAATAATTTTGGCCTCTTTGTCAAAAATCAGGTGTTCATATAGGTGTGTGGGCTAATGTTGGGATCTTTGGTTTGATTCCATTGATCTACAAGTCTGTTTTTGTGCCAGTACCTGACTGTTTTTAGTGCAGCTCTATAGTACAGCTTGAAGTCAGGGATAGTAATTCCCTCAAGCTATAGTACAGCTTGAAGTCAGGGATAGTTCTTTCATTGAACTGGATTGTTTTGGAAATCCTGGACTTCCTGTTATTCCATATGAAGTTGAGTATTGTTCTTTCAAGGTCTGTAAATAATTGTGTTGGGATTTTGATAGAGATTGCATTGAAACTGTAGATTACCTTTAGTAAAATTGCCATTTTTACTATGTTGATCCTCCCTATCCAGAAGCATGGGAGATCTTTCCATTTCCTGATATTCTTTTCAATTTCTTCCTTCAGCAACTTAAAGATTTTGTCAAACAGATCTGCTACTTCTTCGGCTAGAATTATGCCAAGATATTTAATGCTATTTGAAGTTATTATAAAGGAGGAAATTTCCCTAATTTCTTTTTCAGCCCTATTATCCCTAGTGCAGAGGAGGGCTGTTGATTTTTTTGAATCTTGTACCCTGATACCTTGATGAAGTTATTTATCAGCTCTTGGAGTTCCCTGGTAGAATTTTGGGGATCATTTATATATAGGATCATATCTTCTGCAAATAGCAATAGTTTGATTTTTTTCCTGTCTGACTTTGAAGCTGAGGTGTGTTTCTTGTATGCAGCAAAATAATGATTTCTATTTTTGTTTCTATCCTGCTAAGATGTGTCCTTTTATATGCAAGTTGAGTTCGTTGATATTAAGATATATTAATGACCAATGACTGTTATTTCCTGTTATTTTTGGTGGTAGTTTATGTGTATTTATCTTCTGTGGCTTTTTTTCTGTGGGATTGTCAATTGTTTGTGGTTTCATGCATGTATCTAGTTTTCTTACGTTGGAGTTTTCCCTCTAGTGCTTTCTGTAGGGCCAGATTTGTGGATTTGTGGATAGGTATTGTTTAAATCTGGTTTTGTTATGAAATATCTTGATTACTCCATCTATGATGATTGCTGGTTTTGCTGGGTATAATCTGTATTGGCAGCCATGCTTTGATCTTCTTGCTTTTACTTTTTCCATTGAATAGTCGGGTGTTATTCTTATGGGTCTCCCTTTATAGGTAATTTGGACTTTTTTGCAGCTTAGTAACTTTTCTTTGTTCTGTAGGTTTAGTGGCTTTATTATGTGGTGAGCAGATCTTTTGGGGAGGGAGGTCTATTTTATTTGGTGTTCTGTTAGCTTTTTTTTTTTAATAGGCATTTTCTTCTTTGGGTTTGGTAAGTTTTCTATGATTTTGTTGAATATTCTGTTTGAGCTGGTATTCATCTCCTTTTTTGATTTCAGTTATTCTCACGATTGGTCTTTTCATGGTTTCCCAGTTTTCCTGGATGTTTTATGTTATGACTTTAGTTTAAGTGTTTTCCTTAACTATCTATTTCCACTATGATCTTCTTGCTCTCAAGTGGTTTTATCTTCTATCTCCTGCGTTCAGTTGGTTATGTTTGCATCTTTAGTTCCAGGCCATTTATTCAGCTTCTCAATTTCCAGCTTTGCCTCCACTTGTACCTTCTTTATTACTTCTATTTCAATTTTTAATTCTGGAATGTTTCTTTCACCTATTTGTTTTTTTTCCCTGGTTTTATTTATTTTCTTTCAGGGATTTGTTCATCTCTTCCAATTATTTGCTTGTATTTTCTTCTATTTCTTTAAGGGAGTTTTTATATCCTCTCTTAAGGCTTCTATTATCTTCATAAAGTTGTATTTAAGGTCATTTACTTCTGTTTCCTCTTCTTTGTTATGCTCAGGTCCTGATGTTATATAACCACTACCTTCTTAAGGTGGTGTCTTGTTATTCTTTTTATTGTTATAATGTATTCTTCTACTGTATCTGCCCATTGCTTCATTGGTTCACTCTTAGTCAGCTCTTGGTCAGCTCGTAGTTATGACCCTGGGGGTTGAGTGTCTCTGGTAGTTGTAGGGGCTGCTTTTTTTCAACTCTTACTTTGCTAAAGGCTAAGAAGCTGTGTGTCTCCAGTTGTCACAGGGGTCATTCTTGGTATTGATTTAGTTGGATCTTAGTTGACTCTTAGTCAGATGTGGACCAGGAGTCTTTGAGGTCTCCAGTTGTTTGTTTTTATTGATACAAACTGTAGTTTGGGCAGGGTTTTGCCGGTGAAATCCCCCTGCAGCTGTGTTTTGCTGAGGTTGGGCTTGGTGGGGTCTCTGTCAGTTTTTTTTTTTTTTTTTTTTTTTTTTTTTTTTGGTGAAGGGTAGATCTGGTGTGGTTAGGGTGCTGGTGGCAGTTTCCCTGGGCCAAAGTTCAGAGACAATGGTCACTGCTTGGCCTAAGGGTAAGGGTGCTACTCCCCTGTTAGTCAGCTGTGAACTGGAAGGAGGCTTCTGGGTCTTCAGTTGTTGGTGTGTGGTGATGCAGATTGTGGTTTGGCCTGTGGGATGTCCCTTGGGTTGCCACTCACTTCTTAGTCAGCTATAGACTGGGAGGGAGGCTTCTGGGTCTCCATTTGTCAGTCACCAAGAATTTTCTTAATAATGGTGGTAAAGGAACAACAGCTGCAGAGATATTGGATAACAGAAAAAACAATTTTGAGGTAAATCAACTTGTCTACTTCAAGGATGTGCTGACCTCAGAATGGAAACCAGAATGGAAAGGGTTTCACTTTTGTTTCTACAGATGATAAAAATCTATGAGTACCAACAAATTAATTGAAACACAAATTATAGTTGTTATTTAAAGGAAACTCAGTGTCAGATATTGGAGGAAAGCTGTGTTATCAGAGAGAGTAAGCAGACCACAGTCAGTTCTCACCCAGCCAACTTCTCAGGGTAAAAACTATCTTCCTGAGTCCTCAGACTGGCTTGTAGCTTCGACAGAATAATTCAACATCTATCTGCATCTACCTTAAATATCTTCTTTGCCCAGTTGTTTTACTTTCAGGGTGAACTCTGCATCATATTATAGAGTTAGGATTAAAGGTGTGAGCTACTACTGTTTAGTAGTTAGACCTTGAACTCACAGAAACACAGAAAGATCTCTGTCTCTGGAGTTATGGAATTAAAGGCACAGGTCACCACCTTGTAATTCCTGTGCTGGGATTTCAGGTATAAGTTACTGTGCTTTGAGCCTTTTGGCATTACTTTGGGTGAATCTTTTCTCTGATATTCCAGACTGATTTTATTAAATGTAAAATATATCACCACAATTAATAAAGATTTTATTCAAAGAAGAAACTGTTGACTGATGATTCTTCCCATATTCCAGAATTTTACCTCAGCCTTATGTATAGGGTTAACACTGAGAATGTATGTTGAGTAGCTGGGTATCTCAGAGTTTCTTATTCTCTGCATGTTTACCTCAAGTGTAACTCTGCAATTGTTTCTAGCTACAATTTTAAAAATGATTCTTTGACAAAGAAGTGACAGCATTTATCTCAGGACATAACAATAAATTTTAAAATACGGTATAAAATATATTTGGTTTTACCGGCTGGTCACTATAACAGGTTCAAGTGTCTATACAAGAGTTGGTGTTTACCTTTCTTCTTTGGTAGCATGGAGTGTCTTTTTGGTTGGAATAACCAATGATAGTATGATTTTATTTGAGACTGCCTGAATAAGATTGAACCTATTCCCAGCACTTCTCAGGTAGCCCAAGTTGTTACAGATAGTAGGGAAAAAGGATAATAGACTTGGGGTTCTTGTTTTAGAAAGAGAAAAGGGGATATGTAGTGGGATTATGTCACATTGTAAAAAATTGTCCTGTCTACTAGTTTAATAAGAGTGTTGATTGGCTAAAGGCAGGCAGAAAGTGTGGGCAGAGCTACCAGACTTGGAAAACAAGGAACAGGAAGAATCATGGGTTAGTTTAAAAGTAAAGAATTATCAAGTTCTATACCTGGGCTCTAGGTCAGTCAGCATAAAATTAATGTAAGTATCTGTGTGTCTCTGCCAATCTCCGGGTCTGCTGTGGGTTCTTCAGGTCTGCAGGTCTGTGGGTCTGAACCTTGAGTCTAGGCCAGAATGTCTGGGCCAGAAACTTACTACAACAATATTTTCTTTTATGCATGATTCTTATGAATAATGAAATAAACTATTCACTTAACTGAACATGTTCCTTATTGAGATGTATTTTTCTGCATCTGAGATATTTAAACACTAAGGAAAACAAAGTATACCATTCTGTTAATGAATCAGAGTGAGATTAGAACACGCTTCTACATGTATTCTCCTTCACAAAGGAATTCATGAAAAGTTCAAGTGGTGCTCATATCTTTCAGTGGTGTTCAAAGCATCAAATATACCATAGTGACACAAACAAACAAACAAAAAAACCCAAACAACTGTTCTGTGTCCTTGATCTAAATAGACCCCAACCATTGGAGAAGGGTGAAATATGGTTGTAAATTAGGACCATAAGTGGGAGGGTTCGAGGGGAAGAGGGGAAACAACATGAGGAATTGGAATACTTTAATTGGGGGGAGTGAGCCAATGTGGGATTAGGGAGAAACCTGGTACTAATGAAATAACTCATAACTCAAAAAGATAACACCAGCTAAGACTCCAAGGAAAAGGGGAGAGAGTCCCTACATTTTTTTCTGAATTTATTAGAATTAAGTATACTTCTCTGAGATTGTTAACTTCTCTGTGAGTACCACAGCGGTTTGTCATCTTTCTGTTAATCACTTTATCTGCATGCCTTAGGAACTCACACTTTAAAAGTGGGGCTGAGTCTCAGCTTAAGATTCATTGTGATTTTCTGACTTCAGTTCTCTGTCCCAGGTGTAGCTTGACAAAACAGTTGAGACTTTTTTCTCTCCTGTTAACACCTTACTACAAGTGGGAACTGATAAAGTAGGAATGAACTGTAACAAGAGAGAAGCCTGACACTGATGAAAGGAACAACTTAAAACCAACCTCTGAGATTTCCAAGGAGCATCTCCAGATACACAGCAGCCATTATCCCTGCAGCTGAGCTCTAAGATCCCTGACGTTTTATGGTCTGTTATGTTCAGTGGAGACACCACAACTTCAGAGTAAGCCATGATAAACGAACACACAGTGCAGATCATAATCAGAAAAGGGCACAGTATATCCAATAATCCCTTGTAGGAGATGAAGTTTGTGTAGACAGGACTGTATCCTCTCTGGTTTCCATTCTTGAATTTATTTGGCTGACCTGCACCTGTTGTGGTAAACATTTGATGTTTTCGTTCTCAAACACGGTAAAAGTTCTTTGTTAAATTCTTCACAGGTTTTTATTTACTTATTTATTTTATTCAGTTCTTATTTTTTTCAATTAAAAATTATTTATGCAATGTATTCAGAACACCAATTTTCCACCCTCTACTACCCCCATATCTTTCCTATGTCCTGCTCTACCCAACTCCACACTCTCTGCAGAAAACCTAACAAATATCCAAAAAAGCTTTTAGGAAAGAGATTAAAACAAAATAATGACAAAACCCCCAATAAATACTGTCACACACAAGCCCACTCAAAATCCTAAAAACACACTCTTTAAGCATGATAGATAGGCAAAAGCAAGTGAGACAAAAGTGCACAAAATGATATGAGAGAAAATATCCATAAAAATACCATTCAGTTCATTTTGTTTGGGTCTTCTATTCCTGGAGATATGCCAACTCTTAAGTTACATACATAATTGTATGTAACTATGTAATGTCTAAGAACTCCTAATGAGAGATTCATATAATGTCTGTGTTTCTCAGATTACCTCAGATTACGTGCTTCTCACATTATCCTAAATGCGATGTAATTTCCTTATTCTTCTCAGCTAAAATATTTCTGTTGTGTTGTTTATATAATTATGTCTTCTTGATGTAATCATGTGTCAACATATAAATAATTTATTTCCATGCCTTATTTTATTGTAGACAGTGCTACAATAATCATTAATGGTCAAATATTTCTAAAATTCATTTAAGTCAATGTTTTGCATGAAAAAGGCAAATATTGATTGTATGTGTCTAAATAGAGGCTGTAAATTCTCATAACTCAGCAGGTTTTTGAGATTTCCAGTGATAATCAAAATGATCACAATCACCTATAAATCAGTTTGATAAACTTATCACAAAAGGCACCTGCCTTGAGTAATAAATATATTGAAAGCTTAATTCCTGATGTTACACCCACAGCATCTGCATAGGGCTGAGCAAAGGGTCACAGGATGCATTTCCTCCGACAGAATTAAGACTTGGATCTCAATATCCTGCTGACTGATCTAATTGTCCTGTACCAACTCCTTCTCCAGGTAGACTAGTTCTATTTGTATAACAAGTACCATGACCATGTATATACAAATTACTTGAGTCTATGGTGATAAGTACAGGGGGTTCATATCCCAAAACAACATGATCAGTTTTCTGTTCATAGTTACTAAACATACAAGCCCTCACCATGGTATGGAACTGAATTATTATTGTACTAATGGCTACATCTACAGGTAAAGGGTTTTTAGTTACAAACCTGAAGAAGGAACAGAAATTTGAGATGACAGTGACACTCTCTCAGCCTCTGTCACCACAGGTGTTTAAACCCAGGTCTAGATTCAGCAGTCTGGAGATGAGCTTGCAAGGCCTTGGGCCCTAGTGAAAGTGTCCTGAAAGGCTTCTGGATACACCTACACTAGCAATGGTATACACTGGATTAAACAGAGATCTGGAGTAGATTGGATATATTAATATAAGAAATGATGGTACTGTCTGTGCTCAGAAGTTCCAGGGCAAGGACAAATTTACTTCAAACACATCCTGCAACACAGCACACATAGAGCTCAGATGACTGACATCTGAAGATTCTGCAGTCTACTTTTGTTTGAGGCAGAATGTTGTAATCACGTACTGAGTATGTCAGAAACTCAGGATGAGCAGGAAGCTGCCATGGGACAGAGGCTTGCTCTTAAATAATCATTCTGAGTTTCAGTTTTTCTGCCTCTTTTTCACAGACCTAGGGTCCTTTTGTCAACTTTACAAAACTCTAAGTACAAAATGGTGCTAATTTAGGATGGCCTTAGCATATACCGTTCTCTGTCGGTTTTTTCACCAGTGACAACCTTCATTAATATATTTCTTCAATAAAACAAAAAAGAGAAGACTGTCATTATGCATTTTGATAAAAAGATCTCTATATAGTTAGTGACATGAATGTACGTTGGAATAGCTTGAAATAAAGAACAATATAAACTAGACATGCCATATTAAAATCAGTAACATCTGGGTAAAGAAAAATTTTTATTGTCATGTCTTAAGTTAATTCAAGTGTATTTTTAACTCTGGCTCTGTGGCCAACCAGGTGTTCTACTCTCTTAGAATATGAGAGATATTTATGTCATAATGTATTACCATCAATATAATTTCTGTAAGTTGGATAAATAATGTAATATTGTTTATTTTCAGAGAATCCATTTACAAGGTGAATGTATATATGTTAGTTGAGGTCAGTTCTAAGATTATATCTCAATCTGTAGTGCCATATTTGCTGGTCCCCATCTCAAAAAACCTGTGCTTTTTTCACTACCTTTGTAGAACATGGTTCCTCACTCATATAGAATTGCTTTTCATGGTAAGTTGTATACCTGGCGGTCATCCTTATTCTACAGAATATTTGCAGTTGGATAATGGGTAAGCAAAAGTCAGCATGAATAATAAGAAAAAAACTGAGTTTGTGAATATGAAAAGACAGAGAGAAATTTAGAGCCTCCATTCTCTCTCTCCAGTCCCTCCCTCTCCCTAGGACATGACAATAATGATTGAGAGTGTGACTCAGCATGAAGAGCCTTGTGATTGACTCTACATCATAAAAGATTGTTAGGCTTTGGGTTTCTATGAGAAATTTATTCTACTATATGTTGTATGGATTTTCTGGCCCGGTCTAGCCCCACAGTCCCCACAATCTCTCCTGCCTATGGCCTAGACTTCCCTGAGGGTCAGGAATTTCAGCCCCACTTGGTTCCAACTAATCACACAAAGGCTTGTATTACTTACAAGCTATTTGACCTGTCACTCAGGTTTATTACTAGCTAGCTCTCACATCTTAACTCAACTGTCTTGCCCTGTGGCTAATAGGTTACTGTTACTTTATTACATATTACTTCTTGGGCAGCTGGATTCCTTCTATTGTGACTCTGCCCTCCTTCTCCTGTATCTATGCTTAGATTTCCCATGTGCTTCTAAGCTGCTCTGCCATAGGCCAAAACAATTCCTTTATAATCCAATGGTATTCACAGCATTCACAAAGACATCCCACATCAACTATGAGGTAAACTGTCTTTGTGGTAACATGGAGGGCCTTTGAATTGTGCCTGTGCTGCTTCTGCTTCGTTTCCTAGAGAGTAACATAATTTTAGGAACTTACTGCAGTGACCTCTGACAGATCTTGTATCCTTTCAAGGCAAGAATTCTAATTCACATAGGATATGATCTCCTGGGTTTGTATGTGGTTAAAAGAGAGAAATAACCTCTGGGTAGAATAAGTAATCATTTCTTCTGACCGCACTTGCATCTGATTTTTGAGTTATGCACAATTAATTTATTTTTTCCATTTTTTTGTCTTATATTAACAAATATTTTTCAGTAATTTTCTAAGAACTGTAGGTTAAAAGTCATCGTAATTTTGACAACTGCAAGAAATATACAATCAGGTATCAGTGCAGCTCTGATTTGCCTGGCCTATTCTTAGGGTTCAGTGCTTCAGCTGTACGTCACTTCTGGGTTCGGCTTATTTTTGCAGTGTTGCTACGACTTTGTGTTAAGATCATATTTCATGGTTTCAAAACATATTGATAATCATCACTTTTCGAACATGTTCGAATATGAGGATTTTTTTTTCATAAAAAGACTGGAGTTTTTCTGATGTAGGCTTCTCTAATGATTTTAGTGTATGTAGAGTTCTTTCTAATTTCTATATTCACCTAATTTCCATAAACACGTCCCTATTTAAGTTCTACAAACTTAGGGAAATCAATTTTTAGAATATCTATAGTGAACAAACCAAAGAAGAATACAGTGTGTCTACCCTAAACTATTCTGAAGGAAGGGAAGATAATCTCTTGTGTGGTGTGACTTTAAGAATTATCTACCCTTCCCACCACACTTCTCTAAGAGAGAATTTAACTAACTAACCATGTCTCTGGATACAGCTTATAATATTAAAGATTTTAGAAATAGAAAGCAGCATAAAGCTGAAGGCAATGGCTGTTGAAAAAATAAAAAAATGCAAATATGTAAGGCTGGAAATGAACATATTAGTAAAGTCAATAAAATATCACTGGTTTCAATGCAATAATTGAATTCATTATTGCCAATCTGAAGATGGGACAGACTTTTGCACTATATAATCTCTGAACTTTTTTGTGTAGTAGAAAGTATTCACACAGGAAGCCTCTCTGTCCCTAGACACAGTGCATCAAGAGGGTTGGGGAGAGATTAAAATTACAATCACCACTCGTATTTACTGTATGATCTGTGTTTTCCAGTCTCCAGGGAAAAAGATAGAGTGGATCTTTGTGGTTACTTATGGTAATAATAAGAACTACCAAGAGTTTATAAAGGACCTAGCCTCACTGCCTCCACAAATAAATTCCAAAAACACTTTCAATTTCCAATAAATATTTTAGGTTTGAAAACACTATTATGTATTACTTTACTAGAGGCACAGTGAGGGGAAAGCCCTACATAAACCACTCCACTGATATTCTCTCTGCTTTGTGACTGCATTTGAATATGTAAGCTTCCACCTTCCTGTTCCTGTGACAGTGGCTTCCCAGACCTTCACTGACACACCATCACCTGCCAATGCCTATCTCTGTGGATTTCAGCCTTCTACTGTAGAGCTCTTGGTTTTGAGTCAGTTATTGAACCATAGTAAGAATGGAGTATGTTACCAGAGAATATCCATAGATTAATATCAGTGAAATATTTCTTTAGTGAACAGCAATTGTTAAAGTTCCTCTAGCAAACATTCCCAACAACAAATGTGATGTTTGTAATATGGATGACATTATACTAGGTGTGCCTTACAGTAAATGTGAATTCACTTGGCCAATTACATGTTAATAGCTTTGCAATACTATCCTGAATTATAAATGCTACTTGTAACATCCTATATAAGGCTGAGAAGATATGTCAGTTGACCTCATTAAAGTATCAGGAGAAACTTGGATCTGTCTATTTATAGCTGTTATTACAGTGATTTATGCATGTATATTTGCCCCTAATCTCCAGGGGAAGGAAATTGTAGACTCACTAAATGGAAGTTCACAGCAGTCTACTCACATAGGCTTAAATTCTTGGAGAAGTCAGTGGTGTAGTTGGGTCCATTCACAAATATTATGACAGGTTCTCAGTATCAGTGTTTGACAATTGTGGGTCACTCTTGTGTCTGTAAAATAAAACAACTGAAAATAGACATGTCCAAATATAAATTTATTGTGTGTTCATTTTTGTTTATGTGCATATATGTTGACTTTTTTTTAAAACCAAGTCAGATTGTCACTTATAGTATCCAAAATGACTCAGCCACTGTCATCATAGTTAGACTCTGGGGAATAGCTAAGGACCCTGAAGAATTTGGCCCTTTGATTATTGACAGGGGCCAATTCTCTTCGTCCTAGGTAGTATTTCAGATGTCAATACTTGGCATGGTGAAGCCATCAGAGATTGATACTTACCTGTACTGCCCTTGGTTAACCCATCACACTCTGATACACACTGGTGTTGAAATTACCCAGAGGCTACTGGGAGAATGAGGTTATTTGAAATCACAAAATCCGCTCATTCTCCTTCAGTTTCATTTTCATCCCCAGAAACACATCTAACAAAGAGATGTCCTTAATGCTGACTTCTCTGTTAGCAGACGTGATAGGCACATATTACTGTGATGAAGACATTGAAGGACATCAGTGGCAGGCACACAAACTCCCTGTAGTGCTCAGGAAGAGCATTGAAGCTCTTCTCCAGTAGATGGTGCACAGCGCACAGATACTCAGGCTTAGTCCAGGAACAGGTGCAGAAGGTGGCTAAGGCTTTGGTTCCCTAGGGATTTTACGCTTCCTCAAATATACTCGTTTCACTTTTAAAACACAAAAACAAATAACTCCAAACATTGACATAACCAAATAGAAATCACTTCTGGGTAATTCTGATTTTATTTAGAAGTATACATACTCATTATTTTCCAGGCAGATTGTTACTTAGAAAAGCATAAACGATTATCTTTGCCACGATGATTAGACCTTGAGGAATCTTGGGGAAAGCTGTATAGTTTGTTCCAATGAGAGAAGGCCCATCAATGAGATTATCTGTTCAATCTTTGGGATTCAGACAGGAGCCTACAGGCAATCTGCCCAGTGACTTAAAATCGAAAAAAAATCTCCCAACTGACCTTGATCAGTCTATATAGGTGTTCTGCTAAAGGAATGCATAAGTAAAATAACTTCTAAAACATTCTTCTAACATTCTTCTACACTGATAGACAAGTGTTTTAATAAGCCATCATTATAGTTGCTTCCTTATTTAACATATAGGAAAAAATACAGAAATTCCCAGGCAGATAACATATGAAATAATATGCTAAGAGTGAGAAATTTGAAACATTAAGCCCTAAAATAGACTTCTCTATTAAATCCCTATCATACATGTTCAAGAAACCTTGCAGAAAAGCATATGTAAAGGGTATAAAAGCCAGGAAGGATGGTGGACATCAATGAAAATACCCTTCTAAACAACAAAACCGATAAATGTATGAACTCAAAGAGACTGAGGCAGCACACACTGGGCCTTCAGTAAGTCTGCAATAGGTAGAGCTCTAGATCTGAAAAGAGAGTGGACACATGACCACTTATAACCCAGAAGCTATCTCCAGTTGGTAAAGGCTTACAAATGAAAATTTAGTATTTCCCAAGTGAGTCCTATTGGAAAAACACAAAAACATGAAATGATCAGCAGTTAATGGCCAACAGAAAACAAATTCTAAAGAATCTTTGGAGGTTTCTTGTCTCATAATATTATGGCAGAAGTATTTCTTTTTAAAAATTTTAAGTTTATTTAATTTATTTATATTTTGACTCTAGGTTTTGTTCTCTCTCTCTCTCTCTCTCTCTCTCTCTCTCTCTCTCCTTCTTTCTCCCTATGTATTATGAATTCTAGATATGTTTTCATGGATTTCTAGGAATGAGTGGGTTACTGTGTCTATATAAAATTTTTTTTCCTTATTTTCTTGGGTTGCTTTCCTTCTGTTTGTTTTGTTCAGTTCCAATGTGCTTTTCTTTATACTTATTTTAATATTATCCCTTAGATTTTAGGGTTTTATAATAAGTTTACTGATTTACATAATAGGAATACATTTTCAAAGTAACATCTATGGGATGAACTGAAGGGAAAAATTATATTAAGCTTTGTATACAATAAAGTGTTTTGTAAGCAAAGATGTATTAAAGAGAAATAGATTGATTTTCTATATGTACTAAGTTGTCCATGTATGTAGTTATTTTTCCATAATTTTATATTCATCTAACCTGTTTTAATAAGCCCTTCTGGTATTATTAGCTTCATAAAATGGGTGCATGATTCCTAACTTAAAAATAAGTTTTTTATAGTACAATGTTATAAAATGAGTGTGCATATCTACAGACAGACATAGGTTATTTACGACAAAGTATTCTCCAGGAAAAACTTCTCTCAAAATAAGAAGTAAAAACTTATATAGTAAAATATGATTATTTATTTTTAAAAACAGGTAAACATGAGAGGCTTTTCTACCACACTGGTACAATTAAATGCATTAAAGACTATATTTATTTTGTGTTTCTTATTAGAAACTAATAATGATTCAGGAAATTCTGGCTATTTTTAGCATCTGTGGTCTATTACACTGCCTCTCAACCTGTGGGCTGACTCTTTTAGGGTATAATTATCATGCATAGCAAAATGATGTGTGTTTGCTTAAAAACTTAATCCTGGGGACTGAAATATTGGTTTTCTTCCCGAGGACTTGAGTTCAGTTGCCATAGCCCACATAGCTACTCCGAAATATATGTAACTTTACTTTCATGGCATACAACACCCCATTTTGTCCTCCAGAAATACCATCCATGTACATTGACATACATGGAAGAAAACAGCCACTCACAAACACAAAATTAATTTAAATATACAGTAAAATAAAACATTGTTTCCACTGATGGACTGTTTTATTGGTGTGAACTAAAAAATACTAGCACTCATGAGTTGTAGACAAGGAAAGTTAACATTTTGAGGCCAGGACATTTGGGATGACTTGAGACCCTGTCTCAAGCAGGAACAAAAGGAAATCACCAGTTCCATTAAATGGTCTTACCAGATAGGCCTGGTTAAATTCAATGGGTCAGAAAATAAAATAACTGTCTCTCCAAAAAGGAGATATGTTGGGTTTTTCACCTTCAAAAGGAGCCTGCATACCCTGATAAACAAGAGAAAAGGTCTGTATAAATTGTGGTGCTGTGACTGAAAGGTTTATCAGTATGTCAATGGACATATTATAGAAGTTCACCCTGAAGCTGAGTTCTGTTACCAATAAAGACTCAGCCTTGTTTTACTGGGCAACACGTACAATAAATACATTCTCTGTATGCTCAGAAACATTCTACCTTTTGGCGATACTCAAGACCAGTAGGGGGTGCTGTATATCTATCTTTTACCCTGAAAGAAAATGTAGGAAAGTGAAGCATCTGGAAAGGAAGGATGTCCTTTGAAGGTTTAAGGTTTCTTGTCTTATTTTTATATAAATTCAGAGACAATACAGTACATGTGATGTAGCTACAGTACTGTAGTTTCATTGAGTAATATTGTACATAAGTGTTTTATTCATTATCTATCATTCTTATGGGGGGACAAGCACAAATTGCCTACACATATGAGAAGACTACAACTTTTTAAAACATGTGGTGTCAAAATCACAAAAATCAGCATCTTTATATTAACTGTAACTTCTTTCCAGTTGCAGGAGGGATTTTCTCAGCTGAAATATATGATTGTGAATTGGGAATTTCAGTTCTTGATATTGCATCCACTGTGATGAGAAAATACAGCTCTTTAGGAAAACTACATGATGTCAATACTTCAGCTCAGGGACCAAAGAGAGGGAAAGCTGGACATAATCACAATCTGTCCTTTATTCATTTGGATTACACTACTCATGTCATTGAATATGTTTTTTATTGAAGTAAAGTGTTGTAGTCAAACTGGTAAGAACGATTCCCTTGTGACTTTGGAAAAGAGGTTAGAAGAAAGTAAATTAAATCCAGAATATCCATGTGCACATTCAGGATTCTAAAGTAAGAGGAGAGGTGACATCCTCACACTTACACCATACCAGAGCCTGTCACATGGATTTAGATGTGTCTTACAACACTGCAGATGTCAAATCAACCTCCATCTGTTCAGAGCACCCTGGAAATCACAGGAAATTAGCCTGTATCACTGTCCAGTTTTATGCTTAAGGGATGAGAGGACTTCAGTCTGGTGTAATACCTTAG
The DNA here is from genome assembly GCA_033318265.1 of Phyllotis vaccarum. Lineage (NCBI taxonomy): Eukaryota > Metazoa > Chordata > Mammalia > Rodentia > Cricetidae > Phyllotis > Phyllotis vaccarum. Next base: position 82,628,514 of record JARWLC010000016.1, read on the forward strand.
GTGTATGGCCCACATCCATCCTAGTACTGACATTCACTTCCAGAACATTTTATCATCTGGTTAAGAACCACCTCCAATGTTGAATCTGCAAAATTTCATTTTACTGTGTAGATCCCTGAGACCAGTAATAATTTCTTATAATGGATTAAATTTCTTTCTCTTCATTCATGATTCAACCATTAATGGCTGCATGACATTTAAATCCCTTGACATTGTATTCTGCCCCTGGAAGGAGATTTTACTTGTCATTTCAAATTACATCTGGTTGCAGCTCTACTTCATGTGTATTTTAAATCCTATTACTCACATCATCAACACATAACTTGCCCTCCTCACATCAATCAAAACCAGATACAACATTTAAAATACAGCTGCTTGAGAATTCCTGATGGATGAAATTATGGTTGCATTTCATCTAGCAATTATTCCCTCTGCACTGCTTTTTACCTCATATATCACTGTGATAAACAGGGAGAGACATACACACATACAACACTGATTGGAAATACATTACTTAAGTTGTGTATATCTGAGCCTGGGATTTGAATAGTATTAAGCAGTTCACTGAATAGGTGAGTTAGCCTGCATCATATTTACAGCAATAGTTTCTGTTTTTGATCCCTGCATGGTAGGGTCCTTAACATCTACATTTATATACCATTTTGTTGTTTAAAACATTAAAAAATAAACTCTTTTCTGTACTGCATAGTCTACACTTGTTTTCACATTATTTTAGGCTTGTACCATAAAGTACTTTGAGGACATCTGTAAAACTCAGAAAAAAACTACATCCACTGTATGTCATAACACAGAATTAAGACAGAAAAGTACACTTTTTTTTCATCTCATGTACAAAGCATCTGAAATGCAATCAGTGCTGTTGGTTATAAATTAAGTTTTCTCTTCAGAAGAGTCTGGTACCTGCCTTTCCTATACTTGGGAACCAGCAGTTTTTGCTTCTCTAGCTCTATGCCTTGTCATCCAAACATAGCAACTTCATATTTCTATCATTAATTACAAGATCTTTTCCTTATTTTGAAACTTTGTACATTTTGTCTTTGACCTATGTGATGACCTTTGAATCTCATGGAGAGAATGTCAGATATGCTCTTATTTTGACTCAAAATTTAATTATAGATATAAAGTCACTATGATGATGATAGTTTCTTAGAAAAGTAAGCCAAGTATTATTTCTGTTTGTATTGCCCACTCTATCTCAAGGTTCAGTGCCACATCCTGTACTCAGCATGATCAGTTTGGCTTCTTTGTTCAATGTTGCTACAGCTTAGTGTTAAATGCATATTCTTGGTATAGACATATCTTGATAGACTTATCTTTTAAACATTTTAAAATATGAAGATATGCATTCATTAAAAAATGACTCAGTCATTTTAAAATGTAGATTTATTGAAACAAATAAGCAATTCGATCAAGTTTCTTCCCACACAGTCTGTCACTTTCATACCAAAAATTCACTTAAAAAGTCGTCCAAAGTTTGACAAACCATATTCTTTCTATGTTCTGAAACATTAATGGGACAAGAATAAAAAGAATACATTTTTCAATTTAACATTGTTAGGGCAGTGAAGAAAATCCTAGGCCACGTGAGCCATAACTTCTGGCCTCTGCCCTTCTGCATTCTCATCCTGTACCTTTACTATCTGAAACAATGGAGACAACTAATCTTGTCTCTTCCTACACCTGCTATTTTCTGCTGTTGTTTTCAAAGTTGTCAGAAACAGAGAGAAGTATAAAGATGAATACATTGAAATATCAATATGAGAAGCAGAAAATTGATAGATTAGTAAAATCCAGAAAATATCACTCACTTTTATGCAACTATAATCTATATATTATAAGAATAACTGCAAGCCTGTATATATCACATGCTCTTCCTTGCTGCATTCACATAGTCCTCATCAGATGTGTTACTTACTGAGAATCAGGGTTTTATTATATGGGCTACATTCATGGGAAGCAAAGGTGAACTCCATTGGAGGCTCTTGTGCCTCCCATCATAGACTGGCTTACCCTGAGACATAAAACTTAAATTCAATCCAGAGTCACTACCTGATAAGAGAATGCAAATCTCTGTGGGCTCCACCCAACCCTGGATTAAAAAGCCAAAACTAAGACTGGTACTCAGTGATGTGAAGTGATGGATAGACTTTGGTCCACCTTCCTGCTTCTGACTGTCCCTGCCTGTTAGTGCCAAGTTACCCTAGTGGATGAACTTCCATAACTTAATTCTATTCCAACTTTATCCTCTAATTTTTCCACGGAAGTCATGTCCCAGATTACCCTGAAGGAGTCTGGACCTGGGCTGTTGCCACCTTCCCAGGATCTCGGTCTGACCTGCTATTTATCTGGGTTTTCAATGAGCACTTCTGATATAGGTGTGGACTGGATCCATCAGCCCACAGGGATGGGTCTGGAGTGGCTGGCAGTCATTTGTTGGATGATGATAAGAGGTACAACCCATCCCTGAAGAGCAGGCTCACAATCTCAAAGGACACCTCCAACAACCAAGTATTTCTCAAAATCAATAGTGTGGACATGCTACATACTACTGTGCTTGGAGAGCACATTGACACAGTCTCTGGTGACAGCAGGGCAATAGTTGAAATTGGTTTACAGCTCTGTGCCTTTCTTCTACAATTCAAGGGGTTGGAGTGAACACACATTTCCTGCTAGCCTTTGGGTTTCCTCTTCACTCTGATTTTCAGAGCTCTTTATGTCTGTCATAAAAAAAAAAAAAAAACAAGAATTGCTAAGAAATAAAAACTTTCTACTTCATCAAGGGTGTCTTGTCCATAACCCAGATGGTTTAGAGTTATATGGAGTCAGCTCCCCTGTGCCCATGCCATCAGTGTTGATTCATCCTGCCTGTAGTGAGGGATTCAGCCTTCTCTCATGTGTACAGGGACCAGTTCTTCCATGAGGTCAAAGCCAACTGTCTAGTAGTGTCTAGCAAAAGGCAAGCACAGCTTTCACAGAGCCAGTGAAGGGCAGGACTGATTTATCTTGGCCTCTGTTTTCATTTTGCATGGCTGACCTCACTTCTTAAGAATTTCCTCTCACTACAGTGCATAAACCATGCCATCTCCCATTCTCTCCCACGTCACCACCATATATTTGCGGATGATATTGACACCTGATTGCACAATGTCACAAGTTTCTGGGTGGGAATGTGGATGCTTCAGACAGACCAGCTAGATGGTGAGGACCCAGGTTGTTCTGAGTGTATCTTTTGCCCACCTAAGCCACTTGGCATCAGGAGGCCTATAAATTCTTCAGGCAGGTAAGCTAGACAGTGAGGACCCAGGTTGTTCTGTTTGTATCTTTTGCCCACCTAAGCCACTTGGCATCAGGAGGCCTATAAATTCTTCAGTCAGGCTGATTGAATAGTGAGAAGAGATTCTGGTTTGATCCAAGGAAACAATGGGCAGAGGCCAGTGCAAGAATACATATAACAACATAAAGAAAAATATGGCACTACCAGAATCTGGTGGTTCTATGACGATAAGATCTAATCATGACAATGTAGAAGAAGCAGAAGGAAAATACCTTAAAAACAACTTTATAGAGATAATGGAAGCTTCAAAAGAAGAAATAAAAAACTTCCTTAAAGAAATAAAGAAAAGAAAACAAAAATTTGAAGATATCAACAAATTTATAAAAAAAGCAATAAAAAGCAATCAAGCATTGAAGGAAACATTTCAAGATTTAAAAATTATAATAGAAGCAATAAAGAAGACAGAAGCCAAGGGAATGAGAAGGGAGAGACAGAGAGAATCCAAATGAGCAAACAAAATCAGAAACGAAAACGGGACATAACAACAGACACTGGGAATTACTAGGTCCCTCTTTGAAATAACTGTACTGCACTAAAATGGAAAAGTTGAAAGAAACTCATGGCTTTCTGGACAGACACCACTCACCAAAATTAAATCAAGACCAGATAAATAACCTAAATAGATTGATAATCCCCAAGGGATTTGAAGATGTTATCCAAAAGTCTCCCAACCAAACAAAGCCCACAGTCAGATGATTTTTACCAGTTTTTCCAGGAAGAACTAATACCGGTATTGCTCAAATTTTTCCACATAATAGAAACAAAATGAATGTTGCCAAACTCTTTGTATGAGGCAACAATCACCTTGATACCCAAATCACACAAAGATGTAACAAAGAAAGACAATTACAGACCAATTTCCCTCATGAACATTGATTCAGAAATATTCAATAAAATACTCTCAAACATAATTCAAGAATATATCAAAAAGTAATCCACCATTATCAAGTAGGCTTCATCCCAGAGAAGCAGGGATAGTACAAGTAAAAATTAAAAATGTCATAAATAACCTGAAAGAAAAAACAATCATTTCATTAGATGCTGAAAAATCTTTTGAGAAAATTTGACACTCCTTCATGATGAAAGTCCTGGAGAGATCAGGAATACAGGGAAAATATCTAAATATAATAAAGCAATATACTGTAAGCGGTCAGCCAGCATCAAACTAAAAATATTCAAAGTAATCCCACTAAAATATGGAACAAAACAAGGTTGTCTTCTCTCCCCATATGTATTCAGTATAGTTCTTAGAGTGTTAGCTAAAGAAATAAGACAACAAACAGAGATCAAGAAGATAGAAATTGAAAAGAAAGAAGTCAAACTTTCACTATTTGCTGATGATATGATAGTATATATTAGTGACTTCCCAAATCCTACCAGGGAATTTCTACACCTGATAAACATCTTCAGCAATGTAGCAGGATAAAAGATTAACTTTTAAAAAGTCAATACCTCTACTATGCACAAATGACAAATCTCTGAAAAAGAGATCAGGAAAACATCACCCTTTACAATAGCTGCAAATAGCATTAAATATCTTGGGGTAACTCTCACCAAAGAAGTTACATACCTCTGTAGGAGAAGAACTTTAAGTCACTGAACAAAGTAACCGAAGAGGGTATCAGAAAACGAAGAGGTCCCCATGCTCCTGGATATGTAGGATCAACATAGTAAAAATGGCAATCTTTCAAAATTCAGTCTACAGATTCAATGCAATCCCCATCAAAATCATAACACAATTATTCACTGACCTTGAAAAAAATAGTTCTCAGCTTCATATGGAGTAACTAAAAGCTCAGGGTCACTAAAACAATCCTGTGCAATAAAAAAACTTCTGGAGACATAACGATACCTGACTTAAAGCTCTACTATAGAGCTACAGTAATACAAATAAATTGGTACTGGCATAGAAATAGTTTTATGGATCAATGGGATTAAATAAAATACTCTGACATTAATCCACACATTCTCTGAACAGCTTATTTTTGACAAGAATCCCAAAAATATACAATGGAAAAATAATAGAAATTTCAACAAATGGTGCTGGCGTAACTGGATGGGAATATGTAGATAAATGCAAATATATTCATATTTATCACACTGCACAATGCTCAAATCCAAGTGAGTGATAGACTTTGACATAAACCCAGTTACTCTGAACCTGATATAAAAATATGAGAAATACCTTTGAATGCATTAGCACAGGAGACTACTTTCTTAATGTAACACCAATAGCACAGGCACTAAGTGCAACAATATGTAGAGAATTCAAGAAACTAGGGGTCAAAAACCCAAAGAACCCAATTGGAAAATGTGATACAGACCTAAATGTGGAATTCTGAACAGCAGAACTCCAAATGGCTCGAAGACACTTAACTGCTCAGCATCCTTAGCCATCAGAGAAAACCAAATCAAAACAACTGTGAATTACCATCTCACACCTGTCAGAATGGCTAAGATCAAAAACACAGATGACAGGGTAAGATTCCTTTATTGCTGGTGGGAGTGTAAACTTGTACAGCCACTTTGGAAAACAGTATGGTGTTTTCTCAGAAAACTGGGAACCAATCTACCCAATGATCTAGCAATACCACTATTGGGCATATTTGCAAGGGTTACACATGCTTACCCCAAGGCTAATAATGGTTCATGCTTAACCCACGGCTATTAGCTCAACTACGTTCTTTGCAGCATTATTTGTAACAGCCAGAACCTGGATACAACCTATATGCCCCTTACTGAAGAATGAATTTTTAAAATGTAGTTCATTTACACATGGAGTACTACTCAGCAGTAAATATATATATGTGTGTGTGTGTGTGTGTGTGTGTATATATATATATATATATATATATATATATCCTGAAATTAGCAGGCAAATGGATGAATTTGGAAAGCATCATTCTGAGTGAGGTAACAGACCCAGAAAGGCAGGCATGCTATTACTCACTCATAAGTGGATTTTATATGTAATTCGAAGGATAAACAGGCTACAATCCAGACCACCCCCAGTAAGCTAGGTAAGAAAATTATCCATAGATCTCACAAGAAAGTCGTAATAGATAAATTCTTCTGAGAAAACTGAAATCATTTGAGGGAGCAAAGCAAAGTGAGAAGAGAATATGACAGAATGAATGGTGTCTGGGGCAAGAGAGATGGATAGCAAAAAAAGTGGATATCCAGATAAAGGGAACCGTTGTGGGAAAAGACACCCAAGAACCTACAGACTGAGCTTCAGTTAGAACTCCGAGCAATAGTGGAGAGGGTGTCTAAATTGGTCTTTTCTATCATATGAATGACCACCCTACCTGTCATTATAGAAACTTCATTCAGAAGCTGATGGAGGCAGATGCAGAGATTCATAGCTAAACACCGGGCTGGTCCAGCTGAAGAGAGGGAGGAGGGATTGCATGATGGAAGGGATCAGGATCACGATGGGGAGACCCGTGGAGCACGCTGTCCCAAGCAGTTGGCAGCTTGTACACTCTGAAATAACAACTGACAAAACTTCATTGAACAAATCTGGACTCCCTGAATGCAGACGACTGTCGAAAATCATGGGCAGTTTCTGCAGCCTCTCACAATTGGACCAGAGTTTATCCTGGGTCCATGAACTGACTCCTTGAAGCCCATCCCTAGCAAGAAAACAGCTTTCTCAGCCTTGATAGGATCCAGTCTGGATATGCCAGACAGAATTGACTTACCTTGAGATATCGTTCCTTCTCTGGGGAATAATGGGGTCTATGTTAGGGAGAGGGGAGAGGCTGTGGGAAGACGAGGGGTATGAGTGGGAGAAGTAGGGAATACGGGAATTTTACTAAATAAATGAGTAAATAAATACATTTCAATCATATTTAATCATACTTAACTGACTGACTTGATGTTTACAAAGTCAATATTTAGTTCTTTGATGCTCCCAATTCAGTGATTACAGAGGAGGGTAGCCATCCTTGCTCCTCATTTCATCCATTCACTTTTATATGGTAAAGTGTAAGATGTGGTTATTGGTTACTCTTTTCTACAGGAGTTACATTTTCAGTATTTGTGTGTGTGTGTGTGTGTGTGTGTGTGTGTGTGTGTGTGTGTGTGTGTGTTCTTTTATGATCTGTTTGTGTTCCTTTTATGTTCTTGAGTTAGAAATCAGGTACTTCCATTTGATTTCCTTTTGGATATTGTTGACTTTCATGGCCTTAAAAATTCCCACTGTCCTGTTTTACTCATATTTCAGGTTTTAATTGCAAGAATGTTGGACTCCAATGTTGTCTCTGTGGCTCCTCATATCTCTGTGTTATTTATGTGTAAATTAACCATCGAACCGTTTTGAGTTTGCTGCTTGTCTTTAGGTTCAGTGGTCAGTCCTTCCTTATAATGGAAAATATTATTAAGCCTTTGTTTTTACTCTGATTTCAGCAGGACTTTGCTTCTGACAGGCTTTACAGTTTCCACAAAATTCCTGAGTACTTAATCTTTCTACTTGAAAGCTTCCCCTCCCCCCAAATTTTGCCAATGGCATCCCAAAGCTCAGCTGATTTATCTACAATGCTGAAAACTAGTGCCCATTCAAATCTGAACCATTAAGTTAACAGATGAAAACTTTTTATTCAATTCTCCTGTCAACATGCCAGTCACCACAGAAGCAGTGAAGACTGGATCCAAACCAACCTTAGTCATTGATGAGGAAATATATTGTGAAAATCTACAGCCTGTAGGAATGGAAAACCTAATTCAAGGACTCCAAGTTAAATGGGGACTAATAAAGGCCTAAGGCAGGGTAAGAAACATACTGTGTAGAAAGTCAAATCAAAGCGACTTGTTTTTGAAGTGTGGCCATGCTTCTAGGAATCCTGAGGTGGTACACATGGAGGACATGTAAAAGTCAAATGCTGAGCTGTGCACTGAAGTTCAGCTTATCAGCCTCTCCCTGTTTCTAGCAAATAAATAGATAAGTGTAAAGAAAAAGTGTACCAAATTAGATAATAGTACAAGAAATTCAGAGACTCTTGGGTACACACACATTGGGACAAGGTTTCTGTGGGTTTTTGTCTCAGCACTGGAATTCAGGCATGTCTTATGATCTCAGTACAGAAAAGGAGTTCTAAACTTCAGAAAGCAGCTGCTGTCAGACCTGGAGCAGATTCAGGGAAATGTATGTCCTTTAGTGATTCATCCTGGAGAGTACAGAAAACTATTACCACAATGGGAATCAGAAAGAAATGTCACTCCTGTTTATAATTCAGAACAAAAACAAATGTGTTGAAACAGACATTGAAATGTGTCTTCTGATTGCACGTATTAGTAAGGAAGTAGATGACAATTAGAAAAATGATGTGATTTAATGTTAATTTTCCCCAATATTAGCAGTATAAGCTGACACTTTCATACATTTACAAGTAACTAAGGACATAACATTTCTAATTTCCCACTACAGAGCTTGCTATATAGCAGGAAGAGATGCAAATGAGGCATCTCTCTGTTCGTGAAAAGCCGTCCACCCTGACCTGCAGCTCAGGCAGTGGAGCTCAGCTGTGGATACCAAGACTCATGATCACCATGGAGTTGAGGTTTAGCTGTCTTTTCCTTGTTACTCTTTTAAGAGGTAATCTACGAAGAGCAATAGATGCTGAATGTGTGAGCTGACATGAATATGAAGGACTCTAGGCATGTGTGACACTTTCTTGATCATAATTTTTTATGTTTTCAGGTATTCACTGTGAGGTGCAGCTTTTGGAGTCTGGGGGTGGCCTTGTGAAGCCTGGGGCCTCCCTGAAACTCTCCTGTGCAGCCTCTGGATTTACTTTCAGTGACTATTGGATGCACTGGGTCAGACAGACACCGGGAAAGACCCTTGAGTGGGTTGGAAACATTAAGTATGATAGCAGTGCAATAAACTATGCGCCATCCGTGAAGGATCGATTCATTATCTCCAGAGACAATGCCAAGAGCACTTTATATCTGCAAATGAGAAATGTGAGGTCGGAGGACACTGCCACTTACTACTGCAGTAGAGGCACAATGAAGGGACTTCATTATAAACCCAAACATAAAGGTCACTGCGAGGCCACGCAGAGCCACTAGGGGGCAGACAACACACACAGTGCACACATTCAATCCCAAACACTTATAAAGCCTAATTGAGCAATCTCAACATTCGAGGCTGCCTTTCATTTCACAGTTCCAAGAAAATCTGTCTAAGTATTTGTTCTGTAGGTAACTGACGTTCTTAACACCTTTAATGTATTTCTACTGTTATTTACAAATACAAGGTAGAGTCTATTATGAACAAATGCAAAATAACAGCTATGAGGGTAAAAATATCATTATCTTCATCACTGATATTATGTTATAGCTCATGAATATTCCTGTGTCCTTTTTCATACTTAAGCAGACTCTTGTCAGTTTTCTTGACTAAAGCAGAGCATATATTGAAGATAAAGTCAAGAGGAAGTTGGGGCTCAGATATGGACCAAAGTCCCTACCAAGGCTCTTCCTGAGGACTGTAAACATCAGTTTCAGATCTAACATCTTCTTTCGGCTACTTCAGAATATCACTTCAGGACTTTCCTCTCTATTCATTGTGGAATTTGTACCACTTGATTCCTTCAGTAAAGTCAGTGTCTGTGTGAAGACAAATATTTTAAGCATGGATTATTGTCTTCCAGAGGATCAGAAGATAGAATTTCACCACCAGAAAAAATATTAATATGTGCATTTGGTAACATGCTAGTCTTCATGGGAATTGACATCTACCCGCCTATCAAATCTCTCCCACACAAGTTGCCATTCTATCTAAATCTAATAGGAATCACATCAAATCTGTGGGGTGCCACTTTATCTCTTTCAGATCCACCTCATTTTTCTAAGAACCTCAAAAATCCCAGCCTCATTCTGTGAGTTCTTTTCACTTGTGATAAAGAAGCTGGGACTATGTCTATTTTAGTTACTTTTCTATTGCTGTGGTAAAACACTAGGACCAAGGCAACTTATAGAGAAAGGATTTAATTGGGTTACAGTTCCCGAGCATTAATGTACAAGGTGTGCAAAACAAAAGCATAACTGATGGAGTAGCAGTTGAGGGCTCACAGCTTGATCCATAAACAGGAAGCAAAGTAACACACTGAAAATACAGTGAGACTTTAGAACCTCAAGTCTTCCAGCACTGACTCACATTCTACAAAAGAGCCACACCTACAAACACCCTCAAAGAGTTCCTTCATTTTTGTTCAAACTACCGTAGCTTCAAACTGAAACTCTAAACAGAACTTCATGATTGGCACTTAGCAGTACAAACAACATGGAATTTGGAAAATACTTCTGTTCAGGCAGACAAGAAAGTGAAAGACTCATTGAATTTACAAAGGTTGGAGGGACCAAGTTCTTCCCACAAAATGTAGTTTTATATAAGATATGGTGTTACACAATGTGTACTAAAGAAAGTTTCGCCTGAATCTATTTATGAAAACTGAAGAGGTCATATCTCAGAGACAGAGAAGGTTCTAAAACTCAGCTGTTCAAAAGTTCCAACATGAAACCCTCAACTGATTGACCACCAGAGAGGGAGATATTTAGGCATGCTTATTTCTAAATGAGATTTCTTTTTCACAGCACTTCCCCCAGTATTCAGGAATCTATAAAGAAGACTAGGTGAAATAATTTAAGACTGATAACATCAAGAAAAACGATGCTTTTGGGGACAAGCAATTTCAAAGAGACTGTAATGGCATGAACAGGACAACAGATGCTAAATCCAGAGAAGATCTCAGCATAGAGGAGGGCAGGAGGCTCAGCAATGGTACCATTCACAACTGATCACTGCTGGGAGAAGGTCAGTTTTCCATGGTGGACAACAGACCACACTCCAGGGAAGTAGTTTGAAAGTAGAACATGAACTTCATTAGATTTACTTGTATTTATGTTATTTTCTGCTTATGTTTTCCTTTCTAAGTGAGACAAGAACAAGAAAGTGAATGGATATGGTGGTATTGAAAAGTCTGTGACGAGATAGGGGATAATAGTTTCTTAATTAAATAAAATTTAAAAATAAGAAAGGCAATTTCCTCATTTGTGTAATACAGCAATATGATGAATTCAGAAATTGCATTCATGAATTCTATTTAATTACAAACATGAGAAAATACAGTACACATCAAACGAGAGTTTCCACCTTGTCACCAGTGCTTGAAATTTGATGTTTTAAGGTCATAGGTTGTATAATAATAATTTTATAAATTAATATCTTCTGTTTAATTTATGAATGCAGCATGGAAATAGAAGGCCAGGCCATTAACTTTTAGTCTCATATCATTCTTTCTGTTTCAAACATTTATTATATATCATTAAACAGTTTTGGAATGTAAATCCAGCCTGTGTAGCCTGTACTGTAGAGCTGACTGGGACCTGTGCTCTTCTACTGTTCTCTCCCCTTCTCACTTAGACCTCTGAGAATCATAACAGTGCTCTTCCTGTCAGGATTTCCATCTTCTCATACTCCACATTAACTCAGGTCAGGCAGATTTTGTCTTCATGTACCTGGGTTATCGTAGGTTAACATTCAACACTTTCCATTTTTATTTTTTCCTTATCTCAAGACCACATAGCAGACTTTTCATAAGTTCCCTTTGTCCATTATTTCTTCATCCATTCTTTTCCCACAAACACTGTGATTAATTTCTTCATAGTTATTTTATTGTCTTTATTTTATACAATTGTACTATATTTTGATGCTGTTCATATCTCCAATTAAGTCACTAATTCCCACACCCCACAAACAACTCTTAGCTTCATAATGAGGCACATTTCTTATCTCTGCAACTTTTACATCTGATGGCATAGTTATCTCCTTTCACATGCTTCTGTCTCTTAGACAGCTTACAGAGCCTACTAGTTTATCGAGAGAACTTATGGTGGGGCTGTATTTTGACTATTCTCATATACACATGAAGCAACAATACGTCTTATCTTCATACTTATTAGTGCTTGTTATCTCCTGTTTCTTAAAGTTATCCTAAGATCCATGATAAACATTCCTGTGTATATTTAATTTGCACTTCAATAATGATTTAAAAATGGAAATTGTTTATATATATTAATATACACAAATATTGTTTATACAATTTCTTATCTTCTATGTTTGACTATTAAATTAGATTTTTCTTTTTCTGTGACTGAGTTGAGTTACATGAGTATTTATTTGTAGTCTCACAATCATATTTATGCTGGGCAAATATTTTCAGATATCTAATACCAATTGGTCAGCACTGAAAACATGTATATGCAATACTGAAATAACTGAGCAGGTTTTATTCATGTATGTATGCATATATATGTATGCATGTGTGTGTGTGTGCGTGCGTGCGTGCGTGCGTGCGTGCGTGCGTGTGTGTGTGTGTGTGTGTGTGTGTGTGTGTGTGTGTGTGTGTGTGTGTGGAGAGGGAGGCCAGCAGTTTGAAAGAGTGAGGTGATGTATGTTTATATTTTTCTAGATTTTTAAAATATAGCTAATATTGAAATGGAAATGTACCTACGTTGTATTCCATCATTTTTATTGGTATTTATTAGTTACAACTTTGAGAAATCTTTGTTTTTAGTATATAAATTCATGTGATATGAAATAGTCAATTGGTTTCAATTTTCCAATTTTACTCTCTTTGTGATTGACGCTCTGCTAGTATTAAGTACGATCTTGAGTAAATTGGTTCAAAGGAGCACAATTATGCCTTTGTCATTATTGCTGTTGTTTTGTAGTTTGCTGTCATTTTCAATTTACATTAATCTTTGTGTGTTCAGATGTGTAGGGTATACATATTTATGTCTGTTACTAAGTGATAGTGGGAAAAAAGTGCCACAACATACAAAGGTGGCCAGAGTACATGCTACCTTCTTTGAGAGAGCATCACACATTCACCACTAGTTTTTCAAAGTGGCTTTCCCATGAGATTCTGTGTGTTTGCTGAATTGGCCCCTATTTCCTATGAAAACACTGGGGTTACAGAAACACACCATCGCATCTGTCTTTACACAGATCCTTGGTATCTAAATTCAAGATCTCACATTTCACAGAAAGCAGTTTACCCACTGAGCAAAGTTTCCTGACCCAAGTTGCTGTTATTCCTCCCTCTTAATTTATTCAAATTGTTCATGACTACTAATACATTTTCTCAATTGTGCATTCTATAATCATTTTAAAATGGCATCAATTTTTATTTTTTGTATCTACTGTATCATATTTACTGATGTCCATTTTTAATTATATCTATAACCTTGGGTTTACTCTGTTGACTGTGGTAAATTATATGTTTGAAGGGAAAATATATGAGATATCGTAGGATGTTTAATTTGATTTTGCATTGAAATTCACAAATTATCATACTATTGGTTTCTTTTCTTCTCATATAGGCTTATATCATTCTTACAAATCGGTGAATTTTTATGATGCTTTCACACATGTATAGCTGATGTTGTCACATTCTTTTTCATTATCTTTGAAATCTCCCTTCTTTGTCATTTTTGTCTATTTCTAGTAGACACCACTTTAATGCCATATTTTAGTTCTTTATATGTCTGATGCTTGGGATTAAACTGTAGTACTATCTTTAGAAACTGTGTTATATCCTTTAAGGTTTAGATAACTAATTGAACTACTTTTGTAGAACTGCAAAGATTTTATTCTACTTTTGGCTTCATCATGCATACTGATTCCATTTTCTTTCACCATCATCTTACTGATAACATGCTAGCCTTTACAACTAACCCGTAGTGAGTAGAGCTGTGATGATTATGTATATATGGGGTTTTCATTATGAGCTTTTTGATGATTACGGATATTTACCGTAGTTTATCTGAAAATATTGTTACATATGTTTAACTTTTATTAGCCTATGTTAATCATACAAAGTTTGAGGCTTCATTGTGATGTTTTCATTATATGTGTTTACTGTATTTTGCAATCATAAATTCTTCTGTATCATGTTTTATTGGTTATATATCATCTGTCTGTTTTTTCCTAATATGTCAGAATGGGCTCACATTTATTTCCATGGCATCTTTTTCAAAAGTGTGTCTTACAAGAAAAAAAAAAAATCATGACACATTGTATGACATCAACTCAAATCTAATAACTTGATAATATATAATCTTTCATTTTTCATAACTTTATGTTACTTGTTGAAAACCTCACGTATATGGATTCTTTATATTATTAATCATTAGTGTTAGAGTTTGTATTTCTCTAAATTTTTTCCGGCATAAGAAATATTAAAGCTTGGATTCTCAGACTTGGAATATTCTGGTCTTCAGTTCATCACAGGTAGCAGGGAGCAGCTCAAATTCAGGTGTGTGAAATGCATTGCAAGGCAATTATCATGCCCACTGCATTTAATATTTTCATATTTTCTCAGCATTTCAAGCTTACGGTGAACTACAAAAATTAAACATGAAGATATTCTTGGACTGCTTATGACTGGGCGAGAGGAGGAAACATGGAGAGAAGAAAATTAGATAATCTGAAAAAGCATCCTGCTGAATTCAGTGTCCATGGCTTCCTACCTGCTAAATGTTGATCTGAAGATTCCGTATCTGCTGAGTGCTATGGAGAAGATTCCATATCTGCTGAGTGCTATGGAGAATGCACTGAAAAGACAACCTCTGTAGCAAGTGCATAGGGGAGGTGAGGTTTGGTTTCCTTTGTGTGGGAATCTCTTCTGGTAAAATATATTGGACAATTATCTCTAAAGTTATATTTTAATTATATGTGGGGGAACACAATAATAAGAATCCCAGGTTTGCCTCAATCTTGATATAAAGACATGTCTTAGCTTTGAGTTCAGATCATGGTGCACCACAATGATTTTTAAGATTATAAGAATGCACCATCACAAGAGATATATCTGCTATGGGAAAATGATTCCAGCGTTTTATACATGGTTAAAAAAATTTACGCTGCCTACTGAGCTACATCCCAGACAGTTTGTACTTTAATTATGCCTACTCTACGAAAAAACATTTTTTTGTTGAGATTATTATATAATTTTATCATTTTTCCTTTCCCTTTAATTTCACAAACTTTGTAGAGTACTGCTCTGTTTACAATTTATTACCTCTTTTACTTTAAATTAATTTAGATATTGTTAAAGTATTTCAGACATCAAGTAGTTGAGTTAAGACAGTAAGCCATACTCCTCCAGGGCCCCTGCATCTACTCTTATACTCAGTTTTCTGCCATTCTGTGTTCCTGCTCTGACTTCTTTAATGATGAACTGTAACATGGAAGTATAATCTGAATAAACCCCTTTTCCTCCAACTTGCTTTATGGTCATGGTATTTTTTCAGAGCAATAGTCATCCTAACTCGTGGTGCTTCCTTTACTTGAACTTGTTAGAGCTGTTAAATTTGTTTCATTAAACTTGTTAGCCAGATTCCACCAACACACAGAGCAGCTTATTATATTTCTGTTGTGTTGTGATTTCTAATTGTTTATGAAAGCACTGATGATCCCTATTTTCCAATAGAACTGATATGATCATTTTTGTGATATAGTCTTCAAACTCCCTGTTAGTATTTTATAGCCTCCTATGAGAACTGAATTTCTTAAGAGAACTGAAACTTGAAGTCACATAAAAGAAGCTTAGACCTGACATCAAGTAAAACTATTATGATGCAAAATGAGGGATTAACTCATATTGTGGCTAATTCTAGATATTAGTTGCAAAGTCCAAGAGTATCCTTTGTGTATGCTGAGCTCTGATGGGAAAAATACAACCAGAATTTATTTTTAGCCTTTGTATTTGTCTGTCAAACAGTTGCTAGCATGACATTGCCACATGTCTAACCTGGGTAGGCTGTGATATAGAACAGTTTGTGAAAATAAATAAGGTCTTTGCATGAGATGGCATGGGATGTTAATGGACAATCTGATTCTCTCAGACTGTGCTTCTTCTATACTACAGAGTGGATTGGCCAAAAGGCAGGTATGGACCCTGAGCAACAATAGTATGACAGTGTACCAAGTTTTTAAAAAGGTGGAAACTCATTTCACTGGTAAGAAGAGGAAAGAGAATTATGAGTGTGATTGTACTAATCAGAAAGCAAAAACTTAGGAACACAGGTGCTAAAAGATGATTGAGACTGACCTGGGACCTTAAAAAATATAGGAATGGATGAATGTCGATATGCACGCTGGGCTTGGAAGTAGAGGCCGGGTCATGCCAAGACTTTCTTGTGATCACTATGGTCCTCATGCTCTCTTATTCCAGAATCACACTTCAGAAAGTCAAGGTCTGTGTTGAACACAATGTAATAATCAAATGGAGTCAGTATCCACCCACCTCATTTATAAGGGCAAGGCTGACTTGCCACATGCAAATGCAATATCTAGCTTTACATTAAAACTTATTGGGGACTGTGGGAATTTACATTTCCCTCACAGGAGATTGAACAGGGAGTATAACCCAGAATATGAAACTGTTTCCTATTCTGTACCTGGTGACAGCTCTACCTGGTGAGTGTTAACATTTTATTCATGTGTCCATGGGGGGTTATGACAACATGTGATTGATAGAACTGCCTCTTTTGTTTGAAGGAATTTTGTCCCAGATGCAGCTTCAAGAGTCAGGACCTGGCCTGGTGAAGCCCTCACAGTCACTGTTCCTTACCTGCTCTGTCACTGGTTTCTCCATCACCAGTGGTTACTACTGGATCTGGGTTAGGCAGTCCCAGGAGAAGAGCATAGAGTGGATAGGTTACATAACTCACAGTGGGGAAACTGTCTACAACCCATCAGTGAAGAGCCCAATTTCTATTACTAGAGAAACTTCCAAGAACCAATTCTTCCTACAGCTGAACTCTGTAACCACCAAGGACACAGGCACATATTATTGTGCAGGAGACACAGTGAGAGGTCTTCTGTCTGATCCCAGACACAAACCTCCCTGCAGAGGAGCTCTGGACCAGGAGGGGGAGCTCAACTCTAACTCAGCACAGGAACTCTGGAGCAGGGAAATAAAAAAGTCTGGTTGTGTCTGACATTGCTACTCATTCCAATGACAGAGAAGCATAGGGCACTTTTCTCTCTGATCCTGAAATGCTGTATTCTTGTAAAGTTACATCAGTTTACTTCTCAATGCACCTTCCAAGATGGTGTATGTGGTAATATTTCTTAACTTTTTTGTTGTGGATCTCACCTATTCTGGCTGAGTGATCATTCTGGTCTTAGGGTATTTTTTTTTTTTTTGAAAGCAGCCTTTTGAAACTCAGTTGACCTCAGCATGGCCATGGTTGTCACAACAAAATGTGATTCCACATTTGAATGTCCACAGCCTCTGCCTTCAAAAAATTCTGTATTTCAGAACCCATCCTAGACTGTTGCACAGAGAGCAATTGCTGTGATGTCTAGAGAGTAAGACATAGAATGGCATGGGGTATACACAATGCTATTTTATTACCTTCCCTGTAATTCACAGATGGGAATATCCTAAGTCAAGTATGTATGGCTGAGGCACAAAGATTCTGCTGTAAAATGGTTTCTGCCTCCCAAAGATTGCATATTTTGTGTAAGAAAACACATTGTTTGATATTAAATTTAAAACATCATATCAAATAAATATGCATATTTACACCATTGACTTACATTTTTAAATATGTAAGAAAAGAATTTTCTTCTGACCAAGAAGATAACTATATATT
This sequence comes from Phyllotis vaccarum, assembly GCA_033318265.1. Taxonomy (NCBI): domain Eukaryota; kingdom Metazoa; phylum Chordata; class Mammalia; order Rodentia; family Cricetidae; genus Phyllotis; species Phyllotis vaccarum. Next base: position 82,646,545 of record JARWLC010000016.1, read on the forward strand.
ATTTGTACAGATAAACCTGGATCTGCATCACTAGAGTTTGCTCTGTGCTTTGTGTTTTCCTCCTACAGAGTGTCATAGAACTGGAAATCTGCACCAAGTGCAGATCCTGAAAGAGGGCGTGTGGTGATATATTGCATATTTAATAAAATTTGTCTGGAATATCAGAGGACAGATTCATGCACAGCCAAGCCAGGAAGGTCAGGGAGTGGTGACCCATGCCTTTAATCCCATCATAAAGGAGAGAGAGAGACATCGTCAGGATCTCTGTAAACTCAAGGCCTGCATGGTCTACAAATCAAGTTCTAGGACAGCCAGGACTGGAAAAGCTGTCTACAGAAAACAAAACATGAAACAACCACTGAAAAGGCTGGAGAGACAGCTCTGTCCTCTGAGATTCCAGACTGTTATTTTATGTTTAGTTTTGTTTAAAATAGTTGTGAGATGAAGGCACAGATATTACAAGATCCATATAATTTCTGTGGTGATAACAAGGAAATCTTCCCATGTAGAAACAGAAGAGCTGACTGGTCAGTAGCTAGGCAGGAGGTATAGGCAGGGCAGCGAGACACAGAGGAAACTGGGAAGAAGGGTGGAGTCCTAGGAGTCTCAAGAAGAAACAAGGAAGGAGAAGAGGAAGATGAACATGCTTTGCTGAGAGAAGGTACTACCGTGTGGCAGAAGGAACATAAGAGACGTGAGCTAATTTACAATGTAAGAATTTGCTAGTTAAAAAAAACGTAAGCAGTTGGCCAAGCATTTATAATTAGCATTACACCTCTGGGTAGTTATTCCTAACAATGTGGAAATAGGAAGAACCGTGACCTTATTAGCACTCCGCTGCAGTCTTTCTCCACCTACCATTCCTGCTGAGGATCCCTTTCTTTTTTTCAATCTTTTTCCTCCCTAAACTCAGGCCTGTCTTTGTTGCTGGTAGTCACAGAATCTGGAATTTTATGTTTGTCACGGATGTGATCGCCTAAAAATCATCAGCTTACTCTTATGATTACTTCACATCATCTTTCATGATGTTCCTTGGGGAGGAGAAGATACTGTAAGAATTTTATTAAGTACTTAGTAAATGGCGTTAAATTTACTAATTTGTTTAGTTTGTTAATTAAAATAGCATTGTTATGAGACAGTAAAAAAATCAAAATAAATTAGCTATTAGTTATGCAGTACTTGAGTAGAAGATGTAGAGACGGGCCATCAAGGGTACTTCCTGACTCTACAGAGGTTTTACTTTCAGTTAAGATGGTTTCCAGAAACAAACAAACAAAAAAAACCTGAGGTATTTTGCCTCACCTTCCCCTCTTCCACAGACTAGCCCTCCAGCTGTTACTTCTTGAGAATGGAAAAAAAAAAAAAACCAGGAGGCATCTTACCATTGGAAAAAAGTTGACCGCCACCCCCTGAGGACTAGAGAAAAGGAACCAGGAGCTATTTTCAGAGCAGATACAGGTAAAACAAAGACTGTTCTCTCCACCCCCCCCCCCCAAGACCAGAGAAAAGTAATCAGAAGTGATTTTAACCTCAGCAATGGGTAAAAAAAACACATGAGACATTTTAACCTCCTCCTGTCTACAAATGTAGCAGAGATTCACAAACTATTGTGCAGCTGGAGTCCCCTAGAAAGAAGAAAAACAAATGGCTACCTTAAGGTTTATTGAAAGCACAGACATCCTAACTTGAGGTTACACATGTCCCAATTTCAAACCTTCTTTCTCTCCCTATTTTTCTCTTCTCTCAACCTGACTCGAGACCCTGTAATAACAGAGACTCTCACTATATGTGCCACTTCCCAAGTTGTCTTACTAACTCAGGTTTTTCTGAGATCCATAAAATCAGAATTTATCTTCCTATGCCTTAAACTCACCTGCACTGCAGGAATGAGCTGCAAAATGCAGCAGACTGACAGCCAGAAGATACAGCTCTCATTTTCTGAAAAGATAAACTTTGCCCTTAAAGCTTGAAGAAGCCTTAAGAAATCCATCAACCCAGTTCTGCCCCTATCCATTTTCCCCAACTCCCCTCCCACATAAACCTGGCTATCTTTATATAATAAACATGAGTGAGAGGTAAGGATTCCCAGTAAATAGCAGCCTCATGGTAAACCCAACATGATATCAGCAGAACATGCTGCATATGGAGGGCATGCCCCTGGTGCAGCTACATAATCAATGCCCGCTGTTCTCTTACAAGGAACAATCACATGAATGTCGGTCTCTCTTTTCTCTTCTGCTTCTCTTCCCTCATACCTGGTCAGAAACTCTTCTGAATAAACTCTAGTGTGGCATCTGGTAGTGTGTGTCTGATCTCACATGTGAAACCAACAAAATAAAGTTATTTTTCATAGATAGATAAGAAAAAAGTTGCCTATGTTTCAGGCTTCTAATGTGTGAATGTTTCTAATAGGGTATATGTGACTATCATTTCTCATACAATGTTTGTTTGAGAAATGCATCTTGATAAATACCACATCCTGACCCTATGTCACATGTAATGATTCTTTTGCATCTGTTTGGTGTATCTTCAGCTTTTGGAAATGTTTGAGTGACTATTTTACCAGCTTATGCCATCTTCACACTGTTCTACTCCATCTCCAATGGCAACAGACATCCTTATCACAGTTTTCTCCTCTTTCCTGGTGTTTTTTCTTAACATTGGCTGAATGCTTATTGTGATAGATGTTTATGTTTCTGTTGAAGGTAGGAAAGCTGGGATATTTTACCTGTGTATTAGAGAAGGATCACTAAGGGAAGTAATGGTTGGTTTGGGTTCAGTGTTAACGGTCACCAGTTTCAACATCTGTAAAAAGAAAAGAAAATCTACTGGTTCAGGGCTGAACCTTCTCTATATATGATTACCATGATATCAGATACATGTGAAAAAGCTTTGGGGAACAAGTGGACTATAGAGTGTTTGATTAGTGAGATCACAACAAGCATAACTCATTACACAGTAGTGTGTGAAGATAACCAAGGAATCCACTGTCCGTTTCTTAATATCAGTGATGGTAAGCTTACATGGCTATCTGTGACATGTGATGCCTACAGTGAACCTGTAGGTTGAACACACTCTGGATACCAGAAATTTGTAGGTTAAGATCTAAATATCTCCTAGACTATTGAAATAAAGAGACCAATATATGAGCAATATTTAATGAATGTGAAATGAGCTTCCTCTGCTGGGATTTGGGTAAACATGTTTTTAACAAAGATATAAGTCCAATTGATACAAACCTTGTGACAGCATAAACTTACAAAGCTAGGGTTGGTGACTTTTGTCAGTGGAAACTGTATCTTAATTAGACCACGGGGGCACAGCAACACTGATACTATGAAAAATTATTGCAAGCAATTGCAATATACTCAGAATCAAAGTATAATAATGACAGTTGCCAGGATCAATACAATGGCATTTTCCAGGGTACAATGATAATTGCAAGTTTACAGCATATAAAAGATTCATCTCTAAAACCAATTACCCTTTCAAATTTTATGTGCTTTGTAGACTTTTACAGAACATAGAGAAATAGAAGTGACTTGAAAGGTTTACTGATGAAGGGAACACCTCAGTTTATCAGAAACTGAAAAGCACACAGTGCCCTAGGAGCCATGGACCCTAACCTGAAAATCTTTGACATGTGAGTTTCAAAGCAATCTAGACCAGATCAACTCCATAATTCTCTTCAAAACCTCATGGGTCTAGAAACCAAGATACTTACTTTTTCCTAGGCACAATGGTTTGGCATGTTGTAATTCTTTGTACTGTCTCTGTAGTTCCAATAGGTAGTGCTAGAGTTGGATACATCCACCTTCAGGAAAGAACATTAGATTCTGAGAAATATTAATAACAATAGAATCACAACTTAAAAGTCAATCTCTGACATATACTCAGTATCTCCAGATAAACAAGTCATTTTCCCTCCAGTTGAGTTACATGAGCACTGAAATTGCAGTCATATTTTACTGTTCAGTAAAGATAGTATAATAATCACAGATCAAGAAGAACCAAATCCAGAGATGTAGATTTAACTGACACTTTATATATGGCTGCCTCCAGGTAGAAGATAAGTCTGTTTCCATTAGGTAGAGGCATTCTGAAAATTAGAGCTTTGGCAATGTGTGGTTATAAAGAAGCCAAAGATGAGTTTGTGGTGTCATGTATAATTTTTATATTTGGCTGGTAAATATTCCATCTCTAGTTTGATAGTTCTAAGTCCTATCTTCCTTCCTAGAAAAGCATAGCTATCTGTGATTGGCCAATAATAGCTAACCTTCCTGAAAATCGATTGGTTCAGGGAATGATATATGGTGAAGGGTAACCATCGCAAGCATTCCTGGAGTTTCATTTATGTTTAATTTGTCAAAATGAGAGTGTGATTTATAGACACAAAAGCAGGCCACACACTGAAGAGAGAAACCAAGATGTGAGAGGAAGGACTCCTGTTGATAAAGCCTCACTGTATAAGGATGACCTTTAATTCTGATCCTCCTGCCTCTGCTTCTCCAATGCTAGGATTTCTCCATTTTATGTGGTGGTAGAGATGTAAAGCAGAGCTTAATGCAGGATAGACATAATTCTATGAACTAAACTATGTCCCAGACCTTAACATTTCTTTCAAGTATTATTAGAAATGTTTGTTGATGTATTTATCTATGTGCTCATATATGCATATGTAACAGTCGATCCATAAGTGGAAGTCAGAGGAAACCTTTGTCCCCTTCTAACATATGTGTTCTGGGAATAGAACTTAGAGTCAGGCTTAAAAGCCAGTATCTTAGGTGTACATACATCTCAAAAAAAGTGGGTGAATTTAATGTAGTCTTCAAAATAGCTAGGTCAGAGGTAGAGCCCTTTGAAATCCTGTCCTGTATCGTCCAGTTAGGAATACAGGTATATAGTATCATGCCAAACAGCTAACTGGTTTAAAGTGAAGACATAAGGTGTGGATACAGCTCAGTGGTAGAGTGCTTGCTTAACAAGTACAAGGAGACAGTTTTTTTTTTTTTTTCAGTACTACAGAGAGAAGGAAGTATGCCAATTAAGCTGTTGGCTTTCTATTACTGCCATGCCTACTACTTATTTTGAAATGTAATAAAGAGAGCTGTTTTCATTTGTGTGATTTTTATTTTATTGTGAAGATAAAACTTTATTTGAATAAAATGGTAGAGCTAGCAATTAGCTAACTGAAATTAACCATAGACAGATGGAGGACTATGAAGAGATAAGAGACAGAAAGTAGTAAGGCAGGTAGAAAGTAATAAGGTCCTTTCTTGGCCCTTTTGTAGGAAGGAATGAAATAGATAGGAAGTCACTGGTGGCTGCTGCAATGTTTCCCTAATCTTTCAGGTTCTTACCCTAACATGACTACTGAATTTTTATTGGTAAGGAGTAACTAAATAAATGCTTTTTTCTTTTTGCTAAAAACAAAACAAACAGAAAGCTTCAGTATAAAACAAGACATAGCAACATGAAGAGAAGCTCAGGACCAGTAGGGGGGCTCAATGGAGCCAATAATAAATAGAATAGAAAGGAGATGAGGAGTGTAGGTTCTGTAGCCTCTGTGAACTACCTCTATAAAGACTATGACCAGAAAAATACCCGCTGCAATTGCTGTGTAAAATCTTCAAATTTTAAGGACTGTAAAATTATATGCTAAATAATGCACAAATTTTATTGTCTTTTTTATTTTATTAAGGTTTATTTTTGACTAAAAACATTTTATGCAATATATTTTATCATAGTTTTCTACCTAACTCCCCCCAATCCTTTCTACCTCCCTTGCTCCTACCACTCAACTCCACAACCTTACTTTTCCATATAGAAAGTAAACAAATCGACAATAAAAGGATTTAAAAATCAATCCAAGAAATACACACCTGAAACCTGCTTTAAAAAATAAACAAGCATTAATAGGTTGCATATGAAAGGCTGCGAATGTTCTTAATTTAATATTTTTTGAAATGTTCAGGCACTATTATCCTCATCACAATGACCACACGTAAATTAATTTTGTCATAAAGAGGATTAAATGTCTCAAGTTGAAATTCTATTTTTAAATTGAGAGATTAGGCGTTCATATTACACCCACAGGATCTGCACAGGTCTTGGGGAAGAATGTTCCCTCAAACAGAATGAGAATTTGTATTTTAGCATTCTGAAGACTGACCCAGGTTTACTCTGCCTCCTTTATCTTCAGTGGGACTAGAACCTTATCTAAGAACTATCCTGTCACATGAATATGCAAATCATGTGTATTTATCATGGTAAATACAGTAATATCTACACTGAGCACCAACATTTGATCTGTGAGCATTCCAGAGATACTCAACACACAGGTTATCACTATGGAAAGGAGCTGGAACATTCTCTTCCTCATGTTAGTAACTACAGGTAAGGGGCATTCCAGTTTCAAACCTGAAGAATGAACAGTGACTGAGGTGACAATGATACCTATTTTGCCTTTTTCTCCACAGGTGTCTACTCCCAGGTACAGTTGCAGCAGTCTGGGGCTGAACTATGGAGGCCTGGGGCCTCAGTGAAGTTGTCCTGCAAGGCTTCTGGCTACACCTTCACCAGATATAATATGCATTGGGTCAAGCAGAGTCCTAGTCAGGCCCTGGAGTGGACTGGAAGGATTTATCCTGGAAATGGTGATATTAATTACAATCAGAAGTTGCAGGGCAGGATCAGACTGACTGCAGACAAATCCTCCACCACAGCTTACATGGAGCTCAGCAGCCTGAAATCTGAGGACTCTGCTGTCTATTACTGTGTAACACACAGTGTTGCAACCACATCCTGAGTATGTCAGAAACCCTGGGGGAGCAGGAAGCTATCCTGAAACTGAAACAATAGAGAAAATTAAGCTGGAATTTGTTCACAGAAAGTCATACTGTGTCCTTTTATCACTTCACAGGCTTATAGAGTCTTTATCAACTTTCCAATAGAACTGTTGGAAAAATGTAATGCTCATTCCAAATGCCCCTAGAATACTCCATAACTTGACCAGATCTTAACAGTGACTACTACTATTGGCATGATTCTTTGTTAATAAAAAAACCATGGCAATATATTATCATATATGTGTGTAAATATGTACATATATATGATATAAGATATATACATACATAAAAAGTGTATATGTGTCTCTGTGTGTGTGTAATATCTCCTATCTAAGAGACTGAAAGTTTTTCTGTAATAGAAGTAATAAACTATAGTATTAATTTGGCCAGTAAATACAAAGCAACATTATCAGGGAAAAACAAAAATCTTCTTTTAAAATTTAATTGTATTTACTTAATACCATACCAAATTTTGTTGGAAGTTGTCTTTGTAGATTTGTGGGGAGTCATTTCATCTTTCCTTTTAAAAGTCTAACTTTATTTATTTATAGGTATGTCGAATTCTGAATTGCTTTTGGTAATAATAGTCACCTTTATTACTAGTATTTTAGAGCTTTAGTTGGAGGTAAATGCCATCGTGGAGTCCTCAAGGTGTGGAAATTTCTACTTTGGCAACAAATTGGGCTTCTACTTTGATAATAGTGGAGCCATAGCAGTGTAACTTCAAGCTGAATATATAAGTGGACTGTTCATGTCATCAAGTGCACTGGGTTTCCATTCCTTTGTTTTTTTTTAAATTGAATTGTCTTTGCCACATGTTCTAGATTGAATTGCCATAAGTATATGGTGCATGGGCTCCTCACCAAGTACACTTTATTGTTTTTTAGAGGCAGCAAGGGAAACTTAGAAATTCTTTTGATTTTTAGTTCTGCTATTACTTTGAATCTAATCATTTATGTATAAATAATTTTTTGTTTTGTTTTGTTTTATTTAGAAGAACATACCTTTGGGCTCTGCAAAGGCTGAATGTCAGGAACAGAAATAACTCTGCCATTAATAGGATGGCTACATTCTATTTTGGATAAAGCAACAATAACATCATCAACAAAATGGGATTCTTTGGTTTAAACTTTGTTTTACTCATATCAAATCCAACAAGTTTTATAAATAAGACCCTGTGCTAGAAATCTCAATTAGTTTACTGTCTGATCTGGTACCTGTCACTTACATGAGCACCCCCAGGTTGAAAGTTGGTTGAGAGGTCTATTTCTCTTTCACTATGTTTAATGTTCTCTTGGAATTTATTCTCATATTTCTTCAATATCCTCTGTGCCATTTTTTTGCAGATCACATTATTCAGGAAGTTTCCTGTACCATCCATCCATGTAAAGAAGGAAAGAAATATTTTATCTTCCAGTTCCTAGTGTGCTCCCATTATCATCCGTACAACACATTCATGAGCTTTCTTTTTCAAATATAAATCACAGAGTGAGTATGGAAAGAAAAGAGGAGTTCCCTTGTCTGTGAATTTTGAGGAACCATCAGCAGAAAGACTAAAACTAATATGAATGTTGGGTTGCTGTTAGATTTGAACTAACTTCCTATAGGACATGCTAGATTTCTCAAGGGGAGACAATGTTTCCAGCCTTCAGTGTTTCATATTATGGTTGCCCTGATGCATCTCAGTAACACAAGAGTCTTCCGACACCCTTCCTGACCTGTACAGGATTCCTTAGAATTTATAAAAACTATCTACAAATACTTACGTCAATCTTTACATGTAAGTGAGATTAATCAACTACAGTCCACATTCTTTCAAACCAAACATACAGAGACAGTCTGATATTGTATGCTATGATTTTCAAATGACATCAGATTCATATAATCACTAGTAATGCTAAATACTTTCCCCATGAGTCAGCAAAAGGAAAAAGCAAAATGAATTAGTTATGCAGAGTCTGTAGAGTACATAGAGAGGGGCCAGAAAAGGTGTTTCCTGATTGTCCTCAAAGTTTTTACTTTCATTTAAGTACATATAAGGACCAGGAGACTGTCTCCTATGGCAATTATAAGCCTTATGTATAGTAAACAAGATCTGACATAGTAAAATGTAGTTAGTTCCTAGAATCTATCTCACCTTTCTGAGCATGCTACAAAAGTAAAAGTTATAGAATTCAAAACCCTCTCAATCATATTAATATAGTATATTTCACAACATAATTAATTCTTCTACTGGAAAAAACTAGGACCTGATAATTTTGTCTTATGAAGAAACAACTCCAAGGCTCTTAATGCTGAGTTTTTTCCTCAATCAGTATATAGTGATTGGAGGGAACAGAACTGGAGAGATGGAAGAATATCAGAGCATGGCCCCAGAGTGAAGGTTCTAGATTTCCCACCACCTTTTTGTACTTATAGACTTGGTTCCTTTATTAATTAAAAAAGTTTAAATATAGAGATCTGATATACAGGAGTGCTATATTTAACACAGGCCATACTAGACTAAAAATAAATCCAAAATGTTCAAATTTTAGATTTTACCTAAAAATAATACTCTATAGAATTTACATATTATTTTTTAATACTGTCTTACACACAAGTCATTTTACATAAATCCACACTAAGCTACATTTTGGAAATAAATTTTTACAATTTAATATTGAAACTCAACATTTATAATCCTTGCTACTCCCTCTAAAATTATGAAAATTTTATCACAATGGTCTCTGTGGAGCAAATAAGGCAGAGTAGTTTCTGTGGATAGAAACCCAATGGAATAAGACTCTGAATTCTACTACAAATATCTGATAAATAATAAGTAATTATTTAATTATTTTTCTATAACTCAGTTTTTTCCTCTTTCAAATGTCTAATGATTCCACCCGAAAACTCATTATCAGCAGCAGAAAATCCAAACAAGGTTTCTCTCTTTCTCTGACCAGCACTGCCCTAGATACCCTGGTCTTCCCATTTGGTGTTTAGCACTGAATACACACCACTTACCAAAGAGTTTAGTGTGACAGGAGACTTCCTTGTTACTTGCTAAATAATATCATTTTTGAGAATTTCTTAACCTTAGTGCTGTACACATCAATATATTCACTCAGATTCCTCCCATATTCAACTCATTCCTCACAAAGTCATGAGTTCTTCAACTTTAATAAATATTTTTATCAGTGTGTGTAACATAATGAGCTCAGTTACAGTTATGTATATGCACATGTTTTTAAAGCAATAGGCTTATATTGAATAACCTAAAGTTATTTTTCTTTGAAGAAAACTGATTCTTTCACATCAGCCATTGATTACCTAGAACTCCTCATTCAGGGATTGGAACTGGAGGCTCCCTCCTATGCTGATGTTCAGTTTACACGTCAATATTGTCAGAACTTCATGGTTGTGTCATTCATGTCCTGTATAGAATATACCATTTTACAGTAACATCTTAGTACTTAAGATCTTTTTGTCTCCTCTTCCAGGATATGTAGTCACTTGCTCTCTACATATATACCCGAATTGGATCTTTATAACAGTCTTCACCTGCAATTTAAAAAACAAGAGCTTCATTGATGAGGGAGTTAGAATTTTCTCTTAGGATATAAGGGTAAGTTTTTAAAATAGCTAGAAAGTACATTTACATCTTACAGGCAGGACATCATTGTAAGCCAAAGTGATTGGGGCTGTGCTGATGGTCACTTTTCTACTTGGTACCATGCAGGAAGAATCTATTTTCTTGAAATAATCAATATCTGATTGTACTTTAGGCTACTCCATAAGATTGTGCCTATTCTTGACACTGCTCAGGTGGCCTACAAGCTGATACTTGATAGCCCTGGGAACTAGGAGCCATTGTTCTGCTGAAGAAGGCATGGGGATGAAATATTCTTAAAAGGCAGGGCAGTCTTTCATCACTGAGAAGTAAGAACTTGAGGAGGAAAAGGTCTATATACTAAGTAAGAGCAATGTCTACCAGACATTTTAGGGAGGCAAGACCATGTAGAAGACTCTCTTAGAGTTAAGAAAGAGCAAAGGCAACATCATGGCATGGGGAGGAAGAGCACAGTGAAAAAATAGACTTTTGCAAAGGAAAGAGGCTGGTTATGTGGTGGTCCAGAGCAGTCAACTCTACCAAGGTCCAGGTGGATTTTTGATGTGGGAAAGAGTAGATCTGGATGATGGTGAGTGAACGGCAAGTCTTTAAAGATATAGCGATCAGAAAGATATGACATGGAGAGAAATAGGTCCACTAGGTATTTTAGAGAAGTCAAAGAAATCTTTTGTAATGGGGAAGAGCAGGTCTATATGATAGATGGAGAAAATCAGCCCTGAAAAAGCTAAATGAAAAACTCATACCTTAAAAATCTAAGGGAGCATTTATATTCATATAATAGGATTTTTTTAGAGGATCAATCTTTGAGCTTTATTACATTGTATACTATACTTCTGAGCTATGGCCTTAAGCACCTTTTGTTAATTCAATTTAATATATGCATTCATTGTTTACTGACCATATACACCATTTTAAAAATCACCATATTTTAGTTTCTCTTATCTTAAATTCCTATGAATTAATTTAATAATTTATGCAGATATTGTAGAAAACAATAAAGTAAGACTGAAAACTTAATGCTACATAAAACCATAAATTCATAATAAATAAAGTCTCTTTTTCATCCCTCCCTTCTTCTCTTTTCTCTGTTGGTGTGCAGTTTTATATAGACCAAACACAGCCTATGATTCTCCTCCTCCAACCTGTTGCTATTCATACAATGAAGGCAACATGGAGCTTCAGGCAGGCAAACTATACTCTATTTACTAAGCTACATGCTCGGGAATATAATTCATACTTCGATGCTATAAATGCCAGTTTGGTCCTTATTTCATCTCAGAAAGAGGCACCATTATTTGTCTTCTCCAAGGCTCCTGCCCCTATGTTCATGTTATAGCAGGAAGACATGCAAATAATTTTTTTCTCTGCTCATGAAAACCAGCCATGACTACAGCTCTGAGACATACAGCTCTCCACTCACAGGTCCTCTCAGTCAGTGCTTTTCACTGAACACAGAACATCCAATATGGAGTTGAGACTGAGCTGGGTTTTCCTTGTTGCTCTTTTAAAAGGTAATTTATAGATAAGAAGAAATACTGAGTGAATGAGTGGAGTGGACATGCGTGTGGGGGGACAGTGGACATTTGAGACACTTTACTGACATGATTCTCCATTTTTTCAGGTGTCCAGTGTGAGGTGCAGCTGGTGGAGTCAGGAGGAGGCCTTGTGCAGCCTGGAAAGTCTCTAACACTCTCCTGTGCAGCCTCTGGATTTACTTTCAGTAATGCTTGGATGAACTGGGTACACCATTCTCCAGGAAAAGGCTTGGAATGGGTTGCTCAAATTAGAGACAAAACTAATAGGTATAAAACATACTATGCGAATTCTGTGGAAGACAGATTCACCATCACAAGAGATGATTCTAAAAGCAGTGTCTACCTGAAAATGGGCAGTTTAAGAGCTGAAGATTCTGCCATTTATTACTGTACTGAATACACAATGAGAGGATTTCAGTGTGAACCAAGGCACAAACCTCCCTGTGCAGCAGTGCTCAGAACCAGGAGAGGGCGCACATGGAGAATAGTGACAGTGCAGAAATAGGTACAAGCATAGTTTTGGTTCATGTGGTCATTCCATTTACCGATTTCTTGGGATGACTTCTACATTTACCCTCTGTAAAAACAGGGTTTTGTTTTGCTGCAATCTAAAATATGTGCACTACACAGTCTAACACAAACTATGTACAGAAAATTATCTCTGTCTGATTGCAGAAATGACTGCTGAGACTACCAGGATGAAATTTTTACAAAGTCTTTGCATCTGTGATTTTTCCTTTTCAGGAGAGTCAGGACAAAGCCTCCGTGGTATTCTGATTAGGACAGTGTTTCAGATTAGGAGAACCACGAGGGAGGTGAGATGATGACATACCTGAGAAGGTCTCAATTCTTTCTGCTTTTCCCAGATCTGACCTGTTTGTATTTCTAGATGATTCAGTTAGCTAATTGGTAACTTTCATCATCATATCAGTCATTATGTTTTGTTCACCTAACTTCCAGCCTTTGTTCTAAACACAGAGCCAGATTATTACAGCAATTCTCATTTGCAATACACCATACAAAGCATTAATATTTATTAAATGGTATTTTAACACTCGCAGATTCAAATTGAACCTTAATATAATTCTTGAAGTTAGGATTGTCCCATGATGGGGTTGCTGCTCCATTCTCCAAGAAATCAGGAACAAAACAGGGCAGCTCAAGATCCCAGCAGCCTCTTCAGTGGGGCTGGCCATGCCCCTTTCAATCTCCCAGAACTCCAGAGACATACTTCTAAGCCTTGTCAGCTAACACCAGAATTCTACATCTCCCTCTTTTGTCTAACTAAGAAGGTTCTAAACTAAGACTATATACAATAGGAATTATAATAAGGTAATGTCTGGGGAGGAAAAGGTAAAACACAAGCATGTCAAACTACAACTAAAACCCAACAAATATAAGATACATCATACATATCTAGAATATTGGCAAATGGTGAGGTATATGAATTACTTCAAAACTGTTTATCTTGAGTAGTAAAAATCCAAAACCTGAATGTTCCTTACTAAGAGATGAGAGGATAGTAACCTTAACTACCTACACTTCAACCTCATCAAGACCTGAGAAGGAAAATTTATTACCTGAAAGTTGGAAGCCCAAGAAAGTAGCTTCCAAGATTTGGAAGAGAACAGTGACATTCAGCTACCTGAACAATCACCTATTGTTTCTCTGTGCCATTGGAGAATCCACAATTTTGGGTATAGGCATAGGATATCTGACAGATCTTTTCAGAAGCAGCCTATTTTTGGAGAGACCATCTTATCCTGTCCAGGCAGGTTTTGTCAGTCTCCATCTGTCATCCTGTTCATCCAGATTGTACAGCATGATGTCAGTAGTCAAGGCAAGGGTAGTTCTTTGCCCAACTGGCCATTCTATTCCAAGAGACAAACTCCATAAGGAGTGTCCTTGATGCTCAACACCATCTTGGGAAAGGAACAGTTATGCCAGGAGATGTTGTGTCTCTCAGGGTTGAATTCTAAATAACAAAATGTGAAATGCCATATTGTTTAGGTCTATGAAATGGTTGAAGACTCCTGTTTATCTATTATAGCATGTATCTGGGAAGCCAAGGCAATATGACTGTTACACAGCAAACCTAATAATGTTGATCTACAGTTTTTATCATCTTAATTCTGAAGCTTACATTGAAAAATTAGGCAATCTATAAATGAGTGTACAGTCTCTGAGTGATGACCTCCAGTATGACAGTAATAAAACACTAACCAGAGGTATATGTATCATACAAAATAACAGTAATATATATAGATATATAATTATCTAAACAGAGGTATACAAAATATCTTGTGTATATATTTTGATTAGATAATTACATATTATGTCTAGTATATCTAAATATAGGTAGCAATTGCATAGTAGAAATGACTATAATGTACAAAATATTTTAAACAGAGGTAGAAGTGTATGTTAAATATGGCAATTACAGATTCAGTTTTATATCAATATACAAGTTACTTTGAACATATAAAACAATTTTAGATTGAAATTTATGCACATTGTCTTTGGATTATCTTATATATATTTCATATATTTGGTTAATAATTATTTACAGGTAGGTAGAACAATCTACCTTTATCCTATCTAATACCTTTCTCTTCTTTAAAAGGGATTCGAATCTATATTATTGTTCTACCCTCAACCCACTTTTAACTTATAACTACCCCATCAGAATGATAATTATCCATAGCTCTCAGTGGATAAAACTTAACAGTATAGGAATATAGTTTTCAAAAGTTTGCTTCCTGCTGACTTGTGGGCAGCAGCATCTCTTTGGGATCCTGTGAAAACTGAGATAGTGGTTAGATCCTAATGGACTGATTATACATATCTATAACCATTCTCAGAATACTGGGCAAATCCATTTGGAATTCTTATCAGAGATATGACGTGAAGGATAATTATAGAGAGCTATCTTACAACCGTTTTGAATAGTCTATTTTCTAAAAGCAATCATTGAGTGGTATACACCAGGTTCTTGATTTTTCTGTCTCTGTCTGTCTGTTTCTCTCTTTTTCTCTCTCTTTTCACCAGATAGTATTGTTGCAGTGGGGGTCCCACATTTATTCCAGATGTGTTGTAGATATCTGGTAGAAGAAAAGGTTGTTTACAATGGAAAACTTAAGACTTATTGATACCAAATGAAGATTTTAATGTCATTTATCTCTACAGAAGAAGATTGTATGCAGAGAAGATTTTGGGGTTAGGAAAGAGTAGACACACAGAGAAATAGGGTTAAAAAGAAAGTTACAATAATACTGGCCCTATATATTCTGTCTGTTCTGTCCCACACTAGGTTTCTTTTCTGATATGGGAGAGAATTTCTCAAATTTTCTTTACCAATATGCTTGGGTTTTGAGGAAAAAATCATTTATTCCAACTCCAAAGCCATCTTTATTTATAGTCAAACCAAGACTGCATTTTTTGAGATAGAGGTATGGATGTAAGATGTAAATCAGTGAGACATGAATATTGGTACCAGCTGTTCTCTAGTCCTTTGCTTATAATCCTTTTATAATTGATCTCCTTTCCATTGTAGGTGTCCAAATGTTCATAATTAATTCAATGCCTTAAAAGGATGGTTGTATCCATTTTTCTGTAATGACAAAAATTGAAACCCTGCCCCAATCTTGTTAAATGTGTTTTCCTTAACATGTATCCAATTGTCATATTGGGGGATGAGCAAATATTTTTCCTCCTTAGAAGGGGTCTCCTTTTAAAAACAGACCTTTATTAATTTTGTCAGTACCCATATCTTTCTTCTCTTGTGGAAAAAAACCAACACCAATATCGCATCAAAGCATATATCCCAGTTTTCATTCTGAAGACAGCACATCCTTGAAGTAGATAGGTAGGCTTATCTTGGAAGATTTCTCTATTACCCAATGTCTCTCAGCATCTGTTGTTCCTTTCTAATCAGCATTAAGAAAATTCAAGGTCAATAAGTCATAATGCAACCAGTCCCTGGGTTTTATGATTTCTCTTTTCTGTTTATGAAACATCTCTTTCAAGGTGTGGTGAGATCTCTCTACAACTGACTATCCTGTAGGATTGTGTGGTATCCTTGTAATGTGCTTTATATTGTAATATCCAAAAATCAGCTTCATTTTTTGGGAAAAATATGTTGGGGCATTGTCAGTCTTAATATGACCAAAAATTCTCACTATGGCTATGACTTCCAAAAGGTGAGTAAGTACAGCATCAGCTTTTTCAAGACTCAGGGCAATCAACGATGAATTCAGGGCAATCACTCATTGATGGTATGATGTACATATTTCATCTTTCCAAATTCTGGAAAATGAAACACATCTATTTGTGATCTCATTTCTCTGTGTACCCTTAGGATTACTTCTAGTGGGTAAAGATGATTGGCTATAGAAGGAGCAAGTAATAGAATTCTGTAGAATTTCTTTGTCCTGATGCCAAATGATGGGGAAATGCTTCTTTAGTCCTCTAATATTAATGTGATGTCTCTTATGAAATGCTGTGGCCTCCAGCATGTTTCCTATTAACAACCAGTCAATTTAATCATTACCTTGCACCAAAGGGCCTGGGAGACCTCTGTGTGATCTGATACATTGGATGAATTCAATCTCTGATGATACCCTGTAGTTGTATAAACAGTGAGGCTAATTCTGTATCATCAGGAATGAAATCAGCAGTTTCAATATGTTAAACAATGCCCTCTGCATAATGAGAGTCAGTTATTATGTTAAGAGGTTTGGTAAAATTCATCAACCTCATAATAATCGCATATAGTTCTGACTTCTGAACAGAGTTATAAGGGCTTTGAACCAACTTAATTAAGTTTTCTTATTTGTAACCAGGTTTTTTTAATTTGTTTGCATTTGTATAAAATGTAGGCGCTCCAGAAATGGGTTTATCCTGTACCACATGAGGGAAGATAAAACTAGTTTCCTTTATAAATTGAATTATTTTACTTTGGGAATATTTATTATTAATCTCTCCTAAAAAATTACTACAGATTTTTTGCCAAGCTGCAGTGTCTACCCATAATAGGTCAATTTCTTCATTAATCAAAGGTGCAACAATTTCAGCAGGGTCCTTTCCAGTCAATTGATGAAGTCTGTCTGTATTTACTTTTAAAAGTCAGATCAGAAATCTTTTCAATATGCGTTCAGGATTTTACTTGGCCTATGTAGCAGAAATACGCATTCTAATATATATTTTCTCTTTGCATTATGACTCCTGTAGAATGTTTAGAGGGTAAAATAACCAAAATGCAATCGAGGTCTGGATCCACATGATTCACATATGCTTCTTGTAGATTTAAGTCCTTTACACCATCTAAAGTTTTGAAAAAATTAACTAGTTCATAGGGTTTATATATATATGTGTGTATATATATATATGGTTTATATATTTATATATATAGTTCATAGGAGATATATATATATATATATATATATATATATATATATATATATATATATATATATACACACACACCAATGATGGGTAGTAGATGAACAATATCCCCTAGCAGTTTTTGACAATCATTAAGAATTCTCAATCTATTTCTATTTACTTTCATCTTTTGGAGTTTAATTTTCTATAAACATATTTCACATCCTAAATAATTGGTAGAATCTCCTCTTTGTATCTTTTTGGGGGCAGTTTGTAGTCCCCAATCAGGCAATATTTTCTTCAGTTCTTCAAACATTCTTTCTAATGTATCTATGTTTATTACTGCCAACATGATATCATGTATATAAAGGTAAATGATGTATTGTGGGAATTGTTTGCATATCACTTCTAGTGGCTATTGTTCAAAATATTGGCATAAGATGGGACTATTCAACATTCCTTGTGGAAGGACCCTCCACTGGTACCTCTTAATTGGTTGTGAATTATTAAAAGTAGGCACTGTGAAAGCAAATTTTTATTTGTCCTGTTCTTGTAGAGGTATGGTAAAAAACAGTCTTTCAAATCAATAACTATAATGGCCATCCTTTAAGTAACAGGAAAGGCAGGGAAATAACAGACTATAAAGAGCCCATGAGTTGAATCACTTTATTAATTGCTCTCAGATCTGTTGTTATCCTCCACTTTCCAGATTTCTTCATGACAAGGATTATAGGAGAATTCCATGGACTGGTTGATTCTTCAATATTCTGAGCTTATATAAACTTCTCCTGTAAAAGCTGTAGGTTTCTCCATTGTCAAGGGCCATTGAATAACCCAAATAGGCTTTTCTGTCAACCATCTCAAAGGTAGCATTGTGAGTGTCTTTACAGTTTCAGCAGCTATTGGACTATTCTTTTGCACAATCTGAATGTCTGGTGACTGCTTTTAATAGCACCTTAAAATGCTGCCTTCAGAAACATAATTGAGTCTCTGGTTGATATCTGAGACTGGAGATTTTAATATGGATATTCCATTGCTGTACAAGGTCACAACCCCATAGATTCACTGCCATATCAGCCATATATGACTCCAACTTTCCTTTCTGACCTTCTGGTCCTATGTATTCAAGCTATCTTTCTTACATTCTGTTTTACCAGAGAGATTGTTCCAATACCCAGGAATTGAATATCCACCATCTTTGGAGGCCATCTTGGATGCCATGATTGTGGGGCTATAATTTAAACATCAGCTCCTGTATTCACTTAGCCTTGGATATAAGTATTATCTGCCCATAAATTCAATTTTGGTATTTGTTCATTTATGGAAGTATGTCAAAATATTCGTTTTGTGGCTTTTCTTAGAACTATCAATTTTTTTCCTTAAGTTTATTCTACCATCCAGTGCCATATGGTCTTCTAGTTTAGGCATTGGAGTTCCTACTCATCCTGAGAAGTCTGTTCCTCCACTGTGACTGGACATGATTGGACCTTCTTTGGTTTTGAAATCTGATTTCTGGGGACTTCCTGGGGGAAGCCTCGAAAGGCATTTTCTGAAGGTAGAGGGTTGCCTTCCTTCTCCCTGGAAGATCTGCAATCATTGGTTCAATATTGGCCTTTGTCACACTTTCTGTATAACCCAGAAGGCCTTTTGTTTGAATCATTCCTAAGATAGACATTATTTCTAGAAGTACTTTGTGTATAATTCTTTTTGTATATGGCCTGGTTTACCACAGATAATGCAAGTGATGCCTTAATTCCTCACCATAATGTGGAGAGATTCAGCGTTTATTGCATACTGAATCCATTCCTCTATGGGTGCAGATCTTATCTTCAGAAGCACAAGCATTCTTTTACATTCCAGACAAGCATGGTCAAAGGCCAGAGAAGGTATTAACTGATTCCTAACTTCTGGATCTGACACTACTCTATGTATAGCCTCGGTAAGCCTCTGAAGAAAGTCAGTATAAGGTTCTTTAAAGCCTTATTTGACCTTGGCATATGACTCAATTTTTGCCCTGGGACTAATATCTTTCCCAAGCATTCAGTGCAGCAATTATGGCACAGCAACAGCATATTGTTGCAGTGGGGTTCTTTTGGTCTCAGACGACCAGAGGCCCAAACCCACAGACCTGCCACGCCAGACCCCTTAGCCACCCAGCCGCCCACCACTCAGGCCCCTAGAAATGACTCAGACACTTATATTAACTTTATGCTGTTTGGCCTATGGCTTAGGCACATTGATAGCTATCTCTTACATCTTAAATCAACTCATTTCTATTAATCTGTCTGCCACATGGACATGTGTTCCTTACATGTTTCTCCTTGGGTGGCTTGCTCTATCTGCTTTATCCTTTATCCCTCCTTATCCTACCTATGCTCTGATTTCTCCTCCTACTTCTTCTTTGGTGCCTGTCATGGCCCAAAACAGCTCCTTTATTTAAAGATTGAGATTCACAGCATACAAAAAGGCATTCCCATATCATTTCTCACTTTCTGTTTAATCAAAAAGAAAGGTTTCAATTTGAACATAGCAAAATTACATATAACAAAATATCCATCAAGCAAGAATTAGTTATAATATCTACTCTATTTGTATTTATCAAAATTAAAGAAAATAGTCTTATCATCTACCTTATCGTTATGAATCTAAAGTTTCATATCCAATATTTCTTTCAAATGACTAAGAAAAACTGTACCTATAACTATCTAATCTTCAACTACATCAAAGACCACAGAAGGATATATTTACCCAAGCGCAAGCAACTTCTAAAATCTAGAAAGGACAGGGATGACACCTATCTCCCTGGACAGTCACCCAAATTTCCTTTATAAAGTTGGGGTATCCATCTTCAGCCTACAGGCCCAGAGTCTCTTTTCATTTCAGTGAAGCAGGAAATCTGCTCTGTCCATTCTGGCACAGTTCATCAGTTGCTTCTACTAGAGTCCTGAAGAATGTCTGACAGTTTTCTCTGTAAAGCAAGAAACTGAATGATCATTTCGACTTGTTTTGCCAAAGTTCCGAGGACATCTTCCTATGGAACCTGCATATCCAGTTTAAACAGCATACTGTCAAGCAGTCAATATAAGAACAAGTTCTTGTCCATTGGCTAACCATTGTCACAAATCGACTCTATATGGAGTTTTTTCGATGCCCATTTTTCTCTCAAAGTAAATTAGTGCTGCCAGGAGCAAACCTGTCTCACTGTCCAGAAAAATCTAAGCTCTCCAAACATTTTAAATGCCATATTCTGTAGGTCTTAGAAGTGTTTGAAGATTACCTATCTAATTGAATTATATCTTTGTATACCTAAAAATCTAACTAACATGCATTTATTAATTATACATTACAATTTTATATCAGTTACATAAACATCATGTCTTAAACAAGAGTAGAAAAATACATACAGCATAAGAGAATTGACCTTAAATTTGTATCAATAAACCAAAATCTATACATGTAAAACATTTTGAGATTAGCAGCTAATTTCCTAATCTAAGTAAATTCAATAATCTAATTTTTAAAAAGTCATTTATATACCATATCCCTTTTTTCTTCTTAGACCATCAACCATTTATAATGAAAATAAACATCTACAAACAATATTTGGGGAATTTGGGCATTGTTTTCCATTACTACTTCCTGCTAATTAAGGGGCATTGAAAATCTCACAGATTGTTGAGATTGGATCATAATCTGCAGCCCTGAAGCTGATACGGCTACCTCTTCCCATCAGAGGATTTTTCAGGGGGTCTTGGTTGAAGAACCATATTTGTCTGGAAGTAATCCTCAGGGTCTCATCTTCTGTGGAAACAAAAGCAGAACTCTTCCAAAGCAATAAATCCTTAGACACAAATTTCAAAATCAAAATACATTTTAAATATATATTCTTATTTAACTTAGTAGACTTTGCATTTGCAATCCATTGTCTTTCTGCAGTTAGCTCATTAACAGTTAAAAAATTAATAGAAAACACAGTAACAGCCAAAATCCAGATTTTGTGTCTATTTTCCATCTTTATGTGGCTTATTATATTTTTATTACTCTATTTCTCTTTTTAAAGACTTTCTCTTCTCTTTTCTCTCTGAAGACTATGTACCTTTTACACACATTGTAATCCATTTACAGATTTTTCTTTTCATCTGAATCTGTTTTATTGTGAATCCTTAATCATCTTCCAACCATAAGAGCTTTCAAAATACACTCTCTTAAAGAGCTGCATAGTTTGTGCAGATTCAGCTGAATTAGTAAGTTTTCTTAAAGGGACCGCATCTGTTTGTGGCCAGCAAACAGAGCAGACCCAATAAAATGCTGCTACTAAGAAACCATCTTTGTTTCCTTTTTGTTCAAAATAAACAGAAATCTAAAATCAATCACATGCTACTGAGTCTTCTGTGAGATTTCAAGAACCCGCCTGATTGCAGCTAACACTGCCTGCTGCCAATCCGCTGATGCCATTTTGAATGTGACCCTAAAGCCACCCTTTCTTTGTACAATGGCCTGCTTTATATACACAATTGGAAGCTGCCTTTGCTCAGTTTCTGCTAAAACCCTTTTTAAACTTTCTCAGGCATTAAGTGGATATTCGATCCATGTTGGAGGCCATCTGTTGCAGTGGGGGTTTCTTGGTCTCGGGCGGCCAGAGGCCCAGACCCACAGACCTGCCACACCAGACCACTTAGCTGCCCAGCCGCCCACCACTCAGGCCCCTAGAAATGACTCAGACGCTTATATTAACTTCATGCTGTTTGGCCTATGGCTTGGGCACATTGCTAGCTAGCTCTTACATCTGTAATCAACCCATTTTTATTAATCTGTCTGCCACATGGCCTGTGGCTCACCAGTGTTACTTACATGTTTCCCCTTGGGCGGCTTGTTCTATCTGCTTTACTCAGCTCTCCTTATCCTACCTATGCTCTGATTTCTCCTCCTACTTCTTCTATGGTGCCTGTAATGGCCCAAAACAGCTCCTTTATTTAAAGATTGAGATTCACAGCATACAGAAAGGCATTCCCACATCAGCATATGTTCATTATAAGTAGTATGAGCCTTCACATCAGCAAACAAGCCTTCACTAAGGATTTGTTCCTGAGAAATGAAAAGTCACTAATCTTTCTCTGGAGGTCCATGGCCCTAGTCTCCTCCCTAAACCAATTGTTCCATTGCAAATGTTGGCTATAGTCCTATACAGCAGCTGTTAGCTGTATCCTATAGTTAGGAGTTATCCAATGTTTGGTTGATCATGCATTTATTATGTATTATATGTAAGTGGAGTACACCCCATGGAGCCATATGGCTTCCTTGAAATCCTTGATATCCCTCATATGTATTGGCTCATAATTATACTCCTCAAATTATGGGGACTCTCCATATGTGTTCTTTGTCTTAATGGTAACTGGAAAAAATACTGGTGGGGAATTGGATATCTTTTTCATGTTTACAACCTTAGGTAGAGTGTCTTCATTGCCATAATATGTCATTGGTGGTTCACCTGAGTTATTGTGGACAGAAAATACTTTAACACTCTTTTCCAGTATTGCAACACGGTCCTCCCACTTCTGAATCTCGGTCACTACTGATTTTTCTAGAGCCCAATTTTCCTGCTGATACGATCCATCTAATAACCTCATAGAATCAGCCATTTTTCTATTCTCATCATTAATATAAGTAGCAAGTTTCTTGTCTCATCATTAACATAAAAAAACAAATTTCTTGTTCTCATCATTAACATAAAGTCTGCATTTATTTTGCACAGTATCAATATTCATGTCCGATGAGGAAGCTGTATCTGAAAGTTTGTTGCAACCAATTTACAGAAAATTAACCTTATCTCCCAATTTATTGGTTGAAAGTTCAGTATCATACATTCTAGACAGCAATTTCTCATTCCTAGATTTCAAATCTTCCACCATATATATCATAACTTTAGCACATGTTTCAGGTCATTTATTTTGAAACATAAAATATAGAATTAAGCTGAAAAGTAGCAGGACTGTGGGACTGAAGCCCTCAAAAATATACTCACTCAAGCAAGAAATTCTCAAGTACCATAAAAGGTATATCCTGAAGTGATGAAGAGAGGAATGTCAGCCATTGTGGGAAAGAACAATCAATTACCTCAATCCAGATGTAAAGATGACATTTGGCCAGCAGGTGTTACAGTAACAATATAGCAAATGCAGTGAATCTCTGTGACACGAGGCCACCTAACTGGCTCTGTTCAGTCTTCCAGGTGAAATCCCAGCAAGCATAAAGACTGAATAACATTAACAAAGGACATATTTAGAACAATATAACAAAATATCCACCCTGCCAATGAGATAATATGACTGCCTGAGGTGTGTTCACCATGCATGGAATGCTCAGACACCAGAGCGCAGACTCATGGAACACTCCCCACTTGTCAGTAGTGCTCTGGGCCTGCTCATATGCTGGCTAGCACAGACTAGCACAGAACCCACATGGTCACCAGCTATTACACTAATTTTCACTTGCAATATACCATACAAAGTATTACTATTTATTAAAGGGTATCTTAGCACTCACGGAGACAAACTGAACCTTAATACAATTCTTGAAGATAGAAACAGTCCCATGATGGGGTTGTTACTCTGTTCTACAAGAAATCAGGAACAAAACAGGGAAGCTCAAGATCCCAGAAACCTCTTCAACAGGGCTAGCCATGGCCCGTTCAAGCTCCCAGAACTCCAGAGACACACCTCCAAGCCTTGTCAGCTAATACCTGAATTCCACCACAGCACATACTGTAAACTCAGCTGAGACATATACATATATACATATAAAATAACATTGCTGATCACAGGTATGGTATAGGAGATAGCTTATTATATAAATTTGGGAGAACATGGCTAGAGGCAGAGGCATCTAGGAGAATCTAGAATGGACATTACTCAGAGTCTTGTGAGGTGTGAGGGGAGGAAGAAAAGAGACACGGGATGGGAATCAGGTGCAGCAGCCAGAAGTTCCAAATGAAAGATGAAAAGAACCAGGTAACTAAAATAGTGGAATTATATAGAGAAGGGTAACTAGAAGAGGGCAGCCCAACTTTTCTGCTGGAAATATTTAGGGTAAAGTATGGATATACCTGCAAGGAGTCCTGTGACGGAGAAGCTGAGGCGTAAGGGAGGATAGGGCAGCAAGAGATATCACATCCATTTGTCCCAGATTTGAGATCTCATACCCCAGTTTTTTTGTTGGTAATAAGAAAATGATAATGAGTGACTTGTAATCTTATCTATGACTAACCACTTTATGTTGACACTGATATTGTTGGGTGAGGCCCAAGGAAGCTGGAAAGCTGGTAGAATCTGGGAAGAGCAAACTATTTTACATCCTGTTTTATCTGGCTCTGCAACACCTTCTGGGGCTGGTAACTATAGGCAACATTTGGAGAAGTTTGTAAGACTAGACCACCTGGGGATACCCATTTGAAGTAGTCTTAGATACAGATCTTGAGGGAATACCTAGAGGTGGCTAATTGCTGGAGCAACCTGGAGTTAATTTGATATCCTGTGTATATTGATGAAGGACCATGTAGTAAGAGGTTTCTGGCCTGGACTTTCCAGCCTAGATTGAGGTTTGGATCCATAGACCCAAACCTGCAGACCTACATTCCCCCAGAGACCCACAGATGCTTACATTAATTGTACACTGATTGACCTGAGGCCCAGGCATATAACTTGCTAACTCTTTACCATTAAACTAACCCATGACTCTTATCCTGTTCAGCCATGCGGCTCGGTACCTTTTCTCAGAGCAGCATAGTTGTCCTCTGGATCTTCTGTCTTCTCTGTGGCACTGTTCTTCCTGTTCCCAGAGTTTTCTTAGTCTTATAGCCCCGTCCACACTTCCTGTCTGCCTCTGGTTAATTACCGCTTTTTATTAAACCATAGGCAGGGCAATTATTTACAATTTGACATCATAAATCCACTACAGGATGTTTCAGTTTAAATGTGGAATCATTCACAGGGCCATTCTCATTCACAGTCCTCCTATTGGCCTCATTATTCTATAAATGAAACTTTTTCTCCAAATTTTTTCCCAACTTAATATGTTGGAATGCTGGTAATAGAATGACTGGAGTTTGATCAAAATAGGATATGATTCAGAACTAACCACTGTGTGAAATTTCTCATGGAAAAAGCTACTGTGACTGTGGGTTTGAGGAAATCAATCAAAAGGAATTCCAGTGCTTTTAGGATCTCTGAGTTATAGTTATCATGGTCCATCCAAGTATCACAGTGTTGAATTCTAAGATTGATAGGCTAGTATCCTTTAGCCAGTTTTGCTGTCTTCTGAACACCCTGCCTTACTTTGGCTTGATGGATCAGTATTAGATAAAAACATCCAGTCTCTTGTCCTGCGTGAGATGTTGAGAGACATATACAAGAATAACACTCTTAATTATGTCATTTACTGTGACAAATGTACTTCCACTCAGACCAGAAATCAAAAAATATCAAAATTAACATGACAAAAGATAATAAGTAATCTATCACAAGATATTAGTATATTTCAAGGGCTGTATGTAATTGCTTCTAATAGTCTAACTTACCACAAGAATTTACTTACGCTTATGTGATTCAGATATGATTAGCAGAAGAAAGGGAAAACATTATTTTAATGAATAATTTGGAATGATCAGAAAATTATGTAATTCTGCAGTCTCTTCTTTTTCAAGTTGACATTGTGGAGTGCCTTTGAGACAGGACTTTATTCTTGTTAAAGTGTGTACAGGGTGTCTCATGAGGCTCTGACCATCAGGATGGGACCAGCATACTGAAAGATAACAGTGATGCACCAGGGGGTGCAAAATCTCCACTGTTAAAAATGTATCCTTTGAGCCAGGTGCGCAGAAGGCCAGAAAGCACTTCCTGTCAACATTGGCTTCCTCTCCTTGTGCAGCTGGCAGCACACACTCAAGATTTTAAAGATGACAGTTGTTGACATCCTTTGACAAATAGCATTTGCACTATAAGAACAACAATGGTGCAATACAAAAACACAGCACCTTTGTCCACATATTTCTTCCATTTTATATTACATGATGTTGTTTTGTACCCTATTATAATTGCCTATCTGTATTCCACAATATTAGCACAGATGACCATTAATATTCAAACAACATTGCTTCAGTTTCAGTCAGATGCAAGACATAACTAGACACCCATAATAAAACATCTCAACACCTGGCTGTACAAAACACTACTTCTAATAATTCTATCAAGTCTCATTCTATCAACCAATGTTCTGTTGTTTATTTTATCTCATTACAAGCATTAAATATGGAAAGTATGTAGAATCTGATTCTCCTAATAATGTTCAGTCTTGTTAAGTTTGTATTAGAAAAAAAATAATATTAAAATGAGCTAAAGTTTTTCATGAGATTTTAAATTATCTGAAATGAATGGTCTCTGCTGAAATTTCTTCATATTTGAACTCAGATGTATTAAGTTACAATATTGTAAGAAATCTATTTAAATATAGATTGTATATCTTAGTGTGAGATTCTTAAATAAAGTGAGTTATTAAACTATTCTCTATTTTCAAATTATAATTGTTCTAATTATGTGTCAGTCAATTTATAAGGATATGTGAACATGAGTGTAGTTGCCTTAGGAGGATAACAGAGTTGGCTTTACCTGGAGTCAGAATTGTCAGTCTTTTTGACTTACCTGAAATGAATAACAGAAATCAAATTCAGGTCTTTTGAAAAACAGTACATGGGTATAACCACTTTCAAACTGAGAAGATCATTCAGCCATTATTTATTATAATTACTGCTTTACTATTTTATGGTAGTAGTTTTTAATTTTTATGTTAGGATAAATACATCATTAGTTCATATTTCACCATGTACTCCTTTGTTATTTTTCAAATTTATAAGTTTTATTACATGACTTATGAGAAAGGAGAGCAAATATTTTATATTAAATATATGTATTTTCTTTGTACTGGTTTTATTAATAATATTGAGGGTCTGCTATTGAAATAATGAGGACACTAGGTGTTCAAAAGCAGCACCCATGTGAATCAATAGGCAAGGAAGAACTGATGTGGAGATTTCAGTTTGCAGAGGGAAGTCTTAACTGGAAAAGTTAAAGTAACAAAGTCTGAGAACAGAATATGACAGCAAGTGTTAAATGGAGGGAATAAACCACTGTTGCCTTATTACAAGGGATCAGGAAGTAAGACTGTGAGCGGCATAGGTGGGGATGTCAATGTGCAGATCCAACTCAAGCTGAGGCCTTGGAGAAAACCAAACCAACCTGAAGACACAAACAACTGACACTTATAGGGACTGGCTTACCCACCTGAAGACATGTGTCCTGTCTATTAGAGAGTATATCCAATTTTATTCATTACTAAACCATATGCAAATCAGCCCTATGCAAACCCTTTAGAGCATAAATCTGAGACTCTTCTTCCTTACTCATCAAGGGAGTGCTTAGTTAGTCTAAAAAACTACTGTGTCACAAACTCAGATCACATGGAGTGGTTATGGAGGCTCCTATTACTGCTGGCTGCTGTCCAAAGTAAGACATCATAGCCCAGAGTTCCAGAGTACATTAGACATTTTCATAACCCATAACTTCCTTGTGTTCTGTTCGCAGGTGTCCAAGCAGAGATCCAGCTGGTACAGTCTGGATCAGAGCTGAAGCAGCCTGGACAGTCAGTGAAGATCTCTTGCAAAGCTTCAGGGTATACTTTCACAGAATATGGAATGAACTGGGTGAAACAGGCCCCAGGAGAGGGCCTAAAGTGGATGGGCTGGATTAATACCTACACTGGAACGCCAACATATGCTAATGACTTCAAGGAACGCTTTGTCTTTTCTTTGGACACCTCTGTCAGCACTGCATACCTACAGATCAGTAGCCTCAAGAATGATGACACGGCCGTGTATTACTGTGCAAGGCACACAGCATGAAAACCTACATCCTGAGGGTGTCAAAATCTCAGAGGGAGGCAGTTCTTCTCTGATCAGACAGCAACATAAAAATTTCTTGCCCATGAATTATGGCTAAGCTTATGAGGTTTATAATAAAAAAATATGTGATTTATATCCTAAAATGGAATAATCTACATTCTGTTTTGATAAAGAAGCCCCATGAAAAGGACAAGAGACACTGTATAACACTGTGAACATAGTTTAAAACCTACATTCATTATAATATGTCTCAATAAAAATGTTGAAGCTCTTTCTTATTAAATGTAATGTCAGCCTCTATAATGTTTACAGAGATGATGAACAGTCCTGTGATCTACATTCTTGAAGCCGAGAGTGAAAAGATGGAGAAGACATCTATCTGTGCTGGGAAGTGTTGACCTGCAGAGCAGCCACTGTAGACAACAAACATCCACAGGCACCTGTGTAGTGGATTTATGATGATATAGCGTAAATAATTGTCCCACCTATGAGGTTAATAAAAAGCACTGATTGGCCAAAGTCAGACAGAAAGTGTTGGAAGGGCTACCAGACTAAGAAATCTCTGGGAACAGGAAGAACAGAGCAGAAATGCCACAGAGATTCCAGAGTTGTGAGATAAAACAGAAGATTCAGAGGACAACTACGCTGCTCTGAGAAAAGGTACCGAGCCCCATGGCCAAACAGGATAAGAATAGGTCAGTTTAAGGGTAAAGAGTTAGCAAGTTATATGCCTAGGCCTTAGGCCGATCAGCCTAAAAATAATGTAAGCATCTGTGTGTCTCTGTGGGTCTGCGGGTCTAAACCTTGAGGCTAGGTCCTAAAGTTCGGGCCAGATACCTCTTACTACACACTTGAGTCTGCACTGTGTCTTCATTGTAGACAATAAACATCCACAGACACCTGTGTCTTCATTATGTCTTCTTAGGTGCTTCACAAGAATATACTTTTAGATAAAATATTCACATACTCCACGGACTGAATATTCACAAGTGCTCAAAATACAGTACTGTGAAATGTGAAAACAAAACAAAACAAAACAAAAAACAAGAAAACTCCACAAAAGTGGATATTTGCAGAAATTATCACTGGAGAGATTATAAGATGTAAACTTCAAATATAAGAGTAAAATCTAAGAAAAATACTTATGGTAGTAAAAGACATATTTGAGTCTTTAGTCTGAATTTTCAGATCGTGTAGTTTAGACACGGTTTTCATAATCCAAGTTCTCAGGACTGAGGTCCAGGACTTCTCTCAAGTTCATGTGCATTCTAAATAAGCACCTTTTCTTTCTAGCTTCTGTGCTCAAGTGACTTCATTATATTGCAAAAAAAAATGTCCTTGATGTGTTGTTGATTGTGATTTTCTTTCATATTAAAATGTCTAAGTTATTATTCTAGTGTTTGGGTCCAGAAAAGCTTTTTCCTGATGTGATAATTTATAATACCCAGACTCTTAAATTCTCTGTCTATTTTCAGTCTTTTCTCTATTGCTTTATTTTGTTAGAGGAAAGATTTGAAATGTTCATTAATATGACATTCCATTTTTAAATTACCCATGTTTCTATTTTGTAGTTGTTAGAAATGTTCTGGTATATATCTGTAAATATATTTTTTTGCGATGAGCTAGCAAAAAATAACATAGAATTATTATTATTTAGGAAAGCTCAGCCTATAGCTTAGGCTTGATCCACTGCTTCTTGTAACTTAAATCACCCATTTATATTAATCTACATTTTTGCCTTATATCTTACCTTTTCATCTTGTACTGCATGTTCTAGCTATGTAACAAGTTTTGTTTATTTTTTATCATCAAAACTATATGAAAGTAATACTGTTATTATCAATTAGAGCGTACAGCTTAGGAAAACTATATTTATAATAATATATAGGTAATAATACCAAAGAGAACAAGTTGCATCCATAAAATGATTACACTAATTTGCATAAAATAGGGCTCTTTCCACACTAATGCACACCATGCCAGACACAAGACAAATATGGCAGTTTCAAACTTGTGAAGGTACAGCAAAAGCAAAATATACTCTGTGTTATGTAGTTTTAGGTTCCTGCCTACTTCAGATTCACCTATTAGTGCTTTACTGCCTGGTGGGCTGAAACTCTGTAGTCTTTACCCATCTGACATTCCTCTGACTTCGCCACTAAAATATCATTCTTTCTTTTTCTCATTGAATAAAAATGTGAATTTTTTTTTTTTTTGGAAAATCATACTGTAGCTCCAAAAGCCTGAAGCTGACTCCCCTGTAGAGTATGCATGTAGACTGTAATATGAGAAGGATAAGTATACATATGGATAACAAGCTAATAATTCCAGATACCTTGTAGATATTACTATACTTTTTCACCAAATATCGCTGATATTTGTACTGTAGGGCAGAAGAATAATTATAGTTTTCATGTCATGATATGGTAAGTGTGTATTAATATTTTAAATATGAGTTCCTATGTAAGAAATGGCTTTTTCTAAAATATTAGCTCTATATGTTAACTGTCCATCAATTTATTCATGAGTAATCAATGCAAATTGAATATTCATAAAGAGTTTACATGATTAAAAATGTGCATCTGTTAGACCAAAGCTGTAGCTGTAAATGAAGCTGACATATAGTATCATTAAAAGTGAAATTACAGCTATTAATAAATCAAGTTGGTTGCTAGAGGGCAGTAGCAATCTTTTTCAATGCATACATAGCACATTAATCATACTATATTAACTGTACAAAGTACATATAGAGATTGTCTGATTGATAGATATATAAGGGTCATGGAAATAATTTGTACTATTAGTAATATAACACTTTTCAGGGATCCTGCCCCTGAGCTGGAGAGTTTAGTGTAGAGAACAAGGTATGTGAACTATATCCTTCCTCAGGTAGTGACTGAAGGAAGTTGGGATAACCTGGCAGCCAAGCCCAGCTTTGATGTGATTAGTGTACCCTTCAGTCATATGTCCTGAGTCTATCAACTACAAGCTTTTTAAAGCCTATATTAGCATTAGTAGGACCATTATCAGCTTGTAGTTGTGATGAGAATCCTGAAAAAAAGATAATATATATAATAAATGACTAATGTCATATATAGCTGTTTCATCCCTGTGATCAGAAGCAAAAATATTATAAGTATCAAGTACTACATAATAATGTTTCAAGAGTGTACTATTTGAGATACAGTGATATCTGTTTGCAAAATGGTACTGGATATTGACCCTCAAGAATGAATTCCATTAGCATGTTTCAGTGAGGTGAAGGAGGAATAAGACAGGAACACTTAATTATCTATCAAGATTGCACAGAACCAAAAGAGAATTCTGCCTGTAAAGATTCTGTATTGTTCTGAAGAAGTTCAAAATGTTGTGAGCCTCCCACAAATAAACAATTATTGGCCAAAAAAAGCCAATGCATTGGCCCAAGCATTGCAAATTGAACAAATTAAATGAGCAAGAATGTGAGTTATAAAACAATGCTGAATTAATTTCCACAGAAGCATTTGAAGAAAGAGAATGAATCTTAATATAACATTAGTATTGAGACTGAGTTTAAGTCTTTAGGTTTCTTTAAAAACAATTTTAGCATAATAAATTAAGTCAGTTAAGTTATTCAATGTCTGAGAAATATTTAGTAAAAGCTAATTGATCATGATGAGTTCAGCCTATTGGGCTGTTCATCCAGGGTAGAGTACAATCTTATTTGTAAAACAAATGAAAATTCTACATGGACATATAAACATAAGCTTTATTTTCATTTGAAGTACCATCTGTAAAATCATAATATTTATGTTTGTGATATTTAAAAATATTAGTTAAGGTGATACCCATGTGGTGTCTTAAAAAGGTTTTAAATTGAATCTTTTGTATAATTTTTATCTATAGTCCAGGCTAACATTGTAATTCTACCTGCCAATTAAGATCCTCCTTTGAAATAAAGTGAAGATAAGAACATACCTTATTAACTATAGCGTAGTGGAATACTTTTAATTTCAGCCCTAGGTAGGCAGAAGCAAGTGGATTTCTGTGATGTAGGTGTCATCTTGCTCCACATAGTGAGTTATCATACAACCTGACTTATATAGTAAGACTGTCTCACAAAAACAACATGAAAGAAAACATAGATTAAAAAAAGAAAAATAAATCCATAAAAATTGATTTAGCCTATTTTTGGAGAAAAATATTTTAAAACTGTTGCTGAATTTTAAAATAGAAAATACATTTAAAATTTTGTTTATGAGTAATAACATATTATAAATAATTCTAAAGTAATTGCTTTGAATTTTATTCAGATATTATATTTAAACAATATGTTAGTACATATAATAACACATGATTTATTTAAGCACTTTGCTAATTAAGTATTAACGATGCACCTTTCCTATTATTATAACCAAAAATTTCTTACAAATAAGGAGTTCAGAAAACTGTGGGTAATTTTGGCATGCATAAATTATAATACCAATATCTTAGTTCTTTATAATTCCAGTGGGTGATGGATAGGAAGAATATATAAGTAATTGTTGAGGAAATAAGGAATTTATTCTATGAGCTCCTGCATGAGCACTATTGGGTAAGCTAACCAGTTACTCTGATTCATGGATTATATTTCTTAAAGAGATTTCTCAAGATTCTTACAGATAACAATTAAGAGCAGGGCCAAACCTTAACTCTGATAGACAAATGAGAACTTATCCAAGTGATATAGTCCAATTTTTAAGTAATTGACTACAGTATTTGGAAATTTTTAGCTTAGAGAATAAGAGTGAAATTGTTGTAATAATATAGTCTTAAAAATAGGTTTGTTAAAATAATATAATTTAAATGATCAATTTTGTATTTTTCCCTGAAGCTTTTAAAATTTTTATTCTTTTGTTTTGCTTACTACTAATGTTAAGCACTGATTCAACTGATGATTACACAAGCATGAGAGGAGAATGCCATCCATATAAGGAATATCAAATATCTCAGAAATGTAGCAGAGATCAAGCAATTCTATGCTTTTATGTATATCTTTGCCAGTATATCTGGGAATTATCTATGGTTTTAGGGATCGCCTTCTGTTTTATTCTCTTTGATGAAGGACCTGACTAGAAGAGTCCAGCCCTTCTTGAATCTCCAAGATAGCTTAATCCCTTTTATAATAGTGAGTGATCTCTTTTCAACTCTTTAATAAATGCATAATATTTCTTTATCCCTCCCCCATGATTAATAGTGCCTTCAGAAAATTTACTCAATACTTGTTTAAATGTTTTATACTTAAAATACCAACATATAGATGGGCCAATCTTTTTGCTCAAATTTACCATTGGTATTAAATATATGACTGAGACTATAGTGCATCATTTAAGACTAATACCTTGAATCCACACCATCTATTAGTTTGTGATTTGCATGTGTATATCCCTGTTCTTTCTAACAATGTGTCATTTCTCAGGATATTTCATTTTACCTGTGCAATCACTCACATGACCAATCTTGTTCATAGTCCTGATATTGCCCTCATTATTCTATAAATGAAAAGTTTTCTCCAATTCTTTTTCTAACTTAATATGTTGGAATGCTGGTAATAGAATGACTGGAGTTTGATCAAAATAGGATATGCATCAGAACTGGTCACTGTGTGAAAATATTTCATGGCAAAAACTACTGTGACTGTGGATTTGAGGAAATCAATCAAAAGGAATTCCAGTGCTTCTGGTATATCTGAGTTATAGTTATCATGGTCCATCCAAGTATCACAGTGTTGAATTCTAAGATTGATAGGCTAGGATTCCTTAGCCACTTTTGCTGTCTTCTGAACACCCTGCCTCACTTCGGCTTGATGGATCAGTATTAGATAAAAACATCCTGTCTCTTGTCCTGCGTGAGATGTTGAGAGACATATTCAAGGACAACACTCTTAAATATGTCATTTATTATAACAAATGTATTTCCACTCAGACCAGAAAACAAATAATATCAAAATTAACATGACAAAAGATATTAAGTAATCTATCACAAGATATTAGTATATTTCAAGGGCTGTATGTAATTGCTTCTAATAGTCTAACTTACCACAAGAATTTACTTACGCTTATGTGATTCAGATATGATTAGCAGAAGAAAGGGAAAACATTATTTTAATGAATAATTTGAAATGATCAGAAAATTATGTAATTCTGCAGTCTCTTCTTTTTCAAGTTGACATGGTGGAGTGGCTTTGAGACAGAACTTTATTCTTAACAAGATGTGTTCAAGGTGTCTCATGAGGCTCTGACCATCAATGTTGGACCAGCATAATGCAAGGAACCAGTGATACATCAGGGGGTGCAAAAACTCCACTGTTAAAATTGCATCCTTGAGCCAGGTGCACAGAAGGCCAGAAAGCACTTCCTGTCAGCCTTGGCTTCCTCTCCTTGTGCAGCAGGCAGCACACACTCAAGATTTTAAAGATGACAGTTGTTGACACTCTTTGACAAATAGCATTTGCACTATAAGAACAAGATGGTGCAATACAAAACACAGCACTCTTGTCCACACATCTCTTTCATTTTTTATCACACTGGTCTTGTTTTGTACCCTGTTATAATTGCCTACCTGTATTCCACAGTATTAACACAGACTACTGTCTACATTTAAACAACATTGCTTCAGTTTCAGTCAGACGAAAGACAGAACTAGACATTCATAATAAAATTTCTTGACACCTGGCTGTACAAAACACTAGTTCTAATAATTCTATGAAGTCTGATTATACCACCCAATGTTGTGTTGCACATTCAATCTCATTACAAGCATTAAATTTGGAAAGTATGTAGAATCTTATTCCCCAAATAATGTTCAGTCTTGTTAAGTTTGGTTAGAAAAAAGAAAAAATAATATTAAAATGAGCTAAGGTTTTTCATGAGATTTTAAATTATCTGAAATGAATGTTCTGGGCTGAAATTTCTTCATATTTGAACACAGATGGATTCAGATATAAGAAATATTAATTTTAAATTTTAGTTTTTCTAATTATGTTTCAGTAAAATTGTAAGGGTATGTGAACATGAGTGTAGGTACCAAAGGAGGAAAATAGAGTTGATTTTACCTGGATCCAGAATTATAGTTGTTTTTGAGTTATCTGATCTGAATAATAGATATCAAATATGAGTCTTTTGAAAAGCAGTACATGGGTACAACCACTGATCAAACTGACCAGATCTCACAACCATTATTTATTATAAATACAGCTTTACTATTTCATGGTAGAAATTTTTAATTTTTATTTTAGGATAAGTGCATCATAGTTTATACTTCACCGTGAACTCCTTTGCTATTTTTTCAGCTTTAAAACCTGATTACATGACTTATGTGAAATGAGAGCACACATTTTATGTTAAATATATGTATTTTCTTTGTACTTGTTTTATTATTAGTGTTTAGAGATTGTTACGGAATTAAAGAGGACAGTAAGAGTTCAAAAGTAGCACCATTCTGAATCAATAGGCAAGGAAGAACTGATGTGGAGACTTCAGTTTGCAGAGGGCAGTCTTAACTGGAAAAGTTAAAGTCACCGAGTCTGAGAACAGAATATGACAGGACAGTGTTAAACAGATCCCTTACTACATGGTATCAAGCAGTGAGACTGTGAGGGGTACAGGTGAGGATGTCAATGTGTAGACCCAACTCAAGCTGAGGCCTTAGAGCAAACCAAACCAACCTGAAGACATAAACACCAGACACTTAAAGGGACTGGTTTGCCTACTTGAATATCCTGTCTATTAGAATGTATAATCCAATTTTATTCATTACTAAGTCATATGCAAATCATCCCTATGCAAACCCTTTAGAGTATAAATCTGAGACTCTCCTTCCTTACTCAGCAAGGGAGTGCTTGGTTGGTCTCACAAATCTACTCTGTCCCAAACTCAGATCACATGGAGTGGGTATGGAGGCTCCTTTTCCTGCTGGCAGCTGGAAAATGTAAGACATCATAGCCCAGAGTTCCAGAGTACATTAGACAGTTTCATAACCCATAACTTCCTTGTGTTCTGTTCACAGGTGTTGAAGCAGAGATCCAGCTGGTACAGTCTGGATCAGAGCTGAAGCAGCCTGGACAGTCAGTGAAGATCTCTTGCAAAGCTTCAGGGTATACTTTCACACAATATGCAATGAACTGGGTGAAGCAGGCACCAGGACAGGGCCTAAAGTGGATGGGCTGGATCAGTACCAATACTGGAACGCCAACATATGCTGACGACTTCAAGGAACGCTTTGTCTTTTCTTTGGACACCTCTGTCAGCACTGCATACCTGCAAATCAATGGCCTCAAGAATGATGACACGGCCGTGTATTACTGTGCAAGAGACACAGTGTGAAAAACCACATCCTGAGGGTGTCAAAATCTCAGAGGGAAGATAGTTCCTCTGTGATCAGACAGCAACATGAAAATTTCTTGCCTTGCTTTATCACTAAGATTTTGAAGTTTGTAGTAAAACAATGGGATTTATAGTCTAAAATGGAATTCTATATTCTGTCTTGATAAAGAAGTCAAATGAAAAGGAGAGGGGACACTGTATAGCATTGTGAACATAGATTAAAACCTACATTAATTATAATATGTCTCAATTAAAATGTTGAAATTCTGTCTTATTAATAGTATTGTCAGCCTCTATAATGTCGTCAGAGATGATGATTGGTCCTGTGATCTACAGACTTGTAACTAAGAGTAGAAAGATGGAGAAGACATCTCTGCTGGGAAGTGTTTACCTGCAGAGCAGCCATTGTAGACAATAAACATCCACAGATACCACTGTCAGCACTATTTCTTCATTGTAGACAACAAACATCCACAGACAAATCTGCAGTGGATTTATTATGATACATTGTAAATAATTGTCCCATGTATGAGTTTAATAAAAAGCACTGATTGACTAAAGACAGACAGGAAGTGTGGGCGGGGCTACCACACTAAGAAAACTCTGGGAACAGGAAGAACAGAGCAGAATGCCAATGAGAAGTCAGAAGAAGCACAGGACAACTATGCTGCTCTAAGAAAAGGTACTGAGCCACATGGCCAAACAGGATAAGAATAGGTCAGTTTAAGGGTAAAGAATTAGGAAGTTATATGCCTGGACCTTAGGCTGATCAGCCTAAAATTAGTGTAAGCATCTGTGTGTCTCTGTGCATCTGTTTTCCTATGGTTCTTAAACTCGAGGCTAGGTCCAAAAGTTTGGGCCAGATACCTCTCACTACACACTTGTGTTTGCACTGTGTCTTCATTGTAGACAAACATCCACAGACACCTGTGTATGCATTATGTCTTCTTAGGTGCTTCACAAGAATATACTTTCAGATAAAATATTCACATACTCCATGAACTGAATATTCACAAGTGCTCAAAGTACAGTACTGTGAAATGTGAAAAAAAGAAAAAACAAAACAAAACAAGAAACCTCAACAAAAGTGGATATTTGCAGAAATTATCACTGTAGAAATATAACAGTAAAACCTAAGAATAATACTTGTGGTAGTAAAAGATATATTTGAGTCTTTAGTCTGAAATTTCAGATCGTGTAGTTTAGACACGGTTTTCATAATCCTAGTTCTCAGGACTGAGGTCCAGGATTTCTCTTAAATTCATGTGCAATCTAAATAAGCACTTTTTCTTTCTAGCTTCTGTGCTGAGGTGACTTCATTATATTGCAAAAAAAATGTCCTTGATGTGTTGTTGATTGTGATTTTCTTTCATATTAAAATGTCTAAGTTATTATTCTAGTGTTTGGGTACAGGAAAGCTTTTTCCTGATGTGATAATTTATAATACCCAGACTCTTAAATTCTCTGTCTATTTTCAGTCTTTTCTCTATTGCTTTATTTTGTTAGAGGAAAGATTTGAAATGTTCAGTAATATGACATTTCATTTTTAAATTACCCATGTTTCTATTTTGTAGTTGTTAGAAATGTTCTGGTATATATCTGTAAATATATTTTTTTGCAATGAGCTAACAAAAATAACATAGAGAATTATTATTATTTAGGAAAGCTCAGCCTATAGCTTAGGCTTGATCCACTGCTTCTTGTAACTTAAATCACCCATTTATATTAATCTACATTTTTGCCTTATATCTTACCTTTTCATCTGGTACTGCATGTTCTAGCTATGTAACAAGTTTTGTTTATTTTTTATCATTAAAACTATATTAAAGTAATACTGTTATTATCAATTAGATTGTACAGCTTAGGAAAACTATATTTATAAAATCTAAAAGTAATAATACCAAAGAGAACAAGTTGCATCCATAAAATAATTACACTAAATTACAGAAAAAAGGATTCTCTCCACAATAATGCACACCATGCCAGACACAAGGTAAAGATGGCAGTTGAAAACATGTGAAGGTACAGCAGAAGCAAAATATACTCTGTGTTATGTAGTTTTAGTGTCTTGCCTACTTAAGATTCACCTATTAGTGTTTTACTGCCTGGTGGGCTGAAACCCTGTAGTCTTTAACCATCTGATATTCCTCTGACTTGGCCACAAGAATATCATTCTTTCTCTTTGTTCATTGAATAAAAATGTGAATTTCTTTCTTGGCAAATCATACTGTAGCTCCAAAAGTCTGAAGATGACTCCCCTGTAGTGTATTCATGTAGACTGTAATTTGAGAAGGATAAGTATCCACATGGATAACAAGCTAATAATTCCAGATACCTTGTAGATATAGATGTACTTTTTCACCAATTATCTCTGATATTTTTTACTGTACACCAGAAGAATAACATAAATCTACTTAAAGTTATCATACCATGATATGGTGTGCATTACTATTATAAATGTGAGTCCTTATGTTAGAAATGGCTTTTTCTAAAACATTAGCTCTATATGTTAACTGTCCATCAATTTTGTGAGTAATCATTGCAAGTTGAATATTTATAAAAAGTTTACATGATTAAAAATGTGCATCTGTTAAACTAAAGCTGTAGCTCTAATTGAAGCTGACATATACATTAAAAGTGAAATTAAAGCAATTAATAAACCAATTTGGTTACTAGAGGGCAGTAGCAACCTGTTTCAATGAATACATAGCACATTACTCATACTATGTTAACTGGCCAAAGTACATATAGAGATTATCTAATTGATAAATCTATAAGGGTCATAGAAATAATTTGAACTATTAGTAATATAACATTTTTAGGGGAGTCCTGCCTATGAGCTGGAGAGTTTAGGGTAGAGGACAAGGTATGTGAACTATATCCTTCCTCAGGTAGTGACTAAAGGAAGTTGGGATAACCTGGCAGTCAAGCCCAGCTTTGATGTGATTCGTATACCCTTCAGTCATATGTCCTGAGTCTATCAACTACAAGCTTCTGTAAGCCTGTATTTGTATTAGTAGGACAATTATCAGCTTGTAGTTGTCATGAGAATCCTTAAAAAGATAATATATAACAAATGGCTAATGTCATATGTAGCACTTTCATCCCTGTGATCAGAAGCAAAAATATTATAAGTATCAACTACTACATAAAAATGTTTTAAGAGTCTAATATTTGAGATATAATGATATCTGTTTGAAAAATGGTACTGAATATTGACCCTCAAGAATGAATTCCATTAGCATGTTTCAGTGAGGTGAAGGGGGAATAAGAAAAGAACACTTAATTATCTATCAAGTTTGTGCAGAATCAAAAGAGAATTCTGCCTGTAAAGATTGTGCATCATTCTGAAGAAGTTCAAAATATTGTGAGCCTCCCACAAAGAAACAATTAGTGGCCAAAAAAAGCCAATGCTTTGGCCCAAGCATTGCAAATTGAACAAATTAAAATGAGCAAGAATGTGAGTTATTAAACAATGCTGAATTAATTCCCACAGAAGCATTTGAAGAGAGAGAATGAATCTTAATATAACATTAGTATTGAGACTGGGTTTAAGTCTTTAGTTTTATTTAAAAAAAACAATTTTAGCATAATAACTTAAGTCAGTTAAATTATTCAATGACTGAGAACTATTTAGTAAAAGCTAATTGATCATGATGAGTTCAGACTATTGGGCTGTTCATCCAGGGGAGAATACAATCTTATTTGTAAAACAAATGAAATTTCTACATGGGAATATAAACATAAGCTTTATTTTCATTTGAAGTACCATCTGTAAAATCATAATACTTATGTTTATGATATTTAAAAATATTAGTTAAGGTGATACCCATGTGGTGTCTTAAAAGATTTTAAATTGAATCTTTTGAATAATTGTTATCTATAGTTCCAGAATAACATTGTAATTCTACCTGCCAATTAAGATCAGCTTGGAAATAAAGTGAAGACAAGAACATACCCTATTAAACCTAGTGTGGTGGAAAAAGGTTTTAATCTCAGCCCTAGGCAGGCAGAAGCAAGTGGATTTCTGTGATGTAGGTGTCATCTTGCTCTACATAGTGAGTTAGAGTACAACCTGAATTATCTAATAAGACTGTCTCACAAAAAACAACATGAAAGAAAACATAGATTAAAAAAAGAAAAATAAATCCATAAAAATTGATGTAGCCCATTTTTTGGAGGAAAATATTGTAAAACTGTTGCTGAATTTTAAAATAGAAAATAGATGAAAAATTTTGTTTATGAGTAATAACATAATATAAATAATTCTTAGTAATTGCTTTGTATTTTATTCAGACATTATATTTAAACAATATGTTAGTATATATAATAACACATGATTTATTTAAGCACTTTTATAATTAGGTATTAACGATGCACCTTTCTTATTATTATAACCAAAAATTTCTTACAAATAAGGAGTTCAGAAAACTGTGGTTAATTTTGGCATGCATAAATTATTATAATACCAATATCTTATTTCTTTATAATTCCAGTAGGTGATGGGGAGGAAGAATATATAAGTAATTGTTAAGGAAATAAGGATTTATTCTATGAGCTCCTGCGTGAGCACTATTGACTAAACTAACCAGTTACTCTGATTCATGGATTATATTTCTTAAAGAGTTTTATCAAGATTCTTACAGATAACAATTTAAGAGTAGGGCCAAACCTTAACTCTGATAGACAAATGGGAACTTATCCAACTGATATATTCCAATTTTTAAGTAATTGACTATAGTGTTTGGAAATTTTTAGCTTAGAGAATAAGAGTGAATTTGTTGTAATAATATAGTCTTAAAAATAGGTTTATTAAAATAATATAATTTAAATAGAACAATCAGTTTTGTATATTTTCTGAAGCTTTCTTAAAATTTTATTCTTTTGTTTTGCTTACTAATAATGTTAAGCACTGATTTAACTGATGATTACATAAGATGAGAGGAGAATGCCATCCATATAAGGAATAACGAATATCTCAGCAATGTAGCAGAGATCAAGCATTATATGCTTTGATCTTTATCTTTGCCAGTATATATCTGGGAATTATCTATGCTCTTAGGGCTCCCCTTCTCTTTCATGCTCTTGGATGGAGGACCTAACTAGAAGAGTCCAGTCCTTCCAGGAACTCCAAGACAGCTTAATCCCTTTTATAATAGTGAGTGATCTCCTTTCAACCCTTTAATAAATGCATAATATTTTTATCCTTCTCCCATGATTAATATTGCCTTCAAAAAATTTAATCAATATTTGTTTAAAAGTTTTGTACATAAAATACTGACATATAGCAGGGACATTCTATTTGATCAAATTTTCCATTAGTATTAAATAACAGGCTGAGTCTACAGTGCATCATCTATGACAAATACCTTGAATCTGCACCATCTATTAGTGTATGAATTACATGTGTATATCCCTGTTCTTTCTAACAATCTGTCATTTCTCAGGATGTTTCATTTTACCTGTGCAATCACTCACATGACCATTTTGGTTCACAGTCCTGATATTGGCCTCATTAATCTATAAATGAAATTTTTTCTCCAAATTTTTTCCCAGCTTAATATGTTGGAATGCTGGTAATAGAATGACTGAAGTTTGATCAAAATAGGATAAGATTCAGAACCGGTCACTGTGTGAAAATGTCCCATCGCAAAACCCACTCTGACTGTGGATTCGAGTCAATCAGTCAAAAGATATTCAAATGCTGCTAGGATCTCTGAGTTATAGTTTTTATGATCCATCCAAGTTTCAAAGCTTTGATACATAGGATTGATAGGCTAGGATTCCTTAGCCAATTTTGCTGTCTTCAGAATACCCTGCCTTACTTTGGCTTGATGGATCAGTATTAGATAAAAACATTCTGTCTCTTGTCCTGTGTGAGATGTTCAGAGACACATCCAAGAACAACACTGTTAATTATGTCACTTACAGTGACAAATGTATTTCTACTCAGACCAGAAATCAAATAATATCAAAATTAACATGGCCAAAGATATTAAGTAATCTATCACAAGAGATTAGTATATTTCACAGGCTGTATGTAATTGCTTCTAATAGTCTAACTAGTTCACTTACCATAAGAATTTACTTAAGCTTATGTGATTCAGATATGATTAGCAGAAGAAAGAGGAAATATTATTTTAATGAATAATTTGAAATGATAAGAAAATTATGGAATTCTGAAGTCTCTTCTTTTTCAAGTTGACATTGTGAAGTGGCTTTGAGACAGGACTTTATTCTTGACAAGGTGTGTTCAGGGTGACTCATGAGACTCTGACCATCAGAATGGGACCGGCCTACTGCAAGGAATCAGTGATACATAAGGGGGTGCAAAAACTCCACTGTTAAAATTGTATCCTTGAGCAGGTGCACAGAAGGCCAGAAAGCACTTCCTGTCAGCATTGGCTTCCTCTTCTTGTGCAGCAGGCAGCACACACTCAAGATTTTAAAGAAGACAGTTGTTGACATCCTTTGACAAATAGCATTTGCACTATAAGAACAAGATGGTGCAATACAAAAACACAGCCCTTATGTCCACCCATCTCTTTCATTTTCTATCACACTGATCTTGCTTTGTACTGTTTAATAGCCTATCTGTATTCCACAGTATTAGCACAGAAGATCATCCACATTCAAACAACATTGCTTCAGCTTCAGTCAGATGCAAGGCATACCTAGACATCCATAATAGAACTTCTCAACACCTGGCTGTACAAAACACTAATTGTAATAATTCTATGAAGTCTGATTCTATCAACTGATGTTCTGTTGCTCATTTTACTTCATTGGAAGCATTAAATATGGAAAGTATGTGGAATGTCATTCCCCTAACAATGTTCAGTCTTGTTAAGTTTGGATTAGAAAATAGAAAAAATAATATTAAAGTGAGCTAAAGTTTTTCATGAAATTTCAAATTATCTGAAATGAATGGTCTGTGCTGAAATATCTTCATATTTGAACACAGATGGATTCAGATATAATATTATAAAAAATATTGGTTTTATATTTTAGTGTGAGCTTCTTTAAATAAATTGAGTTATTAAAATATTCTCTTTTTTCAAATTATAATTGTTTCAATTATGTGTCAATAAATTTGTCAGCATATGCGACCATGAGTGTAGGTGCCCAAGGTGATAACAGAGTTGGCTTTACCTGGAGCCAGAATTATTGTTGTTTTTGAGTTTACTGATCTGAATAATAGAAATCAAATTCAGGTCTTTTGAAAAGCAGTACATGGGTAAAACCACTGATCAAACTGACCAGCTCTCCCAACCATTATTATAAATACTGCTTTGCCATTTTATGGTAGTAATTTTTAATTTTTATTTTAGGATAAGTGCATCATAGTTTATACTTCACCTTGTACTCCTTTGCTATTTCTTTCAGCTTTATAAAATGATTACATGACCTATGTGAAAGGAGAGCACACATTATATGTTAAATATATGTATTTTCTTTGTACTTGTTTTATTATTAATGTTTAGAAACTGTTATGGAATTAAAGAGGACAATAAGTGTTCAAAAGCAGCACACATGTGAATCAATAGGCAAGGAAGAACTGATGTGGAGATTTCAGTTTGCAGAGGGAAGTCTTAACTGAAAAAGTTAAAGTCACTGAGTCTGAGAACAGAATATGACAGGACAGTGTTAATCAGATCCCTTACTACATGGGATCAAGCAGTGAGACTGTGAGGGGTACAGGTGAGCATGTCAATGTACAGACCGACCTCAAGCCAAGGCCTTGGGGAAAACCAAGCCAACATGAATTAAAAAACACCAGACACTTAAAGGGACAGGTTTGCCCACCTGAAGACATGGATCCTGTCTATAAGCATGTATAATCTAGTTTTATTCATTACTAAGTCATATGCAAATCATCCCTATGCAAACCCTTTAGAGTATAAGTCTGAGACTCTCCTTCCTTACTCAGCAAGGGAGTGCTTGGTTGGTCTCACAAATCTACTCTGTCCCAAACTCAGATCACATAGAGTGTGTATGGAGGCTCCTTTTCCTGCTGGCAGCTGCCCAAAGTAAGACATCATAGCCCAGAATTCCAGAGTATATTAG
The DNA here is from genome assembly GCA_033318265.1 of Phyllotis vaccarum. NCBI lineage: Eukaryota > Metazoa > Chordata > Mammalia > Rodentia > Cricetidae > Phyllotis > Phyllotis vaccarum. The sequence continues at coordinate 82,691,277 of JARWLC010000016.1, forward strand.
GCAGTTTCATAACCCATAACTTCCTTGTGTTCTGTTCACAGGTGTCCAAGCAGAGATCCAGCTGGTACAGTCTGGGTCAGAGCTGAAGCAGCCTGGACAGTCAGTGAAGATCTCTTGCAAAGCTTCAGGGTATACTTTCACACAATATGCAATCAACTGGGTGAAGCAGGCACCTGGACAGGGCCTAAAGTATATGGGCTGGATCTATACCAACACTGGAAAGCCAACATATGCTGACGACTTCAAGGAAGGCTTTGTCTTTTCTTTGGACACCTCTGTCAGCACTGCATACCTACAGATCACTAGTCTCAAGAATGAAGACATGGCCATGTATTACTGTGCAAGAGACACAGTGTGAAAAACCACATCCTGAGGGTGTCAAAATCTCAGAGTCAAGATAGTTTTTCTGTGATGAGACAGCAACATGAAAATTTCTTGCCTATGGTTTATGACTAAGATTTTGAGTTTTATAGTAAAACAATGTGATCTCTATCCTAAAATGGAATATTCTACTTTCTGTGTTGATAAAGAAGCCCCATGAAAAAGAGAAGGGACATTGTATAGCATCGTGAACATAGTTTAAAACATACATTTATTTTAAAACATTTCAATAAAAATGTTGAAATTTTGTCTTATTAAAAGTATTGCCAGCCTCTTTAATGTTGTCAGAGATGATGACCTGTTCTGTGATCTACAGTCTTGAACCCAAGAGTGAAAAGATGGAGAAGACATCTCTGCTGGAATTTGTTTTCCTAAAAGCAGCCATTGTAGATAACAAACATCCATAGACACCTGTGTAGTGGATTTATAATGATGCATTGTAAATTATTGTCCCACCTATGAGTTTAATAAACAGCACTGATTGGCCAAAGGTGTAGTAAATGGTTTCTAGCCTGGACTTTCAGGCCTAGTTTCAAGATTTAAGCCCGCAGTCCTATAGACCCGCAGAGACACATAGATATTACAGTAGTTTTAGGCAGGGTAAAAATCAAGGGTTAATTTAAGGGTAAAGAGTTAGTAAGTTATATGCCTGGGTCTTAGGCCGACCAGCTTAAATTTAATGTAAGCATCTGTGTATCTCTGTGGTTCTGTGGGTCTAAACCTTGAGCCTATGTCTGAAAGTCCGACTTGTGCCTGTACTATGTGTTCATTGTAGATGACAAACATCCATACACACCTGTGTCTGCATTATGTCTTCTTAGGTGCTTCACAAGAATATATTTATAGATCAAATATTCACATACTCCAAGAATTGAACATTCACAAGTGATCAAAGTACAGTACTGTGAAATGTCAAAAAAAAAATACTCCACAAAAGTGGATATTTGCAGAAATCATCACTGAAGAAATGATAAAATATAAACCCCAAATATAAGCGTAAAATCTAAGAAAAAACTTGTGATATAAAAGATAATTATGAGTCTTGAATCTGAAATTTCAGATCGTGTAGTTTAGACATGGTTTTCAGAATCCTAGTTCTCAGGACTGAGGTCCAGGACTTCTCTCAAGTTCATTTGCAATTTTAATAAGTACTTTTCCTTTCTAGCTTCTGTGCTCAGGTGACTTCATTATATTGCAAAAAAATGTTCTTGATGTGTTGTTAATTGAGATTTTCTTTTATATTCAAATGTCTAAGTTATTATTCTAGTGTTTGTGTCCAGAAAAGCTTTTCCTGATGGGATAATTTATAAAACTCAAACTTTTAAATTGTCTATTTTTAGTCTTTTCTCTATTGTTTTATTTGTTATAGGAAATGTTTCAAGTGTTCAGAAACATAACATCCCATTTTTAAATTACCCATGTTTCTACCTTGTAATTGTTAGAAACGTACTCATAGACACCTATAGATAATTTTTTTGTCAACCAGCTAATAAAAATGAAACTGAGAATTATTATTATTTAGGAAAGCACAGCCTATAGCTTAGGCTTGACCCACTTCCACTTTTAACTTAAGCCACCCATTTATACTAATCTACATTTTTGCCATATATCTTACTTTTTCATCTTGGACTGCATATGTTCTAGGTATGTAACAAATTTTGTTTAATTTTTATCATCAAAGATATATTTAAATGGATATTGTTATTATCACTCAGACAGTACAGCTTAGGAAAAATATATTTATAATAATCTATAGGTAATAATACCAAAGAGAACAAGCTGTATCTATAAAACAATTATACTACATTAAAGAAAGTAGGACTCTCTCCACACCCTTCACACCATGCCAGGTATCAGGGAAAGATGGCAGTTATAAGCAAATGTAGGCACAAAAGAAGCAAATACACTTTGTTTTATCTAGTTTTAGGGCCTTGTCTACTTAAGATTCACCTATTAGAGATTCACTGCCTGGTGGGCTGACACCCTGTAGTATTTTGCCATCTGATATTCCTCTGACTTGGCCACTAGAATCTCATTCTTTCTTTTAGTTAATTGAATAAAAATGTGAATTTTTTGGAGGGGCAAATCATACTGTAGCTCCTAAAGTCTGAAGATGACTTCTCTGTAGAGTATGCTTGTAGACTGTCACTTGAGAAGGAAAAGCATCCATATGGATAACAAGCTAACAATTCCAAACACCTTGTAGATATAACTGTACTGTGTCCCCAAATATCTCTGATGTAGTGTGGGGCACAAGAATAACATGAATCTACTAATAGTTAGGATGTCATGATATGGTAAGTGTGTATTAATATTTTCAATCTGAGTCCCAATGTAAGAAATGGCTTTTTCTAAAATATTAGCTCTATATGGCAACTGTCCATCATTTTTTCATAAGTAATCAATGCAAATTGAATATTTATAAATAAAGAGTTTACATGATTAAAAATGTGCATGTGCTGAATGCAAGCTGCAGTTGTAAGCGAAGCTGACATATATATCAATAGTGAAATTAAAGCAATTAATAAACCAATTTGGTTACTAGAGGGCAGTAGCAATCTTTTTCAATGAATACATAGCACATTACTCATACTATATTAACTGGCCAAAGTACATATAGAGATTGTCTAACTGATAAATATATAAGGGTCATAGAAATAATTTGTACTATTAGTAATATGACATTTTTAAAGGAGTCATGCCCCTGACCTGGAGAGTTTAGTGTAGAGGACAAGGTATGAGAACTATATCCTTCCTCAGGTAGTGACTAAAGGTTGTTGGGATAACCTGGCAGCCAAGCTCAGCTTTGATGTGATTAGTGCACCCCTCAGTCATATGTCCTGAGTGTATCAATTACAATCTTCTTTAAAGTCTGTGTTAGTATAGTAGGACCATTATCAGTTTGTCATTGTGATAAGAATCCTGAAAAAGATAAAATATATAATAAATTGCTAAAGTCATATGTAGCTGTTTCATCCCTGTGATCAGAAGCAAAAATAATATAAGTACAACCTACTACATAAACATGTTTTAGAAGTCTAATTTTTGAGATATAAGTAATATCTGTTTGTTAAATGGTATTAGATATTGTCCTTCAAGAATGAATTCCATTAGCATGTATCAGTGAGGTGAAGGAGGAATAAGAAGGGAACACAATTATGTATCAAGATTGCTCAGAACCAAAACAGAAGTCTGCCTGTGAAGAATCTGCATTATAGTGAAGAAGATCAAAATATTGTGAGCAACCTACAAAAAACAAAACAAAACAAAACAATTAGTGGCCAAAAGGAAGCCAATTCATTGGCCCAAACATTGAAATTATTAACAAATTTGGCCAATTAAAATGAGCAAGAATGTGAGTTATAAAACAATGCCGAATTAATTCCCACATAAACATTTGAAGAGAGAAAATTAATCTTAAAATAGCATTGGTATTGAAGTTAGTTTCTTAAAAGGAAACAATTTTATTATAATAATTTAAGTCAGTTAAATTATTTATTGGCTAAGAAATATTTAATAAAAGCTAATTGATGATGATGTTTTCAGACTATTGAGATGCTCATCCAAGGGAGAGTATAATCTTATTTGTAAAACAAAGGAACTTTCTACATTGAGATATAAACATATGCTTTATTTTCATTTGCAGTGCCATCTGTAAAAACATCTTTATAAAATTTAGAAATATAATTTAAGGTGATACACATGTGGTGTTGGAAAAGATTTTAAGTAGAATCTTTTGAATAATTGTTATCTATAGCTCCAGAGTAATACGGTAATTCTACCTGCCAATTATTATCAGTGTAGAAATAAAGTGCAGATAAGAAGGTATCCATTTAACACCATTGTTGTAAGAGGTTTCTGGCCCAGACTTTCGGGCCTAACCTCAAGGTTGGGACCCACTAACACACAGACCAACAGAGACACACAGATGCATATGATAGTTTTAGGCTGACTGGCCTAAGGCCCAGGCGTATAGCTTGTTAACTTTTTACCCCTTAAACTACCCCATGTCTCTTATCTTGTTCAGCCATGTGGCTAGGTACCGTTTCTTGGAGCAGCATAGTTGACCTCTGCTTATTCCAGCGTCCCTCTCACAATCAGCTCTTTTCTTCCTGTTCCCAGAGTTCTCCTAATCTGGTAGCTCCACCCACACTTCCTGTCTGCCTTAGGCCAATCAGTGCTTTTTATTAAACTCATAGGTGGGGACAATTATTTACAATGGAACAAAATAATTCCCCTATATCTCCTTTTGTCTTTTTAAACAAACATCCTCTTTTCTTTTTTCAAAACAAAATGAACTCCAAATCTAATATTCTTTCCCCCCTTTATGTATAACAACTTATAAACAACACTGTAAATAAACAGGAACATCCATAATCCATGTTTTGGGAATGTGGGTGTCATTCTCTAGGCTATTTCCGGCTGAATGGGGGCATTGCCAATCCCATAGGAATCCAAAGAAAAATGTAGGATTATGCACAATTCTTTAGTGGAGTAGTATGCAAGGCTGGGCCATCTCAGCGAGTCTCCTTGAATTGTTCTGGATACAGAGACCTGGAAACTTCAACAGAGGTGCTCTGAAATACTGAATCATCTGGGCCGTCCATTTCCAATGGAGATTTTTCAGGGGGTTTTCTTATATCAAACTTTATGTTCTTTATCCAGGAATAAATCCACAGCCTCTCATTTTCTGTGAAAATAAAAAGAAAACCTCTTCTCCAAAGTAGCATATCTCTGCATTTCAACTTTAAAGTAAATTCATTTACAAAATATATAGGTTGAATTAATCCAACAGCATTTATAAACAACTTTCTTTTAGCAGCTTTTACTAAGTCATTTTCAATCAAGAAGTTTAAAGATAAGACAATAATATACAGTATCCAGACACTCTTTGTAGTTTCCATCTTTACGTGGCTTATTTTTTTTTTTTAATTTTTTACTGTATTTATTTTTTAATGGCCTTCTCTACCTTTTCTTTTCTTTCTCTAAGCCTATGTAAATATATTTTCAACACACTCTAAACCACTTAGACTTAAAAAAAACAAACAAACCTGTCCTTACCTTACATTTATTTCTTAACTTTTTCTGTCTCTGACCACAACTTTGTTTGGCTAGTGTGATTGACCCCACCCAGATTCTTCTATTTCTTTCTGTTTCTGAACACACCTTAAATCTGCCAATGTCCTTGACTAAGGATTAAAGGTTGGTAGGGTGGATGGATGGCTCCACCCAGCACCTAGTCTAATTTCATAGAATTTATCTTTTTAACCCAGGTACTCTAGGAAATTTTAGGGTCCATATAATTACCAAGTAAAGCTTTGCCATCTGCTGTTCATTAACTCCATTTAAGTATTTGGTGGAAGGGCCTCTTAAAAGACTCACAAATGTTTTCCCTGTAAGGCTGAATCAGGAAGTTTCTCTTAAAAAAGCCAAGCCTCAGTATGCCTCCATCAAGCAGAGCTTATCCAAGAAAATATCACCACTAAGAAGCCATCTTTGACTCTGTTCCCTTTTTGTCCTTAGGAACAAAAACCTCAAATACATCATTTACAACTTTTTGGCTTATATTGAGGATCCCATGAGACTTCAGGAACCAGCCATTTTACACCTTAAGCTGCACCCCAAAAGCCCGTCATTGTAGCTCAAGCCCACAAGCCTTACCAGGGCATCTCTGTACCACAGCTCACATGAGAGACACAACTCAGAAGCTGCTTTGGGCTCTAGACCAGTTTTTAAGCTTTCTATGTCTTTATGCAGGTATATTTGCCCCCTGTTGGGCTGCCATTTGTTGTATGAGATTTCTGGCCCTGCTTTCAGGCCAGCCTCTAGGTGTAGACCTGCATACTCACAGACCCGCAGAGACACACAGATGGCTTACAATAATTTTACGATGATTGGTGTAAGGTCCAGGCATATAACTTTCTAACTCTTTAACCCTTAAACTAACCCATATCTCTTATCTTGTTCAGCCATGTGGCTGGGTACCATTTCTCAGAGCAGAATAGTTGTCTTCTGCATATTCCAGCTTCTCTCTGGCATTCTGTTCTATTCTGCCTGTTCCTAGAGTCTGGTTTCCCTAACCACACTTCCTGTCAGCCTTTGGCCAATCAGCACTTTTCATTAAACTCATAGGCAGGAACAATTATTTACAATGGAACAACATAATTTCCCTACACTCTAGCATAGTGGAACAAGCTTTTAATCTCAGACCTAGGCAGTCAGAAGCAAGTGAATTTCTGTGATTTTGAGATCCTCTTCTCTCTACATAGTGAGTTACAGTACAAAGTGATTTATATAGCAAGACTGTGTCTCAACAAAACAACATAAAAGAAAACATAAGTAAAAACAAAGGAAAAAATTCATAGAAGTTAACATTGTAAATTTTTTGAGGAAGATGTGGTAAAACTGTTGTTGAATTTTAAAGTAAAAATATATGAAAAATTTTTGTATGAGTAACAGCATATTATAAATAATTATAAAGTTATTGCTTAGTATTTTATTCAGAAATTATGTTTAAAAATATGTAGTACATTTAATAATACATGATTTCTTTAGGCACTTTGCTGATTAGTTATTTATGATGCACATTTTCATTATTATAACTTAAATTTTTTACAAATAGAGAGTTCATATGAGTGTGGATAATTATGGCATGCAAAATTACTATAATACCAGTATCTTACTTGTTTATAATTCCAGTAGGTAATGGGGAGGAAGGAAATATAAGTGATCAATAAATAAATAAGGAATTCATTCTACAAGGTCCCGCATTAGCACTATTGGGTAAACTAGCCAGTTATTCTGATTCATGTATTATATTTCTGATAGAGTTTTATCAAGATTCTTACAGAAAACAATTTGAGAGAAGGGCCAACCCTTAACTCTGATAGACAAATAAAAACTTATCCAAGTGATAAATTCCAACTTTTTAAGTAATTGAGACTATGCTGTTTGGGAAATTTAGGCTCAGAAAATAAGAGTGAATTTTGTAATAATATATTTTATAAATTAGGTTTATTAATATAATATGATTTAAGTAAGGTGATTAATTTTGTATTTTTCTGAAGCTATCTTAAAATGTTATTCCTTTGGTTTACTTATTAGTAATGTTAAGCACTTATTTAACTGATGATTACACAAGCAGGAGAGGAGAATGCCATCCATACAAGGAAGAAGGAATATCTCAGCAATGTAGTAGAGAGCAAATACTCCTATGTCTTGATCTATATCTTTACCAGTATATATCAGGAATCATCTATGGCCTTGGGGCACACCTTCTCTTTCATGCTCTTGGATGAAGGACCTAACTAGAAGAGTCCAGTCCTTCCAGGAACTCCAAGACAGCTTAATCCCTTTTATAATAGTGAGTGATCTCCTTTCAACCCTTTAATAAATACATAATATTTTTATCCCTCTCACATGATTAATATTGCCTTCAGAAAATTTAATCAATACTTGTTTAAAAGTTTTATACATAAAATATTGATATATAGCAAGGCCATTCTCTTTGACAAAATTTTCCATTAGTATTAAATAACAGGCTGAGTCTACAGTGCATCATCTATGACAAATACCTTGAATCTGCACCATCTATTAGTGTATGAATTACATGTGTATATCCCTGTTCTTTCTAACAATCTGTCATTTCTCAGGATGTTTCATTTTACCTGTGCAATCACTCACATGACCATTTTGGTTCACAGTCCTGATATTGGCCTCATTATTCTATAAATGAAATTTTTTCTCCAAATATTTTCTCAGCTTAATATGTCGGAATGCTGGTAATAGAATGACTGGAGTTTTATCAAAATAGGATATGATTCAGAACTGGTCACTGTGTGAAAATATCTCATGGCAAAACCCACTCTGACTGTGGATTCAAGGAAATCAGTCAAAAGGAATTCCAGTGCTGCTAAGATCTCTGAGTTATAGTTATCATGGTCCATCAAAGTTTCCCAGCGTTGACTTCTAAGATTGATAGGCTAGGATTTCTTATCCAGTTTTGCTGACTTCTGAACACCCTGCCTCACTTTGGCTTGATGGATCAGTATTAGATAAAAACATCCTGTCTCTTGTCCTGTGTGAGATGTTCAGAGACATATTCAAAAACACACTCTTAATTATGTCATTTACTGTGACAAATGTATTTCCACTCAGACCAGAAATCAAAAAATATCAAAATTAACATGACAAAATATTAAGTAATCTATCACAAGAGATTAGTATATTACACAGGCTGTATGTAATTGCTTCTAATAGTCTAACTAGTTCACTTACCACAAGAATTTACTTACGCTTATGTGATTCAGATATGATTAGCAGAAGAAAGGGAAAACATTATTTTAGTAAATAATTTGAAATGAACAGAAAATTATGTAATTCTGAAGTCTCTTCTTTTTCAAGTTAACATTGTGGAGTAGCTTTGAGACAGGACTTTATTCTTGATAAAGTGTGTACAGGGTGTCTCATGAGGCTCTGACCATCAGGATTAGACCATCATAGTGCAAGGTACCAGTGATACACCAGGGGGTGCAAAATATCCACTGTTAAAAATGTATCCTTTGAGCCAGGTGCACAGAAGGCCAGAAAGCACTTCCTGTCAGCATTGGCTTCCTCTTCTTGTGCAGCAGGCAGAACACACTCAATATTTTAAAGATGACAGTTGTTGACATCCTTTGACAAATAGCATTTGCACTATAAGAACAAGAATGGTGCATTACAAAAACACAGCATATTTTTCCACACATCTCTTTCATTTTCTATCACACTGATCTTGTTTTGTACCCTATTATAATTGCCTATCTGTATTCCACAGTATTAGCACAGATGACCATCCACATTCAAACAACATTGCTACAGTTTCAGTCAGATGCAAGACATAACTAGACATCCATGATGAAACTTCTCAAAACCTGGCTGTACAAAACACTACTTCTAATAATTCTATCAAGTCTGATTCTATCAACCAATGTTCTGTTGCTCATTTTATCTCATTACAAGCATTAAATATGGAAAGTATATATAATATGATTCCCCTAATAATGTTCATTCTTGGTAAGTTTGATTTAGAAAAAAAAGCATTAAAATGAGCTAAGGATTTTCATGAGATTTCAAATTATCTGAAATGAATGGTCTGTGCTGAAATTTCTTCATATTTGAACACAGATGCATTTCATTACAATATAATAAAATTATTGGTTTTAATTTTAGGGTAAGATTCTTTAAGTAAACTAAATTATTTAAATATTCTGTTTTCAAATTATAATTGTTCTAATTATGTGTCAGTAAATTTGTAAGGGTATGTTAACGTGAGTTTAGTTGCTGAAGGAGGATAATAGAGTTGGCTTTACCTGGAGCCAGAATTGTAGGTGTTTTGAGGTCAAAGATCTGAGTAATAGAAATCAAATTCATGTCTTTTGAAAAGCAGTATAAGAGTATAACCACTGATCAAACTGACCATCTCTCTCAACCATTATTTATTATAATTACTGCTTTACCATTTTATGGTAGTAGTTTTTAATTTTTATATTAAGTGCATCATTAGTTTATATTTCACCATGTATTCTTTTTCTATTTTTTTTAAATTTGTAATTTTGATTACATGACTTATGTTAAAGGAGAGCAAACATTTTATGTTAAATATATGTATTTTCATTGTACTGGTTTTATTAATAATATTGAGGGACTGCTATTGAAATAAAGAGGACAGTAAGAGTTCAAAAGCAGCACCCATCTGAATCAAAAGGCAAGGAAGAACTGATGTGGAGATTTCATTTTGCAGAGGGCAGTCCTGACTGGAAAACATTAAAGTAACCAAGTCTGAGAACAGAATATGACAGCAAGTGTTAAATACAAGGAATAAACCATTGTTGCCTCATTACATGGGATGAAGCTGTGAAAATTTGAGGGACATAAGTGAGGATGTCAATGTGCAGACTCAACTCAAGCCGAGGCCTTGGAGAAAACCAAAACAACCTGAAGAAGTAAACACCAGACACTGAAAGGGACTGGCTTACCCACCTGAAGACATGTATCCTGCCTATTAGAGAGCATATCCAATTTTATTCATTACTAACTCATATGCAAATCAGCCCTATGCAAACCCTTTAGAGTATAAATCTGAGACTCTCTTTCCTCACTCAGCAAGGGAGTGCTTGATTAGTCTCACAAAACCACTCTGTCCCAAACTCAGATCTCATGGAGTGGGTATGGAGGCTCCTTTTCCTGCTGGCAGCTGCCCAAAGTAAGACATCATAGCCCAGAATTCCAGAGTATATTAGGCAGTTTCATAACCCATAACTTCCTTGTGTTCTGTTCACAGGTGTCCAAGCAGAGATCCAGCTGGTACAGTCTGGATCAGAGCTGAAGCAGCCTGGACAGTCAGTGAAGATCTCTTGTAAAGCTTCAGGGTATACTTTCACACAATATTCAATGCGCTGGGTGAAGCAGACACCAGGACAGGGCCTAAAGTGGATGGGCTGGATCAACACTGAAACTGGAAAGCCAACATATGCTGATGACTTCAAGGAACGCTTTGTCTTTTCTTTGGACACCTCTGTCAGCACTGCATACCTACAAATCAATGGCCTCAAGAATGAAGACATGGCCACGTATTACTGTGCAAGAAGCACAGTGTGAAAAACCACATCCTGAGGGTGTCAAAATCTCAGAGGGAAGATAGTTTTTCTGTGATGAGACAGCAACATGAAAATTTCTTGCCTATGGTTTATGACTAAGATTTTGAGTTTTATAGTAAAACAATGTGATCTCTATCCTAAAATGGAATATTCTACTTTCTGTGTTGATAAAGAAGCCCCATGAAAAAGAGAAGGGACATTGTATAGCATCGTGAACATAGTTTAAAACATACATTTATTTTAAAACATTTCAATAAAAATGTTGAAATTTTGTCTTATTAAAAGTATTGCCAGCCTCTTTAATGCCATCAGAGATGATGTCCTGTGATCTACAGTCTTGAACCCAACAGTGAAAAGATGGAGAAGACATCTCTGCTGGAATTTGTTTTCCTAAAAGCAGCCATTGTAGACAACAAACATCCATAGACAACTGTGTAGTGGATTTATAATGATGCATTGTAAATTATTGTCCCACCTATGAATTTAATAAACAGCACTGATTGGCCAAAGGTGTAGTAAATGGTTTCTGGCCTGGACTTTCAGGCCTAGTTTCAAGATTTAAGCCCGCAGTCCTATAGACCCGCAGAGACACATAGATATTACAGTAGTTTTAGGCAGGGTAAGAATCAAGGGTTAATTTAAGGGTAAAGAGTTAGTAAGTTATATGCCTGGGTCTTAGGCCAACCAGCCTAAATTTAATGTAAGCATCTGTGTATCTCTGTGGTTCTGTGGGTCTAAACCTTGAGCCTATGTCTGAAAGTCTGACTTGTGCCTGTACTATGTGTTCATTGTAGATGACAAACATCCACACACACCTGTGTCTGCATTATGTCTTCTTAGGTGCTTCACAAGAATATATTTATAGATCAAATATTCACATACTCCAAGAATTGAACATTCACAAGTGATCAAAGTACAGTACTGTGAAATGTCAAAAAAAAAATACTCCACAAAGTGGATATTTGCAGAAATCATCACTGAAGAAATGATAAAATGTAAACCTCAAATATAAGCATAAAATCTAAGAAAAAACTTGTGATATAAAAGATAATTATGAGTCTTGAATCTGAAATTTCAGATCGTGTAGTTTAGACATGGTTTTCAGAATCCAAGTTCTCAGGACTGAGGTCCAGGACTTCTCTCAAGTTCATGTGCAATTTTAATAAGTACTTTTTCTTTCTAGCTTCTGTGCTCAGGTGACTTCATTATACTGCAAAAAAATGTCCTTGATGTGTTGTTAATTGAGATTTTCTTTTATATTCAAATGTCTAAGTTATTATTCTAGTGTTTGTGTCCAGAAAAGCTTTTCCTGATGGGATAATTTATAAAACTCAAACTTTTAAATTGTCTATTTTTAGTCTTTTCTCTATTGTTTTATTTGTTATAGGAAATGTTTCAAATGTTCAGAAACATAACATCCCATTTTTAAATTACCCATGTTTCTACCTTGTAATTGTTAGAAACGTACTCATAGACACCTATAGATAATTTTTTTGTCAACCAGCTAATAAAAATGAAACTGAGAATTATTATTATTTAGGAAAGCACAGCCTATAGCTTAGGCTTGACCCACTTCCACTTTTAACTTAAGCCACCCATTTATACTAATCTACATTTTTGCCATATATCTTACTTTTTCATCTTGGACTGCATATGTTCTAGGTATGTAACAAATTTTGTTTATTTTTTTATCATCAAAGATATATTTAAATGGATATTGTTATTATCACTTAGACAGTACAGCTTAGGAAAAATATATTTATAATAATCTATAGGTAATAATACCTAAGAGAACAAGCTGTATCTATAAAACAATTATACTACATTAAAGAAAGTAGGACTCTCTCCACACCCTTCACACCATGCCAGGTATCAGGGAAAGATGGCAGTTATAAGCAAAGGTAGGCACAGAAGAAGCAAATACACTTTGTTTTATCTAGTTTTAGGGCCTTGTCTACTTAAGATTCACCTATTAGAGATTCACTGCCTGGTGGGCTGACACCCTGTAGTATTTTGCCATCTGATATTCCTCTGACTTGGCCACTAGAATCTTATTCTTTCTTTTAGTTAATTGAATAAAAATGTGAATTTTTTGGAGGGGCTAATCATACTGTAGCTCCTAAAGTCTGAAGATGACTTCCCTGTAGAGTATGCTTGTAGACTGTCACTTGAGAAGGAAAAGCATCCATATGGATAACAAGCTAACAATTCCAAACACCTTGTAGATATAACTGTACTGTGTCCCCAAATATCTCTGATGTAGTGTGGGGCACAAGAATAACATGAATCTACTAATAGTTAGGATGTCATGATATGGTAAGTGTGTATTAATATTTTCAATCTGAGTCCCAATGTAAGAAATGGCTTTTTCTAAAATATTAGCTCTATATGGCAACTGTCCATCATTTTTTCATAAGTAATCAATGCAAATTGAATATTTATAAATAAAGAGTTTACATGATTAAAAATGTGCATGTGCTGAATGCAAGCTGCAGTTGTAAGCGAAGCTGACATATATATCAATAGTGAAATTAAAGCAATTAATAAACCAATTTGGTTACTAGAGGGCAGTAGCAATCTTTTTCAATGAATACATAGCACATTACTCATACTATATTAACTGGCCAAAGTACATATAGAGATTGTCTAACTGATAAATATATAAGGGTCATAGAAATAATTTGTACTATTAGTAATATGACATTTTTAAAGGAGTCATGCCCCTGACCTGGAGAGTTTAGTGTAGAGGACAAGGTATGAGAACTATATCCTTCCTCAGGTAGTGACTAAAGGTTGTTGGGATAACCTGGCAGCCAAGCTCAGCTTTGATGTGATTAGTGCACCCCTCAGTCATATGTCCTGAGTGTATCAATTACAATCTTCTTTAAAGTCTGTGTTAGTATAGTAGGACCATTATCAGTTTGTCATTGTGATAAGAATCCTGAAAAAGATAAAATATATAATAAATTGCTAAAGTCATATGTAGCTGTTTCATCCCTGTGATCAGAAGCAAAAATAATATAAGTACAACCTACTACATAAACATGTTTTAGAAGTCTAATTTTTGAGATATAAGTAATATCTGTTTGTTAAATGGTATTAGATATTGTCCTTCAAGAATGAATTCCATTAGCATGTATCAGTGAGGTGAAGGAGGAATAAGAAGGGAACACAATTATGTATCAAGATTGCTCAGAACCAAAACAGAAGTCTGCCTGTGAAGAATCTGCATTATAGTGAAGAAGATCAAAATATTGTGAGCAACCTACAAAAAACAAAACAAAACAAAACAATTAGTGGCCAAAAGGAAGCCAATTCATTGGCCCAAACATTGAAATTATTAACAAATTTGGCCAATTAAAATGAGCAAGAATGTGAGTTATAAAACAATGCCGAATTAATTCCCACATAAACATTTGAAGAGAGAAAATTAATCTTAAAATAGCATTGGTATTGAAGTTAGTTTCTTAAAAGGAAACAATTTTATTATAATAATTTAAGTCAGTTAAATTATTTATTGGCTAAGAAATATTTAATAAAAGCTAATTGATGATGATGTTTTCAGACTATTGAGATGCTCATCCAAGGGAGAGTATAATCTTATTTGTAAAACAAAGGAACTTTCTACATTGAGATATAAACATATGCTTTATTTTCATTTGCAGTGCCATCTGTAAAAACATCTTTATAAAATTTAGAAATATAATTTAAGGTGATACACATGTGGTGTTGGAAAAGATTTTAAGTAGAATCTTTTGAATAATTGTTATCTATAGCTCCAGAGTAATACGGTAATTCTACCTGCCAATTATTATCAGTGTAGAAATAAAGTGCAGATAAGAAGGTATCCATTTAACACCATTGTTGTAAGAGGTTTCTGGCCCAGACTTTCGGGCCTAACCTCAAGGTTGGGACCCACTAACACACAGACCAACAGAGACACACAGATGCATATGATAGTTTTAGGCTGACTGGCCTAAGGCCCAGGCGTATAGCTTGTTAACTTTTTACCCCTTAAACTACCCCATGTCTCTTATCTTGTTCAGCCATGTGGCTAGGTACCGTTTCTTGGAGCAGCATAGTTGACCTCTGCTTATTCCAGCGTCCCTCTCACAATCAGCTCTTTTCTTCCTGTTCCCAGAGTTCTCCTAATCTGGTAGCTCCACCCACACTTCCTGTCTGCCTTAGGCCAATCAGTGCTTTTTATTAAACTCATAGGTGGGGACAATTATTTACAATGGAACAAAATAATTCCCCTATATCTCCTTTTGTCTTTTTAAACAAACATCCTCTTTTCTTTTTTCAAAACAAAATGAACTCCAAATCTAATATTCTTTCCCCCCTTTATGTATAACAACTTATAAACAACACTGTAAATAAACAGGAACATCCATAATCCATGTTTTGGGAATGTGGGTGTCATTCTCTAGGCTACTTCCTGCTGAATGGGGGCATTGCCAATCCCATAGGAATCCAAAGAAAAATGTAGGATTATGCACAAGTCTTTAGTGGAGTAGTATGCAAGGCTGGGCCATCTCAGCGAGTCTCCTTGAATTGTTCTGGATACAGAGACCTGGAAACTTCAACAGAGGTGCTCTGAAATACTGAATCATCTGGGCCGTCCATTTCCAATGGAGATTTTTCAGGGGGTCTTCCTCTATCAAACTTTATGTTCTTTATCCAGGAATAAATCCACAGCCTCTCATTTTCTGTGAAAATAAAAAGAAAACCTCTTCTCCAAATTAGCATATCTTTGCATTTCAACTTTAAAGTAAATTCATTTACAAAATATATAGGTTGAATTACTCCAACAGCATTTATAAACAACTTTCTTTTAGCAGCTTTTACTAAGTCATTTTCAATCAAGAAGTTTAAAGATAAGACAATAATATACAGTATCCAGACACTCTTTGTAGTTTCCATCTTTACGTGGCTTATTTTTTTTTTTAATTTTTACTGTATTTATTTTTTAATGGCCTTCTCTACCTTTTCTTTTCTTTCTCTAAGCCTATGTAAATATATTTTCAACACACTCTAAACCACTTAGACTTAAAAAAAAACAAACAAACCTGTCCTTGCCTTACATTTATTTCTTAACTTTTTCTGTCTCTGACCACAACTTTGTTTGGCTAGTGTGATTGACCCCACCCAGATTCTTCTATTTCTTTCTGTTTCTGAACACACCTTAAATCTGCCAATGTCCTTGACTAAGGATTAAAGGTTGGTAGGGTGGATGGATGGCTCCACCCAGCACCTAGTCTAATTTCATAGAATTTATCTTTTTAACCCAGGTACTCTAGGAAATTTTAGGGTCCATATAATTACCAAGTAAAGCTTTGCCATCTGCTGTTCATTAACTCCATTTAAGTATTTGGTGGAAGGGCCTCTTAAAAGACTCACAAATGTTTTCCCTGTAAGGCTGAATCAGGAAGTTTCTCTTAAAAAAGCCAAGCCTCAGTATGCCTCCATCAAGCAGAGTTTATCCAAGAAAATATCACCACTAAGAAGCCATCTTTGACTCTGTTCCCTTTTTGTCCTTAGGAACAAAAACCTCAAATACATCATTTACAACTTTTTGGCTTATATTGAGGATCCCATGAGACTTCAGGAACCAGCCATTTTACACCTTAAGCTGCACCCCAAAAGCCCGTCATTGTAGCTCAAGCCCACAAGCCTTACCAGGGCATCTCTGTACCACAGCTCACATGAGAGACACAACTCAGAAGCTGCTTTGGGCTCTAGACCAGTTTTTAAGCTTTCTATGTCTTTATGCAGGTATATTTGCCCCCTGTTGGGCTGCCATTTGTTGTATGAGATTTCTGGCCCTGCTTTCAGGCCAGCCTCTAGGTGTAGACCTGCATACTCACAGACCGGCAGAGACACACAGATGGCTTACAATAATTTTACGATGATTGGTGTAAGGTCCAGGCATATAACTTTCTAACTCTTTAACCCTTAAACTAACCCATATCTCTTATCTTGTTCAGCCATGTGGCTGGGTACCATTTCTCAGAGCAGAATAGTTGTCTTCTGCATATTCCAGCTTCTCTCTGGCATTCTGTTCTATTCTGCCTGTTCCTAGAGTCTGGTTTCCCTGACCACACTTCCTGTCAGCCTTTGGCCAATCAGCACTTTTCATTAAACTCATAGGCAGGAACAATTATTTACAATGGAACAACATAATTTCCCTACACTCTAGCATAGTGGAACAAGCTTTTAATCTCAGACCTAGGCAGTCAGAAGCAAGTGAATTTCTGTGATTTTGGGATCCTCTTCTCTCTACATAGTGAGTTACAGTACAAAGTGATTTATATAGCAAGACTGTGTCTCAACAAAACAACATAAAAGAAAACATAAGTAAAAACAAAGGAAAAAATTCATAGAAGTTAACATTGTAAATTTTTTTGAGGAAGATGTGGTAAAACTGTTGTTGAATTTTAAAGTAAAAATATATGAAAAATTTTTGTATGAGTAACAGCATATTATAAATAATTATAAAGTTATTGCTTAGTATTTTATTCAGAAATTATGTTTAAAAATATGTAGTACATTTAATAATACATGATTTCTTTAGGCACTTTGCTGATTAGTTATTTATGATGCACCTTTTCATTATTATAACAAATTTTTTTACAAATAGGGAGTTCATATAAGTGTGGATAATTATGGCATGCAAAATTACTATAATACCAGTATCTTACTTGTTTATAATTCCAGTAGGTAATGGGGAGGAAGGAAATATAAGTGATCAATAAAGAAATAAGGAATTCGTTCTATGAGGTCCCGCATTAGCACTATTGGGTAAACTAGCCAGTTATTCTGATTCATGTATTATATTTCTGATAGAGTTTTATCAAGATTCTTACAGAAAACAATTTGAGAGAAGGGCCAACCCTTAACTCTGATAGACAAATAAGAACTTATCCAAGTGATAAAGTCCAACTTTTTAAGTAATTGAGACTATGCTGTTTGGGAAATTTAAGCTCAGAAAATAAGAGTGAATTTTGTAATAATATATTTTATAAATTAGGTTTATTAATATAATATGATTTAAGTAAGGTGATTAATTTTGTATTTTTTTGAAGCTATCTTAAAATGTTATTCCTTTGGTTTACTTATTAGTAATGTTAAGCACTTATTTAACTGATGATTACACAAGCAGGAGAGGAGAATGCCATCCATACAAGGAAGAAGGAATATCTCAGCAATGTAGTAGAGAGCAAATACTCCTATGCCTTGATCTATATCTTTACCAGTATATATCAGGAATCATCTATGGCCTTGGGGCACACCTTCTCTTTCATGCTCTTGGATGAAGGACCTAACTAGAAGAGTCCAGTCCTTCCAGGAACTCCAAGACAGCTTAATCCCTTTTATAATAGTGAGTGATCTCCTTTCAACCCTTTAATAAATACATAATATTTTTATCCCTCTCACATGATTAATATTGTCTTCAGAAAATTTAATCAATACTTGTTTAAAAGTTTTATACATAAAATATTGATATATAGCAAGGCCATTCTCTTTGACAAAATTTTCCATTGGTATTAAATAATTGGCTGAGTCTATAGCGCATTATCTGTGACAAATACCTTGAATCTGGACCATCTATTAGTGTATGAATTACATGTGTATATCCCTGTTCTTTCTAACAATCTGTCATTTCTCAGGATGTTTCATTTTACCTGTGCAATCACTCACATGACCATTTTGGTTCACAGTCCTGATATTGGCCTCATTATTCTATAAATGAAATTTTTTCTCCAAATATTTCCCCAGCTTAATATGTCGGAATGCTGGTAATAGAATGACTGGAGTTTTATCAAAATATGATATGATTCAGAACTGGTCACTGTGTGAAAATATCTCATGGCAAAACCCACTCTGACTGTGGATTCAAGGAAATCAGTCAAAAGGAATTCCAGTGCTGCTAAGATCTCTGAGTTATAGTTATCATGGTCCATCAAAGTTTCCCAGTGTTGACTTCTAAGATTGATAGGCTAGGATTTCTTATCCAGCTTTGCTGACTTCTGAACACCCTGGCTTACTTTGGCTTGATGGATCAGTATTAGATAAAAACATCCTGTCTCTTGTCCTGTGTGAGATGTTCAGAGACATATTCAAAAACACACTCTTAATTATGTCATTTACTGTGACAAATGTATTTCCACTCAGACCAGAAATCAAAAAATATCAAAATTAACATGACAAAATATTAAGTAATCTATCACAAGAGATTAGTATATTACACAGGCTGTATGTAATTGCTTCTAATAGTCTAACTAGTTCACTTACCACAAGAATTTACTTACGCTTATGTGATTCAGATATGATTAGCAGAAGAAAGGGAAAACATTATTTTAGTAAATAATTTGAAATGAACAGAAAATTATGTAATTCTGAAGTCTCTTCTTTTTCAAGTTAACATTGTGGAGTAGCTTTGAGACAGGACTTTATTCTTGATAAAGTGTGTACAGGGTGTCTCATGAGGCTCTGACCATCAGGATTAGACCATCATAGTGCAAGGTACCAGTGATACACCAGGGGGTGCAAAATATCCACTGTTAAAAATGTATCCTTTGAGCCAGGTGCACAGAAGGCCAGAAAGCACTTCCTGTCAGCATTGGCTTCCTCTTCTTGTGCAGCAGGCAGAACACACTCAATATTTTAAAGATGACAGTTGTTGACATCCTTTGACAAATAGCATTTGCACTATAAGAACAAGAATGGTGCATTACAAAAACACAGCATATTTTCCACACATCTCTTTCATTTTCTATCACACTGATCTTGTTTTGTACCCTATTATAATTGCCTATCTGTATTCCACAGTATTAGCACAGACGACCGTCCACATTCAAACAACATTGCTACAGTTTCAGTCAGATGCAAGACATAACTAGACATCCATGATGAAACTTCTCAAAACCTGGCTGTACAAAACACTACTTCTAATAATTCTATCAAGTCTGATTCTATCAACCAATGTCCTGTTGCTCATTTTATCTCATTACAAGCATTAAATATGGAAAGTATATATAATATGATTCCCCTAATAATGTTCATTCTTGGTAAGTTTGATTTAGAAAAAAAAGCATTAAAATGAGCTAAGGATTTTCATGAGATTTCAAATTATCTGAAATGAATGGTCTGTGCTGAAATTTCTTCATATTTGAACACAGATGCATTTCATTACAATATAATAAAATTATTGGTTTCAATTTTAGGGTAAGATTCTTTAAGTAAACTAAATTATTTAAATATTCTGTTTTCAAATTATAATTGTTCTAATTATGTGTCAGTAAATTTGTAAGGGTATGTTAACATGAGTTTAGTTGCCCAAGGAGGATAATAGAGTTGGCTTTACCTGGAGCCAGAATTGTAGGTGTTTTGAGGTCAAAGATCTGAGTAATAGAAATCAAATTCATGTCTTTTGAAAAGCAGTATAAGAGTATAACCACTGATCAAACTGACCATCTCTCTCAACCATTATTTATTATAATTACTGCTTTACCATTTTATGGTAGTAGTTTTTAATTTTTATATTAAGTGCATCATTAGTTTATATTTCACCATGTATTCTTTTTCTATTTTTTTTAAATTTGTAATTTGGATTACATGACTTATGTTAAAGGAGAGCAAACATTTTATGTTAAATATATGTATTTTCATTGTACTGGTTTTATTAATAATATTGAGGGACTGCTATTGAAATAAAGAGGACAGTAAGAGTTCAAAAGCAGCACCCATGTGAATCAAAAGGCAAGGAAGAACTGATGTGGAGATTTCAGTTTGCAGAGGGCAGTCCTGACTGGAAAACATTAAAGTAACCAAGTCTGAGAACAGAATATGACAGCAAGTGTTAAATACAAGGAATAAACCATTGTTGCCTCATTACATGGGATGAAGCTGTGAGAATTTGAGGGACATAAGTGAGGATGTCAATGTGCAGACTCAACTCAAGCCGAGGCCTTGGAGCAAACCAAAACAACCTGAAGACGTAAACACCAGACACTGAAAGGGACTGGCTTGCCCACCTGAAGACATGGATTCTGTCTATTAGAGAGCATATCCAATTTTATTCATTACTAACTCATATGCAAATCAGCCCTATGCAAACCCTTTAGAGTATAAATCTGAGACTCTCTTTCCTCACTCAGCAAGGGAGTGCTTGATTAGTCTCACAAAACCACTCTGTCCCAAACTCAGATCTCATGGAGTGGGTATGGAGGCTCCTTTTCCTGCTGGCAGCTGCCCAAAGTAAGACATCATAGCCCAGAATTCCAGAGTATATTAGGCAGTTTCATAACCCATAACTTCCTTGTGTTCTGTTCACAGGTGTCCAAGCAGAGATCCAGCTGGTACAGTCTGGGTCAGAGCTGAAGCAGCCTGGACAGTCAGTGAAGATCTCTTGTAAAGCATCAGGGTATACTTTCACACAATATTCAATGCGCTGGGTGAAGCAGGCACCAGGACAGGGCCTAAAGTATATGGGCTGGATCAACACTGAAACTGGAAAGCCAACATATGCTGATGACTTCAAGGAACGCTTTGTCTTTTCTTTGGACACCTCTGTCAGCACTGCATACCTACAAATCAATGGCCTCAAGAATGAAGACATGGCCATGTATTACTGTGCAAGAAGCACAGTGTGAAAAACCACATCCTGAGGGTGTCAAAATCTCTGAGGGAAAGTAGTTATTCTGTGATGGGACAGCAACAAAGAAAATATTCTGCCCGTGGTTTATGACTAAGATTGTTAGGTTTATAGTAAAACAATGTGATCTATATCCTAAAATGGAATATTATACAATCTGTGTTGATAAAGAAGCCACACGAAAAGGAGAGGGAACATTGTAATAAATCGTGAACATAGTATGAAACCCAGAATCTTAAACTCTTTGTCTATTTTAATCTTTTCTATGTTGTTTTATTTTGTTATAGGAAAGGTTTAAAATGTTCAAAATTATGGCATTATACTTTTAAATTACCCATGTTTATATTTTGTAATTGTTAGAAATGTTCTTGTAGATATGTATAGATAGACATTTTTTTAACAATCAACTAATAAAAATGACATAGAGACTTATTATTAATTTGGAAAGTTCAGCCTATAACTTAGGATTGACCCACATACCATAACTTAAATCACCCATTTATTTTAATCTATATTTTTGCCTTATATCTTACCTTTTCATCCTGTACTGCATGCGTTCTAGCTATGTAACAAGTTTTGTTTAATTTTTTATCATCAAATCTATATTTAAAATAATTTGTTATTATCAATTAGACAGTACAGCTTAGGAAAAAATTTTCTTTATAATAATCTATAAGTAGTAATGCCTAAAAGAGCAGCTTGTATCCATAATTTAATTATACTACATTACAGAAAGTAGGACTCTCTCCACACCCTTCACACAATGCCAGATACCAGGGAATGATGGGCAGTTGCAAGCATGTGAAGGCACACCAGTAGCAAAATACACTGTGTGTTATGTGGTCTTAGGGCCTTGTCTACTTAAGATTCACCTATTAGAGATTCACTGTGGACTGACAACCTAAAATCTTTTGCCATCTGACATTCCTCTGACATGACCATTGGAATCTCATTCTTTCTTTTTGTTTATTGAAAAAAATGCAAATTTCTTTTTGGGTACATCATACTATAGCTCCAAAAGTCAGAAGAAGACAATTCTGTAGAGTATTCATGTAGACTGTCATTTGAGAAGGAAAAGCATCCATATGGATAACAAACAATTCCAAATACCTTGTAGATATAACTGTACTTTGTCCCAAAATATCTCTGATGTACTGTAGGGCAGAAGAATAAAAAGAATCTACTTATAATTAAAATGTCATGATATGGTTAAGTATGTATTAATATTTTGAATCTGAGTCCCTATGTAAGAAATACTTTTTTCTAAAATATTAGCTGTATATGTCAACTGCCCATCATTTTTTCATAAGTAATCAATGCAAATTGAATATTTATAGATAATGAGTTTACATGATTAAAAATGTGCATCTGTTTAACCAAAACTGTAGCTGTAAGTAAAGGTGACATATATATCAAAAGTGAAATTAAAGCAATTAATAAACCAATTTAGTTATGAGAGGGCAGTAGCAACTCATACTATATTAAATATACAAAGTACACATAGAGATTGTCTAATTAATAAATATATAAAGGTCATAGAAATAATTTATACTATTAGTAATGCAACATTTTAAGGGAGTCCTGCCCCTGTGTAGTAAGAAGTTTCTGGCCTAGTCTTTCAGGCCTACCCTCAAGGTTTGGCACACAGACCAACACTCCCACAGTCCCACAGAGTCACAGATGCTTACATTAGTTTTAGGCTGATCAGCCTAAGGCTCAGGCATATAACTTGCTAACTCTGTACCCTTAAACTAACCCATGATTCTTATCTTGTTCAGCCACGGGACTCAGTACCTCTTCTCAGAGTAGTATAGTTGTCCTCTGCTTTTTCTGGCTTCTCTCTGTGGCATTTTAGCTCTGTTCTTCCTGTTCTCAGAGTTTTCTTATTCTGGTAGCCCTGCCCACACTTCTCGTCTGCCTTTGACCATTCAGCACTTTTTATTAAACTCATAGGCAGGACAATTATTTACAATATAGCATCATAAATCCACTACACCCCTGATCTTTAGAGTTTATGGTAGAAGACAAGGTATGTGAACTACATCCTTCCTTAGGTAGTGACTAAAGGAAGTTGGGATAACCTGGAAGCAAAGCCCAACTTTGATGTGATTAGTGCACACCTCAGTCAGATGTCCAGAGTCTGAAACTTAATATCACAGCATTTTTGTTGATAAGAAATATGCAACAAGAGAATTTAAAATTGTCCATGACTACTTGCTTTTGACACTAGGGCATAGCTTGGTACTCAAAAGGCTGTTGACCAAGTCTGGAAATAAGAGAATACTTCATTTTTTGTCCAGGCTCTATGGAACCATCTGGTTCTAGCAATGTGCTGGATGCATTTTGAGTAGTCTGTAACTTTTCATTATTTAAAAATATGCTGGAAGAAATGTATATAAATAGGAAGAAAATTAAGTTAAAGAATTCTATTCTGGAAATTTTTCTCTTAGGTGTACATTTTAAATTTTCAACTTCATCTTCCTTACAGATAGGAGTGTCCCAAACCAGGGAAATGGGAAAAAGTTCCATTCTCTAAGAAAGAAGCAGGTGTACATGAGGACTGTTGATTTGTAGTATGTATCTGTAGTCTGTTTGACCATGAGAGTTGATGGATCCAAATTGATTTCCTGAAGTTCATAATAAACCACATTATGGAAAAACTTACAGATATTTTATCACTATTATTGTCTTAGTGCGTTTTAAAATGCATATTCTAGAAGAGGCAGTATACCTGTACCTTTGAGTCATATTAGAAGTTTAAAAACATAAAAATGATTTTGGTTAAAATCATTAACATTCTTTATTTTATCTAGAAGATCAGGTACATATAGTCTAGGCAGACAGTTTTAGGACGATGAGAAACTTTTTTAACTTTATACTTCAAAAAAATCAAAGGGCTTTGATTAAATCTTGAGCTCGTGAGTATGATTATAATAGACAGTATTTACCAGAGCTAGATTAGTAGTTTATCAGAGTTCTATTGATTGACATCAAAATTATGGTTTTTGATGTATCAATAAAAATAATATCATAAAGAAGGGAAGAGATCTGAAACATTTTTAGCATTTTCACGTATCAGAAATAATTTTTATCATTACTTAATCTTTTATATTTTCAAACATATAAATTTGTGCTTATATCTTTAAACAGCTATGGAATAATGCTTTTGTAATTCAGGTAAATTTTCTTACTTGAATTGGTATAATAAAATGCTTGTAGGCTAGCAACCAGTCAGGAATTATAGGCAGAGTGACCAAACTTAGAGAATTCTGGGAAGAGAAAGAGCAGAACCAGAGAAATATCACCCAGCTACTGAGAAAGCATTATGTGTAAAATCAGGTAGAAAGCCATAGAGCATGTGACAAAGCATGCATAAATATATGGGTCAACTTAAAGTAAAAAGTTAGCTAGTAACAAGGCATAGATAATATCAAAGCATTTATAAGTAATATTAAGCCTCTGTGTGGTTATATGGGAACTTGTTGGCAGAAAAGAAAGTATTGCCTCTGGTTACATAAAACATTTTTATTTTATTTTCAAGTTTTATTTAAATCCTTATACCTTACTTTTAAACAATCTTTTTTATCTAGTTATTTTTGAGGGGACAAAGATAGTTAATTACTTAAGTAATAATTGTATAACAAGTTCTTTTAAACATAGGAATAGTAAAAAAACGTTACTTGGAAACATAATTGGTGAGATTATTTCTTATTTATAATCTGGGAGCAAGGCAAATTACTTTTACACCTGGTATTAGTTTTAGGAAGGGAGGCCAGTGGCTTGATTTTTACTTTTGAAGAAAACTGTAAAGGCATCTGAATGTAGTTTTCTTATATTTAAAGCTATAGCCAGTCCATATTGTTAGAGATCTGAAAAGGATAAATTATGACTGAAAATATAATTTAAATGATCTATGTGTATCAATTAAAATGAAAGAGACCCAATACTCAGACAGGTTATCTTAGGCCCTTATAATCTCCCTAGTTTTGTTGGGTCAGTGGTTATAGGTCTTCAGATGTCATACAGAGCAGTAAAACCTTTGACTGTCAGGACCAGGTCTGACATTTTTTTCTGTAAAGGAGCACCTTATGGACAATAACCCCACTTTGAGCTTGCAAAAGAGGTCAATTGACTCATAAGTGTACATAGTCAGAACAGAGTCCTGGCAGCAATAAAGGCATAGATCAGTTTTGTCTATTGTGAAAAACTTAAACATTTTGAATGGCAGGGTGCTAAATAAGAAATTGAGTACATAAATGCTTGGCAGGTCTACAAATAAAGTTTTCAGCACATTATGGAAGTATACAGTACAGCTTAGGAAAATATAATCTTGATAATAATCCACTAGTAAGTATCTCAGTAGAAAAATGTATCCATGAGATAGATATACACACTACATTACAATCAATATAATGTGATTTTACTCTATGGAGGCTCATTGACTATTAAGTGTGACTTGTAATGAGCCACCTGGATATGATAACATATCTATGTGGGAAGAATATTGTCTGAAATGAGCTAAGGAAAAAAGATTAGGATGCATATCCTCAAATTGGTGTTAAATATTAAGTATTAGATAAGTATTAAGACTTATTCTTCTTTGTCCTGTTTGACAGAGATGTCTTCTATTTCTTATCTAAACTGGATTGGGTTTTGGTAAGAACAACTTTCTTTTTCAAGAATATGCAAATGACCTTAGTATATGCTGTTAAATACAGGGCCATTCACATCGTATAGTACCATATGACAACTTGCATCTCTATAGTCTCTAAGTTTGCAGGTACCTAACATTGGCATGGATATGAAATATCTTCTTGGTTTCAGTGTTTACAGGTAAGGGTCTACCAACCTAAGTCTTGATGGTGGTGATATTTCATTTGTGCTCCAACAAATAAAGCTTGCCTAGAAATTAGAGGACAGAGGTATCCACTAGCAAGCCATAAAAGCCAGGCAATGGTGGCCTACACCTTAAACCACAATAATCTGGAGGAGGAAACAGGAAGTGAAATTGCTGTGCAGAAAGAGAAATATGAGGCAGGCAGAAATGGAGGTTAGTCCTATACACCTGAGGCTTTTTATTTCCTGGTACATTGTGGACTCTGGTCCCATTTTTTAGGCTGCTGCAACACTAGGTATCACGCTTGAATACTGTTCAGACTTTTAGTGTTCTGTGCAATTGCAGTCAGCCTCACATCTGCCCTATCCTCATTGGCACATTTGGTGAAACAATTGGGATCTCTTAAAAGGGGAATTATGTAAAAAGATAGAGCATTTCCACATTTAAAACAAGAAATACTATTATGACAGAACGGGTTAGATCCCTGTATGATAAAACAATAAATGTCTTTAAGGTGGAACAATTAAATTAGAGGATAACTAATTTACAAAGGATTTATAAACACCAATTGTAAATATTGGTTTGCTACATTTTTATCACTAAAACTTTGGTTCGTATGAGTATTAAGATACAAGTTTTAGAGAAAACTATTAGAACTGATCATAGAGATGTTTATATCCAGACAGAGGAATTTAAAGGAAAACCAATTTCAACATTGTGCTATAAGGTTAGAGATGAAAAGACAAAGGTTTTCAAACAATTAACCTTAAATTATTCAGTTGCATTACATTAACTGACAAATAATATAAATTCCCAAGGCTATGTAAGAACTGAATGCATTCCTGTATCACCTTGCCTAAAGCTGTGCTACATTCCTGTGTATGTATTAGATGTAAGAAGATTCAAGGAATCAATAGTCTCATATTACATTAACTTACCTTTTGTGAAATGTGAACCTTATGGTCGACTTGTAATATAATTATCCTCAGAACTGGAGAAATGTGATTACAGCAGTCTTGGAGGCTGGTCTTCAGTTACAGTGTATAACCTGGTGGAAAAATGAGGCTAAACGTATTAAATAATGAGTAAAGCCAGAGGATTGGAAAAATCTCAAAAACAACTTTTTGGAGGTGATGATTATACTGATGTATAAAGGCAATTTCTATACAATGACTACATCCTAGTTTTATTTCAAGGAGCAAATTTGAATACTCAAAACAGAATTAAAAAGGCAGGAAATAAAAGAAAGTCATTTATTAGAGTTATACAGGTACCAAAAGAAAACATTGTTGATTTCATAAAATATTGACTTCAGCAGTAAATACATTGATATCAAATTTAAAAGTTAAAAAAGTAATTGAATTTATGGGTTTTGAAAATGCTAATTCACAATGCAAAAGATTATTATTCTCTGAAAGAAAGTTCAGAACCCATAGATAAATAGATTAATATTACAGTCCATATTGAATCTTATAAACATAAAGATGCTTGGATAGGAAGGGTATTTTCCAGTGGTTTAAAACAAATGAAATTACAGGTGTTTTACTTACAGTAAACAAAGTTACCTAAAAAGACTTTGTAAACTGAGTCTTTCTAGAAACAATGCTTTTTTTTCTAAGAATAATTCAAAAAGAATGCTCCTATTTTCTGAAGTCTGCAGAAGGTTTGGCACAGGCAGACATTAGAAAAATATATGTAGACCAATAAGGGATGATTGTCATAATTATTTTCCACTGAAAAATATTTTGAAGGACCTCTATTAGACCCTCTTGTCAAATTCAGTTTAGTCATTTCCTCTTATCCTGTAGTAAACTCTTTTTTCAGAGCAATTAAATAACTTAATTGCTACTATAAAATACCATTCTTCATTGGATGATGGCATATCTGTAAAAAGTAAACCAAAAATTTCAATAGAAAGTATAAAGTAAATATTTCAGCAAATTTCTACAAATAAGCCAAGACCAAAGTTAAAAATAGCAATAAATAATAACATCATTGATGGTTTTGTAGAAATATGTGTTGATGTTACAGTAATTGCTTCAGAATTTTGGCATTCAAATTGGACTCTTCAAGAGGCAAATGTTCAGGTTTTTTTAGAAAATAGAATGTTTTCTCAGGTTAAAAAAGAAAAGGGCAGAAGATGGGTCAAATATATATGGTCAAATGGACATAGAAGAAAATTAAAGCCATATGCAGCTAAAATAGCAGCTAATTTATAGAAACATTTTTTATTATAGCAATATAATACACAGATTATCATTCCTCCTATATCAGAAACAATCCATAATGTACATTTATTATTAATGTACATTTTTATGGAAATATTAGAATTTATTATAAATAACAATCACTGACAATTCAGGTTGTGTAGGAACAGGGAACAACAGTGGCTAGTATTTCTAAGACATAGACAGGCTTATCTTTAAAGCATTCAATGGACAAACCTGATGATGGGTCAAGAAAAAATTGTTAACATCAGAAATGTTTGACCTCACAACAGATGGTTCAAGAGCAATTAAATGCTCATTATATTGAAGAATCAAATAGCCCTTGGAATGTTATTAATAAGAAATCTGGAAAATAGAGAATCTTAGAGCTGTTAATAAGGTGATTTAGCCAATGAAATATCTACAGTCTGGAATTCAATTGACTTCTCTGTTGCCTAAACTTTGGCCTCTTATAGTTGTCATTTAAAAGATTGTTTCCTTACTATACCTTTAAAAGATGTAGACAGAGAAGATTCCCCATAGCTTCAGTGATTACCAGAACACATTCACCAGCTGCACTTATTGGGAATGACAGGAGAGTCACTGAGCTCCTGGCTGGATGGTTCAGTTCTTTAGTCAACAGGCTTTGGGGACACATTCCATGACCCACCCTGACAACCATAAAAGTCACAGAGCCTGGGTACCATCACCCTCCTTTGCCCCCTCAAATACTATTTCCAAAAGTGCCAGCAACTACAAATCCACACACCCTACATGTAAAAATTTGTGAACAAGAGCAAATATAAAAAACAAATGCATGACCTTCACAGACTGAAAAGAGTGGGGCATTCAGAGACACAGGCTCCACCTGTATGGCTTAGAGGAAGAAATGTGTAGATGGCAGTATAGTCAACAACATAAAGAGCATTATGACACCTCCAGAAACTAATGGCAGACAGAAATTGTGGGCAGGGCTACCATACTAAGAAAACTCAGGGAAAAGGAAGGGTCAGTGAGAGATATCAGGAGACACAGAAAAAATAAGTTAAAATGCTACTCTAAGAAAATCTACTAAGCCATGTGGCTAAACATGGGTTAGTTATGAGTCAAGAGTAAGCAAGTTATATGACTTAGCTATAGGCTTATGAGCATGAAATTAACGTAAGCCTTTGTGTGATGATTTGGGGCTAAGTGTCAGCAGGGCTGTGAGTGGGTTCAAACCTCAGGGCTAGCTTAGAAAGTCCAGGCCAGAAGCTTCATATTATGTCACACCAATGTGTATTATATAAGCCCACTTAAAGCCTGAGAAAGATTAAAAAGAAAAGGAAAGGTTCAAAGAAAAGGAGACAAAAACAGCTTCCAAGTAGTGTCTCTCTAGTGGGCCATTGTACAGTCACACCATAGCATGGAATGAGAGCTTAAGCTAAGAAATGTCAGGCTTCTCGAGTGCAACTAAAGCTCTAATAAGGCAAATTCCTGTAATCTCACTGAAGATTTGACGAAACAGAAGCTGCATATAACAGATTTAAGTTTTCTGTTCTTACAGACAAAAAAGGAACAGAGTCAAAATTGGATCTTTAATAACAGCATTTTCTTGGGTCAGAGGCAAGCAGAGCCATGAGTTTTTAAAGGGAGGCTTCCTGAATCAGTGTTAGCAGAACAACACTTGTGAGTCTTTTCAGAAACCCTGGTGTTAAATACTTAAGTAGAGTTCACGAACAGCAAAATGCTATACTTGGTAATTTTATGGATCCTAAAATTACCCAGAGTGGTAATTGTGTCTGTCAGTATCTCTGCTAATAAGCTAAACTCTATGAAGCTAGACTGCAAGCTTAGTGGAAATATTCAGCCATTCTAAGAAAGCTTTTAATATTAGTCACATTTTAGCAGATTAAAGGTGTAGTCAGAAACAAAAAAACATGAGATAAGAGATATTACAGTAAAGGTTGATTTTCTTAAAAAGTTCTAAATTATTTACAATGTGTTTAAAAATATACATGGGCTTGAGAGAAAAGTAAAAAAGAAGGAAAAAGTGAAAGTCCTTTAAAAAGAAATAGATTAAAAATAATAATAATAATCCATGTTAAAATGGAAATTATGAAGAGTGTCTGGATATTGTATGTTATTATCTTATTTTTAAGTTTTTGACTGAAAGTGAGGTAGTAAAAAGTGTTCAAAAGCCATTAGATTATAAATGCTGCTGGATTAATCCAACATATATTTAGTTAACTAGTTGAATTTAAAATTGAAATCAAAAGATATGATACTTTGGAGTTTAAGTTTTCTTTTTATTTCCATAAAAATGAGAGCCTGTGGATTTATTCTGGGTTAAAGAAAATAAAGTTTTAACTAGAAACCCCTGAAAAGTCTTCGATGGAAATGCATGGCCCAGATGATTCCAGCATTTCAGAGCATCTCTGTGGTAGTTTCCTCTGAGCTCTGCATTCAAAACAACTTCAAGGAGACTTACTGAGATGACCCAGTCTTATAGTCTACTCCATTAAAAACTTATCTATAATCCTAATTTTTTCTTTGGGTCCCCATGAAATTTTGAGCACCCACATTTAATAGGAAGTAGCCTAGAGAATTACATTCATGGAAGTGAGATATATTTTTGTATGGTATGAATATCATTGGTTAATAAAGGGATTGTTTTGACTTATGTCAAGGCATCTTAGAAGCAGGCAGGACATCCAAGCATAGATACTGGGGAATGAGGACAGAGACATGAGAGATACAATCCAGCTGCTTAAGAAGCAAGATATAACCATCGTCCATGTGGAAAACAGATTAATGAAAATGGGTTGAATTAAGATGTAAAAATCTAGCTAGCAATATGCCTGAGCCATAGGCCAAGCAGCATATAATTAATATAAGTATCTGAGTTATTACGGGGGCTAAGCAGCAGAGCATTGTTCAGAAACATGGGACTACTCTGGACCAGAAACCTCAGATTTGGGATGGTTAAAGGTCTTATAATATTTAATATTTCAACCAAGAATTGGGAAGGTAAGTGTAGTTCTGGTACCTCCACCATGTAGAATAGCTGAGCAGGATGGAGTCAACAGCCAAAGCAGCACTGTGCAGTCTAGCATTTTAAAAGAACTTCTTGTTAGACAATGATTAATGATATGCAATAAAACAGATTCAGATGGAGCAAATCTCTAAATGGGTTACAATGTGTGTAAAATGTACATTGGCTTTAGAGAGAAAAGATAGATGTTAGAGAAAGTCCCTAAAAATGAATAGGGTAATAAAAATATAATGAGCTATGTAAAGATGGAAAATATGCAGAGTCTGGATTATGGCTCCCATTGTGCTTTGTTTTTATTTTCTAGCTGTTAATAAGTTAACTCCAGTAAGATATTTGATTGAAAATGCTACTAAGCTAAGCAAACATATTAAATGTATATATATGAATGTATTTTAACTTTGAAATTTGTGTCTAAGGAAAGAGGTTCTGCTTTTGTTTCCCCAGAAGATGAGAACCTGTGGATTGCTTTTAAGCTATTTTGGTTTGGTCAACCAACACCACCTAGACCATTCACATCAAAAGATGTATTACTTTAGAAAGGTTATCCTTTTGTTTCCATGGGGAAATGAGAGGCTGTATATTTATTTCTATTAAAAAACATGAGATTTGACTGAAGAAGAAGACCTTAAAAATCCTTGAAGGAAATGACTGGTCTAGGTGATCAATTGATTTAGAACATGTTTGGTGCCGTTTCCTCTCAGTCTTTATTCAGAAAAGCTTCAAGGCTACTGACTCATATTATACAGTGTCACATACTACACTATTCATAATCTTACTTTTTTTTCAAGATTCCCTAAAGAGTACCAGCACCTGCAGTCCGTAGGAAGTAGTTTAGAGAGCAATACTCACATTTCAAACTAATGGATTATGTATTTTTGTCTTTGTTTAGAGTGCTGGTTACAAGTTGTTAATGATATTTATTAAGAATAAAGCTAAATACAGAATATTGTATTTGGAATTCTTTTTTAAAAGAGGAGTATAATATGGGATAATGTTCTTGTATTTTGTTAAGTTTTTTTTTATTAATATTGAGTTAATAAAACACTGATTGGCCAGTGGCTAGAAAGTAGAGACAGGGCAAAAAACTAGAAAAATTCTGAGAAAAGATGCCATCTGAGAGAAGCAGATGCCAAACAGACACAGAGGAAGTAAGATGAAAAATTGGCTATTAATAAAAGGTACCAAATCATATGAATAAACATTAATAAGAACTATGGGATAATTTCAGTATAAGAACTAGACAAGATGTAGCTTGATCTATTGGCCCATCATATAATATAATAAAATCCTCCAAGTCAGTTTTATTTGGGAATTGGCTGCTGGTTATTCAGTATTTGAGAGTCCTATCTAGGGCACAAACTTTCTACTACAGAGAAATGTCCTTACTATTATATCCATGTAAAAAAATGAGCAAATTCACTTATTTTGAGGTCAGCCTGAAGGCCATCAAACTATCTTCTACATTATATCTACATATTTCCTTCTCCATGTAGTCTTAGGAGATAATAATTACCATATTGGTTAAAGGGTTAACTGAGGGGACTCCAGTTAAATAATGCTCAGCTTGTTTTTCCATATTATGAAGGGTCATTTTCTAATCTATCTATTTTCAGGCAACTCACATATCTGTCCAGAAATCTAATAAATCATTTATGCAACAAAAGGAATTGAATGCAATTGTTTCTTTGTCTGATATTGGCATCCTATCTGAGATGCATAAACCTTTATTCTTGACCCTGAAGATTAACTGATAAAAGATTATTAAGAAGGATGCTCATAACATTAATGTGGAATTAATCTATGACCTATTTATATTATTTCTTAATGTCTATCCTAAGAAAATAAGTTATAATATGCAAAAATTATCTCTACTTCATATAATATTGCCTGTATTTATTATTGTCCTTGATCTAGAGGTGTTTCTCCTTAGGCTTTCTGATGAGGGAATGCCTTTCTGTATGCTGTGAATATCAATCTTTAAATAAAGGAGCTGTTTTGGGCCATGACAGGCACCATAGAAGAAGTAGGAGGAGAAATCAGAATAGGTAGGAAAGGAAGGGCGGAGTCAGAACAGATCAAGCTGAAGCCACCCAAGGAGCAACATGTAAGAGCACAGGTGAGCCATGGGCCACGTGGCAGACAGAATAATAGAAATGGGTTGATTTAAGATGTAAGAGCAAGCTAACAATGTGCCTGAGCCATAGGCCAAACAGCATCAAGTTAATATAAGTGTGTGAGTCATTTCTGGGGGCCTGAGCGGGCACTGGGCTACTAAGAGATCTGGTGTGGCAGATCTGTGGGTCTCGGATCTCTGGCCACCAGGGACCGAGAAACCCCACTACTACAGCCTTCAGGACCCATGTATGGTGCATGGCCAGACTAGTCTAAGATCAGGTACATTCTGTCTCTTCTTACTCTTTGTTTCTTTACATTCTTGGAGAGAGAATATGACCTATTGCTGCCACATTATGGACCAGTCCAAATTTCCAGGAATTTCCCTATGGTTCAATATCTTGTATCATTGTTTTATAAAAACCTCTTCATAAATATCAATCTTTTTATATAATCAGTTGCTAGGAATTAATTCCCGTTATAATTGTCTAACAGTTTGTTATATAAGACTTGGCATTTTTACCTATTCTTTATCTTTTTAAATGTAATTTCCACACAGCCATAGAAAAGACCATGGAGAAATTATTTAATAATGTCTAAGAAGTGGCAAGTATGATCAGCTGATATAAATCAGTAACACAGTGCTGACCTAATACATTTTTGGGCTTGGGTTCAGTCCAAAATGCCCTATAAGAAAGAAAGCCAGTTTGGCTTCATTGATGAGCTTTATGTTCAGTTAAAAGTCCATCTAAAACACGGTTCTCTCATGGTAAATAAAGACACAAAGATCTACCACTAGCCTCTATATATGTCTATACACACAAGCACACTCACATGTCTACACAAGTGTACACACTACAAACTTAAAATCACCACACACAAAAATTAAAAGGGAATACTAAGTGGGATTGCAAAAAAAGAAACATTGTTTAAAATAAAAAATTAGCATTTTGCCTCATTGTAGTATACTATAAAATGCCAAAGTCTGGAATTTCTACAGGAATTTGTATGCACACAATTACTGCCTTATAGTCTATGATACTCTACTACAGAAACCATCAACTGTTGAATGACTGAACATACATACTCTTTCTATAAAGTTATGTGCATTAGTCTCTATATTTAGCACACATGCAATGATTTCTATTCCATAGTTTAAATGAATCTTGACAATAGTAGAAGTAAAAAGAAACATAGACTGTGATGTCATGTATCACATTTTTATCCTCATGACACTCGTGGCTAGATAAGTCCATAGAGATTGGCAGTCAAATGAGGAGGAAGACCTGGGAACATGAGGTGGGATTAGAGGATGCAGGTTTTTTGTTTGTTTTTTTGTTATTTTTGTTTGTTTGTTTTCCGTATAAAGTACTGTTAAGTAGAGAGTTGGCATAAAGTACTGTTAAGAAGTAGAGAGCTGGGGTATCTCCAGCATTGGGAATGCTGTGATTGTCCAGGGTTATTCTCAATTAAGTGTTTCATTGGGTGTATATTACACAAAAGAAGCATTATAAATAGATAAAATAAATAACAATGATTTGAGTAAAAATTAATAAGCCTATGAATGGCATGGTGAATATATCTGAACAATCCCGTAAGTAATATATAGATGTGGTTCTGAATGAGGCTCTGAGGCAATGCAACAGTAAGATAGTTATAAGCACAGTGGACTTTTTGACAAAACTGTCCTTTCTCTTGTGTGTGAGATGAAGAGAACACATCTAAGACCAACACCCTAAGTGTGGTCACTTGTAACATATCTGTGTTCACCCAGACCAAATCACTTGACATCAGAATTAACATACAAAATAAGTTATTTAGCATAAGAGAAGTCTTGCCTACCCTATTGCATCAATATGTGACAAGGCCTTCATTTAAATACTTCTTGTACACCAGTGTTTCATTTGCTATGGGAAGTTTACTATCCTTATGTGATCCACATGCCAATAACAGAAGAAAGAAAAGACATGATTTTATATCATAATCTAAAATTACCAGAAAATTATGTAATCCTTTCATCTCATCTCCCCCAAATCCCAATGGTAGAGTGGCTTTGAGACATGATGTACAGAGGGCCATTATGATGTGCTGACCGTCAAGGTCAGACCAGCATACTACAGGATGCATACATACATTACGTTAGGGGGCACCAAATCTTCATGGTTTCATTTGTATACTTTAGACAGGTGCACAGAAGGCTAGAAATCACTGACTGTCAGCCATGACTTCCTCTCCCTACTCAGTGTGCAGAACAAATTGCAGGACCTTGAAGCTGGCAATTGTTGACTTCCTTTGTGCTACTAGGACATGATCAGCACAGTACTAAAGCTGGTCTTTGTGTGCATCACCTTTGTACTCATGTCTTTTTCTGTCCCACTAGGACTGCTTTTGTTTTGCACCCTGTTATATTGCCTGTCCTTTGCCCACACTATCAACATAGATTACATTTACATTCAAACAACACTGATTCACTTTAACTCATATGCAAAACATGCCTACTATGCTACCACAGCCACCTGTTCATAACACTGCTTTTGAAGATTCCAGGAACTGTATATTTCTGTCACTCAGTGTGTCTTTCTGTATCTCATTACAAGCACCGAATGTGAAAAGTAGTTAGAATCAGATTCCTGTAATAGTGTGAAGAGTTGTTACATTTGAATTATAAAAGAGAAAAAAATAGATTAAAATTAGCAATGGTTTTAAATTATCCAGAGTGGATAGTCTTGCTGAATTTTTTTTATATTTGAGCACAGATTTATTGTCAGATATAATCCTACAAAAATTCAGATTTTATATCTGAGTGTATTTCACGTAAGTGTATTTGCTATTAAACTATTCTTTGTTTAATATTCTCATTATTCAAACTATTTTCCATGTCTCTGTGTAAAAACACGAACATGATTGTAAGTGCCCAAAGAGGCTGAAAACATTAGCTCCCCTGGAGCCACAGTTATAGGGGCTGTGGCCTACCTGTTGTGAGTGTTAGAAGTCAAACTTTGGCCTTTTGGAAAACAGTATATCTGTATATCACTGACTCATTTCACTAAATTTCTAAACTATTCTTTGTTATAAAGTCTACCTTTCTATAATTTGTAATTTTTATATTAATGTAAGTACATTATTTTCACCAAACCTCCTTATGTATAACCTTATAGATTTTCAAATTTAAGGATTTTATTACATGAAATATATAAAGGAAAACATTTTATAATTTTAAATAGAAATTTGTTTTATTTCTACCCACTTTATCAAGAATGGGACCAAGTGTTCAAAATCTGAACTTATAAGAGATAGTCTCATTGAAACAATTTCACTTTCTGCCCCAGAGCCCTTGTTCTGCCAACTTCTACCTCCTAATACTGATTTTACGAAGTCCCCATTCCTTATTGTGAATAAAATTAATTTACTCCCTGGTCCTAGTTATAAACAGATGACATGTACTTCTATTAAATAATTTGTCTGTTACAGTGAGGTTCCTGGGTGCCAGCTATTTCAGTAATATTTATTTGTAATACAACATATAAAAGATTAATATTTATTAAGGGATGTATACAAATTGAACCTTAAGACAGTTTTTAGAGACAGGCATCATCCTACAACAGGGCTGCTGCTCTGCTCTCTGAGAAAGCAGGAACAGAACAAGGCAGTTCAGGGTTTCAGCAGCCTTTTCAATGGGTCTGATCTTGTCCTGTTCAAACTCCCAGAACTCTAGAGACACGCTTCCAAGACTTGTCAGCTAACACCCGAATTCCACCACATCTGTCAGATAATTATATTTTTCTGCATATAAATTCATGTTGTCTGTGTGACAAATTTAGGTTATCTGTACAGTTTTATGATTTGGATGACTATTTTATGTGACTGATGATCAGGATATTTTGGCTCAAGAAGACACATTTATATTGTCCTAGATAAAAGAAAAAATCCTGGTAGTTATGTTGTCAGTTGTTAGGTAGCATTTGGTCATTTCTATTTGGAGTCATTTTAATTACGTTTGCATGTGTGTGAGAGAGAAAGATGAGGGGGTTAGGGTGGAAGCTTATACTGCATATGTTCAGGAAAGAAGACCTTCCGCATTCTTTAATACAGGGTTACTTTTTGTCCATAACTGGACATTTCAGGTTAGATGACTGATGAGTATCTGAAGATTCTTATGTTTCCACATTCCATCTACCATAGTAGCACTAAGGGTACAGATACATACTACCACATAAGTTCTTACACAGGTTTTGGATAACTTAATTTAGGACCTCACATTTTCAGAAGTAGTACTGTTAAATATTTTCAGTAGTGTATATTAAGAGTTTATAGTTCTTCCTCATATGTTTGCAGTTTTTATAATCATTTGTCTGAAATTATAATTTTATAAATTCTGAAGGTAACAAAAAGCCAACAGAGACCAATTAAAAAGGAAGCTCAAAAATGTATATATCTTTATTCTTTAATTTTTTGATGGTTTTCTTCATGTTACTATATCTATATACCATAGTTACATTTTGTTTTCCCACCACTAACTTTTTCCAGGACACTACAAAATCAAATTCATGAATTTCAAAAAGATTATTATTATTGAATACTTTCTCATATAAAAGAAACCTCCTGAGTCCATTCAGTAGTACTGTCAGATGTGTGAGTTTAAGACAAATCACTCAGGATTAGAGAAGCCATCAGGAATTTATTCTTAGAGCAGAATAATTGATTCAGACTCTCTCAGCACCCATTAACTGCCTATAGTTCTTCTAGATGTGGAACTCATGAGAGTTTCCTCAAGATTGTTGGCAAGACACAAGTTATTCCCTTATGTGTTTGTTGTTTAAATGAATATATTTTTGAGGTTTCAAGAATGAACATTTATACATAGTAATGTAATGTTGCAAAAGCAATGCACCACATGAAAATAGGCAAATGACTAAAACTGATGCTTACATCAAGCAGTTATGTAATGAGAAATATAAATGATGTGAAAATAAATTTTGTGAGAAAACAACATGGGCATGGGTTTACTGAGTTCTACCACCAAATATGGAAAAACAATAAGGTATATTGAACTTAATCAAGACAAGGCCCTTAGAAAGAAAATCAGTGGCTGACAAAGAAAAAAAAAGCTAATATTAATGAATCAAACATTAAAGAATATCTTTACAAAACATGAGTTTTGTATGCAATAACAAGGAAATAAATAATGATGTAAAATTAAACTAAAATAGACCAGTGTTAAACAGCATGTGATTCTCTTCAGGAAAGCAGAGATTTGTTTCCAGCATGCATGTCACATGACACACAGCTTTCTTTAACTCCACATCTAGGGGATCCTATGCCCTCTTCTGGTCTCTGAATGTATGCACACGTATGTTTGAAAACGCCCCCCCACACATACCATATATATATATATACACATATATATGGTATACTATATGTGTGTGCATATATATAGTTCATATATATAGCATATATATCATGTACTTATATATTAAAAGCAAAATAAATCTTTAAAATGAGCTGAATACATAAGTTGACAGTTCTCAAAGAATGTATCCAAATTAGAATGAGACATAGACAAGATGTTGAGCTTTACTTCCCTGAACATATTTATGTTACAGCCATAATAAGACTTCATGAAACATATGTCCATTCCCCCAAGCCACGAAAGTAAAGAAGCAACAAGCTATGTGTTCTGTTAGGGAAAATGTAAGCACAGAGCAAAATTTTAACAGCTTGAAATTGTAGCAGTTTCTCTTGCCTCTTTATAAGTAACATGGTGTGAATCCCTTACTGGGCGTCTACATTGATAATAAGAGTAGTTATATACAGTGGGCTGAAATTCTAAACAGATACAAGTAAAATGTCTAAGGTGTCTAGCTAAATGCCTAGCTAAAATTAGAAGTGTCCCATGGCCTCTGCTCATAAGTAATATGGGTTGGACAACAGTCTCCAATATTTTTTGCTAGGACCCGAGGGGCCTGGGTGGGCTCAATTTACTTAATGTATTTTTTTCTGAATCACTGACACATTATTCTGAGGAGGGGCAAGTGACTTATGGATTATTCAATATGGATCATTCAGGGTAGCATGACAATGGGGATTTTATTATCAGTGGGAAGAAGTTTGTCTGCAAAGAGCTTAGGAATAAAATATGGGACACATTTACTTATAAAGAATTAGGACTTTAAAATCAATGTCTTTCTGGTTGACTCAGTCTTCTATCTTCTCCTCAAATATGATCACATTTTGATAAGAACATCTCTTTGTTTCATGAATATGCAAATAACCTATTTGTGCTGCTATATCCTGGGAGGTTCATATACTGCAGCACCACAAGTTTCCTCTCATCTTCTAGCCCCTGAGTGTATACATTCTCATCATGAGCTGGAGCTGGAGCTTCTTCTTTCTGGTAGCAGCAGCTACAG
The DNA here is from genome assembly GCA_033318265.1 of Phyllotis vaccarum. Taxonomy (NCBI): domain Eukaryota; kingdom Metazoa; phylum Chordata; class Mammalia; order Rodentia; family Cricetidae; genus Phyllotis; species Phyllotis vaccarum. The sequence continues at coordinate 82,731,552 of JARWLC010000016.1, forward strand.
GTAGGTGGATTTCTCATTTTTATGCCTGAGAATGGACTAAAGACTCAGGTGATAGTAACATCAGTTTTACTTCATTCCACAGACATTCATTGCCAGATCCTCCTTCAGCAGTCTGAGGCTGAGTTGGTAAGAACTGGGTCCTCAGTGAAGGTGTCCTGCAAGACTTCTGGCTACAATTTCATTGAGTATTATATAAACTGGGTAAAGCAGAAGCCTGGACAGGGACTGGAGTGGATGGGGAGGATAAATCCTAGAAGAGGCGGCACAGACTATGCACAGAAGTTTCAAGGACGAGTCTCCATGACCAAGGACACATCTTCCAGCACAGCCTACATGGAGCTCAGCAGCCTGACATCTGAGGACTCAGCCATCTATTACTGTGTGAAGCACAGTGTGGCAACCCACATCCTAAGAGTGTCAGAAACTCAGAACAAACAAAACAAAACAAAACAGGAAGCTGCCTGGATCTGAGAAGACACAGACAATTAGGTTAAAGTTTTAAAGAGAAAGCAGAGTTCAGTAATTGAGAAAAGATACTAAAGTACTATAAATAAATTCTCAATTTATGGGTAACTTTTCCTGTCAGTCTGCATGCAATTTCAGAGTGAGAAATTCTTGGTTGATAATGCTTATACAAATATCCACATGTTAGTATTAATGTAAACAAATGTTTCTACTTTAATTGAAACAGTGTCTTTGTACAGAAATTTTAAAAACATATTAAATGAAAGTGTGATTTCCATGAAATGACAAAGGTTGCTATTGTATTATAATAAAAATAGAAATGATAGAAAATGATCCAATTTGTATTTTTGAGTATTGAGAAATAATTTCAGAAATTAGCCTTTATTTCCCGATTCTACATTTGTAGACATAATGATTCTAGTAGTCTCCTAGCAGCAAAAAGCCAGTTACAGAATAAAATACTTCCAGTTATTACCCTGAGTTAAAAAGATTACTTGTATATATCAAGTATACTTATGGCAACCTATTTGATTATGTTAATTAACGTTTACAACGCCATCTCAAAATGAATAGTACAATTTCTGAGCTTGAGGTCTTGCACTGTATGAGGATAGAGAAGGCTGGAAAAAAATCTAATTCTTATGAAATAATTCTCTTGTACACTGTAAAGATTTGTCACTCAAAATCGTTTAAGAAAATACTGATTGGCTAGTAGCCACACAGAAAGTATAGTTGGGGAGACCAAACTAAGGATGCTAAGAAGAAGAAAGTCAGAGTCAGCAATTTTAGGCTACTATAAATAAAGCTTCTAACTGATGCCTTTGAGGTAATAATGTGCATCCTCTGGGTATATGCTCAAAAGTAATATTGCCGGATCTCTGGGTAGATTGATTCCAAGCTTTCTGAGAAACTATCGTACCAATTTCCAATGTGGCTGTATAGTTTACATTCCCACCATCAATGCAGGAGTGATCTCCTTACTCCAATCCTCTCCAGCATAGGTTGTCACTTGTGTTTTTGAACTTAGCCATTCTTTCAGGTGTAAGGTGGTATCTCAGGGTTGCTTTGATTTGCATTTCTCTGATGGCTATCAAAGCTGAACAATTCTTTAAGTGTCTTTCTGCCATTTGAAATTCAGGTGAGAATTCCCTATTTATCTCTGAATGTTATTTTAGTTGGGTTATTTCTGGTTTTGACCTCTAACTTCTTATGTTTTTCATATATTTTAGAGATCAATTCTCTGTCATTTAATAACTAAAGATAAGAATAAAAAAATAATCCATCTCATATACCCAAAGGTTACACTTTCTAACCCCAATGGCATCAGCTCAACTATGTTCATAGCATCATTATTCTTAATAGCCAGAACCTGCAAACAACCTAGATGCCCCTCAACTGAAGAATGGATTTAAAAATTGCCATATATTTACACATGAACTATTCAGCAGTTAAAAAAGATATTCTGAAATTTGTAGGCAAATAGTTGCTTCTGGAGAGTATCATCCTGAGTGAGGTATCTCAGAACCCAAAAGATAGACATAATATGTACTCACCCATAAGCGCATATTAGACATTAAAGAAAGAATGGATAGGCTACAGGCCAGAAACCCTGAGCAGCTAGGTAACAGGAGGAACATAAGAGAGCCATCCATGAATTCCCCTAGATATGGGAAATAGGGAAGATCTCCTGAGTAAATTGGGATCATATGGGGGAAGCACACAAGCAGAGATGGGAAGAGAAAATGAGAGAATGAGATGGGTGAGCAGGAGGAGCAATAGAGAGGGAGAACAAAAAATAGATACCTTTATGGAGGAAGCCATGGATGGGTTAGAGAGAAAGCCGGTGTAGTAATAAGTTTCTGGCTTGTCCAGACCCACAGTCCCACAGAAATACAGAGATGCTTATATTAATCTTATGCTGATTGGCTTAGGACCCAGGCATATAAATTGCTAATTCTTTACTCTTAAACTAACCTATGATTCTTGTCTTGCTCAATAATGCAGCTTGGTACCTTTTCTCAAACCTGCATAGTTGTCCTCTGTATGTGCTGGCTTCTCTGCTAGTCTTTCTGGTGTCTCTGCTCTCCTCTTTCTGTTCCCAAAGTTTTCTTAGTCTGGTAACCCTTCCCATACTTACTGTCTGTCTCTGGCTAATGAGCTTTTTATTAAACCACTAGGAGGGACAAATATTTACAACATAGTAGAACATACTCTCATCGCAACCTCGTGCTAGGGAAACATCCAAAAAACCCACAAGATGTCCCTAGCTATAACTAAGCTATAGTGGAGAGGGTGCTTAAATAGGATTTTCCCTATAATCAAATGAATAACTACCCTAGTTGCCATTATAGAACCTTCATTCAGCAACTGATCTGAGCTATTGGGAACTCTATGACTCTGAAATAACCGCTAAGGGATCCCCCTAGAATGAAATTAAACCCTCCGAATGTAGATGACAGACGAAGGACATGGGCACTTTGTGGAGCCTCTTGCAGTAGGGCCAGAGTTTATTATTGGTGCATAAACTTGCTTCTTGGAGCCCATTTTCTACAGAGGAATATCGTACTCAGTCTTGATACTAGGGGAAGGACTTGGACCTACCTTAACTGGATATGTCAGACCTAACTGACTCACCTTGGGGATTTATTGCTCTCCCTGGGGAATCAATGGGGAACAGCATGGTGGAGTCTTAGGAAATGAGGAAGAAGGGAGAGAAGGAGGTAGTGGAGGGTATGAGAAAATATTATTTAAATAGAAAAGAATTCATATAGCTGTCATTTCTAGTTCAAAGAGACCAAATACTTTGTGGAACTCAATAAATGCTGGCAAACTGCAATAAATAAATAAACTCATAAAAGAATACATTTTGCTGAATTAATCCAAACTATATTTTTTTAAAAAAAGTTTCTTGACTTTGAAATTTAAATCAAAAGATATGTTACTCTGGGAAAGAGGTTCTACTATTATATCCACAGGAAATTAAAGGCTGTCAATTTATTCTATGTTAAGAAAAATCAAGTTTGTTTGAGAAAGATATCCTGAAGAATCTCTGATGGGAGTAAATGGCTCAGGTAATCCAATCTTTCAGAGCATCTCTGTTTTAGTTTCTTCTGAATTCTGATTCAGAACAGCTTCAAGGCTAGTGGCTGTGATGATTCTGCCTCCCAGACTAGTCCTCTAGTAAGAATTTGAACATAATCCTGAATTTTTCAGGGTTTCTCAAAGATTACCAGTACCCTTAATCAGGAGGAAATAGTATAGAGAACTATACCCATATTCTTAAAAATACATTATTAATGTTTGGCATTGTTTAGAAATGTTTGTTACAATTTCCTATGAATGATTTTCATAAACAAAGATAAACAACAGAAAAATAGATTTATAAATCTGGCACTGATTTAAAAAGGGGGAATATAGAGATAATAGGATGAATGGGTAGACTTATTGAACCTATTTTAATCTGAAAACAGTTGTTAATCCTACATGTCTTGAATTAGTATTTATTTTGATTTATTAATATAAATCTAAAGCTACGATTTTTAATACTATCTGTATATTTCTGCTCTGCTTAGGAAATTATGGGTATATATCTGTGGTGGGATTCAGGTGTCAGTTGATAAGATCTGAGGATGCTTATCCAAGGTCTCGGGCCCCTGAAGAGGGAGCGGTCAACCTCATTGATAATGGGCTGCTGGGACTCAGGGAGAGCCCATTTCCTGGTTCCTGACTGTTGAAGAGACTGGTTTGGCATCCATCGTCCATCGCTCAGATACCCCAGTCCCTGTTCAGGCGCCACTATAAGCTGTTACCTGTATTGTGAGTGTTGGTTTATATTTGAATAAATACTAATCTTGGATTGGTGCATTTTAAGAGAAACTCCACCTACATGTATCACATTTAAAAATTTAATATATAATTAAGAAATATAGATTAATAGTTATTGATAATAGCAAACTTACAGCATGTTTGCTATGTTTTCTAGGTCAAACAGAGATATATTTAAAAGACATAGGTGATCTTCAGACACTTCAAAGACCTACACTATATGTCATTTAAAAAACATTTTTTGACAGTAGAACATGTCTGCTCCTGGGAACAATAATTACTTCAATGAGAGAAAAGGACATTGAAGAAATTCCACATGGAATTTGTTTTCTTTATGGCAAAAGGTAGCTATGTGGGCAAAAAAACACTGCCCTTACCTCAACTGCAGACAAATACTGTCCAAGCCAGATTAGCAGGACTCAAGTAAAGTGACTGCCAACATTTGTCAAGAAAAGATAGAAATATGTTTCAAAAGCCCAGCTTCACAGGAAAGTTTGTAAGAGGTGCTAGTCATTTATGCCAGAATAGGATGCCTCAAAGTTTCAGAAAAATCTTTTGGTTTCTATTTAGCTAGCTTGAGGTTCCTGTCATTAAGTAATATTACGGGATTCTTTGGTCTTAAAAGGTTGAAGACAAAATAGTTATAATTACATTTTCTTAATTATTACAGTATGTAAATTAAATAGAGAACTTTAGACTCACAAAGATAAATAAGTATTATCTCTAATTTTTCCAGATGCAAATAGATTAATGTTCCTATAATTCTCACTTTATAAACTATTTGTTGTATACAATCTTACTATCTTAAAATTATAACCATTTTAATTAGATGAAAAGAGGGACATTCTGTGGAATAACCTCTTGTACACAGTTACTCAGATTGGTTTAATAAAATTCCATTTGGCCAGTAGCCAGAGTTAAAGTATATGGGAAACTTTATTTATGTTTAGAATAATGGTGAGGAAAAGGGTGTAATTATGAGTCATCAGCCAGATGGAGGAGAAGCAAGATGATAATGCTGTACTGAGAAAAGATACCAATCCACCTTGCTAAATATAGATAAGAACAATACATTAATTTAATTGTAAGAACTAATTAGTAATAAGCCTGAGATACTGGCCAATAATTTATATATAGCCTCTGTGTGGGAATATATTGTATATTTAATAAAGTTAATACAGAATATTGGACTACATGATAATGCTGTACTGAGAAAAGATACCAATCCACCTTGCTAAATATAGATAAGAACAATATATTAATTTAATTGTAAGAACTAATTAGTAATAAGCCTGAGATACTGGCCAATAATTTATATATAGCCTCTGTGTGGGAATATATTGTATATTTAATAAAGTTAATACAGAATATTGGACTACAGAATCACCAACAGCCAAATCATGAAGGTCAGAGAATGGTGACCCATACATTCAGTACTGTCAGTCAGGAGACAGAGATTCCTCTGCATCTCTGTGAGTTCACAGCCTGATAGCTGGGCATGGTAAGAAATATAAGAAGTAGAAGGCAACATTTCACCTACTCTGTCTGAGCAGTCAGTCAGGCTGAGAACTCCAGAGAAGGTAGGACTTACACTGTACGGTCTAAGAAATTAGATAGGTGAGAATTGTCTGTGGTAAGTTCCCTCTCTCTGATATTCCAGTTTTTATTCAGTATCTGACTCTGGATTTTTATCATAATGCAAAATAAAATTTGTGCAATATCTCTAAGTAGTTATTCAGGAACTTGCATGTGGGAAACAACTGCCTGTCTAAATGTAAGTATTCATGAACTCATTTTCTCAAGGATTTTGACTAAACAGGTCAATAGACTTTGTTGGTGCCTTTACTTCCACACATTCATGCACTGTTCTCTGGAATCATAAAACACAGTCTGTCCTTCCCTAATATTACTTATGCCACAATATTTTTTTTCACAGCAACATAAATAAAATCCAAACAAGCAATATTTGTCTAAGCTGACAGATCATTGTTCCACATTCCATAGGTTGCATGTTTACATCCAACTTTGAAATTCAGTAGATGGATACATGTTGCTTCAACTCTCAAATGTAGCATGCATGCTCTATATATTCTAAACTAAGGTGTCTGGAGACAGAAAATTAAATATTGGATTGATTTAAAATTGTCATAAAAATCAACTTACAGACACATGTATAGTTAAGTATAAAGACTAATGGAGATTTCCAATAGTACTTTTCTGGGCAATGATCTAGTATCTATAGGTGACTAGAAAGTTTATTTTTAATAAACTCCCTCAGAAAATAACGATTGTCATCAGTACCTCTGCCTCTCAGGTGCCCTGGTAGACAATATGGAAAGTCATTGCTCTCTTTCTAAAATCTACTATGGTGCAGTGCTGACTGGTGAGAACATGGCCGTTATCAGAGATATAAGCCTTGAAACCACAGATAGAGGTTTCATATCAGACTGTATAAACAGGGATATCATATATCATTATACTATACCCTTTAATGACAGAGGATTTTAGGAAGATATGGCCTTAAGTATTCTAAAAGCAGGTTCTCTCCTATACCTTTAAGTTCACTCAGTTCTCAGTAGGTTTGCATCTTAATCTGAGCATTTACTTTAGGGCTTTTATTATTTGTTTTATATTTAGAGATTTGGGAATAGAAAGAATTATGTAAGTTCTAGGGATACAGTATTAAATGTTTCCTTTTTACTTAATGACTATAAAGTGGATGTTGGTGAAATTCTGCCATTTTTTTATTGAAGATGTTCATTTTTGGTTTAGTTACAGGAAAATGTGAATATTTAGATATTATCACCTCACAGTTTTCACAGATATTATTGTCTCATAGAGATTACTAAATTGATATAACATTTTCAATTCTAAACTCATACTATTGAAGCAATACCTGTACTGTTTTTAATAAACCAATGTAGTACATACCTGAGAGAATATTTACAGAGTGACATGATGAACATTCATGCAGGTTTTACCAATTTTTGACAACATATATGAAAAGAAAATCTCTCTACTGAACTTTTCACCATGTGCTCAAGGGTCTAGAGTTCAAGCGAAGTCACGCAGGGGATGCTTAAGACTTTTGCTTTGATACTGTGTGTCATTTAGCATCCAGACTCTGGAGTGATGTATTAAAAGCAGAGACCAAAGGAAGAGTTTCCCTAACACATAATGAATGAGGATAAGCAGGTGCTCTTCACAGTACATTAAGTAGGATATTTATAAAGCAAGTAAAGAAAAGATTCAGCAAAGGAGTTTTTGATCTTCAACAGGCTTTTCTGTTCTTACTGAACCACGTGTCATCCAGTTAACTAAATGAAACCATTAATAGACCATCACCTAATGATTTAAAATGTTTTGCATAAGCACCCAAAGCAGAAGTGATGAAATATCATTATCCATATTTTTGTGAGGCTGAGTTACTCTACTAGAATGCCACAGAATTAGGTCTACTGCTCTACAAAACCATATAGTCACTATAGAGACAATTGCTCTAAGTTAAATGAGTTTCTCAATTGAAAAATTAGAAGGCAACAACCTTTACTTAAGGAAAGTTCGGCAAATATTTCAACTGTCTTAATTCCAAAATTTAATTCACAAGCACTGTGGAATTCTCATGGTTTCAGAGATTCCAGAGAATTGTTAAAATTAGCCACATACCATGGTAGAAGATACACAGTCAAGATACTGGTAACAATAGGTCCAATATGCTTGTAAATTTTTCTGGATAGCCTTCTCTTCTGCTTTGGATGTCTAGATATTTAAGGTCTTTTAAATTCTTGAAAAAGATTATTTCTAGTTTTCTGTACAGGCAAAAACAAAAACCTGCCCCAACCTTTTGTTTTTCTTATAACATGAAGAATTGTCACATTGGTGGGTGGGTCATCATTCTTCATTTCATAAAGTTTCTCTGGTTCAAACCAAATCTTTATTAACTTTATGGTGTCCATAGTTTTTCTTCCCCCATGGAAACAAAAGCAAAACCCCTTCCCAAACCCTAACTTTGGTGACATTCTCTTTTTAATCTTTATCAATTTTGATTTGTGTTTTCTCTTGATTTGTTTCTCTCTTATATAGTTTTTTTGATCATCCAGAGCAACATGGGATTTTTACAGTAAGCATTATGTTCTTTCATCACTGTGGGAAGGGATTCCTTCTGATATGACAGGGAAGTCCTTGAACTGGATTTAATACAGGGGCTTTGGGAACTTTAGGAAGCTCCCTCATGGTTATTCCAAAGGGAAAATGTTAACTTGTCTGTCCCTTGCGGTCCAGTGCCTCCCCTAACCACATCTTTTGCATTCTCCAGAAGGGAGGGGCATTCTCTTAAGATTATTCCTAACAAAGGCATTGTTCCTTGGAACACCTTGTTTACAATCTCTTTTTATGTTACCTTGTCTTCCACAATTGCAACAATTAATATTCTGATTTTTCTTATACCTCTAGAATCAACCTCTCCTTTTCAATTGCCATCAGAGTTAAAAGGCTCTAGATAAATGCATCATGAATCCAATCCTCTAAGCATGCTGATCTTGCTTTTATGATATTCATAATAAACAATATGATAAAAATTATGATAATCCTATATACATCATTTATCTTTTTTTATTGGATCTAGTTTCAAATCATCTAGATTAATATCAAAAAAGAACAAACACATTCTATTGCCTTAAACAATTTCCTCTCTAGAAAAATCTATTTTACTCACCAAATTTGTTGTCAGTGATAATTTAGATGATGCTAAAATGGAGCAGCTACCTAGTGTGGTAGTGGCCAAAGGAAGAACCCATAAAAAGAAAAAAAAAAAAACATAAGTCACCTGGAGGAGAAAGAGGCTTCTGTCTAAAAATCTTACCCAGATGAACCTGGAGAAGAAACACTTGTGGCAGGTTCTGCCTAATTCTGGAGGCTAACTTGGAACAGAAAGCCAAACCAGCTGGTAATTGCTCCTTTGGACACATGTTGCTTTTTCTGGCAAGTGGAATTTTTTGTGTGAATTTGTTTCCTAAGAATTGAGTGCCCAGTTTAACACAAAGTCTAGTTGGTATTTAACGAAAACTTAGCACCAGATATCGGAGAAAAGCTGGAGTATCAAAGAGAGTAAGAAGACTATAGTCAATTCTCACCCAGCCAACTTCTCCGGGTAAAACCTATCTTCCAGAGACCTCAGCCTGGCTGGTTTCTTTTATAAAATTACTCAGTGTTTCCTATACCTGCTTTAATTAACTTCTTTGTTTCGCTTCCAGCTTCAACTCTGTATCATAATTCAAGTGGTAGGATTAAAGATGTGAGCTATTATTATTTGGTCATTAGGCCTTGAACTCACAGAAACAGAAAAATCTCTGTCTCCTGAGTTATGCGATTATAGGTGTAGGTCACCACTCAGTCATTCCTGTGCTGGGATTAAAGGCATGAGTTACCACTCTCTAATTCTCATGGCTTAACTGTCAGTGATTCTGTTGTTTGATATTTTAGGCTAATTTATTAAATATAAAATATATCACAACAACGGTGTGTTGTTTTTACAGTACAGGGTGAAAGGGAGATGACAAGAAAAGATCCTAAAAAGAAAAAAATGTGTTAATTGTTAATCTTTGGTTGGGGTAGCTCTATCATTATAGGTTATGTCTCCTTTTTGCAGTGATCCTCAAATTCTTTAGTTAAATGCTTTTATTATCCTGAAAAACAAAAGAAAGTAACTTAAATGGTCACATTGGCTAATGAATTATCAGCTCTTAGAGGCCTTTTTTGTTCAAAACAAAGCGTTATCAATTTTGATTTTATTTTTAGCTTTTTTTTTTTCTCCTGGGGAAACAAAAGCAAAATTTCTTTCCAAACACAAACATATTCTGGTCAGCATATCTTTGGAGCATACAGCCGATTAAATTCAGTAGGTTTTAATATTACCTAAAGTTTCTCTGCAACTGTCATTTGTTTTTATTAGCACTTAAAAAAATGGAAAGATAATAAGAAAAATTATGCAATCTCTTTCCGGGAGTCTTTATTACTCCTTTCTATCTAGTTAGCATATTTTTTGAAAGTTCAATTTTATCTTTCTGTAATTGCTATCCCTATAGGATTGTATGGTGCATCAGTAATGTACTTTATATTGTAATAAACAAAAAAATCACTTTTACTTTACAAGATATGTATGCTGGAGCATTGTCAGTCTTAATTTGTGCAGATATATACATGATGTCCCTAACTTTTAATATATGTGTGGTTGCAGAAATAGCCTTTTAACACTCAAAGCACTTGCCCATTGAAATTCTGAATAGGTATCAAGAGTGTGCTGTACAAATCTTAACTTCCAAATTGTACAAAATAAAATGCACTCATTTGCCATATTTTATTCTTTTGAGTCCCTTTGTGTTACTTCCTGCTAGTAATGGAGTTTTCTTGTATGAAAACAAGAAGAATTTCTTAGAAATTCTTTGGCTTGTTGACAAATACTAAAAAAATATGTTTTAAGCCCTTGCAATTGAGTAAGTGCTTTATAAAATTCTGACACATTTCCTGTCAATTATTGATCTATTTTATTATTACTTTGTATTAGACATCCCTGGAGACCCATATAAATCAGATGTGTGTTATATGTAGGAAGGATTCCTATTCCTGATCATTTCTTGTAACTGAATAAATAACAAAGTTAATTCTAACATAAATATATTCACCAGTGTCAATGGGTAAAAGAACTCTTTCTAAATACTTAGTAACTCTGTTAAGAGGCTCTACAAAATCCATTAATAGCATATAATTCTGACTTTTAACAAAATTATAAGAGCTTTGAGCTACTTTTCTCCAAGTTTCTGATTTATAATCTATTGTTCTTGATTTAGTAACACAATATAAAATGTATGGATTGCAGAAATTGGTGTTTTCCATAAAATATAAATAATAATTTAGTTGGTTCTTTTTATAAATTTAGTTCTCTCACTTTTGTGATATTTGTTGTTAATCTCTCCTCCCAAATTACTGTAAGATCTTTGTCAGTATTCTTTTTCTTCCCATGATTTGTCAGTTTCATCATTAGTAAATGGTACTTCAATTAATGCTGAGTCTACTCCTGGTAAGTGATAAAATTTTAATTTTAATTTTAGAATCACCTCAGAGACTGTTTTCTCATTAATTATCCCCATCTTCTTATGTGGGAAAATATTTTGTTCTAAGATTATATCTTCCCTATGCATTAGTATTTCTATAGGAGCATTCCTAGAAGGTAAAATAACCACAATGCAATCAAGCTTTGAATCCCAACAATTCACACGTGAATCATATAATTTATTTTCTAATGGAGCCAATTCTATGTTTGCTTTATCTGATAATTATCATGGACTATTTAAATACTTGTCACTAAGTTTTGAACAAATTACTCAGTTCATTTGTTTTTACTGCAAAAGTGTGCAATAATTGAAAATGTCCCTTAGCAATCACTGAAAGTCTTTAAGAGTCCATAATTTATGTCTCCTAATTTCACCTTTTAAAATTGAATTTTATTGGCCATTTTTATTTTATACATGATTAATAGAATCTTCTGTTGATATTTTTTCAGGTGCAATGTGAAATCCCCCAAGTGGCATAATTTCCTTTAGGTATTCAAACATTTTTTTTCTAAAATACACATTTAAATCATTCAGTAAAATATTGTTCATGTAGTGATAAACTGTAGATTGAGGAAATTGCTTACATATCATTTTCAATGGCTATTGTATAACATATTGGGAAAGTGTGGGCCTATTTAATATTCTTTGTGTAAGACTCTTCCATTAATATCTATTAAAAGGATTAGAAATATTATATGTAGGCACTGTTAAGGCAGATTTTTCTCTGTCTTTTGCTTGTAAATATGTAGTAAAGAAACATTCTTTTAAATAAATAACTATAAAAGGTCGTCCTTTAGAAAAGAGAAAAAGCAAAGGATTTGCAGGCTGCAGAGAGCCCATTTATTGAATCACCTTGTTAACAGTGCTTAGATTTTTCTACCATTCTCTATATTCCAGATCTTATTTTAATAGCAAATACAGAAGAATTCCAAGGGCTTCTCGATTATTCAGTATTCTGAGCATTTAACTGCTCCTTTATCAGCTATTGAAAACATAAAATTTTTATGTTATTAAAGGCCATTGCTCAACCCAAATAGGTTTGTCTGTTAATCACTTTGAAAGCAGGGCTATGGGTGCCTTTGAAAGATTGTGCCCTACTTTTGAATAGCCTAAATGATAAATAATTGTTCTTTTTAACACCATCTAATATTGTTCCCAGAAACATATGTGAGTTTATGGTTTGTTTCTCACATTGGAAAAAAATGTACATTAATATAACAAATCAGATCTCTATAAATTCTTTGCTCTATTTACTACATATGGCTTTAATGCTTTTATTTCCTTCTGGCCCTTATATTTGACCCATCTCATACTCTGTTTTGCCTGAGATAATATTCCAATTACTAAAAGCTGAACATTTACCTCCTGAAGAGGCCAATTTGAATTTCAAGATTCTGGTGCAATTATGGTTACGTTAGGACTGTGTCTACAAGACCTTCAATGACAAAATCTTATTTATATGTTTAACTTTGATGTTATCCATTTATAGAAGTTTGAAAAATCTTCAGCTTATGATTTTTAGTAAAATTTTGTTCTGTCTTATATAGTTATTATTTCATTCAGAGAAGTGTGATTTCTTACAATGGGTATTAAATCATCTAATTACTCAGGCGAGGAATTTCATGATGACAAAAAAATTATGGAAGCAAATTTGATATTGGGCCAGTGAAAACCCCTCCCATGATATTTTCTGAAAGCAAAGTGTTAGCTTGTCTGACCCTTTAGTCCAATTCATCCCTTTGACATATTTTCTGCTTCGTCGAGAAGGGAGGGATGTTACAATGAGGTTTCTTGGTCCCAGGTGGCCAGAGGTCCTGACCCACAGATCTGCAGCCCCAGACCTCTTAGCTGCCCGCTGCTGCTCAGCTCCCCTCCCCCCCAAAATATTCAGACGGTTATATTAAGTTCATGCTGTTTGGCCTATGGCTCAGACACATTGCTAGCTTGCTCTTACATCTTAACTCAACCCATTTCTATTAATCTGTCTGCCATGTGGCCCGTGGCTCACTTGTGTTCCTTACATGTTGCTCTTTTCTTGGTCTGTCTGATTCTGCCCTGCTTCTCCTACCTATGTTATGATTTCTCCTACTACTTCTTCTATGGTGCCTGTCATGGGCCAAAACAGCTCCTTTATTTAAAGATTGATATTCACAGCATACAGAAAGACAGTCCCACATCAGAGGGGTGTGATATTGGAATTAATCTTAGCAAAGACATTGTTTCTAGAGATACAAAGTTTTACAGTATTTTTTGTGATCTTGCTTAACAAAATTGAAATATTTGACATTTAAATTTATCTCAAACTTCCATAAATCGCCTCCCCTATTAACATGATTATGAGACTCAATAATGATTATATCACAAATCTATTCCTCTAAGGGTGCTGATTTTTGCCTTTAATGGCCTGATTACTTTTTTTCTTTTGAACTGGAATTTTCAAAAGCCAAAATTTCAATTATTATTTGTCTATCTTCTGAATTTGCTATCATTCAATTTACTGCTAAAGTCAATAATGGTAACAAATTAGTAAAGGTTTGTTTTGATCTCTGTATAACTTCAATAAATGATACAATTTTATTTTTGACTTCTTGAATTCCTTCCCAAGTACTCAAGGCTACCATGTAGCATAAAGCTAGGGTGAGGTCATCATACAGAGATTTTTTTTTTACACTACTATAATATCCCTTCCAAAAAGTTGGCCTTAGGAGACTTTAATAATTTTACCTCCACTTCATAATTCAGTTGTTCTAGCCACATCTTTCTACCAGGTCTTCCACTGTAATTGAGGACCACACTTAAAGTCTTCTATAACCAGCTCTTTCCAGTCTTGAGGGATAAATCTATTACTAGTTAGCAATGAGTTTAACATCTGTTTTACAAAATGTGAATGCATGCCATATGAAACTACTATTTTCTTAAATCTCATTAAATGTTAATCTGCACAGAAGTCCATTCAGCTCTTACACACCGAGAAACATTATCATTTTGAAGTATCTGACTAAATTAAGGCACGGTATTTTAAAACATTAGGTTTTCCTTCTATAACTTTATAATATAATGATGAGGTTGTTTCTCCTTTAAATTTCTCTGTCTAGTTCTTGCTATCTATATGATTTCTTTTAACAAGTTTTTCTGAAATTTTTATGTTGGCACTCATGTTACACATTGTACTAAATGATAAAATGAGAATCATCAAGCAGACAATATATATATATATATATATATATATTGGATTTATATAAATCTACTCTAAGTTAATTATTTTCTCATTTAATTGTTTGATTTTCATACTGTCTAGCATATTTTCAAAGAGAGACTAAACTTTTTCCATTATAATAATGTTTCCAAATTTTAATGTTGAAAATATTCTCTCTGTATTTTTTACAATTTACTACCTAATTTAAGAAATCCCTATGAACTTTCCAAATCTGCTGACAATGATATTTCATAGTACAATGAAATGAGGTAGCCACTTAGTTTGACAGCAGCCAGACGAGGGGTCCAAGAAATGTCCATAAACCACCAAGAAAGGAAATCTGCTTTTTGTAAAATGCACAAAGGGGATTGTGGGGAAGAAACCAGTGTGGCAGCAACTTTCTGCAAGGTAGAGCCATTTGGAGGTAAGAGAATGACTTCAAAAGGAAACCTGTCTTGTAGGATGGTGATTCTATTTATGTGTAGCTTTGTCCTGAATCAGTGGCTGAAAGCCACAGGCAAGTGGCTTTTTTTCTGAATTCATATTCTACAAGTCAGAAGCAGTAAAAATCCTATAGATCTTAATAAAAAAAAAAACCAGATCCAGTTATCAGAGAAAATTATGAAAGGCCAGAGAGACGAAGTGGCTAGCCGCTAGAGAGGCTTCTTACACTTACAATATTTTCAGGCAAAAAGATTGAGCTCCTATCTTCTCCAGACTTACTTTTCCCTTTATGCAAGTCATATCACTTCCTCTTTTGACCTAACTAGTGCTGGAATTTAAGGTATATGTGCCTCCCCTAAACTGGTATCAAATGCATGACATTCAACATTTTGCGAATAAAGGTGTGTGCCATCACTTTCTGTCCTCTGGGACTAACTAGTAGCTGGTTTGACCTCTGATCTCCAAGCAAGCTTTGTTTGTTAGAGTATATGCAAAATAATTTGAGCAAAATGTAATTATGTTAAATGAGCTTATTCTGATTTGGGAAACAAATCTTAAACATATAAATCCAACTGATACAAATTTTGTAAACATCACATTTGCTTATAAAATCAGGGTTACCTTACTATGCTAAGTGAGAATTGAATATTATCCAGTCCAGAATGACAGGGCTACAAGAAGAAAGATGCTGTGACAAGTTGATTGAGAGCAATCAGACTTTTATACTATTATCAGAAACAATAAAATGCTAGTTGTCATGCTCAATACAATAATAGTTGCCAGGATTCAATGATATTTGCAAGTTAAAAGATCTAAAAAATTAATGTCTAAAAATAATTGTCCTGTCAAGAATCTATGTGCTTGTATACTTCTAGGGCATATAGAGAAATGAAGGTCGACTGAAATCTTCACTTCCCAAGAGAATGCCTCAGTTTCTCAGGAGCTGAAAGCATAAAGTGCCTCTGAAACCATGAATTCAAACCTGAAAGCTCTGATGAGTGCCTTCAAGGTAGATAGACATGCCACCTCCATGATTCCTTGCAGAATATGATGAATATAACAAAAATATGCTTATTTTTCCTAGGTAAAGCAATTTAGCACACAATAATTCTTTGTAGTATCTCTATAGTACCAGTAGATTATTAATGAGCTAGATCCAATAGTCAGCAGGGAAAACCCTGATGTTGAAAGAAGGACAACTTAAAAATCAATCTCTGACACATATGTTCAATATCTCTAAAAAAACAAGATTTTTTTCCTCTGCAGCTAAGCTCTGTAAGGACTAAAGTAGCATGGATGTGTTTCTGCTCCTGAAGGACAGTGAAACAGTTTAAGTCATCATGACATTCCAACTTGCAGAAAAGTTAGTCCCACTAGAGGTCACAATGGAGCCTAAAATCAGCAGCATGGGAATGAGGTGAGTAAACAAGTGGAATGGTAGCCCCTGTGGACTTTTTTGAAAAATCCATTCCTGAATAACACTCACTGCAGTTTGTTTGTAAAGTCATCAACGTTCAAACAAAATAAAAAATACTTTGCTAAATATTGTACATATTTTTTGTTTATTTTATTAAGATTTATTTATGATATTTGAATATTTTTCATGTAATGCTTTCAATTATGGTTTTATTATCTGATTCCTTTCTGATCCTTTCAACCTTGTGCAATTCAACTACACTAATGTTATTTATCTTTATAGAAAGCAAATAAACAAAAATATAACACACACACATACACACAACACATAGCAACAAACTTAAAGAAAAGCAAGTAGATTACTACTGAAAGGTCATCTAATTTGGTAGTTATTGAAATTTCTAGGCACAATTATTACCATTACCTGTGAGCCAATTTTGTTACTGAGAAGACCAAATGTCTCTATTTTTAAATTGAATGAATGAGCCTTGATATTTCTACAGAATCTTCACAGGTCTCAGAAATAGCTAGTTCTTCAGGAAAAATAGAATTTTGACTACAGCATTCTACTCTTTGCTCCAGATTCCTTCTTCTTCAGCTGGACCCTTTTGAAGAAATACCCTGCTTCATGAATATGCAAATCATGTTAATGTATGGTGTCTAAATACATAGATGTTCACACCTAACAACAGCATGTGATTTTTGTCCACTTTACTGTCACACAGGGTCCTCACCATGGAATTGACATGGATTATTGTCTTCCTGGTGACAGCTGCTACAAGTAAGGAGCTCCCAAGTTTTAGTCTTGAGGATGGGTCATACACTCTGATGACAAAGACATTCATGCTGTCTTTCTCTCTACAGTTACTCACTCCCAGGTACAGCTGCAGCAGTCTGATGCTGAGCTAGGGAGAATTGAAGCCTCAATGAAGATGACTTGCAAGGCTTCAGGCTACACCTTTACTAACTACTATATGCACTGGATGAAGCAGAAACCTGGTCAGGGTATCGAGTGGATTGGATATATTGGTTGTGGAAATGGTGTTGCTTACTACAATCAAAAGTTACAGGGCAAGACCAGACTGACTATAGACAAATTCTCCAACATGGTCTATATGGAACTCAGCAGCCTGACATCCGAGGACTCTGCAGTCTATTACTGTGCGAGACACAGTATTGCAATCACATCCTGAGCATGTCAGAAACCATGAAGGAACAGGTAGCTGCCCTTGAACTGAGAAGACAGAAATGAGTAGCCTGGAAACTTCCTTAGAAATAATCTCTCTTAGTGTTCCTGTGAATCCCCTCTTCTCACAGTCTTATAGTATCTTTTTCAACTTCTCAAAAACACATAGAAGAATTAAGTGATGTTGATACAAGATTCTCTCTACGAGACACCAAATCTTGACTAGATCTTTATTATTAGCCTGCTTCATTGACATGATTCTTAATGAGATAAATTAAAATTAAGATACACCAATCCATTATGACATAAATACATTTTAGGGGCTGAAGAGATAGCCTAGAGCTTAAGAGCATTGGCTACTTTACCAGAGGTCCCAAGTACAATACCCAGCAACTACATGGTGGCTCAAAGCTGTCTATAATGAGATCTGGTATGCTCTTCTGTTTACTGTATACATAATAAATTAATAAATCTTTAAAAAAATAAATAAAAATTTTGTAATCTAAGAGACAAAACATTTTTGGCATGGCCGTGAAAAATATTATTATTCTGAACAATAATATATAAATCCATGATATCAAGACTAACAAAAATTACTTTTAGCATTCAGACTGATGTGCCTAGTATTACACCAAATACTTTGTAGAGAATTATTTCAATAGATTTGTGGGAAGTCACTTTACCTTTTCTTATAAGCCTAATTTATACATTTATTTATAGGAAAGTCTAATTGAATTGCTTTCATAGTGATAATAAAATATTTTACTATTTTAGTGTTTGGAATAGAACCGAATGTTATACTATGAAGTCTTCAGAATATTGAATTTGATACTTTGGGCTCCTTCTCAGATAAGACTGGAGTCAGAGCTGTGGAATTCCAAACTGTAAATGTATAAGACTTATTTATGTAACTAAGGGCTCTGTGTACTTCTTCCTGTTTCCTGAAATTGGATTGTCTTTGACACATGTCCTACATTGACATTACTTGACATTGACTGGCCATCAGTGTATGGTGCAAAATGCCCTTCCTTCGATAAACAACTTTTCCATTTTTAGATGCAGCAAGGATCACTTAAAATATCTCTTGATTCTTTGTACTATCATGAATTTTACATGTCTGAATACAGTCATTTATATCTATGAATGCTTTGTTGTTTTGTCTTGTTTTACTTAGGAAAATGTACATACACCTAGACTATACAAACTCTGAATATCAAGAACAGAAATAATTCTGTTATCAATAGCATGACTCTAATCTGATTATTTGTATTAAAACAGCAAAATCAAGAACAATAACAAAGTGGGATTCTCTGGCTTAAACATTTTATAAACTCAGAAAAAAAGTCATCAAGTTGTGTTAACAAGATCTTGTGACTAGAAAATTCAATATGCATGTATCTGATCAGAGTCAGTGCCTCTCACATACATGAGCATTGTCAGGTTGATAGTTGACCAAGATATCTGTTTTACTACCAGTACATTTATTTACCTCCTGGAATTTATTCTAACAATTTATTATTTATCCTCTGAGTTTTTTTCCAGCAGATCATATGGTACTCACAAAATGTTTTCTCTACCAGGTAAATATAAAAAGAAATTTCTTATTCTCCAAGGCTCAGAGTCCTCTCACTTTTGTACGTAAAGCATAAAGTATCAACACTATGTTGAACTCTCTTGTTAAAATGTAAACCTCAGTCAGAATATAAATTAAGTAGGAGTTTCCTTATCTGTAAATTCTGGAGAACATCAGCAGAAAGATTGTGAGTTATGAATGTTGGGATATTTTCATATGTGAGCTGGCTGCACTCCCACATTTCATTTGACTAATGTTTGTAGGCTAGATATTTCAAAGTGAGACAAAGGTTCCATCTTTCAGCATTTCTGAAGCATTAGAGTAACAGAAGACTCTAAGACAACCTTTATGACATAACAAGATTGCTGAGAGTGCATGAAATTGTCAACAATCATTTCAGAGAAATCCCTATTTAGGAGTGAGATTAATCAGTTGGAGACAATATTTTTTCAAAGTAAACACAGAGGGGACAAAGTCTGATATTGGATATTTTGATTTTCCCATGACTTCAAGCCCATATAATCAATAAAATTGCTATTTACCATATGACAGTGGAAAAAAACAAAATTAATTGTGCAGAGCCTGAGAAACATGTGAAAGGGGGTCATCAAGTGTGTTTTTTGATTATACTCAGAGTTTACTCCTTTCATTTAACCACATATGAGGTCCAGGAGACCATCTCCTATGGCATTTTTAACCTTTCTCTAGAAAATTACAAAATTTGACATGGAGAAGCTTAGTTAATTCCTATAATATATGTCAGTCTCTTGGGGGAATTCTACAGACACAGAAAGGACATACTTTAAAGACCTTCTCATTCACCACCAAAACAGATTATTTCATAGAAAAATGAATTAATCTATTGTAAAACCAGGACCTGGTACTCTTGTCTCAAGGAGAGGATATTTCAGGATTTTAATACAGAAAATCACCCTCAGTCAGTGTGTAGAGTCATGTTCTGAGGAGGGGGCAGAACTAGAGTGATAGAAGGCATCAGAGCAGGGCACTAGATTGAAACTCTAGATTTACACCTATATTTTTCTAGAAAAAATAATTGTGTATAGAACTTGTTAAATTTTACGTCCTAGTTGTGGGGTTCCACTGATACAATAAGCCAGGTCAAACTGAATTAATAAATCCAGATTCAACAAACAGGTCAATACAGAGTAGCACACTCATGGATGGTTCTCAGGCAGGCAGGAATCAGAACATGAGAACACACCAGGCAGAGCTATGAGACCTTGGAATTTAATAGCTAGTAGGAGTATCTCTAGCCATGTTCAGGGGAGGGGCTACCTATGCCAGAATTTTTCAGTCATTACCCCCAAGTTATTAATGTAATTTTGTCAATACCACAGGATATTATAAAAAAAATCTTAAAAGGAAGTCTTTTGGATAATGATTTTTTTAAAGACCTAGAGTAACATTCTAATTCTTCTAATTCTAAGTGCAAACTGTTACCAGTCATTGTTTTCATTATAATATTTATTCCATTCAGGTCATATATTCAGGTCATATATCCCTGGAAATAAGTGTATTATATTTTTATAAGTTACAAAAATACAAAATAAATCCAAAAACAAACTGTAACTGAAGGCTCTGTATTTCCTAGTTCCAATAATTCCTGTACCATAAGTTGAGCCTGTCTTAAAGTTTTCCCACTAAGAGACCATTCTACATTAAGTCATGCCTGCTATATGGAAAACCAAAAACCTACAGGCAGAGGCAGACCAGCCCTAGAATTCATGTAATCTCAGAACCCTATTTGATCTGTAAACTTGTAAAATCAGACTCACCTCTATGTTCTGCCAAAGAATGAATCAGAGATGCTAAGGGTTCTGAGTGAGAGAGTGTAAGCCCTAACAGGTGTGACTTGGTGAACTAAAAGGAAGCTGGAGTGCCAGTAAATTTCATGCAGTTAGGTCTGTCAATACGTGCCAAGATGTGTCCTACACATAAAGATCTTTTTCTTTTATAATCCTCTTGAAATGATCCAAGAAATACATCGCTGCAGTGGAGGCTGCACAATAATTAATAGAAATAATATCTTCCTTTTCTGGGCTCTTTTTACATCACCTACCATGAACTTTCAATTTTCAACATCAGGATTCCTTTAGGACACCTTAGTTAAACTTACAGACACTTGCACAAATTTGCAAAGATATTTCTCTGAACATTTTACTCCTCCAGGTCTTAACAAGCTTGCCAATAATTGTATAAAATGTAGCAAAGATTATGTCTATCATTAAATCCCTATTTCTAAAAGGCTGTGCTATGACCTACTTTTAATATTAATTGTAATTGGTTCTATATAGCCTGTTTCAAAAGATCATGCTTTGTTTAAGAAAGTTATTCTAATCATCTTGCAATTATGCCTGTTTTTCAGGAGGTTTTATGACCATCTCATTGTAATCACCTTGTTAT
Source organism: Phyllotis vaccarum (assembly GCA_033318265.1). Classification (NCBI taxonomy): domain Eukaryota; kingdom Metazoa; phylum Chordata; class Mammalia; order Rodentia; family Cricetidae; genus Phyllotis; species Phyllotis vaccarum. Next base: position 82,753,190 of record JARWLC010000016.1, read on the forward strand.
AACTAACATGTTGTGCTTACGGTAATGCTTCTATGACCACACCTATTTTTTAAACAAATTCCCATTGAGAATTTCCCATTTCCTGAGCAATACAAACATTATTATTCTCACATTTGTGCTGACATTTTGAACCCTATTTTTAGGGAAATACAGAGCATGTACACTAATTTTAAAAAGCTTGCTTTAATTAGTTTGATCATAATGATATGGGTCATGAGTCTTTTTCTTAACATTTTTTGGAATTAAAATAATTCTCCATGCTTCTTTTAAAAGAAATACTATTTCCCTTTTCTGAGTTTCCAGCCTCACACCTTGGGCTTCTTTTACATTGGCCTCTTTGTTACAACCATTGGCAGCATGTAATAATTGGAGGTTCACAAGAAGGTAGCTCAGTTAAATATAACATAGTAGATCTTAGTTCAAACTCTCTGCATCATATTTCTAGTAGTGTTTACTTTAGACATATTAAAGTACGATATAGGTATGAGAATAATTTCTTCTGAAAATTAAATCAGTCTCATATACAGAAATAATTTGAGACATGACTATCAAAAATTCTTCGTAAAATACAATGACATCATCCATGAACAGTTTCTATAAATTAAATGAGAAAACTAGCTTAAAATTAAGAGGCTGGGTAGGATCCAATGTGTGGTTTTAGCTGCACAGCCTGAAAAAAAAATCACCATGCTATTAACAAATACTTCCACCAGATTTCTGAGTAAAAATCAGGTTTTATACCCCTTTTTTTGAACAGACAAGCTGATCTCTTTAATATTCTGTTGCCCATAGTACTTATTTGTAATTACAAGGACCTACATGCTTCCTACAATATAATTCAATCATGACATTTTTACAACATGGATAACAAATACCTTTCTAATGGGACTTAAAGTCCACTCAGTATTATGAAATTTATGCCTGTTACTGGAATCCAGGCTAATAACAAGTGGCTATACAAATCATAGAGGAGTATTTACAACTGATTTTTTTCTACACCAGTTTCTAATTGTACTCCAAGGACCACATTCTAAGTGCATATATTGATACATACATACAACCTCTCTCTCTCTCTCTCTCTCTCTCTCTCTCTCTCTCTCTCTCTATATATATATATATATATATATATATATATATATTAATACACACATATGTACATATATATGTATATATAGTTTATATATAGTACCTTCAATGAGGTTTATTTTGGTATAAGATGTAGTAAAATGAATAAAACCACAATATAAAAAATTCAGAAAATAAGTGATTGTGGGGTATCCAATACCAACTGGCCATATACTTAAAGAATGAAAAGGGAGTATTCTAAAATAAGTATTTGGATAATTAAGAATCAGAATACAAATCGCCTTGCTGCTAAGTAATGTCTTCTAGACATGACAGAAATTCGCACCTATAAAATCTCAGTAATATATTTACCTTAACAATATTATCATAATGACACACTCCCAAAAGTATGGCAACATTGTTGTGAGAATTTCACAAGGCCTAAAATCTACAGGAAGACTTATGCATGTGTGTGTGTGTGTGTGTGTGTGTGTGTGTGTGTGTGTGTGTGTGTGTGTGTGTGTTTATAGCAAATAAAGAAGAGTTTCTAAATTTGAGGGATAAAAGGACTCTAAAGGAACTATAAGGGGAAATGGAAATGGTGGAAATTATACCCATATATCACAAAAACATAGAAAAGGGAATTCCATTGTTTGCAAAATGAAATTTTAATACTCTTCTCAGCCTGTCCTGTGTCCTGGCTTCAATTAATTTCTGTGTCTCTGTGGAATTACATCAGATGGAACCCCATACTGTAGTATATATTCTTAAAGACATATTGTAGTCTGTGAGTTGTAACTTTGCAGCCCTGCCAGATCACTAGCACTCTATAGCAAAATTGCATTGCTGTAGAAGCCTGCTAAAGATGTCCTTCTGTATTAGTTACATTTTCTTTACATTGATAAAACACTGTGACCAAATGTACTTTTTAAAAGAAATTCCATTTTTGATCATGACTTCAGAGATAGAGACCAGTACAGCAGACAGAACACACAGCAACAGCTAGCAGACATGGTGTCAGAATCAGAAAGTAGATTGATGACAAGCACAAGGAAGAGAGAGAGAAATAAAAGCTGAATGTGGCTTTGAACTCTCAAAGTGCACACCTGATATAAACCACTTAAAATATTGGACTCATAGTTTTATCATGAATAGAGTGGCAGTTTACATCCGCAAAAGTACAATGAAATAATAGTTGACATGCAAAGTAAATGTAATTCTCTTCATGATTCTAAAAAATGGAAATTTCTTTAAAGTATCATAATGTTTCATAAATAAGTCATGGACAGTTTGTCAGTGGGAATGACAGGGGACAAGTGGATGAAAAAGCCTGGCAGAAGATCCAAAGAAATCATTCTAATGAAAACGGACCCCATTGGTTCATCAGTGATGAGTGTTGAACAAACTTCAGAGTCTATGTAGTTCTGTGGAACACACAAGAGCAAAATAGATGCAACAGGAATAGATGGAATTAGAAATCTGTGTCCTTCGTGGTCATAACCTCTTCCTGTCCTACCCTTCCAAGGTCTTGTTTCTTATGTTGTGTACTACATTTTGTTATGGAATTTACAGTTGGCTTCAAATCTGCTACATAGACATGAATTATATTTGCCTTTTGTTCTTTCACCCACAGCGTTTCTATTAATCTTCATTTTGGTCTTTTCATGGTGTCTCAGATTTCCTGGACAGTTTTGCTTTGATTTTTGGCTTTGTGCTTTCTTTGACTGAAGAGTCTATTTCCTCTAGTGTATCTCCCACAGCAGAGATTTTTTACTATCTCTCGCACTCTGCCGGCTATGCTTGCATCTGTATTTACTGTTGATTTACCCAGATTTTCCATTTCCAGTGTTTTCTCTTTTTGCATTTTATTTATTGTTTCTATATGCACAAATTCTATTTGCTATTATAGTAAAAACCCAGAGCCAGATAACTGGGGGAAAGCTGGAATGTCAGAAAGGTTGAGATACAAACCACAACCAGGGCTTATCTACTAAGACCTCAGACCTGTGTGGATGAAATCTTCCCATTCCAACTTTTCTTTCTTAGCCCACCAAGGAAGTATATGGTAAAGCTGAAAAATGTCCTCTTCTCTTTCTCCATTCATCTACCTTAACCTCCTTCTTCCAAATTCCTAAATCTAGGTTTGAAGGTGTGGGTCATCACTCCCTGACCCCCATGGCTTGCCTCTGTTGTTGACTCTCTGTACTTTCAGATGAATTTTGCTAAATATATATCACCACATACCCCCTTTTCTGTCAAAAATAAAAAAAGAATACTTTAATTCATATAAGAAAAACTATATACAATAGGCACAATAACTATATGTAATATATGCAAATGATCATTCCAGTGACTCTTGATATGCTCCCTGGATGAGGTAACTGTCCATCCATTCATCAGACACAGATTGGCCATCAAACCTACTACCAATAGATTTCTGTCCCGACCTTCAAGACTTTAATTCATGTACCTTATAAGAACCTTCCCTTTAGTTCCGCAATCTTATCTAATATCTATTATTATTAAATAATAAGTTTGCTACTCTTAATTGCAGG